>CM055960.1:64353330-65774514 GCA_029490685.1 Schizonepeta tenuifolia | reverse complement strand
ACATTTTTCGTGGATGCTTTTTAGGCCTTTAGCTTTACGATAGTGTCGTTAATTTGTTACGTTAATCCAAAATTTATAATAGGAGTATAAAATAATTCTCAATTCATATTTTGTTTCAAGTGAGTTTGTATGGATATCATTGCTAAATTGATTTTATTTTAATTTCGAATTGAGTAGCACAAAAGATTTTTACTATTTTGTTAAGGACAAAATGTAAAAAATGCATAAACTTTTATCCATTTTCTAATTTAGATTTGACTTTTCAAACTTTACAATTAAAGACTTATATTTCATTTTTTTTTATTAAATCTTATATTGTTTTTTATATTTTTTTTTATATTTGAAAACGATTTATTTGAATAACCTTTGTTTTTTATGGTTACACAAGAAACAATTTATGGTATGTCAATATTCTTCATACTACATGCAAACAAGTCGAGTTACATACAAATAATATTTTGTAGAAAATAACAAAAAAAATTTGCATATTACAACTTCAAACTTTCCATTATGTTTAACTTAAGGATTGATTGTTGGAATTGCAATATTTTAAAAACATTCAGCATGCCTATATACAAGGAAGGTATTAGCATGGTAGTACGTAACACAGTCAAATATATGGATAAGCTACAAAAAGAACTTCTTGGTCAGTGCAATATGTCATTATGTCCAAACAAAACAAAGGCTGCTCAAATCAACCGTTTTAAAATAAAATAAAAATACTAATAAAAAATTGATGGTCCAGATGACATCATTCGTGGCACGTACACATGGATAAAGAATTTTCACGTAAGATGCTCCGGTCACTGGAAATCAGGGCTGAGTCCTAATTGCAAAAAAAAAAATGAAACTTCAAGTCTTTAATTGCAAATTTTGAAAAGTCAAGTCTAAATTACAAAATAGATGAAAATTTATGCTTTTTTGGCACTTTTCTCTTTTGTTCATTAGGGAAAATCTATGATTGATAATTGTTAACACGATACAGATGTGCATAAAATTAATGAGTTAGAGTAAGTTTATATTGTCGTGTTGATACAATTAGGACATAAAACAATATAATAACGATCCGACACACACGATTTGTCAATACTAGAAAAATCACTATTATAAATAGATTGTGTCTTGGTGTAGTGGTACTTATATTTGCAGCACAAACTATAATTTAATTTTTACTATGAAATTTTAACTAAACTAAATTATGAGAAGAAGAGTTGCTCTAAATAAACGAAAAAGAATGGCGAGTGGTCATTGAACTTATCTAGGATAGGTGCTATTGGTTAGAAATGCCTAGACGGCTAGACAGAATTAAAACAAATTGTAATGGTTAACGCTTAGTTATTTTCCATCAAACACCAAATTTCAATCCAAAAGTATTGATGATTTGAAGTGAAATTTTTAAGCTATGGATTTATCACTCTACTAATACCACCACTAGACTACTCGTGCGAGCTATCAAACATTGTTAAATCACATTTATTAGTAGGAATATTATTATTTTTAAGTAAAATCTTTTCTTCCTATAACGTTTTCAAGTGAAATTTAAAAATATAAAAAATTGAAAATGTTTTTTTAAGGAAGATATGTATAAACCGAGTAATGTATGTTATTTTTTCTGGTGCCCATTCGATAGCATGTATGAGGCTTAGTAATACTCCATCCGTCCCATGAAAGATGAGTTTTTTCTTTTCGTTACGGAACTAAGGGGGGTGTATTCAATCAAGACTCTGTGGAAATTTTAAAGAGTTTGGAAAGTCTGTGGAGTTTTGGAGTTGATTGACTCCGCGTGGAGTCTTGATAGAGTTCGCGTGGGATTTGGACGACTCTGCAGGAGTTGAAGTCGATGGAGTCCAGCGCCGGCTGGACCCCAGCGGTCTCCGAACTTAAAGCCAGCGCTGGCTAGCATGCTGCCTATCAGCGCCCGCTGGACCGCGTTACGGCAAAGATTTCCTGCGAGCGCTAGAACCCAGCAGGCGCTGGGTTCAGATTTGCAGTGCTAGATGAAAATGGCACATCCGTAGCTGAAGTCTCCGACAGCTGCATACCTTCCCCATTTCCATCCTTCTGACTATCTTCCTGCCACAAACTCTGCACAGCAGCTCGTGCAGCATCGATGGTGATGCCAGATCCCAAGAATCCACCGGAGGCGCGATCCTCTGCGATGAGGCCTAGCAGTAGGTGTTGCGTGTATACCATGTCCTTGCCCAAAACCTTTGCTTCTCTCTGTGAAAACATCACCGCTTTGATCGATCTCTCCGTAAATCTCTCGAAGATTCCTGAAACCACAAACAACGACCGCCTCGTCTTCTTCGAAGCAACCGTGATACTCCGATGCAATCCGCAGTTTTGAGCAAGCGAGACTCCGAAATAAGAGGAAGAAGAGCTGCTGCTATTGCTGGTGCTGCAAGCACTAGAACTGGCGGCAGCAGCACATGAAGCAGAGGGAGGGCAATTTGGGGAAAACATTATTGATTTCTGGCAATGGCGGGGGGTGGCGGATGCAGAAACACGCCGGAGCGGGCCGGAATTCAGCACGCAATTGACGGAGAGCGGCGGCGAACATGATACCTCTATTTTAATTTCAAATATGTAAATAATTACATACAAATTTCGATGAAGATCGCAGTAAAAAGAAGAAGAAATCAATTGAAGAATAAAATAGTATGATGTTTATATATTCCTGAGTTTTGGATATGGTGGGGGAAGGCAGGGTGAGAGGGAGGGAGATTGAAGGATAGTGGAGAAGTTGGGTTTCAAATTCCAGCCGGGGCTGGGTCCCAGCCGAGGGCCGAATAGAGCCCAACGGATTCTGGGAAGACGCCGACGCTAGATGTTCATGGAATCTCAAATTCTCGTGGTTGAGGGTCAGAATTCGTGCAGTACAAAAATTGAAGGAAATCACGTGAAAATCCATCAGACTCAACAACAATAAAATGTCAATGGAGTTTTGAATACCACAAAATTTTTATGGAGTTTAAAAGGTTGTGATTGAATACCACCAGATTTTTAAGGAGTTTGAAAAGTTTGGATTGAATACACCCAAACTTTCAAATTCCTAAAAAATCTCACAGAGTCTTGATTGAATACACTCCCCTAAGAAAAAATAGTAGTGGGTGTATTTAGTGGAGTATCTTATTGATAAATAATGTAAAAGTACTATGAATAAATAATAAAGAATATAAAAGCAGTGTGAATGCAAATATAAAAACAGTGTGAATGTAATTAATTATTTCCTAAAATAAAAAAGGGTTATCTTTCGTGGGACGTACCAAAAAGGAAAGAGTGTCATCTTTCGCGGGACAAAGGGAGTTTATGATTATGTTTTTATGTTTGGTTGATAAGAATCATAAGATAGAGTGGTCACTATTAATCAGATCATAATAATCCACATTTCTGTGGGGATGGACTAATGATAGAGTGGACTGGTTGCGACTAAGAGGTCTTAAGTTCAATCCCCATTGACACCTCTATAAGTCGAGCATGTCACACATGTAGTTGAAAAGTGTGGTTTACCTGTTTTGTGTGGTAAAAAAGAACATAAGATTATCCCTAACGCGGCTCGAGACAGTTGCGATGGAGGGCGCCGCGGCTCGAGACCGGCTCGAGCAGCACGTGCGCACACGCGCCTCCGAAATTTAAAAAAAGAATAAAAATAACGGGCGCGTGCATAGCACGCGCCAACGTTAAAAAAAATTAAAGTGCAACGGCTCGAAAACGGTAAGAAAAAACGATAAAATCTGATTTTTTTTATTCAATTTATTTTGCCTATAAATACCCATTTTCATCTCCTACATTTCACACCTCTTCATCTCTTTCATCCCTCAAATTTTTTTCATCTCTTTCACTTCTCCAACAAATTCATCCAAAAAAAAATATGGATCCCAACAACCTATTTTCGTCGGCGTGGTTTCCCGACATGTCCGACGATATGTATGGTTTCATGGGGGCGGGGCTTAATTCAATCAACCTCAACACTCCGGCCTCCGCCGAATCCTACCCGTCCTTCTCCCCCGACACCGATAGCCCGACGACAAATACCGAGGATCACCTAATTTTGGCGCCACCGTCCCAGCCCACTGCCAAAGGAAGAAAGAACAAGGGCAAGGGCAAAGCCATCGCCACCTCCGCCGCCGCTGCCGAGGAAGATGAAGAGGAAGTCGTCAAGGGCTCCAAGTGACACAACTACACCGACGAACAAACCACCTACTTGGCACAGATTTGGGTGGAGGAGACCTGCAACTCCATCGTCGAATGCGACCAGTCCGGCGAAATATACTGGGGCAAAGTCCAAAAGCGTTTCATCAAGAGATTCGACTTGCGCCTCAACAAGAAGCAGGTGAAGAGCTACTTCGGCCGCATCTAGACAGTGGTTAAAGCTTGGATTGTCGCTTACCAGAAAGCCCAGTCTCGCCGGCCAAGCGGCGCCTCTGACGGGATGGTGATCGCCGAGGCCCAAGTCATCTACAAGCAATCAACCCAAAGCCCGTCTTTCCACTATTTCACAGCTTGGGAGATTCTCAAAGACTATCCCAAGTTCCTCCTCGCCAATTTCCCATACGTACCCTCCATGAAGAGGATGAAGACTACGGCGGAGGGCAACTACACATTTTCTGCGTCCCAGCCGTCAGCGGAGGAAGCCCAGTCCACTGAAGGAGAAACGCGCCTCCCCGACCGGAGGGTCGAGATGCGGCAAGGGCCAGGGCAAGGTTCAAAGAAAAGAAGCCGGCAGAGGAGTCGTCCCAGTTCGAATCCGTCATGGATCGATATACCTCCGGCTTAGCCAGTTCGCCGAGGCCAAGCATGAGATCGCGTTGGCGTTGCAGGAATCAGCTCAAGCGAAGCTGGAAAATGCTCGGGCGAGAAGCGAAGCTGCTCGAGCCAAACAATATGCCACCGACTTGAAAGTTGTCTCCAGGGATACGAGATTCATGACGTCGGAGCAGCTCTAGGTTCACCTGATGATGGTGGAGGAGGTGAAGCAACGTTCGGGATGGGCGTAGTTTTTTTTTTTCGTAATTTTTAGTATTATGTAGTTTTTTTTAATTAAGTAATATTTTTTTTTATTGTGTGCGACATGTAATTTTCTAATTTTTAAATACTAATGGAAAATTCATATTATTTATTAATTAGTGTATTTTAATTTATTTATAAATACATTAAATAAATTTAATAAATAAAAATGGAAAATTGTTTAATATGGTACTAGAGACCCCTTGAAAACGGATAGATTGTAAAGTTAAAAATTTCTAAAATGTCTCTAATGATGGACCACTAGATAGTCTAATAATCGAAAGTTATTCATAAGAGCACTTACAGCGGGTGTCTAGTAAGACCTAGGTCTAAGCACTGAGAAGCGTGATTTTAATGATTGGTGGTGTTGAGTTAGACATAGGTTGATTTCTCCACATCAATGGGGTTGAGTAAGACCTAGGTCTAAGCATTGGGAAACGTGATTTTAATGATTGAATAGATTTTATTTTGTTGTTTTTTTTTATTTGTAATAAATTTTATAAAAATTAACTTAATTAAATTCAGAAATTAATAAATGACAATTTTATTTAATTTAAAAAAAACTACAACATACACTAATTAAAAAAAAATACAATAACAAAAAACTACTTCATTACAATAATTTAAAAAAAAAAAAAAAGACAACTACTCCTCTCAATTGAATTCCCTTGCAAGTTTGCGGCGAACATTTTCGTACCTCGCCTTTTGCTCGGGATTCATATGCGACGTGTCGGCAATATAGATATTGAACGCCCACTCCTCCCTCGATTGCTTGTTGAGGGATGCCAACTCTTCTGCCGCCTGCTCCCTCGGTGGGATTGAACCAAAAGTTTGCGAATACCACGAATTAAACTGATCGTCGGCCATTTTTTTGCACAAAATAAATTGAAAGAATGAAATTTTTTTGGGAGAAGAATGGATGGAGAAATTAGGTTGTGTGGAGAATGAATGAGATGAATGGGTATATATAGGGAAAAAATGGGATATAGACGTTGGAGATGGAAATGCATACGTTGGGAAATTGAAAAAATTAACGTTTTTTTTTTTTTAATTTTTAACGAAAAAATAAAAATAAAAAAATAAGGGACCAATGGGGACACGACAAGTGTCCCCATATTGCGCTGGCTTGAGGTCGAGTGGAGTGTCGAAGTAACGACTCCACCATCGACACACCCCTCAACATTGGGGTGTGTCGAAGCCCCACAGTCGTTCGACATAGGGGTGAGTCGAGTGGGGGGTGTGTCGATCCACTCGACGTACCCTTCGACCCCCACCCCCCCTCGACACCCATTGTAATTGCTCTAATACTTCCTTTTCTTTTTCTCAATTAATAATTTAAAAAAAATACTGTTAATAGCATCACCATATACTGTATATATGTAGATCGCAAAAGGCTTTCTTTGAGCAGAAAATACAAGAAGTTGTTTACATTAGCCAACATTAACTAAGCAGTAGAAGAAGATTCTCCGATTTGATGGCGGCGGCGGGCGGCGGAGCGGGAGTGGAGTGGCATCAGCGGCCGCAAAACCCTAAAAACCCAATCGTTTTCTTCGACGTCACCATTGGTAACATCCCTGCTGGCCGCATCAAGATGGAGCTTTTTGCTGATATTACCCCTAAAACCGCTGAAAATTTCCGGTAATTTTTAAGCGCAACATCTCAACTATACGTTGTGTAGTCTTCCCTGATGGTTGAGTTCATCCAATACTCGAAAATTTTCGAGATGATTCTGATCTTGTGTAAAATGTCGGTTTATTTTGATGCTTAAGCGATTATAGCATCATAATTTTTTTGGGGAAGTTGAAGAGATTATTGTTGAAGCAGAGTTAAGTTCAGTTAACACATAACATGCTTGATGAATTATTCAAGTGCGTTCATGGGGTTTGGAAGACCATAGTTATGTTTTGGAAGTAGTTCCAACCAGTATTAATCAGCGTAGCAAGAAATTTATTTTTCCAAATTTCGAATGCTATTCAATTTGGTGGTGGGGGCTTTCGCATAACGGTTTTTACGAAGTCTTGATAATTTGAGGATTTTATAGGGTAAAAAAAACAAAAAGAAATCTGTGATGGCATTCGAAAAAAATTGACCATGGCAGTGTAATGAGTATGAGATGTCGCAGTTAGGGTTTAGCGTTCTATTTCGAGTTTCTTTACTTTCTTCAGTTTTTTATTTTTCTTATTGGTATTCACTAACTTACTGATATTTACTTTCGTTATGTTGTAGGCAGTTCTGCACAGGCGAGTACAGGTTCGTAACTCTGTTTATATGTTGATACTTTTATTGCTTGAATACTTGAATGTTTTGTCCTTGTATTTAGTGCTGTTAAAGGTTAGGATCAATGGCACCACAAATTTTACAATGTTACTGTTTCTTCCAAACTGAGAATATGCGGCTCATTTTATGTGAAAAAAGGACTTAACAAAATGTCAATCGTAAATGATGTGCTTATATCTGATCCCAAGCATTGAAATGCAAAGTGTACAAAACCAGCATTTAAGGAGATTCTTTTGTGTTTGCAAAAACTTTTTACCAGAATCAAAGAGGGAGAAACAGACTTTTCAATCTCGAATTTTAGGCCTCTTGACTGTTCTGTACGTTATTTCAAAATGATATTTGTCTAAGCCTCCTATCTGAAAGTCTGAAGAGCTTGGAAGTTGAAAACTGTAAACGTTTTTGTGTTTAAACAATTTGAGCCCTCAGCAAAAACAACTTCCTATTGATAGGGTCCTTTCATCTATATACAGGATTCGTCTTATTTACATTCGGTCCTGTTTCTTTGTTGAATTTCTTTACAGGAAAGCTGGATTGCCCGTTGGTTATAAGGGATGCCAGTTCCATAGAGTAATTAAGGACTTTATGATTCAAGCTGGTGATTTTCTCAAGGTCTCTCATTCTTCTTCTCCTATTTTGATTCCTTGAATACGTTGTGTTGCTGTGTAAGTAAGCATTTGCATTATAGTGTTACTCGAAAACTATCATGGGCCACCAGTCGATCGGAAAACCGAAATGATTACATATTTTGGTTTCAAGTTTAAACACTTTACCATTTATTCCCTTCTGTAAATAATTAAATATATGAATTAAGGTTAGTATCTGGTATAGTTAAGACCTTGTACATGCTTTGCACATGAACTCCGTATGTATTGATTTAGTTTATATCTATTTCCTTGGCAGGGTGATGGCAGTGGCTGTGTCTCCATTTATGGAAGTAAACTTGATGATGAAAATTTTATCGCAAAACACACTGGACCTGGCCTACTATCAATGGTATGCTGCATTATCTTTACTTTGTACTAAATTGAATATCTTTCATGGTTAAGGGTAGCATTATTAGTGAAGTTTTACGAGCTGAAAAATGGCTTGACAATTCTCTCTTAACCCAACTTCGTCTAGTTTTTTGTTTAACATGTTAATAGATTCTGTCTTTTGCCTCCGAATGTAAGTTCATTATTGAATGATCTTAATTGATGAAGAACTGGTAGATGCTGCTGAATACTGAGATATTTAAATTAAATGAGTATTCCTCATGGTTTATTATTCCTGAGAGTATAGTTTTTGCTTCTTAGTTGAGAACTTTGTTACGACCACTATACTAGTCGTTTTAACTCCTTGCTATGCTAAACGTGAGCACCAAATAGTTTCTTATTGATATCGTAATCAAATATTTTATCACTTGAATTCGTCATTGTGGAATTTATCTGTGCTTTATTTTGACTGTCTCGATACTGAGTAGAATTATTGTCTTTGGCAGGCAAATAGTGGACCAAACTCTAATGGTTGTCAGGTAAGCATCTTACCTTATACATATTTCGTACTGATATAAACATACACTTTGATGTCTTACAACTTTGATCTTTTCTCATATGGCAGTTCTTCCTCACCTGTGCGAAGTGTGAATGGCTTGACAACAAACATGTAGTCTTCGGGGTATGCAACTTACTAATCGTTAGTATAAGTTGTTAAATTATGTATGGCTGATTTGTTTGCTGAAAATTGTGATAATTCTGATGCAGCGTGTGATCGGAGATGGTCTTTTGGTCTTGAGGAAGATCGAGAATGTAGCGACTGGACCCAACAACCGGCCTAAACTTCCTTGTGTCATTGCAGAGTGTGGAGAAATGTAGAGTCTGTGCTCAACACTATTGTGGATTAATGAATATGGTGAATTTGGGGATTCATGATTGCTGGTGAACTCAACTACATCCTACTGAAAGCTTTTATTACTCCAAATGTGTTTACAATTTTCAATTGTTGGTACTTGATCTTAAGGACGGCAAATCCTGCAAGTTCTGTCTCGACACGATAACTACAATCAGTTATCTGAAAATGAATGCAACATGACACAAACATACATGATTATAACTTGATTTATTATTGCACAATGTGCATTTAGACAACATGATAAGCCCAAATCATGAGAAATGAAATAAATTAGTAGCAAAAAATAAAAATAAAAATTATTATAAAAAAACTTGATTTTAGACAACATGATAAGCTCAAATCATAATAAATGAAATAATTAGTAGCCAAAAAATTAGAAAAAAAGTTATCATTGTTACCGTATTACATGTATCAGACACAAAGACAACAAGATAATTCATGTCCTTACCTTAATGACACGATAACAACACGAGCATAACGAAACCTAATACTAATCCATTAATTTCGTGCGTTGTCATGTTAAAAATTGTCGTGTATTATTTGATTTGTATCAATACTGTCCATTATAAAAAATTTGAACATCAACATCTATCGAATTTTTCATTACTCATCTAAAAATGCCTCGCAAAATGATTTAATAAATAACAGTGAAGTTTAGTTCCAAAAATATAAAAGCAACACACATATAGTTACAAAAGCAGCCGATGATCACAGCAAAAGATAGTAATTGTGCTAAGGATAAAAGAGATGTTTTGCTAAGCTGCAGATTTTGGTATCTTGTAGTGCTTCTTGAGAAACTGAGAAGCCTCTGAATCACTCCTATGACCCAGAATCCTAATAAGGGTCTTTGAATCTGCACCCAATTTACCCCTTCCACCCTGCACTTCCATCTCACTAGCAGACCTCAAGTCGTCGATCAATTCTCGAGTCTGCGTTCCAACCCCAAAATAAAAAATACGAAAAACAATAAAGAGAGAAACAAGCACGTATAAAGAAATGTGCATTTAACTTGATAACAATGAATCTGAACAAAGTGATGATCCTGTACTAACCTCGTAGCCTAGTAACTTGATAATCTGTCGAGCGCGTACTACTTGGTTTTCCACTACTCCACGCGGGAGCCCATCACCTCCGGATATGAAAAACTCCTGCAGTTACACATGGATAATCATAACGGAAACAAATTTCAGTTATCTTTCCCATTAGCTGATAATGATGGAGCCAAAACAAGTCTCTTAAGCAACTTAATTAATTAATTAAGAGCCAACTTTTATGATTTACCTTTAAAACCTCCAAATCTTCATCCAT
Organism: Schizonepeta tenuifolia; assembly: GCA_029490685.1. Lineage (NCBI taxonomy): Eukaryota > Viridiplantae > Streptophyta > Magnoliopsida > Lamiales > Lamiaceae > Schizonepeta > Schizonepeta tenuifolia. The sequence goes on along the minus strand of CM055960.1, from coordinate 65,764,035 downwards.
TAACCTAGCATCAGGTGGAGTGAACATTCGTGATGGACCTCCATCTAGTATTACACGGATTAAGCCATCCTGGTATGAAGAAGATGATATCAATTGGTGAATCTATTACTTCAGCTATTCTGCCATTTTAGACAATCAAGATAGAGTGACAAACCAGGGATGCTTGAAGAAGTCCTGTTACGACACGATCTCTAAGTGGTTCCACTATGATATCACACAACTGACTGAGTACCTGCAGCCATTTTTATGAAATATGTATATCAGCCTCAGAGAAGAGTTTCTTTTAGCCTAAACTCAGAAAACAGTCCCTAATCCTCTTTGAAAATAAAAGTTGGATTTAAAAGAAATTGTACATGTCAGAACGTCTGGAACAGGCGGAATATGTCCTCACATTTTCCATGATTTATTCAAGCAGAATACATTTACATTTCTCTGTGTTATTTGAGTGTGATTCAAGTGAAAAAATTCACAAATATTCACGCATCTCATAGTTAGACTTCGGTGGTCTACTAGTAATTCAAGGTCTTCCTTTGGGATCATTAAAGGTTAGGTAAGATGCAAAAAAGTTAAAGCAACAGAAAACAAAAGAATCAGATTAAAACTTTTTTAGGTTAATAGCAAATTGAACCCAAAAGCAAAAACATCACATTTTCTTCTTAACTTCAAAAGATCATACCATATCAAGAGGCTCAATCACATTTTCCAGCCTAGACTGAGCAACACTTGGCTTATAGAGACCATCGATGAACGGCTCTCTCAAGTCCCAAAAAATTGTTTTGGTTCCTAGAAAAAAAAAAGAAAAAAAAAAAAAAAAAAGCCCAGAAATTGTAAGCCTACAGTGTATATAATTTGCAAAGTTCAGAGATACACTATATGGCACATACCAGTAAATTCACACATATGATCAATAGCAGCATTTATATCTTGTCTACTTCCATCAAAACCTTCCTTCTGGATGGAATTCCTTGAGTTACTACCATTCACCGGCCTTTCTGGAGACAGGGGAGAGCAATATAAAACTTGTCAATGTGAAAGGAATCAGTTTGTTTTTTAATTGCACTAGCTTTGCTATCTCAAAGTGATTGCTAAAGCTTCTACAGGAGTCCAGCTGAATTGCTCTGAAGTTGTATATAAAATCTTTGGAGACTAGAGCAGAAAGAATAACTGGGAAAAGACATGAAGGATACCGAAAAAAAAAAAAGCAGAGCTCAGACAACAAAATTAGCTCAAAGAGGTGTGTTGAACAAAATCCAAGCCACCAAGAATACGGCACTATTTCAGAAATGCTGAATTTGTATTGGTAGTTGACCAAAGTGCTTCTATTGTAGCAATATAAGAGCTCAATGTTTTTCCATCTTTGCTCTAGAAATAAGCAATTCATTTAACTTAAATATACTTTGTCCTTCAGAACAGAATCAATACAACAATTTGCCACAAAAAACAAGAAATATAAAATTACATCAAATAAGTTGGTTACTTGACTCAAAGAAGTAAACATTACTTACTTATTGTTTGACCAGGATTCCTTTTAGACCATCTCTCCCAAATGCTGTCCTCCAATTTATTCAGTTGGCTAATCGCATACTAAGGTTCGCGAAAGGGTTGCATTAGTGCAAGCCAGTACAAAATCAATGATACATCATGAAATCAAGCAGAGCACATATTGATGAAAAGAATGTAGGGAAATGCATACACAAACAGATAATAAAGGTCCAAGATTAATACTTAAGGGGAGAGAAGGAATGAGATGGAGTAGAGATCAGTGGTAGGCCTTTTTTCAAATATTTTTTAGGGTCAAATGAGCCAAATGCGATATTATAGAACAGCAATCAGTTGAAACATTATCCAACAAGTAATTGCACATAAGCACTTCCATTTATAAATATTTCCTGGAATCTGATAGAGGCATTTTGCAACACAATGGTATGCTATTTCGAAAAGACAGTTAGCTTCTATAAATGACCCATATTTGTTATTCATTTGTCTTAACCATAAATGTCTTCCACCAGTTCCAATTTTAGGAGTATGACCTCACCCTAAAAGAATTAAACGTATTGTGCAGATGAGACAGCAAAGATTCACCTACAGTCCACCAGTGCCACTGATTATTCCTATAGCAATTTGAGTGAAAAAGCTATAGTGAATCGATAGACCCTTTGCCTTAGTCTACTTAATCAGGAAATCCTTTCACATAAATCTATCTGGTAATCAAGAGGTTAAGCATATTTTGAATGAAAGAAGAAACGATTAAATGGAAAAGAGAACAATACTCTAGCCTCTCAAGCACAAAGGAAATCAGAAGGCAATGCGAAATTGGAAAAAAAAACATCACCAGAAAGGTGGGAAATGTAGCTTCAACTCACATAAAGTGTATTCAGTTGAACACAAAGGGTAGGTGTTGTCATAATATTGATATCTTTCGTCCTTCTGACATCAGGCAGCCTTGGATCTGTCGCTTCCTTCTTCACAAAAGCTTTGATTCCACTTTCTCTCCGGTATCGTGTAAGAGTGGGCACAGGTGGAATTATGTCTTCCTTGTCAGCTGCAGTTGAAAAGAGAGTTATATGATATCAGGTTGAAGCTTGAAATAAATAAAAAAGAATCATAATCAAAATAATGTATGCAAAACCTAATACAGGTACGAAATTTAGGAAGTTGAGTTGAGTGTGACATTAAACACTCAAACATATGCTTCCAGAAACTAATGCAACCAGATAAAATTATGACAAACAAAACAGCTTGCAGGCTAAGTACAAGTTGGACAGCACAAAACACAAATTAATTGTTATGACAATTCGCACTGCATAGCAAACTAGACATCATGGCAAACAAAAAAAAAACCACAAGACAGGATCAAATTAATAAATGAATGAAGTATTTCCAGCCATCCAAAGGTCATGTTGGGGAAGACGATAGAGGATGAGGTGATGAGTATGGTGAGAGAAGGTGCTATAGACAGCAAGGATAGAGAGAACCAGCAGCAGGAAGAATCATTTTGCAGCAGACAGGGAGGATACAGAAGAGGAAGGCAGGTGAAGATAGAAATAGAGAAGAAGGTGAGAAGGGGAAAGTAATAGGAGAAAACAGGTGGCACAAGGTAGAGAGAGAAAAGGGGCAGGTAACAGTGAGAAAGCAAGAATAGTACAGGGAAAAAATTGATGAAAAACATGGCTAGTAGGATTATTTGTGCATTGGTTTACTTTAAATCAAGGAGTCAAAGTTTAAACATCCGCAAATGCAACACCATATGGCATAAAAAATGAGAAATACAATACCTAGGCTGTCCACGACATGCTTGGTATACACTTGGAATGCATTGTCAATGCCACGAAAGAGACTTTTGAGTTCTGCAGGCCTCATTGGAACTTTCAGACCAAAGAACTGATCAACTGTCTGCAAAAAAAATTAATAAATCACTCCCAATTAAGATTACCATAACATATTTGTAACGTTATTTCTATGTTTACAAGTACTGACAAGGCCGAAATGTCCTAGTATCGTGCCTTCTATAGTTGTTTTCAGTTCATTCTAAAAAAATCAACAATATTTGCTTTCAGTTAATAGAGCAAAAGCACAAACTGAAGAGAAAGAAGGGGAGAATGTTACACGACTCACACACACATGAACAAAGGCAATATATAAACTTTCTTACAACTACACTATATCATAAAATACAGCTGTATGACAAGATTATTCATGGATGGGCAAATATAAAATGAATATGGTTCAGGTAAAATATATGGAAACAAAGACAAGAAATTTTTTGATATCATACAAACAAACCTCCTCAACAATCCTGTAGACCTCGACGATTGAGCTTCCATGCCTTTGCTGTGCTGACACTGGGGACCAATTCTGGCAAAAAACAAAAAACAAGGAAGATGGAGAAGGAGAAGGAGCAGAAAAATTAGAAGAAGAAGTTGTGCAAATTGCACAGAACAAGAAGGCATAAAAAGAACAGCAGAATCAAAGAACTTTTTTTGCTAAAAGGCTAAAATTCTCATACAATGAGATCATCCAACTGTTCGGCAAAAGGTTAATAAGAAAAAGAGCACCTTAGTTCATCTATTTAATATTTAGAAAATCCAATTTAGTCAATTATGCCCCAACAACCAACAACATATTCTGCCATCCGTTTAGTGTATTGCTTGCATCAACTTGATGGAACGAAAAGCAAGTGCGAAATCAACTTTACAGTACTCGGACGGTAATTCTTCTTAAGACTAAGAATCTGATATTACGCCGTATGAATGTTAGTAAGTATAAGTTGATACCTCCTGCTGCATAACTCGTTCCACCCATGCTGAAATTCTTGCAAGTTGCGCATTGACCCACCGCAATACCAACGTTCCAGATGCAGTCTCAATCTGAATGAAACAAATACATGTAAAACCTACAATTAAAGATCTAGTTCTTATACAAAAATGATGCAAGGAAAAAGGAGAAAATACTTTAAAAAAGAAAAAAGAAATGATGCACACAATGAGAAACTCTAAACTTTTTTAGACTTTTGAGATTGTCAAAGATGGAGGTAGAAATATTTAGCTACTGAGAAGGATGCCTTTATATGTGAAGGATCAAGATGAATTGGTCTATCAAGCAAACTCCATTAAAAGATGTCTAAAGATTTTCTTTCTAATTCCTATGTAAAACAAATCTAGCGGACTATACCTCGAATTTATCTAGTTTATCGTAGCGTAGGATAAAGTAATTATAATGCCAACTTTCATTCTATTACTTCTCACATCCTTGGTATGGCATACGATGCTGAAACGCTAATTTCCCTACCATGAGTGTGGAAATGCCTAACTAGAAAATTCAATTACAACTATGCACTCCTTGAACTACACCGCACAACCTAATCCCACACCTCAGCAACATGTCACTAATGAAGAAAATTATCACTTAATCTTCTTCAAAGAGCATAAACATAAATAGATCTAAAGACAACCCCGCACCTTGTACAAATTTAGCTTCTTGAGGTAAGCCTCTGCAGTGCCCTCTTCACAGGTAGATGTGATAACGCCTATTAAACTTTGCTCAAGATTATCAGCAGTCGGGAACACAGAAACAACATCCTCAGTGAGGTGCTCGGCGCTTTCAAGGAATGGTTTCTAAGGACATTAGAATAATTAGACCTCCATATAAGTCAGGATGGTGAAGAAATATCAAGATGCAAGCTTACCAGTTTGATGCCATAGAGCTTGTGAATAAGAGAAGCCGCAACTGCACTTGCATTGCGATGCCGTAGGGTTAATATGGGTAAATACATGGATGTACCGTTTTTCACAAGTTTCATTGTCTGTTCAGCAAGTAATGCTAGAGGATGTTCGTTTGTTGTGTCAGACAATGATTCAACATCATGTACAATCTGGAACGGACGATGCAAAATAAGCAACAAAGAAGGCCGAATTATAAAATGAATGCTCAAGCTGGAATATAACTTAATGTCAAAGATCCAATCAGTTTATCTGTGCATATGCATTAATTCATGCATGTAGATTAGCATGAATAAACAAGATACAGCACATTACAACAGTCAGGACTCAGGAGAGCCAGGATTGTTCATGCTACCAGTTTTAACTTTATATACTTAATTATATTTGCTTACAAAAGCCAGGAGAAGAATGAACAGGTCCTTAAAATAATTCAGATATAAGAAAAAGGCTATTCTTGTTCACAATAGTTTCGCAGGCGTCATTCCCTCCTCCTCTATCTCTAGTACAAGTGGTTGTGGATTTTCAGTATTATCAGCCTAATAGGAATTACAGACCTGACTATTTCGACTCCTCAAATAAAATAGCAGAGCCTAGAAGTGATGAAATTGAACCTAAGGGAACCATGAATTTTGAAGTCATTTAAAGCTATGGATAATCTTACATTGAGTGAATGATCCGTAGTATGCACCTTAAATGTCAGACATGATTTCAGTGATCTGCACACCGTTTAAGAATCTTTCAAGAACTACCAGCACATGCTTTTCCCGTCTAACACATACACATTGAAGAAAAGTCGCATGGTCTAACAATGCTCAAGGATCTAAACAACCAGTGTTTTACTTCTATCATCCACCAATCTGATTTATCACAAACTTTCTTGCTAGTTGCTATCATCCTTCAGCATAATAGTTCTCTAATATATTAAATTATTAATCAAAACAAACAGACAGCTAAGTAACACTATTAGTAAAATTAGATTAAAACACTCACTCTGGAAAATGCTTGCTTAATTGAAGATGACACATATATCTCGATTTGCTCTATATCCGTGAAAGGTGGACCCTGCATTGCCTGAAAAATCCAAGAGTCAGTTCAATATCTTTCAAGTTAGCGCAATTCCGATGATTAAAAAGCATGCAACTCCTACTCCAATGTTCATATTTCACCATTTGTTACGTCTTGATATAATTGTTTTATGTTAAAGAGCTACACCCTCTTGTCTTTCTTCCCCACTAAAATAGCATGTGATAACTAAAGGAGTCGTCTTCGTCAGGTTTGGCATCTCAATAGCAAATTAGAGGCCGATAAATGAAAAAAAAAACTGAACCATTAAAGAAATGGAGTTACATTTCAATATTCTGCAAATTTCTTTTATGAAGTTCGTGTAAGGGTTGTAGTGGAAAACTACTGAAAAATCTCTCAAACAAAATTCTAGCAGATGATCCCTAAAGCAGCAGTCTAGTATAAGTACAAACAGAGAATGACTAAATATTCCTTTGGGCAGAAGCAAGTTATGAGATTAAAGGAGAAAAACTACATTACCAACTCAGGTTCTTCGAGAAGAAGCCTGCGAGCAACCATGGCCACTACTAATGCATTTTCCATCATTTTGGACCCCTAAAATGAGAGAGACGTAATACAGAAATGGTCATCTTCCAAAATTTTGATCATAATTCAGAAGCAATATCACAAAACTAAAAATAAATAAATAAAAAATAATAATGATGGTAAATAATGACAGCAACCAGCAATAAAATACAAGGCAGCTAACAGGGCTGTAAGGATTAAGATAGTTCATTAACATGGGAACTTAATTTTAGAAAGTACCTTGAGCAATACAAATTACATTCACCTGTAAATATGTACTTTCCTAAACTATGAATCTACTTACAAATGTTTTAGGGATTAAATATGTCAAATTTTTAATAGATCAAACACGTGAACAGAAGTCGAGGCTAGGATAGCAAACACAACAAAAAATATTTCTCAACATTCCCTAGTTTTTGCATTTTCCTGCAGACAGATCAATCTGGAAGGGGAGGAAATTAAACGCCCAAGTTCATATACACATTAGATTGATGTGAAGAATGAGCTATGGAGGTTCCAGTGTTATCAGGAAGAGACGTCCCAATACATAGCTACTTAAGAACAGTAGTGTACCAAGAAACACATCTACATGAATGATATTTAGCTTTGATATACCAATACCAATTGATCAGTCAATAATGAAGTCAACTATCTAAAGAAACTGACAGTTGTATATTTAAGAGCACAACAGATAGGATATTGGCAAAGTACATTAGAAGTAGAAAATGTGAACCTTATGAAGGAATTGCCAAACAACTTTCTCTAATGTATAATGTACAATATATACAGCCAATCGAAGGGCACTAGTCAATAACTTGATGCAATCCATCACTTTAAATCTAAATAAGCAATTGATAATGAAAATTAGCATCCCTTTCACTATAGCAATTTTTCGCTATAGGAAATTAAAGATTACGGAAAATTGCTCAAGGGATTGTAACTGAGATACTGTATTAAGTCAAAATTTGAATCTTAAGAAAGAATCCAGAAACAATAGTCTAATTTCTAACAGTTATATTCGTTAAACCTCATTTCTTGTCAAAATGGTGTACAAAAAAAGGCAACAATGTGACGAAATGGCGTACAAACCGAACTAATTCATGTCAAAATCACTAAACTTAAAGGATAGCAAAAGACCTCAGGAAAATGAAGATGGTAATCAGCCAACCGCATATCAGCCCACTTTTGAATAGGTAATAGGAATGACTGCAAGTAAGTCAACTCCTCAAATCCCTTTTCAGTCTGAACTCTGCAAGTCAAGCTTCTCAAATGCAGCCTTTCCTGTGGTCCCCGCTGCTCCTTTAAAGGTATTCTCTTCAACTGACCGATGGCATGCAGCAGGATATCTTGCTCACCGGTGATGACAAACTGTAATATACATATAAGTGGGTTGTGGTCAAAAGATAGCAAAACATACTTGAGGCATAAGTGTACGGAAACATGGTAGGGAGCCCGTGTCATTTAACGCAGAAAATTATTTGGTCTTATACCTGCCGAAATAACACCCAGGCATAGCACGTATAATGGATTGTCTCTGTTATTCCTAAAACACGCCAGGTTGACTTAAAAAGCTCCAACATTTCTTCTACTTCCTGGCAGAAAGAAATCATGTAATCTCCAAATAGACATAAGCATGATAATGAGAACTGGCTCTTTTCAACAAAAACAAAATTGAAGGCTTATTCTCATGTAAGTTGGTCCAAGTTTCCAGAACTCCGTAGAAGTCCAGTAATTAGTTTAAAAAAAAAAAAATAGTGACTGTGTTCACTGTTAAAACTCTAGGAAGTAAAGTAGTGGTGCATACTTGACAACATTAGAATCCTCTTAACTTTCAGCACAAACTTGTTGATGAAAAATAAAAAACATCTTAATGCACATAATAGCTAACTAACCTCGGTAAGCTTGCCTTCATCCAAGACATCAAAAACACTAAGCAATAGTTTCTCATACAGCCTGACATTTAGGTGATAACCATCTGCCCAGTGGCATATTTCACCAGTTAAATCACCTCTTGCAGGTCTCTCTGCAAGTGGAATAGCGATATCCTTCAGAGATCTCAAACAGTCCGTCCTCTGAAGATCCCCTGTAGCTGATGGAAGAGACTGATGAAGAAAACAAAAAATTTAGTAGTATCAATAAACTTATTTGAATCTACAAATGCACTGAGAAAAAGGGCTTGGGTTGTTTGCTTATTTATTTACTTTTTAGCATTTATTTATTTTAAAATATTTATTTTTCAGTGTGTGCGTGGCGCGCGCGCTTGGGGGGGGGGGGTATATTGGTTGGTCAAATCACACTGCACAATAGGGGGTTGTTTGTTCACTACTTTTTTTTAAGACTACTTCTAGAACACTTTAAGCAGAAACAAACAGACAATACGGTTGTTTGTTTTCATTTTTAAGCCCGTCCTTTCAATTATCTACTATGCAAAACACTTAAAACACGTTGCTGATTTATTATCAATTCCTGCAAATACTTTTGTCAATACTATATCATCTATCACAATATCATGGGACCCACCACTTAAATATTCCTCTCTATGTACTATACTACTCCCTCCGTCCCGTTCAAGATGTCTGGTTTCTTTTCGGCACGGGGATTAAGAAGAAGGGAATTAGATGATAAAGGTTGTGTTTAGTGTAGTGAATAAAGTGATATAAAGTATTTTTTAATTGATAAAGTGGTGCTGAAGTGACATAAAGTGATATAAAGTGGTGTTGAAGTGATATAAAGTGAATAAAGTGATTTCTTAATTTTTGCCAAAAAAGGAAATGAGACATGTTGAACGGGACACCCAAAAAGGAAAGTAAGACATATTGAGCGGGACAGAGGGAGTACTATCCATAAATATATTGCTTATAATAGCCACAAATTCATACACATAAAATATACAATCAATGGACCATATTTTCAAACCTATGAATGTAAAATATCATATCATACATCAATCTAAAACTAATACTCTCTAACGAAAAGTGATATGCTTCGCAAATTGCATTGGAAATACTGGAAATTGGAAATTGGAACTAAAATCTAAAAATGAAACACAAAAGTACCAAAAACTTCGAGCATAAGATAGCCAGTTGAGATTGTTAACGCTAGGACACTGCATGCATGCAAAAGATGAAGTATGCATTGAGAGTATTGCCAAAGAAATAAGTCCTGGATGAAGTACATCCTCAGGTTGGGTCAGTGGCTAAATAGTGGAAGGTGGGGAGTCATGTAAGATAGAAAAATGTCAATATCTAGTGATAAGATAGTTCATAACATCTGAACACACCTCAGACTCTTCAATCTTCGCCAGAAGAATCCTCAAATCACTTGCTTTTCTGCCGGATTCTCCAAATCCTACAACAGGATGATTTACAAGCCCTTCCTCCAACATATTTAACTGGACTGACAGTAAATCAAATGAGCATCAAAAAAAGGAGGTAACTTAAGTCACACTTAATTGACAAAATAGCAATCAATTATAGGAGGATAATATCTGAAACTCTGAAATGGAGAGAGGAAAAAAAGCAATAAGAAAACAAACATTTGGGAAGGTGGTGAGGGACTTTCCAAAAGAAAAGAGGGATGGAGAACTCACTTGTCTTTTTTGCCATTTTATATAAGACTTCTTGTCCGAAAATTCTGTTCGTGATATGCAACATAACAATTCCAATGGGATCAATAAAGTATCCATCCTTTTCCCAACTTTGCCAACCATGGCACTGAGTAGCGCTCGTCTTGTTCTGATGTCCATTTCCTCCGAAATCTGTTAAGACCCATCCAAAAGATTTGGTGGAAAAACATATAAGCAGAATAAGAAAGGCTTTGACACAAAGTGTCAGTATATATTAAATAGTAGTCCATACTCAGTGTCTGCCAGAGTAGCAACAGTTATTCAGTTGATCAGTTCAACTGATATTCACTGAGAAAGTAAAAAAGCTCAGTTGTATAAGTAAATGCTCTTAAACTAAGTACCTTCTTTCAGCAAAAAAACTAGATTTAGTTATTAATCCATGTAGAGCAAAATAAATTAGTATTTTGGAGAGAAAAAATATATGGAGTAGCAACTAGGGTTACAAACTAGGTTAGAATCTAATCCTAAAATAAGTCCAGATAGACAATAATCCATAAAGGGAAAAGAATATAATGCAAAAGGTAGAAGATACAAAAATAGAAAGATATACTCAGTACTGCCTGTTTGGAAGCTAGTGGTGCCAAAGAGACAGGTTATATAATGAATATTGTTTTCTAGATGCTCAATAGTCATTCATATGCATATCTTTACAAAGTGATATACCAGATAACATCATCAACCCCCCCCCCCCCCCCACCCAAATCAGAAGACCTCTCAATTGAGAGGATGTTACAGTAAGCTCAGAACAAACAACAAAGTAAACATAAAGAGGACTCTGTACTGTTTGATAAGGTCTCAGAAAAGCTGGAACCTTTTCAAAACCAGACACAATTAACAATAGTCAAGATGTCATGATAACATGCAATATTGGTTAGTCAATTGAAAAACTACTTGCAAGTGACCAATCCAGGCAAGTGAGTGCACCATAGACATATCACTGGTTTGAATGAATCAACAAAATGCTCTTTCCTATAGAATATAACACTCGGGTTGATTGTCTGCTATATACAAAGATGACACTCTTTTTCATGGACACCAGCAAAGTTCCTAATATAGCAATGGATAAAATCCAATTCAAATAATCTCCTCCTATCACTCTTTCCCAGTTCCTTGTTTTTCTTACCATACCATTAGTCAACATTGCTTGCAATCTGGTATTACTCTTTCCCAGTTCCTTGTTTTTCTTACCATACCATTAGTCAACATTGCTTGCAATCTAATTTCTCAAACTGACATATTAAGTAACAAAATGATCCTTTAACTTAATCGGGATTCAAAAATATTAACAGGTCCATTCGTAAATTGGAGATCAAGGCAATATTATCAGAAACCAAAAGCTTACCTGGGGCCATATCACATTTAGTATGAACGGCCAACTAATTGTTAGAGAACCTTCAAAAAGAATTTCTAAAATAAAACAAGAGTTTTACACCCATCCAGACCTATCAAGAGAGAGTAGAAACTCAGAAAGGGAACTGCTGATGTTATTTCAGTTCAAAGTTGGTACAACTATTCTTATTCTTAGAGTGTGGTAGAATGATGTGTTTTTAGCAGAGAGAATAAAATACAATTGAAGACCAAGTACCTAACTTACTATGGAAGGATTAGAGTAAAGCTTAATGCTATATTAAAGCTTCAATCTTCTGTACTCTTTGGGAGTAGACAACAAGGCTCATAAAAGTAAAAAGCAGGAGACTCATAAAATACCTCCATCTGGACACGCATTGTCTCCAAGAGGCCAACTAAACCATGGGAATTATGAGATTGAGTTTCTGCGTGTTCACTCTTACTTCGTCCTAGCTTCTTCATCAATCTAGATTTCTTGTCTTTCTTTTTATCCTTTGATGGAACAATAAGCCCCCTGCCAATGTAATGAAATGGAAAAACACTCATTTAGACAGCAGTAATTTTATTTTAATTTTTTTGTTTTGGGGGGGGGGGGTACCCTGAAGCTCCAGCAGCAGCAAGGAGTATCTCATATGCAGTTTCACGAAGATCTTCATCTGAAATACCTACAATAAGATAAATAAAGAAACTGTACATCATAAGCATAACTTCTTAGTGGACGTAATTGAATGCTTTGATCTATATGCTCACAACTCTGAAGTAATTAAGCTGCTTGGCAGAGCTATGCAAAAGAAGAGCCCTAATAAATCAGCAAACAAATATGATGAGCACAAAGGTCCATAAAAAATCATCACCAACAACACCTACCAGTAGAAAATGAAGGCAATTCAAGAACAACATCTGAGGCATCATTTAGAACTCTCCTGGAATATCTACGGCTTTCAATCCCATCCAGAACATCATCCTCAAAATCATCAATGTCGTCCACTGTTAGTTCTTTAAGTTGTGAAGTGTTTAGAGACCGTGAATTTGACAAGGTTGGCGATTCCTCAATCAGTTCGCTCTCCATAGGCTCTGAAATGGAAAGACTGGACAAAATTGGTGTTGCTACCACATCTGGGACCGGAGGAGGTGGTCTTCTGGGAGGTGAACCAGAAGATTCGGGAGTTGTGACTAGAAAGAAACCATCAGCGGAACCTGCATTACTCTTTTTTGAAGTAACAACACAGGTTAAAGAGACCCCCGGTGTCCAAGCATACTCGTGAACACTTTCACTCAAATGTACTATAAGGAATTCAAAAGATGAAATAGTACATGCAAAGAATTAGCCAACATAATTCGTGATCTTACCATGCTAGGGAACAGAGTGCCATCATGGTAATCTCGAATGGCATCCGAGAGTTCAAGCATACCACCTACAATCATCAAATAACCAAAATGAAAAGTGAGAAACAACTTGAGCCAAAAGAGGAGAAAATATCTATAAAAAACATCACCTTTCTTGGCACAATTCAGGACATAATCAACACTGACTTGATCCAGATCAACATCATCTAACGACACTGCTCCTGGCGGCATTACTACCTTCTTTATCAAGCTGCCAGAGAGTATGAAATCTAAGAGTATTCGCCTGTCGCGTCGATATCTCTGCAAAAGTTCAACCTCGTTCTCCCTATATTGACGAAGATAAACAACTCTTTAGTAACTGACTGAAATCTAATTATAGTAGTTTTTCACTCACTAAACTAAAGCTCCCAATTCCAAAAAATCACAACTACACTAAACAACCTGAGTCACTCAATATCAACTAAAAACTAAGAATCAGATTGAAATGTAATTATAGTGGTTTTTTACTCATTAAAGCTCCCAAATTCCAATATATCGCAACTATATTAAGCAAACTAAGTCACTCAATATCAACTAAAACTTAAGAATCGAATTGAAATGTAATTGTAGTGGTTCATATTCCAATAAATCACAACTACATTAAGCAACCTGAGTAACTCAATATCAACTAAAAATTAAGATTCCACGAAATGTAATATTGAATTAATCAGTGTTTCCAGCTAAAAATTGAGAAAAAACCATCGAATTTAATCCACAAGAGACACATTGAGATCACGGTAAAAACAATGATCCAGAACTAAAAGAAGGGGCACGTACTCATCCATGGCGACTTAACAGCAGCGACCTTCAATAACTCAGCAACTGAATCTCGAAGTATCACGGCAAAAACGAAATTTCAATAAAACGAAATGGCAACTGAAAAGAGCAGATTCTAGCTGAGATTTGTGGATCTCTCGAAACAATAATGGCAGACGAAATTAGAAGACAAATTGGCTCGAACTGTACAATCCAATTAAGTACAGATAAAATCTTGGAATGAAATGACTGAATCGTTGCAGAGAATGGGAATGTAATTGTATAAGTATTGAATGGAACTTCAGATATGAACTTTAAGACTTATCTGGTCGCGCATGCACACATAGAGAGATTTGAAGTGAGGGGGGGAGAGAGAGAGAGAGTGAGAGACGACGCTAAAGGTAGAGAGAGAAACAGAAAATACAGCGTATTAAAAGAAAAATATTATGATGCCCCAAATTAAATTGGAAGTCGGTGAGATTTCGCAGTCCAACGCAGCCTTTCTTGCGGCCCAATTGTCTTTATTTTTTTCAAGCGTAATTAATTTTGACATAATAATAAATTATAAATCAGCAATAATACATCACTATTTAATATTCATATGTAAAAAAAATGAAAGTTAATTATAAAAATAAAAATAATTAAATTTTTCACTTAGAATTTAAATTCTCCAATTAAAATATATTTCTTTTTTTTTAGTAGTACTAGTACATTGCACCCGTGCGATGCACGGACATAAAATATATTGCAATTTAAAATGATTCATTTTAACAGAAAAAAGAAAATTTATACGCATTGTCGTAATCACCTCATTTTCAATAAAAAAAAGTTATAGAACAATAAAGTATACCCAACAGATAAAAAAAAATCAATATTTCGAGATTAAAAGAAACATGATAATTTGGATAAATTCATTAAGAACTAAGAAGACGCATATCTAACAAAGAAAATGAAAAAAAAATGAAAGAAGAAAAAATCTTTTCAAAATTAGAGAAATTAAAAATACCACAATTTCAACACACATGATTACCATTATATGTATTAAATGAAACTTTAGTGAAAAAAAAAAAAAAAGTAAATATCTTTTCAAAAGGTTTTAGTTTCAATTGTACATATGTTTCAGATAAGCTTTTATTAACCTTAGCTATGGGTCCTTAAAATTTATAGGAGTTTAATATTCATTTACATAGAAATTTTACATATATATGCTTCAAAATCACTAATACTATAAGTTAGAATCACTTCCATCCACACCAGCACATATGCTTCATGAGAACTTCATAAGTCAGATAATATGCATGTAGCATGAGAATTGTTGCACAACTTTCTCCATAATTCTTCATCAAAGAAAAGTCGTTCTACACCACATTTTTGGTGAAGTTTGCTAACATGTATATATAAATAAAACATGAAAGAAAACTTCTTCAGTAAACTTAAATATCATTAAGTAAAACTTAGAATAAATATTTCTATGGTGATAAACTATCAAAATCTAATTATATACCCTTTCAATTGACCTTATGATAATGGAAGATGGCGGAGTACTTTTTTTTTTCTATGCGAAAGTTGAGACATTTATATTGAACCAATCACCATCTTCACACCTTCATGTCCATGGTTGCCATTTCGAAATTTTTCTTCGAGACATCCTACAAAAATAACAAAGAACATAGACCACTTAAATGTTATAAGAAAAAGAAAATAGAAAACAGAATACAGTGATAATTAACTACTTAGTCAAATACAAGTCACAACAGATAATTTTTTTCAAATGCATTTCCATAACGTAATTCTTTGCACTTCACTTAATAATTGATTTACATCACCACATATACTATCAAAATTACTTTACGTTGTAGGAGTTCTTGAAAATCTTGTAGATTTTTCAGGCATCTACCTACTTCGTTTGTGTCAATTGTCAATCACTGACCAATGTTATTTGCTCTAGCAAGAATTGGCATTAAACTGTGAACATATCCAACTTCCTGCAGCATATAAAAACTAGAGGAATCACTATATTCCAATCAGAGACTTCATATAGTTAAAATTTTACTCTTTTTGTTACGCCCTCGTGATTAGGACTTTGGACGATCTTATCTTATTTTCACCATCTTCTTGCTACAGTTAATTCCGGAGATTTTGGAGATGCAAAAATTGTAGTCGCAGAATTGTAGAGAAACTGGCAATGAAGTGAAGAACTCATTTGCCCTACATGTATCACAAAAAGGTAACTTGTTAAACACTTGTTCGCAAAAAAATGTGACCCAAAATTAATGCTATTATTTTCATGCAATCCCCATCCTTCAAACTTTGAGGGATAATCTTGGTACAGATTCTCCAAATAGTGAGGTTGCTTTCAAATTCTGCAATAATCGATTTTCTATAAATGTCTAAATCAATATATTGTTGCATAGCCAAAACACAAACTGCATAAATCTAAGCTACAGTAGTAGAAAAAAATGTATTCTTGATCATGTTAACACATCGCCAAATCCAAGAGTTAGATGATGATGGTTGCATAAGAAGTAGTTACCTAAACAACAAACCTTGGAGTAGAAACATACAGAAACGGCAGGTATTGGTGCGAGAGTGTTCGATTATTGTTGGGAAACAAAATAAGGAACTGCAACACCTCTTGTGCGGAATATAATTTGACTAATCCGTGGAAGTTGGTTGAATTGCAATAGTTTCTCAGTTTTTTGCTGATAGGCAGCAAAGAACAATGCTACATTAGGTTCCAAGATAAAATAAAAACATGATTATGTCTAAAAGAATCTAATGAATATAATAGAGTTGGCATCGCAACTGAAAAAGAGAACAATACTTCAGTTCAGTCGTGATTCTCAAAGACGCCGACCAAATCTAGCTAGAAATATGTGAAAGAATTCATATACATCATTCAAATATTATCTACCAAATCGCGTCATATAAAAAATAAATTCCCTAACTTCAACACAAAGCGAAAATCTCTCGTGATAGATATGTGATAGGAAAATCATGAATTGAACAAAATCTAGACTTTCAAACAAATACCAAAGATTGAGAGCGGTCACCTTCGAAGCCGAGTATATTCTTTCTTCTATCATGTCGGCGAAGTCTGCAACTAAAGTTTTACGATGATGTTTGAAACAACTTCGTCTGAAAGAGCAACAACATGACGACTTATTTCTCGCCTCTCAGTGGTACCCTAGTTTATTCTGACGATGTTGTTGAAATCTTACTGCTTTAATTGCAATCCGCGATGAAATGCATAAATTGAGAGCAGAATTCAGGTGATACAGAGTTGAGAATGAACGAATAGAGAGATAGATGAACAGTTAATTGGATAATCGTGTAGAGTGGAAGTAGCGGCCTGATTTACTGCAAAAAACTATTGTTTTCAATTGTATTTTAATTTTAATTTTAGTTAAATATTTTATACGTAAATTGTGAATAATTTGTGACCTTAAATTTTATATAATTCACAAAATTGTCATTCAAATTGATTTTCAATTGCAAACTCACTCTTTATATATATATATATATATATATATATATATATAATAGATTACTTTTTTTTTTTAACTAATGTGACAGCCACATTGGACCTCAACTCAATTGAATATATTACTAACATAATTACCGAAAATATATTGGAGTATTGTATCACACATCTTTATTACTGATTTTAATGTTTTAACGTTAAAGGTTGCGGCTGGTCTAGACAGTCAAAGTATATTAACATAAGTAGAATATATTAACATAATTTCCGAAACTATGTTTGGCCAAATCCAGGTTACTTAGAAATTAATTAAGATTAAGGTTTTTATGAATGTTTATGAATATGATAGTCATGTTTAAATTTAGTTCCATTGTAGAGTAGCTTCATTTGGAGTTAATTTTAGTAGACTTGGGACCTAACTAAATGAATTTAAAATGAGTGCGAGGTAAGTAAGTAGAAAGTCCAACATGCAATAATAATAAGTTAAATAATTTACATTGTTCGGCTTAAATGATAAATAATACGACTTTCTTTTTTTTTTTTTTTTTTTTTTTTTTGCAAAATAGATCACGAATTTGAGGTATTTTTGTAGTTTCGCCGGACTTTAAAGTTTTACAAATTCAATCACGAATTTTATAACTTTTGTCATTAGGACCTCTCAATTTTTTCCTGTGGCCGGAACAATGGTGCCGACAAAACGTGAACTGGTGAATACTATATCAATTGCTAAAAGCCCTTAAATGACATTTATATGCTCAATAAAGCATATAATTGGGTTCATACCTCCTTGTCAAATTTCTAATTATTTTCTTTTATGTGCTTTATTGAGCACAAACGACCTCGTATAAGGTTTATAGCAAAACGACGTCGTAGACTCGTAGTCTTCAGTCCATGTTGGTGTTCATGTCACCGTTGTAGACTCCATAAAAATTTGGGAGTTCCTGATTGCAAAAATTACAAGGTTCGTGTTTGAAAACATAAAGAGACGTGTCAAAATTGCAAAAACATATAAAGTTTGTGATTTTTTATCACACCGCTTAATAATATTAGTAGTTTAATACTTTTATTATTGGAAGGGATTTTGACAAAATGAATCGTGAACTTTTGGTGTTTTTGCAATTTTGATTGGATTTTTAAAACTTTACAAATTATTGTATGAACTATGTGACTTTTGTAAATTGGACTCCCTAATTTTTCCGGCAAACTAAAAATGATGTGGACGTCAATGGTCTGAAGAAAAATGATGTAGATGTCAACATGACGTTGTTGTTTTGTACTTAATAAACCACATAGTTGAAAAATCTATAAATAAGAAAAGTTCGAACCGGATATCTATTGAGAAAAGATCAAGATCTTTACCAAATTACCAGCATATTAGTTAGAGTCGCAAGTTGTCCGCATCATCTTTCTGTCCGCTACAAAAAAGATTGGGAGGTTCCAATTACAAAATTTACAAATACATAGAAGTTACTTTCTAATTAGCCTCTAATATTATTTTAAAATTTATAATTAATTACTATTAGATTAAATCTAATAAAAAAGCAATTCTTAATTAATTATAACTATGATTTAAATATTTTAAATGTGACTTATTAAAATATAATTATAATTATAATTAATATTAATAAAATTATAATTATCTCTAATTTCTCCCTAGTCTCCTAATTTTGCCTAGGAAAAAAATATTTTTGTTGGGGGTTGACAAGTTCTAACATTTGGTTTAGGGCCAGCCAAGTTGGGCTTCTATACTTTTGTTTGGCAACAAAAGTGGCTACCAGAATATGATTTGCATGGCCCAAGTTGTGGCGCAAATTATCATTTTTCAAATTCCACCCCCCACCCACCCCCGGCAGACACTCACCACCACATGAATTTTTAATTTTTTGTATACAAATTCATAAATTTATCACTTATTTCATTTTTTTCTGTAATTTCTATCATTTTCTTTGTTTTCTATATATTTTTATTTTAAAAAATTATTTAATATTTAATTATATACAATTAGGGTTAATTAAATCTTCATTAATATCTGTTAATTTCAATTATTTTTAAAATTCTAATTAGGGTTGATTAAATTTTAATTAGAATTAGTTGAGCCCCATTTATGATTAACTAATAAACAATCGATAAATTAAAAATACGGTGGATCACACCACTCGTGTAGTGCTAGGTGTGTTTGATTGACTCAGTTAGATATAATATGAGATCAATAAGGTTTTTTACCTAAATTAAATTAGTTGAGACTAATTTTATGGTAGGAGTGGGGGCTCCAAAACTTATGAGGTAATTCTAGACATGATTAAATCACATGTAACATTATCTTAAGACTAAATACGAGACTGAGTTAATCCAACTAAATACTTTTCATGAGATTAAACTACGTTCGAGTTAGGCCCTACCAAATACACCCACCACATTAGAGACTAGGAGTGCGTCTCATGCAAAATATATATGATGCAGTCAGAGCGAAGCCAGACTTTTAGTTCAGAGGGGTCCAACTGATTAATCAAATTTTATTTGTACATAAGAATTTTTTAAAAGTTATAGTAAAATAAATTCTAATTTTTAATACAATCATAACATCATTTAAGAGATAACGAGCATTATATAATAGGCTCAATCTCAACCCAACAAAATTATGAAATTCAAAATTGAACTCAAGGCCTAGAAAAATTATTATTGATTAAGCAAAATATAATCTTCATCAAGAATTTTAGAGTTAAAAATATATAATATTTTTCTTCATAAAGAAGAGAAAGGGGCATAGAAGAAAATAAGCAAAGAAATACGGAAAGTGTAAAAGCTTAATTAAACGAAACACAATTAAAAAATAAAAAAGAATTGGAAAATACACAATGTTGTTTTTATAAAGGAGAAAAAGAAGAAAATTGTAAAAACTTTAGTACTACCTAATGCATAATTATCTAACTTCCTTAGAGTATACTCTATCGAAAATTAAAAATAAATTTATGTAACACATAGAATGAAAATAATAAATGCAATTATGCGATGTCTTAATTTGCCTTGAATGGGCTGATTGGTTTTTTAGTTAAAAAAAATATATATAGTCAATGATATTCGAACACAATACTTCATCTACAAAATATGTAACTCTTGAGCAACTCTCCAGAAAAATACTACTAGTGTATATTAACATTTTGTATTCAAAGACATGTATAATTCATTAATTTTATAGATTATATGTGAAATGACTATAATACTCCTATAAATTTCAAGAACCCCAGGGGAGTACAGTGACCCCTGCACCCCCCTTGGCTTCGTCAGTGGATGCAGCTGATGAAACAATCACGTATGAATTAAAATAAAAAATGTATAGTATAATCATACTACTAATGAGAATGTTATTTGTGAATGAGAGTGATAAACAGAACAAAAAAATAATTTTAAAGAATTTAATTTGAGCAACGTGACTATGGCATCAAGGCTATCATCATCAATCTAACACGCAATGCATCTCTACGGGATAAGAGGAGAAAAGTTTTGGAAATAAAAACAAACTAGAATAAAGCAAAAGATGCCCCAACACTATTATTTTTAAGAACAAAAAGGAATATTTCACATGGCTTTGAGTATTATACTACTAGTATCATTTATTTGCTTCAACCTAGCTACAATCATATTATAAATTTTTGATTAACCAACAGCCTTTTTTCCAAAAAATAACTAAATGCAGATTATTGATAAGCTTTTATAACTTATAATACTATGGTGGTGCCTGTCGAACTTCTATAAATATAATAAAAGATAAAGAATCCTGAATTTTAATCTTATTTTTACATTAAAAAAAGGTGTATATATATATATATATATATATATGTATGTGTGTATGTATATATATAAGAAAATTGTTTTACATGTTATGTGTTGAGTACATACAAGAAGTAATCAAGATGCCTCTGGAGTCTAGATGAAGCAATCTGCAACACAACTAATTCACAGTTTTATTGCATGGATTTCTAAATTATTTATGTGCTAACTAATCATTAGCTTTTTCTTTTGTTATTGTTATCTAATCATTGAATCAAGAAGATGAAATAATATATACTACCACAATCCTAAAGTGATGATATCTTAACCTGAAAGCAAGGAATTGTAGTTAGATAAGTATTTTATTTATTTGCATGAAACATGTTTCTTTAATTTAAACAGATGTCTTGTTCAAGAAAAAAAGGCATACATCCATGTCTCTCTTTTATTTGTGATTGGGTGTGTTTGACTGTGTGTGGAATGTATATATTACAAGATATATTCCTTGCATTTTTTCTGTGAGCAGATTGCTTGGACACACACACACACACACACACGCACTATGGCTTCTGTGCTGCAGTTCCTCTACATACAATTCCCCTTCATTATCATTTGCTGTATGGCCTTAAAACCAAGCATTCAGGCAAGTTTCATGAAATACCTACGTGGAATTATGATCGTGTTCACCTCTATTTTTTCAGTCCTAATATATACATTTTATTTTATTTTTTTTCATCTTGCAGCCTTACATAGTTTATATGGGGAGTTCTTCCAGTTCAAGTGCAGGCGATGATGACTCGTCTCATCTCCAGATTTTATCATCCTTAATCCCAATGTGAGTTTAGTCCTAATTTACTTGGTTTATGAAGTAGGCATGCACATAATTCATCTCCCTCTCCCTCTCCCTCTCCCTCTCCCTCTCTCTCTCTCTCATACATGTCGTTTGGCAGTGAAGAGAGTGAGAGAAGATTTTTGCTGACTTCCTACAATCATGCTTTCAAGGGATTCTCTGCTATGCTAACAAAGACTGAAGCATCTGTGTTATCTGGTATTGTTGAATGCTCTAAACATTCTCTACAGTGTTTCCATTGTAGAATTGAATCTAATTTTATAAAGCAGCTTATGATGAGGTCGTCTCGGTCTTCCCTGATCCCGTCTTGAAACTCCACACAACGCGCTCCTGGGATTTTGTCGAATCTGCAGATTCTCAGCTCAGATCAAGATTCCCTTTTGAGCAGAAGTCAGTTGATGTCATAATTGGAATCATAGACACAGGTCCATGCAATAGTTTATTATTGTTCATATTCAAAACTAATTTCAATATTCAACACTATAAATAAAATAAATTATACTACTATTGTTTTAGGTATATGGCCAGAGTCACCTAGTTTCAATGATCAAAACATTGGGAAAATCCCATCAAAGTGGAAAGGAGTTTGCATGGAAGGTTCTGATTTCAAGAAATCCAATTGTAATAGGTATTTTTTTCCATGCAAATATTTGAAATTTTTGCAATAAACTATGAAACCAATCTGTTTTTCATCTTATTTTTCATCTTATTCAGGAAGTTAATAGGGGCAAGATTTTATTCAAACCATCCTTTGTCAACCGAATCAAAGGAGACAAATCCAACCGCGTCTAGGGGTTCTCCGAGGGACTTTATGGGCCACGGAACACACACTGCATCGACTGCAGGTGGAGCAGCCGTTCCCAACGCCAACTACTACGGCCTTGCACGTGGCACAGCTCGTGGTGGCTTCCCGTCTGCTAGGATAGCGAGCTACAAGGCGTGCACCGAGGATGGCTGTGCTGGCTCAATCATACTAAAAGCAATGGATGATGCTGTCAAAGATGGAGTTGATATAATCTCCATTTCCATCGGTTTGAGCTTCGTTTTTCAGTCGGAATTCCTCAACGACCCTATTGCAATCGGAGCCTTCCATGCCGAACAGAAGGGTGTCATGGTGGTTTGTTCGGGTGGAAATGACGGCCCTGATCCTTACACCGTAGTTAACTCTGCTCCCTGGATGTTCACTGTTGCTGCCTCCACCATCGATCGTGGTTTTCAGTCCACGATCGTGTTAGGGAACCATAAATCCTTCAAGGTAGGACTTCAAACACTTGAATCAATTCAAATATGCATTCATTACTTTGAATAAAAATATGTTTGTCGTCTCAAAGCAGGGCACTGCAATCAACTTCTCTCCTCTAACAATAGGTAAGAAGTATCCTTTAGCATTTGGAGAGATGATTGCTGCAAAATTCACTCCAACATCCGATGCTAGGTGACAAAATCTACGATCATAGAGTCTAACTAATCATCTTTCGTGTAAAGATTAAAACTTAAACTGGGACGCGATGCAGGAACTGCTTACCGGGGTCTCTAGATTTCAAGAAAGTAGCCGGAAAGATCGTCGTGTGCATGAATGATGAAGCTAATGTTTCAAGGAGGATCAAGAAACTAGTGGTGGAAGATGCCAAAGCAAAAGGGGTGATCATAATAGATGCAGAGGAAGAAGCTTCACCTTTCGATGCAGGAACTTATCCTTATGCAGAAGTTGGAGAAGCAGTTGGCCCCCACATTCTTCACTACATCAACTCCACTCAGTAAGCCTCCTACTTCACAACTACATACACTAATGCAACTGAAACTCGAAATAAAAAGTTACTACATATAATCAAAATGTTGCCCTAACGCAGCAACCCTACCGCCACTATACTTCCCACAACTGAGATCAGAGATCTGAGGCCAGCTCCAATTGTTGCATCTTTCTCGTCTAGGGGCCCCGGGGGTCTCACTGAGAACATCCTCAAGGTATACAATAATTCCCATGATTCGGTTCAAACACGACAGTATCTTGTGAAATTATTAATATTGTGTATTTCAGCCAGACATAATGGCACCCGGGGTAGCCATTCTGGCAGCAATTGTGCCGAAAATAGAAGCATATTATGGGGCACCAGGAAACAAATCATCTGCATTCGGCATCAAGTCCGGGACTTCAATGGCTTGCCCTCATGTCACAGGCGCCATGGCGTTCATCAAATCCATCCATCCTCAGTGGAGTTTCTCCGCGATCAAGTCAGCATTGATGACAACTGGTAAGTAACCCGACCTCAACTACCAAAAAAAAAATCGATCACATTGATCACTACAAAATATTCGCTTACAGACAACATAAGATAGACAACAGATAATTCTAGTTTGTCTATTACTTTATAGACAACGGCCGCGGCCAAATTGCCTAGTTTAATTGATTTTGCAATGATCATCCATATGGTTTTAGCATCCACGTCGAACAACGAGGGAAGAACAATATCGAACACCTCAAACATTCCTGCAACTCCACATCAAGTGGGAGCGGGCGAGATCAAGCCCATGAAAGCTCTGGACCCCGGCCTAACAATCGAGACCACCATCATCGACCACCTCTACTTCCTCTGCTACAAAGGCTACAAGCAGAGAACCATAAGATCTATAACCAAAACTAACTTCACGTGCCCAAGAGGCTCGAGAGAAGAACTGATCTCGAGCCTCAACTACCCCACCATCTCCATCGGCCGCCTCAGCCGCCTTGAGGGGCCGAGGAAGGTGAGGAGGGTGGCGACGAATGTGGGACCGCCGAATGCAACTTACGTGGCCTCGGTGAATGCGCCACCTGGCTTGGTGGTGAAGGTTGTGCCTAGAAAGATTGTGTTCGGAGTAGGAGTGATGAACAAGGCATCTTTCAAAGTTTTCTTCGATGGGAAGAAAGCATCAAAGGGCTATAATTTTGGAGATATTACATGGTCTGATGGATCACACATTGTCCGAATTGTATTTGCAGTTAATGTTGACTGATCTCATATTCTCTATAAAAGTTCGAAACTCCAGACATCAAAACAAAACATAAAACGCCGCACGAGTTTGGATTGTAAATGAATTCAATCGGATTGGAACAGCAATTCAATGTATTTCTTTCTAATATACTTCTACAAAAATTTAATTGTGTATTTGTCATTTGCAGAATTAAACTGTTTATTTTTAAATATATAATATTGCTTCATGGAGAAAGCAAGAACGAAAGGTGAGTATTTGAATTTCGGTTCTCGATTTTTGCTAAATTCGAACAATTCCGAAAGTGATATTCTTAAGAAGTCAAAAACCTGAACTGGAAAAAAATATTTGGGACCTAAATCTGATTCAGAACACAAATAACCAAAAGTTTCCAAATAAAATCAGAAAAAATAATCAAAATATAAATAGAGCAAAAAGTTAAAATACCCCGATTTAAATATAAAAAGTAAATAACCCCGGAAAATTATGTAAAATTACATAGTTGCCCAAAATAATGTATAATTTTACACAATTCATATTATGTACTTCAGCCGGACATAATGGCACCTAGGGTAGCCATCCTAGCACTAATTGTGACGGAGATAGAAGTGTATTATGGGGCACCTAGTAACAAATCATCGATTTGCATTCGACATCAAGTCCAGAACTTCAATGGCTTGCCCTGCGTCATGACGTTCATCAAGTTTGTCCATCGTCTGTGGAGTTTCTCTGTGATCAAGTCAGCATTGATGACTGAAGGGTTGTATACTGAAAGCAAGCCTTTTATACTTGTATACATTGATACCTTGTATCCACTGTTATTCTCCTATTTGAAATATTGTTATTGCATTATCATTTATAGTCCAATTATCTTAAACCTAGATTATATGGTGTGTGATTTATCACAGAAGATCTTATAATCAGTATAGTTGAGATAGAAGTCGTGTTCACAGTTGAGACAACTTCGGACGAGTTGTCGGTTTAGATTGTAGCATAAATGGAAAATAGTTTGTTGGTATGGAAAAAATTTCGGTATGGAAAAAATATACCGTTTACCATACCGTTTGTCGGTATACTGTATCATGGTTCGATATGCCGAAATTAAATAATATACCGAAAATTAAAAAATATATCAAAAATCAAATAATTAACATAAATGTTAGGTATTAATTTAGTTTTATTTATAAATTATAATAATTATAATGTATTATATATAAATATATATGTATATACTGTGAGATATACTAAACAGTATTTCGGTATATACCATTAATTTACGGTATGTACCATTTCGGTATATACCGAATCTTCGGTATAGTACGGTATACCGCCGATATAAGAAAAATTGTATTGTTATTGTACAAAAAATATTCGATAGGGTATCATACCGTATTGAAACTTTCGGTATATTGATATTTTCGATATTTTCGGTACAATAATTTCGGTATACGGCAGATTCGGTATTTCTGTCCACCCTTATATTAAACCCTGCAGGTGAAATTAGTTTCGATACGATAATAAGTTTAAGTGGTAGTACTTGAGATGTCGATTATGATTAAATGACTGATTAATTAATTATTGACCATCAGATGAATTAATTAATTAAAGGATATTGAATATCTTAAATGCGATTAATTAAGTCAAATGCTAGCCCCGACTCACCTAACGAATTTAGTGGTAATTCAAAATTAATTTTCTAGTGGAATAAATTAATACTTGTGTCTCGATATATATTCTTGGGCTGAATATGGAAATCGGGCACTGGGAGGTCAATAATTTATTCGAGCTAGTAGATCCCCGTTTGATCCAATCAAAGCCTAGATCCATGTGGGTCAGCCGTCTCCTACACTCTAGTTTAAACCTTTGGGCTTTAGTTGGGTTGTTTCTTAATGGGCTTGTTATTTACTAATATAAATAACTAGTATGCCCATTATTATTTAAATCACTTGTGATTTACGTAAATGAAAAAGAAACAGAAAACCTCTCTGCCAACAGAGGAGAGGACTCGAAGCCGTGCCACCCAACGACGAGTCTTACTGTGAGAAACAAACGGAAGATCAACTGTGGAATCGATCACATCTCGTTTTACAAGTATCTCTCATCTTCTACTCGTTAGGAGCATGCTTAAGGAAAGAATTTTGTATATACTTGTTAGACAATCGGAATGGATCGTGAGCACACGAATCGGCCTTCAAAAATCGGTTCCTACAATGAGAACATGTAAGTAAGCTAGCTGACCTCAACTAGAAATTGATACATAAATTAATATTTAATCCACTACAAGAAAATCGCTTATAGACAACACGATTATTGTGTGTTGTAGTGAATTCGCCTCCTGGTTTGTTGTTGGTGGTGAAGGTTGTGCCTAGAAAGATGGTGTTCGGAGAAGGCATCTTTTAAAAAGTTTTCTTCGAGGGGAAGCAAGCATCAAAGGGCTACAACAATTATAGAGATATTATTAGATGGTTTAATTGATCTTTGATGGACACACATCGCTGGAATTGTATTTGCAGTTAAAGTTGACTTATAAATTTTTTTTTTTTAACTTTTTTTTTTGGGCGTGATATAAATGTATACTGGCAGTCTGGCACTATACATGCACTAGGTTTACGGACTTTTATTATAAGAGATAGAGATATATGTATTACTACAATATCAATTTGTTATAAGTTATTAAAATTCCAATATTTTTCTGGAGCTGGTGTATATGCAGAAACGGGATATCCAACATTAATATTCTGATATCTTTCTCACTGATTCGATTTCATAAATCTCCACTGTTTTTTTTTCCTAAAAATATTTCTGAATCAGAGTTATTTTGTTGAAAAATAGTCTAACCATATATCCGAGCAAAATTTATTTGAAATGGTGGTCCCATTAAAATTAAGGAAGTAAATTTTGAAAGAATCTCAATTATAATCTATAAAATCTAATTGAAATAAAAATAGAAAATTGCCAAAGGCCGGCCAAACGAATTAGATGTGTGTTGTGGGGTTGGGCCGGGCGGGTCGGAAAGGGCAATTCACGTGAGGCCGTTGCACATATAATTAGTCCAAGTGATCGTCTCCTGCGAGACCGATCTCTTACTAGACCCGATCAAATCGGGTCAAACCTCTTAACCAATATTTTTTGTATTTTTCTTTTTTTCTCTGCTTTCGATTCTAATTTTACGGTTCCGCATTCGCCTCCAATTTTACGGTTTTGCCTTTGGCTCCGATTTTACGGTTCCGTCTTCGCTCTGATTACTAATATAAGGATAATCGTCGGGCAACAATTTGGATTTATTCGGCTAGCTCGAATTTGATCAAGAAGAAGCGACAAATAAAAAAACGAAGAGACAAACAAAAAAAGAAGGAAAAAAATCTGAAATTTAAAAAAAATATATCTGAAAAGAAAAGCAGCGCATGGACACACGCGCATGTACCTCACACGTCTGAAGCGCCGAGACCAGTCTTTCGGGAGAATTCGCCTTATTCAAATATATAACATTGAGTTAGTGCCGAACAAACAATTAAAGGTTGTTTAGTGCCTGTTGATAAATAAAATAGTATAATTTTTTTTTATGTAAATTGTTATCAAAAGCCCTGCCGTCAAAACAACTCGCATGAAAAATTACATTTAGAATAAAATAGAAAAATTAGTCCCCATATTGTGGTTGGTGAGGAAGAAATTCATGTCTTCTCACTTCATACCTTGACATATTCGTAAGAACAAACCACTTTGGTTTGTCGGAGAATCTGAGCAATAAGAAAAAGAGATTGGATTTTGGGTTAAGATTTTTTCTTTTTTTGGAGACATTTAGTGTAGGACAATTACATCATCTTCTACAAGATTTTTTATTTGTGAAATACGGGCGTTTTAGGCTTTTAACTCTTCGACATAATTAAAGCATTGCTTGACCAGGATACTAATAAACAACTTTTTTTAGTTAATTCGTGCTAAAAAGCCCATATTTTTGTTGCCTTTTCTTTTATTCGAGTAAAATTGGACCTTCTTTTTGTTCCATCTTTGTATATGTATAAATTTTTATAATTTACTGATAACTGATTTTTGCGATATTAACTTTTATGAAGTTCAAAATGATATATTTAGATTTCGTTGAACGAAATTTTAACAATTTGTCAAATGCTTGCAGAAAAATCACAAACTTCAATTTTTATTTGTGTAAAAAATTATTGACTACAAGGTTTGATATGCCAGCTTCAGGATATATATAATATATGTTGTATGTATGCTAATACTACTATTCTATTTTATTATTAAAACGGATTAAAAAAATAATAGAAAACTGCTCGCATATTTGTCATGCAACTATGGTTGTATATCTTGTAACCCAATTATATTACGCGAAGCACAATCGTGTATTTGATCATAAGAACCCTAAATCATGTGAGAGGTTGCGAGCATAATGCAAATTGACAAATACTTGAATGCGACCTGCCGTATCTCATGTGACTGTGCATGGGTGATGGGTTGTATGCGTCCGCACTCACGAGCGGCGTGTGGGGTGCACGCACCTATTAATTTTTTATTTTTTTATTTTCTCTTTACTTTTTTTTTAATTTCTATATTTTTTTCTTTTTTTTTGTTTGTCTCTTCCTTTTTTTGTTAGCCGCTTCTTTTTTGGTCAAGATTCGAGCGAGGGGAGTCGAAGCCTTCGGAGCGAGCCGAAAAAATTCAAATTGTTGCCCGACGATTATCCTTATATTAATAATCGGAGCGAAGGCGGAACTGGAAAGAAAAATCTGAAAAAAAAAAAAAAAAAAAACTGACCTGATCAACGGGTCAACCCGACCCAGGCCCGATCTCTTGAGATGCAGCAGGTCTCAGAGACCTTCTCATGCAAATTATTTGCTAAATGCATTTATCTTTAATTTGCCAAAAAATTGTACTTAATCAAACAGATGGAAAATTACTATATATACTTTCACCGTCATGTTCAACTTAGCTCGCTTTTCTTTTTGGCCGTGTTGACTCATTTTCTTTTTTGGCAAATATTAAATAATATTTTAATGTTTAAGTACTATTTAAATAATAGTCTATTTTATAAACGGTGAAAATACACTCACAATTACTTTATCATTAATAATTAAATACTCTGTATAAAATAAATTATATTATATCTAATCTTTTTATACTATGTGTCAAGTTAGACGGAGTAATTGTTTTTTGTCGTGGAAATTTTGGGGGGCATTTGTGACTTACCACGTTACAAATCCCTCAGCTGCCACGTATGATTTAAGACCTAGTACAATTTATAATATAGTACTTATTCTTTTGACTTTTGAATAAGAAATGCACACAATATGCAAAACAAAATGCTATAAAATGAAGAATTTTGGAAAAAAATAGTGAGGAAACAAACTAAGAAAGAGGTTACCGCATCTGATTAGGGTTTAGTTTTCGCTTGGAGCATTGTTCTCTCTCTTCGCAGGTATTGGATCTCTTTCAGAAACCAGTTGATTGCTATTTTCATGGCGAACTTATTTGTTTACGAAGTATTTATTCGTAATGTGAATATTTCTGCGCTGCATGATTTTTTTTTTCGCCACCTCTTCCGCCTTCAGAGCGATTATTTTCAATATTTCGTCGCGATGAAATGATCCGTTCTTTTGATTACGTGTATGATTTTGTTTACTGAAATTGACGCCAAAGCATGTATGACTGATCCGTTCTTCTGATGCATTTTCATATTGTTTTGCGTTGAATGACGTTCGGTACTACTAGCATCGTGTTGTGAAATGATAAATCCTGTGTGCGAATTGATGTTTTGTGTTGTAGAGTTTTAGTTTTTGATTGCTTATATCGTTCTTCTTTGTTGGATTAGCATGATTCGGTGATAAAATGAGAGTGCATAACGCTTGATTTGGTCGGAACCGCTTCAAATTTCTGCAGTTGTGGTTGTTGTTAGCTAGATTTGGTAATAACCTATAGCTATGGCGTGGTTAAGAGTTGGCTCTCACGTGGCAAAGCTTGCTGTTAGACGAACTTTATCGCAAACAGGTTCTTATGTAGCTCGGGCACGGGTTGCTCCTGGACAGAGTCGATATTTCCATACTACGATTTTTAGATCAAAGGCTCAATCTGCGCCCGTTCCTCATCCCGTTCCTCTCTCCAGGCTGAGTGATAGCTTTCTTGATGGCACGAGTAGTGTTTACCTTGAGGAGCTACAGAGAGCCTGGGAGCAAGATCCCAATAGTGTGGATGAATCATGGGACAATTTTTTCAGAAATTTTGTCGGCACGGCCACTACGTCTCCTGGACTTTCTGGCCAAACGATTCAAGAGAGTATGCGGCTGTTGTTGCTTGTGAGAGCTTACCAGGTGTATGGTCATATGAAAGCCAAGATAGATCCATTAGGTTTGCAAGAGAGGTCCATTCCTGATGATCTAGATCCAGCACTTTATGGTTTTTCAGAAGCTGATCTTGACAGAGAATTCTTCATTGGTGTTTGGAGAATGGCAGGGTTCTTGTCTGAGAACCGTCCTGTGCAAACCTTGAGGGCAATACTGAAAAGACTAGAACAAGCTTACTGTGGAAGTATAGGCTACGAATACATGCATATTGCTGATCGCGAAAAGTGTAATTGGTTGAGAGACCAAATTGAGACTCCAACACCTACTCAGTATAATCGACAGCGGCGTGAGGTGATCCTTGACCGGCTCATCTGGAGTACCCAATTTGAGAACTTTTTGGCTGCCAAATGGACTGCAGCCAAGAGGTTTGGACTTGAAGGTTGTGAGACATTGATTCCTGGTATGAAGGAAATGTTTGATAGGTCAGCAGATCTTGGAGTTGAGAGCATTGTTATTGGGATGTCTCATAGAGGAAGACTGAATGTTCTGGGTAATGTTGTTCGGAAACCTCTGAGGCAAATCTTTAGTGAGTTTAGCGGTGGTACAAAGCCTGTGGATGAAGTTGGCCTGTATACTGGGACTGGTGATGTTAAATATCATCTTGGCACTTCTTACGATCGCCCAACAAGGGGTGGTAAGAGAATTCACCTGTCCTTAGTTGCAAATCCTAGCCACTTGGAAGCAGTGGACCCTGTTGTCATTGGAAAGACGAGAGCTAAACAGTATTACTCTAACGATGTTGACAGAACAAAAAACATGGGTATTTTGATTCATGGTGATGGCAGCTTTGCTGGACAAGGTGTTGTCTACGAGACCTTGCATCTTAGTGCTCTTCCTAACTACACAACCGGTGGGACCATTCACATCGTTGTGAACAATCAAGTGGCTTTCACTACTGACCCACAATCAGGAAGATCCTCCCAATACTGCACAGATGTTGCGAAAGCTCTTAGCGCTCCTATTTTCCATGTCAATGGTGATGACGTGGAAGCAGTTGCTCATGCCTGTGAACTTGCTGCAGAGTGGCGTCAGAAATTTCATACTGATGTTGTGGTTGATATTGTGTGCTACCGTCGATTTGGGCACAATGAAATTGACGAGCCATCCTTTACCCAGCCTAAAATGTATAAGGTATGCACTTCTTTTCTTACCAGTTAACTTTTGACAATATTCGGTTTCAGTTAATTCTTGGCCCAGACATTCACATTTTTTTCATGTTATTACGTATTATATTTGCAAGTAGCCTTGAAAGCTTCTAATTTGCTGAATGGTTCTAGGTTATAAGGAATCACCCTTCAGCTCTTGAGATTTACCAAAAGAAGCTTTTGGAATATGGTGAGGTCAAAAAAGAAGATGTTGATCGCATAAACAACAAAGTCGCAACAATTCTCAACGAAGAATTTATTTCCAGCAAAGATTATGTGCCTCAAAGAAGGGACTGGCTTTCAGCTTACTGGACTGGTTTCAAGTCTCCTGAACAGCTTTCACGCCTTCGTAATACTGGGTAAAGTCTTGACTGGCACTCTAATATATTTTATGGAGGACTAAGCTTTTTCTGTTTTCAGGGTCAAACCAGAGATTTTGAAGACTGTTGGCAAGGCTATCACAACTCTTCCAGAACAATTCAAACCTCATAGAGCAGTTAAGAGGATTTTTGAAGATCGTGCAAAAATGATCGAAACAGGAGAGGGCATTGACTGGGCGGTTGGCGAAGCGCTCGCATTTGCAACATTGCTTGTGGAGGGAAATCATGTTAGGTTGAGCGGGCAGGATGTTGAGCGAGGTACTTTTAGCCATAGGCATTCTGTTTTGCACGACCAGGAAACAGGGGAAAAATTCTGCCCCCTAGATCATGTTATGATGAACCAAAATGAAGAGATGTTTACTGTAAGCAACAGGTAATTCAGTGAATTTGTTTGATTCTCATATTAGTTCTTTTAAGTACAAACTATCTATTTTCTTTTGTGTACTGTTTAACATTTATGCTAAATAGGATATTTCATAATCTCATCTTATTAAGTCCAAGCATTTAGATAAATTACAGAAAGAAATTATTTTTGCATTTAATTGGGACTGGGATTGCTCTGAGTTCATTTAGATTCCCTTGGCACTAAAACTGCCCTAGAATTTTCATCATTATCTCTTAATAAGCATATTGTTGTTAATTTTCTTTAGATGCTGACCAAAAAACTGTAAATGGTTGAAATTCTGGCTGTTTTCTGATTTCTGTTTGTTTGGATGTGCATTAGTTGATATTTCTTTGTATGAAATTAATTGTTGGGCACTTGGACCAAAACTGTTTCCGTGCCTCTTGTTCTGTTGCATGCCCCTTCATCTTTTCTGACCCAAAATATATTCTGTCAACTATGCAAAATTTGTTGCTTCACTCTTGAGAGTTGAGAACCATTTCATGTGCTTGTTAATTTGAAGTTATGGTATTGTGGATATTTAGATATTGTGAAGTCTAATTGTTAGATTAGGAATCAGGATGCCTAAGTTTCTTAGGTTTAATCATCGAGAAAGCATGACATGTGTGTATTTGTTGAAATTAAATGATGTAATTTCAATAATTATTCACGTGAATGATAAGTTTTCCTAAGAAGGCACATGATCTGGTACAACATTGACTGCTCTTAATTTCCTTAAAGCTAGTTTCTTTTGTGCTCTGGGGCTAAGAATAAATTTATTCCTCATGAATGACATTTGATTGGCTGATTTCTTGGACTATGAGTCATGTACTAAATTTGCTTTTCAGGTTTTACATTTTCAATTTCATTTTTAATCTTCTGATGAATTATTTCTGTGTTCTCGCCTTCTCTGCACATAATAGAGCTTTATCTTTATCTAGTCCCTTTCTGACCAGTTATATTATAATATGTTCTATCCAGCTCTCTTTCCGAGTTTGGAGTTTTGGGATTCGAATTAGGTTATTCGATGGAAAATCCCAATTCTCTGGTGATATGGGAAGCCCAGTTTGGTGATTTTTCCAATGGAGCTCAGGTGATGTTTGATCAATTTGTGAGCAGTGGGGAGGCCAAATGGCTGCGTCAAAGTGGACTAGTTGTTCTTCTACCTCATGGGTATGATGGCCAAGGTCCAGAACACTCAAGTGCACGATTAGAACGCTTCCTTCAGGTACTGCTGATTTTCTTCATCTTACTGCTCAGTTGGAATTCATATTGTATTTGCATTTACATATAATGTTATATCAAAACTTTAACATGTAAACAGACCAACTCTTCTGTTTGTAGTTTCTTCCGTTTTAACTTCAGTTGCCTTGATGACGTCTTAAGATTTCTCCTTTTGAACCTTGTGTCTGCTAGACCTCATATAAAATAGTGAACATTTACAAGTTAGAAGGATAGAAAGGAATATTCCACAACACCAGAGAATAATGGCTTCGAATCCCTGTACCTTTTTATTGTTTTCACTAGCCTATTGATTGGAGGGTGGCTATTCAAAAAATGTTTATGGGGGACTTCCTGAAATAAGTTGCATATTCTCTGTTTAGTAATATATTTCTTGATCATTTCCGCGCTTTCCATGCAAGGGACCTCAAGTTATATACATCTAATCAGAGAGAGACAAGAGACCTCAAGTTATTGATAAAAATGAGGCATATTTTTAGCTTGTTTGCTTTCTCTTCTGGATTTTGGGATAAGTTTTGGGTGTTTAGGCAGGGGGTGTCATGCCGTTTCTTCCATGCAATTGGATTTTCTTTCTCACATGGTCAAAAGGTTTTAATTTGCAGATCTTTGAAGAATTTTGTCTGTAATCTGACTTACGATACCCAAATCCTTATCTTCAGCTATGTTACATTAGTTCATTTTGATGTTTTTCATATTACCGGATTTTATTCATTCTGTTGTTTTTCCCAGGATTTTATTGAATCTGTTCATTTTGCTGTTTTGTATGTTGACCTTTTGTATTCTTATGCAGATGAGTGATGATCATCCCTTTGTCATACCTGAGATGGAATCAACGCTTAGGAAACAGATTCAGGAATGCAACTGGCAGGTGGTGAATGTAACTACACCTGCAAATTATTTCCATGTTTTGCGGCGACAAGTAAGTAGACTTAACTGAAGCCCTGAGCTATTAGAAAAGTCTACATTTCCTCTCATTCCATATTCTCTGTGTTGCAGATACATAGGGAATTCCGTAAACCTCTTATTGTGATGGCACCAAAGAACTTGCTCCGACACAAGGACTGCAAATCTAATTTGTCTGAGTTTGACGATGTTCAAGGCCACCCAGGTTTTGACAAACAAGGAACCAGATTTAAACGCCTAATAAAGGACCAAAATGATCACTCGGATCGTGAAGAGGGTATAAGACGTCTGGTTCTTTGCTCCGGAAAGGTGTGAAATTACACTTGTTGTGTTACTACGTCTCTTATTTTTGAAATTTCATCCTTCATCTAATTATGTGTCGCATTTATGGTTTTCGTGATTCCATAATTTATTCTTGTTTGCAGGTGTATTATGAGATTGATGAAGAGAGGAAAAAGGTTGATGGAAAGGACGTTGCAATCTGTAGGGTGGAGCAGCTTTGTCCCTTCCCATATGACCTCGTCCAACGTGAACTTAATAGATATCCAAGTATGTCACTAAACAAATTTATGTTTTGATAGTTTAAAATCTGTGGGTATTTACTCGATTAATAAGCGAGCGTGTAAATCATTGGAATTAAATGAAAATTTTTGTGATGTTTCAGATGCAGAGATTGTTTGGTGCCAGGAAGAGCCGATGAACATGGGGGCATACAGCTACATTGCGCCTCGACTTGGCACTGCAATGAAAGCTGCGAACAGAGGCAACATTGACGACATCAAGTATGTAGGTCGTGCTCCCTCTGCTGCCACGGCTACTGGCTTTTACCAAGTTCACGTAAAAGAGCAAACGGAAATAGTCCAGAAAGCCATGCAGCCTGATCCCATCAATTGAAGCGATGTTTTAGTGTTTGCACAGGTGAGTTTTATCGAAAAATAAGCTACTCTCTGAAGTCGATGTTATTATCATTGATGGATGAATTTTGATGCTACAGAGTTTTGATTTACGCAAAAGTAAGAGAAAAAAATGAGTTTGTTTCATCGTTGGATGATCAATTTACAGGAGTTGATAGGGTATGAATCTGCCATTACGTCAGGACAAACAGTATCATCTCTGTTCGGCAGTATAAACTGTTTCGAGTTTTGATAACTGCAGAAAAAGATTACTCGAATATACACATTTACGGTTTTTGTTGGAATAAACTTTTTGTGTACTGCACAGTAAACTTGAAACTGTTTCTGGCCTTTGAGGTATACTTGGATTTTGTTTTCTGAAATCGAACCAAACCGATGATATGACAGTGACATTACTACTTATCTTTTGAGACACCATCTCTCTCTAATGTGTTACTCCTAACTAATCACGTCATTAACATAAATATTTACTCTTCCTGTCTATAATAAATGCTAGTATGTCACATTGTAGATAACACGAGTTTTAATAATTTGATGGTTATTGAGTTGTTAGTGAAAAATATGGATTCCTCTTGATATAGTTTTAAATTACAAATTACAGTGTGAGTGGCAACATCCGTAAGTTGTGTGGATATATTACATTGCAAAAGAATGTGGCAAACTTTTTATAACACATGGAAAAGAAATTGTAGCAAATTACCAATATCTGTGTCAATTCCCTAAACATAATAAGATCTGAATGCGAAAATTGCACTTTAAATAAAATAATTTTAATAAATATCAATGTATTAACATATCCTTGCGCATTAAGAATAGAAGATCCCAAATTGAATTAATTACAAATGACACTCCATTTTAATTATCATGCTTACCTTAATTTTAATCAATCATGTTCGTTGAAAAAAAAAATCCAAAGAAATTCAGTTACATTAGAACCCAAACAGAACCAACCATTTTGTGGACTAACAAAAGAAAATTCCAACATAATCAGCATTCCATGCAACTTGATAATGAAATAAAACAAAAACAAAAGCAATAATAGTACTAAAAAACAAGGAGCTTTTCATGGAAAACTTTTGTAAATCCAGAAACAAGTATAAACTAAGATGATAGATGAAGATAATGCACATCTGCCTCAAATTCAATGAAGAGTTCAGTAATCAACATTTTCTATTCTGAACTAAACGAAAGGTGTCGAGCAGCAAACATGCATACAGCAACATATCACGATAAACAAAATAAAAAAGCAAGAAACAGCTTCATACCAAACAGATCAACCCCTGCATTTTACCATTCATAACTAATCATGTCATTACCATAAATATTATCTATCAACTTCACCAAAAAACTGCATTGGTAGTGATAAGTTTGGCATATATACCTCAATGCAGACAAAAAATCAACCAGTTATTTTCTGGCACAAAAAATCAGCAACAACATTTTCAAGATTTCTAGTTGTGCTCTTCCAGCCCAAAAATCGTGATCAGGTCAGATTCCTTAGGTTGGCAAATAATATCCTCAAATATATGATTGAAGCCCTCAAGATCAAGCATTGCATCCAACACTTTGTCTTCCACGACTGCTCTTGCCTTCTCTTTCCGACATGCCTGTTCTTCACCAAGAGCGAATAACCACTCTGATATCCGCTTTTTGTGAATCTGCTGTGCAAATTGTCTCACCTCCATGCCAGATGTAAATAAACGATACACGTACACGACTTTCCTCTGTCCAATCCTATAAGCCCGACTTATCGCCTGCTTCTCCACCGAAGGATTCCACACAGTATCCAGCAGCACTACTCTTGAAGCCCCAACGAGATTTATACCCTCTGAGCAAGCTCTTTCGGTTGCAAGAATCACTTTTGCCTTGCTTGTTTCATCGTTGAAGCAAGATATGGATTCTTGGCGTTTTCTCTCATCAAGCTGTCCATCCATGTATAGCACATCTCTTCCTTCCTTCCACGAGAAAATGGACACAAGCTGCTCTTTGATAAAGGTGAGTGAGTCGACGAACTGGCTGAATACAAGCACCCGCTCTTTAAATACACCAGCAAAATGTATTAGTTTGAAAAGAAACATTGCCTTCACCCCCGCATTAATATTTAATTTCCTGTCGTTGTCTCTTCTTGCAGGGTACCTTTCGGTTACTGCATTTATCGAAGGATGAACTGAGACTAAGGATACCATCCGCATCCTACGGAAGATTATGTCCTCTTTACAAGCACTTCGCAGCAGTGTCTTCTGAGATTCTGTCGGATACAAGAAAACTAGTGTGTGGCTCAGTCCGGGAAGGCTCTTCTCAAGTATAGTCCCGTTGTGCACATGAACATACGGATCAAGCACGGCCCTCAGCTTCAACGCATCGCCCCTATTTATCTCGGTGGAGTTAGCCAACTTCTTCCACCTTCTTCTAGTTCTAGACATGGTGTACGTTTGTTCACAACTAGTGTTCGTTTCTTGATTAGCAAACTTCGGATTCACCACACAGAGAGTGTTATACAGCTCCTTGAGATTATTTTGGAACGGAGTGCCTGACAAGATTATACGTCGTAGTGTTAGAACTTTTGTCAAAGCCTTCCATATCAGACTCTTGTCGTTCCGAGGTGTATGCCCTTCATCAAGCACTAATAGACCTGTCCTCTCAAGAAGAACCTCCCTTATCTTCTCATGCTGCTCTCCTTTCCCATTCTCTCGAGCAAGCTTCTCAAACAACTGGTAGCTGATTCCTAAAATGCTCCCACCTCTAGCCCACGAATACAATTTCAGCAGCCTGATGCAGTCTTTGCTCAATTTCCCATTCTCAATTTGGCCAAGAAGCTCAGCAGCAACGGTGTTTTCCATTCCGGATAAGTCCTTTGTGTTTAGATTATGAAATGCTGCGTTGAAATTCCATTTCTTGAATTCAGCTTCCCATGTTAGAAGCATGACTTTCGGAGCTATGATCATGGGGCTGCACGTCGGGTAGAGCTTCAGAAACGACTGCAGGAAGACAATTGTGAGACGGGTTTTGCCAGTGCCGGGAGCATGCGACATTATGCAGCCCCTCGCGTCATCACCAAGAGTGTGTTTCAGTTTCTCAATTATGGTATCTCCTGCTATGTTTCTCCACATGAACTCAAACCCCTCCCTCTGATGAGGATACAATTCCTTTTCAGTGCCCGGAATTAAATCCCATACCGTTCCTTTGGTGCAACTTGTGGAATCAGGAGCAGCAGAAGCAGAGCTCTCAAACTGAATGTCATTAAAGAAAGAGCTTTGGAACTCATCGTAGTAATACCTCCTGTCTCGTCTCCTATCCCAAGTTGGAGTGCGCTGCATGAGATGAAAATGATCGCATAATAAGATATGATGATAAATAACGATGGTATTATAGACACATCACGCTAAATGAGGCAATGCACGTAAGACGAAGCAAATCACAACAATAATATTTTTATATTATGAAGAGTGATACCATTACGTGCAGAATCTGGATCTACAACATGCATTCTTTAAGATCTTGTAAAATTTTGAGTAGGAAGACGCTTGACAGTTGAATAATGATGGATCTTAAAGCGTGCATGTTATAGATTCTGCATATAATTGTATTATTCTTCAACTCTCAAGCATCTTCCGTCTCTAAAATATAACATAAACTGCATCGCCTTAACATGATTATCAACAATCATATTTATATTGTTCCATTAGAGCAAAATAATGATAAATAGGCAGAGAAAATTGCAAATAATTGGTAGCCACAAAGAAAAGCTCATATTGAACAAAATTAATTCAGTTGAATCATCAAGAAAAATATCATACTACAAGAACTAAACAAGATAAGCACAATTCTACGTAAACGTTAACAAACGAATAAGCAAAATTAACATCACATACCAAAGGTGGCAAGACGTGTTTTATGTCCATAATCACAGTATGACAATATTTGCAAATGATCCCTATCTCATCATCAAGTATCTCATGATGCTTTCCTCTGCGGCAACATGCTGCCGGGCTTTCATCAACCTCCACGGCGGTCTCAACCCCATCAAATTCCATCTGAAAAATCAGCAAATAATATTTAGAACTCGTACAAAATAATTCAATGTGGACAAGCATAACAGCATACCATATCAGTATTAGCGCAATCATATTCAGATTCACGCAGTCCCAACTCTAGATCACAAAATAGTGAATCCAAGTGCTTCTCCCATTCAGATTTCTCTGGGGGAGGCGCTATGTCCTCGTCTTCAAATCTGAACCTTAAAGGGAGGGCATTTTCGGACGACTTCAAAGGAGGGGCATTTTCTGACAGAGCATTCTCATTGATATTGTATTGTCTTTCCTTGAATGTGTTTATGGAGTCCACCAAAATCTTGATCAAGTCAAGCTCTTTCGGTAAACGGGACTTTTCGCTGCCTAATATTACCTTCTTCACCGAGCATTGCTCGCCCCTAATCTTCACCCCATTGAAGAAATCGTTTATCTTGTCATTCAAGGATCTATTGTCATTATCTTTGGAAGAACTACATTTTCTTCCATTTCCAATTTCTCTTTTTTCAGATTTTTGTGTTTCTTCTTTCTGATTCTTTCTTGCACTCTTCTTGATGATGGGATGCTCCCCTTTCTCCTTCTCTACCGCCTCCTCACCATCATCATCATTCTTGTCATCTCTCTCCAGCTCAGCTCCACTTTCTCTCTCCACATTCACTCTTTTCCTCTTCTTAACCATGGATACTTCACCTCCTGATTCTGGTTCATTCTCATCACTTTCATCATCTTTTTCTAGATTAGCATCACTATCTTTCCTCAAATTTGTTCCCTCACTTTTCATTAGATTCTCATTTTCAGCAACGGCATTTTCAACATCCTTTACCACCTCAATACAACTGTCGTCTAATGATGATTCAGAAGTCGAAGATTCAGACATCGAAGATTCAGAAGTCAAAGATTCTTCTTCCCCTTTGTAGTCCTCATCAGAAAGGCGATCATTATCCTCGGTCTCGCTCTCATCCTCATCCTCATTTGTTGGTTCAGATTCAGACACCGGCTCGTCTGATCCATCTGAATCCTCCTTTGAACTGTCTGAATCAACATGAGGTTCGATTTGAGCAGCATCCTCTCCACTGCATTCACATTTGTCCATCAAACTATCCGACTCTAATCTCGATTCTGCCACATTTCTCAAACTAGAGCCATTTGACCCGATCTTTTCAAACAAAAATTCTATACTATTCTCATCATCATCATCATCATCATCATCATCTTCACCATGGTCACTTCTTTCATCTCCATCGCTCCTCAAGATTTCAGTACCCTCATCTACACTGTTTCTCGATATTCCAGCACCATTATAATCATCATCATCATCATCCTCACTCCTCAAAACCTCAAATGCATTGTCTATACCAACAACTTTGGGCTCCTCAAATACAGTGTCAATACCAACAACTTGGGGCTCAAAACCATCATTTAAACACTCACAATTTCTCAATATTTGAGCACCATTTTCATCGATCTTCGAAACCTCAACTACTTCATCTATATCAACAACTTTGGGCTCACACCCATCATCTACACAATTTCTCAATATATGAGCACCATTATCATCATTATCCTTTTCATCAATTCTCGAAATCTCATCGTCATCGTCTATACCAAAGACTATGGGCTCAGATTTAACCCGTTTGCATGCCCCACCAACACCACCACTTTGTTGATCTTTCTCTCTCTTCCTCAACTCGTTGTAAGCATCTCGATAATATTCATTCCACTGACTCCTAGTTCTTCTCCTTGGTATTGGCACACCCCCAATTTTCTTCTTCCTCTCACCCCCCATTTTCCTTCCCACTTCTTTCCCCGTGAGGCGGCGTCGCTTCTCTCTCTAATTGCCCTAGACTGCTAGGAATTGGGAGCAAGGCAACGCTAATCTCTCCTTTTCCTTGTCTGAGGAAACTTTCCTTTTGCAGCTTTGCTGCTCTCTCTCTTTGAGTTGAACCGATTGATTGTTGCATTAATTATAATTAACAAGAGAGAGAAAATGAAAATGGGGGAGGTAGATGAAAAGTTGCAGAGGGAAAATGCATGCTCAAATTCAAAACTTATTTTGTCCACACGCACACGCCATTATCAAAATCTTTCTTTGGATTCTGCTGCTTTTGTTGTATTCAATTGTCTTTCTTCTTTTCAGAGAGAGAGAGAGAGGGGGGACATGATTGCATAGATATTCCCTTTATATATGGGAATGCTCAATATTACTTCCTCCAACTCCAAACTCCAAAATTAATTTGAGGTATTAATGAATAAAAAATAAATAAAAATATTTGGATAACAGTTTTCCAAAGAACGGTATAATAATCACAATTAAATAGTTTTTCAATTTTTTAATAATCAATAAAATTAATATCTTATTTATAATATTCCTTCCCACTTAATTATATATTAATCTTTAAATTAATTTAATATTTCGAATTTTCAAAAAATTGTGCATTATATTAATTTATTTTAATCAATACTCATAAAAAATAGATATAAGTGGAGATGTGTCTCACATTATAAGAGTAATAAGTGGAAGAATTATTTTATAAAATAAATCATACACAATTTTAAGGGATAGATGAAAAAGGAAAATTATGATTATATTGGAATTGGGGGGGAGTATATTTTATTCGATTTATGTATAGATACTAGATTTACCTGCGCGCGTTGCGCTGCACAATACGATAATTATTGTTTCAAATAGTAATATTTTAGTTGAAAGTGAAGAATAAAGATTTCATTCAAATTTTTTGTGGCAAAGATTATTAATAGCAGCCCTACTAAAATTATCCATAAAAAGAAATGGTCCAGCCTCACTTAACTGAATGAATAGCTTATCTCAAGTCCTCTATGATTAGGAGGAGATATACAGCCAATTATTTTTCAGATCTATTTCTTTTAAATCGGCCAAGTAGATATACTCCTGTCATTCTTGAGAGCGTGAAACATGACAATCATTTTCAGTCGAATAAATGGGCCATATATATATATATATGTAAATATAAATGGCTCCAAACTAAATTAATTTGGATTCAAGATTTTGCCTCCACAGAAGATAATTCTGCTTTACAAAGAGGTAATCAAATAAGCCTAAAAGTGAACAGATACAGTTGTGACAATTTCGATTCAAATTCATTTGATACATCCATAATATCTAGAAAATAATGAGGTATTTAAAATATATAAATTAAATTAAATTTCTCAAGTCTTTTATGGGAATCTAAAAGGGTATTTTTAATCTTCTTGAGGCTTTGAAAATATATACTACTACTAATTAATTATTACGAAAACAATTAGCAGTGGTATTAATGATAGAGTTAATTTAGGGAAATGGCTCATTACTGTAAATTTTAAATTTCAAATTGATCTCGATTTTTTAGACCACCAAATTCATTGTTGTACATAATAAAATAATTTAAAATTCAAAATTAGTTTCAAAAAACAATCATCATAAAAGTTGACAGCAGAATGTAACAATTTTAGTTCTCGACACGCGGTGCGAATGAATGGCATGGGTTGTGGGCAATTGCATTGGATTCGGCGGGATTTGCATGAATTTTGGGAGGGAAAATGTTGGGCAAATTATTTTGCTTTATAGATTATATATAATATATATATATATATATATATATTATCGTCCTCAAATTTTTTTTTTAAGAAGAAGTGACACGGGTATTAAGGAAAATGTTGTTGAATTAATCGTAAGTAGAGAAAAAATAATTAAATTTGTTGTTAATGGAGAAAGGGTCCCACATAGAGGGTAATAATATATTAATTAATTTAAATAATAGTGAGTCATATACAGTATTTTGAATAAATAAGTAAATAAAGTAAGAGTG
Source organism: Schizonepeta tenuifolia (assembly GCA_029490685.1). Taxonomy (NCBI): domain Eukaryota; kingdom Viridiplantae; phylum Streptophyta; class Magnoliopsida; order Lamiales; family Lamiaceae; genus Schizonepeta; species Schizonepeta tenuifolia. Next base: position 65,719,875 of record CM055960.1, on the reverse strand, counting down.
AAAGATAATAATTTGTTATCGTAATGTACAAAAATAATTAGGAAAAAATTTAGTGACCATCCCAAAAATTAAATATAGAAAAAAACTTGGGAAGATGGATAAATAGATTATTCTATAGTATTTGCTGACATATACAACACACTCCCCCTCTCCGTCTTTTCTCCTTCGCTCTAGCGTTGTTGTCATTTGTCACCCTAAAACGATTTTCCATCTTATGTAAGATGACAATTTTTTTTCAATCTTTCGAGGTTGTCCCGTGATGATCTCTGTTTGCTTTGTTGAATTAAATTAGAATTTAATTACATTTTTTAATTGTCTTATACTATCATTTATTTAAATTTTAAATTATTCACACCCTCTCTTCCTACCTATTTACATAAAATTATTTATTGACCTATGAAACACCTTATTGATTTAGGTTGTGAGCAGTAGCGATCTCCATGATCGCGCTCGCTCACAGGCATCGTCACAGCGAGCTCGCGGGCTCGCTAAGGTTGCAGCGACCATCGCGCTCGAATTTAATTATTTTTATATTATTTTTGCATAATTAAAACTAAATTATACTCCCTCCATTCCGTTCAACTTATCCCATTTTGCCATTTTGGATGTCCCGTTCAACTTGTCCCATTTAACTTTAAGGAAATAATCAAAAAATTACTTTATTCACTTTATATCATTCCAAAACCACTTATATCACTTTATGTCACTTCAAAAACATTTTATATCACTTTATTAATTGAAAAAAAAATTATATCACTTTATTTACTACACTAAACGCACTTTTTTTATCATTTATTACTCTTGTTCTTAGTCTCCGTGGACCGTGCCGATCCCAAATGGAACAAATTCAACGGGACAGAGGGAGTATTAAATTGCATAACTAAATTAAATTACATAATTAAAAGAAATACAATGACATAATTAAAAAAAAAACTAATCACTAAAAAAGTCGGGCACATCCTTCGCGAGCTGGCAAACCGCCAAATGTTGAATGCCTCGACGTGCATGGATGCTCATTCATTGAGCGTCGAGCTCACCAACATCTCCTCAGTGACGCCAACAGGAACTTGATTCCGAGTAGTCCGGTACAGCGCGTGGAATAACCCGCAATTGTTCTTGACTCAATGAAAGTAGTGACGCAACTGAGTTGAGTTGCGCTCCGCCGAGTATTGTGGCGATTTGCGTTGTAGCAAGTCGCTACTCTCGTCCAAACGGTTCTGTTGCCGCTGCCGCCATTGTGGACGTATAATCACACCCGCGCCAATTCCAAGGTTTCACCATCGGTGTAAGGATGAGGAGCCATCATTGGGAACATCACCGGAGATCGCCGATTGAGCGAGAAAGGGAGAAGAAGAGGTGTGATGTTTGAAGGAGGGGAAAAGGGTATTTATAGTGGTAAAAATGGAGGATAAAAAATTTGAATTTTAACCGTTGCGATCGCCAATGGTCGCTTGGCGATCGTTGTGCGATCGCCACATGTTCGAAAAGCTGCCAGCGTGCGCGACGAGCGGCGATAACTTCAGCAAGCGCCACGCTTGACAGTGGGCTCACTTGGGTGCAATCACGCTCGCACGCACGCCATTACTAAGCCTTATAAAGCAATTTTTTTAAATAAGAATAAAATGTTTTTAAAAATTACACAAAATATGTGGGGCACAACTTTTTCATCTTCTGCTTCTCTTGTCCTTTTAATCTCCGTGATGAAAATAAACAAACCATTAATACCAAGACAAAAGGAATATTACTTTTTGATTTTTGTTAAGCCAATTAAACTAAAAGCTAGTAATTTTTTACCAATGCGAGTACAGAGTTTTTTTAGACCCGTAACTTTGGGCAAGTTGTAATAGAAGGATAAATTTTTGCGAGCTTGCAATTGTAGGATAAACTTTTAAAAAATCGGCAATTGAAGGACAAATTTAAGTCCGATCAAACCAAATTACACATTTTTCTCAGTCTGGTGCCTACTTTGACTTCACATAAGTAAGGAAAATGAATTAGTTTGGCTATATTGTGATATAAATTCAAAATTTATATAGTATTTTGTGCAATATTTAGCTTTAAACTTCTAGCCATTTTATGAGATTAATTTGGCCATATTTTGAAATTAGACAAGGTGGAGAATATTTTACCTTTTAGAATTGAAATCTTAAATGTCAATTTAGTCTCGTTTACCTTGTTTTAAATCTTTAATTTGTTACTCCCTCCGTCCCACTCATTTTGTCCACTTTAAGTGGGCACGGAAATTAAGAAAAGTTGTTTGTTTAATAAACTAGTGGATGAGATTGGAAGGGGATGAGAGATAAATTCTTACAACCACTCATTATGTTTATATTTGGATGTAGACAAAATGAGTGGGACGTCCATTTAAGGAAATGGAGACAAAATGAGCGGGACAGAGGGAGTATATTTTTTTTGTGCAGTTTGGATGTTGCTTCTAATTAATCAAGTTGGGTACATGTGTATTTGCATTAGAGGTTTAGAATTATTATTTGGTTTGTGTTGATTAAGAGACTGCAAAAGTTAATATTGAATCTAGCCACGTAGCCATCAGGATGCTTAAATTACGTCATGTGGAAAAAATGTGTAATTTAGTCCGATCGAGCTCATATTTGTCCTTCAATTGCCGAATTTTTTAAAGATTGTCCTACAGTTTCAAGCCCGTAAAAATTTGTCCTTTTATTACTATTTTCTCAAAGTTACGGGCCTAAAAGCTCTGTACTCTACCAATGCTGACATCTTAGATTACATGAGTGTAATAATAATATTTGAAAATGGCTACAAGACATGATTTTTTTTTTCTTCTATCAAAAGAGTATCGCAACCATTTTCCAACTTCTTCTAGACTTATAGTACGAGCATATGTGATTTTTCAATTCCAATGTATACTTATATTGATGGTCCCGAAACGAGTTACCGGTGTATGGGGGGGAATACACCAGTTAGGATTTAAAAACTTAAACCTGAAAAATCACTTCAACTGAGTAAAAGATGACTCAGTTGGAATTTCATAGCTGAGTAAGCGACCTCAGCTGGAAGAGTGAGGCTGTGCGGAAAGTGGTGGAAAAAAAAACTCGTTAAAAGCAACTCACGCAAAAGAGCTCGGTTGGTCAAGAACCAAAACAGCTCGGTTGAAAATGTGCAAATGCGGTTTGTATGTCGGTTAGATTGATCAGATAAATATGCAAAATCAACTGAACAAAAACAAACACAGACACACAGGATTTAACGTGGTTCGGAGATAATCCTCCTACGTCCACGGGGAGATGTGAATCCACGCACCTCAGTCCAAGTTCTTCTGGACAAAATCACTCAGTTTACGCGGGCTGAGCAACCGTTAAGGATAAGTTTGCGGGTACTTATCGACCTTACAGCTTAGTTTCCGGGCACTAAACAGCCTATGTCAAGTTTGCGGGTACTTGACGACCTGACTACTCAATTACAGGAAGAGTAAGATCCTAGCACACTTTTTAGGGTGTGAGAGAGGGTGGGATTTCCAACTATAGCTCGATCACGAATGAGAGCTGGATCTAAGGCTTGAATGAATAAATACTCAAACTAAGATCAAAGACAGATTTTCACTCTATGAACCCTCAGCTACTAATGTTCTATCACACTTGAACTCTCAGCTGCTGATGTTCTTAGAATAGGATTTTAACAGATTTTTCTTTCGCTTGATTCTCTTGTGATTGCACTGTTCTCTCTTGCTTCAGTCTGTCTCATGTATCTCTCGAATGAGAGAATACCTCTATTTATAGGGGGAGAGAATCAACTAGCCGTTGGACAAGCAGTTGATCTCTGATCGTTTGATAGCGATGGCTTGTCTCTCATCTCTGCAGACTTTCCCGATATGGCATCTGTGCTCTTCTGCATTTCATCTGAGACAGCCTTGTGTTGGGCCAGATGGGGTAATGACTGAACGGTCAAACCCTCATGTGACTTCCATTTGAAATTCAAATCTTAACCTTTCTGACAGTCAACCTCGGTTCGTCGGTTGAAAGTCTTGATCTTCATCTGAGTGGTCTTCAGCTGATGTTCTGAACTATTGGACTCTCAGCTGACTTTGAACTTCAAGCAGTTAATCTTCTTGTTCGAATTCTACAACTGAGGTTCTGAAACTGAACACTCAGTTGTCTTCCTTGTATTTACTCAGTTGGGTTTGAACCCTCAGATGACTTTCCTTTTCATCTGATATTTTCTTCCTTTCTACTGTTTCTCATCTGATGAACGCTCAATTGGTTTCCTTCACAACTGATGTTCTAAAGACTTCCCCCTCATTCCATCTGAACATATGAACTCTCAGTTGTCCTTCATCATAACTGATGTTCTGTCTGAGTGATGCCTTGTTGCCATCTTTAGCTGGAGACCTGTAAAGATAAAATCTCGACTTTGCTCAAACAGCGAGCCTAAATTCTAACATTAGGTTCTGGCAACATCTACTCGATTGGGGTCAGTCGGTTTTGAAATTCATCAAAACTCATACTAATAAATTTCCCAACATATATACTGTATCCCTTTCACACAAGTAATTATCTTTTTACATGAATATTAATATAAAAGGTAAAATTTAATTAAAGTGGTATGATACATAACGTTTGAAGGAATAATTATTTCCTTATTTTATGGTTTAGGGTTCATTATCTTTGCAAGTGAAATGAGAATTATGTCAGCGGGTGAGTACAACTAATTTGGAAGAAATGACACTTAGATTTGAATTGCTGACGAGGTTGTCGTTCACACTCTCAAAATTATTTTTAGCTTATTTTTACAGCTATATAGATAGCAAGTAAGTACAAGATCGATCCACAAGGAGATGATTATCACTATCTCTTGAATCCTCCTTCATCTAGTAAGAAAGAAGGGTTTTGGTATGTTGGTCACTAGGAATCTTTTGCCCAACACATAAACTAAATAAACATAGAACTTGATCAATAATAAAAACAACTTGATCTGGACAAAGACGGTGTTAAGTGAAAATACTAGGTTGATCATTGGTGCAAATATATTCATCACATGCATGCATCGTTGGTTATAGGACTTGAATGATGAGATCCCTTTTCAACATCTCCATTAAAGTTGTGACTTTATTGTATAAACCCGTCGCAAACCTGTTGGGGGGTACTCGATAAAAAATTGAACACTAAACAAAGATCATCTAAAATTAGTAAAAATTGTTCTTTTTATGTCTATTTAAATCGCCTTGTTGTTTATGATAAATTGATATCTCTGATCTTAGCCAAAGACCGAGAAAGATATATTTACATTTAAAAAAAAATTATGTCTATTTGAATTATTTCGTTGGTTTGAATCGTTTTGTTGATTTATGATAGATTTATAGTATCTCTAATGTTAGCCAAAGACTGAGAAAAATATATTTACATTTTCAAGATGTGTTCAGCTATTTATTCATACAATAGATTCAATGTGACATGAGTATAGCATACATTATTTGAAGATCTTAGAAAAATATGAATGAAAGATAAAAATAATTGTAGATATATTGATTAAATATATTTATTTAGTTTTCATAGAGATTTTCGATTACAAAATTTCAATTGGCCTCTTAAATGCTAATTTGCTTATGTATTGCTTTAAATTTTATTATTGGCGCTACTTATAGACTAACTTAAAAAATAGTTTTACTTTTCATAATTATTAAACATATAATTAATAATGAAAATGAGTCATATAATTTGTATTTAGAAATAGAGTATATATATCTATTAAAAATTAGTATATAATATTAATATTTTTAGAATAATATTATTAATAATATTATAAATTAATGATATACAAAACTTTAAGGAAGTGTGAAGAATAAATAAAGATAATATTAACAGATATACATGATGCATGAGAAATTATCATATGAAGATAAAAAGTAATACTACATGTGTATTATTATGTATTAATAACTAGTGTGTAGCGTGTCGAAAATCGACGGGAAAATTATTATTTAATAAAATTATTATAAAAATATTGTTCATTTATTATTTTTGAGTTTAAGTTTTGTGGGCCAGTTTGAAATCAGTCCGTCTACCACGGTTCAAGATCGCAATCCTCCCGTCGATCACGATTATGAAAAAATTGAACCGTTCATTTGGAATCGGCCTGTCTACCCTCATGACTCTAAGTATGAATTCTCTCGTTAAGTTGAACTGTCGCAATTGAATCGGCCTGTCTAACCCCACTTTTGAAGGTTGGAATCCTCTCGTCGACCACGATTCTGAAAAAATTGAACCGTAGGTTTGGAATCAGCCCGTCTACCCTCATGGTTCCAAGTCGGAATTCTCCCATTATATTGAACAGTCGTAAGTGAATCGGCCCGTCTACCTCTACGGTTGTCAATGAAATTGCTCCACGTCAATTTTATATGAGAATTATGATGAATCATTTTGACAACAAATACTATCTCTTTATCCGTATTGATTTTTAGAGAAGAAAAATAATTATGAGAATTGTTGTGATTCATTTTGACGGCAAATATTTTTATTGATTTAGAGAAAAAAATAATTTTTGTTTTGTAACTAAAATATAAATTGCCCCACGTCGATTTTATATGAGAATTATGATGAATCATTTTGACAACAAATATTTCTTTGCTCCGTATTGATTTAGGGAAGAAAAATAATTATGAGAATTGTTGTGATTCATTTTGATAGAAAATATCTCTTTGTCCCATATTAATTTACAAAAAATATTTAGAGAAAAAATGAAATCTATATATAATATAAAATTTATAATATGTTAATTGGATGTATACGAACGGAAGTTTTGGATATTCTAAATTGGATGTGAATGTGAAAAGATGGACAAAATCTATATGTATGTAATTTAAAATATGATAATTCGATGTAAATAACTAAATATGGATATAAATATATAATATAAAATATAAATATGATAGATATTGGTTTTCATTTCAGAAACATTTTGAGAATTTAGATAAATGAGATTGGAGGATTAAGAGGGGTGCCACGTAGGTTTTTTTTTTTTTTTTTCGTAGAATCGTTTTCGTTTATATAATAATAATAGATAGATTTTCCAACCGACAGGTATCTCAACTCGGAATCCCACGTGGACAATTCTAGATTTTAGAGAATACATGAGAAAAAATGTGTAAAATGAAATAGGAACGGAGGAATATGAGGGGTGTCACATAGGATTTTAATACTTTTATTTATTTTATTAAATAATAAATTCCCGTTGCTTTTCGATCAGCTAAGAATACACATTTCACAAGTGAAACCTATTAAAACATTTCATTTTATAAGGGCAACTAATATTCTTGTTTAGTTGCTAACTAAGTTTTAAAGTGTTTAATTCATAATATTTATCTTTTTTTTGTTGTTTAATATACTACTATTACACAATTACCAAATACAAAATGTTATAAGTATACAAAGATATCCAATTTTTTAGTCGACTAAGGTACGTGATATTTCATTTATATATATAGAATATATTAAAATATGATACATATTGATTTTAAAGATTTGATCTTGTTAAGATTTTGTTTCCATGTCAAATATAATATAGAATATAAATATGATAAATATTGATTTTAGATAAATTTGAGAATTTAGATAAATAGGAACGAAGGAATATGAGGGAATACGAGGGGTGCCACATAGATTTTTTTTTACGTAGAGTCGTTTTCGTTTATATAATAATAGATAGATAAATAAATAGATAGATAGATAGATGTCAAAAATACGAGAATAAAAGAAAATTAGAACGGAGAGCACCGAAAAGGGAGCCCCATTTATTTTTCTATTATTAATTGATGCATTTGTTTTTTGCATTATCGAGAGAGACAAATCAAAAAATGATTAAAGCTGTAAATATAAGAATATACACACTAGACATCAAATATCTGAATTTTAAGTTTTAACCATAGTCGTTCATATTATAATGTTATTTCATCTGAACCTATCATAACATCTTTTGAACAATCTCAAAATAAAATTAGGGGTGGGTATCCATCCCATTTGTTGCTAAAACCGAACCAATCCAATTGTAACAAATAAAGCCAATAACCTAACCGAAAGTTCAAACCAAAAACATGCAGAGTTTGAGAGGTTTAATTAGAATCAAATCACAAAATCTAAAAAAATTCAAACCCTATTTTTCTAATTATTATTTATTATTCAAAAATTTTATTTATGTAATTTTGAAATATTTTTCGAGGGAAATTTTAAATAAACTATTAAGTAGAGTATATGTTACTCGGTTCTCAGTTTTAGAAACACCAAACTTAACCGATCAAAAAATCCAAACTTTTGTAACTAGAAAATTTGAAGACTCATCTGAAAATCTAAAAAATTCTGAATCGAATTTAGTAGTATTTTAATATAAAAAAATCAATTAATAATAATAATAATATTATTTATTTATTTATTATTATTATTTTTCATGGCAAACCTAACCTGCTTTTAGTTTACCTCGTCACCAGAAACGCCCTCTTCAGTGTTGAGCTTCGCCAGTCCCCTCTCCTCTCCAACTCAAGAAGGTAACCCCCCCACTCCGCGTATATAACAGTGAAATAAATATATGTATGTATTCCGGTAATTTATACCTTTACTGTGTGTATTGATGGTTTAGTGTGTTTATCAACTGTAATTGCAGAGAGGAATTTGAAGGGGGAGATCTGATGTACTTGCTTTCGGATCTTAATTTCATTCAGAATCATGATGATTGCTTTAGAGCATAAAGGTTTTCTTTTCGTCTGCCTCATTTCTATTGAAAATGCTGATACAATTCTGAAATTGTTGGTTCATCGTGATATATTTGTTTGCTTTTTGAAATTAGGCAAAAATCAGAATTTAATTCTATTGTTGCTCCTGTATCATTTGTGTGGAAAATTTGCTAATTCGGTTATTTGTACGGTGGGAGTGAGAATTGGTTATTGTTTTTGGGGTTTGAGTTTGCGAATTTGGGAATCCAGTCATTTGGAGTGGGTTTGTGTTTTATGTTATGAGTAATTACTGCATCATATCGTAACCGAGGTTACGGTGAGAGGTGTATATGCATGGATAGTCGTCGACTTGTTAATTATAGTGTCGCGTTTAAGGGTGTTTTATCGTTTAAAAGCTCGTGTATTGGTTGCATGCAGCCCTTTTCTCACCGCCTCAAGTTTAACTCATATGATGTCTTAGGTATGTGATGTAGTGTTTGGGGAGGACGTCTCACATTTAAGAATGAAACTAAATTTTGCGATGAAGGCTATGGGGCAGAGATTTTTTTCAAGGAGATAACATTGAGAAAATATGTCATGTTTTTTCTTGTCTATTTTCTGTTGTTTTTTGGTTCGTGACATAAGCAAGTTTACATCAATGTAGCTTCTGCAAGGTTCCTCATCTTGTAGAATATATGTGCAAGTTAAGGAATGAGTATTGTACATTGTGGATATGCTCCGTTCTTGGAGTTATCTGGCACTAATTTGAAATGAAGGAAATCAGTTGACGTTGACAATCGAGGATATGTCAAATCTCGATTGAGTGGTAGCTGACAAACTTTGTCCTGTGTCTAAATCCAAAGAGAACTTGTAGGGATATTGTTTCATGAGAGAATTGCATGATATAGTAGTAGATGACAATAGCAATGATAACCAGTTGTATTTATGAAGCTGCTCTCCAGAAGGATTTTACAGACCGTACTAAATACACGATAGAGTTACTTTTCTTATCCTTCCTTGTTTCTGACCTTGTAATTTGCTTGTCGGAAATGCTGCAAATATGGTTTCAAAAGAAGTAATTTCAAAGCTTGTTGTAGTAACCATGTGTTTATGGACATGACCAAAAGGGAGTAGGGGACCACCGGAGTTAGTTGAATTGCAAAGGTTGTGAGTAATATTAAATCGTAAACATCTCTTAGCAAGGTAGGTGGATTAGTGCTTTTACTAGTTGATCCTCTTAGGGCGCGTTTACTAAGCGTGATAAGCCCGGATAGATAAAAACAATATAGGTTAATCTAGTGTTCACTTTTAAAGATTAGATTCAAAGGATATCCCATAGCCTGTGATTATTGCTCCTATTTGGGACTATTGACTTGATATGTATCAACCCAAAGGGGTGGGAGTCGAGGAATCCTTAGGATGAGGATAAGGATAAGCAGTCCCTATCCCGCTTAGTAAATGCCCCCTTAATGTATGAAAAAAATGCTATTTAATGGTCTTTGGACATTCCAAACTCAAATGTTGGGCTTCTATGTGTGGAATGATTTATTCACAAATTAGTTATAGCATAATAGTATGCTATCTCTAATCTATAGTAAAAAATACTAGGTTGAAGAGGACCCAAATCCTTCTTTGGTTTATGGATTTGTTTGAGACAGAAATAAGAAATTACTGGGTGCAAGACATTTGGTTTGCACCACTTCTCCAATGATATTGTTTTTCACGCAAAACTTGTTTTAGGCAGAACAAACTGAAAATATGTTTGATGTGAAATCGATTGGGGTAGATAAGTTTTGTTTCTCCGATTTGTTTTCATTCTGCCAGAATAAACCAATAATGCTATAACTTTCCCTCCCAAGCAATGCCTTCGAATTTTATTTCAGACTTCTTCTAGTCCTGTGCTTTTTTGAGTATCACGTATGTCTGATATATATAGATATACTTTGTCATCTTCCTTCATAAATTGGCTAGGAAAGAGAAGCTGCAAACCACCAATCTATCATCAAGATGACTTATTACGTTATCGAAATAGGACCAACTGTTGACAAGATGAGCTGCAAACAATCAGCATGACTCCATGCTTCAATTACTGATATATGTTATCCAACTATTTCCATGACAGCTAACTTTTTTAAAGATCTTAAAAAGGTTGAATTTTTAAAATTACTACTTGCTGTGAAGGATTGCTTCCATCTGCTATTTTTAGAGCCTGTATTGCATGCTGAAATGTTGAATCAATGTTTTTCTTTAACCTCTTGAGTGCAGATACGACCCAGAGGAATTATGAGGCGTCCATTAATTGCCTCCAGAATAAGGGTCACCCCTGCTCACTGCAGTATAATAATGCTTACATTGAGGGCTTTCCGGATCTCCAAGATGGGCTTTATGGTCAGCCAGTTGGTAATGTTGTAGAGCCAGATTGCTTTTCAAGCAACGAGCTACAAGAAGCTACACAACAGCCCATCTATCATCAGGACATCAGGTCATGGTCCACCAATCCTGACTCGACTGGTGTTTCAGTTCACCAACTGAGTGCCTTTCAGGGCCAATTCGACCCATTTGCAGTAAATTACAGATACCAGTATGCACCAGTGAACATGCTCACTCAGAATTATTCATATGATCAGCTATTCCAAGATTTTCAATATTTTGTTGTGATCGATTTTGAGGCTACATGCGACAAAGAAAAAAATCCTCATCCACAAGAGATTATTGAGTTTCCATCTGTAATAGTGAGCAGCATTACTGGAAAGTTGGAAGCTTGCTTTCAAACTTATGTGCGACCTTCATGCAACCAAGTCTTGAGTGATTTCTGCAAAGATCTTACTGGCATTCAGCAAATTCAGGTTTAAATTATATCATTGGAGTCTTTTTGTAATTGCATATGTGCATGTGGTGTGCAGCTTCAATATAGTTTAATTCGGCATCACTGTTATGCTTATGCTGTGACATAATTTAGGTTTTATCAAGGAATATTCCATGCCATACGGGGACAAGAATGTGCCGTCAAGCCCCTGAAATGCTATGAGTAAAGTAATTATGAACTGGCTCTGTCAGACTGCTGAGAAATTATTCAACTCAAATAACTTTTATAGAGTGTTGTGAGAGATAATGAAACCATGCTGCTTTGAATGATATGCTAAAATAGTTAGGGGTTGTTTAAAGTAATTGCCATAGATTTTGATTAGTTACATCTGAAAACTTCAGATGCCTGAGTATCTTAATCTTGTCCCGAATATTGTGTGATGCCATATTCATTCACTGAAGAATCTTTGACTATTCTAGGTGGACAGGGGAGTTCCACTAAGTGAAGCTCTATTTAGACATGACAAATGGCTTGAAATGAAAGGAATAAAAAACACCAACTTTGCTGTTGTAACATGGTCTAACTGGGATTGCCGTGTGATGTTGGAGTCTGAGTGCCGTTACAAAAAAATTAGGAAGCCCCCATATTTCAACCGGTACAGTATGGACTCTCTTTTGGTTACTTACATTCTATCATGCTATCTGTTTTGCTTTAAATAGTTTATGAAACCCTTTCTTTAGGCCAAATCAACTACAGACTAACACGAGTAACTCTCGTTGGCAGATGGATCAACTTAAGGGTTCCTTTTCATGAGGTCTTTGGTGGTGATAGATGCAACTTGAAACAGGCGGTGGAGAAGGCTGGTCTCACCTGGCAAGGTCGCGCTCATTGTGGTCTGGATGATGCCACAAACACTGCTCATCTTCTTTCCTCGATTATGCTCAAGGGCTTTAAGCTCTCAATTACCAACTCCCTTCCTTGTGACACTGGCGATGGTTCATTCACATGGAAGCCAACACAAGATAAGCCTCTTTACATGTTGCCTCAGCCACAGAAACTTCAGCAACTGCGACCTCCTCCTCTGCAGTACCATCACTATTGTTATTGTGGGGTGACAAGCAGCAGAGGAATGATCCGGAAACCAGGTCCGAAGCAAGGGAGCTTATTCTTCGGATGTGGAAACTGGACTGCTGCTAGAGGTGCGCGTTGCCATTACTTTGAATGGGCTTCTCCTTGACAAGTCCAGAGCAAATACTCCTTTATCCTTGTTACTTCCTGTAAAAAGAAGTATTGAAGTTTGGATTTCCTGTAGAGGCAACGAGCAAACATTCTCGTTGCTGGAATAGAGTCTTGTCTTCTCTATTGGGTTTGTAGATAAGTTGTGTCGGGCTGTTGCAGGCCCGTTGGTGCTCCAACGAGTTTGGATAACATATTGTGGAAGATCTAAACAATATATTATGATGTTGGATTGAGTAGCTAAAATATGGTACGGCGTGCGTAGACATGCTTAATTGTGTTGAAAATGTGTGAATCTTCGACGCTCATGGGTTCCCTTGTATATTTATGATGAGGAAGATTGAGTTGTTTGAATCTAAAACATGCATTCTACTTAGCATTTTTTTGATCAATTGCTGTTCTACTACTTCTCTTCCTTCACTTTAATATTTATTTATGGCATCTGTAATTTTATTTTGATTTCTTCTTGGAATAATTACATTGTGATCATTTTTTTGAGATAGAGGTTTTTTAAGGACAGTAACTATGGGGTATTCGACAATTAAGGACACTTTCATGCGGGTCTACGATTTGAGGACAAATATTTAACAACTTAACCCTCAGTAGCACAATTTTTGGCCCGATCAAGCTCAATCTCATGTAAATCGCACGTGATCGATTTTCTGAGCCCGAATGCCTAGGTGGCATGCCAAATCAGTTCCACGACGCCTCCACCTATACCTCCCTCTCACGCGCCGTTTCAGTTTCACCCTCACCCTGACTTTAAATAAGTTTTACTTAGACAAAAAAACCTAAACAAACCCGATAACTCTAATTTCTGGAAAAAAAAAAAAGCAAACACCCCCAAATTCTCACCACACTCGAATCCTAACTACTGGAAAAATTCCTAAATCGAAGCGCGACGACGACAACAAAGTTGCTTAGTGGTGATGGTGACATCCTACGATGGTGACAGTGAGGGAGAAACGCAACCTTAATTGACCTCCACCGATTTACACTAAGTGACAACTCTCTCTTTCTCTTTTTGATTTTATTCTGAGCTTGGTGTTTTGTGGTCCCGACGATACAATGTTTACAGAACTGAGATGAGTTAATTAAATGAGGTTGGTGGGGTTGTTTGAGCATTCAATATTATAGTGAATGTGGGTGGGGTGGTCCTATCTGCATATTTTAATGATTTTTTTGTCCTTTGGTTGTTGTAGTATGGTTTAATCCTTTCTTTTGAATGTTGTAATGGGGTCGTTTATGTTTTTTTGCTAAGAATTTGTAGTTGTATATGTTTTATTGGGGCCTATTTAGTGGTTATATATTTAGGGCTCATGTGCTTTATTTTATTGTTTGCTGCAGAACCCTCAAATGTATATTTGTCACTTGAACTTCAATACAATGGCAAGATAGTGACAGCTCCTAAAGCTAAGTATATTAGTGGTCAGAGAATTATACTAGATAGAGTTGCCGCTGAGCAAATAAGCTTGAAATCTGTTAGAAATTCTATTGTTGAATGGTTATACATTGATGAGGAGGTCAGACTGTATGCTTTGATTAATGGTGAGTTTAAACTGATGTCAAGTGATGGTGAAATTAAAGAGATATGTTCAAGTTCGTTGGGGGCAAGAAATGTGGTATTTATGTTGTAGAGACAAGAGAAAGGGGGCAATCTTCAGTGACAGAGAATGTTGTGGATGATGAGGATGTTGATCGGGATACTATCATTGATGAAATGACAGCTGTCTCTAAAGAGTATGATGGAGGGTTTATTATGACAAATACATTGAATGACCTAGGGACTAAGTTTGTGCCATATGAGGAAGCTTATTTTAGGGAGGGGTGTTCTTCTGTCTTGAACAATGAAAAAGTAGTAGAGGACAGTGATGATAGTGATTACACTGATGAGAATGATGTTGATGATGACACTGATGAGTCTTGTACTGACTCCAACAAGGAAGATGAGAGTGGAGATGACAACTGTGATGATAGTGAAGAAGAAGAAGATGATGATGTGGTGGTGACAACATTTGATGAAGCCAAAGACTCTGATGGGGAGAATGAGAAGCCATCTCTTGTGTTCAATCATGCTACTGTTTTTAAGCCTGACAGTTGTGATGATAGTTGTGCTTGTTTTGCCTCTCTGTATGATGACAGATTACATCAACTTTTGAACATACTTTTGGATGTGAATAGGCAATGGATTGGTCCTATTATGTTACTTGTACAACTTTTTTCTTTCATTGAGATTCCTTACAGCTTTTTGACAATACTTGTGCTTGCTTTGTTTTATTCAATTTCTTAGCACACTCTCCTACAGACTTTTTCAACTTGATTCCTGAGCACACATGTTCTGTTTTTTTTTTTTCATTTGACTTGCTTTTTTTCCATGTCACTAATAACTTGATTAGGATATGATAGACTTAAACAAAACTTCATTGAGAAAGTAGCTTCATTAAAAACAATAATGCAAGGCTTCATTACAGACAATAAACAAAGGTTCATTAAGAACATAGCTTCAACAAAATAGTTAGGACTAATACATCATCTTACTAATGCACAAAATATTTAGGACTAATTAATCAATACACAAGTGCAAGCTCATGTTACTAATACATCATCTTCTTCACAAAATAAGCTTCAGACTGTTCCTTAACTCCTTTTTTCACTAATACATACATCATCTTCACACCATTAGCTTGAACAACAATACTGTGTACAATAGAAATAGAAGAACTGCAGTCTTTTCTTTGTCTTCTTCAAAACCAAAATGTCATCTCCTACAATGTTAATCCTTTGCAGCAACCCCGATCGGGCACACATTGGAGGATCGTACCAATCAAAAAATAAGCATCTTGTATTCTTGAAAAAAAATAATCGAAGCAAACAATAAATAGTAATTGAGCTTCAAAAATAATCAAAATTTTAATCGAAGCAAACAATAAAAAAAATAAAAAATTTAATCGAGCTTCAATGTTGCTACTAAGAACAGTAATCAAACAAAAACAATGAGTTTAAAAGAAAAATCTTACTGGGCAACAAAGAAATCTCCGCCCCGAATTTCGATCTTTCCATGATGTTTGGAGCAAGACTTGTTGTGGCACGGGACATAGACAAACAACATCCCAATTGCCTTGCATTGTGAAACACTGATTTAGGGGAGCCCGATTTAGGGTTAATTTTCAATTTAGGGGGAAAAAGATGAAGGTGAAAGAAATGCTGAAGAGAAGGTTGTAGAGGGTTTAATAGAAAGAGGGGCGTGTAAAAAGGAGAGGGAGGTAGAGGTGGGACCAACAGGGAATTGATTTGGCATGCCACCTAGGCGTTTGGGCTCAGAAAATCGATCACGTGCGATTCACGTGAGATTGAGCCCGATCGGGCCAGAAATTATCCTACGGAGGGTTAAGTTGCTTAATATTTGTCCTCAAATCGTAGGCCCGCATGAAAATGCCCTTAGTCATCGAATACCCCATAGTTATTGTCCTTAAAAAGCCTATAGCTCCTTTTTTTTTTGGATGTTGTAAGATTCAGACGTTAAGAATCCAAATCTTTTATTGGAATTTAACAATCTTACCATTTCAAGAAGAATCTACTAAAATCGGATTTCTTTATTTTAATTGATTACTCTGCCGTCTCAATAGCAAGGTTTCCCTTGCTTTGAGCACGATTATTAAGAAATACGAGTAAAAAGATTTTAAAACAAAGAGCTAAGCTCTTTATATAGGCGTCATTTCTAATACTATTACAAACTATTGAATAAACTAATACTAACATTATTACTAACTTTTGCCATATGGCCGACAAAGACAAAAATGGAAAGAAAAGTTGGAAAGATAGATAAGGCTATATCTAATCTACAGAGTAAATTACTACTTTAGAATATTTATAACAATCGTGGCCCAAAATTCAAAAAGTAAAGAAAACTTTTGACAAAAATGCTAGTAACGATAAATTTTCGTAACTGCTTTCATCATCATCTTCTAGAAATCCCTGTGAGTTTCTGGAATTTCTTCATCTGTATTACTTTCTTGGTATCCGAACACTTCTTCAGTATTGATAATGTGTTTATCGTCTTCTAATTTTTCTCCTTCACCGCTGAATGGTAAAAGCATTTTCCAATTTTCTGCCCCAAAGATTTGGGTGAAATGTCGTTCTCCAAGGAGTCTATACTGGGTCCAGAATATTACTTCGAAACCAATATTTTTCTGATAATGTTTGTACATGTCAGAATTTTCAATGTCCTTGAAGTCAAATGTTGTGGAATCGTGATTTCTTAATCTATCCCTTTCATCCATAAATATCCTCTTTATAGATGGCATGTAAGATCCATTGATAACTTGTGGAAGAGAGGATTTAATTTTGCAGAAAATTTTGCCTTTGAAGGATTTTGATGTCATGTTTCCTCCAATAAGCAAGAATTTTTCCCCGAATTTCACCAGAATTTCTTCAATTTTTGAACCTTCTTCTTCGAAGCGAAACTCAATGTAATCCACCATGCCATTGTGATAAAATTTTAAAATATTTTCACAATTCATGTTGGTTAAATTTAAGTCAATCTGGAGTTTAAAGAGGTCTGAGACTATTTCTTTTGGGATCTCTGGATTTTCTTGAGGATCACAAAAAATTTTGGATTTTTGAATGAATATATATATATATATATATATATATATATATATATATATATATATGGGAGAAATTTTTTTTGCACACTATGAAATGTGCAAAATGAAAAATACACACCTACTTTAAAAACAATGAAAAATACCCATGGTCCCACTAAACTGAAAAATTGTCATACTTTTAGTCAAAACATGTTGACTTTCTCTCTCTCTTCACCTTTGTCGGCTAACACCCATAGATTCTCGGCCCAAAATTATGAATCGTCATTAAAGTAACCTAAATTTCAAATCCCGCTCGACACGAGTCAAATTCCGAGCGAAATTTGACACGTGTCGATCGGGATTTCATTATACGCGAGCGGGAACGTCATTTAGGTAACTTTAATGACGATTCATAATATTTTGAGTGAATACTGTACGCTAGTTAATCCCTATATGATTCATAAAAAATAATTAATACTATTATTATTGCATAATGATTGCCAAATAATCACACAATCATGACTGATTACACGCAATACCATAATTGTCATCCACTTTATATCACATCTCTTACGCATGTCATCCACTTTATATCACATCTCTTACACATGTGTAAGAGATGTGATATAAAGTGGATGACAAGATAGTATATTATATTTTAAATATTCAAGAATCGGCATTTTTCATTGTTTTTTAAGGGAATGTGTATTTTTCATTTTGGTATTGTCAAAATGGGCATTTTTAGGCATTGTAACTATATATATATATATATATATATATATATATATATATATATATATATATATATATATATATATATATGTAGGGATGAGTTATGGTGAAAATGAAAGTGAGAAATAGGAATAAATCTGGACCACACATCTCAAAAAAAGGACGGGCGCGTGTAGCTCACGCGCCATTTTTTTTTTTGGGCGATTTTTTCTTAAAACACGGTGCATCTACATACACTGTGTGGTGCATTTGGTTACGCATTGTGGTGCATGTCCGATTTTTTTTTCAGTTTTTTGTTTTTCAATTTTCTTTTTGTAAGATTTTTTTTCTCGGCTCCATCTTTGCTCCGATTACTAATATAAGAATAATCGTCGGGCAACAATTTGAATTTTTCAGCTCGCTCCGAGGCTTTTGGCTCCCCTCGCTCGTCTTGACCAAAGAAGAAGCGGCAAACCAAAAGATATTTTTGTAAAGTATAGTGTATTTCCTTACACCTAGTGGTGCATCTGAGTACACTGTCTCGTGCATATCGGTACACGCAGTGGTGCATCTCATGAATCACAATATGGTAGATGCACCACACTTTACAATGAGATGCACCATAACGGGAAACTAGATGCACCATACGTTGACATGAGATGCACCCAGCTTTATGAAAAAATCAAACCTTAAAAAAAAAAAAAAACTGGAAATTTTTCGTCCGGATGCACCCGCCTTCTTAGCGAGATGCACCAGATGAGTGACTGAGATTAATTCTCATTTCTTAGGATAAGGGTCATTCTTATATGATCCTAATCTTATATATATATATATATATATATATATATATATATATATATATATATATTATTAATATCCTAGGCGCTCAAAATGAGCGACAACGTGAGCGCCCCTTCCACATCACCAATTTAGTTCCGTCATTTTTGTAAAAATTCTTTTCATTCTCATCGACATCTTCATTATCACTGATTGTGGCCTCCTTTCCTCTGTTCCATATATATATTATTAATATCCTAGGCGCTCAAAATGAGCGACAACGTGAGCGCCCCTTCCACATCACCAATTTAGTTCCGTCATTTTTGTAAAAATTCTTTTCATTCTCATCGACATCTTCATTATCAGTGATTGTGGCCTCCTTTCCTCTGTTCCATATATATATTATTAATATCCTAGGCGCTCAAAATGAGCGACAACGTGAGCGCCCCTTCCACATCACCAATTTAGTTCCGTCATTTTTGTAAAAATTCTTTTCATTCTCATCGACATCTTCATTATCACTGATTGTGGCCTCCTTTCCTCTGTTCCATTTAAATCCAATTTAGCCTTTTCTCTCTCCATTGAATCTTTCTTCTTTCCTTTTTTTTCATTATTTCTTTTACTTTATTCGGAATCACCCCTATGGTGTTGTGATTTATGTTTGCTGCCATATGATTGATATAAATGAAAATTGAAAAGTTGATACAGTTGGTCTTTGCTTTAATTTTCAACTTTCAATTAACTCAGAATAATTTTCATATCATATACAAATCTTGATACCACTATATATATATATATATATAGGGATGAGTTATGGTGAAAATGAAAGTGAAAAATAGGAATAAATCTGGACCACACATCTCAAAAAAAGGACGGGCGCGTGTAGCTTACGCGCCATTTTTTTTTGGGCGATTTTTTCTTAAAACACGGTGCATCTACATACACTGTATGGTGCATTTGGTTACACATTGTGGTGCATGTCCGATTTTTTTTTCAGTTTTTTGTTTTTCAATTTTCTTTTTGTAAGATTTTTTTTCTCGGCTCCATCTTTGCTCCGATTACTAATATAAGAATAATCGTCGGGCAACAATTTGAATTTTTCAGCTCGCTCCGAGGCTTTTGGCTCCCCTCGCTCGTCTTGACCAAAGAAGAAGCGGCAAACCAAAAGATATTTTTGTAAAGCATAGTGTATTTCCTTACACCTAGTGGTGCATCTGAGTACACTGTCTCGTGCATATCAGTACACGCAGTGGTGCATCTTATGAACCACAATATGGTAGATGCACCACACTTTACAATGAGATGCACCACAACGGGAAACTAGATGCACCATACGTTGACATGAGATGCACCCAGCTTTATGAAAAAATCAAACCTTAAAAAAAAAAAAAAAAAACTGGAAATTTTTCGTCCGGATGCACCCGCCTTCTTAGCGAGATGCACCAGATGAGTGACTGAGATTAATTCTCATTTCTTAGGATAAAGATCATTCTTATATGATCCTAATCTTTTATATATATATATATATATATATATATATATATATATATATATATATATATATATATAATATCCTAGGCGCTCAAAATGAGCGACAACGTGAGCGCCCCTTCCACATCACCAATTTAGTTCCGTCATTTTTGTGAAAATTCTTTTCATTCTCATCGACATCTTCATTATCACTGATTCTGGCCTCCTTTCCTCTGTTCCATTTAAATCCAATTTAGCCTTTTCTCTCTCCGTTGAATCTTTTTTCTTTCCATTTTTTTTTCATTATTTCTTTTACTTTATTCGGCAATCACCCCTATGGTGTTGTGATTTATGTTTGCTGCCATATGATTGATATAAATGAAAATTGAAAAGTTGATACAATTGGTCTTTGCTTTAATTTTCAACTTTCAATTAACTCAGAATAATTTTCATATCATACACAAATCCAGAGAGATGGCAATTTGAAATGAGAAACGATCTCGAAATCCCAACAGAGAAATCTGGAAATTCCACTCTCACCTCTACGTCTTGATACCATATCTATGAATCTTATCTCTATTAACAGAAAATTTAAAAGATTTAATCGGGGAAATTGATAGAACATATAATTCAAATATAGGCCTCATATAGAGATTCAAAATTGATAAATCAAGTGGTCAGCGCGTTGTGTTCCAAATTCTGGATGAATTGCGATTAAGAGCAGCGTTGGGACAAAGAAATAAGAATCGTGGCTGCATCATCTGGTGTTTTAAGTGGGAAGGAAGATATGTTTTGGGGTCGGTGAAAGAGCGGTAGGAAGGCGAAGGAGAAGAAGCCAGTGGAGAGAGATGAGGGAAGGGGATGAGACTGTTAGAATTTGAGAAATTAATGACTGAGAAAAATACATAAAATACGAAACTAAATTGGTGACGTGGAAGGGGCGCTCACGTTGTCGCTCATTTTGAGCGCCTAGGATATCACACATATATATATGTATAGGGTAGGGTTCAGGTAGAAACTAAATATATAGTGAAATCTAGAAATTTTTATGGACTGTTGATTAATACTAAATCAATAATCAGAAACGTGACATGTGGCAAATTTTAGAAAATTTTAAATGCATTATTATTTATTTTTGTAATACGTAAGGTTATAAGAGTAAAAGTATGAGTTCTTAAAAATCTGATTATGCTCGATCAGCGTTAATTGTGGGATACGAATAAGAGTTTTCTGAAACGAAGATTCTTAGATATTGTTTTGGTTTTTGAAGATAAGCTTCACTGTACTATATAAATGTATATTTATATTCATAAATTCAATACACATCACCCTAATTTTCTACAAAAGTTCGATCGACGGCGAATTTTGTTCCAGCCAAATTATGCAGGATTGTGTTTCATCTTTTTTATTTTTGTTCAAGCCAAATGGGGACCAAGAATGTTCGAGACTCCGATTCAAGCGGACAAGGTTAGTAAGATATTTTTTTTTTATGTTGGATTGCTTGTATGCTAATATAAAAAAGCACCCAAAAAAATATGATATGAGTTCTATATAATGATAGACTGTATATATAATTTTCATGTTTCTAACCTGCTGATTTTACACGGTGGTTTATTATTGCTTATGATAACCTGCTTTTTTTTGTGAAATTATTTCACAACCTGGTTCGTGCTCCAACTGTTCGGTGAAAAGTATGAGAGAACTTGGCTTATTCAGAATTACACATATCATTGCATGATTGAAATACCTGTTATGCATTTTTATTGAAATGTGCACGATTGACATACTTGTTATGCATTTTTATTGAAAATGCATATTTATAATACTTGTGATGCAGATTTAATGTGATTCTCAACAGATTAAGTTTTCTTGTATTAATAAAGCATTGATAATTGCCTAGTGAATTTATCGCAGTAGGAGACGTAGCATGTATATTCTAATGTGAAAGACTTAAATGGAAGCTGGCTCCATTTTAAAATATGCATGATTAAAAAACCTGTTTTGCATGATTTCAGTACTTGTTATGAAATATGCATGATTGAAATATGCACGATTGACATACTTGTTATGCATTTTTATTGAAAATGCATGTTCGTAATACCTTTGATGCAGATTTACTATTATCAATCAATCTTTGTATGCATAATATTGAGTTATGGCGTTTTACATGAAGAGAATTACACACATTATTTGTCTGTAGTAATACTGCATACATACAGTTGAGAAAATGCAGAATTTAAAATAATTGTCATTATAAACTATAACTAATTAGTTTGTATTGATTAGGTGAGCAACACAACTTACTGGAGGATGATGACTTTGAAATTGAAAATGCACCAAAAAAGCATAAGTTATCATTAGTGACTAAACTAAGTCTAAAAAATTGTACGAAGAAGCAAGGTGTTGTATCTAAAGCTTTGAAGAAAAAGATTAGAGACCACATCTCTGTAAGAGTGATAGAAGAAGCTCCTGAATTTCCAAATCTACATAGTAGACCCAGTCCTTGCAGCCTTGTGGAAAGTTTTCAATATTTGAATGATATCCAAAAATCTGCAATTAGAAAAATTGGTTTTGGACCTATTTTATCTCTGGATGTAAAAGAAGTGCCATCGAAGCTTGCATATTGGGTGGTGAATAATTTTGATGTTGTTAGTTGTGATATGAAATTAAATGATGGAAGGAGGATTCATATACGACCAAGTGACGTTCATAGTGTTTTTGGTTTCCCTCTTGGTGATATTGAAATGAACAGAAAACCGAGGATTACTAAAAGTAAATTGTTGGAAGCTTGGAAAGACTTTTTTGGTGAGTGCAAGGCTAATCAGGTGTCACAAAATGATGTAGCCAGAGCGATGCTTAATGAAAAAGATGGAGGAGATTGGTTTAAGCGTCATTTCATTATTTTGATTGTATCCACACTTATGGAGACCACAGCTAGTGGGTATGTGAGCCCAACATATATGAGTTATCTAGATGACGTA
The DNA here is from genome assembly GCA_029490685.1 of Schizonepeta tenuifolia. Taxonomy (NCBI): domain Eukaryota; kingdom Viridiplantae; phylum Streptophyta; class Magnoliopsida; order Lamiales; family Lamiaceae; genus Schizonepeta; species Schizonepeta tenuifolia. The sequence continues at coordinate 65,696,634 of CM055960.1, read as the reverse complement.
CATCGTTTGAAGAACTTGAATTGGTGCAAGTTTCTGCTGACATGTCTTATTGAAAATAGAAGAACGTGGGGAGGTGATTGGACTAAGGTGTTTGCTGGATCGGCTCTATTTTTATCTGTAAGTTTTTTATTTTATTATTATTATGCATACTTTGTTTCATTTTATGATATTTGAACTAGAGGTATTGTACATTAAATTTAAATTTTAATGAGATTATATGTTGTTTTTAGGTTCTATATGCTGACAGAGTGACAATTTTCAGCATGGAGGTTCCTAGAGTTTTCCCTCTATGTCGAAACTGGAATTACACGGTGCTTAAAAAGCGGCAGAATGCTGAGATCAATGCAGGTGGATTCGGAGAAGGGCATCTCAATGACCCTATAGATGCAGACCGTTGTGATGCAGATTCATTTGAATCTAAAGTTCCAATTGAAATTGGGAAAGAACCAGAACTTATCCAAGATGAGAGTCTCAGTGATACATATGTTGAGGAATTAATTTCAAATGCCAAACAACTTGCGGAATCTATGGTGAAAATATTGGGTATGATTGATAATGCACCGAAGGCCATTGTCGACGATATCAATGTGAAACGAACAATTGTAGCGGCACAGAGGTTGATTGGATGCGATGTGAATACTGCACTTGACTCTTCTGGTGAGATGTTATCACAATGGGCCAGCACACAAGCTGATACTTTTTGGGGAAGAGAAGATGTTCTTGCTGAAATTGAGGATGCTACCAGGAAGAAGATTGAATTTATCAATAACTATAATTACATGCCAAATTTCAGTATTGGATTGACACAATTGCTGAATGAAGTGAGTACCGTGCATATTGAAGAACAAAATGCGGTTATGGATAATGGTGCCGGCGAGTATGAATTTGATAGAATGGCAGACCAAAATATTGCTGAAGAAATCAACGTGGATGATGCCATAAAAAACGATCAGGTTATACTTATGAGTTTTATGGTGTTTGTGTAGTTCTTTTATGCATTGTTGTTTCTATATCATTTATTGAGTTTCATAATGCATAGTTAATTTTTTTTTCCCTTTTTTAACAAATGATTAGGCACTTGGTTTGGTTGTTTCTAAAGATCATTCTAAACATGAGAAAGTGATTAGCGAGCCAAATACTGAAATGCATGTAGCAACTAGAGGTGTATTTGGATATCAGACACCAATTACGTTTAAGTGTGTTGTGGAAGATGAAGAAGAACAGAACGATGTCATAGACGAACATCGTATTTGGCTCGCTAATCACTTTGTGTTAAGCGTAATTGATATCAACGAACGATGTCATAGACGAACAGAACAAGTGTGTTCAGTATAATGCACCAATTACACTTAAACGTAATTGGAAGATGAAGAAGAACATATTAATATTTATAATGCATCATGTGCAGACATTGGGTGGTGATATTGATGACAAGTTTGAACGTCGGGATAAGAGACCGTTGAAGAAGACAATCCTATTCTTCTCGCCATACTTTGATAGAGCTCTAGGTTCATCCAACAATCTGACTAAGCTGGAATGTGAATTGGGTTTCTTGGCTTTCCATACTAATGAAATGGCTAAGTATGACTAATTTTAGTGTTTACAAAATGATTAAAATTTTAACTTTAATATTATTGCCAATAATTTGATTTGCTATATTTAATTTTTTCAGGCATGATGAGGTGTTCAGGTTTGGTAATATAGTTGTGAATAAGGAGGAGTTCATGACTATGCGTCCAGGATTGTTCATTAGTGTTGAGCTGATTAATGTTTGGTAATACTGAACAATAATGAAAAGCTTCGGTCTGATGGGTTGCCATTCCGTTTCTTTGCCACAACTGATCCATGTGTAAGTTTTAACATAATTAACTACAGATTTATATATTTTGAGGTTGGATTTTTCCTAATTTTTCATTATTATTATAATGTAGATGTACACATTTGTACATAAGCCAAAAGGTTGGACACAACGTAGGGTTATGGAAACGTTTATTGAAAAATTAAGTTGTGAGCTGCACAATGTCGATGGAATGGAGCTGAGTAAGTTGGATCTGGTAAGAAACTTATATATATCAACTCAATAAATAGTTAATAAATCAAATGAACAATAAGTTTATTTGGCTTTTGTGATGCAGGTCTTTTTTCCGATATACAAGGACTTCCATTTTTATGTCATATGCATTGACATAAAGAAGTACAAGATCTTTGTGATAGACAATGGTAAAAAAAGTCGAAGGAGATGCAAAGTTAATCACTATGATGGAATACCAACCGTTCTAGTAAGTCGTAAATTATTGTTATTCTGCAATTAATAATTATGAACCCTGAAAATGAATATGTTTTTTATGCACCTAGGAGTATAGTGTTATTGTAGATACAAAGAATTGATATTTATTTTATTTTATGTGGCTATGCATTTTAACCTTTTCAAAAATGAATTTATGCAGAGAGATATGTTTGTTTCATTCCTGAGAAAAAAAGGAGAACATGGCACTGCTAAGAAGATGGAAAAGGCTGTGGTAAGCATTGCAAGTCTACCATGGGTTGACAAGAACAATGATTGTGATTGTGGGATCTATGTTATGAGGCACATGGAGACTTTTATGGGCAAAACTGGCAAAGAGACATGGAAAACAGGGTTCCATAGCAAATCAAAAAAGCAGATGAAATACTTGAGGGTGAAATACGGTGCTGCAATTATTCGTGCAGATTGTAAAATTCTGAAGGAAACGATGATCAGTGAAGCAACGGCGCATCGTCGTACAGTGTGGCAGGGAACAAACTCAGATTTGGAGAAGTTTTTGGTTGAGTGGGAAGTAGATTTAGCATAAAAATCTAGGAATTTTTTACTTTTTGGTGGGAACTTTAAATAAGTTTTTTTTAAGCATAGAACTTTAAATAAGATTGGTTTGCAATCAACTTATGATTTTTATGACATTATTGTTTGAGATCTTATTTATTCAATTTCTATTCTCTGAATATTGGTTAATATTTACAGATGGATCATTCATTTATTTATCATCTATAATTGGCGTGCTTCATTAATTTCGTACTGCTAATGCATATTTAAAGTTCATATAATGCAATTTTGTTTTCACATTAAAGAAGTATTTGCCTTAGTTATAAGAAATTAATAAGCCAAGTTCTCTTATGCTTTTCAACGAACAGTTGGAGCACGGACCTAGCTGCCAAGTAATCAATTACATTTTATCGAACAGTTGGCGTGCACAGGACTGTCAATTAATTTTTACTAGCAGGTTATTTGCATTTTAAAGAGAAATTTCAATTGCACCAAAGTGAACTTTAAAATGTTTCCATGTTCAACTCAAAGAAGTAAACCCTGAAGACTGAGAATCGCTGCTCTATATAGGATACATATGATTGATATAATAATGCATTTCCAATAATTTCTTTACGCATATATTTAGTTAATGGAAAATTTCTATCATTTACATATGTAAAGTATCATTAATTAAATTACTTATAGAACTTTTGCCTACTGAAAATGAATGCTAACAGAAAATAAATACCAATATTACCCAGTATAAATAATTATAGCACCATTTGTAACACGAGAAATAATATCAATAATTATCAAAATCAAATAACCATCAATACTTTAAAAAGTGTAGCATAAAAAAAACACAATAATCTGATAATCTAAACAGTTTTCATCATGCACATGATTCACATCACACCACAACGTCACAATTCCTCGAATCATGGTGAACCATTCTCTTACACTTGCCGCACTTTCTAGGAGGCTTGTTCGCTTTTAGGATGGTCTTTTCTTTCCTTGACTTCAATCTACTACCACTTCCTTTAGTTTTAATCGGATCGGGAGGCAAAACTGAAACAACCGTCGGAATCTCAGACCCATAGAACTGCTGAAACATCTGTTTTTTGTCGTTGCTATCAGAAGAACTACAACCTTTACTCTTATACTTATCTGTCAAATCCTTCAGATCAACCAACAATTCATTCATGTGCTCTGGATTTCCCTGAACCATTCCCAAACAGCTGTGAAGTGCAGAATACAACTGATTCATGTCAAATATTTTATCATTATCAGAAGTAGAATCAACACTATTGGTTTTAGCTTCATGTTTGGAACAAGCATACCTCGTCCAACGAGTGAGAATATACTTATCAGGTATGTATTTAATCTGTATATTCTTGAAAACGAGGAAAACATGACGACAGAGAAAACCATACTTGATGAAGTGTTTGTAGGCACATGTGAAAGTTTCTTCAGTCGTGTTATGCTCAACTATGAATTTACCATTCACCATATCATCAATCTCGTAGATAGTGACAATTGAACCAGTGTTAATGTTTAAAAGGCTACAAACAAAACTAGCTGATGTAATCTCTTCTTGCACTTGCAAAAACATCTTAGTGGTATAAATAGCAGCAGCATGCCTCTCAAACTCTAACTCTGTATGCAAACTTGGAAAAGTAGATTCGTCTACACTACTACACTTATCATGTGCATTCCTCTGAGCATCAATAGCACTTTCAAAATGCATGAAAAACTCTATCAAATTAGCATTCTTGTTGTTGTACCTGCGGAAAAAACTATTTTCACTTTCAGACATTGAAGTCGTACGGAACAAGCCTCCCATAGCAAAATCTTTGAAATAAGCAGGAATCCAATATCGACGCAACTCAAACATTGTATCAAACCACTTGTCACCTAACAACCCAAACTCTTCAAGCAACACATCCCATTGCATCTCAAAATCCAACGGTTCAATGTATTCAGACCACATAATGTTATTGAATTTTTTTGTGAATTCTGCATCATCCAGTAGAGAATTAGGTAACTTATCAGCGACCTTCAGCATGATATGCCACATACAAAATCGATGTGTTGTTCCAGGTAAAACTCGTTCAACTGCAATCTTTAATGCTGGATCTTGATCTGTTATTATAAATCTTGGATCCTTCCCCATGCAATTAATGAATTTTTGTAGAATCCAAGAATACGAATCCACATCCTCCCTTGAAAGTAATCCAGCACCAAATGTGACACACTTGCCATGGTTGTCCTTACCAGTGAATGGCGCAAAGATCATGTTGTACCTACAAATTTGAAATATAATACTATTATAACAAATAAATCACCATAATCACTAAACAAATAAAGCAAAAGATTCGAAAGACAAACCTATTTGATGAATAGGTAGCATCAAACGACACAGCCTCACCAAAGATATGGTAGTTCTTTATTGATGCAGAATCAGCCCAAAAAAGGCGAGTCAACTTCTCAGATTCATCGACACAATAATCAAAAGTAAATTCTTTGAAAATCTCACGCCTATTGTGAAATTTGTTGAGCAAAAATTGTGAATCAACACCATCAACGTATGCCCTTAAATCACGTGTAAAATTCTTAAATTCAACGCTGCTACACCCAATACGATCATACTTCCCAACTAATTCTTTGAAAAGGCGAAATGATCTCATCGGACCAATATTTGCTTTAGCACAATTCAAAATAAAATTTTGATGCACAGAATCTAGGTTCCGATTGCTCTTCATGAAATGTCTGTAATTCTCAGAGATCAGAGCATGTGTGTGAGCCTCATTGAAAAGATCAATAATATAACCATCATTACCAGCAAATCGGATAATCACTCTTGCCATGCAAGAGACTCTTGTTGACAACCTATTCCGACTGCGTTTTGCCGGTTCAAAATTATCGTTGCGTGTAGAATTCTTCACCCCTTCTCGATTGCAATAAATGTATCGTTGTAAAATTGTGCCATCTGTTGCTCTTTTAATTTGTCCATGGCGTATATCAAATCCAGTGGATTTCGCATATGACTTATAGAATAACATAACACTCTCTAATGTTGGAAACTTGCGTCCAGTATACGGCTTCATATCCAAACTACATGCCGGTATATACTCATCCCCTAAACCAAACAAGCTATCGATTTCATAAAACATACAATTGAACCCAATCAATACAAACAAATTCATATACATATTGACGGAAAAAATGGTAATACCATACTGTAAGAATACGTTGATGGTATTCAAAAATAGTAGCACGTTCAACACACAAAAAGAGCAGAGTACAAACCTGACATCTTGATGATAATATCACTGATCAAAAAGAGATTAAAAAAGCATATCACTGCAAATTGATATGGCAGTCAAAAGAGAAATAGTTTGGAATAGCTAAAATAAAATTGAATGATTGATAATTAGGTTAAGACGTGCGGTAATCAAGGGATATGGCGGTTACTGGAAAAAAAAAGTTGGCCAATAACACACTTTTTAATTCGAAATAATGTAAATATCAATATAAAATTCTGATTAATCTAAAACCATTGATTTACATATATCTACGGTATAGAAAAGTTTCTACGTTTCACAGGGGAATTAGTTTTCATTTGAACTCTCCCCTATATATATATATATATATATATATATATATATATATAGGAAATAGATCATATGAGAATATATCTTATCCTAAGAAATGAGAATAGATCTCCACCATAGATCTATTGGTGATGAAGGGTCAAGATTTGGCCAAGTTAAAGCGGGTCAAACCCGAGTCAACCCGGTCAACCCGTTGACTTTTTTTTCGATTTTTTTTTTTAAATTGTCACCCAAGATGCACAACTTCACATATTCGGATGCCCCACTCTATATAACTAGATGCACCACTAAGTGCATTTAGATGCATAAGATTTTCAGTTTTTTTTTTCGATTTTTTTTTTAAACTGTCACCCAAGATGCACAACTTCACATATTCGGATGCACCACTCTATATAACTAGATGCACCACTAAGTGCATTTAGATGCATGAGATTTTCAGTTTTTTTTTTCAATTTTTTTTTAAACAGTCACCCAAGATGCACCACTTCACATATTCGGATGCACCACTATACATAATGAGATGCACCACTAAGTGTAGTGAGATGCACCGAATTTGTAAAAAAAAAAAAAAAAAAAAAAAAAAAAAAAACTGAAAAAAATTGGATGCACCACAATGCGTAACTAAATGCACCACACAGTGTAACTAGATGCACCACATAGTGTAACTAGATGCACAATATTTTACGAAAATAAAAAACGAAAATAAAACTAGTGCATCTTAATGCACTTAGTGGTGCATCTCATTATATAATGTGGTGTATATGAATACATAATGTGGTGCATATGACCTAACCTTAAAAAAAACGAAAAAAAACATAAAAAAATCTAAAATCTTGCGCATCTCAATACACTTAGTTGTGCATCCAAATATGTGAATTGGTGCATCTGAATATGTGAAGTTGTGCATCTTGTGTAATAGTTTATAAAAAAAATCGAAAAAAAAAGTCAACGGGTTGACTCGAGTTTGACCCGCTTTGACCAAGCTAAATCTTGACCCTTCATGTAGATAAGATCAATGGTTGAGATTAATTCTTAATTCTCACTTTAAGATCTCTTTGTATGGGAATCACTATATATATATATATATATATATATATATATATATATATATATATATATATCAATTTGATTATTATTGTATAATTCTAGATTTCTATCTATATTAATTTCATCCTCAATTTGAATAATATTATCTGAAGAATTACTTCCTAATCCTCCCAAAAAGGAGGGTATGGCGTGTTTTTTGGGGATACACGTTAATCCACATAATAAAAGAAGAGAAAAAGAGATCTTACAACAAGAATGCTTCCAGAAACAGGCAGCTATCCAGGTTGATCAAAGCTAAATCTTGACCCTTCATGTAGATAAGATCAATGGTTGAGATTAATTCCTAATTCTCACTTTAAGATCTCTTTGTATGGGTAGATTTCTATCTATATTAATTTCATCCTCAATTTGAATAATATTATCTGAAGAATTACTTCCTAATCCTCCCAAAAAGGAGGGTATGGCGTGTTTTTTGGGGATACACGTTAATCCACATAATAAAAGAAGAGAAAAAGAGATCTTACAACAAGAATGCTTCGAGAAACAGGCAGCTATCCAAGTTGATCAAAGATCGAGATAGAAATATGCACAACGGAAATTAAACTAATAATTTTTTTTTTATGTTGGGATATATTATATGAACTAGGAAGGATTAACTATTAGCTTGAAACTAAGACGGGGAGAATTTAGAACATCATTCTCTTCATTGGTTCAAAGGTGTGTGTATGTGAAGGTGTGTTGTGTTTTTACAACGAAGAGCTAAGCTCTTTATATAGACATACGTAAGAAACTATTACTAACTATTCCTAATTGACTAACTATTGCCATATAGCCGACAAAAACAAAAATAGCAAGAAAGGCTAGAGAGTTAGTCTAAAAAGTAAAAACTATTTATAGAATTTTTTGGCCGAAATAACAGTCGTGGCCCAAAATTCAAAAAGTAAAGAATTTTTTTTGACAAAATGCTAGTAACGATAAAAAAATTTCGTCACTGCTTTCGTCATCATCTTTTAGAAATCCCTATGAGTTTCTGGAATTTCTTCATCATTTTCTGTATTACTTTCTTGGTGTCTGAACACTTCTTCAGTATTAATAATATGTTCGTCGTCTTCTAATTTTTCGCTTTCACCGCTGAATGGTAAAAGCATTTTCCAATTTTCTGTCCCAAAGATCTGGGTAAAATGTCCTTCTCCAAGGAGCCTATACTGGTTCCAGAATATTACTTCGAAACCAATATTTTCTTGATAATATTTGTACATTTCGGAATTTTCAATGTCCTTGAAGTTAAATGTTGTGGAATCGTGGTTCTTTAATCTATCCTTCTCATCCATAAATATTCTCTTTCTGGATGGCACGTAAGAACCATTGATAACTTGTGGAAGAGAGAATTGAATTTTGCAGAAGATCTTGCCTTTGAGGGACTTTGATGTCATGTTTCCTCCAATAAGCAAGAATTTTTCTCCAAGTTTTTTCAAAATTTCTTCAATGTTTGAGCCTCCTTCTTCGAGGTGAAACTCAATGTAATCCACCATTCCATTGTGATAAAATTTTAAAATATTTTCACAGCTCATGTTGGTCAAATTTAAGTCAATTTGAAGTTTGAAAAGGCCTGGGACTATTCCTCCTGGGATCTCTGGAATTTCTTGAGGATCACAGAAGAATTTGAATTTTTAAATAACCTTTACTCCTTCGACTTTAATTTCTCCAAAGATAACTTTTATGATTTATTTTTGGAGATTCTTCAAATCTTTTATCATTCCTTCTGAGACTTTTGTTAAAATTACTTGATCCAATTCAGGAACTTTATCAAAAAGAGGTTTTAAGACTTCTTGATAAGGGAGGTCAAGCATTCTTGCCTTGAAATTTTCAAATTTTCTCTGAGGAAATGAATCTTTTTTATTTTTTAAATTTTTAATCTCAGTGTTCAGAGAAAAAATCTGAGCATTAAGATTTGAAATTCCCTTTTCCATTGTAAAAATTTTCTAGTCTTTAAAACTTAGAGTCTCATCTTTCTCTTGATTTTTTAAATTAGAGAGAGAGAGAGAGAGAGAGAGAGAGAGAGAGTTGACTCTGTAAATCACAAATCTGTTTTTCTAACTGATGTATTACTCCTGCTTGGGCTAAAATTACCCCACTCGGATTTTCTTCTACAATTTGTGAAAAGTTTTTTACTTCTTCTGGTTCAATGAAAAAATTTATACCTAAAGCTTCTCTAGCATTATCTAGAACTTCTTTAAAGGTATAATATCCTTTAAAAATGGGGTTTGAGCAACTTATAGATTTTATAACTGTATCATAGTTATGAAAAAAACCTACTTTTAAACCCCTGTAAACAACATAATGAGAAAATCTTATTCTTGGGATTAAATTCTTTTCTGCCTTTAATTCTAAAAAGTAAAAGCTAAGGGCATTAAGAATTTGAACTTTGAAAGATGTGGCATTTGGAAGGGTTTGAATATGCTATAGATTGTCAAGTAGACACTGTTGTTGAGGGTTAACCTCAATTCCAATGTATGGTTTGAACTTTTTATTTTGCATACTTCTATCTCGATCTGATCAACCTTGATAGTTGCCCGTTTCTGAAAGCATTCTTGTAGTAAGATCTCCTTTTCTATTCTTTTATTATGTGGATTAACGTGTATCCCAAAAAAATACGTCATACCCCCATTTTTTTTGGTATCAGAGCCTTTGGAGATTTTGAGGCCAAAAAGGTATGGACAGGCTTAATAAAGGTTGTTGTAATAGCATAAATTCTGCTTATACTAAGAACCGGCCAGAATGAAGGATTAAATTTCTTTAAAGATACAAATATTAAAATGGAGATATCAGCGTGTTTTTGTTAAGGTTTTTTTTTTATCTGTATAAATTTTGTGTTGTTTAAAAATATTTGGGATATGTTTTATCTTTATAAAATGAAGGTAACTAAACACATAGGAACTAAGAATCTTTCATCATTGATTCAAATACTCTTAAACGACTTGAATTTCTTGATCTAGAATATTCAATAAAAGAAAACCATTTTGTCTCTATAGAAAACTTTAAGTTTAACTATAAATTTAAGAAGGTTTATTATCATATTCTTCATAGTGAGAATAATCATTTAAATAGTATTAAAAAACTTATTTTAAATCTAGGCTTTGGACTAGAAAAAGAAAATAATAATTTCAAAATTTTAACAGAATTAATACAAAAGGGTCTTGAAAAAGAGATTTCTATTATTAAAATTACAGAAAATTTAGACTTTATAAAAAATCAAAATAAACATATTATTTTAGAATTAGCAAAGCTTAAAACAAAATAAACAAAAAATTCAGAACTTTTTGATTTTACTAAAGAACTTGATAAATTAACAAAAAATAATAAAAAATTTAGACTTGGGTCCTATTGAAAGACTTAGAAAAGAAATTACTCTACCTATGTACAAATATTGGAAAGCTAAAAAATGAATAATTTTACAGCAAGGTCTAGAACCATACAAGAAGGAAGAAATAGTACCTCAAACATTAATGACACAAATTCAAATTCCTTTTTAAATAGAATAACTACAAGAGGACCAAGAAGTAATTCTTCAGATAATATTATTCAAATTGAGGATGAAATTAATATAGATAGAAATCTAGAATTATACAATAATAATCAAATTGATATTTTAAATCCAAGAATTTTATATCAAACAGGCATAATAAATATTAACACAATATTAATAATTCTCTATTAGAGAAGAAAGTTTGAGAATAGTTGACAATACTCAAATTATAGATTTAATTTCACCAGAAACAATAACAAAAATAAAAAATTCTAAAAAATAATTTGTCCATATTGGATTAGTCATTATAGGAATAAAAGGGTTAGAAAGACGAGAATTAGGTACTAATGCTTTGACAATAATAATGGATAAATATTGGAGTACTAACATGAAAAAAGCTATCATTTTAGGAATGAAAGTAGATATGTGCAATATTTTATTGTTTACCAGCAATATTAAAAGATATAAATGATTTAAAAAATTTAAAAATAGGATTACAAACAAAATGATATGATGGTTATATAGGAAACAACCTAATTATAAGTGTAGGAATTTTAGGAAGAGCTAGTAATTGATCTGGTATGAATTTTAAAGTAAATATAAATGCTATTGTAAAAAATATCCATATGCCTTTGGTGTATAAATTATTGTTTTACAAAAAACCCATGCTTGAATTTTAATTTGTTCTTGCATTACAACTTATTTGCATTTTTCTTCTAATTTATGAAAAACAAAAGATACTCTTGGCCCAATTCCAAAATTTGTAGGTTTTGGATCAAGTTCTTTCCATTATTCATGGAAACTTCTTCCTAAATCTCCTAGTAATTTTATAAAATATTTATCACATAATTCATTTTCCATAGCTCTTCCTGTTTGTGATATTATTCAAGTGAAATCTGTACTAAATTATCTAATATATTTAAAATGTGAAATACTTAATTGTTCTAAATTTCTAATTGCAGTATCTTGTATAAATGCATTTTCTTTTGTAGGGTCTACTCCTAATAATAATATTATGATTTGACTTGTAAAATTATAAGGATTTTCTTCTAAGGATTTTATTTGATTAATTTGTTCAGGAGCTTGATTTTTTTACTTTGCCATAATCCTAAAGCAATTGGTCCTAAAGTAGTTTCTAAATATGCAAACATCTCAATATCCGTTCTTTTATTTGTCTCCCAATTTATTACAACATTTTATTCCCAAACTAAAATTTCATCTGACCATAATTGGGGACTTTGTTGTTCTAGTAATAACATTTCTTTGCTGTATAATTTTCGTATTGGCATTCTACTTTCTTTTCCCTTAAATTGAGATTCTTCTTCGTAATTTAGATTAGAAGGAGCCCAATTTTCTCTACCCGTATTTTCTGTTGCACATGGTCCTGTATGTGAAAATTTCATTTTTGATCTTTTATATCCAGTTATAGTTGTATCCATAAAATTTGCTTCTTTTTTATAAAAATCTGCAATCATACTTTTACCATTTACTATATCAATTACTAAGGGCAAATTAAAGTATTTTTCTAATTCAACACATGACTCTTCATAATTCATACCTAATTCTGTCAATTATCATATCATCTACTTGTTCATGTATGTTTAATTCAGTGAAATTTTGATTTATTACCTGCTCAATCAAAGTTTTTGCTTCTTCAATTTTAAAACCCGTTTCCATTTCCATCTCTGATTCATTATCTGAATAATCATTTATTTCATTAAATTTGTTATATCCAATTAAATCAATTTGTTCATAATCTTCTGATTCAGGCTCTGTATCATAAAAAGATTTTCTTCTATATTTGCCATTAATGTATGCTCAATATTTTCTTCATCACCTTTTTTATTTTCTTTTTTATTATAGTCACTGAATCTTAAATTAAAAGATCCAGTACTTGTTTCATATATAAAACTTCTCTGTGCAACTAAAACATTGTTTTCTTCATTAATGTTAAATTTTTCTAACGACCAATCCAATCTAGCAAGATCTTTTTGATTAATTTTTATAGGATCAATCATTTTTATTCCTTTACTATTGATACTTTTTACAATAGTATTTATATTTACTTTAAAATTCATACCAAATCGATTACTAGCTCTTCCTAAAATTCCTACACTTACAATTAGGTTGTTTCCTATATAACCATCATATCATTTTGTTTGTAATCCTATTTTTAAATTTTTTAAATCATTTATATCTTTTAATATTGTCGGTAGACAGTAAAATATTACACTATTTTGGCTCATATCTACTTTCATTCCTGAAATAGTAGCTTTTCTAATGTTAGTACTTCAAGATTTATCCATTATTATTGTTAAAGCTTTAGTACGTAATTCTCTTCTTCCTAACCCTTTTATTCCTATAATGACTAATCCAATATGGACAAATCGTTTTTTAGAATTTTTAATTTTTGTTATTTTTTTTGGTGAAATTAAATCTATAATTTGAGTATTGTCAACTATTCTCAAACTTTCTTCTCTATTGCTTCTTATTAATACTGTGTTAATATTTATTATGCCTGTTTGATATAAAATTCTTGGATTTAAAATATTAATTTGATTATTATTGTATAATTCTAGATTTCTATCTATATTAATTTCATCCTCAATTTGAATAATATTATCTGAAGAATTACTTCATGATCCTTTTGTAGTTATTCTATTTAAAAAGGAATTTGAAATTGTGTCATTAATGTTTGAGCTATTATTTCTTCCTTCTTGTATGGTTCTAGACCTTCTTTTAAAATTATTCATTTTTTAGCTTTTCAATATTTGTAAATAGGTGGAGTAATTTCTTTTACTAGGACTCATGTCTAAATTTCTATTTTTTTTTGTTAATTTATCAAGTTCTTTAGTAAAATCAAAAGGTTCTGAATTTTTTGTATCTTTTGTTTTAAGCTTTGCTAATTCTAAAATAATATGATTATTTTAATTTTTTATAAAGTCTAAATTTTTTGTAATTTTAGTAATAGAAGTCTCTTTTTCAAGACCCTTTTGTGTTAATTCTGTTAAAATTTTGAAATTATTATTTTCTTTTTCTAGTCCAAAGCCTAGATTTAAAATAAGATCTGTAATACTATTCAATAATTATTCTCACTATGAAGAATATGATTATAAACCTTTTTAAATTTACAGTTAGACTTAAAGTTTTCTATAGAGACAAAATGGCTTTCTTTTGTTGAATATTCTAGATCAAGGAATTCAAGTCGTTTAAGAGTATTTGAATCAATGATGAAAGATTCTTAGTTCTTATGCGTCTAGTTACCTTCCTTTTCTAAAGATAAAACATATCCCAAATATTTTTAAACAACACAAAATTTATACATAAAAAAAAAACTTAACCAAAACACACTAATATCTCTATTTTAATATTAGTGCCTTTACAGAAATTTAATCCTTCATTCTGGCGGGGTCTTAGTATAAGCAGGATTTATGCTATCACAACAACCTTTACTAAGCATGTCCAGACCTTTTAGGCCTCAAAATCTTCAAAGGCTCTGATACCAAAAATGGGAGTATGACGTGTTTTTTGGGGATACACGTTAATACACATAATAAAAGAAGAGAAAAAGAGATCTTAAAACAAGAATGCTTCCAGAAACGGGCAGCTATCTAGGTTGTTCTGATCGAGATAGAAGTATGCAAAATAAAAAGTTCAAACCATACACTGGAATTGAGGTTAACCCTCAACAACAGTGTCTGTTTGACAATTTATGGCATATTCAAACCCTTCCAAATACCACCTCTTTCAAAGTTCAAATTCTTAATGCTCTTAGCTTTTACTTTTCAGAATTAAAGGCAGAAAATAATTTAATCCCAAGATGAAGATTTTCTCGTTATGTTGTTTATAAGGGTTTAAAAGTAGGTATTTTTCATAACTATGATACAGTTATAAAATCTATAAGTTGCTCAAACCCCATTTTTAAAGGATATTATACATTTAAAGAAGCTCTAGATAATGCTAGAGAAACTTTAGGTATAAATTTTTTCATTGAACTAGAAGAAGTAAAAAGTTTTTCACAAATTGTAGAAGAAAATCCGAGTGGGGTAATTTTAGCCCAAGCAGGAGTAATACATCAGTTAGAAAAGCAAATCTGTGATTTACAGAGTCAACTCTCTCTCTCTCTCTCTCTCTCTCTCTTTCTCTTTCTCTCATTTAAAAAATCAAGAGAAATATGAGACTCTAAATTTTAAAGATCAGACAATTTTTGCAATGGAAAAGGGAATTTCAAATCTTAATGCTCAGATTTTTTCTCTGAACACTGAGATTAAAAATTTTAAAAATAAAGAAGACTCATTTCCTCAGATAAAATTTGAAAATTTCAAGGTAAGAATGTTTGACCCCCCTTATCAAGAAGTTTTAAAACCTCTTTTTAATAAAGTTTTTGAATTGGTCAAGTAATTTTAACAAAAGCCTCAGAAGGAATGATTAAAGATTTAAAGAATCTCCAAAAAATAAATCATAAAAGTTATCTTTTGAGAAATTAAAGTCGAAAGAGTTAAGGTTATTCAAAATGTCTCTCTGGACATGTAATGCCCCGTAAAATCCTTGCGTTCTAATATTTAAAGTTAACCAAATAGATGGCTTTGCACGCCTAAGTTTACAATTTCTTAATTCTAAAGCTAACGGTCGAACCCGTTAATAAAAATAAATTACAAAAGTCGGCTAGACGACTACCGTATTAGGGGTTAGCACGTACGAAAAGTTTAGTTTGTAATTTCGGAAAGGAAAATTTGTCTAATTTTACGTTTACAAAATCGCATATACGAACACGTCGAGAAAATTTGTTTTTACGTTTTTTTGGACGGAACTCGGATTTGTCGTCCCGAGTTTTTGTCAAAATAAATTTTATAAATTTATTTTCTAATTAAGTTGTACGTTAGAATTTGTAAGTCAAATCGAATCGCGACGATTTTTGCACCGAACAACGTTTTTCGTCGTTCGTTTTCCCGTAACGTCGGATCACGTCGGAAAAACCCGTAAAACCTTCAAAATTTCTGCATGCAACCGTGCCACCTCATTCCTTTAGGTGGAAGCTTGCATGCTTATCATTGCTTAATTAGTTGACACCTAAGTCTACCTATTTGCATGGTCAACATTAATCATCCCACAACTTGAACAAACATTTTCCATCTCTCTCTCTCTCCCTATCTCTCGGCCACTCTCTCCCTCTCTCCCTCAACTTCATCTTCTTCATCACTTCAATCCTCCATTGAAGAACACTCTTAAGAGCTTGAAGAACTCACACAAACCATCCATCCATCCATACAATTCCATACCTTCCTTCATTAAAACTTAAGGTAATTTCATCCTCTACAATCCTATCCATTTAGTTTCCTTTTCTTTTCTTCTTCTTCTTGTTCGATTTTTTTTAGAAGTTGGAATGGAAGAATTGATCTTGAAATAGTGTAATTAGATATGTTAGGTATGATATTTATGGATTGAAAATGATTAAAAATAAGAAACCTAACATTTGTGTGAATGCATAAATTTTTTGGGAAATTGTAGGATTTTAGTTTTTCTTCTTTTAATCATAAATTCATGCTTAGTAAAGGATTAATTAGTGTATGAGATGAAAAGGGATTGAAAGCCCTATGTTGTTATGAAATTTAATTAGGGTTTGAAGTATGAAATTAGGGATTTCTAGATGTTAAGTGATAATAGAATTGCAAGTGAATAATTGATGATATAAGAGTATGTTTAGTAAATAAATGTTGTTAATTTGAAAAGAAAAAGCATCCCCTTAAAGTATGTATGAAATCAGAAAATTTATAAGATAATTAGGAGTTTATGCATGTTAGATATAAATGATGAATTGTTAGTGGAATATTGTTACAAATCATGTTAATCGATAATAGGAATTAATTGGTAATTTTCTAAAAATGTTTAATGGAATGTAAGAGACAAAGATCACTATATGAACTAAGTTATAAAGATGTTAAGACATGTTAGCATGCATGAAAACGATCCCTATTAGACGTAGATTAACGTCGTAAAATTTGAACGAAAACCGACGACTTTTAAAGATCGCGTAAGAGACGAATATCTAGTTGTAACTAATAATCAGGAAGTCGGATGAAAATTTTAACTTGATATTATTGTTTATAATGAAATTTGGAACATCTTTCTAGTTGACATCGTAAGCATCCGAGTTCATATAATATGGGTTAAAGTGATAATCGGGAACTAGAACACGTTTGGATTTTCTTGGTTGGTATAGTACATGATAGTTGAAATCCGACGTTAGAACGTCGTGCCTTTGAGCAAATGAGAAGGAGTTTGTCACGTACGGTGGTACGTGATAACTGCCTTGAGAGTTCAGTTTCTAAAAAAAGTTGAATGCGAGGATTTAAAACAAACCTAAAACGTTATACGGCGAACTTATTAATAAGCTAGGGTTTCACGGCAGTTTTGCGACCCCTGCCGGAAACTGTAATATCTTCCGGCTCGTTTATCGGATTTGTGATCCGTAAATTGGAGCAGAAACTAGACTTCCTAAGCTTTCTAGTGGTACAGGGCTCACCCCCTGTTTCCAAGTCCTCTGTTCTGGACAGCCTCCAGAGTTACTGGACTGTGCAGTAGAAATTTCAGTTTCTTGTTTTCTAAGTTGTTTAGTTCACAACTTAGTTT
Organism: Schizonepeta tenuifolia; assembly: GCA_029490685.1. Taxonomy (NCBI): domain Eukaryota; kingdom Viridiplantae; phylum Streptophyta; class Magnoliopsida; order Lamiales; family Lamiaceae; genus Schizonepeta; species Schizonepeta tenuifolia. The sequence goes on along the minus strand of CM055960.1, from coordinate 65,679,035 downwards.
CTTTTGATCGTTTAAGCCGTCTTATCTAACGGATACCTTCTATCTGACCCTAGAGTCAAGGATCAGACCTTTAATGATGAAAACCAGTCGAGATCGTATCTTATATCTTATCTTTTCTTTAAAGAAGTAATGAACGAGAAATATTCATAAGTCGTAAGTGAGCTATAAATGAAAATCGCCTAAGTTGGTTCTTTCCAACTTAGTTTCTTATAATCTTTAAAGTCGTTTTAAGACATCGACTACCTTATCTACTGACCCGAGAGTCGAGTATGAAATCTTCCGAGTTCTAAACAAGATTAGTACGAGTCTCGTTTCCCGTTTTAGTAAAACGAATCTAGTAAGCGTGCAAATGCCAAAAGAATAAAATAACTAAATCTCTCTTCGATTCTCTTCCTTCGAGTATCTTTTACGAACCGCTTTTAAATATGTTCTTTTTACGATGAAGGAAGAAGCCAACTGTAAAGAAAGGACGAAAGATCCGAAGTTGAACGCTTTTACGTATAAGTTCTGTATTTACAAGGTGGGCTTTTATCTATATCAAATAAAATGTGGGTTTTTCCACAACTCGAAAGTATTATTTATTGCTTTGATATCTGTGTTTTCAAAGTGATAATATGGCATAAACTGTTTCAACTATTTTATATGAGTTCTCTTGTACCTATCTGAGTTAACATTCGTGTTTTCCAGATTTTTGAGTTAACCTTCGGGTTTTCCAGACTTTTAGAGTTAGTCTATTTTAGATTAACTAATGATCGGCTCTGAGTTAGCTGCTAAGTGCTTTCCAGAGTTAGTGCACTTTGTAACCTGTGGTGTATGTGGTATCCTGTTGAGGGGTAGCCAGCCACGGTGAATTAGTAGAGGTCAAGATTGAACATAGCATACCTAAAAATACTTGGCCAAGTGATTTATGAGAAAAAGTCAGAAAAAGTTTAGTAGACACGGATTCTTTCAATAAAACCCCGTGTGCTACGCTTATGATATGCCATATTTATCTATATTTATAAGTATGTTTTCGGCATCGTGCCCACTAAGTACGTTTGTACTTAGCCCTGCATTGCTTTCTAAATGTGCAGGTTGAAGCGACGGTGAGCGGCGACGGTTGGTGTTGAGTTAGAAGATAGGATGATTAGTAGAACCCCTTCCGCTGCCAAACTTTGATTTCCTTTTGAGTTGTACTTTGAAACAATATTCAGTAGTCTATGTCTGTACATATGAACTTAGGTTCTTTTGTACTCTTGTCGAGTAATCCTTAGGGATTAACTCTTCCTCTTTTATATTAAAGTCTTGTTCATAGTCTTTCGATGTTTATCATGTATGTTTAGTCAGTTAGCCCCCTTCTTCCCCGCTTCTTTAATCCAACCCCAGTCGCACCCCGGCTTCTGCCGTCTCTCGGGATTTGGGGCTGTGACAGAGTGGTATCAGAGCAGTGTTCGTTTTCTGCTCTGTTTCTGAGTCATTCCTTCTAGTATAAGTTATTCTTTTAAGTGATACTACAGCGTGGTGTCAGAACGTGCTTCCTGCTCTAATTATGAGTCATTCCTTTTAGTATGAGTTAGTGTGAGTCATTCTTTCAAGTATGAGTCATTCTTTGAAGTAATATCATAAAGTGGTATTTTTATATAAGTCCTTTTTCGAGAAGTAATATAGAGTATTCGTTCGTACTCTATATCGAGTCTTCTTTTAAGTCATGAGACATGGTATTTGTATATATTCTGGATCAGAGTCGTTTTTCCAAGTATAAGATAAGAGTTAGACTATGATGTTAAGATTGAGAACGTAGAAGTCAACTCAACCGTCCGCTACGTCGACTCAACAAGGAGAAATAAAAGAATTTTATAAGGAGATTTCTTTTTAATCAGAAAAGTTATGAGCAAGTATTCAGTGAAATTTGAAAACGAGTATGAGTTGTGTTTTAAAATGAGAATTTTACAGAAGTATATTTTTATACTTACATGATTATGCGATAGTACAAGTACTATCTTATGTAAAAATATGTGCGCAATGATTTCTCTTTTTATGAAAAAGTATGCGGAGACAAGAATATAGACGGATTTTAAGGGAACTTTCCCGGTTCAATGAGAACATAGACGTGAAACTTAAGAGCTTTCCGGTTCTTCGAGAACTTAGACGTTTTTAAGAAACGTTGTTTCGAAATGATTTCGAAAGGAGATCCCTAACGCGAGAAGGACTCTCTCAGATGAATGTCACGTGCGCTTAGTGACATAAATAAAGATTCGGCAAAGTCGAACTTGTCGTCTAAGAATTTCCTGCGAGGAAAAGAAATAAAATGAATAAAAATAATTCGATAAATCGTGTTAGAAGGGAGCGATTAGACGTTCGAGAAGCTGTCGGCTTCGAGTTAAGAAAGATATGAACGAGACGATAACTGGAACTTAGTTTTCCAGGAAGTCCTTCTTAAGTTATATTTCTTTTTCTTTGTATGGAATTAAATTACATATCTCGTCTTAAGCGACGACTACGATTAGTACGAATATCAAGAGTCGTAAACGACAAATTCTTTTGAGAACGGGTGTTACTTTTGAATAAGTAACATGAACGAAGTAAAAATACTTTGTTTTAATAAGTGAAAACTGTTAAGAGTTAGTAAGTTAAGAAATAAAAGAAGTAGAAGAATTAAAAAGAGTAATAATATGGTGAAACAAAAAGAATAAAAATAAAAATCTTTTGGGAATGTATAAATATATATATATATATATATATATATATACGTTGTTGAGTGCAATTTCTTGAATTGCTAGAAGTCTTAATAAGTGGTTGGCTTAAGTGGTAATGTTACAATTGAATAAGGGTTATTCATTTGTAATTTATGTTTTCGTTAAGATAAGTTGTTTTTCCTACCTGTTACTGATCCGTCTTACCTTAAAATTTTGTAGGATGACTTCTAGTAGTAGCACGGCTTCAGAGACTCAGTCCCCGCCACAGCGTACTTGGGCAGATCAGTTATTAGATAGGTATAGAGATTATGAGGCAAACCCGAGACATGACGTGGGACAGAGGATCAGTTACTTCTCGTGAGCTTATTATTCAGTCCGACATACTATTCCAGCGAGTCAGGCTATACTTGATTTGGTTAGACACTTACCGGACGAGTGGCGCGGATGGGCGCACCGTGCAGCTTGGTACTACTTGGGGATTATCGGCAACGACATGGAGCCGACTGGCAACTATGCTGGATTTGCCTTGTGTGTGCACAGACGTTTCTTTGAGAGCAGGTATATGCTTTCCCTTCCTTTAGTGCCACACATCCCCTACAGTCACTTTCCAACCGGGACGGAGATTGAGGAGCTTGACGTAGACCCGGATATGTTAGAGTTGTTAGAGTTGCCACCTGACAGTGTACTAGAGGAGCATGAGGCTGTGAAGAAAGGACGAAAGATCCGAAGTTGAATGCTTTTACGTATAAGTTCTGTATTTACAAAGTGGGCTTTTATCTATATCAAATAAAATGTGGGTTTTTCCACAACTCGAAAGTATTATTTATTGCTTTGATATCTGTGTTTTCATGATAATATGGCATAAACTGTTTCAACTATTTTATGTGAGTTCTCTTGTACCTATCTGAGTTAACATTCGTGTTTTCCAGATTTCTGAGTTAACCTTCGGGTTTTCCAGACTTTTAGAGTTAGTCTATTTTAGATTAACTAACGATCGGCTCTGAGTTAGCTGCTAAGTGCTTTCCAGAGTTAGTGCACTTTGTAACCTGTGGTGTATGTGGTATCCTGTTGAGGGGTAGCCAGCCACGGTGAATTAGTAGAGGTCAAGATTGAACATAGCATACCTAAAAATACTTGGCCAAGTGATTTATGAGAAAAAGTCAGAAAAAGTTTAGTAGACACGGATTCTTTCAATAAAACCCCGTGTGCTACGCTTATGATATGCCATATTTATCTATATTTATAAGTATGTTTTCGGCATCGTGCCCACTAAGTACGTTTGTACTTAGCCCTGCATTGCTTTCTAAATGTGCAGGTTGAAGCGACGGTGTGCGGCGACAGTTGGTGTTGAGTTAGAAGATAGGATGATTAGTAGAACCCCTTCCGCTGCCAAACTTTGATTTCCTTTTGAGTTGTACTTTGAAACAATATTCAATAGTCTATGTCTGTACATATGAACTTAGGTTCTTTTGTACTCTTGTCGAGTAATCCTTAGGGATTAACTCTTCCTCTTTTATATTAAAGTCTTGTTCATAGTCTTTCGATGTTTATCATGTATGTTTAGTCAGTTAGCCCCCTTCTTCCCCGCTTCTTTAATCCAACCCCAGTCGCACCCCGGCTTCTGCCGTCCCTCGGGATTTGGGGCTGTGACAGGACAGGTTAAAGCTGTCCATGGTTTAAACCATTCTTCTAATTGTAATTGATTATATCCTAACTTGAGGTCAAATTTACTAAAAATCTTTTTATTTTGGATTAAACTAATTAATCCATCTTTATTTGGAATGTTATACCCATCATTTATCGTGTTATCATTTAATCTTTTATAATTATAAACTATCCTTGCCTTTCCTCTTTTAATTTCTGAATGATTTCTTACTATAAAGTATGTTGTTCTGTGTGGACTTTCTGATCTTTTAATAAATTTTTGTTCCATCATTTCTGGAATTTGTTTTTTGAATTCCTCCCTATCAAGAGGAGAATATTCTATATTTACTGTAATAATCCTTATATCGGCATTTTTAATTTTTTTTTACTAGGTAATTTATTTTTGTTTTGGTTATATCTTCACCTATTAATCCTATTTTTTCAAGTCTTTTAATTATAAGGTAGTTTATGCTTTTTGTAACTTTTTGGTCCTTTTTAATTCCTAAATAAAACATTGTTTCATTTTCTATTTGGTTTATTCTATGATTTTGAGATTTTTTAAGGAAATCTAATTCAGCAGTTCCACCACGCTTTCGACCTAACTCTGATGCCTGACTATATCTATTTGTGGGAAAACTATAAATTTGTTTAGTAAGAGTAATTTGATTTTGTGCTATCGTAATTGATCCATGTAAACTTACAATAAAGTTTAATCCTAACAAAAAATCTTCTGATTTTACTGATTTTGAATTAACAATAATTCGTGGTAATTCATATTTATAGCCAAAAATTCCTGCAAAGTGTAAGAATTGAATTCCTAATGCTTTAACTTCGTGTGTAATTGCCACTGTTCTATTTTCTACGGTTCTTGTTAGTATATTATAGTTTAATTTTTTATGATATTTTTCTGGAATTAGACTATGTCCTATTAAACTTTTAGTACTTCCAATATCAGGTGTGGCTGCTAGTGGTATATAAATATTTTGATCTACCCAAACTCTATAATGTAAAGTTATTAGGTTTGGAGTTCCCTTATTAATACTTTCAAGACTTTTTGTGACATTTTATTACATTCGTTTTTATTATAGATATATTTTTTTTCCTATATTATATTTTTCTTCTAATTATTATACTTAAATTCTAATTGTTGCATTTTTTGATTTAGGAGTTCAATAGCAATCTCATATATATATATATATATAAAACTTCGCGATTTGCTCTTCAAGAGTTATAGACATCTTTGTTGAAGTTAGCGAAGAGAAGAGATGAGAGGTAGAGAATATCGAATATTCTGTAAATACAAAATATTGTATTTATTCAAATAAATATAAATTTGAGTACAAATATAAGAATTTCAAATATATGCGGGTTCAATCTCTATTTGATCCTTCGATTCTTCTCTTCACTTTGACCCTCGAACGGTCTTAAAGCAGCCTTTGATATTTGTTATAGAAGTATGCCTCCTAGATCTCCTTGGACTTGATTTTCAAACTTTGTAACGTTGATACAGATGACTTTTGTCTTGCTTCCGAAGTAAACGTTGAGCTTTGATCTTTGTGCTTGATGACGTTGACTTGAGCTTCGAGGTTGATGGCGTTGACTTGAGGTTTGGGATTGATGGTGTTGATGCGGAGGACGTTCGCCTTGTTTCCGAAGTAACGTTGAGCTTCGAGCTTTATAACGTTGACGTGGAGGACTTGCTCCTTATTTTCGGATCAAACGCCACTTGAGATATTTCCTCCGAAGAACGCGTTGCTTCCCACGAAGAACGCCTTGAATCTCGTCGGGACACCTTAAATATTGAGAGAGAAACCTTAGAGAAATTTTCTCTTCTATCTTGAGCTCTTGAATATGATTTTTAGGTGTGATTTAAAGTTGTGTGACGACCTCTACTTATAGGGAAAAATATGGTGGATTTGGTGGGCTTTTGGGCTCCATAATGAGTTTGACGGATGAGGTGGCGCGATCTCATTGGCTCTAAAATATTGATGTATATCATTTACTTGTTGCCAAAAAAATAGATATTTATCACAATATAAAGACATATTTATCAATTAAACAACTTACTTTAATCTGGATATGATAAGATTCCATAATAAAATAAGATATTAAAATCAATAAAATATTTCATTAAATTTTCGATATCTACAAATGCCCCCTCGAGACTTGTTCATGACGACTTGTCGTGAAAATGAATGAGTCTCGATAAATTTGAAAAAGTTTATACTCATTTCAAGGAGTTCTTGGATTTGATAGAAAGTTTATACTCGTTTTAAGGAGTTTTGAATTTGATAAAAAGTTTATACTCGTTTCAAGGAGTTTTGAATTTAATAAAAAATTTATACTCGTTTCAAGGAGTTCTTGAATTTGATTTGGATTTATAGACCTTTTATACTCGTGTCAATGAGTTTCCGTTTGATTTGAATTGTAGACTTTTTATACTCGTGTCAAGGAGTCTTTGACTTGGTTTGGCTTATAGACCTTTTATACTCGTGTCAATGAGTCTCCATTTGATTTGAATTGTAGACCTTTTATACTCGTGTCAATGAGTCTTCACTTAGGCAATTCTTCAAAGAATTTGATTATAGTTTTAAGGAGGGGTGCCGTACACAGTTTATACTCATGCGGTCCAGGAGTAACATGCAGTTTAGGTTCGTGCGTCATGGAGCATTGTAGATAGTTTAGGCTCTTATCAAGGAGCGCTTTAAGTTATTTGTTTGAAGTGTTTAGATGGTTTTTACTCGCATCTAGGAGCATTTTAGATAGTTTGAGCTCTTATCAAGGAGCATTTGAAGTTCTTTGATTGAAAAGTTTAGATGGTTTTTGCTCGCATCTAGGAGCTATGTAGATAGTTTAAGCTCTTATCAAGGAGTGCTTGACTTCATGGATTCTACCAAGTATTAAAAGATTGATTTGTAGCAACTTTTTCGTCACTTGAACTTTATTTAGAAGATTTGCCCCCATGTGTTGCTTCTTGATTTTCTTCAAAGTTGTGATCCTCTTCAATCGAAAGATCTTCAACTCCATTTGCGATTATGCTTAACTCCATGTCACGAGCTTTTGTAGCCAATTCTTCAAAGGTCTTTGGCCAAATTCCTTTAAGGATGTATCGAAAACTCCAATGCATGCCTTGGATGCACATCTCAATTGCAGAAGTTTCAGACAATCGATCTTTGCAATTTAAGTTTAAGTCCCTCCAACGATTGATGTACTCTATGACGAAATCTTATATAAGCACTAACGTCTTTATATAAAGCATGACAATCTAAAATTTAAGCATGACTACATATTAATTTAAGAATATTCTCACGTTCTCACACCAAATGTTTTTATACTAACTCATATATATATATATACATATATATATATATATTAAAATAATAATACCGTCTCACACAAATTATGAAATAAATTACAAATATTTCATTGAATATGAATACATAATCTTTAATCATTCTTCATTAGGGGTGCTCGCGGTTTGATTTGGTGCGGTTTGATACTAAACCCAAACCAAATCGTAAAATATGGTTTGGTAATTTTTTGGAGCCAAATCGAACTGATTAAGTAGTAAAACCAAACCAAACCAAACCAAATTGTAATAATACGGTTTGGTGCGGTTTGATTTGCGGTTTATCTATATTTTTAATTTTCTTCGTAATAGAAATAAAAAGGAATTAAATGAAATTGTTGTTATGACCATATACGTTTTTCTCATTTGCTAGAATAGATATACTAGGAGTCTATAATAATATTATTTAGCAAAATAGTAAATTATAGTAAAATAATTTCACATTCTCTACTTTTTCTATCAAAAACAACTTGAATTTGAAAAGGATATAGAAGAATGAAAATAAATAAAAATTCATACGTTGTGTTCAAAAGTGAAGATAAGCCACTGTAACAATTAATTGGAAATGTATAATAGATTGAAGGGTTTAATGATTTTAAATTGTACGATTTCATAATTAAATTTGTATAATACTCAAATATGACATGCAATCAAGAAAATCCATATTCCCTAACATAATAAATGAAATGATAATATTAATATCATCATGTCAAATACGGTTTTTCGGTTTACGATTTTGGTTTAGTTCGAATTTTCTTAAAAACCAAACCTAAACCATAAACCATAATTTTTGAAAAATCTAAATCAAACCATATTTTTGAAACCACAAAATTGAGGTTTGGTTCGATTTGATTTACAGTTTAAACCAAACTTTGAACACTCATGTTCGGTCTCATACAAATTTTTATGTTTGCCTAATAATAATTATTTAAGTTTTAAGTTAATTTCAATATGGAATAATAATGTTATCGTTGTAATTTTACGATGGTAGTAATTTTTATACATTTTTATAAATTACTTAATTTTTCTGTACTGCAAAACATATACAAAAATAAATGAAAAAATATATAACTGATATAAGAGCTTTTGGAGCCGAAGCTCCCCCCACCACCGCTTATTTGCGTTCTCGTTTCCTTCTCAAATTCCTCGACTTCACCACAATATGGTAATTGCACCATTTTTCATTCTTCATATTCATTTACTTATTGTTTTGTTGTTGTTTATTTTTCTGATTAAGGGTAAAATTTTGCAAATTAACATGTGGAATGATTAATTTTGCCGCCAGGATTTATTCAGGAAAGCAATTCTGCATCCAGGTCCGCCTCAAGATTTCGCTCTCCAAACTGTGCAGCAAGTTATCAAACCCCAGGTTCGATAATCTACGCGTACACATTTGCCGAAATACATGAATTTGAATGTTGCGGAGTTCAATCTATTTTTGAAGTCGGCTAATTCAGGGCAACCCCAAAAGCAGAAGTCTTTGAAATTTTTTATTTAATTTTCTGGCATTACGTATAAAATCCTTTTTTTGTTTGTTTGTTTATATGTATACATGTATTGGATTTTTTGGTGTATGTTTTAGCGATTTATGCTGGTAGACCTTTAAACGAGTGTATTATTTGTTCTTTGCAGAAGCAGGTGAAACTCGTTCTAGATGAAAATATGCTGTTGGAAAATATTCTGCGGAGTTTGCTTCAAGAGCTAGTGGTAAAGCCACCTTACTTTTGTTTGTTATATTTTTCTAGGTATCTACATTCTCTAGAGGAAATATTGGAGAAGGCTTGCTAGCGGTAGTGATGAAATTTTTGATGCTATGAGGTGCTACATGGTATAAATTGTGTGAAGTTTAGGCACTCAATTGAACTTATTCTAGACAAAAGATATTGGCTGGGGTTAACAATTTGTAAATTGAAACCTTTCTAAAGTTATAACATCTGTGACTGAATTTTTAAAAAAATCAGCTTGTTTTTAATAAATTTGTTTTTGAGCTATAGGATACCGTTCTAACTGTTGTGCACGCGTGAATAGTCATTGTGAAATGAAAATTGACCTGCTCTACCATCTTGTTGCAGTCAGCTGCAGTTCAGTCAGGTGAGGCAATCATGCTACATGGCCAATCAACAGCTCAAGAGGATGCACGCCCTGGTCAAATTCCTCGTCTTCTTGGTGAGTGTGCTTTGCAAGTGATGGACCCTATACTTTGGTGTTATTTTTTGCCCGTATGATTTCTCTAAGGATTTTGGTAGTTCTGTTATGTTCCTGCTGGATGGTCCGGTCTTATAGGGTGATCTATCCTATTTTGGAAAATAGAATTAGTGAAAGTAGTATTAGCTGAAACAGCCTGTTTTTTTCCAAATATTTATCTTTAGATTTGGACAATATTTGGGCTTTTAAATTGGAAGTACTTGCTTAGGTCAAGTGATAATATTTTCTCCAATCTGCTCTTACACTTTAATTCTGAACATATATGGCTGCAAAATTAAAGTTATAGCTGGTGTTATAACTAAATGCTACTGGCTTATATCACAAATTTCAGTTAGTTTTAGCTTTTCTCTTGAAGACGGATCATGTTTCTCTGCTCTATTATCCCTTTTCTCATCTTTTATGCTATTGTTTTCTTTTCAACAGACATTGTATTGTATCTCTGTGAGAAAGAACATGTTGAAGGTGGCATGATTTTCCAGCTTTTGGAAGATTTGACAGAAATGTCTACCATGAGGAACTGCAAAGATATTTTTGGGTATATTGAAAGTAAACAGGACATTCTTGGCAAGGTAGATATCATTATTCTCATGTGAAATGATTCAATATTCTCTATCATGTATCAGCATCACACACACATTCCTATTTTTCCTGGATTTTCAACTTGTTCTACACAACTTCATTTGTTATTTTTATTTTTATGTATTACATAGCCAGAGCTCTTTGCCAGAGGGAAGCTTGTTATGCTAAGAACCTGTAATCAGCTACTTCGTCGTCTATCAAAGGTTCGTTAATGTTCATCTTTTCTCGTTATGTTGAATTGTTACTTTATAGATCTTCTTAGAGAACTCTTGTGTTTCAGTTGGATTATTTTGTTCCTTTCTTGACCATGCCTCACTTTATAAAAGAATCTAGATGATCTGTTCTTAATTTCAAATTTTGTGCAGCTTTCTCTGGGCTGTAGTATGGTACTGTTTCTTCCCATCAATAAGTACAAAATGCTCTTAAGAAAGTTCGCTTTCTCATTATTCCTACAGAACACTACAACATTGGATCATTTCCAGTTATGTAGAACAAAAGATGACTCTCAGAGCAAAGGGGTCTAGGATATTAATGCTTAATACTGCTTGCTTGTTCCACTGTAGCTTCCACTTCTTCACTCTGGCTTACCATTTGGCAATTATGATATCAGGTGTAGCTTCTTGTTGTGTTCTGTTGAATACACTATTTAGGGAATCAGCAAAATGGAGTTATTTATGGATTTTTAAGGAGGCAGAAATGCATTTATGTTTAGGACTTACATTATTTTTCGAAAACCTTATCAAACGAAATCCTATTATCTTTCTGCAGAACATTCGAACTAGAATCTTTCCTAGAAAAATCCCAGCAATTCTTGTAACTTCTTATGCTGGATTTCATTTATATGATTACATAAGGTCATTTAACTTTAAATCTCTGCAAATGCACTCTAATCCTTGCTTGCCATGCTGCCTCGTTTCATATTTTTCAACATAATGACTTTACATCGTAATATTTTGAATATTTGAAATGCTCATCTGTGCTTATAATTGGGTTTGCAGGCAAATGATGTTGTATTCTGCGGACGAATTATTATGTTTCTTGCCCATTTTTTTCCATTATCAGAACGTTCAGGTAGTTTTTGCTCTAAATAGAGTGGTTTTCATTGGTTTTATTATATTTATATCAGCATTTACTATATCTTTTCTACCTTTCTGGCAGCTGTCAATATCAAAGGAGTTTTCAATACGTCAAATGAGACCAAATATGAGAAAGAAGCTCCAGAAAGTAATTTTTTTTGTGCTCAATTTCCAATGTCTTTCTCACTCGTTTAACAATGTCATCTTAGTCTTATTATCAATTATATAATTGACTCTTTCACTTTCAGGTAGTTCTATTGATTTCAACTTTTACAAAACCTTTTGGAGTTTGCAGGTTGGTAGCCAAGAGTGAAATGTACTTGTTTGAATAATTTGATTTAATATTGTAATTGACAAAATTTCTTTTTTTGGCTAAACTCCTTATATTCTTAAGGAAGCTGGAAAACAACTATTACAATGATAAGTACAATGGAAATGCTAGAAGCCGAATACTTGATTAATAGTGAAAATCACTCTTTAAAATCTGTATGTGTGGAAATTGTTGTCACCTCATAATTAGTGATGGTGGGATGGACTATATTTGGTGTTGGCTTAAAAGTAGTAAATTTCTTGATCTTTTTAGGTTGGTCATTGATCTCTGTAAGATCTATTTAAGATTTAATTTGAGATTTACTGAGAATGGAACTTAGTTATGCAAAATTGGATTGAGGTATTGTTTTTATCATAAGATCCAAATTGGTTAAGACAGAAACAACTTTGGAAGCCTCCAAACAACTTATGAATCTTTTTTCAGCAGGTTGACTAATTGAGAAATTAATGATATTTCATTGGATAATACTAGACTTTCCCACAAGACTATGCACTTTTACCATATTAACATTGTATTATTTTTCTAAAAGTTTATGACACTCAATGCTTCACATTTTAACTCAAGGCTATTCCTTTCATCTTCCTGATTGATTTCCAAGTTATTTAGTTTGATATTGGTCTGTTCACTGTTGACGTCTCACTTTTGCTATTCAGGAATCCTTTTCCAATCCTGCTTCTCTTGCTTCCACTGTTACAAAGTGGCAAAAATTTACTTCCAACTTGACGGTAAAATTCTCTACTGGGTTTTTCTTAAGGATATATTGAGCATACATGAATTGGTCATCAAATTTCTCTGAAACCTGGATATTTAGGTTGTTTTAAATACATTTGAGGCTCAGCCTTTGAAGGATGAAGACGGCAATGCAATTAACCTTGAGGATGAAGCATCAAACTTCAGCATAAAATATCTCACCAGCAGTAATCTAATGGGTCTGGAGGTGGGAGTCTTGCAAGATGGGAAAACTTTTTCAGTATAAGGACCTGCTTTAAACAGTTTACCTTGATTGTGAGTATTCTTTGACTTGTTGCAGTTAAAAGATCCAAGTTTTCGTCGACACATTCTGGTTCAGTGCCTTATTTTGTTCGATTATTTAAAGGTACTTCTGTGTTTCCCTTTTCAATTATATGCGATAATTTATTATTCTTTGAGCTACTTGAAATTGTGTTGCTGTTGGATGCATAAAATATGAATATCCTTTATTAGGTAAATAATTATGGCTTGTTTTGTGTCACTGTTTGATAGTGTCGATCATTTTTCAAGTGGTTACTCTCACATGTTTATTTCTGATATGACATAAATGTTTTCATTGTTATCAAGTCGCCCAATTTTATAAAAATATATTCTGTCAAATGTGGCTGCCTTTCTAAGTATTAATAATCTTGCGCGGTCAAATCACTCTTCTTTGTTTCGTTGTTTTTGTTTTGAGTGGTTTCTAATTCTTTTTTAGACATAATTTGAAATCTTTAAGAAGTACTTGACCAAATCTTACATCGTTCAGGCCCCTGGGAAAACCGACAAAGATTCGCCTTCGGATACAATGGTTAGTTTATATTTGAATATGTTATCCTTCTTTATTTTCCGTGAGCTTTCCTTTCCATTTTGCTGTCCTTGTCATATTATATATTCCATTTTGCTTTCTCATTTCTCATATTTGACAAAATGGAACTTGAAAATAATATTAAGCTCTAGTTGCGACGAGAATTGGGTAGATTGAGTTTGGAATCTGGAAAATTTGTTCTTATAACGTCACTAATGCAAAAATATTTCATTTTCCATCAGAGCATACATGGAAATATATTGAACATCCAAAATTGTAGAATTGCTGATTATGATACACAGATGTGTCAGATTTCTATTTGTTCTTGTTGTTGAAGTTGGTCATAACATAAAAGAACTATGTGCTTGTAGCCTTGCAAAATTGAATATATTGCTTATCCTTGCTTGCTCACCCACTTGTAAGTATTTTCATTTTGTGCTCCGAATTTCAGAGTAATTTCTTTACCATTTATGAATCTAGAAAGAGGAGATAAAAACAAGTGAAGAACGGGTGAAGAAGCTTCTAGAGATGACACCTCCTAGAGGGAAAGAATTTCTTCGCAGCATTGAGCATATTTTGGAGCGTGAGAGGAATTGGGTAAGTATCAGAAGCTTGCATTTGTTTCCAATTGGACTTCTGTATATTTGTGCTGCAGATTGATTTTTGATTGGTGTCCTTGATTATTTAAAGCTGCTTGTGTTTTCAATTGATCTTGTTCCTTCTCTCCAGGTTTGGTGGAAGCGTGATGGTTGCCCTGCATTTGAGAAACAGTCTACAGAGAAAAAGCTAGCTCAAGACGGTGGTCGGAAACGGTAATCAACTATTATATCATTTTTCTGTCAGAATTAGCTTCCTTAGGTTATGTGAGGTTGATAACTGTCTTCTACATCCATGCATTAGGTATCCCATTCACAAAGCTGGTTCATTAATCATGTGCTTATTTGTCATGTGTTAGTCATGCCTAGTTTATAAAACTTGATCTAAAATAAATTTAACTGATGGGGAAGTATATGCTTTTGCGCCTGTTACAGAAACAGAGATTGTCACTAATGCGATTGCTTGGGAGATTGAGTTAGTTTTTTCCAAGAGTTATCTGATTCAAAAAATCGCGATAGTGCATTGTTTGTGCACTTCAGTAGCTTTATGGAGAACTAGCATAACTAAAACTTAGATGCTGAAGTGATGCTTTCGTGCTTTTCAGAATCTGACTCATATGAAATGTCCAAGATGTGCCTTTTCGATTATCTGTTACTGAAATATTCCCCCCCCCCCCCCCCCACCCCAATCCCTCCTGTCTTTGTTTGGGCATGTCTATTAGTCGACCTCGCTGGAGACTGGGAAATAAAGAACTGTCTCACTTGTGGAAATGGGCTGATCAGAACCCGGTACATTTCTCATATTTATTATGCTTTCATACTTTCTTATATTCTTTAGATTCATCGATTTTCTGAGTGTTATTCACTACGTTAAGCCTGATTAATATTGTGGTTGTGATTTTATGTTTTGCTGGTTAACTTAAAATTTAGATTTTTATATTATGCTCACTGTAAATGGTTTATTTTTTCAGAATGCCCTAACAGATCCTCTACGTGTCCGTACACCTGCCATCATGGATTACTGGAAACCGCTGGCTGACGATGTGAGCCCATTTAGCCTCTGTTTTGAAAATGAGATCTTATGCATATTCTTTGTTTTTTAGTAATTTTTTTTTCCCGGATACGAATTTTCTGTTGATGACAATCAGAGATTTTAAGAAAATCTTCAATATTTTGAATCAACAGATGGACGAATCTGCTGGAATAGAAGAAGAATATCATCACAAAAATAGTCGAGTCAGTTTTGCTTCTTCCTTACAATTTTTTCTTGGTTTTAGTAATCTGATGCTTTGAAGATTTCAACCACTTTTGCTTGTACCATTATCCAAGTGTTTCAAATGCTATTGCAGGTATATTGCTGGAAAGGTTTAAGATTCTCCGCTCGTCAAGATTTGGAAGGATTTTCTCGAGTACGTCTTTTTTTTTTCCCGGCGAATATATAGTATTCTAATATCTACAGAGAATAATAGCATTCAGGATTAATTCAATTGGTTTGTTTCTAGTTTACTGAACACGGCATTGAAGGTGTCGTTCCATTGGAACTTTTACCGGCTGACGTGCGGTCGAAATATCAAGCTAAACCGGGCGAGCGATCCAAGCGTGCCAAGAAGGAAGAGTCGAAAGGTTCTATGAACCAAATCGAAGACACTCAGATTGCGACGCCTGCAAGTGAGAGTGAGATGGAAGGGATCAGAAATGACGGGGAAGCCTCGACAGCGGCAGGGGAGGGTGATGGTATGGTAGGTTCTGGAAGTGGTGGGAGCCCAGATGATGAACATCAAAAGCATAACTCTGATACAGATGGAGGTTTGGAAGCAGGCCAGATTGAAGGAGATGCTGATATGGGAGAGACAGATGCAGATGTTGAGTTAGATGTTGTATCTTGAATGATTTAATCCTCATTACTCACTACTTAATGTTTTTATCTAAGCAAAACCCAATTGCATTTAACATAATGTTGTACCGATAAATTTTGTAATCATGGATATACATGCTGGATTATTTGTTGCCAATTAAATAATAATAATAATAATAATAATAATAATAATAATAATAATAATAATAATAATAATAATAATAATAATAATAATAATAATAATAATAATTCCCACCATTTTGTTTTTGTAGCGTTACTTTTTTTTAATTTCTTGCAATGGGAAAAATTATAATTTTGTAATAGTAACATTAAATTATTTGATCGCGCCACATGGACCCGATCATGAGAGAGACCTTTTTGGCTCAGACTTTATTTTACTGCCGCTTGACCAATACATGCACGCGAAAAAAATTTATCATGTCCTGCACCTGATATCATTTGTTTTCCGGCATCAAATGGATGTCATTTTGATGTTAGCATTATTTTTAAATTGTTTTTTAAAAATTCAGCTCATTGGAAATTGAATCAATGACATTTGTGAAAAATTTAGTTTAGGTATGTAGTCAGTATTTTCTTTATATTGAGACATAATTGGATAGAAAGATCAATAGATTAAGTATTTTGGTGCAACTTTTTTCCGTTTATATATTAAAATTCTTCTCAAATTTTAGCGGTTACATTACATTTGTTTAACTGACAAACTTCAAAAAAAGATTGGAAACATAGCAATTGTTCAATATTAAAACTTCTATTACAAGAAGGCATCTCAAACAGGAAACTGAATGTAATAACAAAAAACAAGCTTCAAACTAAAACTTGCAAAGACTGACACCCTCAACCTAGGCAGCAACAAGTAAACCTCCAGAGATGGATTGTTTGACATCTCGAGCGCCACGGATAACTCAGACTTTCTGCAAATGAGAAAGCAAAAGTATGAGCTCAATACCCAACCGTAAATTCCCATTCATCATAATTTGTTGAACACATAAATAAGGCAAGGCTACCTGCTGCATTGGGAGATATAGTTTGAATTCCGGTGGGAGTTCTTCCTCTGAGTAAAGGCGATCAGAGAAATATATCCTTCTCAGGCGGCAATTAGCATGAACCTGAACTCTCAGAGTCTCGACATAATTGGTTCCATATGCACGTCGAGTGAGATCAGTAAGGTTCAGCTGGATTTGATTCCATCCCTCATCCAACTTCAAGGGCATGGTGCAAATAAAGGGCTTAACTCTCGTGACAGCCTGAAACGGAGTCATCGACAATTTTTTTAACACGAGGCATCCACAAATCATACGAGAACCTAATCAATTAATTCAAAGAGATATACAGTCTACAATTAGACAGGCATCCACAAATCATACAAGAACACAAGCATAAATTAATTCAGAAGAGATATAGAGTCTACAATCAGACTACTTTAGGCTCGCTATAAATTATTGAAGTTCGTAGCAACAAGCTATTTTTCTGGTCAAGGAGTTACTACACTGTGGCTTATCTATCTCAATTTTCAACATCCTTTTCTAGCACCATAGAGCAACATGACACTTATGTTGACATTATCACATACAGGTGACTGCAGCATAGATTCGAGAGTTTAAATCCAATCACAACTAGTAGTTTGACATATCATAATTTCATTTCCACCAAGTCCAAACATTCAGTCTCAGACAAGGTATCAGTATGATGTCTGTACCACTCATATATTATCGAGTTCAAGACTCCCGGAGAACAAGACATAAAAGAGGACCTAACAGCCACAGAATAATAACAAGGTGAAGGGAACAGATAAGGGACCGTTACATTTGGTCTAAAGTAGTAAAATTCCCGAATGAAGTAATTGAATTCTAGTAGCAGATAAATCAAATAACAGAGAAGTCTAAAGATGTTATGCTTTACACTGTCATTGATAAATTACTCATCCCTCTGAAATTATGACTTAAATTAACCTTCAAAGGAATGAATCATTACAAGTAAACTTTCATACAAAATAATACCCTAGTCATATTAAATTATACACATTCACATATGGGAAGTGGACAAGCGTAGTAGTACTCACAAATAGCAAATATCTAGAAATATTTGATAAACTTACAGACTTGAAAATTAGAAGCTCGAAATCTTCGGCGGACATTTTTGTCGTCGAGCACATGAATCTCAAACGTGAAGTACTTCTTCATATTTTTTAGAATCATAACCAAGAACGGTAGCTTGATACCAAGTGTTGCAGTTGGATCTGCAGGGCAGGTAATATATGTGGATTGGACATTCGACCCAACTAATTCGAGGACATTAGATTGTATGTCATCATCATGCAGTCGCTTGACCTGGCCATTGACAGCTGTAACAATATTTCAATACGAACATAAGACGAAAAGGAAAATGCCAGCCTATAAAGTGTAAACACCACAAAAAGAAAAGGAGTAGAGCATATAACACTTAGTTACTTCCATCCAGATACACTAGGACAGCTAAAATTATTCCATACTATAAAATAGGAATTCAAGAAAAATGGCACAAATAACCCTTGCAGGTTGAATTTAACTACATAGCCATTAAAATTACTTTCTTACTTCTAAGAAGTTCGAAAGGAGGGCGAGGCCAAATACAAAATTACTACCATGCAAAGAAACTCTACTTCCAAACAAAAATATAGATTTGTAGTTCAAGGAAACATCCATAAATAAACTAACAACATTACAAAAATAGAATTCAAAATGACAAAATAGAAGAGAAGAACTACCTTCTTTATCCCATATCTGCAAAGGCTTACTCCTGAGGAATTAAAAAAAAAAAAAAACAATGAAATACACAAAAAATCAGAAACCACAGATTAAAAACGAAATTCAACATGCAGCAAATAAATAAGAATTGAAGCGAGAATATGGTGTCCTGAAAACAATTACCAAAAAAAAAACCAAAAAAAGGAAAATAAACACATACCCCAGGCTGTAAAGGATCGAAAGAAAACCAGACTGAAATGTGTTCTTAAACATCTCCTTCGCTGCTTCAGAGCAGAAATCGGAAAGAGGAAAGCGTTACAAAGTTATTGAAGCGGCGGAATATCTCTATACAATCAACATACAAAAACAGTTGGTTAACAACTCCATCCTTGAGTTAATTTCTTGTATCCCAATTCCTATGTTAGGCGAAAGTAAAATAGAATAATTTCGCATGTGAAAAACCCTAGCATCTTCCAGTAATCGCACCGCGCATAATAATTATTACTATATTATACGTCAACCATACACATACATACCTCGGGGAGACGGGGGGAGAGAAGAACGAGCTAATTTGATGATTTGATTATGTTTACGTCTTTATTCTGCCCTATTCCGACATGGATTGTGCGTGCCAAATCCGGGTTTCCTTTTTATTTCTCTCTAACACATCAAAGAAAAGAAAGAGCAACTGGAGGAGTTCTTAAACAGGCCAGCCCGACCCACCCACTTCAGACGCATAACTGGATCGGGCCGTGACCCAGGTCCCGATAATAATAATAATAATAATGCACTTATAATTGTAATGATTATTTATTTATTTATTGGGTATTGATATTTGGTCACACTGTGGCCGACCACACAAGCTATAAATGGTAATATAGGTTTTTGAAAATGGAAATATAACTTAATTGGGAAACATAAATCCTAAGGGGGAAAGGTGATTATTTCCATTTTTACAGTCAACTTTCCTTTTTGTACGTGTGTGGCTGACCACAGTGTGGCCGAATGTCATTACCCTTATTTATTTTACAATGGAACTGTTGGCGATTAAAGTTTTTAGAAAATCGCTTTTTTTTTTTCTTTTTCAAATTCAACATTCAGATTAATGGAGATCCAATAATCATTCATTTTATTCCAAAAAATAAAAAAATAAAAAAATTGAAGTTTTGCATTGATACCAAAGGTTTTATATGTGCGACTCAAAAAAAAGAAGTTATACGTGTAACTATGTAAATCTTCCTATATTTGAGTTCATTCGCCAAAGTTTAAAATTCGGGTTTAGATTGAAAAATTTATGATTTAATTCATCAAAGTTTAAAGTTCGAATTTAAATTACAAAAGCACCAACGTTCGCGAGAACCCTTTTATTTTATTTTTTTTGGTATTCCTTTGAATTAGAATTAAAAATAAAAATAAATTGTCGTTAAAAGTTGCGGGTGTGTTCTCTTGTGTATAAATTTGAGTTTTATCTTTTAAATAATAGAGTAAAATAGTATATTTATCTTATGAATAATATACATAGGCGACGAAGAAAAAAAAAAAAAAAATACTAATTTAATTTAATAATGAAGTGAGTGAGAATGGCATTTAAATCAAGGTGGGGAGGACAGTTAGAAAAGAAAAAAGAAGACGAAAATAGGAAAACTAGGTAAATAAAATGCCAGGGAAATATCCTAACAGTGGTGAATTTTTTATTCATTTGCTTCAGAGGTGCAATTTGCCAATTACCCTCATTGTTTTTCTTTTACCAATAGTCATGCTAGTGAAGGTGTCAATTTTATTAAAACGCATGCATTTTATTTATTATTCAATCACCAATGCATGTATTATAATAACAGAATCCTTGTATAGGCTAATAAGAAGTAACTCAAGTTGTTCTGCCTTCAAACAAACAACTGCTTCTTTTACCATTGCACGCTTACAACCCAATACACGGTTGAGAGTGTGAGTTGTGAGTGCGAGTTGTGAGCGTGCCAGCGTGAACGATGGCTTCACGCCCTTTTTATTTGGCAGTCCTACCTGTCAAACTGAACGATGCAACGCTGTGGTAACCAACTTAACTGACCCCGTCGTGCACTGAAAAGCACGAGCAGTACAAAAAGGGTACACTTTTTAAGAACAGACCGAGTGAGTGTGTTGAAGAAAATAGGGAGTGAAGCAAGGAAGCAATAATACTACCTCAATATCATCTTAAGTATGTTGATAAGTGGGTATAGGCACTCCTGATTCTGAGCTCAATTTACTATAAGCATTTTGCAATCTTCGAGTCACGGGTCCCACTGTACCGTCTCCAATAGTTCGTCCATCAATTTTGAGGACCTAATACGGTCACAGCAATGTATTAAATCCCCATGCATGCCGTTATCACCATCACATTCAAATATAAATTGGCAGAGCAGCTATGCTTTGCCATCACGTTGCACTTGAAAGTTTGAGAGCTGAGTAATAAAATAGTCACAATGATATGATATGATATGAATCTTAGGTCAATAGGTGCACGGGCAACATGTAGTATTATTTTCTTAGAACCTAGAAATGCAGGTACGTGAACGAAACCTAATTTTTTCCATCATTAGATGATAAAGAAAAACATATTTTCCCTCACTAGAATAAACAAAGGGACAAAGACTTATGAAATACTAAGATAATCCAACATTAATCATGATGTTTCAAAATACCAGCATTGGAGAATAATGCGTTAATATGAAGATAACTTACTGGGCTGAGCTCTCCCATGGTTCCTGTTGTGAACACCTGTAACAAAGCTGCTAATTTAATTCCATTTGCATATAAAAAATATAAATTAAACAGAAAATTTTAGGATGTAATGGCTGTACGATCAGTCTTCTTAATAATAGGTTTATCCCTTTTAAACTGATGTATTGGATAGCAAAAAGCTGACCTCATCTGCTGTATGGAACTCTGATAAACTGAGACGACGTTCTACTAAAACTAAGTTTTCCTTCACTATAAGGTCCATGACCTGCAATATGGAGAAAATTTTATCATAAAGCATATGACAGGCATATATCTGGTTCTTTGCAAATAAGAATCATAAATATGGAACTCACTCATATATATCGAGGTCAGACTGATATAAGAAGTAAAGAAAGAGAATACCCAACAAGACAAGTGAAGGATCTTAGACTCTCGGTTTCAAGAAAAATATAAATAATGGAAAAATGCGCATCCCGCAAGACATTGTTACATATACAGAGAGACATTCTTTGACATATTTAATCCATTACCAAGAATAAGCAATTCATAATGTTTTAAACCAGCCTGATTCTGATCCAAACTGCTGAAAATTGACAGAACAAGTAGGACACAAGATTAACTCAAAAAAAGAAATCAATTTGTCTTGAAATTTCCAAGCACAATGCAAACTACAATTTTTTTATGGTTGTTAATAATGAAAATAGAGGGAACATGGATTGACGTGAACGAAGATAAAAAATGCTGCACAAATCTCTACAATCCAGTTATATAGACCAAGCAATTTTTGAAGCAGAATATTAATGAATCTTACAGTAGCGCGAGTTACACCAGGAAGACAGTAATCACTGCAGGGAGTAGCTACACGACCTTTCTTCACCAAAAACTGCAGTATGCCAATAGATAATTAAAACATTTAATTTTACAAATCAAATATAATATAAAACGACAAGAAAAACAAATAATTCATCAATCAGACTCTTTCTAGTGACATTCCGGAAAATAGAAATTAACGAGAATAAATTGTGAGCAACAATTTCGTAGCTTGCCACTAATTTCTCCGTTACATGAAATTTCATACAGCTCTAGCTCATAAACAGAAGATGTGGATGAAAGGGATGCTAGAGAGTGTAGATTTCTGGTCAAGTAAATGAACTTACAATGTTTGTTGCATTTGTTTCTGACACATAGCCATCTTTATCAAGCATGATGGCATCATCAGCATGCGCATTGTTCCCTTCTATCTGCACTAAATCAGAATATGTCTAATGACCATCTTATTTTAATGCCAAAGCTATAAGAGACATTAAAATATATATATATATATATATATATATATTTTTTTTTTTTTTTCAATACAAAATACAATGTTTGTGATGTCTTTGATAGTTTATGAGGATTCCAGCAAGGTACTAATCATAATTTTTGGGAATTGGCAGATACAAGTTAATTGATATTCGCATAAATCCCACCTTGGCAAGAATATTGTTAAGCAGATTGTTGTGGTGAATTTTCGAATCCAAATTCTGCAAAATATAATAAGTGTCGTCAGTCATTGGAAGCATTTATTACATTGGCTTCAACAAATATATGAATAATGATCTTACATTGGGTGAATTACGGCGTGTGGTAGCCGTCACCAAAATTATACCCTTTGCATTGTCATATACTGGTGGCTTCCATTCAGCAAGCACTGCAGAAGTAATAGATGATATGTAGCTTGATTTATATCAGATTTCTGGTATTTCGCATGCAGTAAAGCTACAAATATAATTATATAAAATTTAAAGTTTTGTATAATTATATGTAGCCGTTGCAATTTACTTGGTAGTTCTAGATGAATAAAAATCTATGACAACAAAATCGAGAAATTACACGACACCAGAACAAATTTTGATAGAGAAAGAATAATATCTTGCAGATGAACAATCCCCATAAAAAGAAATATACTTGGCCAAATTGAAACAGTCGGAACATCAGAAAGGACAGCAAAGGACCTAAATATCAGAAACCTGAATACAGATCTGGACTTGTTAGAATGCTTTAAGATGGTGTTTCATGTTATGATTTCATTAACATAAGCCTAACTGCCACCACATTACTAGCTCATATTAACATTCTTTTATACAAATTGCATCTTACCAATTAAAGTACATCCGTACTGGTTGAATGCTGGGCTCATTCCAGATGTGACCTACAAAATAGATAATGGAGGATAAATGTTAAGTCTCGAGACTCTAAATAGAAATCCAGGAGAAAAGCTACTGATATTAGCTGAGAATCTCAAATAAGTTATCAGGAAATATGTGCGGAACAAGAGCAATCCTACACAATGCTCAAGTGGCAGACTATATTATTGTTACAAATGAAGCCACATTGCTCAGAAAGCAAAAATTATCCTATTGCACTGTGCATTTTTTACCTAAATTCAGCTACATTAATCATCAGTGTGATTCTTGTGAACACTCCCGTCATATCAAATATCTAAAACATCATTGGAATTCTTATGACAAGAACCAAACATGATAAAATCAAACCTTCTTTCCACGAGTCAGAGTCAGCCTGATATGTACATTACAAAACATTCCATTGCTTATTAGAGTTTTGAAAATTGCTTCCTTCACCTGCAATGTGTAAGTGTTGCACACAGAACGAATCATTAATAGGTGATTCCAAGCAGTACATTCTACCAAGAGCCCATAGCTAATAAATGCCATCTTATATAATTCCCTGCAGCGACAACTTCATGAGGTCTAAACTACTGAGTAAACGACTTTGGGTAATCCACCTGCTCACGAGTTGGTACATTAATAAAAGCTAGAGCTTTCGTGGAGTCAAACAACCTGAAAACAGAGACTTAGTTACAACCTCATATATAACATACACTTGCACAAGTATATAATTTCTAAAACAAAGGCTCATTGTTCGAACCAAATTTTAGGCTCTTATTTGAAGATATTTACAAACCTTACTGAAGGGAAAGGGAAAGAAAATGAAAAATATGCCATATTATCTTAAAAAGTCTAGGTATATTGCTTACAGAGTTCAGGAATTAAAAGAAAACACCTTAAATTGTTTGGATACACTACATCGACTTTGTTTTTCCCACTATTCTATATCAAATACCATTTCCAAGCAAAGCCACTACCAATCAAATCTTTAATGTTTAAAAGTTTGCTTGAGCAAAAGACAACTTCCAAAAAGGCCAAAATGCATGGAACGGGGGTGCCTTCATTGTTGTATTGTTTAAGCAAGCAAAGCTTATGCAGTTGGCTATAGACTAAAAGCTAGATAGTTAGTCCCAATTTATACATGGAATCTTATCAAAGATGTTCATATATCCTTAACATGTTCATCCCACCATATTTTCGAATGAACCCATATTTATGCAGTTTCTTAGTAATATTAATCGTAAACCCTGAATGAACTTATTGCTTAGAATAAGCAGCATCTCATTTCTTAGGTTACTTGATTCTGGAAAAAATTAAGACAAAAATAATGCAAGAAGTGCTAAGAGTATAACATTTCCTTATATCTATTCATTCACCTGTCTAAATGTTCCTCCAATTTAAATATCTTCCCATCATAAACTCGAAGACCCTCCCAAACTCCATCTCCACCTTGGACAATTGAGTCAAACACCGAAACCTAAAGCATTCAACAAGAGGAAAAGAAGATGAGAGAAAATTCTTCAATCTTATTTATATCTAATAAGAACATTGCAGCAATGAATAGGAATCATGTTTTCAGAATCGAAAACAGAAAACATGTACCCTGTTAGTTTAGACACAGAAATCAATGGCGATTTAGGAACTACAATACGGAATCAAGTAAAGCTAGAAAAGGTAAACAAAATAATTCACTCACATTAACAAATATCTTACTTTGGCACTTTCACGAGGCATAATCTGATCACCAACCCAAACGAGCAACTTCTCATTGTCAGGAACAGGGAGATTGGGGTTGGCACAGTTTGATGTTCCCCTCACATAGCCCCTAAGCAAGTTGTAGAAAGGTAAACTTTGTTCCAGCAAGTTGTACAAAGACGATGGAAATGGCTGAAAGTAAATTGAGAGGACAAGAATTATGTAAGGTCTTTTCAAGACTGAAAACCTTCAGTGTTCAATAATCCCATTAACTATACTGAATTCAGCAGCATTTGTAACAACATATCAGGGTTTTTCACAGAATGGTGTTATCAGTTTCCAGATGTTGTAATCATGGTATATTGGTATTATTGAGTGAGATGCGCAACAGTTCCTGCATGTTCTAATCATAACAAGGACTTGACCTGATGTAAACAGAACAAATTCATAGAACAATGAACACAAAAGGATACTGGTCGAATGAATGAAAAATATTGGAAATCACTTTATAAATTACAAAAAGTACAAGTCTAATAGATATTGTGAATATTTAATACTTAAATAACATGGTGCTTAAATAGAAGTTTGACACGAAAACAAAAGTAAAAACAAAAAAACAAATTTCAACGAGTTCAATCGACTAGCTCATTATTTGAAAAGTTGCTTTAAAGTGAAAATACTATTCCGACTCCATTTTTTCGCTTAAAAAATGTAATTGTGCAAATTAAACTGCAGAGTGTAGAAAAATTGCTCACTCAGCTTATGCATAAAGAAAGTATAGCACGGCAGGTTTTCTATTACTTACTGAGGGATACTTTTTTGCCAGCTGAAAACCTGTTGACTTATGTGTATTCTTATACCAATAGGGGGCCCAAAGTCCATCAAATGATTTTGGTCCGGGTTCCCACCTGAAAGGAAAGATCTGACAGTCATGCACAATATGTTTGCAACTTAAGGTAAAACATAGCTGTTTTACAGTTTACAGTAACACATTATCGTATTATTACTCCCTTACCTGAGCATAGCCGTTTGAAATGGAATACCAAGATCCCCACACAGACCACGCAAAGAAGCCTACGAGAAGAAGACAGGAAAAATTACTCTAGTAGCATTATGACTAGGATTATATCCTGACATCTATTAATGCAATAAAACACCAAGAAGATATGTTCTGGGCATTATGTAAAAGTAGAACAAATTCATGATATACGTGAAATGTCCAGAAACAGAGGTTACTCAGTGAAGAATTTTAAGGAGCCAGTAGGAAGGTGCCATTTTTATGATTGGAAACCTTTACAGCATTCTACATTATAGAGAAGCGGTGAAATAAAATTCTTGGATTCATCTACTAAAACTGAAAATCAACAAGATCAAACTAGGCATCCATATTTGACTGCTTTGTTCATAACATACTGAGCCAAGAATGAAGGCAATCACCAAATTAACATGCAAAATTCTTATGGAGCAGAAATTGGACATGTTGCAAACATTACCTATTTATCGACATTTAATTCTATCTAGAAAAATATCTATATGAGATGTACAGTGAAGGAAACCAAACTCCGCAAGAGAAAATTCTAAAGCAATAGTTATTGATTTAAGAACTGCTCTAAACCTCGGGATCTTCTAGCAGCAAATCGGAATCAATGACAGGGGGTGTTTTTCCTTGATCACGGAGCTCGCTGTAAATGGAGATCAAGCTAGCATACCCCAGATCAATAAATGATGGGGGCACAACCTTGCTGTAGGATGTCTGATACAAGAACAAAAAAAGAGATCATATAGATTCACATAAAAGAAATTCTCCCGCTAAGTGAAAGAGTTCAATACATAAAATATAAGTATACATGTGTGATTTTAGACATATAACAAGCTCATTTACCAACACAGAAAGGGGATTCCTTATCAGTAAGAAGTGCTTTCCTTTCTTCATTAGCTCCAATGTTAGGCCTGGCAGACGTTGACTAGCTATATGCTGTAGAATAAAGAAGATTAAAGCAAAAACCATTAGCTTAATCTTATTACAATATATAATTTCTTCCAGATTATAGTGTTGAGCAATCTTTGAAATGGAAATTGCACAATATCTGGAGCTTTAGCCTAAACATCTATACATAGTAGTCATGAAAGATAATTGAAGATCCAGATTGTAGGTTCAGTGCCAGTTGCATATTTTAAGAAACTCTGGAAATTTTGAAACTGGAAAATTCTCAGTGCCTTGAAAAAAATTGTGAGACAACACTCTTCAAAGAATATATTTTTAATTGGATCATCTAATCAAGATGGGCTCCTTTAGTAAAAGTTGAAAGGAAGAAAACCGCAGAAGGGTACATTCCAAATAATCTACATGGGCGATCTCAGTAGTAAAAGTTTTTCTTGTTAACTTAATGTAAAACATAAACATAGCACTCATTGTAATAAAACATTCAGAGTGATAAATAATTACCTTGCAGAACCTATACTTCTTTTCTCCAGGAGCAAAAATGATATCTTGTATAACCTTATTTCCATCTGATTCCTACTCATTAGGAAAAAAAAAAGATTATGCAGGTTAAGTAATACAGGTAATGCTCTTCTTTTTTCTTTTCTTTTTGCAAGGGGGTGGGGAGTGGTGGTGGCATTCAAATAATAATCCTTCTAAAACGCATAATGCAGTAGCACAAAAATACATAAAGATTAGAGGAGAATACAAGTAGTTCAATGACTATGGGACTGAAACAAGAAGCTACGATTTTGTGGCTACAGATTTGATACTAAAAAAGTCAAATACCCGGAGTTCACAGACTATTGTTAAAGAATCAAAGGCTAATGGAACCAGAAAATGTAAGCCAAATCAGACAGATTACAAGATCA
Organism: Schizonepeta tenuifolia; assembly: GCA_029490685.1. Classification (NCBI taxonomy): domain Eukaryota; kingdom Viridiplantae; phylum Streptophyta; class Magnoliopsida; order Lamiales; family Lamiaceae; genus Schizonepeta; species Schizonepeta tenuifolia. Next base: position 65,651,010 of record CM055960.1, on the reverse strand, counting down.
AACTTACTGCCTTTGTCAGGAGCTCTTCACGATAAGGCCTTTGATCTCCTGTTACACGCAAAAGGTTCGCATATAGAGGTTCGTCGAGAACTTCCATGTCATCTCTCTAGTTGAATCAAAAGGGCAAAAAAATTCCATCACCAGTAAAATAAAAGTATGCAAAAGTGGAATCTAGGTTTCCAATAAACAATCAGCATTTTGACATTCATTGAGTTCAGAATCAGCAAAAAAACCCTAATATTTCCTAAAACTCAATAACTACATCTCAATCAGAAAACTCGACTAACAATAAACTCCAATATTTCCAATAAACATTCAGTATTTCATAATTTTGGCATTCATCGAGTGAAGAAATCATAAAAAAAAACCCCCAATATTTCCTAAAACTCGATAACTACATCCTCATTTAGAAAACTTCAGCTTAGTATTAGGATAAATGTCATTAACAGTCAACAAGGACTTCAAATATCAATAACGATATTCTCGATACAATAATGACTTCTCTGTCTCTCTCTCTCTCTCTCCCTCTCTCGACTCATCTACTGCATAAATATACGTCGCATACCAGAAAAAAATAAAAATAAACAAAATAAAACATGAAATCGACAATGACGATCGCACCTGAGCAAACGAATACATAAGGCTTGTGCTCACGGAGCGCGGCGACGACCACAAGTGTATAACCTCTACTTCACCCGCCATTTTCGACTTCAATGTCTCAATCAAACACCGATTCTCCGAAACCTTGCTGAAAATTTTGCTAATTTAGAAGTCAACGAGGCGATCAGCTACTCCAGTTATCATAATCTTCGGACAAATGTACGACTACGATTAATCATTCAACAGCGAGGACCAAATCCTCGTAGGTGTCAGCAAATTCGTTGCCACAAATTTGACAAATGAAAGTACAGATAGAAAACGACGATCAATTTCGCTCCATGATTAAGATTGATCGTCATGCACTATATTTCGTCATTTTGATTTAATTTTATGAGCCTTTTAAAAAGATAAAGGAGTAAAAATCGTCATGTCTATTTTTGATTTGGCCATGCTTATCATCGACGACAAAAAAGAAAATCGGACCACACTAACGGAGGGAGTATTCTTTTAGAGATTTTCTTTATAAGTATATATGTCCGATCATTATTTAAATTAATAACAATTATTACAATTATATTTAGTATGATAATTTTTTAAAATATGAATATATTGTTATATATTATTTTTTAAATTTAAATTTAAGTTGATTTCATCTATAACTTTTCTAACAATATCTAAAACAATGGTTATCGAGTTTGCATTGAAATTTAAATCTAAGTAAATTAAACCTTTAAATTTTCTAATTGCATTGAAAATTTCAATGTCGAGTTCTTCAAATGAAATAAAAAATTAAGTGTGATTGTCGCATTCGATGCTTTCTATCGCATTTAAAGTTGATCGATGCATGAACATATTCAATTAAAAATTCCAAATATATATTTTCAATACCTTAAAGAATTATGTACAATTTATTTTTACTTATGATCTTTATATAAATTATATTTGTTGAAATTGAAAAATCACTCTTTTAAATAATAAAGTATGAATTTGTCGATATATTAACAACTCTATAAAATTAATAAAGTATCATGATCTCAGGTTGTTAATTTATAAAAATTTTACTATATACTACATTCACCTTTCAAATTAAGTGCTTTTTAGAGAATGATGGTATATATTATATTATCAAACAAAACACTACATCATTGAATAGATGTGATCTCTACGCTACAATGACTACACAAAGATTAGGAAACTGCATTGCACATAGATGAGATAGAACTCTACACCTCTTACTAAGAAGAGAGACTTACGGTGCTCTAACCAGCCAATTAAATTAGGCATGATCGCCCCCACCCCTCAATTAAAGTGTTAATTTGTAAAAATTGATTCGAGTATGAATAAATTGCACATTGCTTGTTTAGCCTAATTAATTTGAAGGTTAATTAATTTTTATGGCCTAAACTTTAGTCTTACTATACTACACTCCCGCGATGCGTGGAGATCACCCATATTACATAAGTATAGAAATATCATTTAATCCCGTCAGGGATGACCTAGTGGTAAAAGTGAGCGTCTGAGACTGAGAAGTCTCAGGTTCGAACCTCATAAAGCGCCTCTATAGGTCGAGCATGCCACACATGTACTTGGAAAGTGTGGTTTACTTGCCCTGTGCGGTTTGCAGGCTACTGCACAAGGGACGGGAATTTACCCAGTGCGCACCGAATGTAGCGGCTGCGGGTTTTCATGATATCAAAAAAAAAAAATCATTTAATAAATTCTAAAATAAAATGTTGCAAAACTTCTATATTATTCACAAAAGGAATAGAGGAAATTAAAAGTGATATATTGATTTTTGATGAATCTTTTGGGTGTAGTATATGTAGACTGCACCCCACATTAATAATGCTATAACAAAATGCTAAACAATAAAATTTAATTATAATGTTTGGTATCTCTCCATCTAGATGTTCGTGGATTGAGTTTTCTTCTTTGAGTTGTGTGAATCTTCATCTTCGAGCATATCTAAAACTTGACGTGAAGAAACCTACTCTACAATACGACAAACTTAATACATTAATGCGGAATGATAACTATTTTATAACAATTGTGTGAAAGTAGAAGTGTGTAATGTAGATGAAATTGATCATAGGATTTTAGAATTTATAGGTAGCAGATAGAAAGTTAATAATTAAAATTAATTCGTTGCCACAATTATGCTTTTGTAACGTCTGGTATTAATTACTGATTGGAAATAATTAATGAATAATAACAATTAAATATATCATTTCTAAAAATAAATTTAAAAATTAAAGCTAAAATTACTTTTTTTAACAATCCGGTCTGGTTATTAAGGTGTATAAAGATTTGACGATTATGTTTGAATTAATTGTTTTTTTAAATGTCAAATATGAGATGAATTTAAATCCGTTGTTAACTGAAATTTTATTGAAAGATATAAAAAAAATACAAAACAGAGTGCAAAGAGCATCTTGAAAAACCATAAAAACTAGAAACTACACATATCTAACAAAATATTGACAAAATTTGTCAGTAAAGATGGCATCTTTAATTTTGTCATGAGGAAACGGCCACCATCCATCTTCAATGTCAGCTGCTGCCATTCGATCCGCCACATCATTACCTTTTCTATAGATATGAGAAACCCATACCGTCAGAAGTTCAAGAAGATGTAACACATGCCACCAGCGAGTCAAAAAAGGACCAAGGCACCCTCTCTCATCGGCTTTATAAGTAGACTCCGATTCGAACCACAACATTTTCCAGTCATTGGAGTGGGCTAATTCAATAGCTGTGATTGCAGCCAGTAATTTTGCTTCAAACACGAATCCCACTCCTTCTCGAACATGAAAGCATCCACATACCATACCTCTACAATTAAGGATGCAGATCTCTTGGAGCATCAACAACTGATGTATTCACTTTTTTCCAAGACGGAAGAGGAGAAATCCAGCGGACAAAAATTTCCTTCACCGGAGATGGACAAGAATAACCAATACCAAGAGAAACAGCTCTCTCCTCCGAGATACCTGCTTTCCCTAGCTTAGGAAAAACCTTAACAATTTCTTTGACTAATGAACGCATGAAAGAGATTAGAGATGACAACAGATTCCAGATCCGGTGTCCAGATCTGTTTTTTAGGATTTGGACATCAAAAATTTAGATTTGATGGATTTGGATTGAATCTGGATAAAGTGTCGAAAAAATGAATTTGGATCTAAATTTAAATTTTTAGACCTAGATCCGTTCTAGGACCCGGTCTATAGTATATGTATAAATATATTTTTTCATTTATATATAATATATAATACATATTTTAGTTCTATTTGTAAGTCTTATTAAATTCATATTCTCATTCTAAGATTAGCTTTGAAGAATGAAGACTTGAAATGATGTAAATAATTTAATGACTTAGTTTTGAACTTTAAAATTATTGTAGAAGTTTATATACAGTGTGTCATTCTTGATTTTTTGCATTAAAAAAAATTAAAAGTAAAAATACTATGGATCTAGATCTAGACCCGAAATCTGTGGATCTTATGGATCTGGATATGAATTTTTTTTTTGGACCCAATGAATCCGGACCGAATCTGGACCAAACATCCAAAAAAAATTGGATCTAGATCTGGACTTAACAAAACCCGGTCCAAATTCGGCTAATTGTCATCCCTGAAAGAGATCACTTGACACGAATTGGCTTCAATATCTTAGAAAACGCAAGCATTCCGCATGATCCAACATGACCATAAGGATGTAATCACCACAAATCTCCATAGCTCCCTTTCATTAATTTCTTTTTAAGTGTATGCTCATGACAGAGTTTACAAAGCTCCCTAGATCGAACTGACCACCACGTTGAGTTTAAACCACTTAAATATCCACGTCCAGAACTTGCGTACAACTTCACAGTGCAGGAAGATGTGATCAGGACTCTTTTTACACATCAAACATATTGTGGGCCCCGAAAACCCGATATCTACAAATTTATCTGGCGTAGAGAGACGACCATGAATAGCCCTCCAACAAGTAAATGATCTCTTCTCCGAAATGAAAGGAGCCCAAATCCAACTCGCCCAAGCTGGAGTTGAGAATCTAGGCCGCATGTGAAGAGAGGCAATCCGCGAAGTGAGTTCACCAAGCACTATCGGAGTGTAATGTGGATATTTGTTTCTATTATTATTCCCTCGTCAGCTTAAATGGCGTCATTTGAAATATAATAAAAAAAATTAAAAATTGAAGATTTCTCTCTCCGTACTCTTCGTCTTGGACGACATTGAAGATTAAAGGCTGCCTTGATAAAATTATCAACGAATTTTAAGGAGGAAGAATAAGTCGATTTGCTCTGAGGACCTTGTCCAAATTATTAAAGTGATGTTTTGATTTTGGGTGTCAAATTTATTTCTTAGCATAGCTTGCTTTAGTTTGGGCCATTAGATCTCTAGCTAATCCATCTTGTTGTCTTGAGTTCTTGTGATTTTTGTTTGTTTTGTATTTGTTGAACTATGTATTAACTTGTGTGTTGCACCCCTCCAACGTGAAGGAAGGTTTTCATTTACCAAAAAAAAAAAAAAAATCAAATAGAAAAACAAATTAACAAGCACCAGATTCATCAACTGCTAGTATTACTTTTTTTAGATAATCCATCCATTACTCTCCAAATCTTTAGACAGAGCCAAAATTACAGGCCATAAAAGATTAATTTAGAGGGCCTTTAATGGATAATTAATTATATATTTTTATTTGATCATGTATTTGATATTATTATTATTATTATTATTATTATTATTAATAATTATTTATCTATTTTTTGTTTTTGGATTGGATCCGTTTTTTTCTGTTAGTAATTATAATTCATTTTTGCCCCCTTCAAGTACGATCAAGCAAGGTATTGCTTAACGGTGTGACATTTTCTATTGCATACGTTACATTAATGACACGTATAGGTTTGGTGATATTTGTATATCCTATTTGGATGGATAAACCCTAGTCCCCGTATTTGAATTTACTGATTATCACATGTCATGCATCTCATATAAACAATAGAAAATATAACATAGTTAGACAATAAAAGATCTCATTTGCGATCAAGCGGTAGCAAAGCTTGTCGTATGTGATTAGAGAGATCATTCAATCTGTACTATCGTTACTGCTCCTTTCTCATGTAAAATAAAATTATAATGCATTTTTTATAACTAAATTACAGAATCCCCTTCTACTATTTATAGTATCAAATCAAATGTATGCGGTGTTCCCTCAAAGAAAAAATAAATCAAATGTGGTGCATCGTGCACGCTGCTTTAAGTAATGCAGGAGACTAATTAAACAATTTTGAATTTATTACTTTCATTGAATAACTGAAGCAATTTTTATCGTAGAATTATAGCACTATTTTGTAGATTTAGATGTATAGCTATATATACTCATATGACAGAAATCTAGCTTAACAGGTTGGTTGAGTCGATTACTAAGGACATTCACAACAGTGGGCTCCGAAGCCCTAGGGCTATGAGTATTTTGGTGAGGTCAACCTGTTAAGTCGATTACTAAGGACATTCACAACAGTGGGCTCCGAAGCCCTAGGGCTATGAGTATTTTGGTGAGGTCCTAATGATTGATAGTCCGGGCTTGAAATTTTCACTATGGTGAAGCCCGACCTCTAGGGCTATTCAATGATTGATTTTTTTTAATTTAACTTTTCTATTTTAAAATACAATAAAAATAATAAAATACGAAGTTGTATTGAAACATTGGAAAATTACAATACAATTCATATAAATTAAAAACTACAAATTAAAAAATACAAATTAAAAAGTATAAATTAAAAACTACAAATTAAATACTGGTAATTAAAAATTACATATTAACATCTGGAAACTGGTATTTTTGCTTGAGAAATGCGCACACTTCACGGTGGCGCATCAATTGTTCCGGGTCCATGTCGCTTGTTTTTCTCGTGTAGATGTCGTAGGCCTGCTTAAATTCATGATTAGCCACCATTTGGACCATACGTTCCTGGATGCCGCCCATTGTTTGCACGGTCGCCACCTTCGGATTGACTTTTCTCTTTCCCTTCTTCGCCGCCTTTATGCCGGTCGGGCAGGCTAGCATTGACGAGGCCTCGTTTGCAGATGTGGAGTTGCTGGAATGACTTGTGTAGCCACCGTTTTCACTAGTCTTGGAGCGCTTTGATTGGGTCTTTTTATCCGGATTGCAGAAGGAGGGAATATCCTTCACGACCTCCCACGCCTTCCAATGGATGAAATGTTTGCCACGGGTTGCATGATAACCATCGGCGGCTAGCTTGTAGAGGTCGTGGTCGCTCCGCCCACTAGCATTTTCTCTCTCGAAGTTGATGTATTGCTCGTTGAATTTCACAATTTCGGTCTTGGCGCGTTTCCACGCCGACCGAATGGCTTCTACACCATGAGGTGGTTGAGGAGCTATGAACTCGTTGAATTTGTCGGCAATTCTCTCCCAAAATTTATCAAGCTTTTGATAGTATGCATTTACCGCATCAAGCCCGATATCAACATAGCACTTGGCAATCCACTCAAATTCGTCTGGCGTGTAGTTCCCGCTTCGAGCTCCGTAGTTCATTTCCGCAACCTTTCCTTTTCCCTTGCCCTTGGCCGGTGCCTTTTCCTTGGCCGCGGCCTTTCCCTTTCTGCGACGTGGCTCCGGCTCCGGCTCCTCCTCGGCCTCCTCATTTTCCTCACCCTCTTCTTCATCCTCATCAGGGACATGGTCGATCGTCCTCGTCATTGAGGTTGATTCCTCTAAACTGGCGATATGCAGACGGAGGTGTCTGGAAAGATTGGTAGCCACCAGGCGGCGACGAGAATTGCTGGAATGCACCCGACAGCGGCGACGAGTGACTGAAGTGGCTGAAGCCCGGTGATTGCGAGTACTGCCCAAAAACATAAGGCGAGGAGTACTGTGGATATCCAGTACCTTGCTGGGATGAAAACGACGGACTATTACCGGTGAATAATTGTCGTGAGGGAATTGGATTGGGCGATTGGGAAGAGGGACGAGGGTTTTGTGGACAATTTTTGGAGAACCACTCAATGAATTCATCATCTCCCATTTTTTAAGAAAAAAATAAAATTATAAGAGAATGTAATTGGAATGTAGAAATGAGAATAACAAATAGAGAAGGTGTGGATGTTTGAGAGGAGAAAGATGACATATTTATAGCAAAAACACAAAAATAGTCGTTTCCTTCTCATCATATTACCGTTACATATTTTTTTAAAATTTTTTCATTTCAGAATTAAAAAAAAAAATTGCAGAAAATGGGAGGAGGTGACGCGTGTCCCTCCTCCCCTCCATCAGCTTCCTCTCACCCACGGGCTTCACGGCGCCAGGGCTACCGTCGTCGCGCCCGCCCTTGCCTCCTCCAACGGCCGGCGCCCTCGTCGCGGGCGGGCGCCTCCTCCGTCGTCCTCGTCGCGGGCGGGCGCCTCCTCCGTCGCCCGGGCGAAGCCCGCCCCGTTGTGGGTGCTCTGAGTCAATTCCAATAATGGGTCAGTTTTTTTTTTTTTTTTTTTTTTTGAGGAACTACGTCATAATCAATTTTATTCATATATGCATAATTAGTTGGTAAAGAAACACATAACTATCAAGTTTTGGTAACTGATGAGCACTTAGTTTTAACTGATTAACTATTTCTGTAAGGAATTTGATTGTTAACTTTATTCAAGTTCAAATATTTTCAAAATTTTGAAGAGAGAGACTCCGGTACATACGTATGTACCGTGCAATAAACCCGCAATCCGCCCCGACCCGCCCACGCGCCCAACCGACCCGCGCGTGAGGTCCACGCGCCCCACTCTTTTTTTTTCCCAGATTTTTTTTTTCCCCACGGAGCCTTCGGCTCCGCATTCGCTCCGATTACTAAAATAAGGATAATCGGCGGGCAACAATTTAGATTTTTTCGGCTCGCTCCGAGGCCTTCGGCTCCCCTCGCTCGAATCTTGATCATAGAAGAAGTGGCAAACAAAAAGAAAATGAAAAAAAAAAAAGAAACTGGAAAATTAAAAAAAAAATATTCAAAGGGGGGTTTGACCGGGTCAAACCCGGATCAAACGGGTCAGGTCGAGTCAAATGGACGGGTGTTCTACGGTGCAACAGTTGCACCCAAATTTTTGTCAATTTTGAAATACTTCTTATCAAATACTTATCAAAGAATGATTCCTTATGTATTTCCAACTTACAAGTTTGAATATGCATTAAATTTATCTGTAACATTATATATCAAATTAAAGCTCGCAATATTATATGGGCTGGCTACTTTTCTTTTTGGCCATCGCCATTGCTTAGTCCTTATTATGACTTCAATTTTATTTTTTTATATTTAAAATAGATTTCACCTGGTGACATTTGACCAAAAGCTCACACAGTCTAGTACCAACTGGAACATTTAAAATAACTTCGTATAATATATAAGTGAATTTATTCTAAACCTTTTATTCTTCAATAGGTTTATTTATTGTAATTGTTCTTTCAAGCTTTTACTTCGCCATCATTTAAATAAATTTTGAGCACGTATCCTTGATTACTCTATTCATTTACCCCAATTCTACTAAACGGGAATATTTTGTAAAGAATGGTAAAAATGAATGATTTGAGTTAGGCATTTTGTAGTCCTTTTATAGAATATGATTTTTTTTTTCCCGAGAAAACCTTTATGCAATGTGATTTTCTTGTAGTATTAAATTTGATGATCCAAACAATTAAGAAAAATAAAAGCTCTTATCAAATTTTAATCACCTCATATTTATTGGTTCTAAAAAAATACCTCTTATTTATATCAGAGGGTAGCTTTATATTTCCTAATTTCCCCTAATCTTAATATGCAAGTTAATTTATTAATTCTTTTAAAATTATGTGAAAATCACACGTACATTAATATGTGAATTCATATTTTAAAAATATGTGTAAAACGAAAATAGAAAAATGAATTGCAAGAAGTATTAGGAGCCTCAATGTCTATAAGTGCTATTATATAACTTTTTGAAAACATGCTGTAATTAGTCCTTTTCACCTTAAAGTATTTGACTACAATTCTTTAATTATAATACAGCTATTCACGTTAATACTAAAAAAGAACATGACTTTCCATCAAAAAATAAATCTAACGTCACGCATTAATTACATAAATTAAGAGAGTAGTGGAAAGAAAATTCCAAACACAAACTTAATTGGGCAAACTCTTTTTAAATAACTTTTTATAAAAGGTAGAAATTTTTTACACTCTTTTATAAGAGTATAAGTTTTCTATATCAAAATCACTTAAAAGACTAAAATACCCTTACTTTTAATAAAGAAATAAGAAAAGACAAAAAAAATTTTTAAAAACCCTAAAATCTATGCGGTCCGCCACTTCCTCCACCACACATCACTTTCTCTCGCTCTCCCTCTCAACCCACGACACACACACACGGCCGGCGGAAAAACACACACACACACGACGACAATATGAGTGAACACTCCGACTACGATGGGGAGTCAAGGGCGTCGGCATCTACCTCCGGCGAGGAGGAAGTACGACTCGTCGTAAACGAACCACCGGCTAGTGCTAAAATTCCACACGAAATTGAATTTTGGATTTGCAAAATATATGCTTTTAAGTGTGTGTTTATGTTCGATTTATTGAATATGAGAATAATGTACTTGATTTTATGAGCATTAGAAGTGTTATATCTAAGATTTGTTGATAAAAATTGGGATTTTAAGTGAAAAACGGGCTGCCCACGGTGGGTGTTTATGTACCCATGATGGCACTTATCGTGGGAAGCCCCATCGTGGGCACCCCGTCGTGGGCACCCCATCGTGGGCACCCCGTCGTGGGCAGCCCCATAGTGGGTTGCCCCGTCGTGGGTTGCCCCATCGTGGATTTCCCCATCGTGGGCAGCCCCATAGTGGGTGTCCAGGGACTATTTTATAGGCTTTGGGTTTTGTGGTTTTGTTTGTTTGAGTGATCGAACTTCTATCCTTATACTTTATGTGTTTATATTGCAGCCCGGTTGTGATTGGATGAGACCTGGATTGCGTCATCATAACAAATTAATAAATATATATTGTCGTGAGATCCTATTTAAAGAAATACCAAAGGTATTTCGGCACTTCACGCACAATCCTCGACGGTATCAAGAAGTGTATGATGACTTTACGGCGGGAATTGTTGGCCGTTTGATTAAACATAAGAGGCTTGGAAGTACAAATAGTGCCCTACATCATTTGTTGGCCCGTCAGTTGAGTGGTAGAGAGATCCCCGCGGATGAGACGTGGTTCCAAATTTCCGGGAGAACCCTCCGCTTCACAGCACGCGACTTTGCGTGCATTACTGGATTGAATTTTGGGAAGATAAATTTTGATTCAAATGCGAGACATCTTCTCCGGCCTGACAGTCTTTTCCATAGAGTATTCAAAGGCCGCAAAACTAAAGTTATAGAAATGCATAATAGGTTTAAAGATTTAGAGTTGGGAGACAACCTCGAAGACTATGTGAAGGTAGCTAAGCTCTTACTTTACTATCGGTTTCTCCTGTGTCGGGACCATAATATGGATGTGGAGGAATGGGCATGGGCATTAGTTGAGGATCCGGAAAGTTAAGAACAGTTTCCGTGGGGTGATTACACATATCAGGCATTGACTTACTACATCAACAACACCGCCAAGAATCCCAACCAATGCGATATTGGAACTTATCACTTTTACGGACTGATTTAGATTTTATAAATTTGGTCTTACGAGTGTATTCCACTGTTGGGACGAAACTGTGGAACCCGATCAACCACCATTAGAGTTCCTCGATGTTTTATGTGGACTACGAGATGTCTTAAAGCAGATTTCAGCACCTTCTTCGAGAGAGAGGTACGTGTCTTGCCTTTATTTTTATAATATTTTATCATTTATATTACATGTTTAATTTGTGATCTAATAATAATTTTACATAACTTGTTTAGGGTCTTGTCATACATAACACGATGTCTATTCTTGCGGAAGACATGGACGAGCTGTATTGGTTCAGCCTTGCATCAGTGTATTATGTACACTGGGAACCTCCAAGAAAATTAATAGAGAAGAATACAGAAAAGGTTTCCCCGAAAAAGGTGAAAAAGAAGGGAAAATTGACGAAGGCTGCGGAGGTGGTGGGGAAGATAATCAAACCGACCTCATCGCCATCGCACATAAAATCCCAAAACGACGCCGACAAAGCACCCCACCATCACCACCACCAGTAGATACAGCTGAGACAGCAGAGCCGGTCTATCAGGAGAGACCCGAAGATAGAGTGTGTTGTGTCCACGGACGTCCTTGTCCTGACCACGCGAAGGACGACACAGACGACTACTTCGATCGCCGACTGAGGGTGGTCTTGATGGACGAGTCTGACAAGGGCTTCTTTGCTACCTTTTCCCGGAAGCTCTTTGCTTAGGTGAAAGAGTATTTCGGTCCGAGACACAGACGGTCTAGGAGCCCTCCACAGCCGTCTGTTGGGAGCCACAGGAGGAGCTTTGAGCCACACCGTCACTCTGCAGAGGTTTCTAGCACACACCGGAGGTTTCCGGACCCGCCTCGTCACTCTGCAGCTGCAACTCTACAGGGACAGCACAGCCACCACTCTCCTCACATCCCTGAGCGTACCGAGCAGCCGATGCACCACCTGTTAGGGGAATCCTTTGATCTTATACCCCACCAAAGCGAGCCACCTGAGCAGCCGTGGGGGTATCAGCCTGCCCAGCAGCAGCAGGCGCCGATGTTCTTTGGCTATAGCAGTAGACCGCTGCATCAGTACGACCCTCCGACGTGGCAGCCTCCGATGTTTCGACCTCCTATCTAGCAGCAGCAGTCAGTGTTTCCAGGCGACGGCAGCAGCAGTCACCATTTTCCTACTGCCGAGTTCACCCCACATGAGCACCAGATTCCCTACCAACCTTAGTACCAGCAGGAGCAGTCGTTTTTTCCTACTGTGGAGGACACCACACCCGAGCAGCCTAGACGGCAGGTTTCACCTGTTAATATTCAGTGGTCGTCATCCTCTGATGAGGAGTCTGCTGAGCAAGATTACGAATTGGCGGAGCGAGAGGAGGTGCAAGGTCGTCGTAAGACGAGACCGTCTGCCGCCATGCAGACGCCTTACCAAGCCATGACTCAGCAGGCCGTGAAGAGGTTGAAGCGTATGTACAGAAGGCATAGAAAATCAGGAGAGGATGTTGTGATCACAATTCCGATGCTTGGCCATGTTGTGGTGCAATCTGTTTTTGATCGTCTGGAGGATCCTCGACAAATGATGTGGGCAGAGGTACAATTCTATCTTAAATTACAATAATTCAAACTTATTTGTATATTATAACTAACAAAATTAAATAACATTGCAGGAGATAAAGCTGTACCTGGACTATATGAAATTCAAGGTGAGACATTTAGATAGGTTGACAGCTGATGGAGTATGTGAGGCAACCACCATTATAGTCGGCACTGGCTTCTATGTAAGTATTTCTCTTCGATTTATGTAAATCTTGATTTCTTGATTATATTAATATTCTTTTTGATTTATGTAATTTTTGGTTGTATTACTAGAATGGTTTGCGAAATGAGTGGGATAAGTTGTTCCCTATTAATGCGCGAGGAGAGAGAAAGAAAATTCCTCCAGGGCTTAGACTACATATTAATTGGCGCGTACCCGATGCTCTTATACATATGGTTGATGGCACAGAAAGTAAATTAGCAACAGCTTGGTGGCAAGCTAACCATGTAAGTTATTATATTTTAAAATAATTTCATATTTGTAGTTTACTATAATTTATTTTTTTTAATGTAGTTAAATTTTTTAGTTATTCCTTGGCGTGTACAGGTCATAACAGTGTGCAATGTCGGGGGGAATCATTGGATCACCATACGCATTTGTCTGAAGGATTGGACTGTCGAGCTGTATGACTCGACCATGATCCATCACAGGGAAACGAACGTGCGCGAGGAGCAATTACAGTGTGTGACCGATCTCTTACCTCGACTGTTGCTTGCATCAGGATACTAAGAGCAAAATTCCCACAGACAAAGGTTAAAAAACCCTCCGCTCTTGATTAAGATGCGTGAGGAGGAGCAATTCATCCAGACCGACGGGACAAATTGTGGCCCATACTCTCTTATGTATGTTGATCGCCTCATCAATTTAACATCGACACATCGTAATGTGTCAATTGATGATAGATACATTGAGAAGTATAGGTATTTTGTTGGAACTAGAATATTTTGGTTAGGAGTAGAGGGTTCGTTATGGGAGAAAATGCATAGCTAAAATATCATTTTTGTAAATATTTGAACTTATTTTATATGATATTTGAACTTGCTTGTCATTTTTGTAAATATTTGATCTTGCTTGTTTAAGATGTGAGAATGATGTTGAAAATAGCAGGTGAAAAAGGGACTCCCTGGATACCCACGATGGCCGAACCCACGATGGGTGCCCACGATTGGCAACCCATGATGGCTGCCCACGATTGTGGCCATCGTAGAAAGCCCACGATGGGCAAACCCACGATGGTGGCCATCGTTGGCAGCCCACGATAGGCAAACCCACGATGGTGGCCATCGTTGGCAACCCACGATGGGCAGCCCACGATGGACAGCCACGATGGGTAGCCCACGATGGGCAGCCCACGATGGTAGCCATCGTGAGCACGGTGGTGAGCAGCCACCGTGGGCACAAGAACATGAGTGAATTTCATTTTTTGTTCGATTCCTTCTTCGATTTTGTTGTTTAGTGCTTCTACAATAGCTTATTTTTCAATTTAAAACTACTTTACAACATAATCCAAACACCCACACGTGACCTTCATCTAATTCATTAGTAAATCATGTACTTTGTACTAACGTTGAAGTTACTGATACATAACCATTATCTGCACATTAATCCCGTCCTTATAAATTATATGATACATTTTGTTAATTCAATGATTAGTATTTCAATTATGTTACATTTCGTGCAAAAAAACTTATACTATACGTACAATACGGGATGAATGTGCAGATAATGGTTATGTATCACTAACTTCAACATTCGTACGAAGTACCTGATTTACTAATGAATTAGATGAAAGTCACGTGTGGGTGTTTGGATTATGTTGTAAAGTAGTTTTAAATTGAAAAATAAGCTATTATACAAGCACTAAACAACAAAATCGAAGAAGGAATCGAACAAAAAATGAAATTCACTCATGTTCTTGTGCCCATGGTGGCTGCTCACCACCGTGCTCACGATGGCTACCATCGTGGGCTGCCCATCATGGGCTACCCATCGTGGCTGTCCATCGTGGGCTGCCCATCGTGGGTTGCCCACGATCGCCACAATCGTGGGCTGCCAAGGATGGCCACCATCGTGGGTTTGCCCATCGTGGACTGCTCACGATGGCCACCATAGTGGGTTTTGCCCATCGTGGGCTTCCCATCGTGGGCTACCCATCGTGGCTGTCCATCGTGGGCTGCCCATCGTGGGCTTCCCACGATGGCCACCATAGTGGGTTTTGCCCATCGTGGCCACTATAGTGGGTTTTGCCCATCGTGGGCTTCCCACGATGGCCACCATCGTGGGTTCGGCCATCGTGGGTATCCAGGGAGTGATATTTTTTCACCTGCTATTTTAAACCTCATTCAAGTATCACTCACATATATAAAATAAGTTCAAATATATTAAAATTTAGTTTTGTTTTCTCTCCCAATACAAATCATAAATTCATCTTAAACAACAAAAAAGATAACATATTTACGTTTCACGATAGGGACATTTCCTCGCATCATGATCATCAAGACGACAAATGCTACACTTTTTCTTCAGCTGACGCCTTTGCCTTACCTGTTCTCCTTCGGCCTCTTCTGCATCTTCAGGGGGGTTATTCAAGTCAACACCACTGAATGGGATGGATGTTGTGCATGTCTTTTTATTGTGGCCCCTTCCATGACACCTACCACATACTTGGGGACGTCTCACCAAATTTTCTACTGCGGATCGTGCACGACTATCTTTTGGTCGCCCAGCCTGACGTACCTCATCCATAGGAAGACAAACAATTACGGAGATCTCCGGAGGCACAACCCACTCATCTGGATGCGGTATTGGGTTAATATGCTCCATATAAGTCTCTCTAAATGTCTCCTGTTTGAAATAACGACTTACAAAATCGTACACAGACAAACCGTTACCTGCACGCCTGTTAAATAAGAAAATGACTACAATTTCAACATATGGATAGGCTAAGCTAAATGAAAGTTCGTGCAACCAAACAATATTTAGTAATTGAACATGTTACCTTATAGCGGCAACAGCATGGCGACATGGAATCAAATCTAAATCCCACGCTCGGCACGTACATGTCCAGGTTCTTAAATCAACGTTATAAGAAACATTTCTTTCTTCAACCCTGTAAACATGTGTGGTGGTGTTACCTCGAGCTGCAAGACGGGTACCGTGTTGCACGGATAAAGAAAGTTTTTCCAATGCGTTCTGTGTCAACTTATGATCTCTCGATGCAGCTTCTTCTCGATGCTCATCGGTCCATTTCTCTACAATGAAACAGTACATCTCAATCATCGAGTGCACTGGGAGACGCCGCGCCCATAACATACGAGAGTTCAAACATTCGGCATAATTGGAGGTCAAGAAGTCATAGCATCGGACCGGACACTTACACTTAGCCCACCTCTCCGGTCCAATGTCAGAAAGCCGTCTGTGAGCTCCGTTGGGGCTCACTTGATGCAGTTTTGAGAACAAATCTTCGAACTCTTCGTGACGATTACAATATGCTGCAGCTTGGAAGATAGTGGCTACGTACTTTCTGTAGGGCGTGAGATTTTTTTGAAGGTGGTGGTAGCACAACCCGTGGAATGCATTCGGGTAAACGGCTCGAACTGCATTCCTAATGCTCAAATGCTGGTCACTCACAATCAGTAAATCATCTGGAGGGTTGTAGCATCTACGCAGGTTGGAGAGAAAATATACCCACGACTCATCATTCTCCTTGGGACCGAGGCCAATTACAAGGGGAAGACATGGTTGTTCCCATCCAGCGTGACGGCTACAAATAAAATTCCTCGGTTCTTTCCCTTAAGGTGGGTCCCGTCCACTACAAGCACCGGCCTTAGACACTTATCAAACGCTCGAATACTCTGTCCGAGCGCCACAAATAAGTGACATAGCGAGCCCTCGACGGTCATCTCCAAGTCATAAACAGTTCCCAGGTTATGCTGCTTCAACAAATATAGATACGACGGGATCTTCTGATACGACGAGATGTGATCGCCATACGTATTTTCTATGGCTATGTTTCTCGTCCGGAGAGCAAAACTGTATAGAATGTTAATACCAAACACTCTACGCATCTCTTCCATCATCTCTCTTGGCTTCAACGTAACCGCCTCGCCGGTCAATCTCTTGGCAAAATAAAATGCAGCAACATCAGAAGATATCGATCGTGCAGCAGCACGATTCAAATCGTGGTGACATGTGTGATCTAGGGATAACTTAGTAATTCTCCAAATGGTGCCGCCCTCAATAGCACAAATTCTAAAGCTGCAATTCTTTCTGCCAGTCTTGCATAGGAAGGTCGTACGATTGCGAGTCGAACGTTTCGATCTACACTCCAAAAAGTTCTCCAGATGATACATTCCAACAGTGATCCTCAAGTCTTTCTTGGACCTAAATAAGGCCCCCACTTCGAGTTCCCCACGCACTGGTGGTGGTTGCTTGACCCACCCTAATCTCCCTGCGTTGTCAGGATCGGGGAATGGAATGATCCAATTGCGCATTGCGCGCAAATGCTCAGTCTCGCGTTCGGACAGATGGTCCGATGTCAAGTTCCGATGACCAAAAACCCTGTCCATTTGGAGGAACTCAATAGATAGCGAATCAAGCAATTCTTTACGACGATCATCTTGTTCGTCTTCGGAGGAACTCACCTCATCTTCTTTATCTTCGTCGTAGTCACCATCTTTATCCTCATCTTCCTAGTCTTCCTCATCATTTTTATATTGCTCATGTGAGTAGGGCATGCGGTAGTCAATGTCGTGATGCTCAAATCCGGAGCTGTTACCACCAAAGTTAACCCCTGGGGCGGATGAGCCGCCGTAATCAACGTAAACCTCCGGATCATCTTTCTGTTCAATTAACAGACGTAGTAACTCGATATCACTACGCAATAAAACTTTTACTTTGTTTCCGTTGCTCATGCGTGTCAAGTACCACAACGTGTAATCGTTCGGATTTATATTTTCCAACCTTTCTCCAATAAGTCCAACAAGGCTTGCACGGTTCACTGTGGCACTATCGATGAAGACAAAAAAAGAATCCCCATCTATATAACTCGATCGATCCCATCGACCGCTGTGATGTATCAAAACACGTTGCCACGACATCTGAAAAATACAAAATAGCCAACAAATTATAAAAAAATCCGATCGAACACGTTTTTAATGCATCTACTGCCTACCTACGATAGATACACACACACGATCGTTGGTTGCCACGGTGGTAACCACCGTGTGTTGCCACCGTGGGCACCTTTTCGCAAACCCACGGTGGGGCAACCCACGATGGATAACCCACGATGGACCATCGTGGGTTGCCATCGTGTATAGCCATCGTGGGTGTCCACGGTGGCAACACACGGTGGCAACCCACTATGGCCATCGTTGGTATCCCTATTGTGGGTTGCCATCGTGGGTTGCGAAAAATGGGCCCAGAAAATACAAAATTCTCATACACACGACGGGGATATATTTTTTACGGCTATTTTACTTCTAAAAACGTTCCTAAACATGCTATACTCTTTTATGACTAAATATCAACATATAATTCATGTACATGAGAATTTTCTACCATCGTGTGCAAAAATGAGTCAATCGTGGGTTGCCATTGTGGGTATAAAAATTCGTCGAAAAAAATTATATTTAACATGGTGAATATAGTTACATACCTTCTTTCTACCCCAGAAACACGAAAGCTTTCCATTTGAGCTTTATCTCCTTCTTCTTTTTAACTATCGTGATTTTTTTCTTAGAGACCCACTTCTCTCTTCTTCTCTATGTCGTTAGTTTCAAGTTCGTGTGTTTGAGAATTTTGCACTACACAATTACATTAGTTGTTGTGTGTTTAATGAGAGCAAACACAACCTCTCTTCCAAAACATAAATGAGCATTGTTCAAAATTTAATGTCATCAAAGTTGGTTGGTGATATTATTTTGATTTAGGGTTTATTAGAGGAAGAAGAAAGAGAAAGAGAGAGAGAAACATACGAAAACAAAAAGTCAATTTTTTATCTTTTTTTATTTGTTTATAAAAAATAAGAGTATTTTAGTATTTTAAATGATTTTAATATAGAAAACTTATAATTTTATAAATGAGTGTAAAAAACTTGTACTCCTATATTTTAGAAAAAAATATTTAAAAATACATTCTTACGGCTTAATTTATGCAACATGAATTATATAAAAAAGAGATATTTCCATCATGGTAAGATCATGAGTTTGGTAAATGTACCAAACTTTTCTTATACATCGAAAATGTTGCACATGAAATTGCCTCCATGCTAAAAACTTCCAAATGATAATAATAATAGTATTAATTAAACAGTTTTTTATCGAACAATTAATTAGTTTTTTTAACTACTAGTACTATTATAGTTTGTAAATTTTGATAGTGATTGAAATTGTACTAGAAGATAATGCAAAGAAAGAAAAAAGCAGGATAATATGACAACCATGTGGCTCCTATATTATATAATTACTTCGATCATTTTGATTAATCAATATATTCTTTGAAATATAAAAAAATTAGAGTGGGTTGAAAATATCATATTGTATTATATAAACTTACTTAAACATATTTGGTAAAATTGTCGTCGGATGACAAGCGGTATATTTAAATTTCTTTAGTTCATATTTCTAAAATCCTAACACATTATATTATAGCAGTACAAACTATTTTTTGTTTTAATTTTTTTAAATAAAATTCATTTCACTCACACAAACTTAACATTTACCAAAATTCCAAAGTATTTTTGCAAAAACTATAGAAAAACAACCAAATATATATATATATATATATATATATATATATATATATATATATTGAATATTTCAAATTATTGCCAACTTTTATCAATTTATCCGACTTACTGAAAATAAATTAATTAAAAAATCGCTTATGCTTCCTGACACAATAATATTTTCAGATAAGCACAGGCAATATGGTAATTTGTTGAGCGATAAAGGGGCAAAAATGTCTGTTTCGACAAAATAGAAAACCATAAATAGTACTAGTAGCTTTGTTTTCTAGTTAAAACTCTAAAGTTTACTGTTTTAAGGTATTTCTGCCATTCATATCTACTTCTTCTTCTTCTTCCTTCGCCTTCAGCTCCTCACAACGACCACTTTCAATCCTCAAAATCAACAAAGTTTACCATTGGTAAACCCTAATTTTTTCTACTATGTTAGCTACCCCTATTTTGGTGAATCTGTTTGGTTTTTTTCTATGATATGTGTTGTAATTACCATTTATTTTCCCGGAGGAAAACCTCAAATTTGATCTAATTAAGTTGGAACTTGCTCTGTTTGTGTCTCGCATTTTCGTGACTGGATGACTGAATTGATATGATATGATATGATATGATATGATATGATATGATATCCTTTTAGTCGGTGAATTTTGTTTTTGATTTCTATGGTAAATTATTTGATTGCTACTATATTGGCTATCATAGTGCGGTGACCTTGAAATAATTCATGTTCTGTAAATATGTGAGCTTATTCGGTTAGGGCTTGTGATTTATTTCAAATCTGCAACTATGAGTTGACAAAATGTAACTTGCTATCCTTCTTGAGATTTAGGAGGATTAGCCACTTCCCTCCTTAATTTAGGCACTTTATTGAATTTAGCATGTGTAAACTCCGAATCTACGCTGTCGTAGGGTTGGATTGGACGATCCAATCGAGTTAAGTTTTTCCCTGTTGCTTGGTGCAAAAAAATTAAAATAATTTGTAATTTTGGTATAAAAAAAGAAAAATGGATGCATGAACTTGGAGGGTGAAATAAGTCTATGTCGTAGAACGTTGTGTCGTTAACTTCTTCCTTTGGCTTTAGCAAATCAAATAAGGAGGTTCCGATAGAATGTGAGAGAAACAAAGCATTATCTTGATGTGTTATTCCTGCAGATAGCATAGATTGTGTCTTCAATTATCATGTTTTCTCAACATCATTTTCCTTTGTAAATCAGGCCATGGATTGGTACTATGTGAATGCTGATGAAGATATCACTGTTCCGAAACATGAGGAGATATTCGAAGGGCTTCCATCACACGATAGTTGGCCTTCGTGGGTTAACGCAGCTGGAAATTACAACTCCCCCCAAAAAAAAAAAAACAGCGGATTAGGGGTGGAAGAATTTTTTAGTGAGCTGTTCTCTAGAAGTACTTCTTGCCAACAGAGTGCTTGTGAGCATTCAGATGATCAGCTCAATGATCTTCCCAAAATTGAAGCAACGGATGACATATTCTTGTAACAAGCAAACTACTTTCATAGCTTGAATACTTGCTTTCATGCCTATGCATTTGTGTGGTTTAGATATTTGCGTCTTTGATTGCTGTACATATTTCAACGAGCTAACTTTTTTCATCCCACTGTGATATGTGCAGTGATTCAATTTTCAAGGTAAATGCTGGAGAAGTAGAGGGATCTGACAATTCGGCACAAACTTCAACTTGGAATGATGTGTTGGCAACTGATTTTAGTAATCATATTCAAAACTGTACAAATGATGTTTCAAGCGTCGGCGATTTTCCAACTGACCAGGTTAGCATTATGTCTACACATCCTGAGAACCTTTTGTGTTAATAAAATGGTATGCAAACTGCATTAGCAATTGACTGTTGATGCCTAAGCTTACATACTCGACCAATGGTTCTTGAACCTAGTACCAATTTTAATAAGCTTATGCGCCTTTGTGAATATTTATCCGACATATGCAAACACATATTACTACTTATTTGTCTCCTGAAATTTAAAACTTCAAGCAAAACTATGCATAGAGTCTCTTATCTGGATCCTAACTTTTGTTTCTGATTTCAATTAAGGAAAAACAAATCTTATTATGCTAAAATATTATTGTTGTAGTTAATGTCTCTAGTGTCTCCAAGCCTCATAAAGATGTCTAGAAAATAACTGTATACGTTGGCATATATAGACAAGTGTGGAACCTCTGTGGAGTTGGATCTGTGCTAGTTTTTGTCTCAGTCGAAAAACTAGCGTGGTTGGTTTTGGTGATTGATCGCAGTAACTAACTAATTCGTTGTACTTGATGTTCCAGGAAATGGGAGGTGAAATGTGCGTGTTTGAAGAACATTCCGATATGTGTGAAGATATGAGTGAGTACATATCCATGGACGAACCCGTGTTACTGGAGCTACAGAATTTGACTCACCAGGTAACGAATCTAGATCCCTATAAAAGTGGTATATTGTATTTTTACTAGTTAAAGAAGCTGATATGTTACTGTTGTTATGTGTAAACTGTAGTTGGCGGACGCGACAAGAGTCTGCTTTCGCGATTCTCTGTACCGCCTTGCAGAGAACTCGAGATATCAGACTAGATGTAGTCAGAGTGGATAAGAAAACATGAATGACTGCAAACATACCACAAGAGTTGGACCATCTAGGTAAATGCTCTACACTGAAATTATTTCCATTTTCATTTATTTCAGTCATATCCTATTTCCTTGAAAATCATGTTACATTTTGATATCAGATATTCCAATCATATGTGAGATTGAGCAGATTGCCTTTCGTAACGTCCAGGTTATAGGACTCTGAAACTGAGGACTCAGACACAAAATCCATCGATAGAACAGTTGCGACTCTCCTGTTCACTACAATGAACTTGTGCAGTTCAACTTCAGGATCAGGTCCGGATGGAGAGGCACTCGAAAGAGAATTCCAGACCAACTCTTGTGGGTACAATCCATGTTCCCCGACTCTAGGTGATGCAGAGGTCCCAACATTCGATCAGATGAATCCATCGTTGCCACAACCAAGTCATATTGCCTTCTGAACGGCTCCCGTCGAGGAATCTCGAGCAAAAGAAGATTGAGGTCGTGTGACGAACTTAACCGGCAACGCCTGGTGTAAAAAAAGATGTTCTTTAATTTCTTGGTACAACTCGTATGACTTCTCTAAGGAATAGGTATTTATTTTTCGTTGTTCGATATTGTATATGGGTGGTGTTGACAGTGTGGATGAAAAGACGCAGTTTTGTTACTTTGTATATGTGATCTGAGTGTTGTAACGTTTAATTTTTGGCGGGAATTTTCTTAATTTTATACGTTGTATGTGTATATGTGCAGCTGTTTGTTCTTCAGCAATCACCATTTTTGACTCTCGAAAGTATATTTTATTTTCTGCGAATAAAAATCCGTCGGCCCATAATGTGATCTAATGCCCTTTATAGTAGTTTTGCGAATAAAATGGTATGCAAACAAAGATCATCAAATTAACACCGATTTTTTTTTTATTTTTTTTAATAATCCTATCCAATTGAAGAAAAATCAAATTTCTTATTTTATGAAATCGACAGCACATTATCATACACACATAGTTAAGTCCATCCCTCATCATCATCATCAAACACAGAACGTGACTAAACAAAATCGAAGATAAAGCCGTTTTCAAGATAGTGATATTTACGTTGATTTGTTTAAATAATTAGTGGAATTAAAATCTTTAATTCATGTGGATATGTGATATGATTTGGGTTTTGGAATGTAACCAAATAAAGTCGTTTGGAAGATGAGAGATATTTGTGTTGATTTGTTTAACTATAATTAAATGGAAATTAAAAATAATAATAGGTGTTGATAGATATATGATTTGGAAGTAATTTACTAATGTTTGATATGACCTTGGATTAATTTTCTCTATAGATAATAATAAATAGTACTATGTAATTACTGAATTTAAATGAACATCATTAACTAAAATGATACTCCACATAAATTATTTATAAATTCTGATGTGACCGATTATCCCTTCAACCAATCTCAAAAGTAGAGTTTTCCATTACATCATGAATATGAAAAGTAGCGCCAATCCAAAATAGTGAATCGCCTTCTTCCTTCTTATTGCGACAGCAACATTCTTGCCTAGGATCCGTGGTAGCGGTGGTGGCGGCTGCGACGGCGTTGTATTACTTCTAGAAGCTTCGAGAACAATGATGGAAAATCTCATGCCCCCAAGACAGTGCCTATCTTTGTCACAAATGAAATTGTATTTTCGTGATTCATTAAGACTAATTTCATCGTTCCCACTCTCATATATAGCAACTACTCCATCGCTAGCATCGCACGATCTAAATGTTGCATCTGTCACTTCTTTCACATTATGTTGCAATTTTGAGTACTTAAACTCTGCGTTGCAACAAATAATAGCCACTATCAATGATTGTGTTAAAGAATCATAAGATTAAAAATTTGGGTCAACATCATATTCTACCGATCACTTTTACCACATATCAAATTTTGTTTCAATCTTTAAAAATATTCAAAATTCCGATTTTTAGATAAATTATCAAATCTATCACCAAAGTTCAACCGAAAAAAAGACATGGCACGCCATAGTCCAACTTGATTGTCACCCAAAATGTGATATTTAAAGTGTAGAAAATAAATTTCCACAAATTTGAAAACGATGCCGTTTTCAACCGTTGGAGAGATGCTCCGATAATAGATTGGATAAGTTATATAAAGAACATAATATTTTAGATATTCTTTAAAGGTTGGGAAATATTTGATAAAAGCACAAAAGTCATGCGAAATATAATCTGGCATTAACCCTAGATTTTGTTTGAAAGAATATGAGAGTTTAATTCAAACCTAGTACATCTCCGACCGTGAAATTATATTTTTCCGACCAGGTGTAGAAATTTGTCCCTGTGCCTGAGTTCCATCCACTTTCATCACCAACTGTATAAACTTCAGAAACAACAAAATCAAAATCAAGAAAGAAGAGAGAGGTTATAATTAAGACTGCAACCTTTGATATTTTGATTGTCTCCATATCTAAGCTTAACTAGGAGAGAGATGATGAAGAGAAGAGAGTTGTGAGATGAGCAAAATATGAGTTTTATTTATTTCTAAGTATAACCAATGATTTCAGTTGGCAGGATATTTTCCAACTTGGAATGTTTCTTGAGAATAAATTACTATATAATTACAACTTGAGTTAGGGCACTTTAAAAAACAAAATTGCAGGTAGAACAATTCGCATTCAACTTCATAAGGCTGTTGCTAAATCCAACTTGAGGGATTTTATATGGTTGGTTAATAATTATGTTTGTCCTACTTATCCAAATATCCAACATTAACAATTAGAAACACTTCAGTTTAAACTTTGAAGATTCACATTTTGATTGAGATATGTGTTTGCGACTTTATTCAATATTTATGAATTATACTGTTTGTGCTTCATGAGTATTGCACTTGATCATATTAGACATGAAGATAAATGGGTGGTTGTCCCACTCATAAATGTAAAGAGTGAATTGTGTGTGGTTTAATAAAACCCCCACTACCACTCCCTTTCCAATAAAAAATCTTCAAAAATAAATAAATGTGAGCTATAAAATTCAGAAGAAAAAAAAGGAAGTGAAGTTTCTCATGTATTAAGATTTTAGTAAATTCCTTTAAATTAATCATATCAATTAATTAACATGTTAAGACATCTTGATGGTCCCGAAACGAGTTCTGGTGTATGGGGGGGGGGGGGAAATACACCAGATGCAACTTTTTTAAAACAACCCCCTAAAAATTATCTCAACCGAGTAAGGAAGCTCAGTTGGAATCACAACCGAGTAAGAAACACTCGGTTGGAAGTGATGTGCTGTGCGGAATGTGGTGGAAATTAACTCGTTAAAATTAACTCACGCTTTTATGCACGGTTGGTCAAGAACCAAGACAGTTGAGAATGCTAAGATCAGTTTGTATGCTGGTTAGAAGGACAGTTGAAAATGTAGGAAATAACTAAAGAATAAACTCAAGCACACAGAAATTTACGTGGTTCAGAGAAACCTCCTACGTCCACGGGGAGTTGTGAGTCCACACAACTCTGTCCAAGTTCTTCTGGACAAACCACTCAGCTTACGCGGGCTGAGCAACCGTTAAGGATAAGTTTACGGGTACTTATCAACCTTATAGTTTAGTTTTCGGGTACTAAACAGCCTATCTACTCAGTTGCAGGAAGAGTAGGATCCTAAAACCTTTTCAGGTGAAAGAAAATGGGGTTCCAACTAAAAGCTCGAACACGAAGTGAGCTATGATCTAACACTCTACGAACTCTCACTAAGTGATGTTCTCAAGGTTCGATCCAAAGACACAAAAACTAACTAACTCTATAACTCTCAACAAGTGATGTTCTAAGAGATTGAATGCAGTTCAGCTCGTGAAGAATATTGCTCTTTCTTTCGCTCTCTGGTTTCTTCTCGCGTGTGTGTCTTGTGTCCTTTTCGAATGAATGAAGGCCTCTATATATAGGCGGAGAGAGTCAACTAGCCGTTGGAGGAGCTGTTGATCTCTGTTCTTTAAAAGCGTTGGCTTGTCTCTCATCTCTGCAGACTTTCCCGATATGGCATCTGTGCTCATCTGCTTTCCATCTGAGATAGCCTTGTGTTGGGCCAAATGGGGTAATGACTGAACGGTCAAACCCTCACGTGACTTCCTTTTTGAAATTTAAATCTTAACAACAGACTTCCAACAAGGAGTGGTCGGTTAAGACTTTCGATCTTCAACTAACTTACTTAATTGTATATATGAAACTCTGAATTTTCAATAAATAGCAGCTCTTATATGTATATACTTGTCTAGTTGCAACTAAGACTGTCTGCAATGGCTGTCTCCATGGGTGTCTCAAGACACCCAATCTATGGAAAAAATACATAATTCATGGGTGTTAATAATATGAAAAATACGAGAATAAAGGAAAATCAAAACGGAGCACCGTGGAGGGAGTACCGTTTATTTTCCTATTATTAATAAGATAAGATAAGATGTGAATAAGAAAAGTAGAAAGCGTAGAATCACACACGACTACTAAATAAACTAGTATTTTCCCCGTGCGTTGCACGGAAAATATTTATATTAAACATAGATGGAAAAATAACTTTATTACAAAATTAAATATTATGTGTTTCGGATCCCCAAAAAGTATGATGTTTCTAAATATTATATTCACTCTGTCTCGTTAATCTTATAATATATATTCTTTTTTGGGCTGTCTCATTTATATTGTAACATTTTTTTATAGAAATAATTAGAAAATCACTTTATCATTTTAGTCACTTTAAAATTACTTTATATCACATCAAAAGCACATTATATCACTTTATTCTTTTTAAAAACACTTTATATCACTTTATTTACAACACTAAATACCATCTTTACTCTTAATGCATATTTTCTTAATACATGTGCCGAAAAGAAGTGTTACAATATGAACAGGACGGAGAAAGTATATTTCACATATGATTAAAAGTATACCACACTAACACGGAGGGAATTTTAAATATTTCGAAATAATTTTTATTACACAATTTTTCAGTATCAGCGTAACGTTCTTCCTCTTCACACGCACTATTTTATTCTTCTTCTTTGTACAACCTCCATTTTTTTCCTCTCGCCGCCTATTTACAACCACCACCAATAAACTAAACTTCCGATATTAACTCCCCTTAGCCAAATCAAAAAAATAAAACACTAACTTTGTCTCTGATATCTGGTAAAGGATAAGAAGAATTGAGATTAATTAAAAAGTGAGAGAAACATGTCGTATACTTCCTATGTATAGATCAGTACTTGCCCACTCCATCAAGATGAGACATTTGTTTTTAACACCCTACTAATTTAACTTGTTCTTTGGAGATGGGAACAAATAAGACCATGTACTATAAGGGTCTTGTTAGACCTAGGTCTAAGCACTGGGAAGCGTGATTTTAATGATTGGTGGTATTGAGTTAGACATAGGTTGATTTTTCCACTACAATGAGGTTGAGTAAGACCTGGATCTAAGCACTGGGAAACGTGATTTTAATGATTGCATAGATTTTATTTTGTTGTTTTTTTTATTTGTAATAAATATTATAAAAACTAACTTAATTAAATTCAGAAATTAATAAATAACAATTTTATTGAATTTAAAAAAAACTACAACATACACTAATTAAAAAAAATACAATAATTAAAAACTACAACATTACAATAATTTAAAAAAAAAAAGGACAACTACTCCTCCCAATTGAATTCCCTTGCAAGTTTGCGGCGAACATTTTCGTATCTCGCCTTTTGCTCAGGACTCATATTCGACGTGTCGGCAATATAGATATTGAACGCCTACTCCTCCCTCGATTGCTTGTTGAGGGATGCCAACTCTTCTGCCGCCTGCTCCCGTAGCGCTTTTTTGCCCTTCCTCCTCTTCTTCGTCGCTTTCGCCGCTTTCACTCCTTCGGGTCGAACCTGAAGAGTTTGCATCGCTCGCGGATGTGGTGGATGCGTTGCCGCTGGCAGATGAAGTATACTCGCCGGATTCATTTATCTTCGTCCGCTTTGGAGCTGTTGGCTTCTGAGGGTTGGTGAAAGTCGGGATATTCCTCAAGAGCTCCCACGCAGCCCTATGCGGGAACGGTTTGTTGAACTTCTCGGCGTACAAATCTTGGGCCCTTGTGTATAGATCGAAGTCGTTCTCCCAGCTTCTGAGCTGGTTTTCTTCTTGGATGTAGATGGCGGCGAAGTTCTGGATCTGTTTCTTGGCGCGGCCCCATGCGCTCTTCATCGCACTCTTTTCTCTTGGGTAGGCAGGAGCTATGAACTCGTTGAAACGGTTCATTATTTTCTCCCAAAACGCGCTTGAGATTGGTAATTGCTGGTGATCGCGTCCATCCCGAAGTCAACGTAGCACTTTGCGAGGTATTCAATCTCAGCGGGCATGTAGTTAGGACCTCGCGTTGGCTTATTATGCTCGTCGGATGAGGCTACGACAGCTTTCCCCTTGCGGCGTGCCTTTCCCTTCCCCTTGGCCGGAGAAGTGGTCGTGCTTGATGTCGCGACAGCTTTCCCCTTGCGGCGGGGCGGGGGCGGTGGTGTTGGCTCGCGTTCATCCGATTCCTCTTGGTGGGAATCGTCGTAGGCCTCCTCTTCTTCATCTTCCTCGTCCTCCACCTCAACATGGTCGTCATCGTCGTTGAGGTTGAAACATCTGAGTCGAGCCGTACCCGCTGGGGGCTGCGAGAATTGGGAGTACCCGGATGTCGGGGGTACTTGAGAGAAGCTCGGCGACAGCGAGAAGCCCGACGTAGGCGAAAAGCCCGGCGCAGGCGAAAAGCCCGACGACTGCGATAAGCCATAAGACGGAGGGACTTGGGAGAAATCCGGCGCCAGCGAGAACCCAGCTGACGGGGGAATTGGCCGTATCCCTGCGGCTGTAAGAACCTAGTGGCCGGAGGGAATTGGGAGAACCCAGCGACGGGGGAAATTGAGAGAAACCCAACGTCTGCGAAAAAGCACCAAACCCTGCAGGGGCCGAGTATTGGCCGAAACCGGGAGAAGATGAGAATTGGGAGCTTGGATTCACCAGATTGGGAGGTGGATTCGCCGGATTTGGATATTGGTTCGGTGGAATTGAACCAAAAGTTTGTGAGTACCACGAATTGAACTGGTCGTCGGCCATTTTTTTGCACAAAATAAATTTGAAAGAGTGATTTTTTTTGTAGAGAAGAATGGATGAAGAAAGAAATTTGTGTGGAGAATGAATGAGATTAAGGGATATATATAGGGAAAAAATGGGATATAACCGTTGAAAATTAAAATGTATACGTTGGATACAATAATTTTAAATCCGTTGCTTTTTTTTATTTTTTAAATCAGAAAATTAAAAAAAAAAAAATTGAAGGACCAATGGGGACACGCCACGTGTCCCCATTTTGCAATGTGGCGGAGTCGAGCAAACGACATTGATAAACACCCATTTTGTAGCAACTAATCGCGTTTTTATAACACAAATTGCATTGCTTTGCCCGTAGATGTGATCGATTTTGTTTCGTTTTCACTATTTTGAATGGATCTCACGTCTTGGTACAGTTTATGCATGTGTGTAGGTTGAACGTGGGATGCCAAGTCGAGAAGGGAAGGACATAGAAGAACGGAGACGAAGAAACGGGACGAAAAAGTGCAAAACGGGACGGAACGGAGCAATACAGTAAAAATCGGCGGTTCGGGCAGCCAAACCGGCGACCCGGCTTCAGACCGCCGAAATCATCTCCAACCGCCGAAGAAACCGCCGGTTTTCTCTGTAATATTTGGCCATGAAGAAAACCAAAATCGGCGGTCAGGTCGGCGGTCAGGACCGCCGAAAATTGCTGCAGACCGCCGAAAAAGCAGGGCTAAACCGCCGAATTTCCCTGTTTTCGCCCAAACTCGCGTTTTTCTCCCCTTTTTGCGATTTTATCATGTAATAACACTTTCTCCTCCCTATATATTGCCCATGGCAGCCCCAAAACGTGCAGAGCTTACTTCCTACCCTAATTTCCAATTCAAATAGTTTCTATTTAGGGTTCTAAACACCATTTTTAGTTGATTGTAATAGTGATTTAGCTTGGATTTGAAGATTTGTGAAGATTTCAACATTAGGTTCCTAGTTTTTCATCTATGCTATCCTCTCTCTTTTGTTTTATGTTGATTTCCATTATGTCTAGCTAGACTTCTTGTTGGTTTTAGGGATTTTGATGATTTGTTGATGGATTGATCACGTCTAGTTGAATCTACTATCCTTCTTCTTCTTAGTTGTGAATTTGGTGCTTTGATTCATGTGGGAATTGTTGATCACCTTTCTTGCATGCTTAGTGTTTGTGAAAACTCCTAATAGGTTTTTGCTTGCATGGATTCCCAATTTCACTACATGTTTTGACTTGAGACTTAGTAGGTGATTGTTCAATGCATGGTAGCTTATAATCCTAGACCTTTTGGGAGTTGTTTGTTGAATTGAGTCTTAATAAAAGATAGTTGATTGAACGATCCTCTTTTACTAATTGTCGAGAGAGATTAATGGATAATTGTGTGGATTGCTTCCTAAGTTGAAGATTAAATATGATTTGTATGATTTAACAAGTGTTGATTAAACTATCTAGAATCAAAGTGAATCCCTAGAACCAACCCTTTCTATTTATTGTTCCTTATTCGTTCGTTTGATCTTGTGTTTGTCGTTTTTGCATGTTCTTGTCTCTTAATTGCTCATGTAGCTTTGATTTCTTGTTTATGAGTTTGTATGAAAATCAATCCAAGTTGTCTAAAACCTTGAATAGTAGGAATGTGCACGAATTTTATTTTCACTAAAAACTCGGCTAATAGTCCTTGAGGATACGATAACTCGTTAATTTATACTACAATAACCAGATAAAGTGCGATTAATATTGCTTGGTAGAAAATTAGCGATCAGACACCGCCATCGACACCCCCTTCGACACAGGGGGGTGTCGATCCCCCACTCCGGCGATCGACACAGGGTGTGTCGAGTGGGGGTGGGTCGATCTCGCTTGACACCGCCGATCGACACCCCCCTTCGACCTCTGCTGCATATGCTCTAAAAAACATATTATTATTAAATTTGCAATGATTATTTATAAAAGTAGAACTATTATTTTAGGTGTACAAATAATTAAGCCAAGAATAGATTATATCTTTCTTAATTTTTTTTTCTTTCAAGACATAAAAGTTTTTCTTTGAACTTGTATGGATTTTATTGTTCTTTAAAGATATGCATATTCAACTTTATGAGCCTACAAATTATATTTTACTTTAAAGATGTTGTTGTAAATATCTTATAGATATATACTATATGAGTGTTGACCAAGTTATCTACCCTAAAACCCTAGCTCTGTACTTGTATAAATAGAGGTCTTTGGTCCTCATATTGGATACACACAATTCTTATACTATACACTCGATTTATATTCTCTTCTATATTCTCTCGCTTCTCTCTAGTTCATAACACGTTATCAGCACGATTGTTCTACCTTTCTCGATCCTCTCCTATGCAATAGGAAAGAATCATATATTTTCTATGAGGTGAGATTTAATTTGAATATGCAAAGTTATGTAAATTACAACCCACGATATTTGCAAATTTTATCACCATTTAATTATGTGAAGCAATGTAATATCTCTTATATGTGCCGATCGAGTCAGAATTGATGCATATTGAAGTCAAGGTATATGTAAATTTATTGAAATTCGCACATCTTCTGTTGGGTACATCATCGGTGCATATTGACTTCATATATAATTGCTAACATGGATTTATCTCTTAGATTGTATAATTCTCGTAAAGCCTTCTAAGGCAAAGAATATGAATGAAATAAATTAAATATTTGATATGATTTGATGAAACTTATAGTGATGTTATGTCGATTGTTTGAGATTTGCATCGTGTTCTTTGTTTGAATATATTATCTATATTTGATGATATATTATACTTATTATTTTGCAAACATATTGTTTATATCTTACTATGATGTAACAATCGTTGTTTCTAAAGAAACACAAATAATCTTGAATGATTATAAATTGATGCTATTGAAACAGCACAAAAGTTATATTTCTAAAGAATATTACATGCTTTGATGAGCAATATTTTGGGAAATATATAAAAAATATTATCCTAATTTATGTGCATAAGTGCACGGAAAACAAATAGCTCCGAAGAGCTTGTATCAATTTATGATACTAAATCATAGAGTATCTTATTTACTCTAGTAAATCAAAAAGAAACTTACTAAGAATGATATTCGAAGTAATCGATATCACATTCAGACAATAGCAAAAGATACTAATGAATATCTTTGCATAAATTACAAGCAACAACATCAGTTCGGTTTAGGCCATCGACCAGCCTGTGCAAATTCTCATCAACGAACATATGTTGCAAAGTTTAAGTCTCAATAATCCTCAATAAAATATTGGGGGATATAATTTGAATTAAATATTCACGCGTATGAACTTGAAAGTTCAATTATAAACTGCCAAGAGTGATGAAATCTCATATACATATATGTATATGCACCATAAAGAATTGAAGTTCTTCATGAAATAAATAAATAGAGGATACTCTTTAACGCCGAAAGCGTAAGAGATCTCTATATTGGTGCTTGAGATAAAAAAAATCTGCGGAATACAAATTAAATAAAGAAATTATATCACTCTATATAAGCCTCATAAAGAGGATCGTCCTAAAGACGAGAAAATCCCAATGCATATGCACGTGCACTATAGATCACAATATTGGGATTACGGAATAATTAGAAAGAAGATATCATCAAGAAATGATAAAAATCTGGTTGATTGAAATTGCCATGAACTTTGGAGAATGAAAAATATTATTGTCGACAACATTTTTGCCTCGACAAAATTGCTTATATCATTTTGAAATGATAATTTTGATTTAGAATCAAAGAGTAATTAAAGTGCCATAAGCACTAAATAAATTTGAAAGAAACATTGAGGCAACAAAGCTTAATCGCTATATATATTTGCTCTATAGTACAAATGTCAATTTAATATTGACACAAATGAGTAACTGTACTAAGAGAAAAGAAATTGATGAGAATAAAGCATTGTTAATAGTTCATTGATTTAGGCGGTGATCCTAAATTCATTTGATTATGCATGTATATTCTCCTAATGTGACATCATGTTCCATTGTTTAATATATCTGGCAGTGAAGCATAATATTGATTCGTATATTGGTTGGATCATTAGACGTGAATATATCAAAGTCTTTTATAGACTCAATATTTCTAATAAAGAGAAATATAAATTCACAACAAGTGTGAATTTCTTATAAAGTAAGGATATATGACGTACTTGAGTACTTATCACAAAGTCTTTGAATGACTTGTATTATTGAAAAAGCCAACTCATTTAGATAGAGTTTGGAATACTTAACTAATTGACTCGATATAAGATCGAGCATCTCCTAAAGGAGCTTATTATTACACCAATTAACCTATGTGAAAGGTTGTGAATATTGTAATGAGATTTGTGATAAATCACATCTAGTTAGACCCAATGATTGTCTCTCTTCACTTCCCTTGAAAGTGAATATAGAAGATAACGATTATATTATGGACCTATAAATTTCCTTTTTTAAGTGCTAAGCACTATTCTATCAGCTGATATAACAAAATTCACTTGCTAGCAAGATCCAAATGTTCTCACAATGAGACATTGAAATGATATTAAGCATATCATTTGTTATCTTCAAGGTTAAGACAACCTTAGCATATTTTATAGAGGTTGACATTGATGCAACTAGAATGTTGAGTATTTATCTCATTCTCATAAAACAATATTTTACATTGGTGTAATGATATGAAATACATCCCCCATTATTCTCTATGAGAATTATAGAACTTGTGTTGCACAAATGAGTTCCTTAAGAACCATGACCACAAAAGTTTGTTAGTTTAGTGATACACTTGTTGATTTATTCACTAAATTCTCCTCCCATCTATAAAGATATGTTTATAGTATTGAAATATGTTATTTTGAAGATTATTATCTTCAGGGGGAGTGAGAAACCACAACATATTTGTAAAGATTTGGTCATGAAGGTTTTGAGCAAATATAAAAATTATGCTCTAAGGTCAAATGGTTGTACTCGTCTTTTTCTCCTTACTAAGTTTTTACCTCAGGAGTTTTCTTAGTTAAGGTTTTTCATGAGGCAACTTGATGCAACACATGAGTAATGTATGTCATATTATTTTTCCTCTATCAAGTTTTTTTTCCACAGGGTTTTTTTTTTCTAAGGATATTTTTAATGAGACATGTCAAATGGAAAGTGCTATACTTGTATCATCGTCAGAGTTGGCAGACTTATATCCAAGAAGACATTGCCGACATCAACATTCATAAAGTTGGTACACAAGATCGGCATGCGCCAATTCAACATATGCAATGATCAAGTTCAAGCGAGCAGTTGTACTCTTTTTCCTTCGATCAGGTTTTGTCCCACTGGGTTTTCCTGAGCAAGGTTTTAATGAGGCAACATTTGTTTTAGGGATTGGTCATCAAGGGGGAGTGTTGTAAATATCTTATAGATATATACTATATGAGTGTTGACCAAGTTATCTACCCTAAAACCCTAGCTCTGTACTTGTATAAATAGAGGTCTTTGGTCCTCATATTGGATACACACAATTCTTATACTATACACTCGATTCATATTCTCTTCTATATTCTCTCGCTTCTCTCTAATTCATAACATATGTACTTTTTTTTTCTTAATCTTATTCGGTTTTAACAAAAATCTGCTTGACAAAATTTATCATATTTTATTTAACAGTTAATTTTTTGAACCCCGTTTATTAAGTCTTTTCTTCAACACAATTTATTATTTATTTTGGGTAGTCTAATTCTATTATTATTATTATTATTATTATTATTATTATTATTATTATTCTAATTATAAACGAAATTACAAAAACCTATCGTGTGTGGTTACAGAAGCAAACTACGATTTATAACTCAATAATTTTTTTAACCAAACAAAGTTTAGTGAAATAAAGTTAAACATATCAAACTCTTTAAGAATTGCAAAATGAATAGATTAACCTAGTGGTTGGTTCATTTTATTATAAAGGAAGCCTAGTTAGTTATTGCAAAATTGCACAAGAGCACACCGACTTTAGTTAATTGAAAACCAACCCTAGTGTAGTCTGTAAATAGAGAAGAATTCATTG
The DNA here is from genome assembly GCA_029490685.1 of Schizonepeta tenuifolia. NCBI lineage: Eukaryota > Viridiplantae > Streptophyta > Magnoliopsida > Lamiales > Lamiaceae > Schizonepeta > Schizonepeta tenuifolia. Next base: position 65,615,627 of record CM055960.1, on the reverse strand, counting down.
AACTCGCAGACTCTCCTATTTGTCCAAAACCCTCCTGCTTCTGCAATGTAGACGAACCTTCTCTTCAATTCACAATCAGCTGCTGGCGGATAATTGGATGAATCAGTCTTCTTCCTTAAACCTTATTCTCTTTCTTAATTACTTCGTATCTCTCCTTCCCACCATCTCAGTTAGACGCACAAAACTCTAATTTCATACTCCAATAAATAACCACAAATTGAAGATGGATCAAACACACTACATTTCCTATTTTATTTTGAATTTCATAAAAAACGTTATCATGTTTTATCTTATCAAACTAATTTACTATCTTTGTCGTCGCAGAAATCCCAATCATTGAAGATTGGTATCTCACAATTGCGATAGAAGATCTAACATAACATCCATAGATCTGGAAACCTTCAAACTACAGACTATATTTAATTTATTTCAGGTATTTTCCATCTAACAACTCCATATATTTAATCAATTTGCCTATTTTGCACTATTAAGCTAAAATTCAAATCTCAAAACAACTAATCGACGAACAATGTATAAAAGATAAGATCCCTAATCTATAACTTTTTATTGAAGATCTACAAATATTAATATCTTCTGATTTCTACTTATTTTATCAGAAGTGCTTTACCTTTTTTTGACTTTAGTATTCTTTTTTGCTGTTTCTATTGCTATTGTTGATTAAAGTGATACCAATTAACTGTCTGATTCGATGCTGATTTAAACTGTTCATTTGCTATTGTTTCCAACCATTTTAAGACCAAATTCAATAGAATCGCAGAATGTCTAGATTTAAATGCAAAGCGTAATCTCATCATGAAAGTCAACTTTAAATGTTGTTATTCAGCTTTATTGAATAATACTACAAAGCAAATGAGGTCAACCGCTAAACATAAAAATAAAGAGGTCAGACAGTAACAGAAAACCAACACCATTTATGTGAATGAAGATGGAAAAAACCTATTAAAACGATGCTTTTTTCCCATGTCCCTTCTACCGTGCGACGTGGTAGATTGTTTAATTTTTTATTTTTTTTTGTGTGTCTTGGCTTGCTGGTTTTCATTGCAGTCTAGTTGTTTTCTTAATTTCCTTTTTACAGCAACTTGGTAGGATTTGTAATTTGTTTTGATTGCTAAAAACATAAAATCATATTGCATTGATGATGATTCTGAAACAACTTTAAGTGAAATCCATGTTACATGCACGAAAATCTAAGAGCTGTTTCTCTAAGTAAAAGTCAGTCAACTATTCTAATTTTATTTATATTTATTTGTAAACGTAAAAAATAATAAACAATTGATATATCTGAAGACAACTGTCAACTGTGTTGGGGCCAATCAGTGTTTAGGCGGGAAAGTGGCAGAATTGTAAATAAGCTGAAAATTCAATTTTTATGGTAGTATAGTGTATAAATTGATTGGTCCGTTTATGGAGATATACACACACGTCCTAAAAAGTGGGCTTTTTGGGTTTGTAAAAAATGGCCCAATCCGTCAAAAATATCGGGTCGGTCATGTTTGATAGCCTTTATATTTATCGCACAAAAATATACTACTCCTATGTAGTATGAATATATGATGTTGCAGAATTGGGTATTTCGATTTTAAAACAGTAATAGTAATCAAGAGATTACACAACTCTGCAATTAGAGTGAGTTGTTGAGACATATAAAAGAAGAATGAAATTGGAAGAAAGAAAAGACTTATGGTTATGGAGTTAGTTAAGAATCTTATTATTTTTGGTTCATGCAAAACGCATTTCCCTAATTATAGGACATATAATTTAACACGCTCTTCTATGTGTCAAAATAGTCTATCCTGAGCGCAAATGAGTGGAGTTACTCGGTGCACATCACAAATAAATGAACGTGGATTCCCATGACATGATAAAAATTAAGAAAAAAAAAATCGTCTACTGTATTTGTTTTTTTTTTTAGTTGGGTTGGGTATTCATACAGAGTTATGAAAAAAAAAATGGCATGTCCCGATTTGTTGTCATTGTCCAACGAAACTTTACATAATAAGTACTGGAAGTAGCAATTACGAGTTTTCACGACATAAAGAAAAAAGTATATTCGATATTTTAGTTGGATTTGGTTTTTACTATGGAGGCCTGAAACAAATTGGACCTATCCCGGTTTATTGTCCTTGTCCGACAATATTTATCCAATACAGGTAGTGGCAATAAAGTTTCCGCCATATCAGAACAAAATATTACACTACATCTTTTTTTATTTGGATTTGGTTTTTAATATAGGCCTGAAACAAATTGGGCCTATTGGCCCAGACCCGGTTTGTTGTCTTTGTCCGACGGATTAATTTGCCACACCTTATTCGGATTACATAAGATTCTTAACTAAACAAGATAAATAAATAAGTAAAATAATTTCAAACGCTAATTATACTTTTATTTAATCAAATTACTTAACCTAGCAGCTACCTAAGTTTCATGCATGCTCCGTTGCTTACCTACTATTAAGTAGGCTCTCCACATAACAAACACACACACACACACACACAGACACAGAGAGAGAGAGAGAGAGAGAGAGAGAGAGAGAGAGAGAGAGAGAGAGATATGAGATGATCTCACTTTCGTTATTTTGATAGAAATTGTACCTCAGAAACTAAGAGATTCAAGCATCCTTGTGCTGATATATACAAAAATCTAGAAATAAATGATGATACCATAAAATTTCACTTCCAGAATTTGCAGTAAAAGATGCTGGTGCAGAGTTTTACAGAGAGGCTTAGGCCTCTTGTTTGGATGAAGGGCTGGGATTACATCGTTTTATGGAAGTTGAGCGCTGATCACAGGTAATTAATTAGTGAAGTAAGCAGCTCATTAATTATTTTTCATGCATATCAGTAAATTTCTTTTACCCTAAACTAATGTTGGTCTTGTAGGTCGATTGAGCTGATGGATTGCTGTTGTGGTGGCACGGAGAACGTAGACGAGCTTGGTTTTGATGCTTCGTCTTCTTCTTCTTCTTCGACTCTGCGTCTGCCTTGCAGAGATGTCACGTCTCCTCATCCAAGGGTGAAGTCTTGTGATCTACTAGACTTGATCCCTTCATCCATGGTGCTCGACTCCGGGTATGCCCTCCGATCCATAAAACACTAAGCGTGCATATCAATCTATCACTCATCTCCTTATCCTCTTCAATTGCTTCTTGTAGAGTTCATGCTCAAACCCTATGCTCAAACCAACCTACCTGGCTCAATTACTCACACACCTCGGATTCCAGCCAGGTTTCAGATTTTTCTTTTTCTTTTTCTTTTTTTTTTTGTTGTGTCGTAGATGTTTGATGAGTTTTTAAATTTTGTATTCATATTCCAATTTTCAAATGCAGGAAGGATTTGGGACTAGGGTTTTGATCCCTTTATCTGTTGGATTAGTGGAATTGTTTGTCACTAAACAGGTGAAAATTTGTTTAAGTATAAAATGTTTTGTTTTGTTTTGTTTTTGTTGTTTTGTTTTGGAGGACAAACCGATTCTCCGGTGAGAGAGAGGGAATAAGCACCTAGGCTAGCTATATTAACCAATTAATGCTTTCATCAAACTCTGTGATGTCATTGCATTTCTTAGATGTAGATGTAGTATATAAGCACTACAGTAACTGAAGGCTCTTTGAGAATGAGTTGACTGCTTGCATCATAACTCACTAGCAATATAGTATAGTATAGATGAGGAAAGCCTGTGATGGGAATCTAATAAGCTTCTTGCCATTAGTAAAACATCTCATGTCGCTCTCATAATGACAGTTGCATGAATTATTGAATGCAATCTCTCAATAAGCTAGCTACTAATCAATTAATGTAGGAGTAAAACATGAATGTCATGTAGTGGTATATATAGACAATTAAGTGAAACAAGTCAACTTGCTTTCCTATGTTCAGATCACCAAGTTTACAATCATTTTGTGTCACGATCACGATGTCATTAAAAATAATAAGAAAGATCAAATAATTAAAAAATGAATACTACCTGATACTATAAAATGCAAGAAGCATTGTTACAAATATATTACAGGAGATTGGAAGGGATAAAGAAAACTTACAATAAAGTTAGTAAAATTGCAGGAAACTAATTATATGATGATAACTATCCAATTGAAAGCTCAAAACCTGTATGTATAAATAAATAAATAAATATACTGCATCGAATAAGAAACAAAATATATAAAAATAAATTGTTGACAATAGATGCCAGTTATAATACATGCAATGTAATTCAACCAATTTCTCTGCTTTAGATTTAAATATAGATCGATGTGGAGAACAGTTGTAACATGACATTGTATGAAACAAAGAAATATCAGAACCAACAACTAAATTCAATAGAGATCTTCAGCCATCACAGAGTCTTTGTAGTGATTTAATTTGTTTGTTTGTTTGTTTAAATGTAGGTAGCTGAAGATGAAGAAGTGATGAATTTGATCAGGATTCAGTACAACATATTTGTTGAGCAGCAAACAATGAGTGATTCCGGTGTGACGACGGAGTTGTTTTCGTCTGGTCAAAACGATCAAATCTGCAGCCTATTCCAGCAGGATTTGCCTAATGATATCTCCGCTGATCGGATTCATCTGTCAACGCCGTCTCCGCACAACTCCAGTGGGATGTTTCTAGAAGGAAACGGAGCATACGAGTCGAGCATTTTCAGCCCCTCGATGGAGAGTGCATTAATCCAAGAAGCGAGCAATGCATCCAGAGGGGGGAGCCGGTGGATGGATGATCACATGCATGACGACTCCTTTGTGTGCGAGAATAATAGGTCGGACGAGTCCGATCCTAACGAAGACGAGGACGATCCGAGGTCGAGACGGAGGAACGGGAAAGGGCCTCAGTCGAAGAACCTTGAAGCAGAGAGGAAGAGGCGGAAGAAGCTCAATGACAGGCTCTATGCCCTCCGCGCCTTGGTGCCTAACATTTCTAAGGTCCCTCTCCCTCTCCCTCTCCCTCATACTCATACTATCTATTATCCTTTTAACTATTACAATTTTTAAGAATATGTATGCACTTTTATAATACTAATAGCTAGAGCATTTCTGTTCTAGCCACAAATATTAAGTTACTATGAATTATCCTTATGATTATCCAAATTTGAATGAATATATGCACTTTTATAGTAATAGTAACACACTGATGAGATGCATTTTATGTTATGTACGTAGTTGGACAGAGCTTCAATACTCGGAGACGCAATTGAGTACGTGAAGCAGCTGCAGAAGCAGGCGGATGACCTAAAACTCGAGCTCGAGCAGCATTCAGACGATGAGGAGGATGCAAGAAAAAGATCGGAGGATGGCAACGACAAGAGCATCCAAACGAGTGTTGTGCATCCGAATGGATCAAAACGCGGTCCTAAACGTGAACAAGAGCATTTTGGAAGCGGTTATCATTGGGGATCATCTTGCAACAACAACAACGACAACAATGTTGGCATGGGCAACCAAGAGATTGAAATCAAAAATGAGAAAGTGCAGCAGATGGAGGTGTATATATGTACAGATGTACTAATTAATGATGCATATTTAATTTAAATATCTAACACTGATTAATTTGAAATGATTTTTCAGCCTCAAGTGGAAGTGTACCAAGTGGAAAGAAATGAGTTCTTTGTGAAGGTATTTTGTGAGCATAAATTTGGGGGGTTTGTGAGACTGATGGAGGCTCTCAATGCTTTAGGTTTGGAAGTTACACAAGTTAACACAACAAGACACACATGCTTGGCATCAAGTATCTTCAAAGTTGAGGTAAATTACTCTACACCAAATTAATTTTTATGTCAAAAACTTGTTCACGGCCAATTGCATCGTGCGATTAACAATAATTAATGATAATTAAGGAGATTAAAGGTAATTAGGATTAATTAATCTTGATTAAAGTTAATTAATCTGAATTAGGATTTATTTAGATCTAGTAATTTAAATTGAAGTTAGATAAGCTACAATTAGAGCTTATTTAACCTCAATAATATTGAGTTTATTAAGCTTCAATTTTTTCTTTTTCCTGAGAAAAAGCTTGCATATTCTTAAAACATAACATGTGCTCTCTCTCTCTCTCTCTCTCTCTCTCTCTCTCTCTCTCTCTGTGAATGAAATAAACAGAGGAAGAATGATGAGAATGTGGAAGCGGATGATGTGAAGGAGTCGTTGCTGGAGCTAACTAGAAACCCAACAGGAATGTGGCCGAAAAACGGGGCAGGTGCAGAATCAGAAAGCACAAATATTGAGATGGATAATGATTATCATCATCACCACTGCCAAATGAATTCTCACCATCATCAACATTAGAATCTTTGTTTCATTCTTCTCTAATTTTAATTTCTGAGACTAGTAACACAAACACACACATACACACACACACACACAGATATTATATACAATATATATATATCTTTATCTTGAATAAGGAGATAATTACAATAATAATGCATTTTAAAGAGAATCATATAGTAGAACTTTTTCTGTTTTTGCATGAAAACTGCTGATTGATTAGTCGTTTGTTTTATTCGTATTGCTAAGAATTGTCATTGCAGTTTCAAAACTTGTATTCTGTCTTGTATTTATTTTACTTATATTTGCTATAAAATATACCAGTGCAGGCCCAAGTAAAAGAGGCGAGGTAGGTCAAAGATGATAAGTTCCAATTTCACAAACGTACGTTTTAAATATGTTGAATTTATCACACTTAGTTTTCAAATCAAACGTGGTTGACATGTCTTGTGTGGTTCGTAGGAGTATATAAGTAGTGTATATTATTACTAACACCGAAAATAGCGCTCGCATATTCTTAAAACATAAAAATGAAACTAAACAAAAATTGAGCAATTAAAAATTATCTGTAATGAACTGGTTATATTCAATTAACTAACTAATTAAAAGCCCTTGGGGATAGAAGCCATTGTTTTGAATAACAAAAATAGGTTTTGGGCCTTCTTTTTCTTTTTTAGCATTGGATTTGGGCCTTGATATGTAAAGGATCCACTAATTCTCCTTTTTCTCAAATTTAATTTTATCCGGGTAGCATTCGTCTGTAAATTCCAATCCGTCTCGTCTCTACTCTACCATATCATATTTTGCGTCACATTTTAAGTCTCGCTATTAAATTATTATTATTTCATATCATATTTATTAAAAATAACAATTATATTACAATATGACAAACACTTTCAATATATTATTTTTGTAGAGCTGAATACAATTATATACTATTATAATATATTTTTGGTAGCAGAACGACTATTTGAATTGAACTCACCGAAAATTTAGTATCTCATGTCACAGAAAATTATTAGTATGATTGTGAAAAGAAGTAAATCAATTATGTTTAATAACTATTTACTCTGGACATTTCCATTTGGCAATACTGGTCTTTTCCAGTATTTGTACAATAATCGAACTCTCAATTGCGAGGCGTAATTTATAGCGTGAAAAAAGAAAATGTTGTAATTTAAAAAAATTTACAGCATTGTTTAGCAAACACTAATATGACCTAACATGGCCCAAATTGCCAGACCTGCTAAATTGCGTACAATAACAATTGTTACTATCCCGTACTAAAAGTACTATTTAGGATGTTTACTTTGATTATATTATTATGAGAAATTGAGATAAAAGAAAACTATCTCTCTTTATATTCCTAGACAGGTTTGAATAATTCTAAACGCACCGTCTCAAGAAATGGAGATTAGAAAATATGAGCTAAAGCATACGCCACATAATTGGTGTCTTTGCATGTTAAAGAGCAACAATAGCATACATTTGAAGATCAAACTTCACATTCGTAATTTTCGTAGTTTGTTGCTGGATGAGTAACAACAAATTCATGCATTCACATTTTTTGTTAGTTAGTCATGTGCTTGAGTTGTTTTTACTCAATTGAGTTTGAATAAACGTTTCATATAGTCTCGTCTTCGTTTATCTCATTTAACTTTTGCTAATAAGAAACTACTACTATAATTTAATTACGATAACTTTCTTGTTAGTCCAAATCTACATATCCATGTGTAGGAACCGGTTTTTGATAACCAATCCATTCTTTACCCATGGATCAATTATAGATATCTAACAAACACATACAAAATCCATACCTAGCATGCTCCTATGAATTTAATTACAATCATAGGATGTTTATTCGATATACCTGCAAACTTGATGCACAACGACTCTAGAGTTGATCTTCTGAACTGTCCCAGCTAGAATACAACGATGGATGGGATCGACCTCGTACTCTCTTTCTCACTATGGGAGGCGGCGCCAGCTCTCTCTCTCTCTAGGATTTTATTGCTTAGAATGCAAATAAGTAATGAGTCTTATGAGCCTTGTATTTATAGATAAATAACTGCTCACATTCATTGAACCTAGACAACCCTCACGGGCCGTAGGAGACATGCGCCTAGCCCACTAGAAACATAGGCCATTGGGCCAGTTCAGGGATCTACTAGCTTAAATAAGATTGGCCCGATAATATCTGATTTAATCCATTCAGCCCAGAAATATAAATCAGATATAAATATTAACTCATTCCACTAAAGAATTAATACTGACTTACCCTCTTATTTATATAATTGAGTCGGGGCTAGTATTAGACTTAATTAATCTCCGTATTTAAGATTCTCGAATATCCATTAATTAAATAAATACTTCTGACAGTAAATTAATTAATCAATTAATTATTCACTAATAAATAATTATCTCGAGTGCTACCACTTAAACTTATTATCGTATTGGAACTAATTCCACCTGCAGGGTTTAATACGACAAACTTATTAAGTCCCTCGAGAGGATATCATCATCCCATTATTCATAGGACACGGATCCTTATTGCAGCTCTATCAATATCAAACAAGAACTGCTACCGCCCAAAATACGAAATTTTGAACCACGATTAAGTTCTCATTTATAATAGATCAAAGCAATAGTCAGACACTTATTCATACTGATAAGCCCAATTAAGGTTAAGACTATTTAAGTCACCGAGATCTTTAATTCTCAATAATTCAGAACAGAGAATTAATCTCACTGTGATCCTTTCAATACGATTAACGTACTAGCATAAATAAATAGTCAAGATAAACTATTTAATACTATTATGCTACAATCTAAACCAACAACTCGTCCAATTTGTCTCGATTGTGAATATTAGTTTATATCTCATAAAATGCCGATTATATAATCTTCTGTGATTTACAACACACTATATAATCTATGATATTGAGATAATTGGACAAATAATAATTATGCAATAATAAACATTTCAGATAGGAGAATTATAGTGAAAATAAATATCAATTGTATATAGACAAAAGTCTTGCTTTCGTATACAACCCTTCACCATGAAGGTATTACAAAAGTCTTTCAACATGCCTTTTAGGAAGGTGCAATGATAAGTATATTTTAATCTTCACAATTATGAGATTCTTGAGTATTTTCATCCCAACGTCGTTTTGCAGTTTCACTGATAAAACAAGGTAGATTTGTTGCTGAAAATTGAGAATATTATTATTGCAAAAACAAAATATAGCGGTGTTTTTGAAATCATGTGAAAATATAAATTTGGATCATTTTATCATCTCTGCCAATTAATCCTAATATACTTTTTTAAATATTTGATTTTATTTCTCCCACATTTCACCTCTGGCGCTTTTCTTCTAAAATTCCAAAAAATATCATATAACGTGAAGCGGCGGTAACGTAGATTCGTCATATTTTATCCCCATCGTCCACCTCTTTTCTCTTCTTCGAATAATCTTCACTCACAAATTTCAATTTCCAAAATATATTTTTGAGTTATAAAAATTTATGTTGTTTTAATAATGAATGAAAGTCCAATTTACCTCGTTGTCTTAGTCACCCCTTGAATCGTATTATTAGTGATTAATATTCAAATAAAATATCTAGTACAATTTTATTTGTGAAACTAATCTTACTGACTTTTTGTTGGGGTTAGGTACATTATTTCTATTTTAAATTAATATGACCCCACGCACTGACGCACATTTAATTTTAAGTACAACAAAAACGTTAAATCTTGTTTAATTAAAGCACTTATTAACTTTCATTTGAAGGGATTAAATTACCTTTTTCTCTCACGTAATTTTTTTTCATTATATATATGGAAATTAATTCATTATTGCAATCCTACTTTAATTTTTACATCACACAAAGTGCTATAAATAGATCTCCATATTCCTTGATTATTTCATCCAAAACACATTGAAATTATCTTGAGAAATCTCTATTGAAAAATGGGTATCACCAAAACCACAGAAAACCAACCCAACAACACACAAGAAAGCAAAGAATTGCTCACTACACTCCCAAAAGAGAGAGGTTGGAGAACTTCAAATATCTACCTATATCAAAACTTTTGGTGCCAACCAAAGGAAATTGAAGCCATAATGTCTATGCAAAAGCACTACATTGCCGAAGACACCGATATCATAGTCTCCACCATCCCGAAATCTGGCACTACGTGGCTCAAAGCTTTGTGCTTCGCGGTCGTGAATAGGCACCACTATGCCACCCACCACGACCGCACCAACCACCCCTTGCTCACTTCCAATCCACATGAGCTTGTTCCTTTCCTCGAGTACAAACTATTTGCAAATCACGAGATCCCTAACATGACGCGTCTGCCAAGGCCCCATCTGGTGGGCACCCACGTGCCAGTGGGGGCCTTGCCAGACTCTGTCAGGGATTCCAAATGCAAGATTGTGTACATGGTGAGGAACCCTTTCGACACGTTTGTTTCAATTTGGCATTTCATGAGTAAGCTGAGGCCGGATTCGTTAGGCCAACTGTCGATCCAGGAAGGGTTCGACATGTACTGTCGGGGAACCATAGGGTTCGGCCCGTATTGGGACCACATGTTAGGGTATTGGCGTGAGAGCCTGAGAAACCCTAACAAGGTTTTGTTCTTGCGGTATGAGGAGATGAAAGAAAACACGAGCTTCCACCTGAGGAAGCTTGCGGATTTCTTAGGGTTTCCTTTCAGCGGCGAGGAAGAGGAAGAAGGGGTAGTGGAAGGGATAGCTAAGATGTGTAGCTTTGAGGAGATGAAAGAGCTGGATGTGAACAAGGGGAAGGGAGCCATTGTTGATTTTGAGAATAAGGATTTGTTTAGGAAAGGTGTGGTGGGAGATTGGGTGAATTATTTTAGTCCAGAAATGGTGGAGAGATTGAGCAAGATCATGGAGGAAAAGCTAGCTGGTTCTGGTTTGACCTTCCAGATTTTATTAGATTAATGATCATCGTCAATCATCAATCATCAAATAAAAATAATAATAATAATGTGATGGTACATTATTAGCCTGTGATTTTCAATATATATATATATATATTCTTACTTCTTAGCCCCGCATGCATGGTGTTTATTTATGCGTGAATAATTACTGAATACTAGTATGAGTCTTTGAATAGTTTGATAACATCAATATCATGAAATAAAAATAATACTCTCTCTCTCTCTCTCTCTCTCTCTCTCTCACGCGCACACACACACACAAAGTGTATTTAGTCGGTTTGGCCCACGTAAATATCATCATCATTAATAATTCAAATCAAAATAAAATGAACCTCTCTCTCTATCTTACACACACGCACATTATGTGTATTTGATCGGTTTGGTCCAGGTTAATATCATCAAATCAAAATAAAATGAATCTCTCCCCCCCTTCTCTCTCTCTTACATGTATCAGAAAAGAAAAGTTTCCTATCATATATAATCAAATATGAAAAGTACGAGTACATGCTATAAAACGGAGAAAAAAAAGTAGACAAAGATTCAATAAAATACAAAACAATATACTACAAGGTTTTTTGGGGGAGCATCCGAGCCATTTGTGTTGAAGAGACTTCAGTCTTCACATTTCTCCTTTCCTCAACTAAAATAATAAGGACTTATAGATGTGTTATTTTGGAATGTAATATTCCATCCATCATTGAGACAATTATAAATCTTATTGGTCAACTAATAATTGCAGCTTAAATTTCTTAATCTCCTAGTAATTGATTGGATCAACTGTTTGTATAGAGTAGGGTCGTATTATTGAAGAAATAGTCTGTTTTTTTATGCATCATTATCAATCAAGTAATATGGAGATCTATTAGTGTGTGTTTGGTTTGAGTGATTAGGAGTGATTGATAAATAATCATATGTTTTGTTGCATGATTGGGTCCGTGATGGATAACTAGACCCTTTCATATCAATCAAATTAGTGATAAACTATTTTTCCTATTTTGGGTGATTAATCATTCATCCAAATCATTTGAAAAAAATTAACTTTGCTCTCAAATTTCTCCGTTCAAAATCTTATCTCTCTTTTACTTTTTCTCTCTCTTCAACTCTGTGGTGCCTCTCTCTCTCTCTCTCTATTTATCCTAGGTTAATTAAGATGATAATTAATCTAACCAAACATATGATAAATAATCCAAATATTACAATCCTATCATATTTATCAATCTTATTTATCCTATCCTTAAAACCAAACATGCCTATACTTTATAGCGTTTTGTGTAATGTACAAAGTAGGTTTGCATTAATGAATTTCCTTATATTGAATGAAAAACACCTGACAGGCTATGTACAAGTTTCGATTCAGATCGGATCCTCTTTCCAATATTTCAAATCTCACGCGTCCCCCACTGTTAATTTCGTTTTTATAAATTTGGACAATCAGTGATTCTAAGGCTCAGAACTACATATGTTGGCTATTTAATACTACAAGATTTTATGCTATTTTAAAAGAGACAACAGGATTATGTAAATACATGCTATTTTTCACAAACTAAACGACTCACAAGAGCACTAATAGCTTAATCCTAAAAAAGATTGACAACAAATATACATACATAACTCAAACATGCAAAATACAACAGAATTTCTTCTGCACTGCAAATAAGCTATTTTCACCAACTTTCATATGGCATTTATGTAATGTTTCTATCACATACCATATTCACAAGGCCAATCTTTCAGATTTTGCTGAGCTTTAGCTGCTTCTTTCTCCGGGAGTTCTAATAAGCTCGTATCAAACCATTGGAATCGAAGTAGAACGAAGCAATTGAACCTCAGAGACCAAACAGTTGTCCAATTTTATAGCTCACTTAGAAACACGAGCACTGATGGAAAGTTGCAGTTTTAAAGTATTGCACCTGTTGACAAGAAGCAGATATATATCAGTTATTATCTTTTCATGTTATCAAAGCATAAACTATATAAGTCAAACCTCGGGCTTCATACGTGCGCATATCATGCTAGTAAAAACATAGAGGAAGATGCAGATTGGTATTTTGATACCAATAAATAGGAAAGGTAATTGAAAATAGAAAGAAAAAACAAGAATTTCAGTTGATATAGAATTCAGAAATTGGTTTCAAAAACTCTCTTTTCGTTTTATTGGTGCAAGCCACGTAAATACGTTTATTATTTCAACTGTAGCAAAGAATTTTAATTTCAAATGTACCTTCCAAGAGCACATAATGGCAAGAATTCATATTTCTTGACTTAATTCCATAGGATCTAGGTGCCTTTGAAGCTCAATGGCAGGTGAGCATCGTGAATTCTCTTTCGCCTCCAAAGGAATAAGTTGTCCGACATATAAGCACTTTATGATCCAGTAAACCGACTGCATCAGATTTACAAGTCTCGTGTCATTATCAGTGAGAGCAGGATATCTTCTCTACACATTTATGTCAATTTGATACCAAATCAATTATTTCCTAGTGTAAGTCTATTGGTTTTCAAGTTTCTAGTCAAATGAGAGCTCACTGCAGCATGAGAGTGATGACAGCAATAACTAACCGTCACAAATATGTTCTGCTCCATGGCACAGTGTCGCAAGTGACGAGAAACACGACTCTCCTCCTCAGCAACAAGTACACCCATTGAAATTCTCCCAGTCTCTAGATTCTGGATCAAACCTTGCAGTGTTTTGAAAACCTGCGCACCGCCATGCTGGGCAGAATAAAGATCAATTAAAGGATAGAACCATGAGCTTTCTGTCATGAAAATGAGATATGTATCTCAACAAAATGAATGGTGGCATCTTATCATAACGCGAGTAAATAAACCACATGCAATTTGATGCCAAAGGTGAACAAATATATATTGAATAAACTTCATAGCATATTCTGAGTAAACGAAACATATTCTGAATAAAAGAAAAAACTAAGGAATATAATTTCAATATTGCAAATATTATTGCCTAGGCCTCTTAAATGTTGTATCATTCCTTAGTGTATATTTTGGATCCAATTCACCTCTCCAATCCGACCATCCAATATTATACAGGATGTCCTCACCAAAAAATGACAGTAAAACGCATGCATTTTGTTTTTTAAATTACCAGTCTACAAGCATATTATGATACCTTGAGAATGGTAGTAATGTTTGCCAAATATTTGGTTTTTCCATGAAGCATGACTCCCAGATTGTTGAAGACGAGAGAATGAGCGTTGTATTTGACAGCTGTATACACTTGGTCGTTCATGCTAATCATATTTCTGGGTAGGATCATGTACCTGAAAAATAAAAAAATCAGCACATGATAAAATGAGAAGCAAAAGGAAGATTTAGGGACCAAACTTCGTCAGTCATGATAGATGCAGCAATCATGTCATATGTCATTATTATTGATTATACTGAAGGTATTTACCAACAAGAAACATGAAAGAAAATATTAGTCTAGGCAAGATATAACAATACTTGACAAGCATACCTGTTCGGCTGCAAGACAAAACCTGCTGCAATGGAATCAATAAGCCAATTAACTCTCAGTACATATGCATTCACAGCACATCCATACAAGAACTTGAATGATTGTATCTGAGATAGAAAAACAAGAATTAGACATTTTCAGACAGCAACAGAATAATTTGCAATGAGATACCTCTATTATGGGTGTAAAATTGTGGCAAGAAATATAAGACAAATGCAAAAAGTAGCTCAATATTTCTAAAAATTGAAAGGCAAGTTCAGGTTAATCATGTAGATACCTAATTTAGGAACAGAGACCGCTTCTAAACAAGCCTTATAATCCATGTTAAAAGACAAAATATACATAGTTCTGCATTCAAATTATGCTCTTACTTCCATAGTATTACTCAATTTTTACAATTAGGAAAGAAATATCAAAATTCTCAGTGTAGAGAAACTAAGAGGATCATATGGAACAGAACCAGGTGCTGCTTGAACTGAAGTTCAGCAAACTCAACTTTCGCTAACTATTTTTTAATTGCTACAGTCTGATTTCACAATTGTAGTTCATGAACTTTCATAAGAAGCTAAGGGCTCTTCATTGGTAATGATTTTTAAAGCATAAAACAGTTGGAATCTGACCTTCTTTAAGCATAAAACTATTGGAAGGACCCGAGACTTAGACCTAAAGCTTCTCTTTCCCTTGAAGTTTGCAGATGGAATTTGAGAGAGGACTATGCCACCATATTTTCTAATGAGACCATCAAGTTCCTTTTCCTTTTGCTGAGAAAATCCAGTAAGCAAAAATTCCATGTTTTGGAATATCAACCTTTTTTTCTTCTTATCCAAGTCAATTCTTAAACATCTGTCCATCTGCTGAGCTCTAGACTCAAGAGGAGCACTGGATCTAGTCAACCTTTTCGCAGCTCTAGTAGAATAGCCTGCAAAGATTTTCAAAGTCATCATTTAGAATATCAGCAAATCAAATTTGCATCATATGTAAGTCAGGATTTCCCTTACAAGGTTTTGATGCCATTTGCAACTTCCGAACTTTTTTGTTGTCTGGAATATTAGTTTCCCTTTCAGAAACATGAACTCGTTTCTTTGATGGTAGCTTTTGGGCACTTTGATTGTCAGCATGAATTAGCTTGGGCTGCAGGTTCTCACAGGGCAATTGCTTCACCGTGCTTTCCGGTTGTGCTGCCTCAATTGGGTTTTCTTCAGCAAAATTGTACTTACACTTACTAGAAGCATGGAAGTAGGGTTCTGTCCTATGGTTAACTACGGGAGATAGATTTGGAGCAATTTTTTCTTTATTTAGAACTTGTTGCTCAGCCCCAGCCTTCTGAGCTTCTCCCCTACTACGAGAATCTGTCTCCTGGAAAGTCAACTTAGAGTTCCTCTCTAATGGAAATGAATGTTTCTGATGACTATCTTTTCCAGAAAGCATATTATGGCTGGGCAACAGCATACTATAATCCCTAAGAGAAGTTGATCGCTTATAAACTATAGTCCTGGCAACATTATCCTCTTCAGCTGGCATATTGTGTAAAGACGGGTCATCCAACACATTGCCTTCCTTATATTCAATTGTAGTAGGAAGGATTGGGTCTCCGTAGTTTAAAGTTGGTGAGGAACATAGATTCTCAGGAATACTAGATGGCACATAAGAGCAAAGGGGGTCGACCAAAGATGCACTTGAAGATGCCACCTCTTGAGAAAGCAACATCCTATCATTTGCTTTGTTAGAGAAATTTTCGCTAGGTATGCTTAGTTGAGAAGCTACTATGGCCTGTTTATCATGATTCGGCACAAAGGAGTTGACATCTGGTGCGGTATATGCAGATTCTGACAAATAGCTTGTCTGGCCAACAAAAGGTTCTGGGATTCTGCATTTCATAGTGGCACACTTCACTTCGTTCTGCGAACATAGAAGTATATAAGAAAAGCAAAAGAGAAAAAGCCATAACTGAGAAAGAGAGAGAAGAAAATATAAACACTAATCATGAAGAAACAAAATTTCTTGCTCATGGGAGAAAAATAAGACAAGTAGTCACTCTCCTCTTATAATATCATAGCAAATGCCATGCTCCTTTTTCAAACTGTTGCTTTTGTATTATCAAAGCATATCTATATATTTTTAGTCAGACTACTTTAGTCGGAGCATCTCATTGAGTTTGCAAGCTACATTCTAATTATATTCAGTTTTTCACTAGCAAACCATATAAGAAGGCATCAAATGAATACCGAAAGAGAAATTCATAAGGCAGACTTTATGGTAAAACCTATCATAAGGTACTAAGTGATCAATGAGAAAAAATCCACAAAATGCTTACTTGCTATATAACTTTCCACTAGATGTACTTAGTCAACAGGTTCCTTTAAGGTTGTGAAAACTTGTTCCAATTGAAATTATCTACAAAATCTATACATCTGTCAGAAACCGTGATTTGTTGATGATAGTTTGATAGGACAAAAATGCAACTTCAACTTACATTGCTTGACCAACCACCAAGCCAGCGGCTGTGGAACCTTTCTTGAACTATATTTGATTGAAAATGATCTTTTTCTGCAAAGAGAACAATATTAACTAGTTATAATTCCTTCAGTATTATTTCTCAGAGCAAATAAAACAGAGGAATTAGGAAAATAATAATGTACCCCCATCTCGAAAACTCATAATAGGTGAAGAGCTCACATGACTTTCATGCGGATTGCTTTCTGGTGTTAGAGCGTTGGCTTCCTGCACATTCGAGGAAATAGTGATCTGCAAACTGTACAAAACTAAAGGTGCTGAAAGTTCTTCACTAGCATTTGAATACTTTTCAAATCACACAAAAGGGAAATTTCTACATGCAGCCAAATTATGCTTCTAACAGTACCGCGAAACTTTCAAATTAAAGCCTGCCCGATACGCAATTGGCATGGTTTATTGAAAAATAGATACAAAACTATCAACAGAGAAATTTGAATGAAGATTGATCTTTACGAACCTCTGCTGAAACTGAAGGATGACAGTTTTCCTGAGCATTAACAGCCCTCAAGCAATCATTATAGAGTCCAACATCAGTGCCCAGATCACAAACTGTATTACGAACTACCTTGTTTTCTGCCTCACTGCCAGTATATTCGGCAGCCAAATCCTTTCTAAATTGCAATTCGTTGTCAAAATAACAATTACCAGAATCGTCACAAATTCTAGCAGATTCCAAAGTATCCTTAACTTGAGATAGCAAACTAGTCTTGTTATGTTCTAATAATTCATCATGTTCAGATTCCAAAGTATCCTTAACTTGAGATACACTTAACTCATTTCCAGGCAACTCATTGAAGTGAATCCCAGCATCTTCATACGCACTTTCCATAGTTTTATCATCCAAGTCAGATAAATTATCCATATCACTTGTCACTGAAAATGAGTCAGCAAAGGTGTTTTCCAAAACTTCTAACCGTGCTTGTTTCAGCTGAAGTGAAGCTTCAAGTATGGCTGAAGCTGAAGAATATTTTTCAAGTGAATCACTGTCGATCACTTCATTAATTACCAGTGCTTCAGATGCTGCAATACACAGCTCTACGGCATCAGAAGCAGCTTCAGACAAATTCACACCGTCATCAAGCTTCAGCTGTTCGATCCTTTCAACATGTCTCTCCAAATCTACTGTTTGAGTACAATTTACTACACCAGCATCTAGAGATGTACTTAAACTAGCATCCTTCTGAATTTCTAAAGCTCCGCAAGGTTGAGACACAATGGGATAATTAGGCTCTATTTCACATGCATCATTACTTAGATCTGTGTTGTCTAAATCGCCATCTGACGACAGGCAAAGATGAAAATGTACCACCTTCGAAAGAGAAAACATAATGTAATTTAGACTTTGTATATAATGTGGTTTTCATGCAGCAAAGAGTGTACTATGAAGCATAGATTTTCGCAATAATGACCAAGAACAAAGTCATCGAACACAGTCTAAACGCATCCAACATCGCATGGTATATCTGGAACATAGCCACATCAGCTTCATATAAAAGTGTATGTGGCTTCAGATTTGATGGTTCCAAAGAAACTACATATTTTCAGAGTCTCAGACTTAAATAAAGGTAAGAAGACTGTCTCTATAAGGTATAGAAAAACCAAAGTTCATTGTGTTTTTTTTCCTCATGGGAAACATCATAAGGCTGAACAAAACGCCTGAGAATATATAATGTCAGATGTCTATACCAGTCTCAGTTACAATTTAGAACGTTTATAATCATAAACAAACACTCCAGATATCATGAAAGCTTAAGCAAGGGAAGATCTAGGTACCTACCATTTTCTAATCCATTAAGCAGCCCAAAATATTGAATCTTTTAAAGCATCAATTCAATGCTTGGGAATAGAAAAAGTTTATAGTCATGGACAACTAAAAGATCTCCACCAATGTATTGTAGGAAAATTATTGGCGGAAACTTACGTCGTTAGCAGATTGAGTAAAATTGAAGGGCGAACTGTCAGTCCCGGATACAAATAATTGACCAATATTACAGCCACCTTTGTCCCACAATGAATCTCCACTGTTAATATCCCTAAATTCCTGTTAAAACAAAATGATGAAATTATGGCTCCCCGAGATGGAATTTTCAAGCAGAGTACGAAAATTACTAACTTGCACTATCTAAGTAAAAGAGATCTGGCATTTTTCTGCAGCAGAAACAACAGAAACAACAAGCTGAATTTGTGTTACATAATAATTGTAGACAGTAATTCTATATAAAGTTGTCAGGGTACAAAACAAATCATGCAACTAAACCAATTTTTACTGAGTTTTTGCACCTCGTTTCTGTATCAATACTAACACCTTTAATCTACCAAACTTCCATATCGGAAAGTTATACAACTACTTTAACAAATAGCACTAACTTCACTACTCAAAGCCATTAACATCTTCACTTTAAAAGTCATGCAGCATAATCAAAACATTCCTACCTCCCAAGAGACAGAAACCGTCAGCCAACATCATAAATTGCAAACACCTAGCAAATGCAGCATTAAGTTTAACAAAACAAAACATATTAAGAGAAGTTCTTCTTCCATCAAACCTCAACCCGCTGCTCGAACGTAATGTGATCTTCCTTCGTGCTCTCCACATCCAACCATGCGCCATTGCATTGCTGAAGCCAGCACGACAACCACGTATCATCCTGCCAGAATCATCCCCAAATAAGCACCGAATTCAGCATAATCCGCAGCCAAACAAATTCTTCGGGTTAGGTACAAGCATAAAAGCAGATGATACAACGTCGCTATGGTTGCAATAGTGAAGAAAGCACTGAAAAATACTTATTTCTAAAAAATGCGATCAAAACCGAAGATTTTCAGAATACATTAAGATTTGGACGGTACCAAAAAATAACGGAATCGAAAAATTCAGAAAAGAGAACCTACTTCGGAGAATTGTGGAGATCGAAATCCTGATAATCTTGCCATTGGATGATTGGGGGGAAAGAAAAATTAATTTGCCGTCCGGCACCGGCGGTAGGTTTTGAGAGTGAATGAATTTGGCGCCAAGTTAAAATTTGCCGGGAAATTAAACGCCAGAGCGGCAGTGAAGTCGCATCTATCTCTAAATAAATATTTTCCTTTTTCCTCTCAAAAAAAAAAATCCTTTTCTTAAATAAATGAAATGAAATGGGTGAGTAAAAGTAGGCCTAACGGCCCAACTGCCCAACCCAATAACAAAACTACACAGCCGTTGGCCGTTAAAAACGACAATGTTTTTAACCCTGGACAGAGTGGGACATGATTCAGAGAAGAAAAAGTAGGCCTAACGGCCCAACCCAATAACTAAACTAGCAAAAAGGAAGGATTTTTTGCGTTGGCTGCGCCGCCGAGCCGAGAAATAGGAGAGAAGAAATTTTAGGTCCAAAACGACAACGTTTTTAACCCTGGGACAGAGTGGGACATGATTCTGAGGACAGACGATCCCAACCCCTGTTGGGCAATACGCAATAGATAAGAGCTTTTTTTTAGGACGGTAACTTTAACCATTTTTCATTTATAGGCCAAAATTTTGCGGGCTTTCAATTTTAGAACAATATTTAAAATATTAATCAATTTTAGGACAATATCTAAAATATTGATCAATTTTAGGACAAAATTAAGCCCGATCGGGCTAAGTCGTACTTCACTCTCATGTGAATTCAAATCTTTGGCCCGATTCCCACTTCGCTGCCAGCTAGGCAGTCCATTCATCAATTGTATATATTATTATTACAAACAAAAATCAATTATTCACACTACAAAGTAAACTCGCCCACAAAAAGAAAACAAAAACACACAACAACCACCCCAAAGCTGAAGAACCCTAGTCACAATCGATTGCAAATCAGAATTTTTACTGCCCGAACTAAATGTAATTGACATAATAGACTCTTGGGGCGGCTGCGGTGTGGTTTTGTTTTCTTTTTCTGGACGAGCTTACTTTGTAGGGTGAATATTTGATTTTTATTTGTAATAATAATATATACAATTGATGAATGGACCGCCTAGTTGGCAACCAAGTGGGAATCGGGCCAAAGATTTGAGTTCACGTGAGAGTGAAGTGCGACTTAGCCCGATCGAGCTCAATTTTGTCCTAAAATTGAAAGCCCGCAAAATTTTGGCCTATAATTGAAAAACAGTAAAAGTTACTGTCCTAAAAAAACGTTCTTCTCTACGCAATAGGCTCCTCGACTATCTTTCTAAAATATGGAATTTTAATGAATGTTAAGAAAGTGAGAAGATACCATTTTATATGACATGTTTATTAGAGCTGGCAAAAGATGCGGTATAAAATATCGGGCTAGGTCGGTCGATATGAAAACTAGCCAAGCCTAAACAAAAAATTATTGTCTAAATTTTTCGGACCGGCCTGAGCTATTGGACTTTTGTTCTTTATGAGGTGGGCCGATTCGGCTTGATATTCTATTCACGCTTGTAATTTTCTCCCCAACCTGATCCAAAATTAAATGGACTTTTCAGGTTGGGCTCATTTTACCAGCTTTAATGTTTATGTACATGTCCCATCATCACATGTCAGATGAAGAGATAACATATCGCATGTTGTGAGAAGATGCAGATGAAGTGTTATGAGATATGCTTGTGCAGCAAACCTACTTTGAGAACTATAACAAGTACTTACTACGTCCACAATAAGTGTGACCCGAAGGGAGTAGTGATACAGGTTTAAGGAAAAAATGATAGTGGGTGGGAGCGAGGAAGGTAAGTGTATTAATTTTAGTTGAATTGAGGAGGGTGGGTGAGAGTGATGAATGTAAAAGAGTTCTATTTATGAAAATATAACACTTATTGTGGACTGTCGAAAAAAGAAATAAAGTCACACTTATTGTGGACGGAGGGAGTACATATTTATGATTGCGACGGTCATGAGACCTGGGGCGGACGCAGAAAAAAATATTGATGGTGGCTTATATTGTTTCATATTCTCATGTATATTTTAAATAACATTATATTATATCACAAAAAAAATCACAATAATGACATTAACAATGATAATTTTTTCAATAAATTTTGCCTTGAAGCTGACGAGGAAAACGGAAAACGAGGATACAAAAGAGGGTGAAATTTTCTTGTTTCTGAGTGGACCAGATTACATTTTCTTATTACTTAAAAGGCGTGTGTGCTGTTAATTTTTTTTAAAACGAAGTCGTTGTGGTATTTTAAAAGTGCTCGGAGCAGTAGCACTTCTTTAGTTAATTTTTTTAAAACTTTTTATGCTTTACTTTTAAACTTTTCAAAGTTGCTATTCAACTAATAGAAGCGTCAATTACAATTTAGGGTCTTTTTTCTCTTTCTTTTCTTTTTTCCCTTTCTTCCCCATCGTTCCTCTGCAACTCTACAAGTTCATTCATGGCTTCATTCTCTCAATTTTTTCTTTGTAATTTCAGCCCCTACTCATCTATAATTTATCATAAATTTTTCTTTACTGTTATTTCCATGGTAGGGGCTAATGCTCATTTTTCGAAAATTTCAATAAATATAAGAAGGGCAAAAAAATAAAAAATAATAAAATAAATAAATAAATTGGCAGGGAGGGCCCTTGAGCATCCTTACTTTGTCCGCCTTGGGAGACCCCTAATGGTCTGTCAATAATGGTTGCTATTACAAAGCTAAAGAATCCCCAATAGTTTTATGTATTTTTAAGTTAGC
Source organism: Schizonepeta tenuifolia (assembly GCA_029490685.1). Classification (NCBI taxonomy): domain Eukaryota; kingdom Viridiplantae; phylum Streptophyta; class Magnoliopsida; order Lamiales; family Lamiaceae; genus Schizonepeta; species Schizonepeta tenuifolia. The sequence continues at coordinate 65,592,737 of CM055960.1, read as the reverse complement.
AATTAACTATTTTATTTTCACTATATTAAGTACTCATTATAATTGGTGCCCCATTTGTATTATATTATATGACAACTCTATTTACCATTTTGGATCATCACATGTCCCTCCTAATAACTAGTAAAACTTATCGTACTTTGAATCACGTAAACCCATTATAATTTATTGTGGGGTTAATGGATTACATACACACCTTTTTCTTTCTCTACCCAAAGAAACGGAGTTCCTAAGACACACTAAGTGCGACACTTGGACTACTGCAATCGGTAGTTTCAAGGAAAAAGAAAAAAACAAACTACTTTCATTGGTCACTTTTGGACAACTCATTCTCACTAGAAGATAAAAGTTATGTATTATGCAAAAATAAAAAAAAATGGAGAGAAGTCATCAATTTAAGTTGTTATAACATGAACGGGTTATGAGTAGTCCTGAGTTAATATTTTTTAACTTTTCTTTTTTGATAAATAAAACTTGATATATGGTATTGGGTGCCACATGATTTTCTAATAATAAGGTTGGGTTATAGGAGGTTATTGATGGAGTAGGAGTTAAATATAGTGTTAGGATTTTACACCTTAATCACACAGATCACAATAGCAATTGTTCAAGGAATTCAACGCAATGAAAACAAAATCAAAACAACAAGGAGATTTATGTGGTTCGGGAAGAATCCCTATGTCCACGGGAGAGTGAGGATTATTCAAATCACCAAGAAGGAATTACAGATCACTATCTCTCGCTATGCTACCAAGAAAGATGAACAAATCCTTACAAGATTTCTCTCTCTCGCTCTAGCGTTTGTGTTTCTGTTCCTTCTCTCTACTTCTACAAAATACAAGATGATTGATAGAAGAATAATGAATCTAACCAGCTAATATACTCGAGTAAACCGACTCCAACTCACAATCTGCATCGTTGATGATCAACGTTCAGGATCACGTAGCTCACGTTACTTGATCTCCACACAGTTTCTATAACCAACTCTTGTTACAACATTTTGCAGACAAAATTCGAAGTTTATATCCTTTTGCATCGTAGTCCTTCCTCTTCCATATATTTACCTTATAAACTTATTATTCTAATTTTTATGTTGCGTATGTGGAAGAGAGAGAAGTAAATATTTTATTAAAATGATGGGTTATGGGAGATTGATGGGAGTTGTATTGTAATCAATTTTTTTTTTATAAGTTTAGTCAATATTTAACAAATCATGATTAAGATTAATTATTCATAAATTATCTTTAGTATCCTCTTCAATCTCCCTTAATTTTTTGGGAAAATTGCATCAAAACCCCCGACCTTTATTTTTAATTTTCGGTTTTAAATCAAACTTTTTAAAATTCGCAAATTAATGTACGACCTTCCAATTTGATGCAATTACCTCCCACGGCGTATCTCCGGCAGAAATCGATTGACGACGTGGTAAATTATTTCCTTACGTGGTATTAATTTGCATTCGTGATATTAATTTGATTACGTGTTGCACGGGAAAAATTGCACAAAAAAACACTGACCTTTTTTCAATTTCCGGTTTTAAACCAAACCTTTTAAAATTCGTAAATTAATGTACAACCTTCCAATTTGATGCAATTACCTCCCGTGCCCGATTTTTCCCCAATTTGTTGTTGACATGGAAGCCAGAATCTTCTTCAACAGACTTCATCTCCATAATTATTCTCCATCGGCTTCCTCATCTCCATGGGTTCTCCATCGGCACAATCTGGATCTTGAAATAATCCCGAAGCTTAGCAGCGGCTACCTGCCCCCCATTGTTTCTGCTTCATCGCTATCAGGACCACAGCTCCACCAGTTGAGCAATGATAAAGCGCACCAAGACAAAAGATGAACAATAACCTATTCTCTATTAGTAGATTCGAGCAATAATTTAAGCAAAATCATCGAACAAAAACAGAGCAAGTAGATTCGATTGTCTGTAATAGAGTATTAGGAAATTTGGGTTATTGATTCAGAGTGTTGTGTCGTTTTGGGTCTGCTTTTTCACCTCATATATGATTAAAGGAACGACGTCGTTTAGGATAGGAGTAAAACGACGTCGTTCCAATTAATATCAGATATGCATAATTATTTAACACATAAGTAAATTAATACCACGTAAGGAAATAATTTACCACGTAGACAATCGATTTCTGCCGGAGAGAAGACGTGGAAGGTAATTGCATCAAATTGGAAAGTCATACATTAATTTGCAATATTTTAAAAAGGTTTGGTTTAAAAGCGGAAATTGGAAAAAGGTTATGGTTTTTGGTGCATTTTTCCCTCGTTTTATATTTGCATAGTACGACGTCGTTTGTCGAGTCGGAGAGTTTTGCCACATAGAAAATTCCGGCTTTCATGTTAGCAGCAAATTGTGGGAAAATCGGACAAGGGAGGTAATTGCATCAAATTGGAAGGTCATACATTAATTTGCGAATTTTGAAAGATTTGGTTTAAAAACCGAAAATTGAAAAAAGGTCAGGGTTTTTAGTGTAATTTTTCCTAATTTTTTTTGTTTTTTTTTCTGAATTGAAAACGTGGAGATTGAGATTTGTATTTCGAGCTTTCTTTGTTTTTTTATAAAAGGATATTGACATTCGGCCACACTGTGGCCAATCACACGCGTAAAAAAAGAAAGGTTGACCGTAAAATGGAAATAATCACATTTTCCTTTAGAGTTTATGCTTCCCAATTAAAATATATTTCTATTTTCAAAACCTATATTATTATTTTTAACTTGTATGGTCGGCCACACTCTGCCGAATATCATTAGCCTAAAAATGGAAAAACCTAACTGACCTAGACGCTAGTCATCTCCGAGTAGGTTGATCCAAACTGATTGTGGGCCCAAGTTTTGGCAAACGATATAAAAGTGGGCTATTATCTTTCCAAAGCCCAATCATATCATAAACTAAGAAAAAAAGTATTTTTTTAATATATGGAAACGGCCAAATGTAATCTCCACTCAAAATCAACCACATAAAGCAGAAACCAAACCATGAACACAGGGACGGTAGCGCAAAGATATTTTCGCACCAAAATATAAACAGAAAAAACTGCTGTCTGAAAAACTTTCTTCAATAGCAAAATCATAAATTTCTTGAGGAATTATTGTAGATTCAGTGCATATACATATATATATATACACACATATACGATGGCGTGTACGCTGTCAGGCAACAGCTGCAGCATTTCTGCATCAGCAAGGCTACTGTTCAATAAATCCCAGCCAAAAAAGAGGCAGAATTTGCAATATAACTTCAGAATTAGGGCTTCTGCTGATGATGCTGAAGACTGCAATACTGAAGAATGTGCCCCCGACAAAGAGGTTTTTCTTTTCATTTTCTATCTTCTTCAAATAAATAAGCTGTTTCGGATTTTCTCTATATGTTGAAGATTTTGCGTCTAAATACTGATTTGGGGGAATTGCATTGGTTTACAGAATTTCGACACTATGAGCCATATTTCTTTAGCTTTTTGGAGTTGTATGAGTAAAAGTATTGGTTAGAAGGGTAAAGGTTGAGTGTAAATCTGCATATGGATGTGCATTTTACTTGGATTTATTCTGCTATGTGAATCTGCTGCTATTGAAATAATTTATGATGGATTCAATATTAGATGATTATTGCATTATTGTAGTAAAATCAGCTGAATTAGTTGAAAATCTGTGGATTTCGATTATCAGCGTGGGTTATGACAGTGATTCACTAGGTTTATGCCTTACTTTAGTTTATTGCATTATTGTTGTTAATCCTTAATGTCGGATTCAACAAATAGATGATTATTGCATTATTGGTGTTAAAATCAGCTGAATTAGTTAAATTTCTGTGAATTTCGATTATCAGCATGCGTTTTGACCAGGAAATCAATTAGGTTTAGGCCTTCATCATGGTTAAAGGCATCTTAATTGGAACAGGTTGGGAAAGTGAGCATGGAATGGAAAGCTGGAGAGAAAACTAAAGTTGTCGGTACATTTCCACCACGAACCAGGGGTTGGACCGGATACGTAGAGAAGGACACAGCTGGCCAGACCAACATATATTCTGTTGAGGTAAGGAAATCACTAACTTTTTGATGTAAATATGGAAAATGTGAGTATGCCAAAAATCTAGAATGTATATTCGCGTAACATAAGTTGATGATGTGTTGATCCTCTTCGAATAGTCTTTTTTATGAATGCCTCTCTCAGGATTTGCCATTTGTTATTTACATCAAATACTCCATATATATAGGTGTTCCATTGGCCCAATCTTTTATCAGATAGTAATTGTCATTATTCCTGGGTTCTCGTCTTCTGAGCTGCAATATTTACCATCACTGTTGCTATTCTTATGCTTGCTTGTAAGAAATGCCACATTTAGGAAGGCATGTTCAGAATTTATGTCAAGAATCTTAGTAAGTGCAGCCATGGCCATTTCCAGTGTATCCTCAAGAAAAATTATGGCATGTTTGTCTTTTCGGAGCCGGGCTGTCTATGGCGTTGTCATAACCTATCGAACTTTCTCCTCTGGCGTGACTTCCTTACCTGTTTATTTACTTACCTATTGAAGGAGTTTAGAAATACTTGTACTAATAAAGTCCTTGCTTGGGAAAATATTTGATAATATCTTATGATTATCGTACCTTTTTATATGTTAAAACAATTTCCTTAAATCGCTGATCTAATAATGGAACGTGCATACATCGATTTCAAGTTATATGTATCAACATAAGAAGAGACGACTGCAGTTTCTCTTCTACTCGGTGCATCCAAATACACTGGCCCTTTTGTCATTTCTGCTTGAGATTCTACATAAAAACGAAATTCTGTTTGTCTGAATAAATACTGAACCTAAATATCTCACCTGCTCAGCCTGCAGTTTATATAGCAGAAAGTGCAATCAGTTCTGGAACTGCAGGTTCGTCCTCCGATGGAGCGGAGAATACAGCAGCTATTGTTGCAGGCATTGCTATAATCTCGGTTGCTGCTGCTGCCTCAGTTCTTCTTCAAGTAGACAAGAAGACTCCACCAGTGGTGCAGACTGTGGAATACTCGGGCCCGTCTCTCAGCTACTACATCAACAAGTTTACGCCTCCAGCAGCTGTTGAAACGTCTGCACCCCCACCTGTGACTGAAGGCTCAACGACAGACACCTCTGTTGAAACGCCTGCCCCCCCACCTGTGACTGGAGGCTCCACGACAGAAACCTCTGCTGAAACGTCTGCAACCTCACCTGTGACTGAAGACTCAACGACATAGACCTCCGTTAAAGAAGTCTCAGCCTGAGGTACAGGTCTATTGTCAGCTGGAAACACTATCTCCATCGGCTGCTGAGGCCTCTTAGGCCGTTGATCCTGCTAGTTTTGTGGTACTTCTAGTCTCAGTTTTCGTGTATGCAGCTTACTATTATGTGTTCTATTGTATTACTAAACACCATACGGTCTTTGGTGCATCGATGTATCACGTATGATCATTTATAGATCGAGAAATAGTATTGATTTTGTCTGTGGAGATGCAAAACTGAAGATAATGGATGTTAGGGTGTCTTACTTTAACACAGCAAGCTAATAAGCTATTGAGGTCCTTTGCTTCAAGGAAAATTAAAAGTGTTTTAGATCTACAGCTTCCTTCTCACTTTAGGGTGTGTTTACTTTCTATGCTTTCATTTAGAAATAAAGGGAGGGATAAACAAAAAGTACCTAAGGAGAGAGTTCCTTCTAAATTGGAGTGATAATATTTTCCCTCTTTGTGAGTAAGAAGGAGAAACTAAAAAGGAGGAGTTTAAAAAAGAAGGAAAGATGAATTAAGAAAGAAGGTAAGATTTAAAGGGTATGGTTTTTATTTATATCTCCAGTTACCTCTAAATGGAGGGTAAAAAAGTAAACGCAACCTTATGGTTTTATCATGCATGAATCCTGAAGCAGAATAAACGGAAAAATGTTCGACGCAATAATGTAAAAACTGCAAAAGAAATACTACAAAACAAATATTCACAATTAATTATTTGCTAACTGCTCTTTGTCCTTGAGAATGTTTATCAATAATTCAATATTTACATGAATCAGAATTTGGCGATCTACATTTAGAATGAGTAACAACAATCGATCAAATTATCAATATCAAGAAAAAAGCTATGATTGATTGCTAATCTCAAAGGGTGATCATACGCTGTCTTCAATGGTACATATTTTGTCTAATATCTATGATTGAGGATATGATCGATTGATTGCTGACCTAATAAAAAAAAATTAATTATACATAGGAAATGTTATTTGTCGCAATCGTGGCAAATACATCTTTCTAATTTTACCTCCTGTCTTTGTAGAGGGTGTTAATACTCTCTATTTTTTGGGTATCAATCAAAGCCGTTCATACGAACTATTTGGTGTTATGTATATTTATCCTGTTCATCTTCAGTAAAATTAATTGGTAACTATTTTTCGGTTTATGGGTTTGTCAATGGATAAATAAAACAACCCATCTATAAATATTTACATACATTATAAACAATTATTTGGGCATTATTTGGAGATGTAAAAATAATAATAATAACAATATCGAGAAGATGTCAAGACCGATTGTACATTTAACTAGCGTATAACCCGTCGAAAATCGACGGGAAATAATAAAAATTAATAAAATTATTAATAGTACTAATATGTGATAAATAAAAAAAAAATATTTGTTAATTATTTTAGAGTTAAATAATTCGATTATGCAATCTACTAAACTCGCTTAGAATTTATATCCCTTGAACACATCTCAAATCAATTAAAAAGTAATTTTACCACATGTTTACGTCTTAAACCCATATAGTTATGTTTGTTAAAAATTATAACTAATATATTCTCATTACTTTCGATAATTGTTAAAGCTCTATTCTTCTACAAAACCGATGTGGGCAAAAATATATTTCTCTATCAAAGGAAAACGACTCTTAAGCTGAATTTTTTAGCTTTTTATGAAGAAAAAGAGGCAAGGGAATGAGCGGGTAGTGAGAGAGAGAGGAGATATATAAGATTGTCTATAAGATGAAAGTGACCCTAAATACCCCACATTATGAAACAACACAAGATTAAGAAAAAAAAATAAGTTAAACCAGAGCTTCACAATCCCCGACGGTTCCGACCTAGAACCGCCTATTGACTACAATACTGATTTTAAATTATATAAATAATTATCTTCCAAATATATTCACAAAAAAATTAATGATGACATTTGTTTTCTTTTTACCTGAAATTAATATTTAATTATATACATAACTATATTTCAAAAATATTCACACAATATTTAATAAATAAAAATTTAGTTATAATTTATATTATTATATAAATAATCATCTTCCAAATATATTCATAGAAAATAAAAGGCAAAAATGCATAAAAAATCCCGACCTTTTTTCAAATTCTTGATTAAAACCAATCTTTTTCAAATTCTCAAATATAACTATCACCTTTCAATTTGACGCAATTGACTCTCGCGATTGATTTTTCCCCAATTTTTTGCTGATTTGGAAGCCAGAAATTCCAATATACACACATGGAATGCCCATCAATTCTCATATTCTATATGTCCAAGTGCGCCATGTAGGAATTTTCGGCTTCGAAGTCAGCAAAAAATTGAGGGAAAATCAATTTTGAGAGTCAATTGCGTCAAATTGAAAGATGCTAGTTATATTTAAGAATTTGAAAAAAAATTGATTTTAAACCAGAATTTGGGGAAAGGTCGGAGTTTTTTTTATGCATTTTCCCCAAAAATCTATTAGGCCAATTAATAAATTGACCAAATTAAATTAAATTAAACTATAAAATATAGTTATTTATTCGGCCGATTAATAAATAAATTGGCCAAATAAAACTGGTTGAACAAAATATGAGAAAATACATATTGATTCTAGGTATTTATAAGTTTTTCAATAGGTGAAGTTTCATTGAAAAACTGATGTGAGACACAAGATTTTAGTATAGATATTTAAAATCTATTATTTTACATTAAAAAAATTTAAAAATTGAAAATCTATATATTATTAAAACCAATGTTGATTCAAGTCCTCCATTTAATTTTAGGTCCTACGTGACGCAATCACAATTCGATATTTATATTTATCTTAAATGGTGATTTCAAGTATTTTTTTTTCAGATATATTATTTAGTATTCACATATATTGCATTAAAATCTTTCCTTTATTCTCAATTTAGAGTATACCTAATAGTTACCAAACTAAATTTAATTGATTTGCCCCGAATCAATCATGTACTATCTTTTTTTTCATATTATTATATTATTATTTTTTGCATTTTTAATTTAACTATTATAATAGATTTAATTAATCGGTTTTAGTCTTCCTATCTCTCTCTCTCTCTATATATATATAATATAATTCAATCTCCATATTTATCTTATATCTTCCTTTCTTATTGAATACCCTTATTTAATCACATTTGTTATCTTAAATGGTGATTTCAAAGTATTTTTTTTTTTCAGATATATTATTTAATATTCACATATATGACATTAAAATCTTTCCTTTATTCTCAATTTAGAGTACACCTAATAGTTACCAAACTAAATTTAATTTATTTGCCCCAAATCAATCGTGTACTATCTTTTTTTTCATATTATTATATTATTATTTTTTCCATTTTTAATTCACTATTATAATAGATTTAATTAATTGGTTTTAGTCTCTCTCTCTCTCTCTCTCTCTCTATATATATATATATATATATAATTCAATCTCCATATTTATCTTTTTTTTTTTTGATATCGTGGGAACCCGCAGCCGTTCTTCGGTGCGCACTGAGTAAATTCTCGTCCCTTGTGCAGTAGCCTGCAAACCACACAGGGCAGGTAAACTACACTTTCTCATGTTTATCTTCCTTTTCTATTGAATACCCTTATTTAATCACATTTCTTAATTTGATAATATAATCGTGTATCTATTATATTATTAGATACTATGACCAAGTTAGTATACGCAAGTATAACAAAATAGAGAAATAAATAATATAAATATTACAAAATCTTAAAATTAATATAGTAAAAATTTAATTTTCTCCCCTCCTTTTTATTTCAAAAATTTATATCCCACATTGTTTTTCAATAAGATTTCATTCTTGGAAAACTTGTATAAATATTGAAGATCAATGCTTGTTTCTCATCCTGCAATTATTTTGCACAACTAATTTAATTTGGCCACTTAATTAGTGGGCCAAATAATTTTTTTATTGGAAATTTTAATTTTTCCAATTAGTGAGTTGTCAATATGTCAATATTAATTTATTTAGTTATACAGAATAATTAGTTGATGTAAATAAAAGAAAATATAAATTTTTGCTTCTCTATCTTAAATAAATTTAAGAAAAATATGAAATTATCACATATTTGTATCGTCACTTTTTTAATCTCAAATACTTAATCCATTTTACCTTCATTTTTTTTATATTGTTCTCTTATTATAACTTAAGAATTATTTTTATTTATTTATTTATTTATTTTTGATATCGTGGGAACTCGCAGCCGCTACATTCGGTGCGCACTGGATAAACCCCCGTCCCTTGTGCAGTAGCCGGCAAACCACACAGAGCAGGTAAACCACACTTTCTAAGTACATGTGTGACATGCTCGACCTATAAAGGCGTTTCATGAGGTTCGAACCTGAAACCACTCAGTCTCAGACGCTCACTTTTACCACTAGGTCATCCCCAAGGGAACAACTTAAGAATTATTTGAACTTTATTAAAGAACTCATATTTATCTCTAAAGTCTCTCTCTCTCTCTCTCTCTCTCTCTCTCTCTCTCTCTCTATATATATATATATATATATATATATATATATATTTTAATACCGATGCGGATTCGAGGCCTCATCTTGAATTTAGGTCCTACTTGGCGCAACTACAATTCTGTATTCCTATTTATCATACATCTTCATTTTATGTATTTTAAATTTATAAATTCTATTATTATATATTTAATTAATAATTATGATGGAAAATTGATGTATATAAGTTATAATATGTTAAATAGGGGTAAATAAATCCCAGGTTTTCGAATAGTATCTATCATAATTTTAGATAAGGCATATAGGGGTAAGCTTTATACATATTTATTGTATTATAATAAGTATTCATATATTTCGTATTGTAATTTTATGGTAATAATACATTGGTAAATTTCAAAAGTTTTGTCTTCTTCTTCTATATAAGTATAAATCGAGTGTGTACAAATTTCCTATGAAAACTTTTATAGGTGTGTTTTCCTCCTTTTCATGTTCTTGCAAATTATTATGTGTCTTGAGTTTAATATTAATAAATTATTAATTTTATTCCAGTAATCGATGATCTTTACTTCTCTGAAAAAGTTGTAAATTCTTGCAACCATCGCGAAAAAGGTTCGTTTTCATTATTTCTTTTCAGTTTATGTGAGTTTAATTTTAAATTCTATTCCAGTAATCAATGATCTTTACTTCTGAAAAAGTTGCAGCTCCATGCAACCATCGAAAAATGTTCGTTTTCATTATTTATTTTCTGTTTATGTGAGTTTGATTATTTTGCTTATTCATGTGAATAAAAGTGTATTGACTACATATTAGAATTCTGCTGAAAAAATTAGTTAGGAGAATCTGATGGACACGAAGATGTATATGTTTTTATTTTCAGTAATATAAGAAGCAAGAAATGTAAAAAAAACAAGTACATATATACAGTTATGGAAAAAGAACTATTATTTAGATTAGTGGTACGACTTTTTTATTCCAAACCATATATTACTGCTTTAGATCTTTTTTCTATCATTGAAGATGCATTTTTTGTAATCTTCTATTGATGTTGCTCAAGGGTTCTTGATGTGCGAGCCTAATCTTCAAAATGTAATACTAAGGCACGGGTGGAATGGTAGTAACTTTATGCTCTCTCTTTCTTCCACCCTCTCCCCCTTTAAAATAAGAATCTATTTGCTATGGATTTTAAAGAAATAAAAATGATGACAATACATATACAAGAATATAATTAGTTTGTTCACAAGTACAAGAATATACAAGAACACTTGTATCTTCCGTAATATTTCTATTACCTCTTCCAATCCCTTTCTACTTCGTCGTCTACTTTTATTAATTCAATCATTTAATTTAGTCGACGGCGATAATGAGGCTAGGGTTTATTCACCCAAAAATAATTTAAATATATAACCGTAAATCTTTTAAATCCGATTAATAAGTAAATATTTTTCTACTCATTTTCGTCTCATATAATAATACTTGCTAATTAACTGAGGCCTCCATAACATTTGTATTCATATTTTTTATTATTTAATGTTTAACACTCTTAAATCTTCAATAACTAAATATGGAACATGAATCTGCTTAAAGCACAAAAATCTTTCTACACAAGTAAATATATATATCATCTTTTAACTCCTTATTTAAAATAGTCATATCGCAATAAATTTTGAATAATTTGGTTAAAGGATCTATTATTTCAATGTGTTGCTCAAATTTGTCAATATCTAATGATTATTCATTCATATATTATGTTTTAATATAAAAATTTATATCACACGTCAGTTTTCAATAAAACTCTACTATTAGAGAACCTTTACAAATGCTCAATATCAATATTTATTATCTTATCACTAAATCAAATAATTTATATAAAATGAGCAATAAGTATTATAACAATTAATGTGGGACGAGATTATCAAAGCTAAACATGTTAATACTACGTTGCAATCTCAGAGTACAATAGCGAAATAATTCATACAATATTATTTTGTGACGAGATGATCAAACGTACACAACGAAATAAACTTTTTTATTATATCTCATATAGATAATATTATATTCCTTTTTATAATTTGATATCTATCTATTTATCTATCTATCTATCTATTTATATTTGACATATTTTTTCTTATCTCACATTAGTTTTTTAATAAAATTTCATTCTTAAAAAACCTTCATATAAATACTCAAAATCAATGTTTATTTTATCATCCTACAGTATTTGTTTGGACAATCAATTTAATTTGGCAATTAATATATATTTTGTCAAATAAATAGTTTTATTTTTATTGAAAATTTTAATTTTACCAATTATTATTATTAATTTGTCAATAATTTGTTAATTTGACAAATTATTAAGTTTTGCTAATTTAAAAAAATATTTAAAAATCTAAATGTTTGAGCAAATAGTAGAGAATATTTGCCAAACTATTTTAAAATGTAATTTTCAAAAAGCTTAGACTCCTTGACACTTATTTGCAATGTTTTTTCGAGAGTTCTTTCTTTTTTGCCTTAGCAACGAGATGATTCATGTAACACTTATTTGTAACGATTTCTATAAATATATCCAAATAAAAACATTATTTTTTAAATTAATATATGTAAATTACAATATAACCCTAACAACGAGATGATTCATGTAACATTCATATGATTTGTCGAAAAATATCACTTCAAAATAAAGTAATGAAAAAACTAAGCTAGAAAAAAAAATAGTTTGATTTGTTGCAGCTAAAGAAAGTGTAATAAAATAAATAAAAAACTCTTTTTAATCACTCGTATAGATAATAATGTAAATAATGTATTATTTTTATGGTTATATATTTATAAATTACAACATAATGTGGTTTCCCGTCGATTTTCGACGGGTTACATACTAGTGTAGATAAATATGAATGGAGGAATATAAGGGGTGCCACGTAGAATTTTTTCAAAGCAAGAATCGTTTTCGTTTTAGTAATATAATGATGATGATGATTATATGACATGTGCATAATTTCATTTTTCATAAAAAAATCTAATATGAACATGTTACATCATGTCACACAATCTATGAATCAATATAGTACATGTACTTTTCTTCTTTTCTGGTTCTTCTTTGTTTTGATAGTTGTATTTACATTTTTTTGGACTCCTTCAATTTCTTTGTACGGACGCAGATAAAAAATATTGTTCAAGCCAATAATCTCATCTCCTATAGCAGAGATCCAAGCAATTTTTTGAGGTGCAAAACATTAGTCATATTTCAATAGTTTTATTTGCATATGTTCGATGGAGTTACTCATACTTGTACATCTGTTACTAGAATTTGTTCTTCTGTACATTTTTATATTAATTATCCATTTTCATGAACTTTGTTGCAGATATAAAGATGTTCGCATTGGTGAACCCTCAATGGTAATAGACAGTTCCCCTGATGCTCTTATTCCCCAGAGGTGCTGTCTCTGTGATATAACGTGAGTCTCACTTGTTGCACGTTTCTATGTCATGCATTGGAACTGGTGCAAGATATCATCGAAGTCACCAGTTTGGTGCATATATTTTAAGTTTGAGAGTTGTGTGACATGGCATTTGAGTAGTTACACGAGCTTAAAAAGTCCCTTAAATTTTCTAAAAACTATGATAACACAAGGTTTCGTGCTTATACTAAAGGTGGTTTGGTGTACAAGAGGAATTGAATACTAGATTAGGAAGTTGCATTGTCTCTAGTTTATTTTATAGTCTTTTCTTGATACGGAAGAGAAGAGGTAAGGTCCCATATGAAGTTTGTGGGAAATTATGAGATGGTAGGCTAATGAAATAGGAGAGAGATAGTCTTCCTTTTGCTATTCAATGTCTAAGTTGTAGCTCATCCTAAGTAAAAGTTTTTGCAGAGAATTTGAAATAGAAGGTTCCCCACGTAATGAATGTTGGGAAACAAGTTGAACTACTCAACTCTTACTCCCAGTGTATCAATAACGGATGACAGCTTGCCAAAATTCCACCATAAGGTTATGGCAGATGGCGTGGCAGCCTATGGCGGGCACATGGCAGATTAAATAAAAATACGTCAGATGTAAAAGAATTAATTAGTTAAAGACTGCAGAAATTGATAAATTGATCAAAAACTTCGTATTTTAAGTTTAAATACAAGCATTGGACCACAAAGTCATATACCATTAACATATAAAATTATATTTAGATAATTATGCATTAAAGAGATCAAAGAAATAACCAACATATTTTAAAAAAAAAAAATAACAAACAAAAATTGAAGAGAATTATCGGTGTAGAATTAACAAAAATAAAATAGCTGAAAAGAATTAACTTTGAACGAATTTACATACATCTTTTTCAAGATACATAATTGTGATAGAATTAACAAAAACTCAACAAATAAAATGAACTGAAAAGAATTAAGAATAAATTCAAAAGTGAAAGGGAAAGGAAACAGCGATTACACAAGGTCGCTGTGAGTGGTAGTTGTCGAAAATTAGAACGTCAAGTCTCCTAGTCTTCTATTATTATTATTATTATTATATTTTTTTTTTTTGAATTGAAGAGGCGGTGAGCCTCTAATGTCTTTAACATTTTACACCTTGAAGCTACCATTTTGTTGCTGCAGCATAACCTGTAGACTATATTGATTGCTCATATCATATGCAACACGAATGTAGCATCTGAGGTTTTGTTTTTCCCCACTGTTTTATCTTCTATGTTATTGTTCAATAATTGAAGGAGGAGGAGATACTTTAGACAGTCTTATGAATTATGATTGGTCTTTCTATAATTTAACAGCCACTTCACCTTAGAGCATATCTCACTTTTTAATATTTGCGATTATTTTTCCAGCTATGCAGCTCCAGTGTTCGTGACCATAGATTATTCAAATGGAAACTATGATGGAATGCAAGTTCGATCTAAGGTGATTTCACATTTTATGAATGTGAGAGAAATGTGGTTTGTGGGTTAACATTCTATGTACCCTAAGTCCCTAACTATTTTGAGCTAAATTTTCAGAAAGATATCCTTATTGGGAGATTGCCTATCATGTTAAAAAGTTTTTGTTGTGTATTATATGAGAAGGATGAAGAAGAACTTGCCAAATATGGTATATCTCTATGCTTTTGCAATATAATTATTTTGTATTCATGTCGACATTATTACCACAGAGCAAGTACTATTTTTTTGGCAGTGCTTTTCCCCAGTCATTGAATGAGTGCATTTTTTCCTTAGGTGAATGCCTGCTTGACCCTGGAGGATATTTCGTAATTAAAGGCACAGAGAAGGTGACATTTTCATCACATCATGGCTCTTTTCTCTTGATTATGACTTTGGAATGACACGAAACCTTGGACTCGAGTCTATATATATGTATATATCTATATTTTATGTTTCTTGTATGTCCTCTGTTAGGATTGTCACTTGTTCATTATTTCAGGATTACGTGGGCAATAAAAGATGGAGCTATCTGGCCAATTGCTAGCATTGCTTTTTGAGGTATGTACATAATCCTGTCGTTAAAGAAATCCACTTATAAGTATGGTTAATGGTCTTCCTTTGTTTTGTAATATAGGACACATTCAAGACAATGAATGATGAAGCCCGTAGATGGAAAACACCCTAAATAAGTATAGTCGTTCTAATCGGTTTGACATTGTTCAGGTTTGTCTTCATGACTTAGGTTAGGATAACATTTCATTGTGGAAAGGTGGCGAGAAAAGGTTTTAATTTAAACTTTGTAATCCCAATGCATATGCATCTAATGTTCATTCATCCATTTAATAGGAAATATGAAGCCTCATGAGTTACAAACCAACTGATGGTGTTCATCTACACAGTTATGCTCAATCTCAAATAATTGCTATCAACAAAGCATGCGCAGAATTAACAAAAAAGTTTAAACTTGCTGAAATATGATAAACCATTATCATATTCACGCATATGATCCCAGTCTTAGTATATTGATACATCTTTTCTGGAATTAAATTCTCCACATCCCCTTCCTCCCTTTACTTTAAGGGTGCGTTTACTTTGGTAGTATGGAAAATGAAGGAAAGGAAAAGGTAGGAAAAGAAAAGGTTGATAAATCATTCACACCTCTCCCCCCATGTTAGTATTTTCCACAATTGGATGGAAAATGAGAAAATTAACAACTCTAGTAAACATGTGAAAAGGATGGAAAAAGTGTGAAAATATTTGTTTTCCACCATTTTCCAACAAAGTAAACGCACCCTAAGGGGTCAATAATATACCCTGGCAGCAAGCTGAGAGTACCCTGCTTTACTTTCTGTTTGGCGAACTTAGCATTCTACCCCTTCTCTCTCTATTGTCTTCGCCAGTTGGGAGTTAGATTTCTTTGTAATCCATTTTCCCCTGATGTCTGTTTCCGATTCTTTTTGTCAAGGTAATCTTCTCGTTGTAAAAAAATCATTATAATTGTACGCCCTTGATTACAATGACAAAATTTACATCTGAACTACTTTAGTCTTTTATTCATTTGTTAAGTGTTTTGTGTGCTTCCAGATGATACAGCAGGATTTCATTACTAGTATTCTAGAAAGAACTCTTTCTATTGGAAATTTTGATATTAAAAGATTCAGGATGCACCGGACAGGCATGACACAAGTGTTTATGATATTGCATGCCTTTCTGCTGCTTCCATCTCAAGTCATTGTAAGATTCTCAACGGTACAGATTGATTTCTTTTGCTATTTTTAACAGGTTGTACAAAGACTCTCATACATAGGAACTGTAGGGCACATGACAAAGGTCTCCGCAATTCGAAAAATCTAGAAAAGTCAGCGGTTTTAGAGCTTTACGGCCGAGCCAGGTGAACTGTTGATCATTCTCTAGGCCATTTTTTGTATTTGTTCCTTAAATATTTGATTTCACTGAACCACTTTATCTGCAGTGGGGAATGTTGTGCCCCTGTGATACTCCAGAAGGTGAAGCTTGTGGATTGGTGAAGAATCTGGCACTGATGACACATGTTACAATTGATGAAGATGAAGTTCCTCTCATTTCTCTGGTATTCAGCTTTGAGGTTATTGCAGCATAAGATCTTAACATATTCAGAACCCACCTAGACTTTGATGGTGGAGTGTATATTGATGTGCTGAATCATAAAATGACAGATATATTATCCTTCACTGCCTTAGATGAGACATAATTTACAGGAACTAGCAATATCTACAGTCCCTGACTTGTAAAGTGCATTGCACATTCATTTGTTAATGGAGTAAATAATTTTGTCTTTAAAAAGTTACTGTAATGTACCTATATTATAGAAGCTCAGTCTTCATATAAATGTCCTTGTCTCTAACTCTATCTACTTGCTATTGAATGATGTGGTAAGTAAGAGGCACACCAATTTGTTAATTCCAAATCTCAGGCTTCTTTGACATGCTTCTTTTTTCTTCTGCAAATTCTAAACTGAGCTCACTGCAATATGTTAAGTTTTCTGCCTTATGCTGTTGTTGGATCATCATTGAGATTGTTGGCTTTATGTTCCAAACTATGCTGATTGGTGCGATAATTTGAAACACATGCATGTTCATGTGATAGTGCTACGCTCTTGGAGTGGAAGACTTGGAATTGCTTTCTGCTGAAGAACTTCACATGCCAAATTCATATTTAGTTGTGTTCAATGGACTTATTCTTGGCAAGCACAGGAGGCCACAAGTATGATTCTACAAGCAAAATGTCTCTTTATCTATTTATTTATTTATTATTATTTTTTTTATTTTTTTTTTTATGTTTGTTGGGCATATTGTCGCAACTTTTTTATCACATTTCGATGTTAAGTTATATACTCTATTTTTCAGAAATTTGCCATTCTGATGAGGAAACTGCGAAGGGCTGGTAAAATAAGCATTTTCGTGAACGAAAAGCAGGTGAGTCATATTTTTTCAAACAAGTCAATAAACACAAGAACTCACCTTCCTGGTGCAGATGCTAGAGAGTCATTGTATTTTATTATCAAGCACTAGTATATTTTCGTGATCTTATGTTGTTTGTCTTAAACACAAGAAGTATTTTGCCATGATTGCATAAGAATGAATATACATGCTTAAAGCTTTGGATTCCATTCCATCTTCAGATTTTCTCAATAGAATTACAGAATTTGTTTGAATTACGTCAGAGTTGCCATACAATTTTAAACATATATTGTGGCTGAAAGAGTTTCCAGTATGAATTGTGAATCCTCAGGATTAGTTTGACTGATTGTTTCACTTTATATTTTTTGGAGCAGATTATTACTTCTCAGTAAAAAAAAAAAAAAAAAAAAGTTGAGTGGGCACAGAAGATTTCTGATGTGTTGATCACTTAACCTTTGGCTTGTGTTCTCAGACTTTTGATCGTTCTGAAATTTTATGAATACTACTGTATTATCAATGGAATGTAAGTATATGCTCTTGCAACGATGTGTTTACATTGCTTCCGATGGTGGTCGTGTATGTCGTCCTCTTGTGATTGCTGACAAAGGTGTATCAAGAATTAAGGAGCACCATATGAAGGAGCTGAGGGTAACAATAAAGATGCTCTGTGTATATCTCATTTTTACTTTGACCACTGTGCTGAAAAGTTTAATTGCTTGAAGGATGGAGTCCGCACTTTTCAGAGCTTCCTGAAAGATGGTTTGATTGAATACCTTGATGTCAATGAGGAGAACAATGTTTTGGTCTGCACCTGTCTTTAATAATTATAATTCTTTTTTGCTATAGATGCCCATTTGTAGTATGTCTTACCATGTATATAGTTGTTAGATCGCCTTATATGAAGACCGTGCTAAAGAAGGAACTACTCATATTGAAATAGAGCCTTTTTACCATATTGGGTGTATGTGCTGGGTTAATTCCTTATCCTCATCATAACCAGTCACCAAGAAATACATATCAGGTACCTTCTTTTCTATCTTCTTTCATTTTTTCTCTTGGGTGGGGTGGGTTGTACCGTAACTTTGAAGCCCTGAAGTTTGTTATTGGTATGTTGTTACAATTTGAAGTGTGCTATGGGGAAGCAAGCTATGGGCAATATTGCATATAATCAGGCAAGTTACTTAACTTGACTCGTCTCGTTGTTTTAAGCTGAATAATATTTGTGTAAAATTTTGGGGATTAAGTGTTTTATCTGTTCTGTGGCAATAGAATATAGTAAGCCTTTTTTGTTGTGTTATATTTTGGCACATATTGACCCGACAATTTGATGAATGTTGTTCTTTAGCTGAAAGTTGTCTTGCTCAATTGTAGAGGTGCTTGTTTTCAAAGCGAAATAAGTGAGTATATGATAATTTCCGCTTGTGTAAAATGGGAGCAAGAATCTCAGGATCAAAGACCCTAAACAAGAGCTTCAATATCTTCAAATTGTTTCAGAAACACGGTGTCATCAACTCATTGGATATGGATTAATTTGATCCCTATGAATTCTTGACTTGAGAAGACAATCATACATTGAACTTATGCTACAGTTTTACTCGTACTTTTGTGCTGGTGGAACGACTTAGACACTCTAGACTAAGCATCTTAAATTATTCCACGAACTCGTGCATATTAATCATCCCAAAGGCCTTTTGTTTTGATTACTTATGCAAAATATGTTGACTTTTCGAATTTATTCAGTGTCGACTTGGTGCGTTGTTTTTCACCAAAAATAATCCGACACGCAGTCGGTATGCCCACACTGCACAGTACAGCGGTAAGCAAGATCGTCTCCCAAAGGACCGGTGAGAATTCTTCTAATTTCCAATCTGCATATTACATAAACTAAACGAAACTAAATGACAAATTTGGGAGTTTATAAACAAAGAAATTAAATTAACTAACGAACAAGAAATTAGAATTAAACAAAGATAAAGATTCCGGTTTCTAATTAATTCCACCCTAGCTTGATTATTCCGATCCTCGATGCAATGATAACTTTAATTCCTACAAACAAATCGGTTATGACCACCGAAGACACTTCTGACGCGATCTTATCTCTCCTTAACGGTTCGATAATTGGGAAGACACTTCACCAATTATTTCCCTAATCGACTGACAACCGTAAGACACACTCTATAGATTTAATAAGCCAACAACATTAAGAGCGAGAGAGACCTGATTCAAAACCAATAAACTCTGACACATGATTATCGAATTAAGACTGCTCTTCCCCTGATTCTGAAGAATCAATGTACCACAAATTAAATCTAAGCCACAATTACGGATGACCGATTTAATTGGCTACTATTTAATTCCGATCTACTAAATATTTGCAACTACCTAGCAGAATCAAAACAATTATCAACATTAAACACAAAGAATTACAGATATTTGCATAAGAATTAAAGTAGAAAATAAATTAGATCTCACAGAAAATCATGCTAGGGCTTCATCAATCTTCACGAATAAAAGTGCCTAGCTTGAATTCATAGACACATTCAAGCTAGGGCTCATGTTCATGTCGCTGGAGAGAAGAGAAGAAAAACACATAAAACCTATTCTATCATCTTTAATCTGTCTCCTACAAGGAGTATATATTTAAATACCTAATAAAACTTATAATAATAAGGACATAAAATATTTAATTCTAATCTAACTAGGAAATTAATTAAATAAAGTTTAATAATAATAAAACCTTATAGACTAAGAGTTGAAGCCAAAAATATGGAGTAATCTCGTGTGTGGCCCAATAATCACGTGTATATCAACCTTTAAAAAATATCTCCAAACGCTCAACTTCAGCTTCAGTACATGCTGTGCGGTATGCCCATACCGCTTGACTCTCGTACATGTTAGAACTTCCTCTCAACATCTTTAAGACTTCAAAAATCCTCTATAATCATGCTTATTCCTCCAAATTAAGATCAACACCTACAATAGATCACGAAATATCCAATTAACTCTATAAACATAATTATGTAAATATTAAAAGCCAAAACGTCATAAAAATACACCAAAATATATCACTAAAGCTCGGCCAATCACGACTCCTTCCTGTAATGCTTCCTGCTGGCATCCAGTTTGGAACAATAAAACACATCAGATGAGAGTTTTTTTCTAAAGCAACTTATTCGTTGTCACTAGGCATTGTGATCATCTCAAATTGAACGATTTTCCAACCTGTATTCTTAAAAAGAAAGGACACATGTCTCCAACACTTAATGTGAATGACATCAGTTCTCACCATCTATTTAAACGAAAGAAGTATAAAGAAGCTGTCATACTGTGAAGCATTCTAATCGAAGATGGTCAATTTAGTTTTCCTACACCAGCAGCATCCAAAGAGTGAAAAACTTCCGTTCTCCTTGATGTGATTGCGTGTCATTACTTTACCATTTTTGGGCCGTGTTTCCCCTATTGCTGAGAAGAGTACAGTAGTTTTTTTTTTTTTTTAAATTTGTTAGCATTTTATCTGAAATTTCTGTTATCCTTAATTTCCTTTCCCCGTCTTACTGTTGAAAATCATGTGTATTGTAAGAGTTATGTTACTTGCATAGCCTTTTTTTTCTGTACTAATAGTGTCACTAATATTGTTTGAAAAGTGTTAGTACTATGAGAATATGACAAATAGTTACGTTTTCTGCTCAGAAAGTAAAAAAGTTGTTTTCAACCTTTTAGTCACATGTTTTTCATAAATATATGATCTGCTTTGTTTAGGCTTTTGAGATTTCCAACGCCCAATTGCAATTTGGAATGTGTTTAATGGAAGGATACAAGGGCAGTCTGCCGAACATGTATTCTACTGTTAGCTGATATGGAAGTTTGGGAACTTCGCCAAACTTCTAATCCTCAATGTGCTTAAGGACTCCTCTCATCCAATTTTTCTATCCTAAAATTTTGCATCTAAGAAACTACACTCCATCATGATCTGTTGCTTAACAAGAATAATTATTAACCTTACCATGTGTGGAATTCCTGATTTATATTTCTATGGCATTTTTATTGAGCCCTCTATCCATATTTTTATGACATTTAAAGTCTTATACTTCGTTTCTTTGCATTTTTTTTGAGCCCTCTTATCCATATATCATGTTTTCACCAATCTTTCTTGCAATTGTTCTAGTCTTTGCAGTTGTGTAGGGTGGACACTTTAATCTACCTCTTAGTTTATCCACAACGACCATTACTAACTACACGGAGAATTGAGCTGGTTAGTGGATTCTATTTCCCTGTGCAATATGGAAGTAGTGAGCACACAACTAATGATATCTTCTCAGGTCCCCTATGATAAACTAGGAGCCGGACAAAATGCTAGTGTTGCGGTTATGAGTTATAGTGGATACGGCATAGAAGATGCTATAGTAATGAACAAATCATCCTTGGATCGTGGTTTTGGTCGTTGCATTGTAATGAAAAAGTACATGCTTATCTCCTTAATTAGCTTTATGTTATTGGTTTAAAATGTGCTACCTATGCTTTCTGGTAGTCGATTCTGATATCTGTTCGTTGTGGTCAACAGAATGTCAGCAGTTATCCAGAAGTATGCAAATGGCACATCTGATCGTATTATTAGACCCCAAAGAGATGGACCTGATACTGAACACATGCAGGTAATTCGTCAATTGATGATTCGTCTGTAAAGTGTAAACTGAACTGCAGAATAAGCAAGCTGGTTAAAAGCTATGAGAGGTAAATATGTATTAGTGTGGTCTGAAAGCCGGTAACTGAACATGATCTTTAAGAGGATAGGTAGTCCTGAAGTTGGTAAACTAATTATATACAGTCTGATCTGCGTCGAGAGCTCTAGGGATTTTATCTTAATCATAATTAGGTGCAGTAGCAGAGTAGCAGTTCTTAATATTTTGTCTACTTAAGCTCATCTGAATATACTCCTGTTGAATATTGTACTGTATGGCCTTTTCTCAGATTTTGTACAATCAGCATTCAGGACCTTGCATCTGAACATTCTTCTGTATGCAGATTTTGTATGGTGATGGAATAGCAGCTCCTGGAGAAATTATTCAACCCTTTGATATATATATCAACAAGCAGTCCCCAAGAGACACTAAAAGTGGAGGAACTGCTGGTAGCACTGTGGGCCTGAAGGACAGGTTCATCATTAGCTCTCAGACAACATTGCTTGATTTTCTTCAATTGAAACATATAAACTTATTTTGCATGTTGGTAAATGCAGTCAATACAAGTCAAGTAAACAGACATACAAAGGTCCTGAAGGGGAGACACCTGTTGTGGATAGAGTGGTACTCTTCTCCGACAGGAATAACAACCTATGTATCAAATATATGATTCGTCATACTCGTAGACCAGAGGTAGTAATACTGTTTGGCTTGAGATGATCGTTTTAATTTCAAGTGTCTCCAGAGATATCCATCAAATACAAATTCTTTGTACATAGGTTGGCGACAAGTTTAGTAGCCGTCATGGTCAAAAAGGAGTTTGTGGCACCATTGTTCAGCAGGAAGATTTCCCATTCTCTGAACGCGGAGCGTGTCCTGATTTACTCATGAATCCTCATGGATTTCCAAGGTATTAAATTAGTATCAGCTTAATCATTTAGATCTTGTACTTATGTTAAGTGTCTTGAGTGTTGAAGTTGAGCTTGTGTTATACCTACCACAATCCTCAAATAATAGCCAAGATTGTAAAAGAATAAGAGTATGTGCTATTGATGGTTACCATTGGAATGAAAAAGTTCTAGTGGGATATGAACATCATGAAGTTGGGCTGTTCCCTAGATACAACTGTTGAACCTTCCAAAAGCATTGGTGTGTGGATAAGTGGTTCTGTACTTCTGTTGTGTTTGGTATAACTTATGATTGGGCATCTTGGACAAGTAGGCATATGCAGATACTTAAGATGCTCTTTCATAAGGGGAAAGAAACTAACTTACGAAGGGGCAACTATCCTTTTTCCAGAAGGGGATGCTACCGATTGGGGAGGCTGTCAAAGGCATGAGGCACACTCAAGATGCAGTGCCAAAATACCATCATTTTTAACTTTATTTTATTTTATTGGTTTAGATAAATGGATGGGCTGTTCACTTGAGCTTTATGACACGTACATGTAATAGCCCACTTACTATTTCTCTTCACCCAAAAATCTTAATCACTATTTCTGGTATTTATGCATGTGTGGGTGTATATTACTTTCATTCAGGGCCTAAAACCTGGTTGCAAAAGTAATTGGGTTTTTCTGTTAGTAGAGTATATTAGTGACATGCAGGTATTGCAGTTTTCCTTAATTGAATGTAAGTCTCTGTGTGTGTGTGTGTGTGTGTGTGTGTTTGTTTATCACTTAATCTGGTAAACCTGAGATGATAGCTGTAAATTGTTTGATGGTCTGCTATTAGAGTCAGTAAAATGTGCAAATATCTTGAGGATGCTAAATCCTAAACTGTATATTGTGATTTATCTTCTTTGTAGATAACCTGGTAATAGAAAATCTGTATCTCCAACCCTTTTAATAATCAACATCCTTATGTCGTGTACCTTCAGTCGTATGACTGTTGGAAAGATGATAGAGCTTCTCGGTGGCAAAGCTGGCATTTCTTGTGGTAGGTTTCACTACGGCAGTGCATTTGGAGAACCTAGTGGCCACGCAGATAAAGTTGAAGCTATAAGGTGCAAGATGTTGCTTTTTGACTTGTAAGTCTGACTTGAGATGTTTTGTCTGCGGCTTCATTCTATTTTCTCTCGTTTTGCTCATCTTTCCTAATTTATCGGTGAAACCCTTGTGAAGCACATTTACAGCTACAACGGGAAGGACTTCCTCTACTCAGGTTTTTCTTTGTCAAATTTTCTACTGTACATTTCAACTAAGTGAAAGACAATCCATATGACTTTATCTAATTGTATATTCTGAATTCCAATTCCCCAACTTCTTTGTATGCATAAGAACACTTACTATAATGATTGCTACAGTAGTTTGTGAAATATTAATTTGAACATGTATGTTAGCATTTGATAATACTTGTGTGTAGGACTGAATGCTAGAACAAAGTTAAAAAAGAACAAAATATGAACTGCTAAAATTCTGTACAAAGTGTAGGATCAGTGTTCACACATGCCATTTTCAGTACTTTTAGGCCTTAATATTGTTTAATATGAAGATTGTTTGCTTCGGATTAAGGCTGTTTTGAATTCAGTCTTATCTATTTTAGTTTTCACATTTACTAGTTGTTATAGTTACTTTTTTATTTATTAGTAACATATATCTTTTGCAGGCATCACCGGTGAGCCACTGCAAGCGTATATTTTCATGGGTCCCATCTACTACCAAAAGTTGAAACACATGGTAGGTTTTTATTTTTCTCAATTAGTTTACATATAGCAACATATTATCAAAGATAGCAGATGACAGATTGATAATATGTTTGTAACGTGTAAAATTAGTCGGAGAAATTACAAGTGAGTTTCACAAAATGGGATGGAAAAAGACGTGTGGAGGTGTTGTGAAAAAATGAGAATGAAAGTCTGGGTGATTGTGTCTGGACTCACACCGATGGGTTTTATGAAACCCTTAGGGTAGGGTTTTATAAATAACTAGATTAAGTTTTGGTTGTGTATTTTATGTTAATTATAGTTATAATTTCCTTGAAAGGTCCTTGATAAAATGCATGCTCGAGGTAATGGGCCATGTGTTATGATGACTAGACAGCCTACAGAAGGGAGGAGTAGAGATGGAGGTCTGATGTCTTGTTAATAAATTTACTTTGATCAATTCTCGCCAATGCTATTGTCTGATTGATGTACTTTAACAGGCCTGCAGGTGGGTGATATGGAGCCAGTATGTTGATATATGAGCGTGTGATGATCTCCAGTGATCCTTTTGAGGTTCAGGTAAGCTCCATGTGATAACATTTGCGTGCTATTTTGCAAATAACAATGTTAATGTGGCTATGTCTTAGATTGAAAGATATATTATAATCCTATTGCGGCTGCGACTATAGTCTATTTTATGTTGAATTAAGATTTTTTTTTTTTTTTTTTGAAAAATGTTTTAAGTGGTTGGAACTTTGAACACTATTAGCCAGTTTTGAGATATATTAGGCATGCAATTAAACCCTGAGAACTAGTAAACTTGGGCACTCTTAATTGACGACCCAACTTTGTCGATTTTCTGCTCTAGTGACACCGAAAGTGTATTTGCTGAAGTGGGATTGGAATGTTTATCAATTTTATGGCATTTTGTTAATGATCAATCTCTCTTCAAAATTTTGATAAACTCTCTGCTTGCAGGTATGTCGGAAGTGTGGGCTCTTAGGGTATTACAACGAGAAGCTAAAAACAGGAATCTGTTCGATGTGTAAGAATGGGGAGAATATATCTACCATGAAATTGCCCTATGCATGCAAACTTTTATTCCAGGTAACGAGCTTATTGATTTTGGCAAGAGTCGTGCATATTGATCGAACATGTGTATTCTACGAAGTCATTTATTTTTTTTATTTTTTTTCATCTCTGTTATAATATTTAGCATATTTGTGTCCCACATTGGTTATGGATTGTAGTCTAGCCCTAGTAGTCTAGTATATAGTATATGTGTGTATTCTTCTCTCTTTAACACACTGAATAATACTTTCTCTTCTCCCTATATGCTTTATACTATTCTTCGTTACATTCTCTACATGGTATCAGAGCGGGTTTGAATCCTTCTCTGAACTAGTTACACTCTGCCCCGACTCCGCTGTTAGTTCGGAGTTCGGGGGAGGGATGCTCTCCTAAAAAATATTTTATGCCCTACTTTCTTCCGCTGCCTCTAATGTTGTTTTTGCTCTAGTGTTTGGAGTAGGGAAGTCGCTGCAGTTTCTAGCGCGCCCCTCTCGCTGCAGTTTCCTGCACGAACTCTTTATGTGTGTTGTTGTCTGGGTCTCCCCGCTGCCACACAACTTCTCTCTGGCCACTACTCTTGCGTGTTGCCGACTCTCTGGTGCGTTGTAGTCTCCTCTGCACCGACTCTCTTGTGCGCCGCAGTCTCCTGCCGATCATTTCTCCTGCTCCTTCTCTACTTCACGTGGATGTCTTTACCAAACCTCAACTGTTGATGCAAGCCGTATGCTCCAGCTTGAGGGGGAGTGTTATAATATTTAGCATATTTGTGTCCCACATTGGTTATGGATTGTAGTCTAGCCCTAGTAGTCTAGTATATATATGTGTGTCACATTGAATAATACTTTCTCTTCTCCCTATATGCTTTATACTATTCTTCTTTACATTCTCTACAATCTCGATTATTGTTGGAATGTCATTAAGTTTAGTTTTATATGTGGCTCAGGAGCTCTAGTCGATGAACATTGTTCCTCGTTTGAAATTAACAGAGGGGTGAACATTGTGTGGTCGCTAGCATGTTGTGGATTGGAAAGGATAGAGATGGTGTTTCTTGTAGAATGATAGTTTCTATATGTAAATAAATTTTGGAGATGCAATTGTGTTGGATTTTGTAGAGGAGACTATATTTTCGCCTAATTATGAAATAGTGAGAATTAGGGGGGTGTATTTAATCAAGACTTTCATTGGATTTTAAAGACTTCAAAAGTCTGGGTGTATTCAATCCACACTTCTGTTGGATTTCTGAAATCTGAGTGTATTCAATCCCGACTTCTGTTGGACTGGGTGTATTCAATTACGACTTCTGTTGGATTTCTTAATTCTTGATGTATTAAACATTCCATCGACTTTTAACTTATCGACTTTCGTTGGAGTTTGATGAAGAAAATAGGCATGATGAAATCCGATCGATATCGATGATATTTCAAATCCAATGCATCCCCAGCGCCGGGTGAGGACGAGCGATCGCTCGTGGCTCCCAGCCGGCGCTGAGGTCCACCGATCGCTGGGTTCCACAGAAGGTGAAACGTCTGTCGTAGTTTAATAGGCTTCACCTTGAAAAACTTTACCAATTTCGTTTTCTGTTTTTGTTTCTGCTGGAGCTGGAGCTGGAGCACATTCTCACTTACTAGTTTCTTCTACAAGGTATTATTAGAGATCTTTTATTTGTTGTTGTTGAAGGTTTTCTTTGTATGTTATTGCAAGAAGCTGTTCTTATGAGTTTGTTTGCATGTGTGGATAATTTGAAATATTTATGAATTTGTTCAAAATGTGTAATTGCTATTTTAGAAATCTTGAACTTTGGGTATGAATTTCAGCAATATATTGTGGATATGGAGTGTGATTTTTCATATACATTTTGCATAATGTTGGATGTATGGATGAATGAGTGTTTCTGAACTCGTGCATGTTCTTCATTCGTATATGTAACCAGCGAACGCTGGAAGTAAGTGACCGTTGTATTTATAGCGGTCGCTGGCTTTGAGCGAACACTGGCATTCTCTGTTGTGTTTTGTGCAGACTTTTCTTAAAAATTAATACTATATATTTTCATTAACATATATATATATATATATATATATATATATATATATATATATAATATAGTTATATAAGCATGGGGGAGTCACAACCACATGATACACAACATGATATCAAAAGAAAGCCATCTTACGAATCATGGAGTAAGACATAAAGTGACGTATTATTAGAACTTATGGATGATGCTGCTCGTCGGGGATGGCGTGACAATAGTGACATTTTTAGCAAAGCAACGGTGGAAGAAAGAATACTTCCTGTTCTAAATCAAAGACTTGGGTGTAATAAGAATTATAGCAATTATCAAAGTCGCCTTAAATGGTTCAAACTTCGTTGGACAACTTATTCAAATCTTATGAAATTTAGCTCCGGTTTTGAGTATGATTCAATTACTAAAAAGTTCACAGCTCCAGATGAAGTATGAGACGATTACTTAGCGGTAAGCTTTTTAAGCATAAATATTTTAATAAAGTAATATAATAGTTTCATTTTGATAGTTAATAATTATTTTTATTTTATTCATGATAGGCTCATTCAAAAGATGTGAACTTGCGCTATTCGAAATGTCCAGATTATGAGGACTTGGAAATTGTTATAGGAAATGGTGTTGCGGTAGGGAAAAATTCCATTGGTTTGGGTAGTGCTACTGATGCAAGAATATTGCAAGAGGATGAAAATAGGTCTCCACGCGTAGAAGATTTTACCTATGACACTGAAAATGAGATGTTTGTAGGACTATCTCAAAATGATCCACTATTCGGTTCCACACCACCTTTGGTGTTTCCTGAAGTGCCCGAGGTCTCCACCCAAAAAAATAGTTAACCGAAGAGAAGTAGAGCTCAATACGAAGTCAAAGAAGGATAGTTTTTTGAAGTCAAAGAAGGATAGTTAACACAACTTGGGATGTTATCAAAGAGATCCCAAATTTGGATGAACACACTCGTCTCAAAGCACTTGATATGCTTGACACGAAGTCAAAGAAGGATAGTTTTTTGAAGATAACCGTAAAGGAAAGATCAAGTTGGATAGCATATAAGCTTAGAGGATAGCTTGTTTGTGTTTTGTAATTTGGAATTTGTTATGTGTTGCATTTGTGTTTTGGATATTGGACATGTTGTTTTATGTTTTGGATATTGGACATGTTGTTTTATGATTTGGTTATTGCATATGTTTTGGACATCTGTATACAGTAGGTTTTCGAGCGGTCGCTGTAATCCAGTAATCGCTCAAATAAGTTACTGGACTCAAGTCCAGCGGACGCTGGATTCCAGCGGTCGCTGGTTTGTACTCCAGTAATTTATTTCAGTGAGCGCTGGACTCCAGCGGTCAGTGTGTAAAACGTGTTATAATGTCCAGAATGTGAATTTACTAACTATCATCGTTAAAATGCAGCATGGACTGTCGCGAAATAGTATAAGAAGATGAAGAAGACGAGGAAATGGAACAAGAATTACACGAAGAGGAGGGGAATGACTTATACGAAAACCTTAGGGGTTTGATGGTGGCAATTAAGGCGGTAATTATTTTATTGGAAAAGTTTGCTACAATGCCTTCGTGTGTTGATCGTTCGTTGATGCGACGACCTAAGACTAGAAATGGTACATTATTTGTACGTAATATGATGGAAGGAGATCCATAAGATTTTCGTTATTTGTACCGGATGTGTTCGAAAAGTTATGCTACATCATTAGAGAGAAAATTGGACTCCAAGACACAAGATTCATTTGTGTGGAAGAAATGGTGGCAACATTCTTGATCATTGTAGGACACAATGATCGATATGGCAATGTTCATCAAAGGTTTGGTCGTTCGCATTTTGCAACTAGTCAGAATTTCCACAAGATTTTGAAGGCATTAAATACTATTGCACTGGATATGATGGTTAAGGCGTCTATAATGATGCTCGCTAAAATTAGAGAAAGTACAAGTTTTAACCCTTATTTTAAGTTATGCATTTTGCTACTACAACTGCCACTGTATTTATTTTATTATAATATATAACGCATTCACTTTATTTTAGGATTGCATAGGAGCTATTGATGGGACTCATATACCGATAACAGTAGTAGGACGAGAAGTAAGCAGTTATCAGAACCGTCACGGTATTCAATCGCAGAATGTCTTGGCAGCTTGCAACTTTGATTTGCAATTCATGTATGTGCTTAGTGGATGGGAGGGTTTGACACATGACTCAAAACTTTTGAATGATGCATTATCTAGACGAAATGGACTTCACATGCCTCAAGGCATTATTTTTACCTTTGTATACTTTTTCTATTACATCAACTTTCTTATAGTTAAACATGAATAAATTGTGTAGGTAAATATTTTCTCGTCGATTGTGGCTTTGCTAATCGACGTCAATTTTTAGCACCGTTACGTGGTGTTCGATATCGCCTAAAAGATTTTTGGGGTCAAGGTCGTCACCCGAGAAATGCAAGTGAGTTATTCAATCTTCGGCATGCATCATTGAGAAACGCGGTTGAGAGAATTTTTGGTATTTTCAAATTTCGTTTCACAATTTTCAAAACCGCATCTCCATTCTCATTTCAAACTCAAGCAGAATTAGTATTGGCTTGTGTTGGATTACACAACTTTCTTCGCAAAGAGTGTCGTTCTGATGAATTTTCAATCGAGAATGAAGACGATGGAGCAGAACATCATGACGACATGGAAGATGAAAACTATGAGTGGCTTTCTCAAAGCCAACTACAACAAAGAACGGAGGCTAATGCATGGAGAATGAACAGAGGCTAATGCTATGTGGGAGAATAGGCCGCCACAGAACGGTGATGAAAATGAAGATGGCAATGCCGAGTAATACAATTTTTAGGAACTAATTGAACTTGTTTGCTATTGTTTGGTACTTTGTTTGAACTAATGGATATTGATTATGTTTGTGAATTTGATTTGGATTGAATTGTGTTATGAATTGGATTGAATTGTGTTATGATATTTGTCATGTCTGCATTTATATTATATACTGTACATTTTTCGAGCGATCACTGGCATCCAGCGGGCGTTCGGAACGTCGAGCGCGTGCTGGATACCAGCGAGCGCTGGGTTGATGGACTTCTGAACTCCAACAGAAGTCGATGCGAACTCCAACGGAATTCCAACATTAATCAGCGAAATCATACGAAAGTCCAATGAAACTCCATAGACTTCCCAATTTTAATGACTTATAAAGTTCAATGAAAGTCTTGATTAAATACACCCCCCTTAGATTATGTTATTGTGTTCGTTGTTTGGGTTTGTGATAAATTGACACAAAGAACATATAGGTTTTGGGACATTGTACAGTATATACGTCCTAGATGGGAATATAAATTGTAATTTTCTTTTTAATAAATAAGTTTAGTTTAATTATTTTAAAAAGGCAAAATTGCATAGAAATTACTCACTTTATACCGAATTCGCATTTTAAGAATGACTTTTTAAAATTAGTCCTAAATTACGGGACTTTTAATTGTATCGCGATTGGGTACCTCCGGCGGGTTTCCCCTAATTTTATTCTGAGGTGGAAGTCGGGAAGCTTACATGGCAATTCGTTGATTCAAAACGACGTCGTTTTGTATTAAAAAATTAAAATTAATTAAAATTAAATTACACATCATCTAACGACCCACCGTCGCTTGCATGGCGATTCCGGCGAGGTTTTCTTTTGCAGATTCCGGCGCCGTCCGAACGGCCCACCGTCGCTGCCATATATCGTTCGAATCCTCTCCTCAAGGCACACATTACGGTGGTGGTTCCGTGCCTAGATTCAACGGCGGCTGAGATTACCGGACCTTTTTCTTTTTCCTGCTGTCGTCGTTTGTGTTGAGGTTTCCGGCGCCGTCCAGGCGAGTCGAGGGGGGGACATGTACCATTCACTTCGTCTTGCTCTTGCGCATCTATTGGTGGTGGTTGGGTAGGCTAATTCGCTGCCGGAATAATTCTGCCATTATTTTGGTTTTGGGTTGCCGTCGGTGAAAAACCTGCAATTTCCGGCGCCGTCCAGGCGAGTCGAGGGGGGACAGGTACCATTCGCTTCGTCTTGCTCTTGCGCATCTATTGGTGGTGGTTGGGTAGGCTGATTCGCTGCCGGAATAATTCTGCCATTATTTTGGTTTTAGGTTGCCGCCGGTGAAAAACCTGCAATTTCCGACTGCCGGACGGCGAATCGAAGCTTGGGCTCACCTTTGCTGGACTCGCCGTGGCTCTGGGAGTTGATTGGTGGTGGTTGGGAAGGTTGAAACGCTGCCGGAGGGGTGACTGAAGTTGGGCAGCCGTGTGATTTCCAGATTCCGACAAGTTTTTGCTATCTCCGGCGTCAATTCCGGTGACATATATTTAATTTTATTTTTTTAATACAAAACGACGTCGTTTTGGGTCAAATTTAAACGACGTCGTTTAGGACTAATTTTAAAAAGTCATGTCAGCAAATAAATAGGGTGAAACCCGCCGGAGGTACCCAATCGCGATACAATTAAAAGTCCCGTAATTTAGGACTAATTTTAAAAAGTCATTCTTAAAATGCGAATTCGGTATAAAGTCAGTAATTTCTATGCAATTTTGCCTTTTAAAAATTACTCCTATGTATAACATAAAATGATTTTTGGTCAAAAAATCAACGGGTTACCTGCTTCTATTATAGTTAAGTGATTGCAACGTGAACTAGTTTATGTATAAATAGCAAATAGCAGTGAAAATATGTAAAATAACTATTTTAAATATTTTGAAAATAAATTCAGCCATAGTTAATTAATTGAAGATAAATAAATTAATTTTAATTGATGATTAATTTAAGTGAATTATTTTTTATTAACACTGATAAATCATAATTAATTAATTAAAGCTAAAAATTAATTACTTATACTAAAAATTAAAAAATTCTAATTGATGGTTTATTTTTTTACTTATCACCCTAATCCAACACTAATGACCCAACACTAAATTAACAAAATAAAACCCAACCCATATTTGTCTGATCCACAAACCCAACCCAAATCCTATCCTAAAAACCCTAATTCCATTATTGTGCTCTCACAAACTGAATCGCCGTCTCTCCGTCAAACTCTCATTTCTCTCACTCCATTCATTCTCTCCCTCAATCTCTCATTTCTCTGTTGTGATTCTCTCCCTCATTCTCTCGTTTATCTGTTGCGATTCAATATATGTTCTTCTTTGTGATGGCCACTGCATATGAATCGGAATCTCCTACTCCGGTTGTCGCTGCATCTGTGTTGGAGTCTCTTACTCCGGCGGAGGCTGCATCTGATTCGACATCTCTCTACGAATCAGAGACACTAGATCTCCCCATCCCCATAGGTTGCTTCCATCACGACTTCCTGTCCGAGTTTGGGGTTGATACTATGGTGCCGGAAACGCTCTGTGATGATTCGGAGCTGCAGATCACCGACGATGAAGGCCGATCTGAGTCGGTGGTACTGGAGACTCCACTGTCGCCTCAGCATACGGTGTCGGAAACTCCACCACTCGGATTCGATGACTTCGATGATATGTATCTCACTTGGGAGGAATGGCAGGAGAAATATATCTCTAGGGGTTTGCTGATCCCTGCTTCAAATCGTAAGATTAGGGCTTTTCTGCCCTAATCAGGTAACTCTTCCCTTTTGTGTCTCTTTGGCTGGTGATGCCTTAATTGCGGGTGTTGGCTGGTGATGCCTTAATTTGTGCAAGTTTATCTCTGATTTCTGATGAATTCGTGCTTTATGATTTATGATATTGAAAGCATGGTTATGGTGAATTCATGCTCTGTGCTGGTTTCTGATGAATTCATGCTATCTGATGCCTTATTTGTTATGTGATGGATGAATTCATGCTCTCTGATATGTGATGGATGAATTCATACCAGTGATGACATATTCATACTTTTATTTGTCTAAAGTTTTTAATGAATGATGCTATACTTGATTGGTGATTTTGAATTGATACTACACTTGGGAGTTGTTACTGTGATGCCTTATTTGTGCAAAGTATGTAAATTGTTGCATTGGGAGTTGTTTGTTGCATCATATTAATGCCACCACTGGTCAAGATTATTGTGCTAGTTTTGGAGGCATGTATAGGATAGTTATGAGTCAATGATGCAAAAAAACAGTGTACTTATCCACTGCTGAGACTACATGCATTAACATATTAACTGATTCAAGAACAATTTACATTCCAAACACAAAAGCTAAGATATATGGTGTTTGTCCCTTAAATCAAAAGTAAAAAACTGATCTCTACACACCTTTTTATCACTTAAGTCTATTTGCTCCACTCCAGCAACTAGTTGTTCATTGTTATATATGTCCCCTCCCTCAATATCATGCATTTTCAAATACTCCCAGCCTTCTCTTACAACTTGCTCATCCACTGTGAGGCATTCTGGCAGTATGTCAAGCCTCACTATTTTCTCCTTGCCCATATGTGGGATCTTATAGTTGTTACCTCCCTTGCACTTTATGATCTCCTGATGACATGCCTGCAATGTTAGAAATACATTGTTTAATTTTCATGGTTTAAATTCTTCAAATGTTTGCTTTACATTTCTGATCATGTCATCCACTGTGTTTGCTTGCATCTAATCCTTTAGTGTCTGTATTCCTCTAAAAAGCCAAGATCATTGATGTTAGTGTCTGGGGAGTTTGCTGGTTGGCAGACAAGTTGTGTGTTGAATCCATCTGCTGATGCAACTGCTCTGAAATCTGGATCTATGTTATCTATGTGTGGTTTTGCATTATCTTGCTGGATGATTATGTTTTTGCTTATCCCTTTAGGCCACTTTGCTTTTATGATTGGTAGCATCTGCAACACTTAAGGTTATTACTTGTACAACCCTAAATGATGAATTACACAAATTCTGATAGGTAAAAAAAGATTATAAGTGATGTCTTACCTGCTGCAGCATTGTCTATTTCATTACAACCCTAGTTATGACTTGAATTGGCTTAGTTATCATGGTTCCCTTCTCTCTATTCTTGCTATTTCTTTGAGCAGACTCCTCATAAGTGAATGGAATTATTCCAAACTTACCATCAAATATGATAGTACCTGTGCTATCAATGATTGGTCTGAAAACCATACATTCAAACATGATTTTTTCAATGAATGCTTTGGATTTACATGTTCTATATGGCTCTTCTTCCCCTTGCATCAGGTAATACTTCCCATTTGTGTTTGTCTAATTGAAACATTTTTTTATCTATGTGAATGACATTGTACATATGCTGAAACTGTATCTTGCCTTCTTCACTAACACAACTGAGTTGTCTAAGACTAAATTGCAACATATGCAGCATGTTTGTGGGAGTGAGGAATGGTGTGATTGCATTAGTATGATGCCTTATCTTTTTTTTCTTTCAACTATTGTTGTACCTGGAATTTGCTGACTCTCATGTCCAATGCA
Source organism: Schizonepeta tenuifolia (assembly GCA_029490685.1). Classification (NCBI taxonomy): domain Eukaryota; kingdom Viridiplantae; phylum Streptophyta; class Magnoliopsida; order Lamiales; family Lamiaceae; genus Schizonepeta; species Schizonepeta tenuifolia. The sequence goes on along the minus strand of CM055960.1, from coordinate 65,557,297 downwards.
ATTTTTCTGATTGAACTTCTTTCCAAAACTGATAAGCTTTTCAGTTTTTCTTCATCCATATGTTTTTTTATCTTTATGAACTAATCATTTCTTCATGGCTACAACATGTATAGGCTTGCCCAAGGAGTGTTGTACAACTGCTTGCTTCCAAGTGCGCCACACTGTTTTGGGATCCACCTTAAAGACCTCACATGCCTTTTTTTTTGCCCTATAGTTCAGTTGGCAGTCCCTGCTGTTTTGGAGGAGCCACTGCGCCATTTTATTGTGTTCTTCATCACTTAAATTGGACGTCTTTTGCCCAAACAACATGGCTGCAGATTTGCTGTATTTAAGAAGTGTTAGAATGTGTAGTTTTTTGCAAAATGAAGCTGTATTTATTGAGGTATAAATGTGGTAGGTGTACTTTTATTTCCCTCCAAGTTTAAGATGAGAAATTTGAATTTTAGTTTGTAAATTTTGGATTTGGCACCAAAACTGATTTCCATTTAATGAAATTACTGTTCAGCAGTTTTTAAGGAAGAAAAATTCATGTCTCAGATTTAATTTGTGTTTCTGCAATTCAGTTTTTCATTTAATGCAATTTTATTTTTTATTTTCCAGATTTAATTTTAGTTCTAAGGCATTAAAAAAAATCAACAAACACACACTCTCAATTAAATTAATTTTCGATGCAGTATGGATGAAATAATGGAAGAGAGAGTTTTAATACATAAGTATTAATTGCAATTAAAAGTCAAGATTAATACTACCCTTCAAGTCTTTTTACACCACTTTATTCCATGTTACCAGCTTTCTTAAACTCCGTGCTGAATATTAAGTGGGACATTTCTTCAATTATGGAGAGGGTACAACGTCGGCGTTTGTGTCGCTTCGCAGCAGCCGGAGGCCCGGAAGTAAGCGCAATGGTCCGGGTCAGGGCCCGGATCCACTCCAATCCAGATCCGACTTCAAATACTATATATACGTATTTTATTATTTTCAAAATCGAATTTGAAACCGCAAAAGAGCAGCAGCGGCGGAAAATGGGGAGCTCCATTTTCTCTCACTTCCTAATCCTCTCCAACACTCCTCCGCGCTCCATTCTCTCATTGTAATGTTTCAATTTCCTACTGTTCATTTGCTGTTTTAATTTCTATATTCCAATTGTAGTTCCATTTTTTTTAGTAGGCCGCTGCGTGTTAGTCTCGGGAAATGTTTGAGCAGAGCTCGTGGTAATCACGCGCCGCGGCGGCTGAGGATCGGCGAGAGTCTCCGATGCCTCTGCAGTCTCACAGTGTCCGATCCTCCGACTTCGCAGTCTTCGTCTAGCTCCGTGAAGTATTAACTTTTGCATTTTTTGTTGTTAATTTGAGTATATTTGTAGCATTGAGTTTTTCTTTGATCAAATGCTTTGATTCCGATTGTGTTTTTTCAAGCAATGCATGACTTATAGTTGGGATTGTTGTTATTCATGTTCACGAGTCAGAGCATTGTTGCATGTCTTTCTCAGTCACTTAAGTGTGTATAACTGTAAATTTTTTGAGGTTCGAATTTGTTTGAGAAGTAATCTAATTGGTGTGATACTGCGATGAATGCTGAAAGATATTGAAATTTGCTAAATTGTAAGATACAATGTTCAACATTAGTTATTCATATTTGACATTTGAGTCAGAGCATTGACTCATTGTTGCACGTCCTTCACATTGATTAAGGTGTGGATAATTGTGAATTTTGTGAAGTTCGAATGCTGAGAAGTAATCTGATTGGTGTGATACTATGGTGAATGCTGGATGATACTTAAGTTTGCCAAAATTGTACTCTGATGAGACCGTTTATTGCCTATTTGACTTATGTTTGCAGTTGCTTTTATATTCCTTTCTTCATGAAATGTATTAGGACGACTAATATGTGAGGCTTTGTTTGCATTTTGCATTACCTCTCACTTTCTGTGAGATTATTCATACGCCATGATCATATATAATGATTTCTCATTTTATAGGAAGAGAATAGTCTCCGGCGTCCAGCCCACAGGATCCATACATCTTGGCAATTATCTTGGCGCCATAAAAAATTGGATTGAATTGCAGGTTCACTTTGACATATGTTTCCAGCATTGTTGTAAAGGTTCGAGTTGAATAAGATATTTATGTACGCCTGCATTTTGTTTAAGCCAACTCTACTAGGTGGGTAAAAATTTAGGCTTGGTGTCAGATGTTATAGTAGCCATAAATAGGTAGATGGGAGGGGGAACATGGAAGACCCGTATCACGAAATTATTGTCACCCTATCCACAGGCTCTCCATAATTCTTTCAAGCAGTAAAGGACATGAATGTTTGATTACTTGATATAGTATGAATAGAACATGGTTGTGCATGTTACAATATACTAGACTTCTGTAGGTTACAATCCCATTACATGAACAAATGTGAGTCCACTGCTCTTTTATGGGGTACACATGAATAGTACATGTACCATTTTCCCTAGCTTGATCAGATTCTCATGCTTTGTGTGAAACATCTATTCAAGCATCCCTGATTTTTTAGTATATTCAGTTTCTAGCATTTTTTGTTGTCAGAGCTGTTGTTGCCCTTTTGTTTCATCTCAAATCTGTTTTTTGCAGAATACATATGAGACACTCTTTTTCATTGTGGACCTCCATGCGGTACGTCAGTTTCCTATCCTAGATCTCAGCTGTTGTGTTTTTCTTTTGATTAATGCCCTCACTTATTTTCTTGGATATCATGTAAGTTTTGATGAACTTGCAAGATAATTCAGCCAGTTTCTGCACCATGAACCGTTGAAATTTCCTAAATGATTTGAGTACCATAAATTTTGTATAAAGACATCTGAACTGTAGCTCCATGTATGGATTTTTTTCTTTATTAAAATATGGTTATTTTAAAAAAGATTAAAACATGATGGATTTACTTTAGACTGTAAGGTATACCACTGAGTTTCCACCCACCAAATAAACTTCAGTTTGATTAAATCCTTTCTTGTAATTCTTGAATAGACCGGTCTTACCTTTTCCATGCACAGATAACATTGCCATATGAGGCGAAAACATTATCTAAAGCTACAAAAGATACTGCGGCTCTTTATTTGGCATGTGGCGTGGATCCTTCCAAGGTCTACCAGTTACTTATGCCCTTTATGATTAATCAATTTGGTGGTTATCAGTTGAAGATTCTGTGCATGACTCTGTTGCTTATTTCCAATGATAGGCCTCAGTCTTTGTGCAATCTCATGTGCGTGCTCATGCAGAATTGATGTGGTTGCTGAGTTCTGCCACTCCAATCGGTTGGCTCAATAAAATGATTCAGTTTAAAGAAAAATCCCGGAAAGAGGTGAGTTTTGTGATGTGTGTTGCTTAAGTATTCTCTCATTTTACCTTGTTAATGTATCCTTTTAACACATGCCCGATAGTGATGTTGCTTAAGTGCCTTGAGCTGTCATCAGCTTGAAATGACTTTTATCTAGGGGAATTTGAGCTGATTTTGGTTATTCTTTTTATTAGCTTATGTGTTGTGTGGTGGGTGGGGCTTGGAGTTAGACTTTCATTTTCTTCCTTGGGGAAATGCTCAGGGAGTTGTTGTTTTAGATGTATCTCCATTATGTCAGTTATCATTCACATGGTTTAAGTTAATTGTTTACGATGCTTGTTTCTGCATACCTGTGATCCTTTTAAATATTAAATACAAAAATTGTGGCTATGAAGTGTATACAAATTCTAGGGTGCCAATTGCCAAATATAATTAAACAAAGATAAGACAACTAACAAGCCATACTGTAACAGCACCCTTAATGTGCCAAGAATATTGTCTAAAAGCATAGCCTTATCTAAATATATTATAGGTCTGTGCCTCCTTGAGACACGCCAACACTGAAAATATAATCTTTCCAGAATAAAAATTTACTTCAATAAATTAGGATTCTTCTTGCCTATGAATAGGATAATCTTCTAGAAGGAGAATTTACTACTTTTGATGCTACCTTAGCTGTTTATTGACCTGGATTGCAATGTTTTAGCTGCAAATTTTACCATTATATCCATGTTGATTTAGTACTTCAAATTTGGTGTGATTAGTTCCCTCTTGTTCTTACAAGATATAATTCCCTTGGTGTATAGAAGACCTTATAGCCGCAATCATTAGTAGTGAAATCTCTCTTATCTTCTCCACAAAGATAAAAGTACTCTCAGCATTCTTTTAAATCAAAATACTTGATAATATATTATGGAATATTAGAGTTTTATCATTATTATGCTCATATGTAATGTTTACTTGCAGGGAGATGAAAATGTTGGGGTTGCCCTTCTAACCTATCCAGTGCTGATGGCCTCTGATATACTCTTGTATCAGGTAATACTTTTCTTTTCTTTATTTTTTTAAAGACATACTCTTGATTTGGGCTCCCAGTTGTGTTTTGTAAACTCTACGTGTAGTGAACTTGGAAGAGTAGTCTTTCACATTATATGGTATAAAACTATACTCTGTAGTGGCTAAAAGATAGCACTTTTACAAGTATTGTATTCCCATGCAGTCTGATTTTGTTCCGGTTGGTGCGGATCAGAAACAACACCTCGAGCTGACTCGTGATCTAGCTGAACGTATTAATTTTCTATATGGAGGGCGGAAGTGGAAAAAGCTAGGAGGGTAAGGCTCATAGTTCAGATATAATTCAGCAGTAAACATTTAGTTTCATATCTACTGTAAGCTTTGGTCCAAGAGTTTTCTTGTTATTCTTCTATGTCTCTCCTACTTGGGCTTTAGGAAATCTGAATGATTTGTCTGATCAACTTTTCTCTGTCCACAGGCGAGGTGGTGCTATTTTTAAGGTTTGTTTTGTTCATTGACTGGTTATGCAATAAACTTCAAGATAATTTACCAATTTGAAGATTGGATTAACTTGTGCTTTAACTATGTGACTGATATAGGTTCCTGAACCCCTTATTCCACCTACTGGAGCTCGTGTGATGTCCCTCACTGATGGTCTTTCCAAGGTTATGATTTCTCAGAACTTTAGGGGCATTTTCTTGTATTAAGTCATTACAACCACTGCTGCACATAAGATTTTTTTTATGAATGCCGCTCTTTGGATGTGATCCAAATAGGGGAGAAAGAAGCAAGAAAAACCATTTTCTTTTCGTTAAAAGTAACTGAAAACTTTAACTTCTCTTTACCAATATCATATCCAGTAACATGATACCAGCTTATTGTTGAGATGCAAATTTAACTGCTGTAATGCTAATGGAACTTCCCTTGATAAATATAGCGGACTCTGACAGGGAAGAGCCATTCATATGCCATAAGTTTTACTTCGTACTGTTACCAGACACTAGTGTTTCTGTTTCAAAATTATGGGCTTTTTTTAGTAAGGAAAGTTCGTGAAATTTAATTAAAACTAATGAAACTTTGATGCTCTTTCTATTACTAGTTTGAACAGCCATTTTCATTTTGAATCCTGTACGTAACCAAAATAGAAAGATGAATCCATTTGTACCCAATCCTGATTGAACATAGATGCGTACTTGGAGTCAGAAATGTGTTACGATGTCATGCTAATTTCTTTCTAAAATATTCACTGCATAAATTGATTTTACACAGCCATAGCTCTTGGATATGCAATTATCCTGGTTTGTCAAGTATTTTTGGTCTTGTCACGAGTCTTTGTGAGACTGAGAGTTCACCTTCCCTAGGATTCGGATTTCCTTCTTTGTGCCACTTGTTTGTTCAATGCATTTTATTTTATTTGACACCTACAAATGTAGTTGAATTCTTGAGACTTCTATGACAATTAGTTATTACTGTTTTGTAGTTCTAACTAATATTTTCTTTTATTTGTGTGTAGATGTCAAAATCTGCTCCATCTGATCAATCACGAATCAATTTGCTTGATTCAAAAGACGTGAGTATGAACATTTATTTTTAAATGATTTTCGAATATATCTTTAGTTTATGTAAAATCTGTTTATATGTCGAAGCAAGTAAAGTCAGACTGTACTGTTTTTTTCTTTATTTCAAAACCAGAGGGAGAGCATTACATAAGAATTTGGGGCAGGAAAATTGACATTTTCTCTCAGGATCCTTTGCTTCATATTTATATAGATTGTGTGATGGTTGTCTATGAAATATGTCAGGATTTGCTCATTTCTTAATGCTAAAAGTATGTTGGTACAGCCTTGTAATCTTCCCTATCCTAAATTCACTTCTTTGATTATTTTGCAGGAAATTGCAAACAAAATAAAACGTTGCAAGACTGACTCATTTTCTGGGTTAGATTCTATTGTTCTCAATCTGACACTTCAATGTTGAAACTCTTACTCAAATTTGCTTTTGTACTTTGGTTTCTTGAATGTGTTTGTTAAACATTAGTTACTAAGGTCTAATCATCTTATCCGTGCCTGCTGGAAAATTTTTCAGGATGGAATTCGATAATCCTGAGAGGCCTGAATGTACCAACCTTCTTTCAGTATATCAGCTCATTACTGGCAAGAGCAAACAGGTACCTGATGCAAACTATGCATGAACGAATTAAGGTTCTAGAAACTAGGTTGTTTATTAGTTCTGTTTGCTCTTCATGTTTTTTATCTATTAATCTAGTGTTTTGATAAGTTTATCACAGAAAATCCATACCATGGAATCTTGAGAACTTATTAGGTTTTATAGTTCTGCAGTTGGTATACCATGAGGGTGGATGAAATGAACCCATGAATGCTTTTGCATAACAAATCTGTTATTATCTAATACACATAAAAGTCTAATATAGAATCAAGTAAATGCAGATATGGAACTAAGTTCAAACAAAATATTACAAGTTGGTCGGTATTTGTGTTTTACGATTTTCAAAATCCTACGAAATTTTGTGTCATGAAATGTACTTGGTTTACTTCATAAGCAATTGCCTTCCAAAATATGATATCTTCTTGTTACACTTGATTGTCAAACATGATCTTAATGTCTGTTTCAATTTTAATGTATGTTGTGCTAGCAAAAGCTTACTTGTTTTAGTTGTGCAGGAGGTTTTGGATGAATGCCAAGATATGAATTGGGGATCATTCAAACCTGTTCTTACGGATGCCTTGGTCAATCATCTTCATCCAATCCAGGTTCCACTTGCACTTTTGTATCTATCGTTGGTATTCACAAATACATATAAAGAAAGGATAGCTGGGTTTGAGTAATTGATCCCAAAACAATCTCTTCAGTACTCTTCCACATAAGTTATTTCTTTAAGCATTTTTTCCCAATTTGTTGCTTGGCTACTTGGTGTCCTGTTCATGTTCATACTTAACTATTCATGGTATGTTAATGCCATCGGGGAGAACTGTCAATACCTTCAATAGTTAAGTTCTTGAAAACATCAATATAGGCTTTAAAACCAGTAGGCAGTGAACTACAACTGGATAATCCTCGATTTGTTCTGGAAATACGAACTTTTGAAATGCACGATAGATGAAGAGATCTTAGGCCTGTTATCTTAATTTATGACTATGAAGTTGTGGACTCGAGATATGAAAGGTTTAGTCTGTTTCAAAATCTATTATCAGTTCCTTATATCTGCGCTTGCTGCTTATATTTGTTTTTCTACTTTTCATCCAAGTCTGTGTCTTCACTGAGAGACGATGCCTTTTTCTGCCACCTTCCAGCTGTTCCTGCTCATTGAAAAATATGTATTAGTGTCTTCTTACAATCTAGCTGCTCTGCAGGTACGTTATACAGAAATAATGTCAGACTCCTCATACTTGGACAATGTTTTGGCCGAAGGTGCTAGTAAAGCTGCATCCATAGCAGATGTTACTCTCAATAACGTTTACCAGGCTATGGGATTTTTGCGGAGATGACCAAAATCTACGATTCCACTCAGGTAGCTACTTCGATTAACTGAATAAAGTCGACTGGTCTCTGTTCTATATCTCTCTTTTGGCTTATTGTCAGTTATCCTTCCAAGTGGCTGCATTCTTTTCAAGCAGCTGTTTTTGCAACTGTATTTTTTGGTCAAAATAGCATATTTGTATTTTCCAATTGGTTAGTAAAAGTGTCTTTACAATAATAATTAATACAAACTAGTGTGTAACCCGTCGAAAATCAACAGGAAATTACAATATGTTGAAATTTATAAGTGTAAGTGTATATGAGAGTAATATTATTTCAACAATTAATAAGAAGCTTTACAAAAGTGATGAATTAATAACAAAAAATACATCATTGTAATATTCTTTCTTTTATTTTATTATGCTTCCTTTGTCTTCAAGAAAAATCCATAGGAAGTAAATTTTTAGCAGGCTTAAATTTTAAACACAACAATTTTAAGGAATTACTATTTTGTGTACATTTCTCGTAAATTCTTAAATCTCACAGTTAGCTTCTCCTCTCACAACAACTATAGCAACAGTAACTCTACATCATCAACATTCACTCATGAAAAGTTAAGTAGAAGCACTTTTAGCATTAAATACATAATATTATTTCAATGATTTATTATAAGAAATCTTACAAAAGTGATGAAATTAAGTTAAAATATACCAATAAGATTAATTCTTCGATTTTATTGTACTTTCTTTAACAAATGTTTTTATTTTTATCATATTATTTTGCAATATATAAGCATGAATATTTAAAAAAACATTAATATTATTTCAGACTCATAATATTTCGACAATGATGTAAAAAAGTTATTTTTTTTAATTTTATTCCACTTTCTTTATTTGCTAGAGATCAATAGAAATCAAACTTTTTTTTTGTACACAGTAAACATAATTTAAAATATAAAAATTAACTTTGTAGTTACCTCAACGACATTACTTGTATTGTATGTCTAATCATCTTGTTACAAATTATTATTTTGAAATTTCTCTCGCTAGTGTATTTATGAGATTGCAATATATATTATTAATCATGCTTAGTTTTGATCATATCGTCCCACAATAATTATTGTAATATATACTTTTGAAAAAATCATTGAGTTGGCCAAAATTAATTTTTATAAGAATTAAATTCCAAATCATTTAGTTGGCCAAAATTAATTTTTATGACAAAATATTAAAAATTAAATTCCAATGTTACGAAATTCGTTTACAAGTAATTTAAATACATTTTTTGAGGAAAAAAATAATTTATATACATACTCTTTCCAAATCTGTACCTGCTAATTTGTTGATGTTTGTCGATTAAATAAGGAACTATTTCGATTGTGCAAAATACATTGTATCTATCTTTTATACGGTGTCTTTTCCGCTGATATCATATTCATGACAAGATTTTGTTCTAATTTTTTTACATACGTTCTCCAATTCGAAGACAACTATATATGAAAAATGATCTTTATTTTTATTGGCCAAAACAAATTATTATGTGGTGAAATTAAATGAAAATTATTTCAATTTTTGTAATTAGCTAAATTAAAATTTCCAATAAATAAATAACTTATTATTTGTTCTGCTAATTAATTTATTGGCCAAATTAATTGGGTAATGCAAATTAAATGTGATATGAGAAAATACCCATTGATGTTGAGTCTATACATACATGTATTTTAAGAGTGGAGACTTATTGAAAACAATGTGGGATAAAAACTTTCATTCTTTGAAAGAAAGACCAACTCAATATATATATATTCTTAAACCATATTTTATACCATATGAGAGAAATCAAATTAAAAAATACAATAGAACCGTCCTTTATGATTATAAATTTATAATATGACATGAATTATGAGGGATTTTAATATAATAAATTATACTACAATATTATTTGATTATTTTCTTGCATGGACTAATCTTTCGATCAAGGGATTAGATACCAAATTGAATATAGGAATATTTTAATACCATCATTAGAACTTTTATATGTGATTAAGAGGTTATAACAGTACAATATTAATTGATAATATATAAAAAAATCAAATCTCACTAATTTTATAGAGGTAATCCATCTATATAGTCACTTTGACTAGGTTGACTACAATAGTTGTTAAGGAACTTAATATGATTAAATTGTAGCCAAAAATGTATTTTTTGGACAAAAATACCCCTTCTTTTCACTTTTTCTCTTTTTATATCTCTCATCTTTATCTCTTTTCCTCTTTCTCTTTCTTCTCTTTTATTCTTCTCTCTCTTTATCATCGTGTTTTTCTTCCTACTGCTTTTCTTCTTAATTTTTTTTTCTTCTCTTCTTCTTGTCGCCCCGTCGCCGCCGCACTGCGCCCCTCCCGTCGCCCCTCTCGTCGTCGCCGCCGTCGCCCTGCGCCCCTCGCCGTCGCCGTCGCTCTCTCTCTCTAGATCTGCTGTCGCCCCTCCCGTCGCCGCCTCCATCGCCCAGCGCCCCTTCCCATCGCCGTCACTCTCTCTCTCTAGATCTGCTTTCGCCACCGCCGTCGCCCCTCCCGTCGCCGCCGCCCTCGATCTTCTCTATTTTCACACCTTTTTTCGAAAATCTTCAATGACCTCAACTTTTCTAGGCTGATGCACCGTTTCTCTGTCTCTTTCTCTCTGTGAGTTAATGGAAGCTGTAATCATAAGTTGTTTACATGTTTTTTTGGTGCGCCTGTTACGAATTTAGTAAATTCGTAATGCTAAGTGTTACGAATTTGATGAATTCTTAATGTAAAATGTTACGAAGTCACCAGATTCGTAATATGAAATTTATTAACTCGTTGCAAGGAAATTGACGATGTTGATGTTACGAATTTGAGGAATTCGTAATCTGTTATGTTACGAATTTATTAATTTCGTAATACGAAATAAATGATTGATGATATTATTGTTACGAATTGTATGAATTCGTTATGTCTTATGCTACGAATGTATGAAATTCGTAACACAAAATTAAAGATTATTTTTGTGTTACGATTTGTTGTTTTCGTAACTGATTTATTACTATTTGTTGATTTCGTAGCGAAACGATTTGTTACGATTTTATTTTGGTGTTACGACTTGTTTGTTTTCGTAATTGCTTTATCATGTAGCCTGGTGTTGCGAAATCATAAATTGGTAATAGAGAAACAAGACACATTTGATTCGAAATATTGAATTCGTAACATGGAGTCATGACAAACTGATACGAATTCATAAGATCGTAACATGGAATTATGACAAAGTGATACGAAATCATAAATTCGTAACAGAGAAACAAGGCATATTGATACGAAATGTAAAATTCGTAATAGAGAAACAAGATACGAAATGTAAAATTCGTAACATGGAACTGATACGAAATGATAAAATCTAGACAGAAAGTCAAGGCATAGTGATACGAAATGACAAAATCGTAACATGGAATCAAGGCATACAGAAACGAAATGCCAAAATATTAACAAGAAGTCAAGGCATAATGATACGAAATGCCAAAATCGTAATCTGTTATGTTACGAATTTATTAAGTAATACGAAATCAACGATTGATGATATTGTCGTTACGAATTGTATGAATTCATAATGTCTTATGTTACGAATGTATGAAATTTGTAAAACAAAATTAAAGATTGTTTTTGTGTTACGATTTGTTGTTTTCGTAACTGATTTATTACTATTTGTTAATTTCGTAACGAAACGATTTGTTACGATTTCGTTTTGGTGTTATAACTTGTTTGTTTTCGTAATTGCTTTATCATGTAGCGTGGTGTTACGAAATCATAAATTGGTAATAGAGAAACAAGACACATTTAATTCGAAATATTAAATTCGTAACATAAAATGATTCATTTCGAAATTTTTCAATTGTCACAAACATGTTACGAAATTCTACTTTCGTAACTTCAACTAAACGAATCAAAATGCACAACTATATACGAAATTCGTATATTATGTTGCGAAATTTAAAATTCGCAACATCATATACTTAAAAATTTCAGTTTTGAAACCTTCAAATAGCCACAAACATGTTATGAAATTGTAATTTCGTAACATGTTATAACCGAAATTCCAAAAACGTGATACGAAAATATGAATTAGCAACAGATTATTCAATACGAATGCTAATTTCGTAACATAAAATGATTCATTTCTAAAATTTTCAATTGTCACAAACATATTACGAAATTCTACTTTCGTAACTTCAAATAAACGAATCAAAATGCACAGTTAGTTATGACAATTCGTAACACTATATACAAAATTTGTATATTATGTTGCGAATTTCAAAATTCGCAACAACATATACTTAAAAATTTCAGTTTCGAAACCTTCAAATAGCCACAAACATGTTACGAAATTATAATTTCGTAACATGTTATAACCGAAATTCCAAAAACGTGTTATGAATTAGGGTTCTAAACAGATATGAGAAACCAAAAACCAAATCTGAACATTCAAACAAGTTTTAAACACAAATTCGTATATAGTGTTGCGAATTTTGAAACTATATATATACGAATTCCGTAGCATGTATACAACAAAATTTCTGTTGCGAAACATTCAAATCGACACAAACATGTTACGAAATTCTAATTTCGTAACTTCAAATACACTTATGAAAATGCATAGTTAGTTACGAATTACAACATTCGTAACACTATACGAAATTCGTATATAGTGTTGCGAATTATGAAATTCGTAGTAAGTTACGAAGCGAAACATTCAAATTGCCACAAATTGCCACAAACTTGTTACGAAATTGTAATTTCGTAACATGTATATTACCGAAATTCCAAAGCGAAACATGTTACGAAAATATGAAATAGCAACAGACCTGGGAACAAAAACAGATCTGAGAAAAAATAACGCAGATCTACGGCGGGATATGAGAAATTCAAATTTTACATGTTCCTCGCCGCTGCCGTCTACGCCGTCGTCCCTCGCTTCACTATCGGCGGTGGCGCGACTGTCTTCATCCTCTTCTTCTTCTTCTACCTTTTTCTTCCATTTTCTCTTTTCTTCCATTTTTTTCTTCTTCGACAGTTGGGCTTCACCGGTTTTTATCTTGCTTTCGCTTCTTCTTCCTCTCTCGCCGTGATTCGTCGTCGGAATCCGACTCATTGTTGTCGTCTTTATCTTGTTTGGCTTCTCGTTTAGATGCGTCGACTTCATCGGCGGCGGCTTTTTCTTCTCCGCCGGATTCGGCTGCTTCTTCTTCTTCTCCTATGAGTTGTTCCTCGAACTTGCTGTCAGAAGCCATGGGCGGAGTATGTGGTGGAGGTGGTGGAGATGGAGGAAAATGGAGAGGAAAATGGGGTTAGGTTTTGGAGAGAATTTTTTAGAGAGAGAGAATGTGGCAGACATGAATGATGAGAAATGGTGAATTATGTTTTTGAATTGTGGTGAAAAATGAAAATAAACTACCATCCTATAGTATGGGTATAATTGTCCAAAAGTCATGAATTTGACTACAATTTTACCATATTATGTTGCATGACAAACATTGTAATCTAAGAGGGCATTTTGCTATATCACTCCTTCACTCAATTTTATATTTATAATTTAAATTTAATATTGTCATATACAATACATAAGATATTTTAAGAGCCGTTTTTTACGCGTGTGGTTGGCCACAGTGTGTCCGAATATCATTACCCTTTTTTGTAATTGTTGTTGGGAAATTTATTAGTAAGAGTTTTGATGAATTCCAAAACCGACTGACCCCAACCGAGTAGATGTTGCCAGAACCTAATGTTAGAATTTAGGCTTGCTGTTTGAGCAAAGTTAAGATTTTATCTTTACAGGTCTCCAGCTGAAGATGGCAACAAGGCATCACTCAGACAGAACATCAGTTATGATGAAAGACAACTGAGAGTTCATTTGTTCAGATGGAATGAGAGGGAAGTCTTCAGAACATCATTTGTAAAGGAAACCAACTGAGGGTTCGTCAGATGAGAAACAGTAGAGAGGAAGAGAACATCAGATGAAAAGGAAGTCATCTGAAGTTTCAAACTCAACTGACTAAATACAAGGAAGACAACTGAGGGTTCAGTTTCAGAACCTCAGTTGTAGAACTCAAACAAGAAGATCAACAGCATGAAGTTCAAAGTCAGCGGAGAGTTCAACGGTTCAGTCAGAACATCAGCTGAAGACCACTCAGATAAAGATCAAGATTTTCAACCAACTAATCGAGGTTGACTGTCAGAAAGGTTTAAGATTTGAATTTCAAAAGGAAGTCACATGAGGGTTTGACCGTTCAGTTATTACCCCATCTGGCCCAACACAAGGCTGTCTCAGAAGGAAAGCAGAAGAGCACAGATGCCATATCGGGAAAGTCTGCAGAGATGAGAGACAAGCCATCGCTTTCAACGATCAGAGATCAACAACTCCTCCAACGGTTAGTTGATACTCTCCACCTATAAATAGAGGCATTCTCTCATTCGAGAGATATACGTGATAAGAGACAGAAGTGCAATCGCAAGAGAAACAACTGCAAGAAAAATCTGCAAAAATCATATTCTAAGAGCATCAGTAGCTGAGAGTTCAAGAGTGATAGAACATTAGTAGCTGAGGGTTCATAGAGTTATAATCTATCTTAGATCTTAGTTTGAGTGTTTATTCGTTCAAGCCATAGATCCAACTCTCATTCGTGATCGAGCTGTAGTTGGAAAATCCACCCACATACACACCTTAAAAAGTGTCTGTTAGGATCATACTCTTCCTGTAATTGAGTAGCTAGGTCGTCAAGTACCCGCAAACTTGACATAGGTTGTTAAGTACCCGCAAACTTAACTGTAAAGGTTGATAAGTACCCGTAAACTTATTGCAACGGTTGCACAGCCCGGGTAAGCTGTGTGGAACTGTCCAGAAGAACTTGGACTGAAGTGTGAGGATTCACATCTCCCCGTGGACGTAGGAGGGTTATCTCCGAACCACGTTAAATCCTGTGTATCTGTGTTTATTTTTATTCAGTTGCTTATTGCATTCTTATCTGATCAAACTAACCAGCATACAAACTGCATTTTTGCATATTCATCTGTTTTGGTTTTTGACCAACCCTGCACTAAAAAGCGTGAGTTGCTTTAACGAGTTTTAATTTCCACCACATTCCGCACAGCCTCACTCTTCCAGCTGAGGTTGCTTACTCAGCTGTGAGATTCCAACTGAGTCCGTTTTACTCGGTTGAAGTATTTTTAAGGGTTAAGTTTTAAAATCCTAACTGGTGTATTCCCCCCCATACACCAGTAACTCGTTTCGGGACCATCAAGTGGTATCAGAGCAGTGGTTTAAAAGGCTGCTGACTCTGTTTCACAAGGTGTGAATTCGAGAAATTTTCTTCAGTGGTCAACTGAACAGATCTTTTCACGCTAGTGCATATTTGCTCGCATATTTGTCCTATTTTTTTTGTGTGCAGATGGACGTCAAGGACAAGATCGTCGTCATGTTCTCAGTAGTCAATTATACATCATGGAGAACTCGAATGAAGAAGATCCTTCTGTCAAAGCATCACAGGATGCAACAAGTTCTCTCTTCCGGACCAATCGTCATTAAAGAAAGAATAGCTCGCACTCCCAGAAATCCTAACGATGGAGATACAGTGGTGGAGTATGTGGAGAAACAGCCAGAAGACTACTCTCCAGAGGAGGCCAAGGTGAGCCAGTTGGATATCTGGGCTCAGAGCTCAATAATGTCCACAGTTGGACAAAATTATCTGCCTTGGATAGAGGAGTGTGAGACTGCAAAAGAGATGTGGGACATCCTGGCATCGCTAAGTGAAGGAAGCGACGAGACGAAGGAAAACAAGTTCTCACATGCATGTCAAGATTTCGACAACTTCAGTCTGCGACCTGATGAGACTATCGATCAGCTAGAGCTCCGGTTTATGGACATCATCAGAAGAATCCAGTCCATCCGGAGAGGAAAATACACATTAAGAGAAATTAACCTCAAAGTGTTGCAAGCTCTACCGGCTGAGTGGGATACTTTCACCAATATCCACGAGAGCCGAGCTGACCTTGGTGAAATGGGAACTGAAAGATTGTTCTCAATCTTGAAAGGAAATGAGTATAAGGTCAACAGGAGGAGATCGCAGCCCTCAGGACAGACAAGTAGAATTGAGGATGTTGGCTCAGCCTCAAAGTCAGTTGCTCTCCGAGCTGACTACTCAAAATTGAGATCATCAAGGCCAACCAGATCAGCTGACACAACTGCAAAGGAGCCAAGCAGAGAGGAACTGCAACAGAACATTGCAGCTTTGTCAAAGAAGCTAGCCGACATGGACACTCGATTCGGCAAATATAAACGTTTCCATAAATCAAACCGAACTCGAGACAGTTCTAAGCCAGTCACCAATGGTTGCTTCGAATGCGGCAAGGAAGGACATTTCAAAGCTGACTGCCCAGACCTCTCAAAGAAGGAAAGAGAAGCGTTGAGGGCAAAGCAAACTGCAAAGAACAAGGCCATGGTAGCAGAAGAAGCAGCTGACGACATGGACATCTTCACAGACACTGAAGATGAGGATGAACTGACCTCTACCAACAACGTCATCAGTCAGGATCAATGCTTCATGGCACTTGGAACCGACCAAGATGATATTGAGGTACAATCTAATTCTACTCGCTTAAATTCTTCCAATACTTCTAACATGCAGGAATCTCTGAACGATGAGTTGTAACCCTCCTGGAATGATTTTCAAGAACTCAGTGAGGAGCTGCATCATCAATCGGTTGAGCTTAAGAGTCTTCAAGCTTAGTTCGCCAAACTTGAAGATTCCTTAACCAAAAAGGACGATCTGATCAAGAGTCAAACCGAGGAGATTGAGAATCTCAAGAGTTAACTGAACAAGGCTAAGGCTCCAGCTGATGAGGAGTTGACAAAGCAGAACAATGAACAACAAGATCAGTTGAAAAATCAAGAGGCTCAGATCGAACAGCTGATAAAGAAGTCAAATGGACAAACCGAACAGATAACTGTACTCGTCAAGGAGTTGCAAACTGAGAAGGACAATCTAATTAAGCTGTATCAGTCATCCAAGATCATAGAGAATCTTATCAGTTATAGTAGACAGATGGATGACGTGTCAGGACTCGGCTATGATGTTGTCAAGGATACTGGGATTCCACCAGCAACCTTCATCAAAGCTGTAGAAGTCACAACTGTCGAGCCAGACACAGCTGAGTCTCCAGAAGCTAAATCAACCTCCACCTCTCAGCAAGTTCAACCGACCTATAGGATTACAACTGAGAAGGAAAAAAGAGTAGCTGACGTAGGACATAATGTTCCATCGGTTGGGATATCAACCGAGGGGGAATGTTCCAAAAGTCAGAAGCGGAATCAGAGGCGTCGAAGGCACAACCGCAACCGAACTCAGAATCAGAGCCGACCTCTGCATCAACCTCAAAGTCAACATCAGAAGGAATGGAACCGACCTTAGAACAGACATGGGCTCAATCATCTGAATCAACAGCGGTTCCAATATCAGTTCGACCAAAGGTTCCAACCGAGTCAACCAATGAGGAACTGGTCAAACAACTGGAGATATTCATGCCATAATATGAATCATCATCAGGGCATGAATAGGTACAGACAACCCTCAGGAAGTTGGAATCATAATCAGCCACAAAGATTCCAACATGGCGTCCGACCTCATAGACAAACTCAACAGGATAAGAATCGCCATCAAAACAGGGGGAAAGCCTCACCTCCTAAAGCTCGACATGGGAGAAATCCAACTCCTCCCAAGAAACAAAACATCACTACTAACAACAAGCCTAAGGATAACCGAAGTGTTGTTATAGTTGATGATGAAGGAAAAGTAATCTGGAATGATAAATCCATCCGAGTTTACAGGGAAAAGCGACGCACAGTTCCAGCGGGAACTGGTTCTAACCCTCCAGGACCCAACTGAAATTAGGGACCTAAGCGAGTTTCTCTTTGCAGGTACAGGAGAAACAGTTGAGGAAGAAGAAAGGGTCTGCTACAATGTGGGTGATGGATAGTGGATGCTCGAAACACATGACGAATCTGAAGGATTTGCTTGGAAGTTTCGTGGAGAAAGAAGGTCCATCAGTTACTTTTGGTGATAACTCAAAAGGTTATACCAGAGGTTACGGTACCCTTGAAACCAATCATGTTTCAATTTCTAATGTCTCTTATGTTGATGGATTGAAGCATAACCTGCTCTCCATCAGCCAATTCTGTGATAATGGTTTCTCTGTCAAGTTTGATGCACAGGGTTGCAGGGTTAAAGATGTCGGATCAAAACAGGTGATATTGTTGGGAAATCGATCACCAACAGGGAATGTCTATTACGCTGACTGGAACAGCAGCCTCCCTGACACCTGCCTGTTATCAAAGAGCAGTTCCGATGTGAGCTGGCTGTGGCACAAAAGGCTCAACCATCTGAACTTCAAGACGATGAACCGACTCGCTAGACAAGAACATGCAAGAGGCATACCTAACCGAGTGTTTTCAACAACACACATCTGCAGTGCATGCCAGCTGGGAAAGCTCGCTAGATCCTCCTTTCGGTTGAAGTCAACTCCCTCAACCGACCGAGTATTACAGCTGATCCATATGGATCTCTTCGGGCCAGTTACACCAAAAAGCATAAATGGCAACGAATATACATTGGTTGTAACTGATGATTACTCGATGTACACGTGGACCATTTTCATGCGTCACAAGAGTGAAACCCGAGATGAGCTGCCCAAGCTGATGGATCGGATAGCCAACCAACAAGAGATGAAGATCATTTCTATCCGATCAGATCGTGGAACTGAGTTTCTAAATGAAACCATCATCGAGTATTGCGAGAAGAATGGAATAACTCATCAGACATCAGCCGCGCGTACTCCGCAACAGAATGGCGTAGCTGAGCGAAGAAACAGAACGCTGAAGGATGCAGCCACATCCATGTTAGCGAGCTCAGCTCTACCGAAGAGATTTTGGGCTGAAGCGATCAACACAGCATGCTACACTCAGAATCGATCTCTTCTCACCAAGCGGTTGGGAAAGACACCCTACGAGCTGTGGAGACGCAGAAAGCCAGATATTTCTTATTTTCGCGTTTTTGGGTCTAAGTGTTATATTCACAACAATGGGAAGACTTAGTTGAAAACTTTTGATGCCAAAGCTTCGAAGGGCATATTTCTTGGATATGCAGCTCGGATCAAGGCATATAGAGTTTTCAACAACAGCTCTCGTGTTGTGGAAATAACACCTCATGTTAGTTTTGATGAATCTACCTTTGAGTGCAGGGAACAGGTTAAAGGACAACAAGCAGATCCAACTGTTCCACCAGTTCTCACCAGATCGCAAGCTCTAAGGGCAAAGAACCTAGCTGAACCACTGGTTTGGGCAACTGAGGATGAGGATCCATACTTCTCTGAAGATGAATGCGAAGACCCCAGCACATCCCAAGGGGGAACTTCAACTGATGTTCCTCCAACTGCTTCAGCATCTGAAGCCCAACCGAGTCCGGTTCAACCTAATACCAATGTTGAGGATCCAGACTCAACAGCTGATCAATCACCAGCTCTAAAGTTTCCAACTCAGATTTCAGAACAACCACAGTTGGAAGAAGAAGGAAGACGCAACCGAAGATGGTATGAAGTTCATTCCACTGACAACATCGTCGGCGATCCAACCGAGGGTGTGCGTACAAGAAGCCGAGTTGCAAATCCAGAATCAACTGAAGGAAACTCCAACACTTACGCCCAGTATGCTGAGGAGTTGGCAGTTCTAGAGGAGTTCGAGCAAGCTGGAGATGTTGCCATGATTTCTTGCTTTGTAGCTGATGTACCAGAACCGAAGAATGTTGGGGAAGCTCTCAAATGTGTTCACTGGACAACAGCCATGCAAGAAGAACTGAATGAGTTTCTACGCAACTGTGTATGGGAGTTGGTAGAAAAACCAAATGGTGTCAATGTGATTGGATTGAAGTGGATTTTCAAAAATAAGAAAGACGCCATTGGATTCATAGTGAGGAATAAGGCAAGGTTGATAGCTCAAGGATACTGCCAACAAGAAGGAATCGACTTTGAAGATTCCTTCGCACCAGTTGCAAGGCTGGAAGCCATCCGAATCTTTCTAGCTTATGCCGCACATCACAAGTTCAAAGTGTATCAGATGGATGTGAAGTGTGCATTCCTCAATGGAGATATCAAAGAAGATGTATATGTTGAACAGCCTCCTGGTTTTTAGACTGGAGATGGTAGAGTGTACAAGCTGAAGAAAGCTATCTATGGTCTAAAGCAAGCGCCAAGGGCCTGGTATGACACTCTTTGTGGATTCCTTCTGAACTCGGGGTTCAAACGAGGTTCAGTTGATAAAACTCTGTTCACCATCAAAGTTGGAGAAGATATACTTGTGCAAATTTACGTCGATGACATCATTTTCGGCTCCAAGTCGGAGGAGCTGTGCAAGAAATTCTCAGATCTCATGAAGGAGAAGTTCGAGATGTCAATGATGGGTGAGATGAATTATTTCCTTGGATTACAAGTGAAGCAGTCACCTGAAGGGATTTTCATCAACCAGTCCAAGTATACAAAGGAGCTCATCACCAAGTTCGGATTACAAACAAGTAAGACCACGAGGATCCCAATGAATACTAACTGGAAGATTAAACCCGGAGCTGAAGGAAAGCTCGTAGATGCCAGCCATTTTAGAGGGATCATCGGTTCGCTGCTATATCTAACTGCCAGCCGACCAGACATATCATACGCAGTTGGAGTGTGTGCTCGATTCCAAGTTCAGCCAAGAGAAGCACACATGTTGGCAGCAAAGAACATCATCAAATATCTGAAGGGAACTGTTAATGTTGGATTGTGGTATCCAACTGACGACAATATCCAGCTGACTAGATACTCAGATGCGGACCTAGCAGGAGATCGGTTGGACAGGAAGTCTACCTCTGGATACTGTCAATTTATGGGAAGCAAGCTGGTTTCATGGTTCTCCAAGAAACAAGCATGTGTTGCAACCTCTACAACCGAGTCAGAGTATATGGCTGCCGGAAGCTGTTGCATGCAAGTGTTGTGGCTGAAGCAACAGCTGAGAGATTATGAAGTTGCAACTGGACAGGTTCCCATTCATTGTGATAGCTCGAGTGCCATAGATATCTCTCTGAATCCTGTTCACCACTCTCGAACAAAGCATATCGACATTCGTCATCATTTCATCCGAGATCATATTGAGAAGAAGGATGTGTCCATGGAGAAGATCCCAACTGAGATTCAGAGAGCTGACATCTTCACCAAACCTCTTCCTGAAGCTCGGTTCAAGATGTTGTGTGATTTTCTTGGACTATTGGATCCATCGGATGAAGAGTCATCCGAGCTGGAGAAAATCCATCCGAGCTAAAGAATCATCCGAGCTGCAGAGGATCCATCCGAGATGAAGAGTCAGATATCCATCTGAGGGGAAGATCAGATGAAGGGGGAATCTCAGATACGAATTGCCAACTGAAGACATCAAACATCAGCTGAACAGACGAACTCGAGTCAACTGAAGGTATGCTGCAACAATGGATCAAACGTCAGCTGAACAGACGAACTCGAGTCAGCTGATGGTATGAGGCAACTGAGGAACTCAACTGAGGTATACAGCTGATCTCGACATCAGCTGACAGGTATCATTTATGACTGAAGGTGTTATGATATTAAATGAGAATGTTTGAAATAAATTCAAACATTCCTGAACATGTCAGCTAAACTAAACAAGCCATCATATCGCATTTAATGTAAAGTTTGGCTGAACTCCTATAGCCTTACTTTATAGTGCGACTGGGCTGACACCTTAAACTATTCACCTTCTCACTCTCGCACGTGGAGCATCAGTCAAAATTACTCAACAGTCGCGTAATCTCAGCTGTTGATAAATACGCGCCATTTAACCCCAGCCGTTGATTTTATCCGAGTCAAAGATTATATAATACGGCAAATCAGGAAGTGATCTTTACCTTTTCTTTTCGTGCATATCTTTACTAACTATTCATCATCCTCTCCACATTTGTTTCACCATTTTCAGTAATGATTTTCCTTCTTCTTTGCATATATATCTCTTTGAGACGACACCTAAATCTAAAGCTTCCAAGAAGATGGTTTCCGCAGAGCCTGCTACATTCCAGGAATCCTTCGACATGGTGATGTCGAAGATTCATTTTGAACAGATTCTATCCAGAGCGGCTCTGACCTCGCCGGAACTCGCACCAGTCGCCGCCATTCTTTCCGACCACAGTTTGCTCGACTGGGCAACCCTCTCTCCATCCAAGTTGCTCAGGAAGCAGGTTGTACATTTCTACAGGAATCTGCAGCGAGTTGCAGAAGACGGGCTTGTCACTATCATCCCGTGCAAGCAAAGAAACACAACTTCCCGGACGATAGAAGACACCGCCGTGGAAATAAAAGTATCCAAGGAACTGGAGAAGATCATCCTCAGAAATCGCGAAGCCACAGATGTGCTGGGGAACTTCCCCGATAAGGAAGCTGATGCCTTCCTTCAAACAATCCTTCTTGTTCCCGAACCATTGAAGGGGAGCATGCAAAGGACGAAACTGAAGTCGGCGCACCGACTTCTTTTCGACGTGATCTCTAAATGCGCCTTCGCGTATGGAGGAGCGTTCGGTGACATTAGCCGACCGAAGCTCAAGCAACAGAAGGCCCTGGAGGAACAGCACCAGGTCGACTGGCTGGGCTATCTTGAAAGCCAGCTGTTGATGGAGAAGCAGAAAATCTCTGAGACGTCAGCTAAGTCTGGAGAGCAGCTGTTGAGTGTCAAGGGGACACTCAACTTCGGCACAAAAATCTCTGCCCTTATCCTCCAAGCCACAAAGGGACAATAGCTGACCTGGGAAGGGAGTGAGGACCCGCCGCTCAACAAGCTGATGTTGTTCCCCACAGCCAAAAAGGCCAGGGACATTGTGGAAGCCGTTTACACTCCCAAGGGTACCCCCAAGCTAACTGTGGAGTCAGTCTCAGCAGCTCGACGCCCTTCTCGATCCAAGCCTGCGAAGTGCCAGCTAGAGGAGGTGGCTGAGGAAGAGGAAGATGATGAAGAAGAACAAGAGGAGGAACCCCTCCAGAAGAGGCCCAGGATTCGCATCATCCAGCCAGCGGCTCAACCATCTACAACAAGTCCAGAGGTGGTAAAGCCAGCTGAGGAGAAGGAGTCAACCGAATCAAGCCAGTCGGTTGACCCAGCTAGGTTCGTTCTTCAACCTCGTCAGGAGGAAGTGGCTGAAGGAGTGGAGATACACGTGGAGGAATCCAGCTCCTCCTCAGATGAGTCTTCTTCATCTGAGGAGTCCCACGACAATCCGACTGGAGCTGATGCCAGCCAGGTAATCCCACCTGTGTCTGAGGAAACACATGAGCCAGCCGACTCACCACCCAAAGAGGATCCAGTTCTCTCAACTGGTCCTCAGTCAGATATTCCGAGCCTCTCGCTCGATGCCAACGTTGTGACCATTCCTTTGGCCAACGTTGATGAAACCATCGAACCCGTTACCTTCGATATTGACCCCCCTCCAATTGATGAAGAAGCCAACCGCCAGGCGATCTTGGCTGAATATGAAGGAAGGCTAAGCTACTGCTTCCGCAAGCTGATTGGTATGTTCCCCGAGGCAGCCTCGATGCCCATATTTGCCGTACTCGGGACGGAACTGCTCTACCAGTTCAGCGTCATATTCAGCTATTGGTACGTCAAGGAGGAAACCCTCAGGATCCATGGTTGGGACAGGTTGAAGGTCGAAGAATCCAACCTGAGGGTATACTTCGACTACCAGAACCTGGAGGTGGCCTACAACCAGAAGGTGGCTGTGCTACGTCGTCGTCTGGACAAGAGCATCCAAGAAGGGACAGACACCAGGGAGCTGTGCAACAATCCTGGAGTTGTTCAGTTTCTTGACGATATGCTGGCCAAGAATGCCAACTGCATGGAGGATGTCGACGCAGCTGAAGAGGCGGCCAAGAGGGAAGAAGAAAAGCTCAAGGCCTACCTCGCCAACCGATCTGCCATGGTTGTCATGGAGCCAACTGCCCAGCTACAACCACAACACCTGCCTGGACCCTCAGATCAGCCAGCACTCTCAACCGATGCCATCTGTGAGCTGATCTCCGAGAGGGTCAACCAGCTGAGGCAGGAAATGTTGTCCAAGATCCAGCTCAGCAAGGAGGAGGATGTTGACAGGATGCATCAGCTGATGGCAGAGAATACCAGCTTGAAGAATCAGCTGGAACACCTTTCCTCTTCCCTGCAGCAGAAGTTCAAAGATCTCTCCACTTCTTCCAGCTCGGAGGTCACGGCTCTAAGGAAGGCAGTTCAGGGCCTCAGCTCGGACTTCAACGTTTTCAAGACCGTTGCTGAATCTGATCTGGCAAAGTTCCAGCAGACTTAAGACCAGGAGTGGATGTCTCAGTTCGCAAATTTCCGAGCTGAGTTCGTCACCCTCCACAAAGAGGTCTCTGCGACCTTTGCAGCCTTGCAGCGAGCTGAGCAGGAGCGCCAAGACCTGGAGTTGGCCAAGAAGGTGGAAGAGAAGGATGCTGTCGACGAACTCTTTTCCCGCGTTCAACAGGCTGAGGCCAAGCTGACCTCCCTGGATGGCACTGTTGCCACCCTTTTGGATGATGCCAAAAAGGGGGAAGACAAGGAGCCAGCAGCTGTTGCTGGACAAGGGAAAGCTGTTCTTCAGCAAGGGGAAGGAGTGCCAGCTGAAGCTGAAGGAGCAGCTGAAGGATCGCAGCAAGAACTGGAAATCTCCTACGGCCTCGTAGCCGAGCTTACGGCCGAGCTCGATGCC
Source organism: Schizonepeta tenuifolia (assembly GCA_029490685.1). NCBI lineage: Eukaryota > Viridiplantae > Streptophyta > Magnoliopsida > Lamiales > Lamiaceae > Schizonepeta > Schizonepeta tenuifolia. The sequence goes on along the minus strand of CM055960.1, from coordinate 65,532,664 downwards.
GAACTTGACGGGATATCTGTTGAAGACTGCATCGAAGCTGCCAAAGCTATGGGGGAGTCCAAGGAGAAGTACTTGAATCCCTCTTGGATCAAGAAGTTCGCTGCCGATCAGGCCAAGAAGGTGGCCAAGTTCGAGAAGGAGCTGATCAAGGTGGAGAAGAACGTCGACAGAAATAAAGCCAGTCGGAGCGTGCGAAAAATCAACAAGCACCAGATGAAGGTTGAGGCTAGGAAGTCGACTCAACAGCTGCAGAAGAACGCCCCACTCCCGTCTCGGTTCCCACATGTTGACAAGTGGATGAATGCTGAGTGGAACGATGACTGGGAGCAGTTCAAGCATGAATTCATTAATGACTTTTACTACAGGAAGACCTACTCGACTGAAGATCCAAGGCAAGCCTTCAAGGAAGCCCTGTGGGAGCTCAGATCTGGAGACCCTGGAATGTTTAGTCAGTTCAAGCGAGCCATGCTGAATGCTCAGCTCGATCCCAACACCATTCCAGTTCCGCAGATGCTCAGATATCGCCCTCAGATGATCAAAGGCACAAACACTCCGAACAGAAATGCGATCATGGCTGAGGCGAGACAAGTCTGCAAGGAACATGGTGTCAACACTGGGATTGAGTCACCTGCGAAGAAAGAGATCTTTAACCGTATCTTCAGCAAGTACGGTCAACAGTATTTTTGAGCTGATCTAATTTTTTTTTGTCTTTTGAGCTGATGTAGTTTTTGGAGCAACTGTTGTATCTTTATCTGTTCTGTGCTTAACCCTATAACCTTCAGTTGTAACAAAAACTTCAAAGCATATATACGATTCAACTTGACGAACAATATCTCATTGTCCAAGCTATGAATCGCAGTCTTTTAAATACCATGTTATAACTGTGCTAACCCTTTGATGTTTTATCTTATAGACTGTCTAGAATTTCAGCTGAGATTTTAGGTCAGTTAGTGAGGCTTAGATCAATAGTGGTTTAAAGTTGTAAGTGGTTTTGGCATCATCAAAAAGGGGGAAATTATTGGGAAATTTATTAGTAAGAGTTTTGATGAATTCCAAAACCGACTGACCCCAACCGAGTAGATGTTGCTAGAACCTAATGTTAGAATTTAGGCTCGCTGTTTGAGCAAAGTTAAAATTTTATCTTTACAGGTCTCCAGCTGAAGATGGCAACAAGGCATCACTCAGACAGAACATCAGTTATGATGAAAGACAACTGAGAGTTCATTTGTTCAGATGGAATGAGGGGGAAGTCTTCAGAACATCAGTTGTAAAGGAAACCAACTGAGGGTTCGTCAGATGAGAAACAGTAGAGAGGAAGAGAACATCAGATGAAAAGGAAGTCATCTGAAGTTTCAAACTCAACTGACTAAATACAAAGAAGACAACTGAGGGTTCAGTTTCAGAACCTCAGTTGTAGAACTCAAACAAGAAGATCAACAACATGAAGTTCAAAGTCAGCTGAGAGTTCAACGGTTCAGTCAGAACATCAGCTGAAGACCACTCAGATAAAGATTAAGATTTTCAACCAACTAATCGAGGTTGACTGTCAGAAAGGTTTAAGATTTGAATTTCAAAAGGAAGTCACATGAGGGTTTGACCGTTCAGTCACTACCCCATCTGGCCCAACACAAGGCTGTCTCAGAAGGAAAGCAGAAGAGCACAGATGCCATATCGGGAAAGTCTGCAGAGATGAGAGACAAGCCATCGCTTTCAACGATCAGAGATCAACAGCTCCTCCAACGGCTAGTTGATACTCTCCACCTATAAATAGAGGCATTCTCTCATTCGAGAGATATACGTGATAAGAGACAGAAGTGCAATCGCAAGAGAAACAAGTGCAAGAAAAATCTGCAAAAATCATATTCTAAGAGCATCAGCAGCTGAGAATTCAAGAGTGATAGAATATTAGTAGCTGAGGGTTCATAGAGTTATAATCTGTCTTAGATCTTAGTTTGAGTGTTTATTCGTTCAAGCCATAGATCTAGCTCTCATTCGTGATCGAGTTGTAGTTAGAAAATTCACCCACATACACACCTTAAAAAGTGTCTATTAGGATCATACTCTTCCTGTAATTGAGTAGCTAGGTCGTCAAGTACCCGCAAACTTGACATAGGTTGTTAAGTACCCGCAAACTTAACTGTAAAGGTTGATAAGTACCCGTAAACTTATTGCAACGGTTGCACAGCCCAGGTAAGCTGTGTGGAACTGTCCAGAAGAACTTGGACTGAGGTGTGAGGTTCACATCTCCCCGTGGACGTAGGAGGGTTATCTCCGAACCACGTTAAATCCTGTGTGTCTGTGTTTATTTTTATTCAGTTGCTTATTGCATTCTTATCTGATCAAACTAACCAGCATACAAACTGCATTTTTGCATATTCATCTGTTTTGGTTTTTGACCAACCCTGCACTAAAAAGCGTGAGTTGCTTTAACGAGTTTTAATTTCTACCACATTCCGCACAGCCTCACTCTTCCAGCTGAGGTTGCTTACTCAGCTGTGAGATTCCAACTGAGTCCGTTTTACTCGGTTGAAGTATTTTTAAGGGTTAAGTTTTAAAATCCTAACTGGTGTATTCCCCCCCCCCCATACACCAGTAACTCGTTTCGGGACCATCAATTGTGATAATTTAACAAATTATCAAATTAGTCAGATTCATTTTGACAACTTAATAGTCGGTTACATCAATTTAAATTATAAAAGTAAAACTATATATTTGACCAGCTAATTACTTTGTCGAATTAAATTGACTATGCAAAATAATTGCGGGATGATACACATTGGTTTCGAGATCCACCATTTTGAAACTTTAAGATTATTGCATTCTATTTTATTTTGTAAAGGAGTGGCTATAGATAAATATATATGTATTTTTTCTATAGTTATTTATCAATAAAAATAAAACTATTTATTCAACCAATTTATTAATTGTTCAAAATTAAATTGGTTGTACAAAATAATTGCCCCACATTGATTTGAGTATATATATAAGTTTTTAAAGAATGGTGTGTTATTGGAAAGCGATGTGAGATAGAAAACTTTATATTGAATGTAATAAAAAAAACCAAAATTAAAGAATTTAGAAAATGTAGAATATATACGAAAATTTATATAGTAATACAAATGGATATATACACTAATACACGTTTCACATACAATCTTAGAGGATTGTTATTAAGATTAAAATTAGGAATTAAGATTAATAAGAATACCGAATAGAGAGAGGGCCGTCACATAAGAATAAAATTAAGGGGAAAGCTCGAAACCGTATTGTTATTAATAATATATAGATAGATAGATGCTGCAGCTGCCACATCATTTTACAGTTTTATTTTATCTTTTTAAGTAAGGGAAAATCTGAATACGTGACGTGAGTTAATTCTTCAATTATAGGAAAATCAAAACCAAAAGAAATGCAACTAAAGTTATGGTTGTGAAATAGTATAAACTCTTCTCTCGATCTTGAAGAGCCTTTTTTTTTTTAATTCCTAATGAATTAATGAATATGATTTAATTTCCTGAACTTCCAAGATGATGCACGAAGAAGCGTGAAATATATTTGATAACAATAGATAACAAATTCCGTTCATAGTCACATTATAACGAAATACGTAGATAATGATTAATCCATTGATTCACATATGAATGTCGGAAGAACACCAAGAGAAGGAAAACAATTTCACACCCTACATCTCAATATCAATTCTAGGGCTGGCAATTTTCGACACGACACGATAACCCAACACGAACCGACACGAAATTAACGGGTTTGAATCAAGTCTTATTAGGTTCGGATCCTTATCGGGTCGACCCAATAAGGACCTGAAAAATTCAGGTCGGGTTCGGGTTGGGTTCGGATTACCCAATTAGGATTTAATTTTTTAAGTATTATATATATTTTATCTATGTCAACTTTTAAAATGATGTTATACATATATATTTCCTTCTAATTCATCAAAAGGCATTAAAATCATTTAAAATTATCGTGTCGTGTCATTATTTTTCTTATTTTAAATTATTTTTCTCTAATTAAAATTATTTAAAATAATATTCAGGTTATTATCGTGTCGTGTCAACCCGATAACGACCCAACCCGACCCGATTGCCAGCCCTAATCAATTTTACTCCTCTAAACTCATAACAAAAAATCCTATATAACTCAGACCCTAAACGTCTTAAAGAAAACAAAAAATTTATTGGCCAAAATAAATAGTTAAATAAAATAAATATAATATATTCATCAATCTTATCTACATCACAAGAATTCAGATATTTCATTCTAATAATAATAGTACTAATTGTTTTACTGCATGCCACTCCTGGACTATGTTTTTCCTTTTCTTTTTGGAAGTGTTGATTAGGATTCAACCTAGAAAAAAGTACAATTGACATAATTTGTCCAAGTACATGCGTTTAACTATTTTTTTAGCGTTTAACTATTTTTTTATCATTTAACTAAGAAAACAACAATAACTTCAAGTCTTCAATATCAATGCATGAATATATATTAACATGTAGATGATCCTATTTTCCGATTATCGATCCAATTGGAAGAATTTTTAAGTTAATTTCTGAAGTTGAAACTTAACAGCCGAATTATGTACAATTTGGCACACAAAATATAATTTTAATATCATAATACAAACCACTGAATTATATATAGTAATCATTAATATTGTTGTTCTGTTCTGTTGGTGCTAATTTACGTAATTTTGGAAGAAAAAAAAATTGACGAACAATAACCTGAATAGTATTTTATTTGACTCTATAACCTGGAGGGATACTACTATAGTTTTGTTTGACTCTAATTAGTATTTTATTTATATACTAATCTAGCCTTCGATCTTTTTAGTTGGGATTGTATATGTTGTGCTCGAGCCATTATATATTTATGCATAGATATTGGACGTGTTATTTTGTTAGTTGATTAAAACAATTGTCCACAAATATTATATTAATCGTAGACATTAAACTTAACGAAAAATCTAATGGTTAAGAAGCGCATGAATATCAATATTAACAAAGTTCATGATCGGAAAACTGAGTTTGGCCAAAATGCTTTAACTATTTAGATGTTGCTATCAAAATAGAGGCCCTTTCAAATCTAATAAAGCAATCATAAAAACTTACAATAACAAAATATCAGTTACTGTCAATTTTTTACTGGATATTTTCCAACGTTGAACCTTTACTAGATAACGAAGGCCCCATTCCATATTCTTTTTCTCTAGGATAAATCATTTAACTTAGTAATTGGAGCAAAAAATAGTCACAATCTACCACATCTCTGCAAAGCATGCATTGTATTTTTACTTTTTTACCATCTAAATTATTTGTCATGATTAGTACTCAAATAAAAGAGCAAAACATGTGTCACGAGGTACAATGATAATTGAAATTTCCACTAAAATTATAATAATTGTAATTGAAATTTGGAGAATGCTACCCTGTGGGCCTAGCAAGTTGAACTCGTTATTCACGATTTGTGTTATTATGTCGGACTTCAAAGTGAGCAACCGTATCAAACTACATCTCCCACTTAAGACTTTATTAAAACTCCTTTTTTTTTTTTTGAAAAATGAAAACATTATGAAATACGTCTACGAAATTATAAACGTCTTTACAACCCTTGATACGTATCTATAAATACTCATATATCAAAAAAAAAAAAAAAATCCTCATATATCAAATGGGGAAGATATCGAAACATGAGGAGTGCATCATGCATGCTTATTTTTTCCGTTGTCAATTAATATAAGATTTATCTATTTGGACTATTTATTCGTATTTATATATTTTCTTATAAATCGATTATGGCATTTAATTTTTCTGTACATATGTTTCTCATGGGAGAGAATAACGATTATCAGGACAAGAAATTAGAGGCTACATTAAGCACACCTTTGATATCTCCTTTTCTCCCTCTTACGAAATACTAACAAAGAGGAAAAAGGCAAAAGTTTTGTGGTGAAAATTGCGTTTCAATGTTCAAACACTAATTAACAAGAAAAATCCAAAGAATAAGTCATTTTCTATTAATAATTCCTATTCTGATCTTTACTTTAATTCCCATCATTGTGGTCACAAATCGTCAAAACCCCAATCCAAAATTGGAAAGAGATCCTGCAAGTTCCAAACGACTCGTTTTACACATTCTTTGATTGTTTATTATTTTTTGGATATTTTGCTCATTCCTTTTACATTGTTCAAAATTTCACGTTTTGTGATCATATCTCACAGGGCTAATTAGTTTTGAATTTGTAGGGGCGCTCTTTATCCGTGCTTTTACACCCGTGATCACTTAATTTTTGCCCCGGCCGTCACATGATTTTAGTAGATGTTTTGATTAAATTTCATATATTACGTTCCATCAATATTTGAAAAACCGGACCAGACATAGAAACGGTCATGTCGTTGGGTCACCGGTTCGACCAGTCGAACCGTTTTAAAAAAATCGGATGACCCGCTAAATATTTTATCTTTTTATATATAATATATATACATTAAAATATTAAATACTAGAATAATCATTAAACATGACAATAAAAACATTTAATTAAAGTTCTGAAAACCTATATTAATATTTCTCCAACACCAAAACTAAATAAATCAAAGTATTTACATAAAAATAAGTTTAAAAAATAGATCACTAACATAGTTATAAAATTCTACTATACTAAGTTTTACTATAATCTTTCAACAATGGGTTAAATAAATTTAAACAAAAGAGTCAAACACAACTCTTATATTGGTGGAGTCGGGCGTTGCTTTAGTCTAGCAACCAAGAGGTATATATAAGGTTCAAGTCTTACATCTTACAAAAATATACGATCATGTCATCATATGAACCTAATAATCAAATTGACAATAATATAACTAATTTCAGCAAAAAATTATATATGTACATTTTATTTAGCACGAAACAATTGATGTTGCGTCGAATGGGCCCAAATAACATTTAATTGTATACGAGAGATATGCATGTCCTTTGAATATGGGCAACTCGATCGGATGGGCCCAAATAGCCCGTACGCAATTCAAATATCTGCTACGATTCCCTTCGTCATAAAAGATTAATCCCAAAAATTTCTGTATCACTTAAGATAATGAAGAATCAATCACATGTAAAAGTTGCCATCAAAGGCCCCGCCCCAATTGATATTACGTTACACTGACTTTGTGCTGCTGCCCCAAAATAGTAGCATTCTAATACTCCTTCCGTTCACGAAATGGTTGTTACTTTTGTTACTTAAGTTTGTCCACGAAATAATTGTCACTTTTGCTATTCCACTTACATTTATTTTAGGACTCTTACTCCACTTACAATAATATTCATTATAATTCACTACTACCTACCATTTTCTTAAAATCCGTATTATCCACAATGTGGTAACCATTTCGTGGACGAAGGGAGTAAGATATTAGGCCTATACTCAATCTGTCCTCAATATTCTTATAACATTGCGTACGTCACGAGTTTTAAAAAATTCATGAGTATTATTAGGTAATACTGAATAATAGTGAATATTATTGTGATTGGAGTAATGGTCCTACTGTAAATAGTAGGGAAATATAAGGTTAAAAAGATGATGTGTTATATGCACTGTAATATTGAAAATGAAAGTGATAAGCATATCTAAAATGGTAAAAGTGACAAGAATATTGTGGATTGGGGCCCATACGATATTTTGGTGAGCATGTACAGTGATAAATTTATAATGGCAAATTCTCTAGTGAGACGGGTCTCATATTGTGAGACCGGGTTGACCCGGTCAACCGTTGACTTTTTTTTTCGATTTTTTCTTTTGGCAACAAGTCCATATGCACATCACCATATATACACATGCACTGCACTTTATGTTCATATGCACAACCTTTTTTCACTTAGTTTTTTTTAATCGTGTAATATGCACTTCAAAGTGTATCCACGTGCATAAGCATGTTAACCGATATGCACCATATTCTATTTCCATATGCACAACCAATTTTCGATTTTTGTTTTTTAGATTTCCAAATTTATTTTGCACTCTTCTTTTTTTGTTTGCCTCTTCGTTGTTTTGTTTGCCGCTTCTTCTTTGATCAAGATTGGAGCGAGGGGAGCCGAAGGCCTTTGAGCGAGCCGTAAAAGTCCAAATTGTTGCCCAGCGATTATCCTTATATTAGTAATCGGAGCGAAGACGGGACCATAAAATCAGAGCCGGAGGCGGAGCCGTAAAATCGGAGCCGAAGGCTTCATCGGAATTTAAAAAAAATGTAAATAAAAAAAATAAAAAAATAAAAAACTAGAAAAAGTTGGTGCATATGAATACTCTTCGGTGTGCATATGAATATATGGTGTTGTGCATATGGGCAAAAAGAAAAAAAATCGGAATAAAAAAATAAAAATAAAAATAAATAAATAGGGCGCGTGCACAATACGCACCGCGCATGAAGCGCGCGCGCGTGCAGTGCACGCACCACGCGCGCGTCTCACTGTGAGACGCATCTCACGAGAGACCCACTCATTTATAATTGTACTCTACCATTATAGATTTGCTGGATTGTCATCCGAATATTTGGGCGTCGACATAAGTTGCTAATTTATTGCTAATAAATTATATGACATCCTCACACAAATAATCTATTGTTAATTTATATGACATCCTCTATTAATTTTGCTGAATTAATGACGTACTGTGGCAATCTGAAAATTATGGAGTAATGAATGAAGTGTATATTCCATTTAATAAGAATATACAATTTAATTACCTCCAAATACAATTTATCATTAATCAATTAATAATAAGAAAATAAATTTAATAATTACAAATTAATATAATTATCCAATAAAACGCCAATCGAGAACTCTGCCATTTTCTTTTTCCTTTTTCGCCAACAATTCATAATCAGGTACGGCATCTTTGATCTTCCACTCTTCTTTCTTTTTGTTTTAAAAAAAAAAATATTTACAGTAATAAACCGAACTAAATCAATAAATGTATAATATTACAATGGCATAAATCCAGCATTTTGATGCATGTCGACTGTTAAAACATATATTTTGAAGTGTCTGTTTCTAAAGATCGAACTGTTCAAAAATACCTGATGTTGAGTTCCTTAATTTCTCTAGAAAACGTTAACAGAATTGTTGTTGTGTGATAATCAAGTGTCTTTTAAATATGAATGAATAATTCGCTCAAAGCAACTATGAATGGTTGGAAAAAGAAACGAAATGGCAGAGTTCTTGTTTCGGCGGTTTATTAGGTTAGTTGAGCGAATTAGATTGTGGAGTATTAATTTATAATTATGGAGGAATTTGTTTTCATAATTTGTTTGAGTAATTATAGGTAGTTTTTATAGATTTATATATATGTGTTCACTTCCAGTCCACGTGGCATATTAATATCACATTAATGGTGGGCACGTTAATGGTATTTATGCACGGTGGGTAGGGGAGCGGAACTACCTTGTACTCTCTCCGTCTATGATATAAATACTCATTTGGGGCCGAACACAGAGATTAAGAAAGATGATCACTACAAAAATACAGGTAACTATCGAGGGTAAATACCGTCGGTATTTCACTCATTCCCGTCGGTAATTATATTACCGACGACATTACCAACGGCAAGAGACCGCCATTGATCTGGTCGTCGGTGAGGTCATTACAGACAGCAAAATGACCCTCGGTAATTACCGACGGCACCGCCGTCGGTAAATGCGATCGGTAATCCGACACCACATTACAGGTTTTTTTCCGGCGGAAATACCGACGACACTGCCGTCGGTGATTTCACCGGTTGCTAGAGAGAGATTACCGACGGTAACGCCATCGGTAATTACCGAGGGTAGTTTTGCCGTCGGTAAATTTATTTATTTTTAATTTTTTTTTAATACATGCTTCACGATTCAATTACACAACCCACACTATAACAAAACAAATATCAAAACGGCAAATCACAATATCCCAAATCATATAAACGAATGTAATATACGAGTATAAATGTAAAATACGAGTGCAATAATGTACGAAGTGTATAAGTAACTGCAGGATAAAACGAACGACCTAATCAACTAGAGGGAGGACGAGGAGGTAGCTGAGCCGTCTGCATAAATTGCTCGAACTGGGCAAAGCGCTCCTCCAACGCTGCACGTGCTGCTCGCTCTGCAGCAACTTCCTCCTCCAACATGGAGATCCGAATCTCGTACATCTCCTGCGTCATGGCTGAAGTGCCAGTGCTACCAGTAGACCCCCTACTGATTTGGCTCACACCGACACTTCCAGTGCCGTACCGCCGTGACCTCTCGGAATATACGAGCTCCTAGTAGATCTCGTTCAGGTTCGTTCGTTGTGTCTCACGAGCAATGCGATGAATTTCCGCCTAATTGATATATAACATTGTATATTTGTTAGAAATTAAATACATTTCAATATATTTAACTAATATTTGAATAAATTTAAATACTTACATCAAGATGTTCATCCCTCTGTTGCGCATAAGTGTCATCTTCTTTTGTGTGGATTCTCAGGAAAGTTTAATAGTTCAGGGCAGTCACCGGTAGTCCACTCTGCAAGCTCTGTTAATACATGTATAGAAGATAAATAAATTATTAACAAAGATAATATATATATATATATATATATATATATATATATATATATATATACACTTAAGAAATGAATTGATAATTACTAACCAAACTCTGCTGCAGGATACGAGTGGACTGAGACCCTCTAACATGCTTTGCTATCCCTGTACCTAGTCCGTCGGGCTCAGACAGGCGGTTTCAGCTGTGTCGCTGGGAAACCGCCTTAACATCCTCCTGCTGCCAGTACGACTGGATCCCTGTCCAATACTCGTCAGTGAAGCCGTCGGGTCTAGCCATCGTCTGATTAGCAGCAGTCTTTTTCTTCCACTTCTGTTTCACGTCGCTCAAGTTGTCACTGAACCTGGTACGTGCCTTGGCATCCCACATCTTCTTCACATCGGCCTCATCATCAGGCTCCCAACAATATTCTTTCTGTTGAACAAAAATGATTAAATCAGTAGATAACATTTGAACAATAATAATTATAAATTTTATTTGTAATAAAAATTCGATTACCCCAAATTCGCCCCAGTATGCGTCCTTCACCTCTTTCAAAGTCAACTTCCAACAACAACAACAATAATAATAATAATAATAATAATAATAATAATAATAATAATAATAACGTACCCACTAGGCATTATCCGAAAGAGAAGCTTCCCATTGTTGCCCTTAGGCCATGACCGCTTTAGCTCGGCAACTGTGGGGCCTCTTGGCCTTTTCGGCCGTGTAGAAGAAGACTCCGGAGGAGTCTAAAAAACGTGCGGTGAAGAGGGAGGAGTCGTACCTAGCCGAGTCGACTCCTGCTGTGACGAGGGAGGAGTCTGTTGTGAAGACCTAGGAGGAGTGTGCTGTGAAGACCCAGCAGGAGTCTGCTGTGAAGAGGAAGGACGAAAACCTCTACGAGTCGACATTGTACCTGTTTCAAATAAAAAATCAAATAATTAAGCTTAGACGATATAATAATTTAAATTTTGACAAGTACAATAACAAAAAAAAACATATAAAAAAACACAACACATACATTAAAAAGAAAGAACATCAGTTAAAAATCAGACGAAATTTCGACAGCATAACCCCACTATATATCCTAACTACCAAGTGTTTGACTCTACGAGCTATGTTAACCAACACAAACATATCAAATTCACAACTTATGCATATTCATCTTAACTTCTTATTCACAACTTCATCTCAACATGTTCAAGTTTCAATCAATTTCAAACACGAACACCAATACAAACATATTAAATTCACAACTTATGCATATTCATCTAATTCATATTCACAATTTATCATAGATCAAAGACACCAACTTTAGCTAAATTTGATACAATTTATCACTATTTTAACCACTTAAATCCATTGTAATCTTGATATTAGCATAGATAATCAAATCAAAATTCAAAATAGTAACTACTACTACACTAGAAGAACTCATCATAGGACGCAAAACCGAAACCGAATTCGCAAAATTTAAATATGATCACACGCATAACACTGAGAAGGAGAGAGAGGGAGGAGGATTACCGGAGCGAGGACGACGGTGAGCGAAGGCGGGAACGGCGGCGACGGGGCGGCACCGGCGGGGGCAGTGGGCTGGAGATAGAGATAAGACTTAGAGAGAGAGAGAGAGAGAGAGAGAGAGAGAGAGAACTGAGAAGGAGAGAGAGGGATGAGGATTACCGAAGCGAGGACGACGGCGAGCGAAGGCGGCAGCGGCGGCGATGGGGCGGCACCGGATGGGGAAGCGGGCTGGAGAGAGAGATAAAACTTAGAGAGAGAGAGAAAGAGAGAACTGAGAAGGAGAGAGAGAGAAGAGGATTACCGGAGCGAGGACAACGGCGAGCGCAAAGGCGGCAGCGTCGGCGACGGGGCGGCGACAACGGTTTGGAGAGAGAGAGAGAGAGAGAGAGAGAGAGAGAGAGAGAGAAAATTAAGAAGGAGAGAGAGGGAGGAGGTTTACCGTAGGTGGACGGCGGCGAGCGTGACGGAGCAGCGAAGGAACGGCGGCGGGGAAGAGATGCAGAAATGGCGAATTAGGGTTGCAAGCCCCAATTTGATTCGAACAATTACCGACGGCACACGCCTTCGGTATATCGCCGACCTGTAAAAATTACCGACGGCGGCGTGTGCCCTCGGTAATCACCGACAGGAAGCACACCCTCGGTAATTACCGAAAGACAAAGCCGTCGGTAATTATATTTTGTATTAGCTAATTTTTTATTTAATTAATTACCGAGGGCAAATTCCCTCGGTAAGTTACCGAGGGCAAACTCCCTCGGTAATACCATCGGTGATTTCAGCGGGAACCCTCCCGCCAAAATGCCGTCGGTAATTTGTCGGTAATTTTGCCAAAACCGACCCGTATTTTTTGCCGTCGGTAAATTGTCGGTAATTATCGAGGGCAATCTTGCCCTAGGTAATTTTCTCGGTAATTAGGCTAATTTTTGTAGTGAACGAGTTATTGTGAGTGGAATAAGAGTCGCACTTGTTAGAATGAATAAAAGTGAAATGAAAGTTATATTTATTACAATTTTTCTTAATTTGTCCATGAAAATGTACCCTGCTCCATTTTATGTACTATCATACCCTTCATTCTTTCCATTAATTATCAAATTTTATCTTTATCTTATTCACAACAACGTAACTTTATCACTTTTTTCTTAAAACTCACGTCAGACACATACTAGATTGCATTATTATGGACTGATGGACGAAGGAAGCTTATAATATAGAAAATCCCAAATTTCCATATTAATTTATGTATTATTCTTCAATCATATTATTGTAGATATCGAAAATTTAATGAAATATTTTATTGATTTTATTATCTTATTTTATCATGGAATCTTATAGATATCCATATTAAAATAAGTTATTTAATTGATAAATATATCTTTATATGGTGATAAATATCTATTTCTTTGGGAACAAGTAAAGGATATACATCAATATTTAAGAGCCAGTGAGATCGCGCCACCTCATCCCTCAAGCCCATGATGGAGCCTAAAAGCCCACCAAGTCCACCATATTTTTCCCTATAAATAGAGGTCTCCACACAACTTTAAATCATACCTAAAAAAACCATCTTCAAGAGCTCAAGAATTGAAGAGAGAAATTCTCTAATATTTCTCTTAGTATTCAAGGTGTCCCGGCGAGATTCAAGACGTTCTTCGTGGGAAGCAACGTATTTTTCGGCGGAAATATCCCAAGTGGTGTTTGATTTGGAAACGAGGCGCAAGTCCTCGACGTCAACGTTATAAAGCTCGACGCTCAACGTTACTTCGGAAACAAGGCGAACGTCCTCTGCATCAACACCATCAACCCCAAAGCTCAAGTCAACGCCATCAACCTCAAAGCTCAAGTCAACATCATCAAAGCACAAAGATCAAAGCTCAACGTTTACTTGGAAGCAAGGCGAAAGTCATCCACGTCAACGTTATAAAGCCTGAAGATCAAGTCCAAGGAGATCTAGAAGACATACTTCCACAATAAATCTCAAAGGACTGCTTGAAGACCGTTCGAGGGTTAAGTGAAGAGAAGAATCGGAGGATCAAATAGAGATTGAACCTGCATATATTTTGAAATTCTTATATTTGTATGCAACCTTGTGTTTATTGAATAAATACATATTTTGTGTTTACAATTATCATTCTTGTTATTATTATTATAACCGGATGAAACAATAATGCAAACAATAAACATGGCAATTATATCTTCTGAAAAGAAATATATATATATATATATATATATATATATATAAAGTATATATCTAATTCATATTTTCTTCCATCTACAAAGAATTTCCCTAGAATCTAAATTAAACAATTGAGAAGAAAAATTAGAATAATAAAAGATTTTATATTTGAAGGCTTAAAAAATTACAAAAGATTTTAGATATCTTAATTCTTAGCGAAACAAATTAAAAGTGATTAATTGACATCTCAAAATTGAGGGATCGAGAGAGAGAAAAAATTTCTAATTTTAAATTTTAATATCTTAGTAAAAGCTCAAGATCAAGAAAAACCCACATTAAAAATTGCAATATTTCAATAATTCAGATGTCGAAAATTCTATGTACATTATCTCTTTCCTATGCAGCACCCCTCTAATCCCTTCTTCACATTTATCTTAAATTATTAGACACAAAATAAGTTTTTTAAGTACTTGACTCTCAATAATTGTCATTCATCCTTTATGATTTTCTTTCTTCTTTTATTTATAAAAGTACTATTTTTAAAGAACTAAAATAAAGTCACATGTTGGAGTTTTTATTGAGACGAATAGCTAATTATCATTACATATATTTGATTTTTAAATAATTTATGAATTTAAACGATTTTTATAAATTATACTAATATTGTATATGTATACTTAAAATTTATTTTTTATCTTATTATTTATACTTGAGGCGCCCATAGAAATGATCGACGGTCGACCACGGGTCGAATCTGAGTCTCCGACCCGAAACCTTGGGGTTAGACGGGACGATTTAGAACCGACAGTTCAACTAATTTCTTTTTTAATTTTATGTTAATTAATCTCATCACATGAGACAATATCTTTGATAATCATATATTTGTCCCACGTCGATTTTGAGAAGAAATTGAGAGAGATTTGAAAATAATTAATAAAAATGGAGGTGAGTAAAAAAAATCTTCTCTAAATCAATAGAGGACAAACAGATATTTTTTGTAATAAAAATCCACCTCAATTCTACTACGAAATCGACGTGAGACAATATTTTTTAGAGTCAAATATGTTTTTGTCCCTCATCGATTTTCAGAAGAAAAAGATATTTGAAGATTATCTATAAAATTAAGGGTATATTATATTTAAATATTTAATAGGTATTACGTACTATGTAAGTTATGGATGAGACCATGTAATAAAATTACTTTCTAATAAAATTTGAAATAAATTCAAAATATATATATTATTGAATGAGGTTATAAAAATAAGAAAAATAGTAATTAACAGTCTTTTTATACTATCACATCGTATAACATTTAATAATCTTATTAATTTTATTTAATAATAATTTTTCATTAATTTTTGATGGGGTAAACAATAGTATAATATAGAGAAAGATGTCACACAGCGACACAAATAGATAATAGATAATGGTAATTGGTTTAAACTGATTGGAACAAATAGACAAAAAGCTAAATGAATATGGACCTCCCCCTCCCATCATTTTGTCAATAACAAAACCTTGTAGCTCTAACAAAACCCACTATAAATATGTATTGGCTCATCATCTCCGGAAATAAACTTCAAATCTTTTCAAATCTAAGCTCCAAATTAAATTCCTCGTCTGTGAAATATGGAAAAGAAGGTTACCCTAAGAGTTTCCAGCTGGCTCACGGTGTTCGACGACGGCTCAGTGGACCGGACATGGACCGGACCGCCCAAGGTCAAGTTCATGATGGACCCGGTCCCACCGCACAACCACTTCATCGACGGCGTGGCCGTGACCGACACCACCACCGGCTCCGGCCTCAAACTCCGCATTTACCTACCCGAGAAGCAACACTCTGACCCCGAAAGACTCCCCCTACTCATCCACTTCCACGGCGGCGGCTTCTGCCTCAGCGACGCCGACTGGTTCATGTACTACAACGTCTACACGCGCCTAGCGCGTGAAGCCAGAGCCATCGTGGTCTCGCCCTACCTCCGCCAGGCCCCCGAGCACCGCCTCCCCGCTGCATGCAACGACGGCTTCGACGCTCTCATGTGGCTCCGCTCCGTCGCCGAGGGTAAGTCCCATAACCAGTGGCTGCAGGTACGCGCGGATCTACGAGGGTCTACTTCAAACCCATTTAATGTATTTTTTTAATATTCCCTCCGTCCCAATTCATAATGCAACGTTTTTTTTGATACGGGTATTAACAAAAAGAGTATTAAGAGTAAAGATGGTAATTAATATATTAATAAAGTGATTTAAAATATTTTTAAAGTAAATAAAGTATTGCTGATGTGATATAAAGTGGTTTTAAAGTTAAGAAAGTATTGCTGATGTGATATAAAGTGGTTTTAAAATGAATAAAGTAGATAAATTGTTTTTCTAATTATTTTTATAAAAAAAAACATTACAAGATGAATGAGACACCTCAAAAAATAATATGTTGCATTATGAACGAGACGGAGGGAGTGTTATTTTACCACCATTTTTGGAAAAATAAAAATAAAAATCATTGTTAACACTACAATAATACTAACATAAATTTGCGTCTTCCCTGGCTGCAGGGCCACGCCGTGGATTTCACTAGGATTTTCCTTATAGGGGACAGCTCCGGCGGCAACATCGTCCACCAGGTGGCGGCGCGTGCGGGCAATGAAGACCTAAGCCCAGTGAAGCTGGCCGGCGCGATCTTGATCCACACCGATTTCTGCCGCACGCAGCGGAGCAAGTCGGAAATGGAGAAGCCGGAGACACCGTTTTTGACTCCGGAGATGATGGACAAGCTACTCATCCTGGCGCTGCCGGAGGGGGCGACGAAGGACCACCCCATAACGTGCCCGATGGGGGAGGCGGCGCCGCCGCTGGAGACGCTGAAGCTGCCGCCGTATCTCTACTGCATGGCGGATCACGATTTGGCGAGAGATAGAGAGCTTGAGTTCTACGAGGCTATGAAGAAGGCTGATAAAGAGGTGGAGCTGTTGATGAGCCATGGCGTCGGCCATGGCTTCTACCTCAACAAGATCGCCATTGATTCCGACCGCAAAGCTGCTGAAGAGGCTAAGAAACTCTTTCAAGGGATCATAGAATTCATCAACAAGCATTGAGTTTGGATTGATCGATCTTATCTACTAATTTATAATTTGTGTTGCTTAATTTTTTTTTTTTTTACATAAATTTCTCCTGAATTAGGGTTTGATTGCAGTGATAATTCAGGTGTGAAGGTTATTAAGCATGCATGCAGTTTTATTAGTTACTTACTTTGCATGATGTGATAATTGCTGTAAATTTGTTGTTTAATGAATGTATTGTGATTTAATTTTAATGTTTGCAGAATTGATGCACACATGCCACTTTCTCAATATTATATACTCCCTCCGTCCCATTCAACATATCTCACTTTTTTTCGGCACGGAGATTAAGAAAAGAAAGATTATATGTAAATTGTGTATTTAGTGTAACGAATAAAATAATATAAAATATTTTTTAATTGATAAAGTGATATAAAGTATTTTTGAAGTGACATGAAGTGATATAAAGTGGATTTAAAGTGATATAAAGTGAATAAAGTGATTTCTTAATTATTTTCTTTAAAGGAAATGAAACATGTTAAACGGGACGGAGGGAGTATTTTATTATAGTTTGATTTTATGTATTTTGCCTACAAATGATCATCATATGTCAAGGAGGACTATATTATAGTTTGAGCTAATTGTTATAATAGGACAGTAAGCTTTCAGTGTTTTCAGAAGGAGGATTATATATTACGAAATTTGAAAATGAGGACTATATGTTCAGAAATTTGAAAATGATGAGTATAACTTCTATTTTGCATTTGCGCTCCTATTTCGGGCCCAAAACAAACTTTTTGGGCTTTTTAGTGACACCTACAACCCGTTGCTGACGTGGTCGTGCCATGTCATTTTTTTGACATTTTTTTTCCTTTTTTTGTTATCATCGATTTTTTTAGTATATCTGATATTATCGAAATAAAGAAAGAAATCAATTATTGGTCACATTTGCAGCCTAAAATAGTAATAAGGAAATGACGAGTTTTTTTCATTGTAAGCCCTTATTTTTATTTTAGACTGCAAATGTGGCAAATATTTGATTTTCGAGTCTTGGTTTATATCTTTCTTTCAAATATAATAACAAGCATGCTAAAAAAAATCGATAATAACGAATAAGGGGAAAATAAAATTTGCCAAAAAGGTGACATAGTACGGGCAGATCAACAACGGGCTCTAGGTACGCATCACCAAAAAGTCCAAATAATTGATTTTGGACCGAAATAGAAGTGCAATTGCAAAAAAAATAAAAATATTATAGTCTTTATTTTCAAATTTCCTAATATGTAGTCCTCTTTATTAAAACACTAAAAGTTACGGTACTATTTTAACAATTAGCTCCAAGAACTTTTAAAACCTACTAATCTTCATCCTGTAATAAGTAGCTCGATCTAAAGTTTTGGACACATATTAAAATGAAGAGTCAAAAGTAGTTGAAATGGTAGAACCAATTACTATTAAAAGTATAATTATTTTCTTATTTAAAAATAAGTTATTTATAATGGAACATCCCAATACGGGCCACTTATTGGGAGTGCTATTTTTGGTTTATGTCGATACACGAAAATGAAAATGGAAGAATTTTTTTTTTTCTTTAACACGTAAATATAAAGTAATGGGAGATTGAGACGTTACATGATGCAAAATATGCACAATAATTATGCTTTCTTGATAGCTTATTTGTGTGGTTGACCGTGTATGCCAGATTACCAGCTGGCCACACACGTAGCCACTTAGGAAAGGAAACCTTTAACTTTACAGAAAAAAAAAATTAATTTATTTTTTATGGTCCCGAAATGAGTTACTGGTGTATGGGGGGAATACACCAGTTAGGATTTTAAAACTTAATTCTTGAAAAATACTTCAACCGAGTAAAAGGACTCAGTTGGAATTCTCACAGCTGAGTAAACAACCTCAACTGGATGAGTTGTGCGGTGCGAAATGAGGTGTAAATTAAAACTCGTAAAACAACTCACGCTTTTATGCTTGGTTGGTCAAAAATCAAAACAGTTGAGAATGTGCAAATATGCAGTTTGTATGCCGGTTAGTTTGGTCAGTTGAAAATGCAATAAGTAACTGAATAAAACACAGACACACAGGATTTAACGTGGTTCGGAGATAACTCCTACATCCACGGGGAGATGTGAATCCTCACACCTCAGTCCAAGTTCTTCTGGACAGTTCCACACAGCTTGCCCGGGCTGTGCAACCGTTGCAATAAGTTTACGGGTACTTATCAACCTTTACAGTTAAGTTTACGGGTACTTAACAACCTATGTCAAGTTTGCGGGTACTTGACAACCTAACCACTCAATTACAGGAAGAGTATGATCCTAACAAACACTTTTTAAGGTGTGTATGTGGGTGGGTTTTCCAACAACAGCTCGATCACGAATGAGAGCTGGATCTATGGCTTGAACAAGTGAACACTCAAACTAAGATCTAAGACAGATTATAACTCTATGAACCCTCAGCTACTAATGTTCTATCACTCTTGAACTCTCAGCTGCTGATGCTCTTAGAATGTGATT
The DNA here is from genome assembly GCA_029490685.1 of Schizonepeta tenuifolia. Classification (NCBI taxonomy): domain Eukaryota; kingdom Viridiplantae; phylum Streptophyta; class Magnoliopsida; order Lamiales; family Lamiaceae; genus Schizonepeta; species Schizonepeta tenuifolia. The sequence continues at coordinate 65,512,815 of CM055960.1, read as the reverse complement.
TATGCAGATTTTTCTTGTGCTTGTTTCTCTTGTGAGTGCACTTCTCTATATTTTCATCGAATGAAAGAATGCCTCTATTTATAGGCAGAGAGTATCAACTAGCCGTTGGAGGAGCTGTTGATCTCTGATTGTTGAAAGCGATGGCTTGTCTCTCATTTCTGCAGACTTTCCCGATATGGCATCTGAGTTCTTCTGCTTTCCATCTGAGACAGCCTTGTGTTGGGCCAAATGGGGTAATGACTGAACGGTCACCCTCATGTGACTTCCTTTTGAAATTCAAATTTAAACCTTTCTGACAGTCAACCTCGGTTAGTCGGTTGAAAGTCTTGATCTTTATCTGAGTGGTCTTCAGTTGATGTTCTGTCTGAACCGTTGAACTCTCAGCTGACTTTGAACTTCATGTTGAGACTTCTTTATAACTTCCCCCTTCTTGAAACATTCTCTTTATCGAATGGCATTCTATAGCTGATGTTCCAACTGAACAGTTGGCTTGAACTCTCAGCTGTCAAAAAGCATAGTTCTCTTATCTTGTAACTGATGTTCCTCATCCGATCTTTCATCCGGGGTTGTATCTGAGTGTTGCTCTGTTGCCGTCTTCAGCTGGAGATCTGTAAAGATAAAATATTAACATTGCTCAAACAGCGAGCCTAACAGCTAACAATAGGAACTGGCAACATCTACTCGGTTGGGGTCAGTTGGTTTTGGAATTCATCAAAACTCATACTAATAAATTTCCCAATAATTTTCCCCTTTTTGATGATGCCAAAACCACTTACAACTTTAAACCACTATTGATCTAAACCTCACTAACTTATCTAAAATCTCAGCTGAAATTCTAGACATTCTATAAGATAAAACATCAAAGAGTTAGCACAGTTATAACATGGTATTTAAAAGACTTTGTGATTCAGAGCTTGGACAATGAGGGATTGTTCATCAAGGTGAATCTTATATATACTTGAAGTTTTCATTACAACTGATGATTACAATAATAAGTACAAAATATTTAAAGATACATCAGTTGCTCAAAAACTATGTCAGCTCAAAAAAAATACACTTGATCAGCTCAAAAATACTGTTGACCGTACTTGCTGAAGATACGGTCAAAGATCTCTTTCTTCGCAGGTGATTCAATCCCAGTGTTGACACCATGTTCTTTGCAGACTTGTCTCGCCTCAGCCATGATCGCATTTCTGTTCGGAGTACTTGTGCCTTTGATCATCTGAGGGCAATATCTGAGCTTCTGCGGAACTGGAATGGTGTTGGGATCGAGCTGAGCATTCAGCATGGCTCGCTTGAACTGACTAAACATTCCAGGGTCTCCAGATCTGAGCTCCCACAAGGCTTCCTTGAAGGCTTGCCTTGGGTCTTCAGTTGAGTAGACCTTCCTGTAATAGAAGTCATTAATGAATTCATGCTTGAACTGCTCCCAGTCATCATTCCACTCAGCATTCATCCACTTGTCAACGTGTGGGAACCGAGACGGGAGCGGGGCGTTCTTCTGCAGCTGCTGCGTCTTCTTCCTAGCCTCAGCCTTCATCTGGTGCTTGTTTATTCTTCGCACGCTCCGGCTGGCTTTATTCCTGTCAACATTCTTCTCAACCTTGGCCAGTTCCTTCTCGAATTTGGCCACCTTCTTGGCCTGATCAGCAGCGAACTTCTTGATCCAAGAGGGATTCAAGTACTTCTCTTTGGACTCCCCCATAACTTTGGCAGCTTCGATGCAATCTTCAACAGAGATTCCGTCAAGATCGGCATCGAGCTCGGCTGTAAGCTCGGCTACGAGGTCGTGGGAGATTTCCAGTTCCTGCTGCGATGCTTCAGCTGCTCCTTCAGCTTCAGCTGGCACTCCTTCCCCCTGCTGAACTCCTTCCCCCTGTTGAGGAACAACTTTCCCCTGTCCAGCAACAGCTGCTGGCTCCTTGTCTTCCCCCTTTTTGGCATCATCCAAAAGGGTGGCAACAGTGCCATCCAGGGAGGTTAGCTTGGCTTCAGCTTGTTGAACTCGGGAAAAGAGTTCGTCGACAGCATCCTTCTCTTCCACCTTCTTGGCCAACTCCAGGTCCTGGCGTTCCTGTTCAGCCTTCTTCAGGGCAGCAAAGGTCGCAGAGACATCTTTATGGAGGGTGATGAACTCAGCTCGGAAATTTGCGAACTGAGATATCCACTCCTGGTCTTGAGTCTGCTGGGATTTTGCCAGATCAGATTCAGCAACGGACTTGAAGACATTGAAGTCCGAGCTGAGTCCCTGAACCGCCTTCTTCAGATCCTTGGCCTCCGAGCTGGTAGAAGTGGAGAGGTCTTCGAGCTTTTGCTGTAGGGAGGAGGAGAGTTGTTCCAGCTGATTCTTCAAGCTCGCATTCTCTTCCATCAGCTGATTCAACCTATCAGTGTCCTCCTCCTTGTTGAGCTTGATCTTGGACAACAGCTCCTGCCTCAGCTGGTTGACCCTCTCAGAGATCAGCTCACAGATAGCATCTGTTGAGAGCGCTGGCTGATCAGAGGGTCCAGGCAGTTGTTGTTGTTGTGGCTGGGCAGTTGTATCCGCGACAACCAGGGCAGTTCGGCTGGCCAGGTATTGTTTTAGATTTTCTTCTTCCCTCTTGGCCGCCTCTTCAGCTGCGTCGACATCCTCCATGTAGTTGGCATTCTTGGCCAACATATGGTCAAGAAATTGAACAACTCCAGGATTGTCGCACAGCTCCCTGGTGTCTGTCCCTTCTTGTAGGCTCTTATCTAGACGACGACGGAGCACAGCCACCTTCTGGTTGTAGGCTACCTCCAGGTTCTGGTAGTCGAAGTACACCCTTAGGTTGGATTCTTCAACATTCAATCTGTCCCAACCATGGATTCTGAGGGTTTTCTCCTTAACGTACCAGTAGCTGAAAATCACACTGAACTGATAGAGCAGTTCCGTCCCGAACATGGCGAAGATGGGCATTGAGTTGGCCTCGGGGAACATGCCTATCAGCTTGTGAAAGCAGTAGTCTAGCCTGCCTTCGTATTCAGCCAAGATCGCCTGGCGGTTGGCTTCTTCATCAATATATGGGGGGTCTATACCGAAGGCAATGGGTTCGAGGGTGTCATCGACGTTGGCCAAAGGAACGGTCTCAACGTCGGCATCGAGCGAGAGGCTCGGGATATCTGACTGAGGACCAGTTGAGAGAACTTGATCCTCTTTGGGTGGTGAGTGGGCTGGCTCAAGTGTTTCCTCAGACACAGGTGGGATTACCTGGCTGGCATCAGCTCCAGTCGGACTGTCGTGGGATTCCTCAGATGAAGAAGAGTCATCTGAGGACGAGCTGAAGTCCTCCACATTGATCTCCTTTTCTTCAGCCAGTGCCTCCTGCTGACGGGGTTGAAGCAAAAACCCAGCTGGATCAACCGACTGGCTTGATTCGGTTGACTCCTTCTCCTCAGCTGTTTTCTCAGCTGGTATCACTACCACCGGGCCAATTGCAGCCGGTTGAGCTGCTGGCTGGATGATTCGAATCCTGGGCCTCTTCTGGAGGGGTTCCTCCTCTTCTTCATCTTCATCTTCCTCAGTCACCTCCTCCAGCTGGCGCTTCGCAGGCTTGGACCTTGAAGGGCGGCGAGCTGCTGAGGCCGACTCCACAGTTGGCTTGAAGGCTCCCTTGGGTGTGTAGACTGCGTCGACAACATCCTTAGCCTTTTTGGCTGTGGGGAACAACATCAGCTTGCTGAACGGAGGGTCCTCACTCCCTTCCCAGGTCAGCTTCTGTCCCTTTGTAGCTTGGAGGATCAGGGCAGAAATTTTTGTGCCGAAGTTGAGTGTCCCCTTGACACTCAACAGCTGCTCTCCGGACTCAGCTGTCGTCTCGGAAATTTTCAGCTTCTCCATCAACAGCTGGCTTTCAAGATAGCCCAGCCAGTCGATTTTGTGGTGTTCCTCCAGGGCCTTCTGCTGCTTGAGCTTCGGTCTACTAATATCACCGAACGCTCCTCCGTACGCGAAGGCGCACTTTGAAATGACGTCAAACAGCAGTCGGTGCTCCGGCTTAAGTTTTGTCCTCTGCATACTCCCCTTCAATTGTTCGGGGACAAGAAGGATTGTTTGCAGGAATGCATCAGCTTCCTTATCCGTGAAATTCCCCATCACGTCTACGGCTTCTCGATCTCTGGGAATGATCTTTTCCAGTTCTTTGGTTACTTTTATTTCAATGGCGGTGTCTTCCAACGTACGGGAAGTGTTGTTTCGTTGCTTGCACGGGATGATCGTCACAAGCCCAACTTCTGCATCGCGTTGCAGATTCCTGTAGAAGTGGGCGACCTGTTGTCTGAGAAGCTTGGAAGGAGAGAGGGTTGCCCAGTCGAGCAGACTGTGGTCGGAAAGAATGGCGGCTACTGGAGCGAGTTCCGGCGAGGTCAGGGCTGCTCTGGAAAGAATCTGTTCGAAGTGAATCTTCGACATCAACATGTCGAAGGATTCCTGGAACGTAGCGGGTTCTGCAGAGACCATTTTCTTGGGCGCTTTTGACTTCGGTGCCATCTCAGAGAAATGTATATATGCAAGGAAGAAAGAAATTCGTTACTGAAAATGGTGAGACAAATTTGGAGAAGATGATGAATAGTTAATAAAGATATGCACGAAAAGAGAAGGTAAGGATCACTTCCTGATTTGCTGCCTTATAAAGGTATTTGACTCGGATGAGATCAACGACTGGGGTTAAATGGCGCGAATCCATCAACGGCTGAGATTACGCGACTGTTGGGTAATTTTGACTGACGCTCCATGCGCGAGTGAGAAGGTGAATAGTTTAAGGTGTCAGCCCAGTCGCACTATAAAGTAAGGCTATAGGAGTTCAGCCAGACTTTACATTAAATGCGATATGATGGCTTGTTTAGTTTAGCTGACATGTTCAGGAATATTTGAATTTATTTCAAACATTCTCATTTAATATCATAACACCTTCAGTCATAAATGATACCTGCCAGCTGATGTCGAGATCAGTTGTATGCCTCAGTTGAGTTCCTCAGTTGCCGCATACCATCAGCTGACTCGAGTTCGTCTGTTCAGCTGACATCTGATCCATTGTTGCAGCATACCATTAGCTGACTCGAGTTCGTCTGTTCAGCTGATGTTTGATGTCTTCAGTTGGCAATCCGTATCTGAGATTCCCCCTTCATCTGAGCTTCCCCCTCAGATGGATATCTGACTCTTCAGCTCGGATGGATCATCTCCAGCTCGGATGACTCTTCAGCTCGGATGGATCCTCTCCAGCTCGGATGACTCTTCATCCGATGGCTCCAATAGTCCAAGAAGATCACACAACATCTTGAACCGAGCTTCAGGAAGAGGTTTGGTGAAGATGTCAGCTCTCTGAATCTCAGTTGGGATCTTCTCCATGGACACATCCTTCTTCTCAATATAATCTCGGATGAAATGATGACGAATGTCGATATGCTTTGTCCGAGAGTGGTGAACAGGGTTTAGAGAGATAGCTATGGCACTTGAGCTATCACAATGAATTGGAACCTGTCCAGTTGAGACTTCATAGTCTCTCAGCTGTTGCTTCAGCCACAACACTTGCATGCAACAGCTTCCAGCAGCCATATACTCTGACTGGGTTGTGGAAGTAGCAACACATGCTTGTTTCTTGGAGAACCATGAAACCAATTTGCTTCCCATGAATTGACAGTGTTCAGAGGTAGACTTCCTGTCCAACCGATCTCCTGCTAGGTCCGCATCTGAGTATCCGGTCAGTTGGATATTGTCGTCAGTTAGATACCACAATCCAACATTAATAGTTCCCTTCAGATACTTGATGATGTTCTTTGCTGCCAACATGTGTGCTTCTCTTGGTTGAACTTGGAATCGAGCACACACTCCAACTGCGTATGATATGTCTGGTCGGCTGGCAGTTAGGTAGAGCAGCGAACCAATGATCCCTCTATACTTGCTGGCATCCACGAGCTTTCCCTCAGCTCCGGGTTCGATCTTCCAGTTCGTATTCATCGGGATCCTTGTCGTCTTACTTGTCTGCAATCCGAACTTGGTGATGAGCTCCTTTGTATACTTGGACTGGTTGATGAAAATCCCTTCAGGTGACTGCTTCACTTGTAATCCAAGGAAATAATTCATCTCGCCCATCATTGACATTTCGAACTTCTCCTTCATGAGATCGGAAAACTTTTTGCACAGTTCCTCTGACTTGGAACCGAAAATGATGTCATCGACGTAGATTTGCACAACAAGTATATCTTCTCCAACTTTGATGGTGAACAGGGTTTTGTCAAATGATTCTCGTTTGAACCCCGAGTTCAGTAGAAAACCACAAAGAGTGTCATAGCAGGCCCTTGGCTCTTGCTTTAGACCATAGATAGCTTTCTTCAACTTGTACACTCTTCCATCTCCAGTCTCAAAACCAGGAGGCTGTTCAATAAATACATCTTCCTTGATATCTCCATTGAGGAATGCACACTTCACATCCATCTGATACACTTTGAACTTGTGATGTGCGGCATACGCTAGAAAGATTTGGATGGCTTCCAGCCTTGCAACAGGCGCGAAAGATTCTTCAAAGTCGATTCCTTCTTGTTGGCAGTATCCCTGAGCTACCAACCTTGCCTTATTCCTTACTATGAATCCAATGGCGTCTCTCTTGTTTTTGAAAATCCACTTCAATCCAATCACCTTGACACCATTTGGTCTTTCTACCAACTCCCATACACAGTTGCGTAGAAACTCATTCAGTTCTTCTTGCATGGCTGTTGTCCAGTGGACACAGTTGAGAGCTTCCCCAACATTCTTCGGTTCTGGTACATCAGCAACAAAGCAAGAAATCATGGCAACATCTCCAGCTTGCTCGAACTCCTCTAGAACTGCCAACTCACAGCATATTGGGCATAAATGTTGGAATCTTCCTCGGATGATTCAGGATTTGCAACTCGGCTCCTTGTACGCACACCCTCGGTTGGATCTCCAATGATGTCGTCAGTGGAATGAACTTCATACCATCTTCGGTTGTGTCTCCCTTCTTCTTCCAACTGTGGCTATTCTGAAATCTGAGTTGGAGTTTTCAGAGCTGGTGATTGATCAGCTGTTGAGTCTGGATCCTCAACATTGGTATTAGTTTGAACCGGACTCGGTTGGGCTTCGGATGCTGAAGCAGTTGGAGGAGCATCAGCTGAAGTTTCCCCTTGGGATGTGCTGGGGTCTTCGCATTCATCTTCAGAGGAGTATGGATCCTCATCCTCAGTTGCCCAAACCAGTGGTTCAGCTATGTTCTTTTCCCTTAGAGCTTGCAATCTGGTGAGAGCTGGTGGAACAACTGGATCTGCTTGTTGTCCTTTAACCTGTTCCCTGCACTCAAAGGTAGATTCATCAAAACTAACATGAGGTGTTATTTCCACAACACGAGAGCTGTTGTTGAAAACTCTGTATGCCTTGATTCGAGTAGCATATCCAAGAAATATGCCCTTCGAAGCTTTGGCATCAAAAGTTTTCAACTGAGTCTTCTCATTGTTGTGAATATAACACCTAGAACCAAAGACGCGAAAATAAGAAATATCTGGCTTCCTGCGTCTCCATAGCTCATATGGTGTCTTTCCCAACCGCTTGGTTAGAAGAGACCGGTTTTGAGTGTAGCATGCAGTGTTGATCGCTTCAGCCCAAAATCTCTTTGGTAGAGCTGAGCTGGCTAACATGGATGTGGCTGCATCCTTCAGCGTTCTGTTCCTTCGCTCAGCTACTCCATTTTGTTGCGGAGTACGCGCGGCTGATGTCTGATGGGTAATTCCATTTTTCTCGCAATACTCGATGATGGTTTCATTTAGAAACTCAGTTCCACGATCTGATCGGATAGAAATGATCTTCATCTCTTGTTGGTTCGATATCCAATCCATCAGCTTGGGCAGCTCATCTCGGGTTTCACTCTTGTGACGCATGAAAATGGTCCACGTGTACCTCGAGTAATCATCAGTTACAACCAATGTATATTCGTTGCCATTTATGCTCTTTAGTGTAACTGGCCCGAAGAGATCCATATGGATCAGCTGTAACACTCGGTCGGTTGAGGGAGTTGACTTCAACCGGAAGGAGGATCTAGCGAGCTTTCCCAGCTGACATGCACTGCAGATGTGTGTTGTTGAAAACACTCTGTTTGGTATGCCTCTTGCATGTTCTTATCTGGCGAGTCGGTTCATCGTCTTGAAGTTCAGATGGTTGAGCCTTCTGTGCCACAACCAGCTCACATCAGAACTGCTCTTTGATAATAGACAGGAGGCTGCTGTTCCAGTCAGCGTAGTAGACATTCCCTGTTGGTGATCGATTTCCCAACAATATCACCTGCTTTGATCCGACATCTTTAACCCTGCAACCATGTGCATCAAACTTGACAGAGAAACCATTATCACAGAATTGGCTGATGGAGAGCAAGTTATGCTTCAATCCATCAACATAAGAGACATTAGAAATTGAAACATGATTGGTTTCAAGGGTACCGTAACCTCTGGTGTAACCTTTTGAGTTATCACCAAAAGTAACTGATGGACCTTCTTTCTCCACGAAACTTCCAAGCAAATTCTTCAGATTTGTCATGTGTTTCGAGCATCCACTATCCTTCACCCACATTGTAGCAGACGTCTTTTTCTTCCTCAGCTGTTTCTCATGTACCTGCAAAGAGAAACTCGCTTAGGTCCCCAATTTCAGTTGGGTCCTGGAGGGTTAGAACCAGTTCCCCCTGGAACTGTGCGTTGCTTTTCCCTATAAACTCGGATGGATTTATCATTCCAGATCACTCTTCCTTGATCATCAACTATAACAACACCTCGGTTATCCTTAGGCTTGTTGTTAGTAGTGATGTTCTGTTTCTTGGGAGGAGTTGGATTTCTCCCATGTTGAGCTTTAGAAGGTGAGGCTTTCCCCCTGTTTTGATGGCGATTTTTATCCTGTTGAATTTGTCTGTGAGATCGGACGCCATGTTGGAATCTTTGTAGCTGATTCTGATTCCAACTTCCTGAGGGTTGTCTGTAGCTGTTCATGCCCTGTTGATGATTCTTATTATGGCACGAATATCTCCAGTTGTTCGACCAGTTCCTCATTGGTTGACTCGGTTGGAACCTTTGGTCGAATTGATGTTGGAACCGCTGTTGATTCAGATGATTGAGCCCATGTCTGTTCTGAGGTCGGTTCCATTTCTTCTGATGTTGACTTTGAGGTTGATGCAGAGGTCGGTTCTAATTCTGAGTTCGGTTGCGGTTGTGCCTTCGACGCCTCTGATTCCTCGAGTGACTTTTGGAACATTCCCCCTCGGTTGATATCCCAACCGATGGAACATTCTGTCCTACATCTGCTACTCCTTTTCCCTTCTCAGTTGTAATCCTATTGGTCGGTTGAACTTGCTGAGAGGTGGAGGTTGAATTAGCTTCTGGAGACTCAGCTGTGTCTGGCTCGACAGTTGTGACTTCTACAACTTTGATGAAGGTTGCTGGTGGAATTCCAGTATCCTTGACAACATCATAGCCGAGTCCTGACACGTCATCCATCTGTCTACTATAACTGATAAGATTCTCTATGATCTTGAATGACTGATACAGCTTGATTAGATTGTCCTTCTCAGTTTGCAACTCCTTGACGAGGACAGTTATCTGCTCGGTTTGTCCATCTGACTTCTTTATCAGCTGTTTGATCTGAGCCTCTTGATTTTTCAACTGATCTTGCTGTTCCTTATTCTGCTTTGTCAACTCCTCATCAGCTGGAGCCTTAGCCTCATTCAGTTGACTCTTGAGATTCTCAATCTCCTCGGTTTGGCTCTTGATCACATCGTCCTTTTCGGTTAAGGAATTTTCAAGTTTGGCAAACTGAGCTTGAAGACTCTTAAACTCAACCGATTGGTGATGCAGCTCCTCACTGAGTTCTTGAAAATCACTCCAGGTGGGTTCCAACTCATCGTTCAGAGATTCCTGCATGTTAGAAGTATTAGAAGAGTTTAACTGAGCAGGATTAGATTGTACCTCAATATCATCTTGGTGTGCCATGAGGCATTGATCCTGACCGATGACGTTGTTGGTAGAAGTCAGCTCATCTTCATCTTCGGTGTCAGTGAAGATATCCATATCGTCATCTACTTCTTCTGCAACCATGGCCTTGTTCTTTCCAGCTTGTTTGGCCCTTAATGCATCTCTCTCTTTCTTCGATAGATCTGGGCAGTCAGCCTTGAAATGACCTTCCTTTCCGCATTCAAAGCAACCGTTGGTGACAGGCTTTGAGCTGTCTCGAGTTCGGTTTGATTTGTAGAATCGTTTGTATTTCCCGAACCGAGTGTCCATGTCGGCTAGCTTCTTTGACAGAGCTGCAATGTTCTGTTGCAGTTCCTCTCTGCTTGGCTCCTTTGCAGTCGTGTCAGCCGATCTGGTTGGCCTCGATGATCTCGATTTCGAGTAGTCAGCTCGGAGAGCAACTGACTTTGAGGCTGAGCCAACATCCTCAATTCTACTCGTCTGACCTGAGGACTGAGATCTCCTCTTGTTGACCTTATACTCATTTCCTTTTAAGATTGAGAACAATCTTTCAGTCCTCATTTCACCAAGGTCAGCTCGGCTTTCGTGGATATTGGTGAAGGTATCCCACTCAGCTGGTAGAGCTTGCAACACTTTGAGATTGATTTCTTTTAGTGTGTATTTTCCTCTTCGGATGGACTGGATTCTTCTAATGATGTCCATAAACCGGAGCTCTAGCTGATCGATGGTCTCATCAGGTCGCAGACTGAAGTTATCGAAATCTTGACATGCATGTGAGAACTTGTTTTCCTTCGTCTCGTCGCTTCCTTCACTCAGCGATGCCAGGATGTCCCACATTTCTTTTGCAGTCTCACACTCCTCTATCCAAGGAAGATAATCTTGTTCAACTGTGGACATTATTGTGCTCTGAGCCCAGATGTCTAACTGGCTCACCTTGGCTTCCTCTGGAGTGTAGTCTTCCAGTTGTTTCTCCACATACTCCACAGCTGTATCCCCATCGTTGGGATTTGTGGGAGTGCGAGCTATTCTTTCTTTAATGACGATCGGTCCGGAAGAGAGAACTTGTTGCATCCTGTGATGCTTTGACAGAAGGATCTTCTTCATCCGTGTTCTCCATGAAGTATAATTGACTACAGAGAACATGACGACGATCTTATCCTTGACGTCCATCTGTACACAGCAATCAGAGCAAATATGCAAGCAGATATGCACTAGCGTGAAAAAAAGATCTGTTCAATTGACCACTGAAGAAACTTTCTCGAATTCACACCTTGTGAAGATTCCGCAATGGAAATGGCAGGACATCACCATGGACTTTGTGATAGGCTTTCCGAAGACGGTGAAAGGTCACGATGCTGTGTGGGTTGTTGTCGATTGGTTGACGAAATCTGCTCATTTTGTACCTGTGAGAATGACGTACTCTATGGAGCAGTTAGCTCAAATTTATATTAAGGAGATCGTTCGTCTCCATGGAGTACCTGAATCTATCATCTCCGACAGAGACTCACGCTTTACATCAAGATTTTGGATGAGTTTGCAAAAGGCATTGGGTACTAAATTGAAATTCTTGACGGCATATCACCCACAAACTGACGGCCAATCGGAGAGGACAATTCAGACTTTGGAGGACATGTTGAGGACTTGTGTGTTAGATTTTGGAGGTAATTGGGAGACCCACTTACCGTTGATTGAGTTTGCTTATAATAATAGTTATCACACAAGTATCAAGATGGCTCCGTATGAAGCACTTTATGGGCGAAAGTGTAGATCGCCTATTTATTGGGACGAAGTTGGTGAGAGAATGGTGCTAGGACCGGAAATGATTGAGAGAACTGTTGAGATGGTTAAGAAAATCCGAGAGAGACTCAAAGATGCTCAAGATCGACAAAAATCCTACGCTGATAAGAGAAGAAAGGATTTGGAATTTGAAGTTGGTGACAAAGTGTTCTTAAAGGTCTCTCCGATGAAAGGTGTGTTGAGGTTTGGCAAGAAAGGGAAGTTAAGGCCCCGTTACATCGAACCCTTCGAGATTTTGGAAAGGGTTGGAGATTTGGCTTACCGTTTGGCTTTGTCGCCTGATTTGTCATCTGTCCACAACGTATTCCATGTCTTGATGTTGAGGAAGTACTTGCATGACCCGAGTCATGTGGTGGCATACGAGGAGATAACGCTCAACAAGGATTTGTCATACGAAGAGGAGCCTATTGCTATTCTAGATAGAAAGATTCACGAGCTTAGAAATAGGCGTGTGATGCTAATCAAAGTGCAATGGAGTCGGCATGGAGCTGACGAAGCTACATGGGAGCGTGAGGATGAACTCTTAGCCAAATATCCGTCTCTAGTATCATCAAGTAAGATCTAATTTCGAGGACGAAATTTTTTTTTTAGAAGGTAGGATTGTCACACCCCGCATTTTCGTTAAGCTTGATTTATATTATATTTCTTATTATTTCTACATTGTTATATGTTTCGGCTCTTTCTAGCTCGAACTAGCTTTAATTTGGACTTGAAGGAGTTCGTAGTTGCGCCGTAGAAGAAAATTCATGTTAGATTGAAGTCTTGGGCCTTAAGATTATATTTTTTTTTACACAAATATTGTAAAACAAATAAATGGGTATTATATTGGTCTTGATTTTTTATTTTATTGTAAGTTGGGGTTTTTGAAATTAATGTTTAGCCGAAAGTTTTATTTTTTATTAGTTTTAAGGGAATTGATTACTTTGTAAGGTGATTAAATTATAATTTGAAGAGTCGGTTGTTGTCAAAGATAAGACTTGATTTGGATTAGGATTTATATTAACAAGAAAATAGATTTGCACGCTATCACGATCGTCACTTCTCTCGTGATCTTTTTTAAAAATCACGTAGAAATCCCGTCAAAACCAACTCTAACTTCCCAACTCAAAGTTTTACCCCACGCAAGTTTTATCATTGAAATTCTGTAAATCTCAAGGAAGTAGATCTTCTTGCCACGATCACAATCTCGACTATAAAGAATCTAGGAGCAGAAATACGAACGGTTAGTTCTTCAATCCTTGAGTTTATAGATTGATATTTTTTATTTTTGATTTTGGGTTTTAAGGGAAAAATCCGTCCTTTGTAGTTAACCTAGTGCAAAATATATAGATCCTTCATATCTGTTCATAATCTGTAATTTTTAAGTAACTTCTCAATGTCAGCGAGAAGTCTTCTTCTCGAATTCACACGCCAACACTTTACTTGTTATGGGAATAGCCATGTTAGTATACAAGTTTACACAATTGAATTAATGATGTTAGTCGAAACTACAATCTCAAATCTTGTAAAGTAAAATGATTCAATAATAATGAGAAATAGGAAAAGTGGAGTTTTGTGTTTTCCCATTTGTTTTCAAATTGAGTCCGCCGAGTCAAGTTCGAGTGTTGGGCAGGAGATTGCCAAATTCAGTAGAAATTATTGAGATAGAGAAACAAGAAAGAGACAAGTAGAGGATATAGAGAAATACTCCTAGTTGCTTCTCGTAGTCTAGTTAGAGAGAGAGGGAAAAATTGGTAATTAAGGACCTAAGTTTGTAAATTGTTTTATACTTTCTAGACATAAGTTAATTAAGAGATCTATTTTAAGAAACAAGAAAAGTTAATTAAGAGATAGGCACATAAAGGTTGCAGAAGTGTGGAATCATGAATGATGGGGTTGTGACAGACGAGACTTTGAGAGAAAAGATTATAATATAATTTTAAGTTAACCAAGATCTTTATTTAATTAATGATTGTTTCTTTGATTAACTATATATATATATAGACGTATGGCTTAGTGAAAGGGATTGGAGTAAATAAGAGTATAATATTCTAATAATTTAAAAAATAAGGTTTATTATGTAATTCAATTTATGAAATTTCAACGAACACAAGACGAAAAGTGAAAGGGAGTTAGATGTCAGATAAGTCAAACGGTTTGTCGATCGGGCTTAATTAATAAATTTAATGACAAATTAGTTATGTTATTACAATTAAAGATTGTTACATTTTAAAGTTCTTATTAATGGTTCAATTGTTAAGACTTAGAAGGATCTTTTTTTTTTTTTAAATAAAGTATTTATTTGATTAGGTGCGGCGCAATTAGGACCCTCGTCCCATATTTGATTATTTGGATCATTTGTGCTCAGCTTTTGAGGTGGGTAAAACTTCTTTCAAACTAAAGTTATGATTTGCTACATCATGTGGGTAAAGTTTTCTAACTCAACAAAGTATTTTATGACATATGGTTTTAAATGTGAAATATTTATAAATTGGCGTGAAATGTTTTTATATGTCCAACATGTTATTATCATATGGAATGTGATGTGAAATGTGAAATGTGAATGATGCATATAATCGCCTTGAATGCTTCGAGCTCTTGTGGGTTATATGTTAAAGGATATCCTGTGCACAGTGATTTGAGGTCTCTATAATCGCCTTGAATGCCTCGAGCTCTTGTGGGTTATAGATGAAAAGGTTATATGTTCTATATTAGCCTTGATGCTTCGAGCTCTTGTGGTTTATAGAAAAGAATGTTATATGTTACATCCTTTGAAAATTATGTTGTTGGACAAAAGAATGAAAGTATCCCATGTATGACCCACCACTGAGTACGTTTTATGAGTACTCACCCCCATATTTTTAAAATATTTTCAGGTCAGTGAGCATGGAACTGCGTGGAAGGAAACGGGGTGTCAATAAAAGTTTAAGTTTATTGAAATGAATTAATTTAGCTAGACTTTTCTCATTTTTGTTTTGGTTTGTTTCATTTTAAACTATGGTGAAGTATCGCTTTTGTTTGAAGTTATTTCATTTGGAAACATTTGAGAGTCTTTATGGTTATTTTATTTAATTAAAATTTAAGTTATTCCGCAATATTAATGAAGAAAGAGTAGCATTCTAGTTTATTAAAATAGGGTGTTACATAGTTTCAAAATATCAAAGCTGAATATATTATTTTTTAGTATTTAAAATTATCTGAGACTTAGTGAAGGGTGTGGAACATTGCTTATTGAGAAATTCCATTTGCTTTGGAAACTGTTTGCAAAACTCTTTAGCAACAGAACTTCCTATGCAGCTAATCATCTCCTGATTAAAAGCCAAATTCCCCTTGATCTTATTGTAATTATTTTCAGCAATTTCCTTGAAGAAACTGCCATCACTTTTGAATCTATCAAAAGTTCTATTTGCAATCTTGTTGAAGAAGCTGTCATCTTCCATAAACATAGAAAAAATCTTAGAAGCAATAGCATCAATACAAAGCTGACGTTTCTCCACAATTGGTGGCACAAAGCTAGAGCTAGATTTTGTCGGAACAGTATGATCTTCAGTGTCTTGATCTACATCTTTTTTTTTTTTTCAAACGAAGTTTGCCTCGAGGCTGAACAGGATCTTCATGTTTCACATCTACAGATGCATCAGCTTGGTCTTGAATGATAATAGGATTATGAACATCGTCTCCTGGTTCACTTGGAATATAGCGTTGCTCAACAAAAAGCTTAAATGGAGTGCCTATACGATCCATCGATTTCCAATTCTTTGTTTTAGTCTCTACAATGGTTGGTTCTAATTCTGACAACATCTATAATTCAAAGAAAACAAAATATAATTTATTTTTTAAGCAACAATAAATATTTTTACATCTCATTAAAAAACAATTATATACAGGAAAAACAAAACAAATATTTGTAAAATGTATAGACATAATACCTGACCACTGACAGATTTAATGATTGAATTGGTACGTGCATACTGAAATCTCAACATTCTTGATATAAAAGAGTCTTATGTTGATAGACCACCTATTTTGCCAGTCAGAGATTGAACAATATATCCAAACCTTGAGAAATAAGAAAAGGTAAATAAATATTAAACTATTAAAAAGATAAAATTTAATGACAAAGATATGGCTAATAAACGAAACATGAAAGCTGTAGTGAAGCCATATAAATTGTAGCAATTTCGAGATGTAACAGAATGTGCGGTTTTAACATTCTTCAAACTTTGAAGCAGCAACTGATATGAATAACTTCCCCAAGGGAAAGACTCTCATTTCTTTGTATCTTCAATCAAGACTCATACCCAATCTGCAACCTTTGTACTCCTCGGGTCTCCACCAAACAACATCTGATATACAAACAAGATCTTGGCCACTTTGACATAATCATCACTATCCTCACTGAATGAATTGTTATCGTCAAGAAATCGTTGTAAAAGATCTTGATGTGAAATAGGCTTGTTGTCAAAGACTCTAGTGTACAGGGAGTTTACTGGTATATCATGGTTTTCTGAGGGATTGAACAACGATCCACCAAACCGAAGATGATAAACATGGATTTTCTTATCTTTATAAGCTTAATTTATGTAAATGTGTATTGAGAAATCATGTTTGGAATGAGTTTTGTGCTTAAGAATTGTTAATTTGTGAAATATGATGCTCGTTCGTTATTTGTTTGATTTTGCAGAAAATTAGAATAAAAATAATGCAAATTGAGCATGATAGGATAAAAGTACAGCTCGATAGGAGTTCGTAGGCGAAAACAAATCCAAAATCGGAGTTAAAACGAGGGAGAGCGAGCCGATTGAAATTTGTTGCGCGCACATGCAGTGGCATGTGGCCGGCATGCGGCCGTATGTCAATCGCACGACAAATGCGAGAGTCGACGATTTTCCATGCGCCCTAGCATGCGGTCGCATGCCAGCCGCATGGTAAAGGCGGTTTTACACGTTTTAACTATTTTCGAGCCTTATTTATTTCCTTAATTAAGTTTTGCACCCCCATTCGAATTATTATCCATTCCCAAGTATAGGCTCTTAAGGCTTAAAAGCAACAACTTTTTACGAACTTTTACATACATCATAACTTTTGCACCTCTTGGAGATTTGGAGCTTTCAAGGAAGACAAGAGATTCAATTCTCAGAACTTCACTACGGTTTTTCTGTTTTCATGTTTAGATTTGAATTCTTGTGTTGTTTTGCCATGAATATGTGTGGCTAAACTTCCCGTTATCTTATGGCTAGAAAGTAGATGGATATTTGTTCTTGAACTTTTTTTTAATTGATTAATCATGACCTATTCTCCCTTTCTTTATTCTTGTGCTTTTTCATGCTTGATTGTTTGATCACCAGTTGTGCATTTTAGTTGTGCTAATTTGATATCGAAAGAAGATAATTAATACTTGAACTGAGAATAGGGAACATCCTCTTCAATAAAGTCGAAAGATCTTGAGACTAGGGTGAAGATAAAGAATCTTAGGAACAATTAGGAGTTATAAGTTAGTAATTGGACACAATAGTTTCTAGCTTATAATCCACGGCTTATTTGCCGGAACAGCGGGCTTAAACTAATTTTGTGATTGTCTTAGGGAGAATCGAGTTCTTTAAATGATTAATTGATTAAAATGAGTTTGAGATTGAATATTCATTGAAATCGAAGCTATAAGATAATATCTCCTTTATTTGATTCCAAATTTGCTCTTTGCTTTGCTCTAGTTAATGTTTAGTTTCCTTTGCTATAGTTAGTTAGACCAAAATCCCTTATTCAAGAGTCCAAATAGTGAATGTCAGTACTTGTGAATTTTAAGTTCAATCTCTATGGATTCGACTTTATTTATTACAATTTAACTATGCACTTGCAGTGATAATAAAATAGCGAACAAGTTTTTGGTGCCGTTGCTGGGGATTGATATTAAGATTTGTGATATTGTTATTAAATTGATTGAGACTAGTTTAGACATTTATTTTCAGTTTGTTTATTTTTAGTTTAATTTTTCGTTTTTTCTTTGTTTTTGATGTAGGTAGTTTATGCTCACGCGTGCTAGTGAAGAAGAACTAGTACCGTTTGATCCTGAAATTGAAGCTACTGCTCGGCGTAATAACGCTAAGAAGAAAAAGAAGAAGAACATGGCTATAGCTGAAGAAGTAGCCGCTCTCAGGATAACTATTGATGAGCTTATGGCAAGAGAAGAGGAGCGAACGCATCGTCCGACGCCTATTCAGCAAGCTTTTCAGCCTATTCTGAACGCGAGAGTCATACCTGGACCAGGACTCAATGCTACTAATTTCGAGTTGAAGACGGGGTTGATTCAGATGATTCAGGCAAACCAATATGGAGGGCATGTAACGGAGGATACTAATAAACATCTGGCTCAATTTCTGGAAATGTGCAGCACTACTAAGATCAATCAAGTCCATGAAGATGCTATCAGAATTCGTCTTTTTCCTTTCTCACTGAAGGATAAGGCGAAGATATGGTATCAGTCTTTAGACCTCGGGGCTAACACCACGTGGAATGACATTGCTCAGAAATTTTTGTTGAAGTTTTACCCTCCAGGCCTTATTCTAAAACTGAAGATGGAGATAGTGCAGTTCCGTGAGTTTGATGGTGAGACTTTCTACGAGAGTTGGGAAAGATTCAAGGAGAAACTCCATAAATGTCCTAACCACGGATTCAATGATGAGAACTGCATTCTCATGTTCTATAATGCTTGCTCGGTGGATACGAGGTAAAGAATGGATTCTGCTGCCAATGGGGCTATTTTGGCAAGAGGAAGCGATGAGGCTCTGGAAATTATTGAGAGACTGGCTGCAAACAGTTATCAGTGACCAACGGAGAGGCTTCAGTTTCGAAAGGTGGCAGCAACGCAAGGTGTCGATCCCATGGAAATCTTGACTAATCATGTTGTCAATCTCACCAACAAGGTTAATTCTTTGAGCTTGAGGCAATCATAGCAACAAATTGTGAGGCAAGTGCGGATGGAAGAGGCTAATTGGGTGAACAATATGAATGGTGCAAATTTTCGAGGAAATCAAGGCCAATATTATCATCCCAATCAGCATTTGAATCTTTCTTATGGAAATCCGAACAATACACTGCAGCCCCCACCCGGATTTTCCGTTACTAATGGAGTCATTAATGAGTCGAAGAAGGAGAGCACCGATGATTTGCTCTGAAAATATATAGCTAGTAATGATGTTAAGTTCGGGAAGATGGAGTCCTCGATTGGAGCTTTGGAGACCCACATGAAGATGATGGAAACTCAATTGGGACAACTAGCAACCTCAATTGGAGGGCAACCTCAACAAGGACAATTCTTGAGTAACATGGTTGTCAATCCAAAAGAGCATTGCAAGGCCATTAGTTTGAGAAGTGGTACTTCTTACAAAGGACCGAAGATGCCTAATGATGACCCAAAGCCAAGTGTAGAAGAAGAGGGTGTTGAGGAGGAAGTGCAAGAAATTTCGGGAAGCAAAGCAGTGGACAAACCGGCTCCCTACTCTAAGCCGGTGTCGATACCATCATATCAATCTACACAAGGGGTGATTCTGTTTCCTCAAAGGTACCAAAAGAAGAAGGATGATGCACAGTTTTCTAGGCTCTTGGATATTTTTCGGAAAGTGCATATTAATATTCCATTGGTGGAGGCTCTTCAAAACATGCCAAGATATGCTAAGTTCCTCAAAGATGTAATTTCTCGAAAGAAAAAGGTTGGGGGCTGTTTCACCTTCATTTGGTTGTGATTTGTCTAGTTTAGGTGGTACATCTTTGTTGGTTTTATTGCAAAATGATTATATTTTGTTATGAGAATTGTACTAATTTATTGGACCAAGTGTTGTGTGGAATTTGGTTGTTTGACGTTGAGTTGTAGGTATTGAGATCAAGAAAGGAAGAAGAAGAATTTGAGACGAGCAAACGTCGAAGTTTGAGAAGAGTTTGATCGCATGGTCTACCCAAGCGTTCGCTCGGAGCAAGAGGCGCTCGCTTGGTGTGGCAAGAAGAGACAGCAGAGAGAAGATCCAAGCGATCGCTTGACCCTATGGGCGATCGCTTGGCATGTTATTTTAACCAACAAAGATGGGGGTCAAGCAATCGCTCTGCCCCTAAGCGATCGCTTGGCATGTTATTTTAACCAACAAAGATGGGGGTCAAGCAATCGCTCTGCCCCTAAGCGATCGCTTAGCAGGGCATTTCGACAAATAGAGACGGGGGCCAAGCGATCGCTCAGCCTCTAGGTGATCGCTTGGCAAGGCGCATTGTTGGACAGAGACGGGGGTCAAGTTATCGCTCAGCCCTCTAAGCGACCGCTTGGCCCATGGCAGCGTGAATGCGCAGACTTGCTATAAATAGGGTTTATTTATTCCCTTCCACCCCTCTTCTCCTTGTACGCGATTTTTACCTAGTTTTTGGGCATCCAAAACACTTTTTACATTGTTCTTAGTTTATTGCTTACATAGTTTAGTAGTTTATTTCCGGATTAACGAACATCAACACCACGGATTCAATTGCAACTTCAGGTTTAATTTTAATTCAAGTTTGTGGGCTTCCTAATTCCTCTTTATGCTTATTGATTTCTGTTATGATTTATTTCTTTGTGTTCATTAGATTAGATTTTCATTCTTGTCTAGCAATAATTTATGCTTAATTTACCTTCTTGCCTAGTTATAAACAAACCAAACCTTTAATTTTACTGCTTTATTTTTTTTTCTTTTTTTTTTGCAATACGATAATTTCCCTGTTATGTTTTTCTTGAGAGACGATATTCGGGTTAGCTTACTTAATCTACTACGCCCACATTTAATTGCGTGCAACTAAGATTAATTAGGTTGAACAGGGACTTATGAGATGGTGAATCTCAATGAAGAGTTCAGCGTCATTTTGCAAAGAAAGCTTCCGACGAAGATCAAGGATCCGGGGAGTTTTACTTTATCTTGTATTATTGGGGGAAAGCTATTTTAGAGGGCTCTTTGTGATCTTGGAGCAAGTGTTAACATGATGCCTCTTTCTATCTTCAAGAAATTGGAGATTGGGGAGATTCGGCCTACTACTATAGCTCTCCAAATGGCGGATCGATCGGTGGCTTATCCTAGAGGCATAGTGGAAGATGTGCTTGTGAAGGTTAGCGAGTTTATATTTCCCGCTGATTTTATTGTGCTCGATATGGAGAAAGACAAGGATATGCCTCTTATTCTTGGCCAGCCGTTCTTGGCGACGGGGCTAGCTCTTATTGATGTTGCTAATGGGGAGCTCAGATTGAGAGTAAATGATGAGAGTCACACGTTCTCCATTTACAATGCTTTGAAGTTTTGTGAAGAGCTGGATACTCAACCGATGAAAGAATGCAAGGTTATTGATGTAGTTGATTCTTGTGTGGAGTCGACTGTTTGGAGAGCATCACTCGATCCATTGGAGGCTTGTCTTACTCTCTTTTCTCTTCTACTTTTGATCCTTTGTCTACTAATGATACATTTGACCTTGAGTTGTTTGAGTGTTGTAGTGTTCTAGATGGTGTGCAGAAGTTCAAAAAAGGGGAAGGATGATTCTTGCACTTGAGAAGAGATGATGACCTCAAGCCACAAAAGGAAGGGTCGCCCATGCTCGAATTAAAGCTATTGCCCGAGGATTTTAGATACGCATTTTTTAGCGAAAATGAGACTTGTCCGATAATTGTATCACCTTATCTTTCTTGCTCTGATCTTGATAGTCTGTTGCGTATTTTTAGAAAACATAAGTCTGCTATTGATTGGTTGATTTCTGATTTGAAGGGGGATTAATATACTTTATGTGTATTCTATCACAGTCAACTTCCTCTTCTATTTTCAAACTTATTCGACTTTATTTTATATCGTTGAATAAGTTTGGGGGGATTGAGAAAGTGGTTGATTGTTTCTTTTAATTTCTTTTTAGGTAAATTTTTATTTTAGTAGTAGTTTTAGTTTTGTTTTTAAAGTGAAGTCTTAGAAGTTGGAGTTAGTTTGTTTGTGGAATACGCATGATTTTTGGGGTTGATTATGTGACTTGGCTTATGATAAAAGTGTCGGATTTGGAATTCATTGCTTGTGATCATGTGATGAATTATTGAGTAGTGCTTGATATTTCTAGATGTTTGGCCTCGATTACTTGAATCATGTTAAACCCGTGTGAGAGTTTGAGCCTTTACCGTTGCATATTTTCACGGTTTATTCTTTCTTGTGTGTGAATTGGTCAAGCATGTTTGTAAGTCTCTATAACTTGCATTAGTTTCTAATTTGAGGTTGCATAGTGTGCTTATGGATAAAGAAATAATCTAAGGCCATCTTTCTTAGCCCAATTTTTCCTTTTGTTTTGTCCAAAATTGAGTTAACCCTAGTTTGCCCAATTTGAGCTTTTAACCCTTTTCTTTCTTAAACCGTTGGTAATTGGTGTAGATTAGGATGGTTTAATTAAGAGGAGGTTGAGAAGATGAGAATTTTGCTAGTTTGTTATGAATATTTGTTACTCATATAAGCTCAAAAAAAAAAAAGAATGAGAAAAGTTTGTAAAAGAAAAGAAAAGAAGAAAAAAAGAAAAAAAGAGAAAAAGTTGTGAAAAATTGAGCATTAAGGGATGATATCTTTGAGTTTGAAGGACATGCTAGCATGAGAATGGTTGTGTAACTTGAGTAGAATTGGTATGGTTCGAAGTTTTAAATATGGGAGATGATTTGATTTGATTATCTGTGGGGATTTAAGCTACTTTAATTATATTCCTAACCTAACCAAAGAGCCTATATTACAACCTTAAAAAAGTCTTTTTTGATCTTGTCTAGAAGCACACAATAAAGCAATGGAGAGTGTAGACGATTTGCAAGCTTATGGTAGGCTACATGCATTGTTTGACTTGAGGGTTTCTTGTTTTATCTATACACTTGAGAGTTGAGTGAACACTTGAAATATCATCTTTGTTGGTGAGGATTCTAAGTATTGAGGCTAGATGTTTGGAATTGTTGAGATCTATTTGATGATGATTGATATGATTACAAATGGTTATTTGTTTTAAAGGAATTCTGCGGCCGTATGAAGTCATGTTATCGCTTTAATCCATGTTTATTGTTAGTTTTCTTTTATCTTTTTGTTTGGGGGCAAACAAATGGTTAAGTTTGGGGGATTGATAAACATGGATTTTCTCATCTTTATAAGCTTAATTGATGTAAATGTGTATTGGGAAATCATGTTTGGAATGAGTTTTGTGCTTAAGAATTGTTAATTTGTAAAATATGATGCTCGTTCATTGTTTGTTTGATTTTGTAGAAAATTGAAGTCAAAATAATGCAAATTGAGCAAGATAGGATAAAAGTACAACTCGATAGGAGTTCGTAGGAGAAAATGGATCTAAAATCAGAGTTGAAACGAGGAAGAACGAGCCGATTAAAATTTGTTGCGCGCACATGCAGTGGCATGTGGCCGGCATGCGGCCGTATGTCAACCGCATGACAAATGCGAGAGTCGACGATTTTCCATGCGCCCTA
Organism: Schizonepeta tenuifolia; assembly: GCA_029490685.1. Taxonomy (NCBI): domain Eukaryota; kingdom Viridiplantae; phylum Streptophyta; class Magnoliopsida; order Lamiales; family Lamiaceae; genus Schizonepeta; species Schizonepeta tenuifolia. The sequence goes on along the minus strand of CM055960.1, from coordinate 65,489,576 downwards.
CCATGCGGCCGCATGCCAGCCGCATGGTAAAGACGATTTTACGTGTTTTAACTATTTTCGAGCCTTATTTGTTACCTTAATTAAGTTTTGCACCCCCGTTTGAATTATTATCCATACCCAAGTATAAATAGGCTCTTAGGGCTTAAAAGCAACATTTTTTTACGAACTTTTACATACATCATAACTTTTGCACCTCTTGGAGATTTGGAGCTTTCAAGGAAGACAAGAGATTCAATTCTTAGAACTTCACTACGATTTTTCTGTTTTTATGTTTAGATTTGAATTCTTGTGTTGTTTTGCCATGAATATGTGTGGCTAAACTTCTCGTTATCTTATGGCTAGAAAGTAGATGGATATTTGTTCTTGAACTTCTCTTTTAATTGATTAATCATGACCTATTCTCTCTTTCTTTATTCTTGTGCTTTTTCATGCTTGATTGCTTGATCACCAATTGTGCATTTTAGTTGTGTTAATTTGATATCAAAAGAAGATAATTAATACTTGAACTGAGAATAGGGAACATCCTCTTCAATAAAGTCGAAAGATCTTGAGACTAGGGTGAAAATAAAGAATCTTAGGAACAATTAGGAGTTATAAGTTAGTAATTGATTGGACACAATAGTTTTTAGCTTATAATCCACGGTTTATTTGCCGCGACAGCGGGCTTAAACTAATTTTGTGATTGTCTTAGGGAGAATCAAGTCCTTTAAATGATTATTGATTAAAACGAGTTTGAGATTGAATATTCATTGAAATCGAAGCTATTAAAATAATATCTCCTTTATTTGATTCCAAATTTGCTCTTTGCTTTGCTCTAGTTAATGTTTCATTTCCTTTGTTATAGTTAGTTAGACCAAAATCCCTTATTCAAGAGTCTAAATAGTGAATGTCAATTGAAAACAGTACTTGTGAATCTTATGTTTAATCTATGTGGATTCGACCTTGTTTACTACAATTTAACTGTGCATTTGTAGTATTAATAAAATAGCGAACAGAAGACTAGTTACCAGCTGAAATTCAACCCGACTGAAACGTAACTTTTGATCATTGATATAAAACCACAACTCTGTTTCATCATGGGATTCATCAAGAAAATACATCTCATGTGCAAGTACAAGATGAATTGCACTTCCAGACTTCGAAAAAACATTAGGCAGAGATGTGAAGTCTCCGAAACATGACTTCTTAAACTTCTTGTAGACATCTTCTGAAAAAGACTGTAGTCTGTTATGGATGTCTACTAAAATAGACTCCTTACAGTACAAATTGTAGGTGGAATATTGCCCTAAATGTTTACGGATAGATGGCCTCTTATATTTCCAAACCTAATAAAAAAAAATGAATATCAACAACTCAAATCAAAAGCATATTGTTTCATCATAGAAACTGCATACAATTATATTCAATACATTACAAATATTCAAAGCAATCTACAAAATTAAGCTGACACGAGAAAAATAATAGAGATTCATGAATAAACACATTCCAACCAAACAAGAAGACAACAAAGCAGGGGAAACCAAACTTCAAACTTCAAGAGAAGAATCTGTCATCACTACCACCAAAAACATTTCAACAAGGAACAAAGTAGTACAAATGCTGAGGTCAAAATGCCAAATATCAAAAAATCCAAAACCCAAAGCGTTGGATGCCAAACCGACAACGACTACACTCTTATCCCCTAACTTGCTTGTTCATTATATGAATATTGATGCCCTTGTTCATTATGCACTTGTATGAATCAGAGTGGCAGTCATTACTGAGAATGTGGCGCCACCCTGTGTTAGCTAATGACTCTTCATATGCAGTAAATTCCAAGTGGGAATATCTAAACCCTATTCCCCTCTCCACTATGCATTTTGCCTAAAAACATTCCATTAATTCTGTCGCACCCACACACACAAACACACACACCCTATCTCTCAAATTTTCAACATATTTAAGATACCATGCACTACGCTACTCTAGTGCTTGAGAATGACGTTTTAGGCTTATTCCTAACCTACACATCAACGTGTGTGATAATACGATAGAGAAATTTCACACATCTCTAAAGAAGCATACATGAAAACCTATGGTAAAAAAATCATACATGACTGCCTAACATAAAAAGAAAACATACATGACACTGTAACATGAAACAATAACATACATGAAAATATCTGAATTAGAAAAAAGACAATGAGAGTGAGTTATCTACCCTATTGCATCGCTCGGCGGCGGTGGCGGCGGCTGTGGTGGCGGCGGACATTCAAAATCAGGATCTACAGACATTTTGTTTCTCCTATCGATTACAGATTTGGTCTACAACTAAAGAAATCAATGAGAGATCTGGTGTGATAGTATGAAAAAAACGACTGAATTCAGAGAGAAATAGAAAAAAATGCAGCGAAGATCAACAATCGGAGAAGATGATGTTCGATTCACCATGAGAGAGAAAAGGGTAAAATGAAAGTACGGTAGAAACGAATTCTACTATTTTGGTAAAGTCATAAAATTACAGTATTTATTTATTTAATAATTTAATTTAAAAAGCTAAAATTAAGGGCATCTGTGTAATTGAGGGTAAAATTTATCTTTTATAAATTAAGGACTATTTTTTATCTTTGTTTTTTAAAAAAGGATATTTAAGGCCATTAACTCTATTTTTATTATAATTTCATCAAGGACGTCTATTTTTTTTAAGCATAATTAAGGACATCTCTGTCTCTTCCCATATAAATGTGACTACTATTTCTATACTCCTACTATTATTATATAATGACCTTAATGGCTTTATCTTGGGTTTATAATTAAGCAAAATAACTATTTTTAAACATTGATAATTACCTTTAATGTGAATAGAACAATAAATCGCACATGTAAAAATTATGATGATAGTGTACTGATGTGATAGGAACCTAATTGACATAATATTGCTCGGTTCACGAAATTAAGCTCCACTTGAATGTCAACACAAAAATTAAAAAAATTGATACAGTTATTATGAATAATGCAGTTAAGGTCTCACTTGTTGAGAGTGAAAGAAGTGAGATTGGAAGTTAAAAACTTAAAATTGTTGTGAATGAAATAAGAGTATCATTTGTTGTAAGTGTCAAAAGTGAAATGGAGTTAAAGCTGTTACTATAAGTGAAATAAGGGTCTCGTATATTGTTGGTAGGAATAGTAAAATAGAAGTAAAAATTATTGTAGATCTCACTTAATAGAAGTATCATCATTTAATGAGCAAAAATATATCTACACAAGTACGTTTTATTAATTCAGCGTGACACAATTAATTTTGCGTCGAATAATAGGCCCATACAACATTAATTAATTGTAGTTACATTCGTACTTATACGTGTAACTCACTGATTTGTCCTTGAAAAATGGACGATTCGGATTTATTTATATTAGATGAATAAAAGTTATTATCAACCATCAAACATTCTTTTAGCTAATAATCTGGTGGTGGAAAATGTATTCTTGCTAGTTGCTACTACTATCAAGTGCAAATGTTCTCACCGAACTTTATAGGTTAAATGTAATTATAACTTTCTAGTCTAGCTAGCTTATCATTTGTGAACAGGTTTCAATATGTTTCAAATAAAATGAAGTGGAATCCAAATCCAATGCACAATTCGTAAAAGAAATCCGGAAAAAAAAAAATGGAAGAAAGATTGCCATTATTGATAAGTACTTACATTTATCATTGGGGGAATGTGGTAAAATAGCCCTTTTTTTAAATAAAAGTGTTGAAATGTCGCTAACAAAATTAAAGTAGTGAAATAGCACTTTAGTTTGTTAAATAACATAAATACTCTTAATGAGTATAAAAGAAGGCTAACTTTAATTTGAATCATACACGAACACTAACTTCATGTATGAATTTCAAGCGAAAATTTCTGGCGAAAACTCCGGCGAAAAATTTCCGGCAAAAAATTCCTGCAAAAATTTGAATCATACACGAAGCCTAACTTAATATATGCATCATATATGCATTATACACGAAGAATAACTTTCATGTATGTATCATACATGAAAATTTCTGGTGAAAATTTTCGACGAGAATTTCTAGCGAAAATTTGAATCATACACGAAGCTTAACTTCTGTATGATCATACATAAAAACTAATTTTCGTGTATGCATATATGAAGAGTAATCTTCATGTATGATTCAAATTTGAAATTTTTTGCGGCAAAAATTTTCATGTATGATGCATACATGAATGTTATTCTTCATGTATGACACATACATGAAAGTCAGGCTTCGTATATGATGCATACATGAATATTAGTCTTCGTGTATGATGCATACATGAAAGTCATGCTTCGTGAATGTTTCAAATTTTCGCTGGAAATTTTCGCCGGGAATTTTCACCGGAATTTTTCGTGTATGATGCATACATGAATGTTAGTCTTCGTGTATGATGCATATATGATGCATACATGAAGTTAGGCTTCGTGTATGATTAAAATTTTGGCCGGAAATTTTCGCCGAAAATGTTCGCTGGAAATTAATACATGAAGTTTAGTCTTCTTGTATACCTATAAGGATATAAAAGGATTTATATCCTTTTTTAAGGGTAGAAAAATCACAAAATAAAATAAAAGGCTATTTGGACACATTTTCTTGGCAAAATAACATTATTTATCTTTTTATTTTCAAAAGGGCTATTTTGACTTATTGCTCTTTATCATTTAGAGTCCAACTAATGAGATATAGACCATCAATCTACAGATATGGCTTTTTACTACTAAACATGCACTCTTAGAGCATCCATTACGAGTGTCTAGTTAGACCTCGGGTCTATCGCTGGAAAGCGTAATTTCAATGATCGGTATGGTTGAGTAAGACTCTGGTAAAAGTTTCCACTATGGTAGGGTTGAGTAAGACCCCGGATCTATAATTATAATTATAATTTTTTTTGTTTTTAATCAGAAAAGTAAAAAAAAATAAAAAAAAATCGAACCAATGGTGTGAAGCCACGTGTACCAAAGGAGGGAGAGAGTGAGTTCGAGAGCGGTGTCGAAATATCGACACCACTCTCGACCCTGCATGATCGACACTGGTGTGTTTAAGAGCCACTATGGCTTAGACCCTGCAGGGTCGAAGGGAGGCAGTATCGAAGGGGGATCGACACTGGCTTCGACCCCGGTGCTTGATCCCCCGCAGTAGGTGCTCTTAGTCGTGAGTTACCGTGCTAGCCTTATGTTTTAGGCATAATATAGTACTGGTATTTCCCATGCATAGCATGTAATGTAAGTTAACATACTACCGTATGTAAAATAAAACCGAGTGTGCTTGTCAAATGCCTATCGGTATATAGTATTGTCACATCCCGATTTCAATAAGTCAGGGTGCGATGAGGGAGAGTAAAGAGGCTGGAAAGAAAGGGCATATTTAACACATATAACAATTTAGAAATAAATATTTTTCATATATATAATAAAAACATTACTTAGAGTTGCACATATAACATAGCGGAAACACACAATAGCTACAACCTCTCCCCTCAGCCTTGCATCCATCACATGCCTCACGACCTGAAAATATTTTACAAAAAGATTTTGGGTTGAGTACTAGTGTACTCAGTGGGCATATGCCATTTTGGAAATATTTTGGTAACATAGCAGATCCATTTAACATGGTATGCCCCAGAGTGTTTTAAAACAGAAAACCACCCCTGATCATACAAAACATACTTTAGATGCATGCGTGACGTTCAATCTTTATACTCAGACTAGGAACCATAGCTATGGTTACCATAGTCTATTTGACTTGTACTCAGGACTGAGTCCGTGAAGTATATAACACAGTCAACATTAACATAGGCCAGGAGCCTTAGCTCAAGACTGCTAGCTACAATACAGATGGAGATCAACACATTGCATTGCAACGTGGTCTGCACAATTCTCAGCTAGTACATGTGTACTCCCTAAGTGTTTTGATCGATTAATATAGAGTATATCACATAGAACGAACATGATTGAAAATACCAATGCTGACAGAAACATCAAAACATCATGATCACACAAGCAAATACGACAAGCTTATGTAGTAAGAAAAATGAGATGAGAATAGAAAATTGAATGATAGAAATGAAATTTCTAGACGCCTATTTATAGGAAGAAGCAAGAAGTTGTGCAGTAAGCTACTGCGATGCAGAAGCAATTGAATAGTAAGCTGCTGCGAGGCGAAAGATGTTGCAGTTGCAGGACTAAAGTAGCTGCAGTGTGGAAGCAGTTGAACAGTAAGCTGCTGCGAGGCATAAGTTGCGAAAAAAGCAGTAAGCTGCTGCAAAGTGGAAGCAGCTTTGAGGCGAAAGTAACTGTGCAGCAACTGACGTTTTAAAACCCTTTTAACATGCATAACTTTTTCATACGAAATTATTTTTGAGCAAAGTCAGCACCTATAGACTCGTAATAAAATACTCTACACAATGACTGTAAAGATGATATATTTATTTTCAAAAAAAAGTAATTAACTTTTTTTGTGCAAAAATATGTTTATGATATTTAGGAGTGCTAAATAATTTAATAATCTATTTAGAAAATGTGGAATATTACAAGTATGGTTATATCTAAAGCCAATGATCTCAGGTTCGAGACCACATAGTATATTTTTTTTAAATCTAATGTTACCATTACTATATGTAAAGTAAAATTATTAATTTCACGTTGTTAAAAAAATTATTAATTTCACGTATAATAACAATATTGGTATAAGTTTCCTAAAAAAATATTGGAATTTGTGGTGAAAGCCCCCGTGACAAAAGAAATGAAAGGATCATGAAATTATATCAAAAGTTATGAAAGAGTTTTAATTTACTCCCTCCGTCCATTTAGGACTTGTGCATTTGAGGGATGACACAGAAACTAAGAAAAACTGGTAAAGTGGTTTTAAGTGGAGAAAGGGGTCCACTAGTGTGAATTAGAAAGGTGATTACTTTTGTTAATTAAGTAGGCAAACCATTCCTTATTTATTTCACTATGTATTCCTTGTTCGATTTTTTTTAAATGCAAGGCTTGTTCGGTTTTTTTTTTCCCACAACCATGCCTTGTTAAATTTATTTTTTCACATAAGCATGTGTTACAGGATTTTTTTTTTCTGTTTCATAACCCTGCATTCTTTTTTTTTTTTGATTTCATAATCAAAAGTTAAACAAAACAATAATGACAGAAAATTTAAAGACCAAAAAACACTGAGGAAGGGGTTAAGAAACAAAGAGGGAAATTCCTTTCATTAATGAAAATGTGGTGGCATTACATGAAAAAAGAGAGGGAATACAACATTTAATGCATGGCATTCCCAACACCTTAACAAAAAAAAAGAGGGAAATTCAAATGCTAGTACTATCTCTCCTCTATAAATACAACCACTCCTCAATCACTTCATTCATTACACTCTCAAAAATCATAAATACAGGAAAGCAACAGAAACAAAATGGTTCAACAGAAAGGGTTGTTGAATCTCACCCAAGAAAAGAGGAATACAATAGCTCAATGGCTCCTTCAAAACTCAAAAGATGGCAAGGTGAGGCATGGAGGCATGGCCGAGGCAGCAACCAAATTTGGAGTGCATAGTAACACCATCCATAACATATGGAAGGCAGCTTAAGAGCAGCTTCTGTTGGGAGCACCTATCCAATTGAAATCAAAGATGAAAGGCAAAAAAAGGGCAGTTAGAAAATCATTAGATGTGTAGAAAATAAAGAGTCTATCAGTCATGGAAAGAACATCATTTAGACTTATGGCCGAGAAGCTCAAAGTGAGCAAGAGTTTGGTTGTTCAATGGTACAAGAGAAAACAGTTAAGAGCACATACCAACAGTACCAAACCACATCTCATAGAGGAGAACAAATTCAATAGACTAAAATGGAGTCTAAAGCAGTTGGGGTCAGAGATTGTAGATGGTAAAGTGAAGTATCAAAAGATAGATAATATTATCCACATTGATGAGAAATGGTTCAACTTCACTAAGCTCAAAGATAGGTACTATCTTCTGCCTGGAGAGGAAGAACCATACAGATGTTGCAAGTCAAAAGATTCATAGAGAAATTGATGTTTCTTGCTGCTGTGAGCAAGCCTCAATACAGTGAGGATGGTACCTGCACTTTTGATGGAAAAATAGGGATTTTCAGCTTCACAACAACAGAACCTGCAGCCAGAAAATCCAAGAACAGAGCAAAGGGTACACCCATCACCAAACCAATAACATCTGTGAATCTATCAGTCATGAAAGATGTCATGATCAACAAGGTAATTGTAGTTCATTTACATAAACCACATTATTATTCAGCAAGACAATGCTAGACCTCACATAAAACCAGATGACCCGGACTTTATTAAGGCAGGAAATTCAAATGGATTCCACATAGAACTAGTCAATCAACCAGCAAATTCACCAGATTGCAATGCCAATGATCTGGGATTTTTCAGAGCAATCCAAACACTCAAAGATAGGAAGGCACCAAAGGGGGTGGATGAGTTACTCAAGAATGTAGAGGAAGCATTTGAAAGTTTGACACATACAAGCTCAACAATGTATTCCTCACCCTACAAGGATGCTACACTGAGATAATGAAGCACAAGGGAGGCAACAACGATAAGGTGCCACACATGAATAAAGAGAAGCACATTAGGAAGGGGAGTCTGCCTGACAGCCTAGAAGTAGATTAGAAGCTTGTTCAAGAATGCATAAATCATCTAAATCAGCAATCACTAGTGGAAAAGTTCAATGCCATGGGAATGCAGGGATAACAGTATCTAGTGTAAGTTTTTTTGCTCAGTTTACAGTATAAGCAACATGTTGTATGTATTGAAGATGTTGTTTAGGATGTAAACATGTGATGATGAATTTTTGTGCATCACACATTGTCTCAGCAATGAAATGAATGAGATTTTGCATCATTGACTTATATTAGATGGCATCTAACACACTAACTGTCATAAATCAACCTCCAAACAATAACATGGGTGGCATCTTTAGGACAGAGGCATCATTTGCCTTGAACATCAGAAAATTTTCATCAATTGTTCATTAAGGGACCAAATGCAGTATCTAGTTCATCATGTAAATCAGCCAAGTTCAGACCAAGTGTAGTATCAGCATCAAATTCATCATGTAAATCAGACAACACATGTAATTCTTCATGTAAATCAGCCAAGTGCAGACATGGAATTGCATTCAGAGCAATTGTAGATCAAGTATAGTATCAAATTCATCAGTTTCAAAGTGTAGTACCAGCATCAAATTCATCATGTAAATCAGCCAGAATCATGTGCAGTATCTTATTCTTAACAGAAAGGCATCAATTAGACATCGAAGATGGCAGAAAATGGCATCACAAGCCAACACAGAAATGCAGCCAAGATGCAGAAAAGTGCAGCCAACAGATAACATCACATTCATCATGAGAAAATGGCATCACCAGCCCCCAACACCGAGTGAGAGTAAAGAACAAAATAACCTGGTTCAATGAGTCTCAGCACAGAAGGGAAAAAAATTCCCAACCATTGGAGATACTCAGCTTCATCTCTCCACCAAAGATGGCATGCAGGTGCTACCTCTTCCGGTGGTGTCTCCGGCTCCACCATCTCCATATCAATGTCGGAGTCGAATGGGGACTGTGCATCCGGCAACACCATGCCTTCCTCTGTCGAATCTGGATCCACCGAACCAGCCTCAGTAATCCTCAGCACATAAGGGAAAAAAATTCCCAAGAATTGGAGTTACTCTGTAATATCTCCGCACCACTTAGGGAATTGCATTGCAGAGATGTCGACGGCGGCGGAATAATCCCAGATTGGAGCAGATCCAACATGAGTGAACTCAGACTCGAAAAGATCCCAGATTTGCTCGGAATCAGATATCACAACACATGGAGATGTAGAATCCGGCGCTGTGAAGGCTGTTTCCGGCACCACCGTCTCCATAGGATCGATTAGCAATAAACAAGAATTGATGTCTATGGGAGAGAAGTGGGTGGGCATTTCCACTGATATATCTTCCCAGAACCGTGGCGTATTTTGGGGAGCAGGCGGTGCCGGAGATGGAGACGACATGGGAGAAGGCGGTGCCGGAGATGGAGACGACATCATCGAGTGAGTGAGGAAATGAGACAGACGGCGAGAAAATTAGGGATTTAGGGTTGCAGTGAGTGAGGAAATGAGAGAGACGATGAGAGAATTCGAGATTTAGGGTTGCAGTGAGTGAGGATATGCGAGAGACGGCGAGAGAATTAGGGATTTAGGGTTTCAATGAGAATGGAAATGAGAGAGACGGCGAGAGAATTAGGAATTTAGGGTTGCAGTGAGTGAGGAAATGAGAGAGACGGCGAGAGAATTAGGAATTTAGGGTTGCAGTGAGTGAGAAAATGAGAGAGACGTGAGAGAATAATGATTTAGGGTTGTATATTTGGCTTGGATTGAAACAGAATTGGGTTGGGTAGTTATTAGGAGTAGTAATTAGATTAGTGGGTTGGGTAATTTAATTAAAGGGTCAATTGGGTGGTATAGTTGTAATTTATAAGTTGAAATGAGGGTAAACAAATTGGTCAAACTTACCAAAAATGGAAATGCACAAATTTAAAATGGACAGACGATAATGGCAAAATGCACAAGTCCTAAATGGACGGAGGGAGTATTTCAATTAAGAAAAAACAAAACTTTTTATTACAAACAAAACCTTCCACAATATATATTAGAAAATTCATTCCAAACACGTCCATAGGAGGATCCACCGACATCATAGTAAAGTGTGTGAGCCATTATATTGTGCTTCGAAAAGGAAAGAGAACCAAATTCACCGAAATGGAGGGAGTATAAAATACAGTATGATATTTTGTTGAGTAGGATAACTAAGAAATTTATAATTATACTCTACCATTATTTATAGGTTGCCGGCCCATTTGTGGAAATATTGGGGTAGGGACATAAATCAAATCAGGTGAGGCTGGCCTGAAAATTAAATGGCTCATCAAAATGATACTCGTCTAACCCTCAACGAGATCCTCTATGGCATTTTTATGTTGCATCTCTTACTACATTAATAAAGTAATTATATGTGATATGACTAAGAGTTCAAGATTTAGGGTATATATAAAGAAAATATATTCACTAAGGGGGGTGTATTGGATGTTGAGTTTGATGGAATTTTAAAGAGTTGATAAAGATGGAGTTAGCGAGAGTATGTGAGAGTTGAGGGTGAGAGTTAGGTGGAATTCGGCAGAGTGTGGCCGAGTTGAACAATACATTCGCGCGAGCGTGGGAGTCCCGCGGTCGCGCGTGACTCCTCTTCCACACGACCATGGGTCGTCCACGGGCGCTATCTACTTCTCAACCCCAAGCTCGTGGGGAATCCATGGTCGCGTGTCCCATTTTGGGATCGGGCTAAATACACATTACAACCCTAATTTCATTTCATCCCACATCCACTACACCCCGCCTCCCTCAACCCCCTCCCCTCAAGCCGCCGCCCCTCTACCTCCGCCTCCTCCATCGGCGCCGCCACAGCTCTTCTTCCATTTTTCAGTGGCTGTCCTCGCGGTCGCGCACTACCCGCTGTCGCTAGCAATTTGATTTTCACGCGGTCGCGCGACCTCTTTTCTCCTCGTAGACGATGCCTCCTCGATGCAAGATGCCCGACACGAGTGAGGCTCCATCGGACCCCCCTGTGAACTTCACAGAGAGGTATGAATGCCCATTTCTCTTGAATTCTGATACGGAGGGTCAATATTATGTTAAGTTCTGTGACAATCATGTTAGCCGGCCGAGATATATTGATTGGGCATTGCTTAGAGACCTTCGGATTACAGCAAAAGTAGTGCAGTATTTGAAGGTTTTAGGTTTGGAAAGTTTTGCTAAAGATCCAGTGAATGCTTCTGCTTATGATAAATTATGTATTGAGTTTCTAACTACATTGTAGGTCATTCCAGATAAACGGAAAATTTATGTTAGAATGAACAATACGAGGTATATGATTAGTGAAGAGAGGATGAGAGCTGCATTTGGTTTTTCAAGTAATGGTGAAGTTGAGAAACCTAAAGGTTTTAATCCTAATTTAGCATGGAAAGAACTAACTGGATATGATAATTGGAATCCAACCGGTATGTCCAATGGGTTTTTTGATGACACGGCTTTGATAGTTGTACACAAGTTTATTGCCTACAATCTATCCGGGAAGGTGGAGGCAAACAAGGTGAATTCCACTGAGCTATATCTATTGTCTTGTGCCAAGCATGGCATTGAAGTTCGTATTTCACCCTTTATCTTTTCGGCTATGCGTCAGACACAGACTCGCACTAATTCACATGCTTCATTTGGTGCAATCATTACTGGCTTGGCTCATCATATTGGAATTCTCTCTTCCAAAACGGGCTCTCATGAAGGCTATGAAGAACTTGAGCCTTACTTCATCGACCAGACTGAGCTGACTCGGTCTAACATCATTAAAGATCGACACAGTTTTATGCCTCCGGCAAAGAGGCAATGTATTCGAAATTATGTTGCCAACCAGTTTGATGCTTCAACATCCAATGTCGGTAATCAAGACGATGTTGGTAATCAAGATGAGGCCGGAGAGGGAGAGAGACTGGAAGGGGCAGAGGAGGAAAGGGAAGAGGACGAGGCTGAACCTGGACTGAATGTGAATCAGGCCCCACCCGAGTCTCATGGTTATGGAAGTTTCCAGCATGATTTTCGGACTTTTCAAAATCATTTCGACTCTGCTTTTGGGGCTTTGAGGCAAGACGTGAATCAGCAATTTGCATCTATTAGGCAGGATGTTAACTCCCGATTCGATGTTCATGATCGGCAATTTGGTGCATTTCGTCAAGATGTCTACACTAGATTCGACACTCAGCACCAGGATATGATAGCGTTACAAGCACAATGGAATGCTTGGACCACTTTCTATCCGCCACCACAGCCGCCACATCCGCCACACGAGCCGGAACCTGATGCATAGTAAGTTTGTTAGCTTTCTGTATTCCAGTGGATTGAATTTACTGATCTGATATGCTTTCCTAAAAATTTGCATGGTTTTTCGTATTATTTTTGGATTTTGATCATGATTGTGCTATTTGGTTTTGAACATAAGTATGATGGCAAAGTTGTATCATGGTTTGCATCTGGATTAATGCATTTGGGTTGCATTCTGTTTAATGCAGAGGAAGGAGGAGATGTATGCCGCGGTCGCGTGGAGGTCATGGGCGCGGGTTTCTGGCTGTCCTCGCGGTCACGTGAAGCTCATGGCCGCGGGTTTCGGTATTTCCTCGCGGTCGCGTGGAGCTCATGGGCGCGGGAGTCGATCTTCATGCAGTCTGTTGGATTTTTTTTATTTTTTTTGTATTTTCGGATGTTGAACTATTTTAATTTTCCTGAACTATTTTAAATTTCTAGAACTATTTATGCTTAGGAATGTTGAACTATTTAAAATTTCGTGAAATATTTTAATTTTCTTGAACTATTTATGCTTATGAATGTTGAACAAGTTTCATATTTCAATGTGGTGAATTAATTACGACTCTGTACATTTGAGCATACAAAATACTTATTATATTTGTCAAATATTATAATATGCTTATAAATCAATTGGTAGCCAATATAAACTTGCATAAATAGATAATCACATAATTATAATTTGATATGGGTTTTTGTCAAAAATATACACAAGTCCAGAATTCAAAGTATTCAAAATATGTTCAGTTACTCAGCATTCTCACTCTCTTCTTCATCTCTATCATTGTTGTACAGTGGCCTATTATCCCACATAGCATTAGCTATACTCATTCGCCAAACATTTGCTTCTGTTCTTTGTTGTACTTGGCTTTGAGAAAGCCATTCGTCATCTTCGACATTATCATATTGTGATTCTTCGTCCTCCTCATCTTCTACTGGAAACTCTACAGAGCGACACTCATTTCGAAGAAAGTTATGTAATCCAGCACAAGCCAAAACTAATTTTGCTTGCGTTTGAAATGGAAACGGTGGTGCCGTTTTGAAAATGGTAAATCGAGATTTAAAAATTCCAAATATTCTCTCAATGACATTTCTTAGTGATGCATGACGTAGATTGAATAACTCACTTGCATCTCTGGGATGACGACCCTGACCACCAAAATCTTTAAGATGATATCGAACACCACGTAATGGAGCTAAAAATTGGCGACGGTTAGCAAATCCACAATCTACTAGATAATATTTTCCTACAAAAAACAATTTCAAGAACGAGATTTTAAAAAATCTTAAATGTTCCAGTGCTTTGTCAGAAAAATTCATAAGATATGTACCTTGGGGGACACGAAGTCCATTTTCTCCTGATAATGCATCTTGTAAGAGCTTTGAATCATGTGTCGATCCTTCCCAACCACTAAGCACGTACATAAACTGCAAATCAAAGTTACAAGTCGCCAAAGTTACTAGTAGCAAAATGAGAACGCTTGAACCGATGACGAACATTACAATATCGATCATTATGTCCGACAATAATCATAAATGTTGCTACCATTTCTTCAACACTTATGAATCTTGTATCTCTCAGTGGAGTTTTTTCTCTGATGAGAGAGCATAATTTCACAAAGACGTCGGGATACATCCTATATATTTGTCGAAAGGTATGTGAATCCCCTTGTATCATAGCACGTACAAAACTTTCTCCTTCATTACTAATTGGTGCACGCTTCAATGTTTCAATACGGGGAGGCATCGTAGCAAGAACCTGTAATAAATCTATCACCACCTTAATTGTAGCCAGTAACATCCTCAAGTCTTCCTCATCAATGTCTTCTTCAGCATCTTCTTTCATCTCTTCATCTTCGATTTCTTCTGCTTTCATTTCTTCATATACATCATCATCATTTTCCATCTGCATCATTATGAATTAATGTTAATGATGGGATAATTTGATTCAAATACATCATTATTAGAAAATTAATTATTGCCTGAAATCGACCTAGCCAGCGACCGCGGTAGGCGCGCGACCGCTTGATCGCGGTCAAGCCAGCGACCGCGGTAGGCGCGCGACCGCGTGATTGCGGTCAAGCCATCGACCATGGGAACTCCGCGGTCGCGCGCCCCAACCAGTCCAGTAGGTGTGTTTAACATTAATTCCACAATTTTTACAAATTATATAGATAGAAGCCTAAACCATTAAAATCAACTGTATATTGTAAAATAACTGCAATACAATACCATTAGATCAACTTCCATAATATAAAATATAAATACAGTAGCAAGCACACCATTACATGCAAAAACAGATAAGAGGTTTCATAAAGCTTCAGTACAACCATATCATATCAGTAGCAATAATCTAATACATATTTGAAATAATAACTATCCTCTAAGTTTCAATTTGATCCAAGATGCTCGCTCCTCAATAGTCATTTTGAAGAAACCGTCTTTTTTGGATTTAGTGTTAAGCAAGTCGAATGCCTTAAGACGGGATTCTTCATCCAAATTTGGAACTTCTTTGATAGCATCCCCTGTAGTGTACGATTGTTCCTTCTCTCTTTTCTTTAACATTTCACTCACTTCATCAAAAGTATTTGTTAGCTTTGTAATGGTGTCAGTGAGAGTGGAGTGAGAGGAATTTTCAGTCTCAGTGGAAGTTGACTCGTACTGAGATCTATTCCTTTTTGATTGAGTTTTTCTTTGAGTGGGAACATGAGGCACTTGAGCAATCACAGAAGGTGGTGGTGGCAAGTTTACTTGTGTGGAAGAAATGGGTGGATCAGATTGGGATAATCCTATAAACATGTCAGAATCGACATCATAACTCAAATCATCTATGCGTACACTAGCACTTTCATTAGTTTCTACAGTGGATGTTCTTGCATCATTTTTTCTACCCAACCCAATTGAATTTTTTCCAACAGCAACACCATTTCCTATAGCAATTTGCAAAAGCTCGTAATCATAACACTCAGCATCACGCAAGTTAACATCTTTTGGGTGACCCTAGCATAAATAAAGAAACAAAAAGAATTATTAACTACAACCTCAAAATGAATATAATGATATTATGATACTACTTGTAGAAGCTAACCGATAAGTACCCTGCCCATACTTCATCTGGAGCGGTAAACTTCTTACTAATGTTATCATACCCAAAACCCGAGCTAAAACGCATAAGGTTTGAATAGGATGTCCAACGTTGTTTAAACCATTTGAGCCGGCTTTGATAATTAACATAGGTTTTGTTACATTTCATTTTTTCATTCAGGATAGGAAGGATTCGTTGTTCAACAGTCGATTTGCTAAAAATACCGCTATTATCACGCCATCCCCGACGTGCACCATCAACCATTAATTCTAATAATTGATCACTTTGTTCCATAGTCCATGCATCATAAGATGATATCTTTTTTTTCGTATCTTCTTGTGAATCTTCCATACCAATAATACTATACAATACGGTTCATACAACAAAAAACATGTAATAAGAATCGACAATACAGTTTAATAAAAACAAACCCAAAATCTATACCAACACAGCAATGCATGCATATAATAATATTATGGCCAAAAGATATCAATAATATCCAAATATCACATGTTTCATATCAACATAACAAATCACAAAAATTTTATTGAACCAGAGAA
This sequence comes from Schizonepeta tenuifolia, assembly GCA_029490685.1. NCBI lineage: Eukaryota > Viridiplantae > Streptophyta > Magnoliopsida > Lamiales > Lamiaceae > Schizonepeta > Schizonepeta tenuifolia. The sequence continues at coordinate 65,472,989 of CM055960.1, read as the reverse complement.
GAACCAGAGAAGAAGAAACAGAGAACCAGGCATTTCACAAAAGGTAAAGATAAACAACGAGGTAAGATAAAAAGGTAAAGAACCTTGCAAGAACAAAATGTTCACCACTGGAGGAGTGGAGTGGAGCTAGCTGATAGAATGATCAAGACTGAAGAGTTTTGTTAAAGTATCGAGACGTTTGGAATTCCGACCGCGACCGCAGAAGTCACGCGAGCGCGAGAAAATAAAATCCCCAGCGCCCATGGACTGTCCACGGTCGCGGGTGTGAACCAAATCCCGCAGTCGCGTGTGACCCATGCCTGCGGAGCAGAACTCCATGGAACTCTGATCTATTATGGTCGGAGTTTCTGATGTGTATTTTTCTTCATAAAATCGGCCGAACTCTTCAATTTAACCCAAATCTTACGAAATCGCGTGACGATTGAATACCGCTAGAGTTAGATTCCAGAGGTATAAATTGCATCCAATACCTCGAGATTTTGACAGAGTTTAAAATCTGTCAAAATCTCGATATTGAATACCACCAGATTCTGAATTCTTTAAAATTCCACCGAACTCCTCTATCCAATACACCCCCGTAAATTTTAAACTCATAATCACGCCAAGTGTCGTTCTCTTATTAATGCAATACGGAATGGAATAAAAGATTCAATCTGGTCTAACCCAGAATACAAACTAATTCTAGTATGGAGGCAGCCCCATCCAAAATTAGCCACGGCTCTATTTTTACCGTTGATGCATGCTCGCCCGATTTAAGGCTGGGTGGGCCAAGTTTTGAGAACTCTAATTAAAGCTTATGAAACTAAAATAGTAGTATATAGAAAAAAACATACATAAGCAGTGCATGCAATATGCAAACATTATTGATCCGATCCAAAGTAGGTAGCGAGAAGGAATTCAATGAAGCTGCTGATCAATATTTGTTGATGAAATGTTTGATCCCTTGGAACAAGAGTTGGGTCTGGTCAGCCGTGGTGGGGTCCATGTCAACTGCAATCTTGTTGAGGTAAAAGCTATGGCCCACGCCATTGCTAATCAACAGCTCCACCTCTTTCCCACCCTTCTTCAGCTCCTCGTAAAACTCCATCTCCGTATCTATCATCAGATCCTGCTCCGCCACGCAGTATAGATACGGCGGCAGCTTCAGCCCCGCCACCGCCTCCCCCATCGGGCACGTTATCGGGTGATCCTTCGTCGCCCCCTCCGGCAGCGCCAGCGCCAAGAACTTATCCATCATGTCCAGCGTCAGGAACGGCGTCTCCGGCTGCTCCATCTCCGACCTGCTCCGCCGCGCGCGGCAGAACCCGGGGTGGACCGGGATCGCGCCGGCCACTCTCAGCGGCCTCAGATCCTCGCCGCCGGCACGCGCCGCCACCTGGTGGACTATGTTCGCGCCGGAGCTGTCGCCGATCAGGAAAACTCGGTTGAAATCGCCGTGTTCGCTCAGCCACTGCACGGCGGCGCAGCCGCGCGCGGCGGCGCGGAGGTGCATGAGGGCGGAGAAGCCGTCGTCGATGGCGGCGGGGAGGCGGTGCTCGGGGGCGAGGCGGAGGTAGACGGACACGACGATGGCGCGGGCGGCGCGTGAGAGGCGCGTGTAGGCGGCGTAGTACATGAACCAGTCGGCGGTGCTGATGCAGAAACCGCCGCCGTGGAAGTGGAGGAGGACGGGGATTTTCTCCGGGTCGGATTCTTGCTTTTCCGGTAGGTATATCCGGAGCTTGAGGCCGTCGTCGGCGGTGATGTCGGCGGTGGCGACGCCGTTGATGAAGTGTTGGTGCGGCGGCGCGGCGTCGGTCATGAACTTGACTTCTGGTGGGCCGGTCCATGTCCGGTCGGTGGAGCCGTCGTCGAACAATGTTAGCCAACCGGAAATTTGATCGATCACTTTCCTTTCTTGCGTCATTTTTATATGTGAAGAGAGTGTGAAGCTAATTTAAGTTTGATTTGAATTAATTCCTTTTCTTGAGAGTTGAGATCGAGATGGTATGTATAATACTCCTATAAAGTTGAAAGAAAGGAGTGAAAATATATAGTGGGTATTTTAGGGTGGACTGTGGAGGGTGTGAGAGAGAAATGACTCAAGAGAGGCGGAAATTTAATGGAACTTCTTGTTTGATTACGACTGTACTAACAATAATACAAATGGATCCAAAATGATATTTTTTTTTAATTTCCGTTCGGTGTCTTGTTTTTTTTTTTTTTTTTCTTCGAGTCTAACTTCCTCACAACTACACTGAAATTGTCGAGTGGTTTTCTTATTATTATTTTATTTTATGGTAAGAAAAACACAAAGAAAAGGAAAAGAAATTCTTGTACAAGTTCTTGGCCCTACTCAAAAGGAAAACTATTTAAGGTGACAAAAACTCCTCTACATATTTTCCACCATGCAGATGCCCGCGACCCGATTCGATCTGGTCAACCCCTTTCGACCAGATTTTTTTTTAATTTTTCAGTTTTTTTTTTTTACTTATTTTTTTTTGTTTGCCGCTTCTTTTGTGGTCAAGATTCGAGCGAGGGGAGCCGAAGGCCTCGGAGCGAGCCAAAAAAATCCAAATTATTGCCCGCTGATTATCCTTATTTTAGTAATCGGAGCGAAGGTGGAGCCGTAAAATTGGAGCAGAAGGCTTCGTCGAAAAAAAAAAAAAAAAAACTGGGGCACGTGAGGCCCACGCGCGGCACGTGGACCTCACGCGCGGGTCGACTAGGGCGAGTGGGAGGGTCGGGTCGAGTCGCAGCCCAATTCCACGGTGCATGCGTCTGCACCGGAGTCTTACTCATTTAAGTTTAAGGGGAGTAGTTTGTACTTTGTGTAGGCAAAAATAAAATATTATTTTTTAGTAAAACCTCTATAAATTGACACTATAAATTTATAAACTCTCTAATAAATTTCTCGGAATTGATTCGGGCTCTTGTAATAGAAGATAATAATATAATTATTTTTTGGAGATTTTCTTTATATATATAGGTGCCATCAATATTTTTAATTAATAATTCTTAATTTTAATAAAATTATATATACTATGATAAATTGTTAAAATATGACTCAATAGTTATATGTTTTTTCTTAAAATTTAAATTATGGATTTCATTTCTAATTGTTCCTAATTACATTCAAAACTATAAGTGTCGAATTTTTCTTCATTGAAATTTAAATATTAGTGGACTACATTTCTAACTTTTCTTATTGTATTCGAAACTTTCGAAGTTCTTCAACTTAAATTAAAAGTTATGCGTCATTAAAAATTGATCGATGCATGAATATATTCAATTAAAAATACATAAGTTTATTTATTTTCAGTCTATTAAAGAATTATGTACAATTTATTTATACTCGTGATCTTTATATAAATTGTAGGAATACTTTATTTATTGAAATTAGAATATCACTCTTTTAATTAATAAATTATTAATTTATCAATATATTAATATTTGCCTAAACTAATAAATTTTCATGGTCCAAATGTTATTAATTTACAAGAGTTTTAGGTAAAAGATTATTATATTCAGCTATATCATTGTCACGTGCATGTCGCGTGTTTGGTGACATTTATACTATATTAAAGCAAAATAATTTTCAATTTCTCCATTTTACATGTCACATGCAATTGTACATTTTCCAATGCGAATTCATGTCTACATATTCTTATGATATTTCAATTTTTCAAATTTAAATATTAAATTTTAAAACTGAACAAATATAGTTCACTATAAAAAAAATGATGTGTATGTTGCATTATTATACTAAATATAGTAATAATTATTTTATTATTTTTCACATTAATTAATTTTTCATGTTCGTTAAATGCAATAGTTTGTGTAAGAAGTTCACTAAGATAAATTTTATTAGGAGTCAACTTATGAAATAGTCGTAGTGGAGTTTAAAACACAATATTTGGTCCATCCTCTTCAAAAAGATAAATTTTGGCCTTAATATATATATATATATATGTGTGTGTGTGTGTGTGTGTGTGTGTGTGTGTGTGGAGAGAGAGAGAGAGAGAGAAGAGTGTTAGAGAGAGAGAGAGAATCATATAGGAACTTATCTTTAGGTAGGAACTAATCTGGACTGTTGATTTTTTTTAAAATTTACGGTCCAGATTAAGTGATGCATTAGAGCACTGTTGTTTGTGCATTAAAACTGTGCTAAATAATTTGTACATTAAGTTACTGTAATTTGTGCATTAACATGTTCGTACATTAACGTACTGTATTTTGTACATTACGTAAGTGATATTTTTATTGATTAATACGGAATTATATAAAAATGAGTTCCTACTAGATCCACACCCTAATGATGCTTTATTAACATATGAAAATGTAAAATTAAAATACAATCGTAGCAATATAATGGTTAATGTTCCAGATTGAAAAGTTTCGAGTTCAATCTATTATGACGTGTTCTTTAAACTTTATAAATGTTACAATAAAAGATAAAACGACTATGCTACACTTGAGGCTCATACGTACGTTGTGCCGTTGGAATTGGATATCGTTCGAAGCACATGGTCCTTAATACCATCCATAATCACTTTTTTTTTTTAATTACAAAGGTATAAATATCATCGAATAAAGCACTATTCCACCATATAAGTGGAATCTTTACATTTCATAATGGCAAGACCACTATACCGTATGCAAACGGGACAACTACACCACCACATAAGGTGAGAATATACCACGCCATACGCAGACGAAATTGAACCCAAGACTTATCATTAAAAAAAGACTTATGGTGCCCTAACTAGCCACTTGAGCAAATCTCATCAACACTCTTAATCACATTTATTTTTTGAAATTGTAACAATTTAATTTTCTTTTCTTTTATTTATTTATCTTACGAATTTTGAGACGTAAGAGAGTTTTACACAATAATTTTTATATTCGATGATATATGGCAGGAAGGCTTGTTAAAATAATGGCAAACTTTGATACATAAGGTGATATTGATCCCGTATATTGTAGTTTATACAAGTTTAAAAGTTCAACTCAAATTTTTTGGTAAATAAAAATAAGATCAGATATGCATATTGGGGGTGCAAGTGCAACCCATAACTGAGAGCTGCATAATTCAAAATTTACTGCTCATTCAACAAAAGCATAACAACTCAAGATAAAATAATGGAACAAATTCAATTTCCCCGACTAAATCAAGCAATACTAAGAAAATATGGATTGTAAATCAAATCTTCAAAATTAAAGCAAACAACACCGAAAGGAAATGGATTACAAATTCAATCTCTCAAATTAAAACAAACGATGCTAAGAAAGATAGAATATAAATCCAATCTACCAAATTAATAAGAGCAATTTTTTAGTTCATGCAAATTTAGAAGTCGCAACTATACACATGCACCGTTTGAACTTGGCCGACCTGTTTATCTTCTTCCCAATACTACCTATATTCGTTTAGGCTTCTTCATTAACGACGTTATTTAAAGTAAAGACGATTCATTCATTAATTTAAACACACTACAAAACAAAAAAAATACGGTTGAACACTTATTTGTATTTGGGTCGTTACCCGTTAGTCGTTAGATTTATTTTCACGAAAGAACACTAAGGATTAAATCCAAAAATACAACAATTTATACTGTAAAGAGCATTACTTAATTGGTGTTTCCGAAACTATTATTATTATTATTATTATTATTATTATTATTATTATTATTACTATTATTATTATTATTATTATTATTATTATTATTATTATTGAGTCATCACATCTAAAAAAAATTACTATGAACGAGGATCATTCAACCTATATTGATCCAAATCGGATGTCCTACTCCCATATCGTGTTTCATTCTCTACTCCGTTCATTGGTTGAACGACATGTGGCATTGACTAGGGTTTATTCCATCCAAATAGGGTATATAATTATATCCAAATTGCCAAATGTCAAAAATCCGACAAATAAAATAGAGGATGAAATACTATAAGGAGTAGAAGATCCAAACTGATATTGATCATGATCTTTATCAAGCAGAGATGTGGAATATATATAAGATTCTACATCTCCTTTTACGTACAGGCCAGTATGACCATCATCTACTATTAATAAATTAAAAATTCATCATCGATTCATCTAATTATGCAATCATCATACCATATTATGATTTTGGTCATTAACCCTTCAAATATCTTTTAATATGATGATGAGCCAAGTTACTTCTCCTTATATTCCCTCCATCTCGTTCATCTTGTAACATTTCTTTTCGGCATAGGTATTAAAAAAAAAGGTATTAAAAGGAAAGATGGTGTTTAGTGTAGTAAATAAAATGTATAAAATATTTTTAAAGTGGATAAATTGATATAAAGTATTTTTGATGGGATATAAAATAATTTTTAAGTGAATAAAATAATAAAGTAATTTTTAATTATTTTTATAAAAATAATATTACAAAATGAATAGAACATCTAAAAATATATATATTATAAAATGAACTAGATAGAGAGAGTTTCAAAATTCAAAATGGAGCCCAAGTCTGAAGAGAGTCAAGAGACTCAGTCAGTCAACCATATTTAAATATGTTTTTTTTTTATTGTAACCATATTTAAATATGTTGAATGTGATTCTTAAGACTATGCGTATCGCGGTTCGAGCGGGGGTGCTCGAGCGCGGATCGAGCAGGGGTGGCTCGAGCACCCTGCGTGGCAGGCAACGCCAGTTCGAGCCGTGCCCGAGCGCTCGAGCGCTACTCGAGTCCGGCGCGTGGTCTCGACGCGCGGTGGAAATCAACTAATATATATATATATATATGGTGCGTGCATCGCACGCGCCTAACGTAAATTTTTTTAAAATTTCGACCGTTCAACGGTTAATGGCCGATTTTTACATTTTTTTTTCCTCTACTATAAATATACCCTCAATCCTCATTCTTCTCACACCATTTTATCATCCTCTTTCTCTCTCAAATTCAACTACAAAAAAATGTCTTCATCTTCGTTGAGTTTTTCATCTTCGTCGGTGGAATATGTCGAGGGCGGCACCGACGACGAGATAATGGAGATGCTGGCGGACGCGGATCGCTACATACGTGCACACCTAGTGGAGCAGAAAAAGAAGAAGAAGAGGGCGCGGGGGTTCGTCGACCGCGACTGAGAAGCGGTGTGTGCGCTCCTACACAGCGACTACTTTGCCGACAACCCCACCTACGGTGAGCACTTTTTTCGACGCCGTTTCCGGATGCATAAGCATCTATTCTTGTGCATCTGCAGCACGTTGGAGGAAAACGTCCACTTCTTCACGCATCGACAAGATGCACTCGAGCGTTGGGGGCTGACGTCGGTGCAAAAATACACGATGGCGGTGCGTCACCTGGCCATCGGTGGTGCTGCGGACGCCTTCGACGAGTACCTGAAGATTGGCGATAGCACCGGACGATAGTGCCTCAAAAAATTTTGTCGGGCAATCATCGACCTCTTCGGCGAGAGGTACTTGAGGAAGCCCAACGCTGCCGACACTGCACGTCTGCTCCAAATGCACGAGGAGCGGCATGGGTTTCCGGGGATGCTAGGGAGCCTGGATTGCATGCACTGGGCTTGGAGGAACTGCCTAAAAGGGTGGGCGGCTGTCCACACTCGCGGCGATCAAGGCGTGCCTACCTTGATCTTGGAGGCGGTGGCGTCGCAGGATTTGTGGATCTGGCATGCCTTTTTTGGGTGTGCCGGCTCCAACAATGACATCAACGTCCTCAATCAATCGCCCTTGTTCACCGACGTGCTTGAGGATAGAGCTCCGCCGTGCAAGTTCACCGTCAACGGAAACCGCTACGACAAGGGGTACTACTTGACCGACGGGATCTACCCTTCTTAGGCAACACTGATCAAAGCGCCGAGGGTTGAATCTGACGAAAAGACGGCGAGGTTCAAGAGGATGCAGGAGGCTGCGAGAAAGGACATAGAGCAGGCCTTTGGAGTGCTCCAAGCCCGATGGGGAATAATACGCGCTCCGGGTCGGTGCTGGTACAAGAAGCATCTCCGAGACATCATGTTAGCGTGCATTATTTTGCACAACATGATCATCGAAGACGGGCGGGAAGATGTGGAGAATTGGAGAGACGACTCCGATTCTCCGTCCACTAGCGGGATATCCCGGAGGCACTGTCCGATCACCTTTAGGACCTATCTCGCTCGGGAAGCCGACTTGAGAGATCGACGGAAGCACACCCAACTTACCAATGATCTCATCAAGCACGTTTGCCAGAAATTTGGACCTCTACGGGAGTAGTCGAACATTTTTAATTAGTGTAATTTTTTTTAAGTAATGTAATGTTTTTTATTTTAATTAATGTAAAATTTTATTTTATTTGAATTAATGTAATGTTTAATGTTTATTTTATCATAAATGGAATTTTATGAATTAATTAAATAAATGAAAATGGGGAATTGTTTAATATTAAAGATATATCACCCTTAGAGCACCCTTGGGATGCAGGGGTAGAGGTCTCTAAAAGTGCTCTAGTGCTAGAGCACCCCTCAGAAATGTAATGTTTTTTATTTTAATTAATGTAAAATTTTATTTTATTTGAATTAATGTAATGTTTAATGTTTATTTTCTCATAAATGGAATTTTATGAATTAATTAAATAAATGAAAATGGAGAATTGTTTAATATTAAAGATAGAGCACCCTTAGATCACCCTTGAAATGCAGGAGTAGAGGTCTCTAAAGGTGCTTTATTACTAGAGCACCCCTTAGAACACCATGAGGGTGCTCTAAGGGTTGCAGATAGCCTAAAGGGATGTGAATATTAAAAGACATTAAAATAAGAGAATAAATGATGAGGCTAAAAGTAAATTGTACAATAATCGATAATCTTTGTTAGATAACCTAAAAAATTACTCATTCCGTCCCGCGAAAGATGACCATTTTTTTCTTTCGGAACGTTCCATGAAAGATGATCCCTTTCTACTTTAAGAAATAATTATTGCATTCACACTGCTTTTACATTTGCATTCACACTACTTTTACATTTTTTATTATTTATTCACACTATTTTTACATTATTTATCAATAAAATATTCTACTAAATATATCCACTACCTTCATTCTTAATCTTTATGCCGAAAAGAAATAGTAGTAGCTCATCTTTCGTGGGACGGAGGGAGTATATAAAGAATAAATTTATATAGCCACATTATGGATAGCCATAATTTGGTTCAAGTATGAAAAAAAAAATTGATTGATTTATAATTTTTTAGTTCTAAATGACTTCTAATAGTTTAATTTTTTATTTATACAAATTTATATTGATATATTTGAATTTGGAAGCAACAAAAATCTAGATACATATAATAGAGTGAATACGAAGCTCTTTGTCGAAAGAATGAAAGAGATATATATTTACATTAATTATAATAAAATTTAAGTGAAGAATATAATGATAATATAAAATATATATTTATATTTCTCATAATAAATTAAAAATCTAATTAAATCGATCTATTTTCATATAATTGATCAAATTATAACTAGCCACATCACGATTAAATAGCATCATCCATATATAAATTGATAGGTTGAGAAGACGATGACGGCGGCTCAAAAAAGTTGGTGCACTTTCTTAGTTGGTCAAAATAGCTGAAAGAAGCTTCGACATCATTACAGCCGTGAAAGCCACCACAACCTTGCAATTAGGGGGGCAAACAAATCGAATCTCATTCTAATTGAATCGAATCTGTATAAATTATTTACCGAATTGAATTACATTTGAATTATGGTCGAATCTTAAAGTTGATTTGAATTCGAATACTTGAATGATTTTATGAATTCGAATCGAATACACGAATCTATAGAGGAATGAGATGAAAAATGACTAGTTTGAAAATTGTGGAGTAAGGTGATGAAAAACAATAGTAAGAAACGATGAAATAGAGACACAATGTAAAGTAGCAAAAGATAGAGAAAAAAAATGAAAGACTATAACTTACCTTTGCACCACTCAAGAGATTAGACTTAGTTGCAATATACATATATATTAAGGAAATGTTGACGTTATCTTGGAATATACTTGAAGATGAGCCAAATTAACATCAACACGTTTAATATATGTTTAGAAATTTAAGTATATAATCCATAATCAACTTTAAAAAGTATATATATTAAAATTATATTATTATTTTAATATATAATCGAATCTTTTCGAATATCGAATCGAATAACATAATTCCTAATAAGTATTTGAAACTAATCGAATCAATAAAAATATTTGAATTCGAATTCGAATCGTAAAATCACGAATACGAATATCAAAAGTCGAATATGAATTCCGAATCGAATCAGAATATTTGATTGATTAACACCCCTACCGTTGCGACTTCAAAAATTATAATGTGATCACATTGTCATTCCGAGAAAACGTGCCAAATACTAATTTTTATGACGCTGCTGCGTTAATTAAAGTGTAAACGGGGTAAATCTCTCTTATATGAGATGACTTGCAAGTAATATGGAAAAAGAAAATCATATTAGAAATATCATTTTTTTTTACTTGATTAGCAAATCATATTAGACAAAACCTATAAGATGTTGGAATTCACACTTTTTGGTAAATACTTTGGCACTAATCTTGCGTTTCAATACAATACAAAAAGCCATAAACAATTTTCGGCGAGGATTGATTCTTTCTTTAATTAATAAAAGAAAAATACAATCTACTCATTGGATTTATGAAATACTCACAAAATACTAAATTAAAAATAAGATTAATTAGTTTAAGTATTAAGAAACCATCGAATATAAAAGGATTTATTTAATTACCAATATTCATACGAATATGATAAATTTGGGCCTAATTATGTAATAGATTTGGGCCTAATATTAGTTTCAGCGTAATTATTTTTTGGACAAAATACTTTTAAAGGTAATTTAAAGCCCTTTGCTTTGGACAAATATTAATAGGCTCAAAATCATATAAAGCTTCTTAAGCCCATGTGAGTTATAGCAGCCTAACTAAAGTGAAACATCCTAATTGCACAATTTAAAATGCTCTAAAAGTTGTATACATAGTTTTAACGTGCACACACACACACACGATGATGATGATAAAATTCACGGCCGTAATAATTTTTTGAGTAAATTCAATCATATATAATGATTTGCTGATCATATAATATAATATAATTATAATAAGAAAATCTCGTATGTTAGACTAAAAGAATTCAAAACAAAATCAGGAAATCTCAAATTTTGAGTCCATCATGATACGATCTTTAAATTATAGTATTACAATAAAAGTATGTGTGCGCCTACGTACTGATAGAGTGGTTATTGTCCGAGATCAAAGGTCTCAGATTTAAATTCACACTTGTAATTATAGGTTGAGTATGTCACACTCGTACTTAAAAAGTGTGATTTTACCCTCACTTAAACTTGTGTGGGTTGCAAACTACAATCAAACTTTGTCTAGTAGAAAAATAAATAAATAAAGAACTGTACTTGATGCCGTAGCTAGTTTAATTCGTACGAATTGAATAATGATGGAAAATTTAGTAATTTATTTTCGAAGGATGGACTTGCCACGTCTTTGGGTGACAATTTTTTTATCCAGTGTAGAAAATACAGATGTAGCCGTAGGTGACTATAACTAAACCAACCAAAAACAAATACTATAAGGAATTTCACCGTGATTAATTTTTTTCCATAAAAAGCTTGCATTATTTATAGGTAAAAGACTAATTAACGTTATGATTGGTTAAATGTGGAGATGGGTGTTAGCTAAACTAGGAATGTGAGATTAAAATAGTTAATTAGTTAGTCAGCATCAATAGAAATAAAGTGATAATCCCTTTCATCCTTGAATGCTAAGTAAATTTTGTGGTGGTTTAGTATGTGTGTTCCACTCACATAGTGCAATACCAATTAATTTGATGATTCAGATTTTTTAGTTTTTACTGCATTTACTTGTCATTGAGATATATATATGACAAGTTTTATGTAAATATACACTCTCAAATAAGTCATATAATTTTCAAAAAAATAAAAATAAAAATAAGTCATATATTGTGTGCCCTATGTCCCAACATCAACATGTGTTGCTAAATGTGGTTTTACGTATAATATTTATATTGCTAAAATGTGCAACAGTTTACCCGTAATACTCCATATAAACAGTCACACGATTAAAAAAAACTCAGTTTTAAACTCATACTTAATGATATACTACTATTTAAATTCAATAGTACTCACACGGCTATACCAAAGACAACCATAGTCCCATAGATGGATTGGATATATATTTTTAATTAAAGAGAAAATCATCCAAAATATTTCAAATTATTCGTATGTATTCTAATATGCGATACATTATCATTTTTCATAAATATAATCTAACATCAATATTGGTTCACAAAACTAGCTATTAGCTATTAGCAAGGCATCCAAAGTAGGGATGACAATGGGTCGGGTACCCACCCATTAAGCATTTTCCAAATTCAAACCCGTGAAAAATTTTCACATCCAAACCCGTCCTAAACCCGATTAAAAAATAATTTTAAAACTCATACCCAACCCAAACCTGTTGGGTAATACCCGTTTATTACCCGCTAAAAACCCGAATACTAAAAAGTAAACATCAAATAACAAAATATTATAAATATGATGAAAACATAACATCAGTAGAAAATTTCATTAAAATTAATCTCAAAGCAAAGTACTACGTACTTACAAAATCTTAAAACATAACTAGAAGATTATGAATTATTGATGATGCCGTTGTGTAGTCATATTTCGGAAGTAGATTTACAAAAGTAGAGGAGAAACATTAAAGACTTGACTCTTACGGAATGTGTGTGGGTTAAGAAAATCAGATAAAACCCTAAATCTACTAATATTTATACTAATATTTATAATTATATAATAAATTATACAAATAATAATATATTTTATCTTATATATATAAATGGGTTTGGGTAGCAAGTACCCAGAGGTAATTGTCCAAACCCGACCCACCGTCAGGGGTTTGCATGTTTCTACCCGCCAAACCGTCCCAAAATCATTTAATATTTTCCAAATCCATCCCATCAGGATTTGGGAAGTGCGGGTACCCACGAAAACCCGACCCATTGCCATCTCTAATCCAAAGCCAATATTGTCTTGGTTATTTTTGAAATAAAATGAATTGAATTTTGAAAAGTTCATTGTAGCCAATTTCTTAAACTATTTCTAGATTTGGGGGTTTGGTTGTATGGACTGAATTGTACTTAGAGGTGTGTCGATTGAATGGACTTGGCTCGATATGCAGTCTCACAATATTGTTATATAGTGTATAGGATTAATCTTGGCAAATTTTGTTCTTACGAGTCTTGGCTTCTCCTACGACAATATTAATTTTGAGCCAATTAATTTATTGTTCAAGGGACTTCAAACTTCTTCAGTTAACTGAAGATTTTATTAACTATTGAAGTTTAACTTGTAGCTAAAGATATCAATCATTTTTTTTACGAAATTAAGGTTAGAAAATAAATAAACATATCAAATTAATAAAGATATACTACTGCTCCAAGTTTTTTGGAGTATTAACTTTACCAACTTCAAGAATTTTGTTTCATCTATCCGATAAAGTTATGTATTGCACATAATTATAATAATTAATAAAATAGAAAACTAAAACATGACGTCATTTAGATGATCTCACAAACAAGGTGGAGGCCAATCAAACCAATACACTTTCTTTCTCCCTCCCAAAGGCCATGGAACGGATACTTTATGTTATTTATTTATTTAATTAATTAGTGTGTGTGTGTGTTTTCTTTCTCGTTATCGTTCAAAGAAGAAATATCACTTATATCCCAATATTTGATCGGGAATCTCAAAAATGATAATTGAAGGGTATAAAAAAGACTAAATTCAAAAAATAAAATAAAAATAACCTAAATGTACACGTCACTATCAGTCGTGAGACATACTCCGAAATGATACATGTATAATATATAACCATAGGCGAAATTCTTTTAGGCACTACCACACAACCCCACCACCCCTTATATGATACTAATATTTTAATAATATTAATTATAATATTAAAATATTATATCATGTGAGGGTTTGCACATTATATGCATGTACATCTATACAAGAACTGTATTAGATTTAAACGAACACTTTATGCATATAAAGTTATCAACGTGCTATTGGAAATCTTAGCACAACTAATATAACACGAATAATAAACTGAGCAAAGTAAAATACACACAACCCAATTCGATTTTGCAACCTACGTCTTGGGGCGTCTTTGTCCAATAGAGAACTAATCCACTATTAGAAGAAATGACTACAGAGGATCTTACAAATATAGGCTGTCACCTTATGCCACCATTTTGCTCACCATCTTCCTACTTTCGAGTGAATAAGTGGTTGCAGATCTGCAATCACACAACCTAAGTTTGAACCGCCAGTTCAACACTCAACTCTCTTACAAACGAATTTATCGAAATAAACTCTCACTATATCATGCACTAAGCAACTCTCAAGAAAGTGTATGCACTCAAACAATATTGATGTTGAATATATATAGGTTTGAAATCCTTGATCTCTTGTCTATCATCTCGATCTTCTTTCCTTGTAAGGATAAGTCTTGGGTAACACAATAGGTTTTCCGCCGAAAGAATATCTTTTCCGCATCCAAGATAATCATGGAAAAGATCCCTCAAAATTCGCGCATAATCATGGGAAAGTCTCTTTCACACTATTACAAGTTCCATAGCACAGACTAAAACACAGTTTACAGAGTTTGATCTACGGAACGACTTAAAACTTTAACTGTACTTTTAGCTACATAAACTTTGCCAATATATTTAAGCAGTATCACCTCTTGAGTAGCAACACCTCAAATTCAACAAATTGGGCGGTGATGTAGCTAGATGCTAGTTCAAAAAGGGTATTTTCAATGAATAAAGACATTTGGACAACAATTGTCCGGACAACGGTGTAATATTCGTAATTAAATATTATTTTAATTTTTTTAATAATTAATATAATTAGTGTTTTGTCTATAATACCATTTCCCACCTAATTATATGTTAATCTTTAAATTTAATTAATATTTTGAATTTTCAAAAATTTGTGCATGATATTAATTTATTTTAATTAATATTACAAATTAACATACAATTAAGTGGAAAATGGTATTATAGACAAAACACTAATTATATTAATTATTAAAAAAAATTAAAAGAATATTTAATTACGAATATATCACCGTTGTCCGGACAACAGTTATCCAAATATTGATACTCATTTTTAATTATAGAAAATTATGAAATAAATATAAAATCATCCACTAACTTATCTTTTTTTTGAATGGAAACGATTTTGGAATGATTCAATTATTGGAGCCTTTTTAGTCAAAGAAAACTGAGAATAATCTTATTTAATATTTGTGGAAAATGAGAAAATTGATGTGTGGAATAATTAAAATTAATTGCACATAAATCATGTGTCTCAAAGAAAATTAAATGTAATTTTAAATTCGTGTGAAAATGGATGGAAACTATTTTCGTGAGACGACGGATCGGAGGAAGTAATTAAGAACTTGATTGGTATATAAATGTACACGCATTTAGCAAATCATGTGTTAATTATACGAGTGGTAACAATATTTAATAATCTTGGCACGTATCAGTTATCATCTGCAGTGAAAAGAAGATGGATTATAAGTACAAAACATTTGATTGGTTATATAAAAGTTACAATTATTTGATTCACACATAAAATCGACAACTAATTATTTCATTTGATGTTGCATAACATTATATTTAGACATTCTATTAGAGATTGACAGTTGAATTTTTGCACTTCTTTAGATGTCTTTACGCCAATATTTGAAATATCATGCAAACAGTTACGGATTGCCGACAAATATCATATAATTATTTAATTAAACATTTTAATTTTATAGATAAAAATTCTTCATTCCATAACACGTTATTCGCTTTATAAACTCATAATTTATACCTAAGTGGGCCATCTCTCAAATTTTTGCACGACTTTCATTCAGGTTAAACAATAACTTTTTTTTTAACAATATTATAAAGAAATTTAAATACCGCGTGACGGTGAACTCGAATACGTGACCTTAGTCCGGGTATTAACCACATTACTATTAAGCTTACACGCATACGTACTCATTCTGGTTAAACAATAGTAAACAAGAAAAATATATACATGGTAATTTTTGTTAACAATTTCATTAAACATGTGTTTGTATAATTGTTTAATTAAATCTGCTACGGGCCGACGTCAGAATAGCTATCCCGAGCTAGAACGGCCCGGCCATACCTCCAAATTTATAGAGAGATCTTTACTATTTGAATGTCCCAAAGGGAAAAAAAAAAGAAAAAAAGAAATAAATTATGGTTTTATTATAAAGAGAAAGAAGGGAAAAAAGAAAAAGGAAGTAGTTATACCTACCACGCACTTAAAGAGGATTGGAAGCTTAATTCGTCGTTATACCATTATTTTTGGCAAGAAAGAGTTTGAAAACTCACTTTCTTTAATTTCGGATTAATTTGTTACGATATTTTAATTTCATACTATGAATCTACAAGCCTAATTTTCTAGTTACTACTTGTATAATTTTACAAACGACTTAATTTCAAAGTCTTAATCAAATCATATATATATTATGTTCATTTTCAGATTAGTCTTATGGTTATTGAATAATTTATTACTTAAGATTCTCCTTTAAAACTCAAATTGTCGTTTCCGATTAAGGGGCCAGGTGTTTGGCAAGCTTATTCAAAAGTATCATAAGCTCCATCGCATATATCAGATATTTCAAGAGCTTACATAATGAAAAAAAAAAAAAAAAGATCGATGAGATAAATTAACTTACATTTTCTTATAATCTTATTAATTTTACCAAACAAATTTTCAAGATCTCATAAGGTCGATCGTAAACATCTTATAAGTATATTGTATATCAGTCTAACAAACGACCTCATGGTACATTGCAACGGCCGGGGCACGACCGCACGATTGGTATAATCAACTTTTATAATTATTTAATCATATATAATAATATTAATTAAAAAATCTTTTTGATGCACGATTTGTTAAAAATCAAGTGATCGTTCCTTTGTGTTTTCAAAAGGTCCCAAAAAGAAAATAAAAAAGAAAAATGAATATTCTTCTTCCAATGAGCTTTGTGGAGATGATTCCAATAAGATCCAATCATGCAAACCCTTTTCTAGTCAAAGGAAAATAATTAAGTGACTCAAAAGAAGCGGTGCCTTGTAAATATCACTTAATTTTTTTTTTTATCAAACAATGACTGTTATCTGAATTTTGCTTTTTGGGTGAATTAATTAGGAAAGAAACTTGGCCTCTAATTCCTACTTTTAGTATTTTAATAGCGCAAGTTTAATTTGTATATGTAATATGACGTGGATTGTGATTTTTGAATCTTTCATTTTATTTCATCAATAGACATTGTGTTATAAGTGATTACGCTAAAAATAAGTCAAAGAATGTTTTAGAGCTGTATTTCTTGACCACACATAAAAGTAGTTCAAGTTTAGCTCGAAAAAACTCACGTCAAATATCGCACTACAAAAACAGTACGAGACTATGAGCTGCACAACTCCTACGGTGCGGTCCACCGCATTACAGATACTATTAACTAATATTGGGTATTAATATTATAGATCTATAATAATTGGTAAGTGAGCGTATCAACTACTAATTAATTAATTTCTTCTTGCACTATCAGAAAAATTATTAATTTTCGGCAATGAATCTCATTATAATACATAGTATATATGTGCTTCCTTAAAGTGAGGGTTTTTCTCCACTAATTTTGTCGGTATTGACTTTTTATGTAACACGTAACTCTACATCTAGTAATACATATGGTTGTAAATATAAAAATTATTTTATTAATTATTATATGTACATGACCAGTATATATATATATATATATATCAGTAAATTGAATTTTAATTAAACAATATAGGTTGAAACGAAATGTATTGTTCTATATAAAAAAGTATTAGATACTACTTTTTTAGCATTTCATTCAAACAATCGAATTCAGCAATTCCTCATTGTCTAATGTCTATATATATATGGGCGCGCAGATTCCATCCTGTTTGACATGGAATGAATGATAACTATTCTGATAATTGTTTTGTTAGCTATTTTATCATGGCATTTTTTTTTTCTCTCATTAAAGTCAGTTTTTTCTTCTTAAATCATATCATGACCCGTCTTAAATTGATTATTTACAATGATATACAGTATGAATTAAAACTAAACACTAATAGTAATCTTTAAGTGAAATGAAATCAACAACAAATCATTATTTAACTACTTTTCATTAAACTTAATTGGTTTAGGAAAACAAATTATTATATATACACATGTGGCCGCATCAGGACCATCCATACAGTTGATTATCAAGCACGATGGAATCTATTAATATTTATAATACCTAAGGAGGAATATACTGAGGTCAGCAAGCATGCTTTCCGATGAATCATATGCCAAGATACTCCATCCAACCTTGGGACATGTTACACTTTATCCACTATATATGCAGAGAGAGAGAGAGAGAGAGAGAGAGAGAGAGAGAGAGAGAGTTGTCCAAATTGGCAAGAGGAGGAAAATATTGTGGTGCAAATGGGCTGCAAGGATCCCATGATCGATCATGATGTAGTAAAATTAATAAACGGTAGATTTTGATTGATGATATATCTATCGACGACAATGATATTAGGGTTTGTGGAAATAGTGTGCATGTGTTGCGTAGCGTATAATTAAGGCGACGGCCATCAACATTTATTCAACTGCTGCTGTGTATATGTGAAAATTGGAGATGATTAGACGTCCATTTAGTATTTGGTGCTCCACTTTATAAATTCACCACTTTTTATAATATGCGTTTATATATATATATGTTAATATTTAATTTCTTTATGCCAACCCTGGTCCATTTGATTCTGCTACGTAAGAATTATTAAGATTTTTGTTTTATTTTATTAATTTGAAGACCATCACTGGTAGATCCTTTAATTTTTAATTTATCTAAATCTCGTGTTTTAAATCAAGCCTAATATTCTATACATCCCGATCATATATATAATTTCTTGTGTGTTTAGTTTAATTTTATAATTAACTATGGCTGATTAGATCTTATTAAGGCATAGTATTATTTTTAGTATTTCATTTTTGATTATTTTATTTGTTAGGGCTAATTATTTCATCATTTGATATATATATTTTAAGTTTCAGTTTTAAGTAATAGTAGTATTGTTTATAGCCCTTTTATAATAATAATAATAATAATAATAATAATAATAATAATAATAATAATAATAATAATAATAATAATAATAATAATAATGGAATACAGGTGAAACACGAAAATATAGGGACAAATAATTCGAAAATTAACTTGCTTGCTCTTGCCTTAATTGCAATTTATTTGGCTTGTTTTCTTTTCAGGCAACACTCGAAATTGGCTTAATTCCTAGCTCGCATAATCGAATATATGAGCTTAGATCGAATTTTGGATCAATCTTCTAGTAGTACTTGATTTATAAATATATATATTTAAATATGCAGATCAAACTATGTCATCTTTGCAAAGATGATTATGATGATGTGATTATGTGGATTGATCCAATTACGGGTAGAGATGCTCCGTTTTCGTGAGTAGGAAAGATTCTTGCAATTCTACATATATCATATTATCAGTGGATTATCAGTCACGAGTACATAGAAACACTTCCTTAATATAGCTAGGAATGTGAAAATCACTACTATATTTTTCCTCATAGATAACACTACATACATAACGGACATTTCAAAATACCGTTATGTATGAGCGCATTTTTATCATAGATAACGGACATTTGAAAACTCCGTTATGCCGAAACCGTTATGTAAGTTCATACATAACGGAGATTCTCCATTATCTATGAGCGAACATGTAGTAGTGAATGATGTATTTTTATCATATCGGATGAATAAAGTAATTCATAATTACAGTAATTCAATGTACAAAATATTTAATGCATAAATTACAGTAGTATCTGGAACATATATAAATAAAAAAGGTTCATAATTGATCTAACTTTTTTGTCCTAATTCGTACATAAAGATGTGTTACTATATGATCCACCCCTACATATATACATACATAGATTTTAATATCATCATTTTGAAAAATGCTCATATATATATATATATGAAGAAAAACATTATATGTCCTCGTTAGAGTGTGTACGCGCACATAAATTAATATGTGACTCGAATAATGATTATTCTCATCATCATTTATAGAGTATCGCTGCTTACGCCATGCAATAATTATTTTCATTAATTTGTTTCCTGACTCAGATGCCTTGTTCTCTTTCACTACGTGTACTCCATCATCTTCTTTTTCTTTTTTTTTATTTCTCGTCACCTTCCAAAATCAATCTAAATTAAACACCTTTTTTTTTCATTAATATTCCAAATCATGGATAACACAATATTTACTTTTCTCAATATTCCATTAGATTCCATATTATTACACTACTTCACATATATTCTCATCACTCTATAAATATGCTGGCACCTCAACTCTCCTCTAACAAGAAAACTCAACTCTTCTCGCTATCAATATAAGTTGAATATATATAACCTATGAACCACACAACATAGAAGAAACATTGTCCATCTGTAGAGAGAGAAACTCGAAAATGAAGAGTGAGAATGGTTGTGGGAGTTTACTCAAGAACTGCAAACCCTATATTGCTATGATATCCCTGCAGTTTGGGTATGCCGGCATGAATATCATAACCAAGATATCGCTCAATGGAGGGATGAGCCATTACGTTTTAGTCGTTTATCGACACGCCATCGCCACCGCTGTCATAGCTCCCTTTGCTTTCTTCTTCGAGAGGTACCCTCGAATTTGCAAATATATACTGTATTTATTTATTTTTAAATGAAAAGTATTTATATATATGTATGTTGTAATTGCAGGAAAGCACAGCCAAAGATAACGTTCCCTGTGTTCATGCAAATTTTCGTTCTCGGTCTTCTCGGGTAATTGAAATAAATTAAATTAATCTTTCGATGTATTATAATTATATTATATATTTGTTTATATAAATGCAATGCAAGATTTAATTAAATTAATACTATATTTTTGTCATGGTTTATTAGGCCTGTGATTGATCAGAATTTCTACTACGCCGGTTTAAAGCTTACTTCGCCAACTTTTTCATGTGCGATGAGCAACATGCTACCTGCCATGACATTTGTGATGGCCATAATATTCAGGTGAATAATCACACATATAATTAGTAATTAATTATTTAAATTACGCTTAAGTAGAGAAAATATGAAACATATGATGGTACATAATCCACAAAATGAAATAAAATTAAGGATTTATTAAGTTGTGGAGTTAGGTTGTGTTTGGTTTCTATACCTCCATTTATGACACCCTTTAAATCATCCCTTCTTTTTTATCCCTCCTTGTGATGGTGAAAATGAGAGATTTAACAAAGAAGGGATGATTTAAAGGATGAAATTTTTATTTATCCCTCCATTTACCGCTAAATGGAGATATAGTAGAGATATAAATTTATACTTCCAAGTAAACACACCCTTAGAGTTTAAAAGTAGTGAACACGAGAGCACGCCTTATCGCTTGCACGGCCGATGATGCACATGCATGAGTCCAAGTGGTCAGCAGCTCAACCAAATAATTATTTTCGATTAATTTGAAGATCGATAGCCACTATGATCAGGACTATCTATCCAGTATTAAAGAAAAAAATTAAAGCGTTCCTACTAATATTATTTTCTGAGTTTGGCGCTCATCCCTTGTATTTGAAAAAATATAGTATATACTATCTGAGTCGAGCAGTGCACATGATGGCGAATTGGCGTGTATATATATTTAATTTTTACTAAATTTTTGGATTTGGAATTAATTATAATGACACTGCAGGATGGAGAAAGTGAACATAAAGAAGGTGATATACCAAGCGAAAGTGGTGGGAACGATCATAACGGTGGGCGGAGCGATGGTGATGACCTTATACAAGGGCCCACTGGTGGAGATGGTGTGGAGCGCGCACCGGCAGTCCGGCGGCGGCTCCGACAGCAAGGATAGCAGCGACCGGGACTGGTTCATCGGGTGCATCCTGCTCATCATCGCCACCCTTGCGTGGGCATCACTCTTCATCCTACAGACGGCAGCCCTGAAAACCTACTCCGGCCATCAGCTTTCTCTCACTACAATGGTGTGCTTCATGGGGACTCTCCAAGCTATCGCTGTCACCTTCGTCATGGAACACAACCCCTCTGTCTGGAGAATTGGCTGGGACATGAATCTCCTAGCTGCAGCATATGCGGTCAGCTGAACCCTCTCTCTCTCTCTCTTCTGTCTCTCTCTCTCTCTCTCTCTCTCTCTCTCTCTCTTCTGTCTCTCTCTCATACTGATTGTGATTGTGATTGTGATTGATCCTCCATCATATTAATGATGAGCAGGGAATAGTGACATCAAGCTTATCATACTACGTGCAAGGACTAGTGATGAAGACCAAGGGGCCGGTTTTCGCCACTGCTTTTAGCCCGCTCATGATGATCATTGTTGCCATCATGGGTTCATTTATCCTAGCTGAAAAGATCTATCTTGGAGGGTAATTTTTTTTTTTTTTAATTAATAAACATGTGCACATATAAATTAGTTGTAATTGATTCAATAATTAACATAAGATTGCAATTAATTAACTGAACACAGGGTGATCGGATCGGCCATAATCGTGGTGGGGCTCTACGCAGTGTTATGGGGGAAGTACAAGGAAGATCAAGAACAAAAACAGATTCTCAAACTTCAACAAATTCCAGAAATCATTAAAAACAATAATAATAATAATAGTGTTGAAGAGAAGGCGTGCATGCCAGCAGCAGTTGCCATTGATTTACCCATATTTACTACCCCAATCAAACCAACGCAAACATGAACACCAAACAACGTAACTCCTTTTATAATTTGAGGAGTTTCTTTTCCTACTTTTTTTGTTTGACTACTCGTGTTGTACGTTGTTGATTCGGGCTTCATTTAGACGAATCGATTTTTGTTTGATTATATATGCAAGCCATGTATGTAAACAAGTACTACTTCATATCTCCTTTCGCTATATATTTCAAATAGAAATTAAACTAACTATAAATCTCTCTCTACTTTCTTTAAAATATTTTCAATATAAATGAAAGTGTTAACAGCCTAATATACACCAACTTTTTCGAATTTTGAAATTTCACATAACTTTAAAAAATCTCTATAAATACACCACCTTTACATTCGTTTGAATTTTGACATGAATTGCTAAAATCCCCAAATTACACTTGATGTGGTTGTCGGAATTTACACGTGGAAGTTCCCTTTCATGAGAATTTTACACGTGGTCAAATAAAAACGATGTCGTTACTCTCACTGGATTATTACCATTTGTGTTTTGATCGATCAAAATATTTTCATCAATTTTGCAATTTCAACTAGAAATTAAACTAACTATATCATCAATTTCCACTTATAAATATTGTACTTTTTAAATAGTTTTATCAAGTTGAAATCAGCTTGATTTTTGTTATATTTGAATTATATTTAGGTGTGCCGTGTGGGGCCATATCCACTAATTAAACCACGATATCGATCGACAGACGGTGAATAAGTGCAGTTGGAACAGAATATATATGATTACAGTAAGATATGAATAATTTGTATTAAAGTGTTATATTTCATTGTCACATCTCTTAGATACGATTCTTATTCTTGGATTCCTAGATTTTTTTTATTCCTTCTGCCTATATGAAGAATTTTATGTATGCCTAGTTGTGCAATGGAATCAATTTCAAGTGGATATATGAGACTTTTTGTATAACAAGAGATCAAAAAATTGTGTCTTAATTAGTTATTATGGCCATAAATTGCATAATGGATAACTTATTAAAGTTTATGAATATTGTTTTATAAATTAAATTTTTTTAGGGTTTTCTTGCAATGTTTTTAAAATATAGTTGACCGCCCTCAATATGTTGACCTTACAGTGAAAAATTATTGCAAACGCCATCCGATATTTGGATAAGAGCTGCATTTTGGGTGCAATTGTCATTTATTTAAATTGGGCCCTAGGCTCTCACTAGCCCAATTTGAGCATGTTTGTTTAGTAGCCCAATTTTGAGCATGTTTGTTTAGTAGCCCAATTTTTTTGCTATCAATCCAACTATTGTTAAGAAAATATTTATGGGTAATGAATGACGGCAGGGGGACCCTTTTTCATTGTTGACCTTATTTGTTTTGAAATATGAATGTTTGAAGGTGTGGATAGGGAATATAAATACGACCTTATTTATATTTTTATCGAAATATAAATGTGTGAAGGTGGTTAGGGAATATAAATATGATCTTATTTATATTTGTTTTGAAATATGAATGTGTTAAGGTGGTTAAGGAATACTAGTGTGTAGCCCGTCGAAAATTGACGGAAAATTATTATTTAATAAAATTACTAAAATTTATATTATAGTATAAGAAAGATATTGTTTGTTAATTATTTTGTTACTTTTTCCAGTAATACCCATTAAAAATTCAAATCTAATTCACACTTATTATTTTTATAGATAATTTTGAAAGCCTTATTTATTCTCGAAATTGTTGTGGGACAAAAACTATTTACTTGTGTTGTGTTGTTTTGTATGAGAATTGAGGTGGTTCTTTTTTATAGCAGATATCTATTTGTCTCCCTAAATTATAAAATAAAATAAAAGTTGCCCCGTTGGTACTGAATCGGTCCCTCAATGCGCACAATTTTGGGTATGAATTAGCCCGTGGACAAATCGTTAGTAAATTTACTGCTAATTTTCCTACACATTCAAATGTTTTCCAACGGAGACAATTTATCAAGCAATTTGGGACGGTATGTTTAAGATTATTCAAACTTGTTTGAAAAAATTTATATACTCGTACTTGTTTAAAACCCAATTAAAAAATCAGTCATCGATGTTCCTTTCTAAAAAAAATTCTTCTAGCAATACCCGTCAATTGGAATTGATCCATCTAAGCCACGGTTCCGACTTGGAACCGGCCCGTTGACCAAGCTTTGATTTATAAGTGCATAACTGATGAAACTCATTTAAAATTTATATATCCCCAAAATTTAATAAAAAAATTTGATTATATTATTCATTCTCGTCCTTAACTGTATAGTAATATTTGTTACTTACAATTATAGATTATGCAAAATTGAAAACCCGATGATTCTAGATTTTAGAAAATACGTGAAAAAATACATCAATGAAAAATTTTCCGAGTTGAGGTACCCGTCGGTTGGGAATTGGCCCGTCTACAACCACTTTTGCGGGTCGAAATTGGCCCGCTGGCTACGGTTTTTATTTATAAGTGCATAATTTATGAAATCCGTTTCGACCCTAAATTTAACCAAAAAAAATGATTGTACTATTCGTTCTCGTCCTTAAATGTATAGTAATATTCGCTAATTATATTTATGAATTATGCAACTACATATAACGAAAAAATTAATACATTGATGACAAATATAGGTTTTAGAATATACATAAAAATGAATAAAACGAAAAATTTAAAATAAATAAGAATAAATAATAGATATGTGCCACGTGGGATCCCGAGTTGAGGTATCCGTCGGTTGGAAATTGGTCCGTCTACGTAATTAATTGTCCGAATTAAAATTAACTAAAAAAATTAATTGTACTATTCGTTCTCGTCTTTAACTGTATAGTAATATTCGCTAATTACATGTATGAATTATGCAAAGTTGGAAACTCAACTACAAATAAATCTATATTTTAGAAAATACATGAAAAAATGCATAAAATGAAAAATAAAATAAAATGAATATGAATAAAGAATGAAAATGTGTCACGTGGGACCATGAGTTGAGGTATCCGTCGGTTGAAAATTGGTTAATTGACCTAATTGAAATTAATTTAAAAAATTGATTATAATATTTGTTCTCGTCCTTAACTGTATAGTAATATTCGCTAATTTTAAAATAAATAAGAATAAAGAACGTGTGAAGGTGGTTAAGGAATATATATGACCTTATTTAGGTCCTTGCTGAACATTTGTTTAAACATTTTAAAATTTTATAATAGTGGTAGATTAGTATTTATTTATTTTTTTATTAGAGAAAAGTAAAGAAATAAACAAGGGAGTATTTGAACCCTATAAAAGGTGACATTTTTTTGTGAACAACTCCCCTGCCCATTTCGAGGATATTCGTTTGTTTCGACTCATATACTCCCCAAATGTCGATTTGGGGATTCTACCAATAAAAAATTCCTAGATATTCAATCATACCACACGACACCACTAGTCGGATGAAAATGAAACAATACTCGAATGTAGAACAATATTTTAGGCTTTGATTTCGTGATAAAGTTGCTATAAAATTATTTATTCGTGCATGGTTACTCGTTTCAAAAAATTAAGTAATTATTTAATACCATAAGCATTATAGCAAGGGCTCACACGACTTAGTTATTTAATTGAAATTTCGGTTTCAAGTCAAACAAATCAAGGTGGTAGTATGATTTTATCATGAGTTAGCTCCGTCCCAAATCCCAATATTGTTATAATGTTTCTTTTCATCCAATTTTTTACACAAATACTTATATGCGATCCATGCAACCGGCGCGTGGAGCATGTAATACACACGTCAGCCGCTTACGCGCCAAATTTTTTTTTATTCCGATTTATTTTTTAATTCGTGTTTTCTTTTCAAAACCTGTGTTTTGATTTTTTTTTATTTTCAATTTTTTTTAAATTTCACTTTTCTTCCACCTTTTTTTTTGCCGCTTGTTCTTTGGTCAAAATTCGAACGAGGGAAGCCGAAGGCCTCGGAACTAGCCGAAAAAATCCAAATTTTTGGGCGACGATTATCCTTATATTAGTAATCGGAGCGAAGGCGGGGCCGAAAAAAAAATTTGACCGGGTCAACGGATCAGACCCGGGATGATCGGGTCAACCCGACTCGAAGCCGGTCGCATGGCTGGCAGCGGGTCAGAGGGGAGAGTTGCTCAATTTTTTAAGAAGAAAGGTAATGATAGAATAAGAGTAGGTCTCACCAATTATGTAAATTAAATTATTTTCCTTTTTGAAAACACGACAATAATATTAGGACAAACTAAAAAAAGAAAGCACAACAATATTATCCGGATAAATTTGATGATTTGATCTTTCGAATAAATTTTAGAAACGGTTTAATATTATTCAATTTATTTGTTAAAACCCCTCGAGTTTTAAAGCTATAATAAATTTCACCCAAAGATCGGGATTGTTAACGTTGGATCATTTAAAACTGGCCCCAAGAGTCATGGCATAAAGTATAAATTCTTTTATAAGTCATAAAGTATGATTTATCTTTTTATCATTTATCACTGTTATGCCTTTAATCTACTCAATTTTTTAGATGAATTAATCTTCTCAATTTATATGTAAAATAAAGACATACTCCCTCTGTTTTTTATTAAGTGTCCTATTATGAAATTTGATTTGTTTTTTAATAAGTATCGTATTTCATAAATTTTGAAAAAAATGATGCAATTTTTGAGAAAAATCATGCAAAACTTTCTATTTCACCTAAGTAATAAATGCTAATTATTTACATTTTAAGTTTCCTAGGCAATAATTATAGATGAAAATAGTAATATATTAATTTCCTTGGTTTGTGTGTTTTGACGGCTGAGGACACTTATAAAAAGACAGAAGGAGTAATTTACAAGCTCAAACAACAATAGTAACCTATGTGCCCTTGTTTTTTGTAATAAAGTTATATTCCCCATCCCCCTAATAATGTTTATATTTCCTTTTCGTACATATATATCATTTACAATATTTTCTTTCTATGAAAATATTTAGATCTTCAAAAATTATGAAACTTACTATTTTCTATTTTTTTATTATTATTCTTTAATAATCATGTCCAAAAAATATGAGACATTATTAATAGGTTGAAAGGGGTACTTTATTCTAAAAAACATAAGTAAAATTTCAAATAACCTCAAACTTTTTTTTTTCCTCCCAGGATTAGTATTAAAAGTCTTACCAACAACATTATTTAGAAGCCTAGCTAGCCGCCTTGCTGGACTCACCTACCTAAACTACAAATCTTGAATACTCATTACGCACGTGACACACCTTCTCATTCATTCCTTCATAAATAACAATATTTTGTTGAATATTAATTAAATTGATAAAAGTACCCAACATGAATCTATTGATGTGAGATAAAATCTTACCAAATTGCTAAATTTCACAATGTTTTTAGCATACGTATAAAATGTCACTTCATCCGTCCACGATATGATTGTCATATTGTGAACGATACGAATTTTTTAAAAGTGAATAGTAGTGAGTAGAGTAAAAATCTCACTGTATATATGAGTGGAGTAATAAAAAATATAATATTAAATATAAGGTATTATATATACCTTATTACTATAAATAGAAGTGAATCATACCGTGGACGGATCAAAATAGTAGAGTATGTTTTTTTATATATCTTATTATTAGAATGACAAATGACGACAAACTTATCATTTATGATTCAAAATCGTAATAGACGTTTCATCACCAATTAAGAACCAACAAATCATACATAAAATTATAATGGCTTTTTCTTTTTTCATACTTTCACCAATTAGGTGTGTCACATCAACAATTCTTGCAATATTTGATTTCACACCTTTAAAAGTTGTTTCAGTTCTAACTTTTTACAACTACAACATATGCATTGCCAAATAATATGGAACATCAATTTTACGACCTCATATTTTCCCAAATTCATTAAAATGATCTACGGTTGAAACTGGAGAGATGCAACTAGGAAAACATAAAGAACATTAATTATTTCATTCCTTTTGTCAATTGGGTTTTAGATTCAATTGTGGATGAAATCGTTACACATACTGCAGTAATATTCCGCGGTCTCTTCATTTTTCCTTTTATCTAAATTTTCAGTAAACATAACTCAAAAATGTTGTCACCATTATTATTTGCGGGGCGTGTGGAGAGGAGAGGAGAGGAGAGGAGGGAGGGAGGGAGAGAGAGAGAGAGAGAGAGAGAGAGAGAGAGAGAGAGAGGTCTTGTTCAATCTTCCTTCACCAACTCGAATGACACAGTGAAAAAGAGTTTCACAATACAACAACCAGTCCACCTCTTCCCCCTCCAACTACCCTTCCTTCACCACCACCTACGAATTACGATCTTCTTTTATTTTTCATTAATTAATCTAAATCTTCTAATTATTTATTTATGAATTATGACTAGTATATCATCATCATATTGAAGTGAAGGTACTCGAGCAGGAAATCATCCTTAGCCATGGCAGCACTTGTCCTCATCCTCCTCTCCCTCCCCCTCGCCGTCGTCCTCTACCACCTCTACTTCCGCCTCCGCTTCCGCCTCCCCCCGGGTCCACTGCCCTGGCCGGTCGTCGGCAACCTCAACCACATCAAGCCGGTCCGCTTCCGCTGCTTCGCCGAGTGGGCCCAGTCGTACGGCCCAATCATCTCGGTGTGGTTCGGATCCACCCTAAACGTGGTGGTTTCCAACTCGGAGCTGGCTAAGGAGGTGCTGAAGGAGAAGGACGGGCAGCTCTCCGACCGCCACCGCAGCCGCTCCGCCGTCAAGCTCAGCAGAGACGGCAAGGATCTGATCTGGGCGGACTACGGGCCCCACTACGTCAAGGTGAGGAAGGTCTGCACCGTGGTGCTGTTCTCGCCCAAGCGCCTCGAGCTGCTCCGCCCGATTAGGGAAGATGAGATCACCACCATGATTGAATCCATTTACAACGACTGCTCTTCTGCTGGTAATCTAATTTCTTCATCTCATTTTTTATCAACAAATCTATGCGTTAGATTTCGTTTTAGGTTTTAAGTGTATGATGATTATTGATGGCTCTATGTTTATTATGCAAATCTTTAATTGGTTTGGTCTGGTTTGGTTTGATTGGGTAGGCTTGATTGATAAAATTAATCAACTGAATTAGTAAATGTTTGGTTGATTGTTTCCAAACTTAGATGGTTTTTAATTAAACATAGTCCTATAATCCTTCCAAAAATACTAATCAATTAATTCAAACACAAAATTAAAAATCCTATTTTATCTAAACCAAACGATATAGATAGTTAGATACGCGAACTATCATTATTTCAATGTCGTGTGGACATTTGGGTAATTTTGGATATGTAAAATTGGTGCCGAAATTGAAAACTCTTCGCTTCGTCTTTTTCTGGCTCTACATCAGTTCGATTTTGGAAATTTCGAAAAAATTATAGCCTGTGTATTTATTTATGCACCAATTTCGCAGTTTTATGAAAAAATCAAAATTTTGAAATTGTTTATATACTTAACACAAATAAAATGCAAAATGTGCAGGCAACTCCGGGAAGAGTGTGGTGATAAAGAAATATTTGGCATCAATGGCATTCCACAACATTACAAGGCTTGTATTTGGGAAAAGGTTTGTGAATTCTGAAGGGGCAGTGGACAAGCAAGGCCAGGAGTTCAAGGCCATTGCTATAAATGGGCTGAAGCTGGGTGCATCCCTTTCGATGGCCGAGCACATCCCGTGGCTCCGTTGGGCGTTCCCCCTCGACGAAGACTCCTTCACCCAGCACGGAGCTCGTATGGAACGTCTCACTCGAGAGATCATGCAAGAGCACACCCTCCTCCGCCAAAAAACTGGAAGCACCAAGGAACACTTTTTCGATGCCCTGCTCACGCTCAAGGACGAGTACGATCTCAGCGAGGACACTGTCATTGCTCTTCTTTGGGTGAGTTGAATAGAAATCTGATTGTGTAGATGGTTTGATCAGAATTTAATCATGAATGGAGGAGCTGACTGCTTTGTGTTGTAATACAGGACATGATCGCTGCAGGAATGGACACCCCTGCGATATCCGTGGAATGGGCGATGGCGGAGCTCGTGAGGAACCCGAGGGTCCAGCAGAAGGTGCAGGAGGAGCTTGACCGCGTGGTGGGCCACGAACGCGTGATGACGGAGGTCGACATCCCGAACCTTCCCTACTTGCAGTGCGTCGTGAAGGAAGCGTTGAGATTGCACCCTCCGACCCCTCTGATGCTTCCCCACCGCGCCAACAGCGATGTCAAGATAGGTGGCTACGACATTCCCAAGGGGTCCAATGTGAACGTAAACGTGTGGGCCGTGGCACGTGACCCGGCTGTGTGGAAGAATCCGTTGGAATTCAGGCCGGAGAGGTTCTTAGAGGAAGATGTTGATATAAAGGGGCACGATTTCCGGCTGCTGCCTTTTGGTGCCGGGAGAAGAGTGTGCCCTGGTGCGCAGCTAGGCATTGACCTCACGACATCGATGATAGGGCATCTGCTGCACCACTTCAGCTGGGCGCCTCCTGCCGGAAAGAGGCCGGAGGAGATCGACTTGGCAGAGAATCCGGGTACCGTCACCTACATGAAGAATCCGGTGGAGGCGCTTCCTACGCCGAGACTAGCACCTCACTTGTACAAGCGTGTCGCCGTCGATATTTGAGCTCTCTTCGTCTTCTGTTGCTGCTTTTAGTTCATCTTTTTTTTTTGTTTCTTTCTTTCTTTCTTTTTTTTTATCTCTGCATTAGCTTTTACCAAGACATTAAGATTAACATTACTAGTGTGGATCATATTTTTTTTCACTTGTTGGGAAATAAATTATTGCTAGCTATTTGTTCAAGAGTTTAATTGAAAAACAAAACAAAATTACTAGAGTGTCCAGACATCTTGCAATTCATTCGATTTCAACAAATCATTACTACAAAACTCAATCGAGACAATATGTAGAATACAGAAGTTCATCAAGTTTGCATCTTATATATGATAGAGAAACATTTCACACATTTTTGTGCTTCCAACGCTTATTTAATCTCTCAAAAGGTCTATTAATGACCAACTTGCAAATATTCTAGCCATTTCAAAGAAATTCAGTCAGTGTGGGAGCAATGAACCAATCAGTAGAAATGGACATCTTCAAAATCTATATACCAAGGCCCCAGCGGTCGAGCCGAAGTGAAGGATCGGACTTCTGGTCGAACCAACTCTATCTTTCATCTTTCGAGAGAGCTACGTAGTTTATGGGAATTACACTACCCACCTTGCCACTTTCTCTCCTGCCGTTGCCACCAGAGACTCCAAAACGAGCAGGAGTACCCAACCGCCGACTATTTGGCGTGGCAGCCATTGTGTTAGCGTTTGTGCTCGGACCCAAAGGCTTTTTCACATTTGGCTTTGTACCAAACATTGCTTCTTGTTCTGTAGCTAATTGATCTTGTAGCTTCTTTTGTTCCTAAAATATGCATCAAGTATTGAGACTGAGAGTAAGAATGCTCGAATCAACAATCTCGAGTACAATATGGCACCAACGAAGTTGATAATTCTTGATGTAAACCAGCAAAATTCTGTGAATACATCACAAGATTAAGGAAGACCATACCCGAGATCTGCGTTTGTCTTCTTCTTTCATTTGTCGGGAGATGGCAAATTCCTCCAATGTCCGTAGTAAAGGCTCCTTTTGCACACGAATAAGGTAGAAGTGACCAACGATTTACAGATATGATAGAACATTAAATAAAATACACAAAGTTCTTTACCTTATTGCACAAAAACGACATTCCTTTCTCTAGTTCCCAGGCCTTTACTTTTGTAGTTAAACTCTCAACAAGAGCTGCAATGGTGTTTAAAATGCTGTTTAATTCTAGATATGCATGATTCTTGCTCATCTAAAGGAACTCAGTCCCTGTGGAGTCAGAAAGTTTTGAGCATTTAAAGCCCTAGGAAATTTCATCGATTCATCCCTTCGGACAATGATATATTATACTAGTTCTGTATAATCAATAGCATATTACGAGCATGCTCAAACTATTTCCATTCTTCTTTACTTTTCATCTGTTGTCGAATAAGATGTATTCCGGACTGTAATATATACCGAGTGAGACTAGTTTATAACAATCCCTAGCAGAAATGATTCGTAAATAAGGCCATATGCAAACATTAATAAGTCATTGCTCGAGAAGAAACATAAATATACAACTTTTGTCCAAGCCTTTAAACAATAGTAACTTCGGTTCTTCCTAATCCCTTTCTTTTTCTTCTTTTTTTTTTGAAAATTTGGTTCTTCCTAATCCCTAAATAGCTGAAAATGGATAATCAAATAAAATGACTTAATTTAGAAACTCACATGGTATTTTGCTGACTAAGATTCTAGCTTTTTCAGCACGTTTCAAATTTTTGTGCACTCCTCTTCCAGCACTGTACCTATTTTGATCCTTGAAGAAAGACAAAGGAGTTGATTTATGGAACTCAACCAAAACAAATCACACTATACATGCTCTTGAGACAAGTGAAAGGCTACATCTGAACCACATAGTATGTAACAGGCCAAAAGAAAATGGTATCTCCAGAGAACAGTAAAGGGATCCAGAGCCGAATTTGACACTTCAATAACAGGACAACTACATTCCACAATTGGCAAACTGTGCACACTAGGATCTTAGTATATGGAATATAGACCAATAAGAAGTTATCTTGACTGTTATAATTTTCAATCTATTATAAAAATGTCATCGTGGACACAATAACAGCAATAATTAATAGATAACATATAAGACAATTTCACAGCTTTGAAGAAAGTGGATTGGAAACAATTAACTAAAGCAAACTTGGGCAAAATAAGAGGTTGTGGAGCAAACATTTCTAGAGGATTAAAAGCATAGCAACAAATTAAAGTTGTGCAAAAATTGTATTACTCTTTCATACTCATCGAGCCAGCTTTCCTCTTCCGATGCATGTTTCCACTTCTCCACCTTGTCCAAAATGTCCTTTCTGCTTTGAGCCTGTTCTTTGGCTTTTGCAATCTGATCGTCCATACTTGATAAGAGGTCAGAAAGATCAACAGTACCTGCAGTTGTACATTTAAGCAACTAAATATCAAAATATTCAGAAGAATCAAAACAGCAAGGATGCACTTTAGCAAGTTATTCTCATTGCTTCCATTTTTTAACTTGAAAGGCTTTCAAACCCTTTGATACTATCCAAACGTATGTGAAGAAACACCAACCGAACCAAATATTGCAACAGAACATCTGACTGCATTTCTGACTCATATGGTTAATTCATTTTATATCATGGGTATGTGCCCTTATTTTAAGCTCTCATCACCAGAAGAAATATCTATACCATTAAAAATGTCATGATCACTATCTGTATCAAAACAGCAGTAAAAAAGAACAGTATTTTCTTATCATCTTAGATTCTGAAAGGGGAAAAATGTATACCCAAAACATTACAAATATGACAGAAGTTTAAGAAAAGAGTGCAAGGTAGAGAAATAATGCCAGTATGCTCCCAAAATAGCAGAAGTTTAAGAAAAGAGTGCAAGGTAGAGAAATAATGCCAGTATGCTCCCAAAATAGCAGTACCACAATAGCAAGCAGCAAACAAGAAAAAACACATAGATAAACAAGTTCCTAATGCATAGGCTGCATAGCAGATAAACTAGTACAGTATGGAAAAAATGAGATTAGAAAAGAACAATCGAATAGGACCAGATTCCATAACAGTGTTGAGAAGCTTCCGTGCTTTATCAATATCAAGGTCCATATGAACCGCTACATATATTGCTTCAAGCTCTGATTGCCTCTTTAATATAAGCTCCTTCATCTTAGTCACTTTCAGAATATTCAGGCGTTCAATCTCAACTTCAGTCTACAATTTATCAAAATTCCAGCAGTAAGAAATTGTAAGATTTACATTAACCAGCAAAAATAGCATAAGGTAAAGGGACAAACCTGCTCAATAACATCAACAGATAGAGATCCAGGACTCACAACCTCATCAGCAGTGGAAGAGATCAAACATGTAACATGATCAAATTTCTTTTGTTCCTCAACAGGTGTATCCATGAGGGTCCAGAGTTCCATAAGAGTTCTGCCATAATTCTGTGCCTGCATGGAAATGAAGGAATAAGTAGGTCAGATGTGCAACTCCGAAAGAAAAGATAATGGCCTCAAAATGACAAAGGATAAGGTTGTGTCAGTCTGGTGCAAGTTGAAATGTTAAATACAATGTAAAGTCTGTATTTGATCCAATTGTGTTAAGGAAAGAGAATTTTCAAACTACCATGAAGCATATAGTACTAACAAGTCAAGATATTGCAAGGAAATGATTTAGTTATGTGATTCGGTGCATCTTGTTCACACCTAAAACTAGAACTAACCTGCATAACTGACAAACAATTCCTTCTTAGAATTGCAATATCTACATATACTAGAACTTGCATAATTAAACTATACACTGACGATATAGAATTATTGATTGGTAAAAACAGACACTGATAATTTGTTCCCACCTAGGCAAATGAATAATCAAATACCTTGGGTAACTCTTGATACTTAAGAAAATAATACTTGATCAAAGGGGTGCAGTTGATGATCATACAACATAGAGTTAAGAATTTAGACGAGAACATATGTTATAAAGGTGTCACCTGCAGTAACCGCTGTTGTTTCTCTTGCTTCAGTGAATTCATTTCACTTGTCAATTTAGCTAACACTTCATTGCATATGCTCTTCGACTGACCAACAATAGTATCAACAAAACTTGGATGGATTTTTGCCATTATCTTCTTAAAATCTAGAGACATGACAACTGAGAGTCCATGGATTGCACTGATATGGCTACTAACTTTCTGCAACCTCAGATTCTGCAACAAACAAAACATCAAAAACACAAAGTTAAAAATGATCTCCCTGAGTTTAGTTCATTTATGAAATGACGACTGCAAGACATAATCAAACCTTTTCATACTGAAGCTCCTGGAGATGAGACTTCAGTTCTCCCAACTTCTTGGTTGTGAGGTCCACCTCATCCACTTGAATTCCATTAGGGTCTAAAATCTGATCAGTGCCTGCTATTTCTGCACTAATTACTGCAATTTGGAATTCTAGTTCTGAAATCTCTTTTACTCTCTCTTGTCTCTTCAGCCTCAAACTCTCTAGCGTAGGACTTATAACGGATATTTGATGCTTAAGATTGCTATTCTTCTCATACTAGAAAACAGAAAATTAAATAAGTAAGATCAGTGGATGACAAATCAGCCACATTTTGGCATTACTATATGGAATTCAGACACAACTCCAGAGAGAGAGAGAGTTGAGTTGTGAATATACCCGAGGCACAGAAACCAGTTCTCCAAGGGCAGAAGAAAATTGAGCAATTTCAGATTCAAACTCGGCTAAGGACCGCTGTAACTCAGTTTTATACTCCCTACTCCGTTCTACCTTCGTACGATATATATCAAGGCATTCCTGCTCCAACTGAAGAAGCATCTTATCTCTTTCAGTTTCACTTTCTCCAATTTCATCCCATATTTTCTATTTCACCGAATTAATGAATGAAATTAGGTATACACTCCATGAAATGAAAATATAAATTGCAGAGAACAATGTCGGCGTAAATAATCTGAAATTCAAATATTTCGGCAACAAATTTGTAGAAAAAATGAGAAAAATGTTTGCTTAATGGCCAAATTGAAAAGCGAAGTCCTAGACATTACTCACCTGCAATTCGCATAGGAGTGAAGCACAGGTTGTGGAGGCGGATTTCGACAGCGGCGAAGAGTGATTCACACCGATAGTAGCAATAGACATGGCGATTGGTGAGAGAAGAAGAGAGAGAGAGAAACCCTAGAAATCAGTGAGAAACTGAAAAAATATGAAGATTGTTTCTGATCCTCGTTCCCATTTAGGGAGGCGATTTGATTTTGCGGGCGGTTGCAAAATTGTAAAAGCAATTATTGCTGCAGATTCGAATTTTTGCAGGGACGAAACAAGGAAAGGGCAAAGAGGGCGAGGGCTTTATTGGCAAAACGTTGAAATGTCTAGCGTTCGTTTGGCGGGAAGACTTCAATTTTAGAGTTTTTGTTTAGTACCTCAGAATTTACCACTATACCCTTCGACGTTTTTTTTTAAAATTACTGTTATTATTTAAATTTGGTTGTCAGTAAATACATAAACTATTGTTAAATTTTGTTTCCAACTCAATTTATTTGTCGACTAAAAAATATACGAACTTTGCTATGATTTGATTTTTAATATGATTTAATTTGAAACTATTTACATCATTTTTTGCCGAGGTATTATAATTATGAGGAAACTAACAAAAAATACCAAAACATAAAAAACACTTCTTTTATAGCCTATCTTTAAAACACACTCTTTTGTATACCAAAATTCTGTAAAAGTATTAAAATATCCTTGGTTTTCAAAGTCAACCGTGTCATACTTTTGACTGCGCACGTGGTCACGATGGGAATGTCACGATGGGTTGTTCACGATGGAAATCTCATCGTGAGGTCACGGTGCAGTCCCATCGTGTGGTCACGATGGCACTTCCATCGTGACCACGACTGATGCATGCGAAACTCATTAATGTATCTGCACATTCGATTTGGTGAATATTTTCGGGTGTACTAGGTAATAAATGAAGCCACTGAGGTTGGTGGTGGTAGTAATGGGGAAGAATAATCCTCATTCAAACTCATAACCTCACATTCAAAACACAATCAACAAACATACACCCAAAAAACAAAAAAAAACCAAGCATCCAAGATCTCGCCCAAGAAGAACGAAAGCATCAACGGGGGCTCCGTGGCGTTCCTTACTTCATACAAAGGTAAGCATAATATGTATAATGTTTGTTCATTTGATATAAGTTGCTGCTGAAATTAGGGTTATTGTTAGGGTGAAATTAGGGTTTTTGAAAGTATAATACAAGATATGTTTCATCTTATGTCATGAAATATGTTATTTTGTTCATATAATGGTGTCTTAAATTAAAAACTTCATGGTATCGTGGGGTTAAAAGAAGTTGAAATACCTAGTTCTTAGCTAAGCACACGAATTCTGCTATGGTCACGATGGACAAGTTCATCGTGTTCACGATGGTGATCACCATCGTGAGGTCACGATTCGTGAGGTCATAGTGACAACTGCCATCGTGAGATCACGATCGTGAGGTCACGTTGACAATTGCCACCGTGAGCTCACGAATCGTGACCTCACGATGGTGATCACCATCGTGACTAGCACAGATGTGTGCTAAACAAGTATTTTCATTGATTGTTTACACTTCATTTTTGTATATTTTCTTAATTTCAGATGTCTTTACGTCGTATTATTATATATCACGGCAGTCATTGGGAGCGATCGACATATATGGACGGGGATTTATTTGTTGTCTACATCGACCCCGGCACGATTAATCGTGCTAACCTTGTGGAACTCATTAGAGAGGGTTTGAATGGTTGGAAGGAGACCGAATATGTGTTATGGTACCTCACAACCATTAACGGCATGAAAGCAAAAGTGCTATTGCGGGGCGATTTAGAATTACTTCGATGGTTAGCGGACCCTAAAGAAGATCCTAAAGTTTATGTGATTGAAAACCGCGGGAACTCCGCCCCCGAAGTTAATGTGAGAGGTAGCACCTCGGGTACACAAGATGATAGTGACGATGGTGATGATGATGAATATGATGAAGATTATGAGGAGGATGAAGCGGTGTCTACATCCGAAGATGAAGAGGAAGATCGTCGTAAAGATTTGCTTGAATCATTGAAAGAAGAGTTTTATGCTTGGATTGGACAGCCGGCACAAATGGATAGGCTCATGGGGCAGCGACACTTTTCATCGGACCATCAATTAGAAAATGAGGTTGAGCATGAGCGTACACAGCGCAATTGGATCA
Source organism: Schizonepeta tenuifolia (assembly GCA_029490685.1). Lineage (NCBI taxonomy): Eukaryota > Viridiplantae > Streptophyta > Magnoliopsida > Lamiales > Lamiaceae > Schizonepeta > Schizonepeta tenuifolia. The sequence continues at coordinate 65,434,189 of CM055960.1, read as the reverse complement.
TTCCACATCCTGACATTGAAAGCGCAATACCGTTGGCGTGGGTTGAGCGGCCTATCGTCATCAATGGTAGTCTCGAGGTAGGATCGATATTTCGATCAGTGCAAGAGTTGAGGATAGTTGTAGGAATGTATCATTTGGAGCACTTTGTGGAGTGTAAGACCGATCGCTCCGCTTCAAACCGTGCAGTGTACCTATGTAGGAGTGGTAGAAAGAATTGCACGTTTAGGTTGTGTGCTACGGAATGTGCAACTCTTTTTCGGATTACTAAGTTGACATTGGAGCACAGTTACCGATCAGATTTGAACCGTGATGCACGTGCAAGGTCGGTGAGTAGCGAGGTGGCCGCATTTTATTTTTCTAAGAAATTGATAGATGAGAAGGTCGTTCTGAGGCCTAAGGAGATGATGGCAGAGATGCGCATACGATACGGCGTTCAAATGTTATACAACTTTGCCGTCCGAACAAGGCAACTAGCGATAGAGAGAATGTACGGTGACTTCCCCTCGTCATATCAGAAGATTCCGTCGTATTTGTATTTGTTGAAACAACGTAATCCTTGGACTGTATACGACTTGCAGACGACTACTGAAGGAATGTTTTGTCACATGTTCCTTGCCCTTGGACAGTGTATTAGAGCATTTGAGCAGTGTCTTCGCCCTGTGCTCATAGTAGACGGGACTCATCTTAAGGGTAGAAACAAAGGAACCTTATTTGTTGCCTGCACGAAGGATGGGAACGAGCAAGTGTTTCCGCTTGCAATTGGCCTTGGTCCGATAGAGAACGATGAGTCGTGGACTTATTTTCTCTATAACCTACGCAAATGCTTCAATCCACCCGAAGATTTGTTGATAGTGAGCGACCAACATAAGAGTATTAGGAATGCAGTTCGAACCGTCTATCCAAATGCGTTCCACGGATTGTGCTATCACCATCTGCAGAAAAATTTGACCCCATACGGCAAAACTGTAGCACACTCTTTTATGAAGAAGCATTTAGTTATCGTCACGAAGTGTTTGAAAACTTTTTTGAATTGTTGTACACTGTAAGTCCTAATGGTGCTCACAGAAGACTTTCTCAAATTGGACCAGAGAGGTGGACTAGGCCAAAGTGTCCTGTGCGACGCTATGGATTACTGACATCCAATGCTGTCGAATCCGTGAACAGTGTTTTGTGGTGGGGAAGGCGTTTACCTGTGTGCTCATTACTTGAAACATTTCGCCACACATTGGAGGATTGGTTTGACGAGCGGCGTACTGATGCTGAATCGAGAGATCATGTGTTGACTGTAACTACATTCAACAAGCTTTCTCTATCCGTGCAAGCGAGTCTCCATCTTCCTGTTCGAGCAATCACCGACCATGTTTATAAAGTAGACGAAGATAATCAACAATATGAAGTGGATCTTCAAAATTGGACGTGTGATTGTCGTGTCTTCGATGAGGATAGGATTCCATGTAAGCATGCTGCTGCCGCTATAAGGTAAAATCTATATTATTTGTTATAGTTTTCTAGTATTTTTATATTCATTTTGTATGTAAGTAATTCTATTTTTCCTATTTTAACAGGCGGGCCGGCATTGGTTTGAACGTGTACGATTTCGTACATAGATATTTCAAACAAGACGGCCTAAGACAGACTTATGCTGAGCATATCAATCAAATACCACACCCCGATGAGTGGAATGTGCCGCCGGAGATCAAATCAATTAGGGTTTATCCTCCAGAAGATGTACGTCAGGCCGGTCGTCCAAGAACGAGTCGTGCTCGGTCAGCAGTTGAAAGCACGAGAGCACGCCGTCCTCAAGTTTGCTCAAGGTGTGGTGGATCTGGGCACAACAGAAAAAAATGCACGACATCTATTCCCCCTGGTGGAGTCGATTTGAATATCCCTCTCCAACAAACAGAGGATGAACAAAATTTTCATGATTTTGGGGGTGTAGAATCAAGTCAACGACGCCGGAGGAAAAAAAGATGTAGCAATTGTCGTCGTGAGGGTCATGATATTAGAGCATGTCCTAACCCAATTGAAGATGAAATATAGGAGTAACAGAACTTGTTGAGTTTATGGCATTGTATTGACCTTTTTAAACCTTTAATATCTGTTATTATGTTCAGAATTTTTAAGACAGGTATTATTTGCATACATGGATGATTTTTGGTGAGTCTCTGTCTTGATCACGATGACAAAACCATCGTGACCTCACGATGGTATCTGCAACGTGAGGTCACGACGAGCCATCGTGAAGTCACGATGAAGGAACAGCCGTGACCTCACGATGGTCACTCCTATCGTGACCTCACGATGGTGATCCCATCGTGATGAATCCAGATTTCCTGATAAAGTACTACAGAATCTCAAACTTTTTATTTCAACCATACGTACATTACATTCTTTTCCACCAATATCCAACATATATCATTATTATCTCATTCCTATCTCCCTCTTCCCTCTTTTCAATACATCCGCTTCTCTTGTCCACCGCCGCCGCCGCCGCCGCCCCCACCGCTCGTTTCCTATTAGAGGTACGTTTCTTCGAAGTTATGAAATTATCTTTTGTTTTATGTCCGATATATGTTGTTTTTTAATTCGGTTTGCTATGTTGAATTTCGAAGATGTTGTTTTATGTGTCAATTGTTGAAGTTGGTTGGAGATGTTGATGTTGATAATGATGTTCGATTTATGTAAAATGTGGCAAATTATTGAATTTAATTGGTTGATGTTGATGTTGATGTTTGTCTTCACTTTATGTTTTGTCGCATTTGGATGGTTGTAGATGTCGACCAACCCATCCGATTCAAACTTGAACTGTCTATCAGGAGACAAGCCCTTTTTTGATGTTATCCTAGCCAAGTCACATGTTTCGGCCCCTTGGCATTTGGTAAGAATTTGTACCACTAAACAAACAATTAATTTGTTTGGTATGACTTTTAATCAATGCTTTGTGTGCAATATAGCATATACCAGCACATATTGTCGGTAAACTTCCTCCTGCGGATGTGCCACTGGTTGCCAATCATAATGGAACCGAATGTCAGTTGATGTACCTTAGATCTTTGAAGAAACCGAAGTTTGAGTATGCAGGGTGGAAACAATTCACAGGCACTTTCGACCTCAAAGTAGATGATACCGTGATCTTTGAGGTGATGGAGTCGACACGGGAAATTATTAGATGCCGAGTGCTGATCCTAAGGGACACTGCTTGGTTGCCGCAATAACTTGAGGCCCGAAATAAAGTAGCGGACGATGGTGCGTCACCCTCCACGGCTCTAGATGTCGACTAGCGTGTTGGTTATAGTTTAGATTTATTTTAAAGTTATGTTTGAACTACTAGACCTATTTGGTGACTTTATTTGGTGATTTGGTTCTGTATGAATTTGTACTAAAATTTGTGTTGAATTTGATGTTTCGTTTTATGCGATGGTAACTTGAATTTGAATGTTAATTGTTTTCGAGTTTCTGGACAGGTCACGATGACCACGCCAAAGTGACCACACGATGGCATTATCATCGTGACCTCACGATGACATTATCATCGTGAGGTCACGATGACGATTCCATCGTGAGGTCACGATGATAATGCCATCGTGTGGTCACGTTGATGAGTACATCGTGATCACGATGACATTCTCACGACCAGGTTCACGATGATATTTTTATCTTGTCGTGAACTTATAAACAGGAACAATTACGTCTAAAATAATGATTAATTAGTGTTGTAATGTTTATATTATGTCTTAACAAACATTTTCACATCATATTTTGCGGTTTTATATCAAAGAAACACTAAATGGGTTATTGTTAGAGGTGTATTGTTTATCAAATGCAAGAGTCATTGTATATGTAACATATAGTAATGTATTCATTATTGTGTCACACACCTCGCCAACACTATAAGTGTGTGTTTAAATGTGAAATTTTTCATTTGTTGATGTATTTCAATGTTAAGTAGAACATATTTAACACGTACCAAAATAATATAACAGGTTAAAACACCATAATTAGTCAAAAATCCTAACATCACGATGGGGTTTAGCGTCCTCATCGTGAGGACACAGTTGTATTAATCGTGACCTCACGACTGCCCTGGCATCGTGACCTCACGATGACAACACCATCGTGAGCTCACGATGGTGTTGTCATCGTGAGGTCACGATGGCATTATCATCGTGACGAGACCCGAGAGTTTAGGGGTTTACCTGCTCAAAACTACTGTTTCATTCATGTAGTCAATAAACTAGGAACTACCATAAAAATAAGATCCAAATACATGTTTCAAACATCATAAACTCAATAAACTAATAAAACTAGACGTTGTCAAGTACAACAAGCCAATAAATCCTAGTCGCTACGAGCCACTGATATCTTTGAATGTAGCGTTCGGTGATGTTCCCCCAATGTCTCGGCTTACTACTAATCAAACGATCCAAATACATGCATGCAAAGGGGCCGCAACTGTGACTGTCTGTCTGGGCAAACTGGTCTTTGATCGGCATCTTCAAAAGCTTCATTTCACTATCTCGTTTCGTCATTGTTGCATTGTTAGTCCAATAGCCTGAGAGAGCTAGTAGACGAGGAACGAGACGAGTAATGGGCTTGAGCTCATAATCAATAGGCGCGACCCTTTCTTGATCATATTCGTGTGACATTGAGTCGTACAACTCAACCGTCCAATCAGCAATACTTATCCGAATCGTGACCCAATGATTCTTAAATACATTACACACAGCGCAGATCTGTTTCAATACAAAAATAGAATAATTTAAATCAATAATGAATGGTTAGAAACTTGAAATATATATCACCATAAACACTTACATGTTTGCAATTCGACCATGGAACGGCATTTGGATAGTCTAACCCGTGCACAATGTCATGTAATCCAGGATGCATCTCCCAACCCTTATATGTGGGCTTCCCCTTAATATGCTTGAATTCTTTATCCTTCGGATGTAGGAGTTGCAGCTCGGCACATAAAACTTGCTATCAAATTGACAACATACAAGATTAATATCATTTTTAAATATTTATAGCAAAATATAAAGAATATATATTAAAAACTTACAAGTAACTGAGTGCCGATAATGATCGTGTTACTTGGCCCAATATTTGGAGCAGTCCGGTTATGCACTCGGATCCTCGTGCGAACCGAAAGCACGTAGAGGTCCATTACATCTTGATGGAAGTCCTCCTTCGGATCCTCCACCCGATCAAAGAATTGATTTGTTAGACGATAACCCGTCTCAAGCACAGACACATAACACTCATATCCCTGCCGCCTAAAGTCACTATACATCATCCTCAACCTCTCCATTCTACTTTGTCTTGCACCCTGAAAAGGGGCGGAGAGCAGCAGACGGTCTACGTTCCCGAGGACCAAATGCAACATCACCTACCACCTCACCACCACCCTCTTGATCCGGCTCCTCATATTGAGCATCATCCTCATTAACCGGATTATCTACAACGTACTGCTGGGGAGTGTGTGAGCTGGAACCTTGATGCTCACTCGGACCATAGGTCAACTGCAAAGGTGTATGGTAAGGGAGCAGCTGCGTCGTTTGGTGAATAGGCTGCTGCGGTGTCTCTAGAATGGGCTGCTGCACTGTCTCGTAAGGGGTCGACATCGGCATCGGGCGAAAGAGCCGGGCAAACAAGTCCTGACCAATCTGCTGTGAGGACTGCGCCTCCTGATCGGCTTGGAACGGCCCAAACTGCTGAAACGGCTCATCACGGACTGTAACACCGATTTGAGGTTGCCGAGAAGGAGCCGTAAAGTCTTGAAGAGGGGCCAGCGCAGAGTGGTCGAAAGTCTGCCGGTGAGAGTAACGGAAGGCACCGGCTCAGAGTGTTGGGAAGTCTGCCGGTGAGAGTACTGGAAAGGCACCGGCTCAGAGCGGCGGGAAGTCTGCCTCTCGTCGTGGTGGGACCCAACTGCAGAATGGTGTGACCGCATTGGAGAGTGCTGGGGCTGAACTGGAGGTTGTTGGGGCCGAACTGGAGAGGTCTGCATGTGACTAAAACCTGCAGCACTAGAGTGACGGGCCGGATCCCAGTCCTGGTCGATCCTACCAGTCCGCATCTGAGCGTCAAATGCCGAGGTAGAGTGACGGGCCGCGTCCAATGCCGTCCTACGACTCCTATTGGACTGTTGTGGAAGACTGTCTGGGCGCCTCATAACAAAAAACTGACTCATTCTCCGAGTCAGTTTAGCAAGGAAGCCGTTGTCAGATTCGTCGTCCAGAACACTCCTCAACCGGCGCTCAATCTCGTCCCCCCTGCTGCTCGTGCCCTCATCATGAAGGGGGCATGATCGTCCGTGTAAACAACAAACCCTGTCTGGCTCTTCCGAGGGCCCCCACTGTGAAGTAGGAGGTGGTGAACTGCGAGGTGGTGAACTAGGAGGTGGTGAACTGCGAGGTGGTGGGGTACCCTCCCGACGACGCTTCGACATCTGTCGTGCCGGGTCACCACGGACCACCCGTGCTGCTAACTGCTTCAACTTTCCCATAGTCTTCTGTTTGGCATTCTTTGTAGTCGGGTTATTTCTGGAAGCAATTTGTTTGGGAGGTATATATCGAACATCAAAAGGGTCTCCATTTTCGAAGCTCAGCATGTAATACTCATAACGCTCTGCTTCCGTAGCTTCAAAATTTTCCAATACCTGAAGCTGCAAAGGTAATGAAAAGGTAATATTAGAATTTTAGAAACTAATATAGAGTGCATCATTGAATGAATGAAAAACATTATAAGATTATAAATGTACCCGTATATTATCGAAGAATTGACTGAAATCAACTTTCATCACTCTTGTGGCCCACATCAAGCACCGGGGCACTCTCTCGATGTGATCTTTGATTCCACATCGACCTCCCAACACCGGAATCATCTCATAAGTCCAAATCTGTAGAGCCCAAACCGGACCATAGAGGTGGTAGTCCTTGGGGACTGTCTGGACGTTGTACACATAGTGACATAGTGCTCCCCAGGTGTACGAGCCCCATGGGAAGGCATCCCAAGCCTCGAAGTCTTCAACTAAAGTCCATGCTCAATCCTCTATGGTGGGTTTATCCCGACATAGGAGGAAATAATAGTAAATAAGCAAGTTGGCCGCCTTCAAATAGTCATCGATGTCTCTCCCAAGTTGTTTTCTGTTGAAGGCGTCGCGCAACTCATTTGTCTTTATCTCTCGGCCGTTGAAAAATCTGTAGTGAATGCCAGTTCTAGGAGGTACATGAACTGCATAAGGATTAAATGTAGAGTTTCCAAAGTGAAGGCCGGTGATGAGAGCATATTCCACTGCCGTCATACGAAGGGTCGTATGACCAAGATAAAACCAAAGCTCATTCTCTGGTACCCGATTAGCACCAACCCCTTGCAACTGTCGGGCTATTGTTAGATTTAGCGCATTACTTGCACTCTGATTTCTTCTAGCATCAATCAACCGCCCAACAACACCGGTTCTTAGAAAATTCTCGGCTTGATGATCACCGGATATTTCAAATAGAACTCGCCTAATCTCATCAAACACGTCTACCCTCATGTAAAGATTTACTTTAGGAGACGAGTACAACATGGCGGGTCTAACAAATTCATAATGTTCCTACAAAATCAATAAAACCAAGTATAAGTGCATGGTAACGTGTTATAATTCAACAAACCAACATAAACACAAGAAGATGAAGGATAAGGGAAAGAGCTCTCGGGTGACCTCACGATGTGCTTCCCATCGTGAGCTCACGATGGCCTTCCCATCGTGAGGTCACGCTGAGGTTTCCATCGTGAGCTCACGATAGAGTGTCATCGTGCTCGGGCGATGGAAACCTCAACGTGACCTCACGATGGGAAGCCCCATCGTGAGCACACCTGAGCTCTTTCGCCGTCGTCTTCCCCACCTCCATCGACCCCGTAAGAACACCAAAACCAACACAGCAAATGTCGAACTACCCAACACGAACAAATTCAAAAATCTCCAACTCTATTACACCAAAAACATTGTCGAAATCTTCCACATTTAAATCCTAACTCTTACATATAACAATTTCTAACATGTAAAAACTAAAATACATGCATTCTCAATCGAAGACTTAAGCATGAATTTCGAAAAAAGAAAGGGCACTAACCGGTGGAATTGGGACTCGAAAATTCGAATTTTCCTCCTCTTCGCCGGAGGACGTCGACGGCGACTCATTGGGGCGGCGGTTTTGGCGGCGGTTGCTCATGTTCTTCCGTTCACGACGATCAATCGATCGTGAAGAGGAAATTCACGATGAAGATGGAGAGAGAGAACTGTTTTTTGGCGGTGGGGGACCGATTGAGAGAGAGAGAAGGGGCTGTCGGTGGGGGGACCGATGTGGGGAGAGAGAGAGATGGGGACGGCGGTGGTGGGGGGTAGGGTTTAGTTTTGTTTTTTTGTTGTTTTTTATATATTTTTATTTCTTTTTGTTTAAGTTGGGGGTATATTAGTCTTTTAAGAGATTTTGGTATATAAAGAGTGTGTTTTAAACAAGGGGTATAAAACAACACTCTTTTATGTTTTGGTATTTAAAAAGTTGGACCCCTATAATTATTGTCATGACACATGTCATGTGGTTGATAAAAAAAATCGCCGTCAAAGTCAACACATTAATACGGTGTTGCACAAATAAAAACCGGCACCACATAAAAGCAAGCATTAAGTTCAAAATCGAAATTCAACAATACATTAGTTTGTGTATTGCAAAAATTTACCCTTGAAATTTTTGTTCTTATGCCGGTCCTCATTTTTCTTTTGCATTTTTTGAAACGCCATTTGTTCCATGAAATTGGAAGAGAATTGCAACAATCTTCTAATAACAAATTATAGTAAGTCGGGCAAAAAGATGAAGGTCAAACCAAAGCAGAAACAACATCCATATTAAAAGTCGGATCAGGTCGAGAGGCCACCAGACTTTTGGCTCATGTTGAATCGTCAGTCAATGCCCATTGTGAACCGAAATCAGCTAAATTTATCGGGTTAGGCTAGTTTTGTCAGCTCTATCTTGTTTAGGTAAATAAGCATTAAATGAAATTACATGTAAAACCAATACAATAAATCCTTGTTTACACTTGAAACCACAACCGGCATGTTTCCCAATTCCCAAAAGATAAGATTATATATTTCATTTACAACATTGTTCCAATCAAGATCATGAAAATGACAATAATAGTCTCCAAATTCAAATGAGAAGCCAAGTTTTTCACTAAAATATGAAATCAAGAACTAGGACAAGGTAAAACGGTCACCAATTCTTTGCATAAGTCTCTTGATTAGCTGATAGCTAAAGATGAATACAATATAATTCTTAAGCAACATATGATCTACACAAAAAAAACTAGTACTAGCACTAATACTACTAGTTTAACGATAGCCGGAAAGATAAACAAAAAAAAATGATACAGTTTTATGTACCGGCTACCATGTTGCCTTGTATTCTCGTTCTCCACTGTTATACACAAAAATGGCTTATCTTCGACAATCAAAATCTTTTTCATTCAACCTGAATAGTGATAGCATAATCTTAGTGCCAATGATAAAACTGCAGCCACGTTTTGGTGAAGGAATGAACTTACATTTTAGCTTCAACTTTCACTCCGGCAAATGGATCTTCATCTGCTTCATCAAAGCTTCCATTTCTTTGCCTTGTTCCTGGAAACAGTGGCGGACGGAGGATTTCATGTAAGAGGGGTTGAATTATAACAAGCAAAATTATTATCTATAAAATTGTGTAACAAAATATACCATACAAATAATCCATAGAACTCTAATCTATATTTGGCTTTGACTATTTAACATATTCTGAAACTTAAGAATAATAGTATCATTAGGAACAAATTGGATAATAGCATTACTTAAGTTGTTGGGCAAGTAATGAAAGAAAACTTTCATCTCTCTCTCTCTCTCTCTCTCTCTCTCTCACATCTACTTTATCCCAAATCTCTCTCTTTCTATCATTCATTTCCTCCCCAATTCTTATATTAAATAGTAACAAATTATTCCAATTAGGTGCATCAGAATTCAGGGGTTTCACAATTTTATGTGCACTGCTGCAATCAAATACAAGAGAAGAAGAAGAGAGTTGCAATTAGAGACGAGAGAAGAAAGATCGCTGCGGAAGCATCTAATTAACTCGTAAGAAAGATGGAAAATTTAACAATTTTTACTCTGTCAATTTTTTACGCTACATCATATTTTTTATTTTTTTTTAACAGACATCTTTCTATATTATTAAGGGTATACGTGAATTCCCTTGGGAATGACCTAGTGGTAGAGTGGGCTGCCTGGGACTGAGAGGTCTCAGGTTCCCCACTGACGCCTTTATAGGTCGAGCTTGTCACACCTGTACTTGGAAGATGTGGTTTACCTGCCTTGTGTGGTTTACAGGCTACTGCACAAGGACGGGAGTTTACCCAGTGCGCACCAAAATAGCGGCTACTGGTTACCACGAATTTAAAAAAAAAAAAAAAGTTATATGTGAATTCCCTAAATTAGGGGCATTTTAGGTATTATATTTGGGGGGGGGGGGGGGGGTGTCAATTGCCTCCCCCTAGCTCTATGTGCATCCGCAAGTGACATTAAACCATATTATGAACATCGGTTTTCAACTTCACTACTAGCAGCAGAAAAAACAGAACAACCATAATAATAGTAATAATCATCTTTGCATGAGATCGAACAAATTCTATAGCTTACCTCCTGCAGGGCTTTCCACCATAGACGCGATTTTTCTTGAAGTGAACGCCATTGTAAGGCCATCTCAAACTCAATCGTATTACCCTGGGCGAAGTGCGATGTAGACACCGCATTTCTCTTCACAACGGAAACATTTTAAGTAAAATGAATATTAGTATTAAAAAAGTCAACTTGAGCTTTTTTTCGTGATCCTTTAGTATTTATGTACTACTCCCTCCGTCCCCCATGAGTGTAGCACGTTTCACTTGGCACGGGTTTTGATAAAATGGTAGTTAGATGTTATATTAGTGGAGTAAGGGACTAATAATAATTTGAGTTTTTTGTAAATATTGAGATGAATGGGGTTAAATTTTAAAGAGTGTGGGATCATATCCTAAAACACTCTTTGGGGACGTACCAAAACAGAATTATTAATACACTCATGGGGGATGCAGGGAGTAATAGTTTGAGCATTACTATTATCAAGATCTAAAATACATCATCAAAATCAATAACAAACATAAAATAGGTTGTATATAAAAAGAAAAATAAGGTGGCCAGGAATTACCCACTCTTCACGTTGCCTATGATGAAATCTGGTTCTCTCAATGCTAAGATGGCCAACAAACCTGTCGGCAGCTCCAACTTTTTTGAGGAATCTTCTTCGACCAACAATAGGCCTGTTGAGAAAGCAGATGCACACTTTATTAAAAACACAAACAGAAAAAAAACAATGAACAAAAACTCTGAAATAAAAAAAGAATTAAAAAAAATGGATACGCTTTAGAGAAGTCAAACATGGTCCTGCTCGAATCATAAATGAATATATGTTTTAGTTATCTTTGATACTCCACATATCTGTATAACACATATTTGAAGCAAACAAGATAATGACAATTTAGATTGAGATTATGGATTCTAGGTTTCTTTTAAGGGATAATACTCCCTCAATCTCAATAGCAAGGTCTCACTTGCTTTAGGCACAACCATTAAAAACAAGAGTAAAAAGATAGAAAGTGGGGGCCCCTATAACTTTTAAAAGGTTAATTGTTTTCATTTTGGTATGGGACTATGCTAATGGGACAGCCAAAAAAGGAAAGTGAGACCTTGCTATTGGGACGGAGGGAGTATACTGTTTTATTCCAGACTTCAGGTATTTGAGCTCGGCGTCAATTTATCATAGTAAATAGATAATGATAATTTCATACTAAATAAATACAAGACATATAAAATATTTCCCCGGGATCATTTTCCGTCGTTGAGAAACATGATTCCAATGAATTTTCTCAATAAGGGAACCCTCTCCTTGAACTAGCCGAGACTACTGAAAACATAAAGAAAGAGAGATATTTCTGTTTCTAAATAAAAGAACAGTGACCATGAGTTAAAGGTAAATGTACCTTCCATCACCTAGCACAAGACAACCACTGATCAACTCCTTCATGACTTTATTTGCTGCTTCTTTTGTCTTGAATATTATAAGTGCTTGTCCTACAAACACTATTATTTAGCACCAGAAAAATGCAATCAACCAAGAGTGTATACAGTTTATTATGCTACCACAAACGCTATACCAGAGTGTGGGGTGGAATAGGCAGTGCTTTGTACCATCTTTGCTCTAACATTTTCTTTAAAAACATGCCAAACAATATCCTGATACACAGAGAAGTAATCGGAGTAATTGAGCCAAAACCAACAGTGTAGTAGAAGCAGTAGACAGACTGCGCAAAAGATAAAATAGTACTCGATCAACTATTAAGAGCAATTAATCAACTGCAGCTGAATTTATCAACAGCAACAATCTTTCATTTAGCGGCCCTAAGCTAATATTTTTTATAAACAAAAAAGTTTCCAGAGTGAAAATCAATACTTATAAATGAAATACCTCAACTTCTGAAGCCGCGAATGAAGGGTCAAGGTTTTCTAACACTAGTAACGTCCCATTTTCATTTGCTTCAGCTAACCTTCCCTCTCCCCAAACCTGGAAAATCCGAAGGGGAACTAAGCACTATATAAAAATTATACACCCATTGCAAAGTTTTTTTCATAATTATCCTTTTTGCATGAATTAAGTGATATCCACGAATAGACCAACGACGTGATGTCCCTCGTACAAGAACAATATTAAAAAATTAAAACTACACTGCCAGAAAATAACTGGCACTTCAACAGTGAAAGAATAAAAATCAAATTGTGTGTCTATACTTCCAAGTGGTCAAAGAAGAACCAAATTGCTGGGTATGAGGTAGAGATTATTAGATCAATCACAATTTACGACGATAATTCAAGTATGATAAATGTTAGACCTCTAAGAGAATCAAACATGCTTTCTTGAAGGATAAGACATTTAAAAGAAGATTCAAGAAACATGTATCAACCAGCTAAATGACAACTAAGCTCAAGTAAATAGGTTGCAACTAGAAAACATGAATTGGAAATTAGCAGGAACCCACTACATAAAATTGGCATTGAGATGTTTAAACTTTCATAGCAAAAAGAGAGGTGGGAACATGAGCTTATGGCTATATCTTAAATTATCGACTGAGACATAGATAAATGTGAAATAGTTCAAAAGAATAAGATGCAAAATGTTAGAATTCTTAGAGCTGCAATTTCCTAATACTTTCCATGGAAGTCTACACACTTACATTTTTCCCGGTAAAAGCAACTTTCAAAATTTAACTAGCCACCACTCTATCCGATCTCTCTTGCAAATTTTAATCAACACACATTTCAGCAGGAAAATGGTGCTCAGACTGGAAGTATGAGACACCAAAAGCACATTCGTTCAGGGAACAGTCACAGCCATCGAATTCAAACAAGAAAATTACCTAGAAGTTCTGTCACTTACCTAACGAGAGTAAAATAAATTTCATATAGAAGATTGCCCAATTTAAACTAACGCCTCGAACTTAAACAATACGAACTGGATAACAGATTTTTCAGCCATGTGAGAGGAGTTACGACCATTTCATCAGGATGTTCCCCTCTCAACATAAATTGAGGGTTACAAGTTCTAGAACTTCAGTAGAAGAAAGCTCTCAATTGCGAACTTTAGGGCATAACCACACAAAAAAACAGTATAGTAGGCATGTCCTGCTTTTTCTGGAAACTTGAAAACATATAGGAAGATAACACTCACCTCCAGCTTTAACCATTTGCTGGAATCCTGCAAGCAATGTATACAAATATGAAAAGAAGAAACGGAGTTGAATCGACAATGTTGCAATTTATCATTAATTGCTCGCCAAAAAAAAATCTTTAAAATTAAGGCTATAGATAAACAGGGAGCTAAATCAAGGTTTTTTCAAAATTCATATGAATAATATCTAAGAAAGTCTTCCAATGAGAGGTAAATATCTAAATAACAATGAAAATAAGAGAGGTAAATTCTTAAAGGCTCCATTGTTTAGTTAGGATAACAAAATTTCTAATAAAATATAGCTGATGTTTGTGCAACTAAACTATAATAAATCACCTGTCCAGGCCTCCTTGTGACTTCCGTGTACTTGTAACCTACACTTGTGCCTACATTTTGCTGATTAACGGGTCCTTTCCCAGTAAAGTCACTGGTTTTCGAAAGAACACTCTTCCTTGTGGAGACATCTGTGTTCTCTCTGCAAGAGGCCTTTACAACTTTTGCTTCTCCTGAAGCTTTGGTTGGAGTATTAGGCAATGCATCAACACTTCGATTACCTTTAGACCCAGCACAGACTTAGTATCAAAATAATCCAAGAGTAGGTGTCAGTTCAAAAGGATAAATCAAAGGATACCTGAAGAGGATATAAGCTTTATTTTCTTTGTAGGACCTATATCAGATGGACTCGTTGTGAGGAACTGCACAGATCTCTTGATATTACCTCCAGCATGAGTCCGATCTTTCATAGAACTTTTCATCTGTCCACTGCTAGAAGTGCTAACTGGTACATCAAATCCTGCATGCAGAACAAATAATCGGATATCCTCTCTCCAGTGCTTAATTTAATATAGTTAAGAATAAACAGATAAATAATTTTGAGAGCCAGCCAGTTCAACCACAGTACAGCTAACAGGGCTTTAAAATTTAGCCAGAAGAGAAGGCCACTAGGCGAGTGAAACCCAAACTGACAGCCGTTTTCTTCGATATAGAAGGTGACATTGTACCTTTTCCCGATTAATCGAGAGCAGAAAATTAAAGAAACTTCTACATGAACTTCTTTATTTTATGTATTATCGTATGAGGAACCTGCTCTAGTAAAAAACGTATGTGATTTATTGGAGATGACTCCAGATATTCATATGGAAGGCAATCTAACTTAGAGGGATACAAGTAAAGCAATCTTTGTTGTCTTTTTAAATTGTATAATTGCAAAACATGTAATAAGATAGTATCAAGAACACCTTCTAATTCCAACCAGTAAAATGTATATAATAATGTGAACTGAAGTAAAAGTGAAATTACTACTTATACAACTTCAAGAAGTACTAACGAATTCAGACAAAAAATCTAGTTGTCTTCATAGAGTCAGGCCCATCAGCATGTGTTTGTCCAAGAAAGGTCATTTCTTTTCATTCACAAATTGTGCATAATCTAAACAAATGTCATTTCACACCTAAGTAGGCAGAGCAAAAAGTGCTTATTGCAGTCACCTTTTTCACTCCTGGCCCTCGGTTGTGCTTTCAGTTCAGAACCAACACTGGCAGTTGTGAAAACCCTCCTGTTAAAGAAATGATCCACTGCATAGAGGTTGAGTAATTAAAAAACAGACTGCCTAGATATGCCAAGTGGCATTGTAAAATATTGAAACCTGATATAAATAGTGATTCATTACAGGGGATTATTTACTCTACAAGGTCTACAAACATAAGACATTATGCTACAAGGCATTCACGAACCTTTAATTCCAGCAATTAAGCCAGGAAGCTCCTCTAATATTTTCTGCCTTCCGACATCAAAAGTCCGACAAAATATAAAATCAGCCACTCCCAGTTCTTTTTCAGTTGGTTGAGGATTTCTTTGGTCCTTTGATAAGCAAACAACATTGCATTTCCCCACAATCGCTTCCTATATGACCATTGGGAAGACAAAGGGCAATGGAGAAAGGACTTAGCAGTCAGTAAAATATTTGTTACCCAATGCATATAAGAGAACACAAGCCACTCTAGTATATGATTATATCAAATAGATTATAGAAATATTGACAAAGAAAAAAAGGTTACCAGTGGATTAACGTTGGACAGACCTTTGCCTTCACCGCAAGCTAAAAAGATCTCTTTTGCTACTGGCCTGACATCTCCTAAGAAATTAACTATGTCCTTGGGTTTAAAAAACCACACAACTTCTACTTTCTTCTCAAGATTTTCCATCTCCATTATTTTAACAACCTTACCAATGTCAACCTGATCGCTACGCCTCAGATACACAGTGTCGTAAAGTGAGTATTCGATATCGTCTAGGGTGAAAGACTTGTACAAATTGATAGTTCCCAATCTGACACCCCAAGAAAATGATTTTTTATAATGGTCCTTAGGTTGAGACATAGCATATTATCCTTAAAGTTTCGCCTCAAATCTTCAACAACCTGAACAAAAAAATGCATATGAAAGGCAAGTCTCATGAATATGACCTCAATTGACATTAATCGAAGAAGCTGTAACACAATGGCTTCGCACTTAAACCATGCAAGAGAACCCCACGAATTCAATCAAAGCACCATCAGTGGAAGACGTCAAAAGGTTCATATCAACTCAATAGAGACAATAATATACTTAAGAGTTCTAACCATTATTTTATATGAAATGTCAGAGCAAACATAAGATTCTCATGTGAACTCAATTTTTGCAACCAGAAAGCGAACAAAACCACATAAAGAAAAGGAAAACCGAGAGTAACAACTCAAATCTAGTCTCGAAAGCAAACATGGTAGTCTAGTCTTGCTAGGAGGTCTTTTAATCATCATACAAACGGAATACTCGATTCTCTCTGCTGTGCAATCTCGTATAACAGAACATTTCAAGCACCAACTTCAATTTCTATGTAAAAGGGCACATAATTTCAACGTTGTGTTCACGCACTTCTCCATTTTCAATTCCAGTAACTACACATGTGTTTTAACTCTCGACTTCAATGCAATCTCAATACCTAATATCTTGACGAAATCACAGCTAATGTCACAAACAACAAAGTGTTTGCTACCACAAATTCTACAACAGCCGGCACGGCGGCGGACGGACCGACAGCGCCGGCCTGTACCCTAGGTTTTCTGATTTGGGAGTTCTCGATTCAAGTTGGTCGAACTTTTTCGCATACAAAATCAGATTGTAAGACTTTTGAAAGAAATGGCTTACGAATATTTGCAGGTCTTCACAGAGAAAGTGTGTGATTATTATTCGAACTGAAAAACAATAGAATGATCAAATCGTAGTACTAATGGAAAATGCAGAAATTTACATACGTAGTAGTACCCTCTGCTTAACGAATAGCACCTTTCTGTAATCTCCCAAACCTTCTAAAAACAAACCATAATCGCGCGCAAAGTACAACACAATTTTTATAAAAAAAAAGTACGGACAATTTACAGTACGAACCCTCCACGACGAAAACACAAACAGAAAACACAAAAACGAGTAGAAATATCAATACACATACTACATTACAAAAAGAAAAAATCAGAGATTATGCGAGCAAAAATACAAAATAGCGCAGAAATCGGGAGAGAAAACGAGATTCTTGCCTTGTTGCAGTAACAAAAGTGGTGGAAGCGCGACTTCGATTGACTAGAACATGGATTTCGGAGAATGTGTGCTATTAAAGGGGGAAAGAATCAAAAGATGATATTGTCGCCCCTGCATTTTGAAATTTGTTGAATTTATCTACTAATGGTAATGGAGGCTAGAGTGCGCGGAGTGTGCGCATCGCTGCTACGGGGCCTCGGTGGTGCTATCTTGCGCCCGTGGCGTTAACTGAAGAGAAGGGAGTTGTACGGCCGCACCGAATTTGGGGAGAAAGCCATGCAGCAGCGATGGAGTTTTTGCAGTGGGGCAGGAAAACGAGTCTGTGTATGCAGCATGCAGACGCGCTTCCGCCGCGCGTGACTTTCTCAACTTTTGAGGATCGGTTTTTTATTCTTTTTACTGATACAGAGTGATACTGAATCGTCAAATCGAACAGAAAAAGTTTTGATATGAATGACGTGTGCACAGTTCACCATTTATTGGGACTAGTGTAGTAAGTACGTCGTCCGCACCACCGGCACATATTGTAAATGAATGTCGCATTCAATATGGTTCATACAGAGAATTTTTTTTATTTGAGTAATGCTATTTAGTACAGTTATAATTCAATTAATTATATGAAA
Source organism: Schizonepeta tenuifolia (assembly GCA_029490685.1). Lineage (NCBI taxonomy): Eukaryota > Viridiplantae > Streptophyta > Magnoliopsida > Lamiales > Lamiaceae > Schizonepeta > Schizonepeta tenuifolia. Next base: position 65,416,165 of record CM055960.1, on the reverse strand, counting down.
ATAAATTGATTTAAATAATTTTTTATTTATTTTAAGAAATATAACTATATGTTTTATGTTATTATCATATTTTTTACTTAAATTTTGTTATAAGTGGTATAAATATATAACTTTTTCATTCTTTCAACAAAAAAAATTGTAGTCACTTTATTATCTATATCGATATTTTCGTTGCTTCAAAATTCAAATACTATCAACATAAATTTATATAAACTGAATATTTAAACTATTAGATTTTATTTAGAACTTAAAATTATGCTAACTAAATCAACTTTTTCTCTTATTTAAACTAAATTATGACTAGTCATAATATGGATACATAAATTTATTCTTTTTATTTACTTCTACTACTCCCTCAATAGGCGAATTTCCCTTTTTTTTACATTAGAAAAAATATTATTTTATTTTTCATCAAGTGTAATCTTACTCAATTCTTCATATGTAGAAATTTTACGTTTTTCACTTATAATAAGTGGATTCCTAATTTCATTCACAATAATTTAATTTTATTTTACCTTTTTCACTCATAATAAATGAGATCTGTATTCCATTCACGGTAATTTTAATTCCAATCCACTTTATCACTCTCAGCAAGCGAGATTATTATTTCAATCACAATAACTTTTTCAGTTTTCTTAATCTCGTATCCAGCCTCAAATGTGACTCTTTTCGCGTATGGAAGGAGTATATTTTTATTCTTTGTTCGTAATCTTCTTGTCGATGAGTGATGAAACATAATGAGTGGACGGATGGATTATTAATTTTTAATAAAATTTTATGTCAATATTACATTAAGAGCACTCCCAACAGTGGGCGAGAGCTTCGGGCGAATGAAGAGCGAAGATGGACACGCGACATCGAAGGTGGACACACGACAGCTCCACGTCTTATCCTTTTTTTTTAATAATATTTGTAATCAAAACAATTATTAAAATTCAAAATCAAAATCTGCAACAGTCAAAAGCAACGATTCTTTTTGTTTTTTTCCTTATAAGTACCTCTCATTCATCATTCAACATTCACACATTCTCTACTCCCTCACTCACACTTCTACTCTCCTTCTAATTCATTTTTGTTCTTAAAAAATGGGAGATGATGAATTCAATCAATAGTATTATTCTCAAAACTATTAATTTCAACAAAATCCTCGTCCCTCTTCACGATCGCCCAATTCAATTCCTACACGACAACTATTCTGCCATCTGGAGACAGTTATCCGACGTTCTCATCGTCACCCGGTGGTGGATTTGGGCAATACTCGTCGTCACTGGGGGGCTTTAGCCACTTCACTCCTACGTCGTCGCTGTCGTCGGGCCCATTCCACCATTCTCGTCACCGCCCAGTGGCTATCAATCTTTCGAGACGCCGCCCAGAGCATACCAAAGCTTTAGAGTAATCAACCTCAATGACGACGATGATGATGTGACCGGGAAGGATGAGGAGGAGGAGAAGGAGCAAGAGGAAGCCGAGCCGGAGCTGCGCCAACGCAAGGAAAAAACGATGGCGGTTTCAGCAAAAGGAAAAGCCCAAGGCGGCAACTACTCACCTGATTCAATTGAGTGGCTTGCAAAGTGCTACATTTATATCGGTCTTGATACGATAAATTCCAACTATCAATAGCTCGATAATTTTTGGGACAAATTGCTGAAAAAATCAACGAGTTCATAGCTCCTGCCCCACCTCGAAACGGAGAGGTCATTCAGTTAGCGTGGACACGCGAGAAGAAGGACATTGTAAATTCAATGAGCACTACAAAATAAAATTGAAAACAAAATTAAATTAAAATTAATCATTGGTTCATCCTAAGGTGTAAACTCACCATTGTAGAAATTTCACCATAAGGTGATTAATCATTGGAACCTTACCAAAATACAATTAAAAATTTATCATCCTATGATAATAAATCTCATTATTGTGAATGTTCTAAGAAAAGCAACAATGATTTTTTAACGGAGGTAAAACTTGTTTATATTAGAGGTGCCCACAAAAATACACTATTTATCATCCTATGATAATAAAACTCATTTGTGGATGCTATAAAAATATTTGCTGTCAAAAGCATCAACTTCAATTCTTATACAAACTCAATATGAGACAATCTTTTTTATTCCAAATATGCCTCTGTCCATATCGGTTTTGAGAAAAAATAAAACTTTGAAAGTTTACTTGAAATTTCATTTTATATTTTCTAATTTTATACTAGATGTGCCCACAAAAAATTAAAATCGTGTTGATGGGCCGTTTCGACCCTGATTCCAAACCGACGATTCTACTTAAAAAGAAATCTCACTACATTAGTTTTATAATGTAGGATATTTAGCGTCACTTGATTCTTATAGATAATTTTCACTTAATTTTTTTCTCTAAATCAATATGAGACAAAGAGATATTTGCTGCAAAAATGATCCACCACAATTCTCATACAAAATCATTATTGTACAACTTTTTTGAGAGCCAAATATACTTTTGTCCAACATTGATTTTGAGAAGAAATAAAATTTTGAAATTATCTATAAAAATTATTTGTTCAAATATGTATTAAATTACTTATAAAACTATGTAAATTATTTTTTCTTCGAAAAATTAAAAAATAATTGACGAATAATATTTTTTATAATTTTATTAAATATTAAATTTCCCGTCGAAAATCTACGAGTACACACTAATTTCATTTTATTTTCTCTCACCCCAGACCTAATGCGTGCTATGAATTTTAAACGGGTGATGAGAGGGAGAACAAGTTTGATAACATCTTATAAAAACGACAAATAAATAGACAAAGGGAGTTGGTACATGCTTTCTCTGTTTTGTGAAAAAATTAAATACAACGCAAAATAATTAATAGACTGCGAATTTTTTTGATTAAATTAATAGAATTGTTCCGGATGAGATCATGTCCATTATGTAAAATCTAGGGTTGTATAAACGGGACGATTAAAAATTGAAAGGTATGTAACGAGCTTGACAACTCATAAATTTAGGGTCGATCTGCACTTCTAATTAATGATTCGTTTGGGCCTAGAGGCATAACAGTCTCTAAAAGTATGGTGTATATGTTATTTATACATAATTTAATATTTCATACTTGTTACAGGAATTTATGATTTATGGTTATTTTATCATGTCAACTATTTTTTTTTTCCTCAAATCGAAACTGTCGTGATCGTGACATGGACAAAAATCTTACCTGTTCGGTTGGCTATATTATTCTTGACTAAGAAGCCCCATATTAGATATAATCTTGTGTTCGGTTTACAAGATAATTTAACAAAAAGGCCCTTGACTTAATCCTATATATGAACAACAAGCTCGTTCCTATTCCGTACTTATCGCGTGATTTCAAGTCGAAGGGTGATCCTAGTGATAAAACTATCTCGCACAATTTACCATTTTGTCCTTTGCATTTGTATCTCTCGCCCCTCTCTTTCCCACTGATAATAACAAATTAACAATTGTGAATTAAAAGATGGGAAGAAGGAATTGATGGGAATTTTAACAATATTGAAGAAGAAGAAACACATTTTAGCTCCATTCGCGACGTTGTACTCTGCAGATTAATTAAACATTATGTCTTGAATTAATTGTTTGTTTTGGGTTTTGGGGGTGGCAAAAGTGCACCAAACTGTAGATCGGGGAAAGCGAAATAAGGGTGTGATTGTGGCGGCGCATGTGCATAAGGACAGAAGAGAAGGACTATGATTGTGGCGGCGGCGGGGGGCGGGACTACATAGTGATGAGAAATTTGAAGGGCGACGTGCGGCGGATAAAATTTTTAGAATAGATAGAAAGAAAGAGTGGAAAGGCGAACGCAGAACAAGGGTATATTAGTAAATTATAATAAATCATTATTATATAATTAAATATATATTTATATAGATATAAATAGTCCGTCTAACTGAACACATTATTGTAGTCCCGATTCAATCTTGGTTTATCCCCTATTATATCTTACTGCAATCTCATCTTAGAAACCGAACGACAATAGTGAATTGCAAAATGATAAGGGTTATAAATTATACTCCTACTATGTATTAAGTTGTTTTCTTAAGTATTTTTTGTTCATAATATATAGAGGTGTTCACGGGCCCGGTTCCGGGTCGGAACCGGCCCGGAACCGCCGGTTCCGGTTCGGGAATGTTGGAACCTGAACCGGCCCGCCATGTCACGGTTCCGGTTCCAGTTCCGATTCCAACCCGCCGATTCCGGGCCCCAACCGTCTAAATTATTTATTTATTTTTTATTTTTTTAACCATTGAAAATATAAATTATATTGTATTTCAAACTCATAATCTTCAATATAATGTATAGAATCGATATAAAACAAAATATATCTTCATTTATACAATGTGTGATAAATTAAAAACCTTATATTTTCACACGGTTCAACGGTTCCGAACCGGAACCGCCGGTTCATATTTGAACCTTATATAAATATTTATTTTCTTTTTGGTCTTTTTCATTCCATTTATCGTTATAATTGTCATTTTTGATTTCTAAAACATACAATTAACATGAATTAATACAAAACATATTTTAAAACTAAAAAAAGAAAGAAAATAATAAAAATTCGTTGGAACCGCCGGTTCACGGTTCCTAGCCATTTGAACCGGAATCGGCCCGTCCTACATACGGTTCCGGTTCGGAACCGGCCCGTGACTACGGTTCTGGTTCGAAAACCGTTGACCACGGTTCCGGTTCAGGTTCGAACCCGCCGGTTCCGGTTCGGATGAACACCTCTAATAATATATAAAAATTAATTATTTTATTTAATTATTTGTTGTTGACTCATTGTGAAATTATTATATTTTCAAATTTACCTGTTTCTTAATTATTGTTGTGAATTGCTGCCACTGTCAATTACTCATATCGGTTGTGTTGACGTAGTGAATGCATCAATTTAGACAGTAGATTAAATGATACTTATCTTATTTTTGTCAATAATGGATGTGTTTCATGTTGGATGCATGTTTACGGAGAAATGAATCGATATTTTCTTTTTTACGATTATAGGTTGTGTAGTGTAGTGTAGTGTAGAGGAACAGGATTGCATACACGACGTGACGTAGTTACATACTCCCTCCATCTGTCCCGTTCTATTTGTCTCACTTTTATTTTGGATGTCCCATTCTATTTATGTCATTTTTTATTTAAGGAAATAATTAAAAATCACTTTATTCACTTTATATCACTTCAAAATCACTTTATGTCAGTTTATGTCACTTCAAAAACATTTTATATCACTTTATCAATTAAAAAATACTTTATATCACTTTATTAACTACATTAACCACAATCTTTATATCTAATCTCTTTTTTTTTAATCTCCGTATCCGTTTCAAATGAAACAAGTTGAGTGGAACGGAGGGAGTACTAGTATTTTCTATCGATTTCCTCAAAATTGATTAAAATATTGAGGTTACCTGAATGCCTTGATATTTGATGTGCATAAAAATTACCTCAACCCAATCTGGGCCGAGCGGAAGATAAGGCCCATTATGAGGAAGGTAAATGATACGAGCCCGCTAACCCGATAAGGTTGTTAGTTTTTGTTTTTATGCATTTTTATTTTATTTTTATTTTTAATCAATTAATCCTTGACCAAATTTAATTGGGACTCAATTAATTTTAAATAGGGATTAGTAAATTATACTTGATGATAATTAACCAATTAGTAAGTTGTTATCGATGATTAATATATTCTAATTAAGAATTAATAAATTTTAATTGGGATTAGTAATTGAAATTTGTAAAGATTGCGATGTAGAATGGGATATAACACTCAACTAAAGAATTGATTCAAAGATACCAAAAAATCCTAATCATGCAGATTCTAATATAAGTGCATAAATCTAAACGACAGTGGAGTTATGTGGTTCGGCAAATGCCTACATCCACAGAGGGTTAATTGGAGTTGTTCATTGAGATCAGTCACGACAGCATATAACAAAGTTATGAAGATTACAGAAGAACAAAATCCCCAAAATTGACCCAGTTTCCTTTGTTTTTCTCTTCTATTCGCTCTCCATTCTATGCTAATTACTGAAGTAAAGCTATGAATAATCTATTACACAACATACACTACTTATAACCGGTAGTTGATAGATGATCCGTTGCACAATATGAACGATTCGGATGAACTCTAACTTTATGGTGAATTTCATTGTGCACATTATCTTTTTTTTTTATAAATCTCCAACTTTAGGGTGAATTCTAATTTGCACATTGTTCATTTTTTTTTTCTTCATAACTCTGATTTTTGTTGAAATTAAATCTGAGTCGGCGCTTAGGTTAACTAACTTACACGCATGCATCCACTTATTTTTGATTGACGACGTCATTCCTTAATGATTAAATTGAACGGGTTGTTTTTGTTGATTTTCTTAAAGAGTCTTTATGTCTGTGTTATTAGCATATAATTTCGAAATGAAGTGAACACACCATAGTCAGAATTCTAAGATTCTGCTCTCTTCGCTTTCTCAAACTTTAGATTTTCGCCCTAAAATTTTATTGTATATTTTTGCCCTAGTGTTGAAAGTAGATTTCAAGCTTTAAGGATCCCTAATTTATTATGACTATTTTGAAGAACTACATCGTATTGAGTATTAAATTTGAGCGGAAATCAGATTTAAAAAAAAATAAAAAATTGAACAATATGCAAAGTTGGTGGTGATTTATGAGAAAAAATTGAAGGTTGATGTGCAAAATGAAATTCATCCTTAAATTGGCAATTTATTAGAAAAAAGAAAATTTATGTACAAAGTGCAATTGACCGTAAAGTTAGTGTATTTGTATGCATTTAAAGCTTATATTAAGATGAACACTTAGGTAGAATATCGAACAAGAATTCATCATTATTTTCTTATATGCAGATTACCACCACATGCTTCTAGGTTGTGGCTGCTACCGACCCCGACCCCCAACCCCAACTACCCTTCAACACCTGCTCACTTCCAACAGTTCCCCGCTCTCTTCAACTATATTACTCCCTTTCTTCTCTCTCTCTCTCTCTCCCCAACACCATGGCGCCTCTTTCTCTCCTCCTCCTCTCTCTCCCCATCCTTGTCCTCCTCCACAACCTCTACTACCGCCTCCGCTTCCGCCTCCCCCCGGGCCCCCGCGGCTGGCCGATCGTCGGCAACCTCTACGACGTCAAGCCGCTCCGCTACCGCTGCTTCGCCGACTGGGCGCAATCCTACGGCCCAATCATATCGGTCTGGTTCGGTTCCAACCTCAACGTCGTCGTTTCCAGCTCCGAGCTCGCCAGGGAGGTTCTCAAGGAGAAGGATCAGCAGCTTGCCGACCGCTACCGCAGCCGCACCGCTACACGCCTTACCAGATACGGCCAGGACCTGATTTGGGCGGACTATGGCCCCCACTACGTCAAGGTGCGGAAGGTCTGCACCGTCGCACTTTTCTCGGCTAAGAGCCTCGAATCGTTGAGGCCTATCAGGGAGGATGAGGTTTCCGCCATGGTTGAGTCCATCTACAATGACTGCACTGCCCCTGGTATGTCGCCATTTTCGTTTTCGATTCACGTGTTTTAGCTGTTTTGAGCTTTAATTGCTTGCTCGCAGTGTTGATTATGGCTGAATTTACCATTTGAACCTTCGATTTTGTTTTTTATTTTTTGAAACTGGCGATTCAGATTTAATTGGGGATGTTCTGCTCTAAGTCAACGTTTTTGGACTAAGCTGAATCACTTAATTTTAGATCGGCAGTTTATGCTTACCTGATTAGAAGCTGATATTTATGTTAATAATTGAATCTAAGTTGAACCAGTTCGTTAGTTATTGAGATTTGAATCTTTGATTTGATTGAAGCTGTATGATCTGGATAAATTATTTTGATTGCTTAAGATTTAATGGAGTTTGCGCTGGCTAGGCAAAGCAATTTGTTATCTTTTGATTGCTTTTAGTTTTTTTCTCGATCCAATTTAGTGTATTAGCTTAATGTTTTTGAGAGGAGTGTATTAGCTTAATTTGTTGATTGCTAGATACAAATTTTAGCATCATCCTACTGTTGGATGATGGATCCATCATCTGCTATGATCCTTCATCTGCAACGTATTATGTGTATGATGAATGATCTCTGTCATAGTGATGCTTGTAGTTTGAAGGTCTCGATATGTTCGTGAACTTTGTTAGTGTATTCTTTCTCCAGTCTTCAACTTAAAGTGTGATTTTGCAGGCAACTCGGGTAAGAGCTTGCTGCTAATGAAATATCTGGGAGCTGTGTCGTTCAACAACATTACACGAATTGCGTTCGGGAAAAGATATATGGATAGTGTCGGGGGAATACACAAGCAAGGAGAGGAGATGAGGACAATTGCTGACAACAGGTTGAAGTTAGGTGCCTCCCACCCAATTGCTGAGCACGTGCCATGGCTCCGATGGATGTTTCCACTGAACGAAGAAGAATTTGCAAAACACGCCGCTCGCAGGGACCGTCTCACGCAAGAGATTATGGAAGACCACAAGCTTGCTCGCCAGAAAAGTGGAGGAGCCAAGCAGCACTTTTGTGATGCATTGCTGACAGTCAAAGAAAAATATGATCTGAGCGACGACACCATCATCGGCCTTCTTTGGGTGAGTTCATCCTTGTACTTGAATCATCTTGATGTATGATATATATTTTAGCATAATCATAGTTGTTACAACCTAACACATGAATCTGTGAAGTTTGACATGGTAGAGTGAAAGTGAGTGAAAAAATGTAGATAGATATGATATTCTTATTTCTGTAGCACATACATGATTATTTATACTAATTGCTCTGTTTTGATAAAAATTACAGGACATGATCCATGCAGGAATGGACACCACTGCAGTATCTGCGGAATGGGCCATGGCAGAGTTGATCAGGAACCCAAGGGTTCTCAAAAAGGCTCAGGAGGAGCTCGATCGTGTAATTGGAAAGGAACGAGTGATGACAGAACTCGACTTCTCAGACCTTCCCTACCTGCGAAGTGTGGCCAAGGAAGCACTCAGATTACACCCTCCAACCCGGCTCATGCTTCCTCACCGTGCCAATGCCAACGTGAAGGTTGGAGGCTATGACATCCCCAAGGGCTCAACCGTGCATGTCAACGTGTGGGCAGTTGCACGTGACCCCGCTGTGTGGAAGAATCCCTTGGAATTTCACCCCGAGAGGTTCCTTGAGGACGATGTTGATATAAAAGGACACGATTTTAGACTTTTACCGTTTGGTGCTGGAAGAAGAGTATGCCCTGGGGCGCAACTTGGACTCGACATGGTGATGTCCATGCTAGGTCACCTTCTGCACCACTTCGATTGGGCCCCTCCGAACGGAGTGAGTCCAGAAGCCGTCGATGTTGCAGAGAAGCCGGGCGTGGTGACATTCATGAACACTCCGTTGGAAGCGGTTGCTACTCCGAGATTACCCGCAAACTTGTACCGACGCATCGCAGTGGACATTTGATTTCTTGATTTTGTGAGCATAATTGTAAGGTTTAGCTTTTATGGCGTTCGACTGTCTGCATGAGGTTAGCAAGACAGCTTACGGGGTTAGTGGTGTCGATTGATTAAATTTCTTGAATTTTGATTAAAATTTCAGCACAAAAGCAATGAATAACGTTAATCATGTTTTATAGTGGGATGTATGTTTAAGGAAATCTTAATGTTTTCCTTCAAAAAAATTAAAGGGGATGCTTAAAACATGTTTTAGTCGTATGTATGTTGTTTAAGGGGAAAAAAAATTCATCATATGAGCTGAAAATTAATAAATTATAGATATGTAGCCGAGTTTATGTCTGTTTTAATGTACGTATCTCGTAAGATTTATCTTGATTTTGCTAAATTATAGTATTAGTTATATTTGTGTGCTTGTAATAATATACACATTAAACTACGATAGCAAAAAATAAGGTAAAAAAATATAGAAAATTCAATTATTATATTTAGTAATTTATATTGTTTTAATTTTTCAAATTAAATTCTTACATAACACTGAAATAATATTAAAGTATTATCAAAAAACAAATTGATTAGTATAAAATAGATGAATAAATTCAAATATTGAAAGAAATTAAAAAAAATAAGAATAAAGTTGGTTATTCAATTGAAAGAAGAACCACATGAATACTTTTATTTATTTATGCGTGAGAACTCGCAATCACTACCTTCAGTGCATACTGGGAAATTAAAAACATATGATTGACTAAAAGAGGCGGGTTTGAGCAGCTGGATATGAGATTTAATTACATTCATATATCTTCTATGATGGATGGTTTGGATTGGTTACTAATTCTCATATAAATATGAGTTGCTTTATGATCATCTCTCTCTCTCTCTCTCTCTCTCTCTCTCTATATATATATATATATAAAAGGATCATATGAGAATAAATATTATCCTAAGAAATGAGAATAGATTTCCACCATAAATCTATGGGAAATGGAAGGTCAAGATTTGGCCTAGTCAAAGTGGGTCAACCCGGGTCAACCCGTTGACTTTTTTTTTCGATTTTTTTTTTAAACGGTTATCCAAGATGCACAACTTCACATATTCAGATGCACCACTAAGTGCATTTAGATGCACCACAAGATTTTCAGTATTTTTTTTCAATTTTTTTTAAGGGGTCACCCAGGATGCACCACTTCACATATTCTGATGCACCACTTCACATATTCGGATGCACCACTAAGTTAAAAAAACTGAAAAAAAAAACTGAAAAAAAAATCGGATGCACCACAATGTGTAACTAGATGCACCACATAGTGTAACTAGATGCACAACGTTTTACGAAAAAAAAACGAAAATAAAATTAGTGCATCTTAATGCACTTAGTGGTGCATCTCATTATATAGTGTGGTGCATATGAATACATGATGTGGTGCATATGACCTGACTAAAAGAAAAAAAAAGACAAAAAAAAAACGAAATAAAAAAAAACTTAAAATCTTGTGCATCTCAATGCACTTAGTGGTGCATCCGAATATGTGAAATGGTGCATCCGAATATGTGAAGTGGTGCATGTAAGTTGAACGTTAAAAAAAATAATAATAAAAAATAAAAAAAAATTCGAAAAAAAAGTCAACGGGTTGACCCGGGTTTGACCCGCTTTGACCAGGTCAAATCTTGACCCTCCATGTAAATATAATCAATGGTTGAGATTAATTCCTAATTCTCACTTTAAGATCCCTTTGCATGGGAATCACTCCCTATATATATATATATATATATAGGAGAGGATCATATAAGAACTTCCTTTTATATGAGAAATAAGAACTAATCTAAGTCATTCATCCTATAAGATCAATGGATATGATTTAATCTCAGTTGAACCCGTTTTTTTTTGTCCCCACATCTTTTTACTTAAGTAAGGTTAGTATGGTCATTTTCGCAGTTTTATCCCGTGCAAAACGAGATGCATAAATTAGTGTATAGTGATGCATCAAATTAGTTTTTATTAAAGTGGAACAAATAATGTTTTTTTGTAAAGTTTATAAAGAACAAATTAACAAGTTTTGTAAAGTGTGGTTAATGCATTAATGTTTTTAGTATCGTATTCGTAATTTGTTACTTGATGTTATAGGCACGATTTCATGTGCATTAATATTATCTATGTGATGCATCAATACGGATTTATAAATGCAATAATAGAAGAGACTCACTACCACAATTAATACTACGTGGTATTTGTACATTAGATTGTTATGATTTATGCATTATTTTTGTATATTTATTAAGATAATAATATATCAACTTATAATGCATAAAATATAATGCATTAATAATAATAAACTCCAAATAGTTGAAATAAGAACTCTCGTTAATAATTACCCCAACAAATCTGATCAATTAAGTGTCAACCAACAAAGCTTTCTTTTCTCATACCATACTTGATCTACATTTCCTATAACTATTTTCTTAGAAAAATGTACTCCCTCCATCCCACCAAAAGTGTCTTATTTCTTTTGGGCACTGTTATTAAGAAGAAAATAATTAGGAATAAAAGATGTATTTAATGAAGTTATTAAAGTGAAATAAAATGAGTAGAGAAAGGGTGAATAGTAAAATAAAGTGGATAGATAGAATTAATAAAATGACACAGAAAATGAGAGAAAAAATAAGTTGAAAAGTGTAAAGTGGCCTAATTAGCCAAATTAATTGAGCCCTAATTTTCTTAATTATTTTCTAAAAAGATAATAGGACAAGGGATGCCCAAAAAGAAAAGTGGGACATCTCCGGCAAGACGGAGGGAGTAGCAAAATTAATATTTTACTAAACAATTGCATTTTATTGTAAATTTGTTCATGAAAACACACATTTTGCTAGCTTCTAAGCGATCCCGAGGTGACTTCGCTAGACTTGCTTCTAGTCTGATAGGAAATCAAACTGAGTCGTAAGAACAGTGAAGGTTGATGCTGAAGTTTTATTGCCGAAAGATTAAAGAAATGTGTTCGAAAATAATGGGCAAAATCAATATTCCAAACCTTCTTGATGTTTAGTTGCTGAAATTGTGAAGTTACGAAAGAGGAAAATATAAAAAATGAGGATGGTCAAGTCAAGAATGGCCTGGGTATGGAAAGTGGATCAAAGGGAATGAAGAAGAAGCGGTGGGATGAGATATTTATAGAGAGTTGTAGTAGTTGTGGCGGTAGTGATGAAGAGAGAGAAGTGGCAGGCAGGGAGAGAAAGAGATCAAGAGGATTGGAAGAAGAGTGAGCGTTGCTTTTCTATTCCTAAAAAAACCCTCCGCATATTAATTATTAATTCATGCCACATTTTAGATTAAATATCAGCCACACAATTTTTGCAAATAAGTGAACATGATTAGAGATCCATGCCCTACTATATACTAGTATTAAAGAGTAAGAAACTCCAAAACAGTTTGGAGGCAGTTCCCACTCCAAGATTACCAACTTACTTATACAAGCGTATAGCTGTTACATTTAATAAGATAAATATGTTTTCCTTGATGGTGTTAAAGCCAAATACATAGATATCAAACTAAGTGTGTGTATGATTTATGACAGCAAACACATAATAATAATACATGTGGAGTAGAGCAAACATAGAAGAAAACTAAATAAAAACAAATTAAACTTCCTAAACACGTTAATTGTTTGTCTTGATTGAGTATGCATTTACCTAAATCTGATCCTAGTGGATTAGCAAAGGCCGTTCGCTTCTTCTTCAAACTACTCTACCCTTCTTCATCGTAATCTTCATCGTCTTCGTCCAGCCTCGAACCGAGCTGCGCAAGTTGAACGGGGTCTATGACCATCCTATCCATTTCAGAAATGCCAGGAAACTCCTCACTTTTTACATCAGGAGTAGGTGCTGCTGACATCGAAACTGCTGCTGCTGCGGAAGAAGCTGGTTTCTCGGAGTTGTCATCAACGACGACTCCAGCATTCAGATCAATATTCCTAGTGTCTGAACTGACACCGTCGTTGACTTTTTGCTCCTTTGGCGATTCCTTCAACTCTGAGGTATCATCCATTGGCCTCCCTGGACTTGGGACTTGTTTGACGCTTGGCGGAATGCTAGTAGGGAGAGATTCAACCTCAAGGCGAGGGAGTTCTCTGTCTGCGGCTCTGCCTCGTCCCCGCCCTCTTCCTCTACCACGTCCTCTCCCCCTGCCACTGCTACTTGCCTGACATGTTTCCTGCTAAAATTTGGACATGCAATTTCAATATGAAGAATGATACAGATCCAAGCACCAAGTGCCATAAGTGAAGATATCACAAATTTCACCGCGTCAATTTCATCTAGAAGAAAAGCACAATGCATATTTATTCGATGTTATCAACAAAGTCGGTAGCTGTAGTGAGAGTGAAAGACGAATACCGTGTATATGGGATTTAGACAGATCTTTTGTTTAACATCATAAAGCAAACATAATACAAGTCCACTCAATATAACTAACACAAATAATTAACGAATCAGGCGGATAAACCATTCTCAACGTACCCATGCTAGTACAGCTATAAGAATTTACAGACAAGCAACTCGGTGTGACGACAAAATTAGCAGACTGAAATAACCGAATAGTTGAATACGGGGCAAATCGAAGCTTTATTTTAGATTCAAAGCAAAGCACCATGTCAGTTTAATGTTACTCATTAGGGCAATCTCAAACTACTTATATAGCATTAAAATTAGCATATTCAGACGGATAAATGGATTGTACCACAGAGATGAAATTGGGTACTGGATTAAGAAAAAAGAAATAAAGCGGGGACAATTTCAACTTAAATAAAAGTAGTAAGTACATGGACTTTCAAACCAAAAGTTTAAAGACACGCCTTACAAGGAATGAATGTAAATGTATCAAATCCAAAATAAAATGAAAGTATAAGAACTCAATCAACAGATAAAAAGTCAAGGCATTCAATTAAAGAAAATTAGAGGACAGAGGACCTAAACATACTTCATTCCTAATCAAAATAAAGCAAATCTTACCACGACGTTCCTTTTGGGCTCTTCATCACAGTCTTTAGATTCACCGGCAACAACTCGCCTGGCAAACCAATTAACAAAATGCTTTTAACAGTCACGTTGGGCATTTCAATAGGAAGGAGAAGCCAGATACAACATACCTTCTTTTTGACATATCAGCTGCAGAATCAGAATGACCGTAATCAGGAACTTTACTGACTACTTCCTTGAGAAAGTCAAACACATTATAACTATGCACACAATGTTTCCTGCATATAAGGAGAGACTTAAAAGCTGTAGCAGTCTAGCAGATATGCAGTAATTAAACACAGTAACCAAAACACATAGCCTTAGTATATACGTGAACAACAAACAGTAATTTAACTACAGAGAACTCAAGTCCAAACGAGAAATCTCTAAAAGAGTAAATTCTACCAACTAACTTGTTAGCTAACTTGAACACCAATGTCTACAGAGTTAGCTTTTCTCTCAGCTTGTCTTCAAAAGTTTTGAGTGTCAAACATGAAAAAGTAAGGATAGCAACAAAAGCAGCTATCATCATGCAAAAGATAATCTCATTTATGTGCATGTTGATACAGAGGACCTACATCAGCATACAAGTTTCAGTAAGCCTACACAAAGCATTATATGTAGAACAAGTAAAAAGGCCCAGAATTCACTTTGTACGATCAAGCAATTATGAAATCCATACATACATAATCACTTTCCCAAAAGGAAAATTCTTCACATGGTTCATAAAACAACTTCGAACAATGGTTAACTTATTTCCTAAGAGGATAGTGAAACTCTAGATATAAAATCGGTAAGCTCTTAGCAGATCGTAAAGATAAAACTTATCATTCTTAGAGACATTGGAAAGGGGAAATAAATGAATTATCCAGTAAAGTGGTTTTGATAGGGAACCACAAAACAGTTTGTCTTTCTGCAGGCAATCAGGCTTCCAGCCTCAATAGCTTTGCAGGTCAGTGAGAAATATTTTCATGCACAAAAGTAATAAATTACACAAAAAATCCTCATCACCGTCATAACCGTCTAGAACCATCTCAAGAATAATGAAAGGCTTAATCAAAAAAAGAAAAAGAAAGAATAATTAAGGACTAATTGGTTGATTGTCTTAAATACACTAATTTGGTTTGCAATACCACTTTTAAATCGTTTCAGTTACAACATAAAACTAACTACATTTTGCAATCAAAACACGAATCCAAAATTGAAGGGAATCGAGCCGGCACATCCCTTCAACACAAACACGTGTTCATTGTTTCAGCGATATAAAACGCCGCAATATGTACTGTCATTATTAATCCATTTTTCAGACAAAGAAGAGAAAAATGTTTCCTTCTCTGTTCCTCACAGCCTATAGATCACAAAATGGAACTTGTTTTCATTCAAACCATTTCCAGAAATGCTTAAGAGGTGCCGACAGTCACCACCAGGTCCACCACATCAGACCACCGAAAACCTTCAATACCATTTTGAATATTTACACATTGCAGATCAGATTCTGACATAAATTCTAAGTTTCATGGCTATTTGAACCCCAAATATTTACACATCAACGGTCTGGCATGGAAATTTCCACCATCTCGACACCGCCAGTCGAAATCTGTCTGCAATCTCTGCTATATTTCATTTTGTTTTTCTAGTTAGATCACTCCTCTTGTTTTCAGTCAACATTCGGCCATTGTGCTACGCACCAACCAATGCACTGAGATCTGCCCTTTCGCCCTCCAGCATAGCAGCCTAATTTCAACAACAACTACCCAAGCCTTTCTCCACTGCCCGAACCTATGAGACACCACCACCGAGCACTGCTATTGACTGTTTCCTACAGACGAGTCATCGCAAGTGTCACTGACCATAATTGACTTCAGAGCACTGCTCGTGTGTACTTCAACTGGAAAGTTGTGCCAGCTCCCGCTTTTTTTTTCATTTTCCCATCACAGAAGTCAACGTTCTACATTTAGTCACCCAACAACACAACTGTGACGACTCATGTTTTGTTGCAGCGCGGAATTTTCTGGTTCTGAATTTTTCGTTCCCTTATGCAAGGACGGCTTGCTCGTTTTACATTCTTGCTTCTTGGTATCAAATTGGGTATTGGTCTGTTGTATGAGGAATCAACTTTGGGTGTACAGATGTGGGGAACCTTAGTTAAGTTGGGGGAGAAGAAGATGATGACTTGGTATTTTCTTCTTTTTTCTTAAAAATTGCAGATCAAAATGATGTTGTATTGGTTACATGCCATATTATTTTTATATGTTATATTAAATATTTTAGGGATAGACTCCACCTCAGCATCTGGGAGCCACATCATTTTTAAATGCCAAAATTTGAATTTCAGGAAATAGTTGTCAGTTTGTTTAAAGATCGAGCATTTAAATGCAATATCGATAGTTCATGACCTTTTTTGTGAGAACAAAAACATTTTAAAATTTGAAGTGTTATTTACCTTTTTAAATACAAATGAGGTCGGTTCGGTTTGGATTGATTATCAAGCCAAAACTGAACTGACCAAATTTCTACGAAAACGGAACCACTTCCGACCAAACTCCATCAAGTTGTTTCAGTTTCTGCTCACCCTTATAAGTAGAGACGATACAAGAGGATCGATATGATATGGTAGCTAGAAAATCCTATTGAACCATAAATTAAACAAGCCCCCCCCCCCCCCAACACTGTTATCCTAGCACATGATATCTCTAACAATTAACAAACATTTTCTCATTCTGTTACTCATTGGTGCTATTTAGTCATGTGAATAATATCAAACAAGCCTCAAGTTTTGTGGCCTGCAACCAATAACTTGATACTTTGTTCCCGGAATAATTTGTATCATAGCAAAGTAGAAGCCAAACCAATGTTAGGATTAGCTCTATTTGATTACTTCTATACATTCTAGAAAAACAGTCTTATCTATGGCAGAAATTAACTTTGAGTACCTAAAACTTTTTCTAATAGAAGTATATAACTTAATCAATGCAGACTAAAAGTCAGGTATCATGTGAACCTCTAGTTTGTTGGCCAACTTCTCTAATAAATAATGGCAACATGGCAACCCTTTCTACAAATACATAAATAAACAAGTGTATGAACACCAAAACTTAATTAATACATACAATTTTCAACTAATTAACACTTTTGGAGCCAATGGTGCCCATCGTGGTTTCAAACTTTAACTCAACACACCAAAAGAAAAATAAATGGATGAATAACTAGGAATGAATTTTCTGAAACCAACTTTAGGAGTTTCATAAAATGTTGAACACTACATGAACTGAGGATTCTAAACAAGTCATAAAGATCCAGAAGAAAAGAATTCCACCACATTCCTTCGTTTGCCTCCAATGTTTATTTAACTAAACAAAAAGCCAAACTATAGAAGTTCGGTCGGTTCGGTTTGGTTTGTAGCTTATTAGATTTTGGTTTGGTTGAACTTTTTGAGAAATTGAACTTTTTCAGCACGTTCAGTTTTTAGTTCCAAATTTCAGTTGAAACACGACCAATCAACTGAAGTTTTTCGGATTTATTAATAGTCCAAAAACCTGAAGTTGGTTCATTCTTGGATAGTTGGATTCATGGTATCATTATTGTAGCAATGATATTTGGTATACTGTGATACTTCCTTTCAGTTTCTTATATTTCCACCAAAAATCGAAGTTGTATGATTGAGTAGGAGTGGGACCAACCATAAAGGAAAAGAAGAAGAAAAACAATCTTATTTGGACCCACCATAATTTCAAGATTGTAATTGCACTGTTAAATTGGGAATTTTGCACCAAAACATACATTAATTTGTGAAACGTTGTATTAGCACCTTATCCTTAAATAACAAAGAACGAGTAGAAAATGGTGTTTGTACTCACAGATGCAATGAACTAACAGTCTTAGCTCCTCTTTGCACAGTTATGTCATAGGTACGGTCACAAAGATCTTGGAGAAACAATTCCAAAGCTTTAGCTGCATTTTAATTTCAGAAGAGCACACAATGTTAAGAGTCCGTTGACAAAATGTTAGTTGGCAGGCAAATGGCAGTTGATACATACAGACTAGAACAGGAACCGCCATTGCAATCTTCCCGACATCCTCATCAGCTTGCATGATCTTTTTAATTCGAGCCTGAGAGAAACAAGTTCATATTAGAGTTCACGCAGAAAGTCATGGACTCATGGGATCCTTTGTTATCAGGAGACACAAGTACAAGATGATGAGCTGCTCTCTCAAAATCGTTTCTTAGTCTATAGACCAACATTGACAACAAAAGCAGAAGAAAAGAGAATTCTGTTTTTAGACTTGAGCAATGGGTAAAGACAAACACCAGGCTCTTCTCCATGCTCACACCTATGTATGTAGAGAAAACGTAACACAATTTTCCAATTCTGTTATCTGGGAACATTACCTTACTAATCCAAATTCCAACATACTAATCAAGTTTGAGTCCATATATCTTCCACCTCAAGAATGCCAAAAATAATGAAGATTAGGTTGAAATGGGTGCTAAAAAAATTACCATGAGGTGGAACATGAAAGCAACAACACCCACGTACTAGTTACTAATTATATAGGCTGAGAACTCTGGCACAGCTTGTTTACATAAACAATTATTTAAGGATCTGGTAACAAAGATATGACTTGGATCCATCTCAAAATGAGATTTTTCAAGTTCTTAGAATGAATATTAAACATACATGATACATCAGTCTTATCCGATTTCATCTGATAGAACTTACGGTTATTTTTATCCATTTACAGCTCTTTGTTACCACAGATTCACAACTAAAATATAAATTGCCTATGTGGAATCATCAATAATACTATACATATATCTTTATTTTATACGAAAATCAGTGTTTGTAATTTGACCTCAAAAACACTGCAAACATGAAAAATGAAAGCAAACATGAATAATGAAATCGGGCGCCATTACAAATCATGTAAACTCCATTTAATGTTTTACTCGAATTTTATCAATGAAATGCTTAGAAAAAGAAAACATCAGTGAGAGCGCGAGAGAGTATTTAAATGTTTAGTAAGCCATACACTTCAAGATGAAATCTTTGGATTAACTAAAAAAATGTCATAAATTTCACACAGAGAAAATGTAAAAAACATGAATTTCAAAGTTCAAATTTTATTACAATTCCTATCACTGAGAAACCAAAAACAAAAAAAACGGAGAGGAACAAAATCAAGTAATTACACAAATTGCAGGGGAGAAAACGTAATTGAAGAAAGTAGAGAGAGAAAACTTACAGCGGGAAAACGCGTATCGAGCTTCTTCTTCATGGCGGTCAGATTTCGGCAGACATAGCAAAATTCAACTGAAAATATAGATGGACTAACGAGAAAAGGAAAAAAAAAAGAGGGAAAAAGGAAAAAGAAACCCCAACCTAATAAAATTACTTAATTTACTTTTACCAATTCAACCATGAGTGGTGAACCATTAACTTAATTAAAAGGAACAAAGAAAAGGTTCGACAAAAATGAAAGAAGAGGAAGGAATACGACAGGAAAAACAGAAAAATGATCGATCAAATGATGAGAGATGAAAAAAGAGTGAGAAACAGAGTTTAGGATTCAGATCCGAAACTCAGATACTGCAGCAGAATAACGAATTCTTCATCGACGAGTCCGTACAAATGGCGGATTCGAAAGGAAAAGCCAAAAATGTCAGAATTTTTTATTTAATAATAATATTAATACTATGGTCTTCGATATTTGGGGGGTACAACCGATGCAGCAGGAGGTACCTTCAACCGATGCAGCAGAGGGATGTAAGACTCTTTCACCTGATTTTATTTTTTCAGATTAGATAATCCACCTGTATGTGTTGTTTAAATAGTACTAATATATACAAATCACAGCAATTAATTAATATTGATATATCTTGGAAAAATGGACAATGATTCGAAACAATTACAAATACTTCGTACGATATTTACAATATGTTTATGGATATATTGGGCCTAGATTGTAGAAGAAATGACCCAATTAATAATAAAAGTTTTACTTCCCAAAATGTATTATGTACTCAAATTCAATTTAGAAAAGGATTATTGTTGGATTATAGCAGTATTAGAAAAATCATAAATTATGTCAATTATGTTTTAAAAGTATTAATAGTAGTACTTTAAGACTTTTTTACTTTTCATTATTTTATTTCTTATTTTGTCGGCAAATGAATTACTTGCTTCGTATCTTTTTATTAAATTTATTTTATCTTATTTGAAAGTATCATTTCATATTAAGCTCATTTTCTAAAATGAAAATGCATCATATCATAAATATCTCACTATAATTCATAAATTACTATATATGTCATTAAAAAAGCAACTAACTCAATTTTCTGTCGTGCTTGATGTGATAAAAATATCCCCAAAAAGTTACTTTATATTTTCAACCTTATTATAAACAACTTCTTTTTTTAACATGCATGTCCGACCAAATAGTCTTAATGAAAGATAAGGAGGGAGTAATACATATGTTTTTCTTCCATACATGTCGACCATCTTTCTGGCACCGCCATGGATTTCAAAGTTGCCGTCGTCGCCGTCTCTCTTCCGACAATCTCCTTTTTTATGCTTGAATTCACATATTAAAATTCGTGAATTCACATACCAGAATTTGTGAATTCACATATTACAATTTGTGAATACTAATTAGACTAATTTGTGAATTTGTTGAATTCACGATTTAGATTTGAAATGACATAATTTTTTAATGTGATTTCACATTTTTTTTTATGTGAATTCTCATTATTTTTTATGTGAATACGAATTAGATATGAAATCACACAAATTATAATTTGACACACTTTTTGTTTCATGTAAATTCTCAATTTTATACCGTTTCCCATAGTTATTCATATGATTTCACACAAATTCGCGACTCTCAAAACCTAATTTCAAACCACAAATATATTTTTGATCCATTTTGCCCTTAAATAATCGTTAACATTGATTTTTTTAAATGTATATAATCATTAATATTGTTTGCAAGTTGGTTGAGAGACCCCACATGTACGAAAAAGATTATTGTGCCACTACTAATTATCAAATATAATTCTTCCTAAAGGACAAAAAAAATATACAATATATAAAAAAATAAACTATTCAATATTAATGAATACTAATCAAAATTAAATAAAAAATAGTTCTTGATAGAATGCATAAGAATACATACTAATGTTTCTAACTAATCAATGCTTTCCAAAAAAAATAAAAAAATAATCAATGCTTGAAATCCAAAAATAAATTAACAATGTAATTAACATGAATCAGAAACTTAAATAGAAAATTCTCAAAAAATAAAAATTATAGCTTTAGATCCAAATCAAGTCCTGAAGAATCTTGATTGTCGCCATCATCAACTATCAATCTCAGCCGTTGAAGACTGGTCACATCACCTTCGTTGGCTTTAGCTGTTGCTGCATCAACGGTAGGATTAGGGTTACCTCCTAAATTGAGAGATCCACCAAAATTTTCGATGCCTAATCCACGTGTCTGAAAATTTTCGACCCTCATCCCTTCGTACGGCGTTGATGATGATGGGCTAACCAAGTAAGCCCTAGGCATCTTCTCACGAGCAAGGCGACAGGCGAGCGTCGACGACGAAGACCATGATTGATGGTAGTAGGGTTTGTGGATCATGGATTCGGTCCTAACCCCAAGAGACCTATTGAAGCTTCCATGAAAGGGTATTTGGTGAGGGAATGCCGAGTAGGGGTAGTATGAGTAGCCCGGGTGGCTGTATGGCGGGGTGGGCCCGCCGCCCGCCACCGTCAAATCCACCATGTTGTGGCGGTGCTTGGCCAATGCCCTCTCTTGTTTGTGGGCGTTTTGGTGGCCCCCCAATGCTTGAGAAGTCGAAAACTCTCTCCTGCAAAAATTGCAGGTGAAAGTTTTCGACTCTGATGATGGTTGGAGGTTGCCCTCGTTGCATTGATCACTAGGGTTTGGAGAGTGGAGGAGATTAAGTTCGAGCTTTGAACTAGGGTTTCCCTTACTCATCAACTCGTCGTTGGCGAGCTTGAGATCTAGCAAAACACGAGACGTGATCTCGTGTTTTGTGTCGTATTTGTCTTCTTCCGTCTTCTTCTTCTTATCAAGTTTAGTTGGGGTTTCCTCGGACGTGACCGACACGTTGGAGGCCTCGGAGTGACATGGCTCGACGGATTCCATAGTCGACACAAGAGCAATTTTGTCAATCTTTTGGAGTGAGTTCTTTTGAATGCTCTTTTGTGGTGTTTTAAGTTTGAACTTTCGATTGAGGAGAGAGCTAGCTTTATATATTGTTTGGTTGGACAATAAGAGAAGTTAATGATGAATCCCATAATAATGGAAAAATATCACAATTTACCTTTAATGCGAAAGCGTTACACCTCGACAAATTTGGAAAATATTATTTGAAAGGAAAGTTTTTAATTAACAAAGCAATAAGTAGAGTTTATATATATGTCTGTAGATTTTAAAATGAAAATCTACGAGCGGTGACAGCAACATACTTAAACATGCAGTTTTTGGGGTTTGGTGCTCATGCTTATTTCCATGTTAATTTATTTGAATTTCGGATAAGTTGTTTCTTAGTGGTCTCTTGATTTTAATTTCGATGATGACATATTTATACGGATTTTGTACTATTTTTAAACACGCTTATATAATATCTTTATCTTAAATACAACATGGAAACATCCTATTTTCTTCTTTATGGAGATATCTTTATTCATAAATTTGTCTTAATTTCTTGAAGAGATTTCAAACTTTGAAATTCATAATCTTATCCGAAAAAAATGCGATGTTAGAATGGGGAAGTGTTTGGAGAAAGTCAAAGAACTCGTAGAAGTAAAATGTTACATATATATAACATTCCAAATCAATTATCTATGTGAAAAAAATAAATACTTTGGGTATTAAACACGAATTTTCCCTATTTTAAATACTACTACTATACGGATTTGCTAAATCTTACAAAATTAAACACGTGCATGATCAGTTTAATTAACATAGAAACATCTATCATGGAAATTAAAATAATGTTAATCTATTCATTAAAAAGTTAGTATATGATATATATATATATGCATGTACACCTTCTTAATTCACCTTATTATCACAATATTTAATTAAAATAATTAAGTGTGGTTTTCTTATAGGGATAGGATAAAAACTCAAACGATATAGGATGCTGAGCTAATCACCTGTATAACATATTCACCGTATATATTTAGAGTGTGTTCACTTGAGAGTATAAATTTATACCTTTAAATTGAGGGATAATATTATGAAGTATAAATTTATACTTCTTTGTGGGGGCTATAAATTTTATATCTTGTTTGGTTGAAGGGATATATACTTATTTATATTCTCAAGGGGACCACAATGTTTATATCTTGTTCAATTTTGAGATGAAATTGATGGATAAAGGAAGAAATATCTAATACACATGGGAGGTATAATATTATACCTCCATTTTGGAGGTATAAATGTATACTCCGGGCAAGGTAAAAAGGGCTGCCCGAAAATTAATACCTCATGCCCGGGTTTTTCTTAAATCGCAACCAAACAAGATATAAGGGAATAAAACAATATTATATTCTTTTACCTCCAAGTGAACACACCCTTAGTGATGTTGATTGATAAGTTTTAGTATTTGTTGATTATAATAAGAAAGGAATATAAATAAAAAAGAAAAAGTTAATGAAGATATTCAATAAATGTAACTAATTAGAAAATAAATTCATATCCATATCCATAAAAGAAAAGAAGGAAAATGTATTTATAATAATTAACTTATAAACTTAATTAGGATGATCAGTATTTTTTTCACAAGTAGATCAAACTCCAAAGCTAGTCTGTTAGTATATTTAGGTAAGATTCAAACCCGTTGGGATGATCTAGTGGCAGAGTGTAAATTTTCCAAGGATTAAATGGTCTCAAAGTCTAAATCTCATTTTCTAACCAAGACCTAATTTTCCGAATGTAATTTACATCTCCTGCTTTCAAGCCCTTGTACAAGGACGGATTTTAGTTGTACTAAATATTAAATTGTTAACGTAACTTTATTCAAGCTTACTATAGAATTTATGAATTTTTGGACCTGTAATTAAGTATTTGACTCACGGCTAGTATCATCATTTACCTTTTATTAAGATAAGGTATTCATTTCAAATCACTCATTTCCCTTATTAAACATAGAATAAAAGGAGTGTGATATTGTGGATGGCAGCTAGAAGTTATATTTGAAGAAGAAGATAAAAAAAAATTGACTTGTATGTTGGAGATAAATTTGATTTTAGCGCATGATAAACAAATTAAAATTGGTTTGAAGAGCCGATGAAAGAAATTATACAAAAATTTATGTAAGAGGAGTAAAAGTTTTTGATCCAACTTTATATCTAATGACTTATTTTTTATTCATCCGGGTTCAGTCACAAATCCAGATATATATTTATAATTTATGATTACAAATATGTCATTGAATATAAGTTTGGATCTGGATCTTTGATCTATTTAACTATTAGACCATCTCATATATACAACTCTCGACAAAAAAAAAAAAAAGATGTTTACATGTTGTTAACAAATGTATATATTTGTTTAGTAAAACATTACACCACCATATAGGTGAGAACTCTTCAATACTAGGGCTGAACAAAAATACCGAATATGCTGTATACCGAAATTACCGAACCATAATTTACCGAAATTACTAAAATTTCGATATACCGAAATTTACGGTACAGTATGATACCGTACCGAATACACACGGTACGGCAACGGTATGATTTTCTTTATACCGACGGAATACCGTACCGTACCAAAAAATCGGTATATGCCGAAAAGACGGTATATACCGAGAAATCGGTATATATACTGTATATACCGTCAATACAGAATTTATTAAATAAAATTAAATTAATACTATACATTTATACTTATAATATAATTAATATTACAATATTATTTTTAATACAACTAGATAATTAAATCAAAATTTATTACAACAAATAAATTAACATAAATAAGCTTCTTACCAATTGATAATAAGCAACTATCGGTGAATGACAAAATAAGCATCTATCTAGTTTATAATAAGCAAATCAAAACAACAAGAAAAAAAAAAACATAACTGATATAAATAAGTATCTCCGTAGTTTATTAGAAACAAATAATAATGTAGGAAAAAGCAACATAGGAAAATAAAATAAGCATCTCAATAATTATATAAAAAGAATTTGAAAACTATAAAAATAAATATAAATAAACGTTTCTCAAATCTATTCATTATTTGTTATAGTCGATGAATCGTTAAATTTGAGTTAATTTATTTGTTTCCTGATATATTGAACATTTGAACTGTTGCTAAACTGTTGGAGGCTTGAAGCTTATTGGCTTTTTAAGTTAATTATTTTTTAAATGTTTAACTATTGGAGCTTCTCAACTTTGTTGGTTAATTATTTTTGAGATGTCGATTAATTATTTTATTGATTACAAGGTGAATGTTTTATTTTTATTTTCGGTATACCGTAAAATTCGGTATGCCGAACCACAATGCGGTATACCGAAAAAACGGTATGGTAACGGTATATTAAATTATGATACTGAATATTCAGTATATCGAAAAACGGTATACCAAAAAGTTCGGTATGGTAACGGTATGAACTTTTTCATACAGATATTTTCGGTATGGTATACGATATGGCAACAAAAATTTGTTATGCCGTACCGATCCACCCTATTCAATACCACACAAAAGATAGGACCA
Organism: Schizonepeta tenuifolia; assembly: GCA_029490685.1. Lineage (NCBI taxonomy): Eukaryota > Viridiplantae > Streptophyta > Magnoliopsida > Lamiales > Lamiaceae > Schizonepeta > Schizonepeta tenuifolia. The sequence continues at coordinate 65,389,976 of CM055960.1, read as the reverse complement.
CTTTGGTGTCCGAAAAACCCTTTTTGTTGTGGTGACCACACAAAGGTGGGACTACATGTAGTACCATCACACCACCACACAAGTGGAAATATACTACAGCACATGCATGCGGGATTAAACCCAAAACCTTTACTAACTTGTGATGTTTCAACTGGCACTGCCTATTCTATTTATTTCCGTAATTCTTATTCCCTCTGTATTAGTTATAAAGTCTCAATTTAAATGGGCACGGGTATTAAGAAAACTGGTAAAATGTTTTTTGAGTGAGGTAAAAGTTAGAAAGTAGGGGTAGTGGTATTGACAAAAGATAGTGATAAAGTTGTTGGAAGGTGGGCCCATCAATGACAAATGAATGTAAATAAGAGAGATTCTTGAGGGTGTATGAGTCTATAAAATGAAATGAGACTTTTTAAAAAATACATGTGAAATATATGAAATGGGACTTTATATGTAATACGGAGGGAGTATTTGTTATTGCAATTTTTCGGTGATGATTATTTTCTAATACAGTTGAAATTTCAAAGTTTGAAATGTACGTTGAGGAATCACTCACATGTTAAATGAATGAAGATACTTCACATTAAGAAGAAATTGATGTTGTTTGAATGTTGCAATTAATATAAAATATTAAAAAATAAAAATAAAATAAAACGATATTTAAAGTACAAAATCCGTATAAATGTTGAACTAAATAAGAATACAAAAATTAACAAGGACATACGCGTGACAATCAAGTAGTTAGCTGTCTTTATTAAAAACTAAGGACATATAAAGTCCACTTATTGCTTTGTTAATCAAGAACTTACCAAATAATAACCTTTTTATTTTATTTACCAAATTTGTTACAAGGTAACGCCACGCATTGAAGTAGAACGGAAATATTTTTCCATAAGTTTGGGATCCATCAGTAATCCTCTTTTTAGTCAAACTTTCAAGCAACACAAAAATATCATGAAATTAAGTAAAAAAGAATTTCTTGTTTCACACACTTTCACGTGTAGTTAATCTTTGAAGTCAAAATATTCACGGTATTTAAATTAAAAAAAACAAAACATTCCTCATACAACTTGAATTCAATCTTAACCCTAAATTATCATGAGAGTCAGAAACTTTCACCAGCAGTTTTCCGTGCTAGAGAGTTTTCGACTTCTCAAGGATTGTGGGCGACCAAAACACACGCCCACAAACAAGAGACGACACTGGCTAAGCTACATGGTGGATACAACGGTGGCGCCCGACACTCACCCGCCATTGTATGCCTATATATTTCTTTTAGTTTAGGTATTAGGCTCTCTACAGCCGCGAGCATTTGAGCGAGCTCGCTGACCACTTTGATCGCCACGTGGTGGCGAGCTCGCAGCACTCACATTGGCGAGCTCGAGCTCGCCAATTTTTTTTTTAAATGAAAATAAATATTTTATTCATTAAATTAAAAACATACATGGAAAAAATGCGAAAAATTACATGTCGTCTCCGAAACGTTTCCAAATTTTTTCGATCAAATCATCATCGAGTTTTGCGTGTGCTCTTTGGTCTCGAAGTCTTTCTTTTCGCTTCAGGAAGTCTGCGAAGCTATCCGGGGCTCCTTGTCTCGTACTCGAACTCGGTTGGGCTTGGGAGGTTGTTTCTTCGTCCGGGCTCCAATTAGTTACAGAATCGCCCTCATCTTCAACTATCATGTTATGCAAGTAAACATCTCTTCGGCTCTGTCGGGCACGAGAGAGTCTTGACAAAGGTTGGCCAAGATGGATAAATGTCGTCAGCTAGATAGTAGCCCATCTTGTGCTGAGTGCCGTTTGTGAAGAAAGTTACCGCGGGGCTCTTTCCCTGTAGAAGATCTTGGAACACGTCAGACTGGTTGAGCACATTGATGTCGTTGTTTGAGCCGGCAACTTCGAAAAATGCGTGCTAAATCCATAAATCTTGAGAGGCAACAACTTCAAGCATGACTGTGGGGTGCCCCTTCTTCTGATTCGTGTACGCCCCTCTCCACCCATTCGGACAGTTCCTCCACAGCCAATGCATGCAGTCGATGCTACCAAGCATGCCCGGGAAGTAGTGCTTCGATTCGTGCATTTGCAAAAGCCGGTTGCAGTCAGTCGTGTTTGGTGTCTGCAAATACTCGCTGCCGAATGCAGATATGATCGCTCGACAAAAATAATCAAGCGATTGCCGATCAGTGCTGTCTTCCATCCATAGATACTCGTCGTATTGATCAGCGCATCCGCCATTTGCGAGTTGCCGCAACGCCATATTGCATTTCTGGAGTGACGTGAACCCCAGTTTCCCCGTTGCATCCGCGCGCTGCTGAAAATAAGGCTCTCGAGCCTCAACCGTCCTGAAGATTGTGTTGAACAATGTTTTGCTCATACGAAATCGGCGTCGGAACACGTCTTCGCCCCACGTTGGAAACTCAGAGAAGTAATCCGCATTAAGACGGATCTCGGCATCAAGGCGGTCACGAAGCACCACCGTCCTTTTCCTCTTTGAACTTTGGGCAGCAGCAGCAGCGGCCACCGCCTTTTCCTCCTCTTCCTCGGCGATTGCGTCAACGGCCTTCACCATGAGATTGCTGAACATCACGGGAATTTGACCACTAAACTGTCGGAATTCTTCCATTCTAGCGTTGAAATAATCGTCGTCGCCCGACATGATTTTTTAAATGAATGAAATAAACAAAAATATGAAAGTGTTGAGGAGATTTGAGAGAGAATTGAAGAGATTGGTGTATGAAATAAGAGAAAAAAATAAGGTATTTATAGGTGTTTTCAAGATTGCTAGTGACCGTTGGCGATCGCAACGGCTAGCGATCGCGCTAACCAACGATCGCCAAGTATCCTCCCACGTCAGCGAGCTCACCAGCGCTTGAGCTCGGCGTAGCGAGCACGCTTGCACGCGCGTCGAGCTCGCCAACGGGGTGCGAGCGTGCTATTGAAGCTCGCTGGGACAGCAAGCGCGCCACTGCCCACAGCCTTAGCCCGGGTCCTACCAGTCGCGTATTATACCATATAATTAGAATATGGTTTTAATGTACGTAATTTTGAAATTCAAACCTGTGGTTATTACTGTAAAGCCTGAATGATACTACTAATATTCATGAACGTTTTTTATTGCTTATATTTGTCATCTGATAAAATGTCTTCGCATTAATTATATTTAGACAACAATTTCACATACACAGTGTAGTCTATTTGAAAAAAACAAAATCTACCAAAATTCAGCTTTAAAAAAATCCTCAAATAAAATATAATAAAGAAACAGAATCGTTGAAAAAGAATGCTAAATTCTACAAAAGAAAAATACAAGAAGAGATCTCTCGTGGACGTGGGTAACCCGCAGCCGTTAACCGAGGGACACACCGGGTAAAATCCCGCTTCTGTGAACAACTCTCTTAAGAACAATTGAAACTTCCTCAGCCTCATTGTTAAACAAGAGAGGTTGCAAAGCCCACAACTCTTTGATTGTGGAATCATGTTGGAGTAAACCCAAGAAATTTATGCCCACAGTAACGTTACTACAACAAACATCAAGAATGCCAAACCAAAGCAAAGGCCAGCTATCGCAGTAAACGCCTGTGGGAATGGGAATATCAAAATCAGAAATGCACATTGGAAAAACGAAACAAACTACCAGAATTCTTGTTTCACGTACCTTCCCTTGGGATTCAAACCCGAACTTGATAGTGAACCACGATAATCCTCGATCCACGAATGGTGCAAGTGCCAGAGCCCTGTCGGGAAGAACCTACCGAGTCAATTTTTTAAAAACATCTCTAGTAGTTGAGTATTGTGCATACACCACTACAAACTCAAATGACATCAACTTAGTGGGAATCAAAGCAACATATAAGAACGAAAAATTTCAATGACATGCAAATTCAAATGTTTCAAATTCCCAATCAATCTTATTATCAGAACCTATTAAACTTCTCAGCACAAACCCAAGATCATCATGCATGAAAAAGCAATGCAGCATTAAAAATCAAAGGTTCATTGTAAAATTAGCTTAGGTACTGCTTGAACAAAATTACTAAAATGCCGGACAATACAGGAAGAAAACAACTTATTGGTATCTTGTAGTGCATGGAATGCAGTGACATAAGGAGATGTAAAAAAGAGAGGCATGCGTGGGGAAGTCACAACTCTTTAATTCATGAATTTTGATGAACAATGAAAAACAAGCCCACAAACTGAAACTAACCCCTATGAAGATGTTAAAAATATGGTTCGGCAGCTCACCCTCCAGCACGTATGAGCTTGGTTACTTGGCTTCCTGCCCACACCATAGCCATCACTTTGAGAAACCTGCAAACAAGAGTAACTTCTCAATATACTTGAATTACAAAAAAAACAATTGAAAGAATATTTTACCTTTCTGCAGCTGCCACATAACCCATTTTAGTAGGTGCAGGAGCGACATAGAACCTGTCAGCATGTCAAGTGAGAAAAATCATAGCAGATAAAAGAAAATAAATAATTGATCTCATTTTTTACGTTTCTTCGACCTTTTTCAATGGGTAAGTAAATCACTCACCACACAACCAGGAATGTAGTGAGGTAGTAAGCAGTATTTAGTAAGCCATAGGACAAAATTCCAGAGATACCATATCTCTTTAATCTGGCCAATGTCCTGAATAGCTCAACAAAGGAGAATAGAGCAACATTAGAAAATATGATAATGCTCTTGGCAAGTAAACTGATCATAGCATCAAAAGCAAGCTACTCTCAAAAAAGGCTTGACAGAACAGTTTTGACAAGAATCTATCCTTAATATCAAAGTACGAGGAAGCATAAAGCAGTTGCATTGATGTAATTTCATTATTTAAAATAACTATATCCAGTAAAATAACTGCACCAAAAAAATCTGGCAAAATAATAGGAATATATGCAGAAATATAATCTGCATTGGAAGATGCAACTATATTGGCTTGGTCAAAAACTAGTTTTTAGGCGTCACGTCAATAACAACTAAAAATTTGTATGGCAGCTCGAATATACTCGTTTGATGAGACAGCATGAGAATTATCGTCCTTTCCATTTGAACCTAACACAGATATAATTGGAAAATTCTCAGGAACAGACTGAACAAGAAAGTAGCTTTCTAACTCATTCTAAGATCACAGATTGTGGAAAGTTTGGTGATAATAAATCATCTAGAATACCTTGCTTCTCCACAGAACTGCCATCAAAACCTGAAGAGTCCGGTACCTAACAATGCATTAAATGACATGTATTAGATGAATATACATCCAAAGGTACGGGAGGGGCGGGCGAATCAGCACAATATGCAAAGAAGCAGCAAAGATATAGATATACCCAACAATAAAGCTGCAGCAGGTAGTAGATAATAGACTCCGATACTAATCAAAAGGCACCATACATCCTAGCAGAATATATAAATACGGCAGTATAATTCATTAACAGGGCCTAACAAGTAACGGGAGGGGCAAGAACCTCAGGAGATCTAATTAACCATGATTAGAGTTGCAGAGAGTATATTGGGCCAGATCTTTTGAGGACTCATATATCAGGGTAAACAAAAAGCAAAAGTCCGACCAAACATAGTTTGACACTACACCAGCCAGATATGATAACATCATCACAGTTTGACACAACATCATCCAAGAAATTATTTAAGTTCAGCAAAGCCTTATAAATAATGGAAAATCGAGAACCTTTTAAACAAAAATACTATATCTTAAGATGGCTATCAATTTGAGTACTTCCTTCGACGTATAGGCCTATTTGTTTGTCATCCAGAACGGCTAAATATGTGAACATAGAGGACCACATGTATGATGCAATGCAGAAATGATAAAAACACAAACAAAAATTTAGAATGCAGTATTACAATTTACAGGCATCAATGCAATTGTTCTCTTCTCAAAATTCTAATTACCTAGCAACCAGGAGAAAAGGGATGGAATCATGGAAGGATTAACACCTTACCCTATACCTCTTTCTAATATTGTAAATCTAATTTGCAGTATCTTTAATTGATGGATAAAATGCAATAGGGCGAACATAAAAAAATATACTGTAACAAAAAAAAAAAAAAAAAACAGAATTGGGAATGACAATTGCCAACTAACCCTAAAGGTTGTTAGAAGTGAACAAAAATCACAGTAGAGGAAAAATTGCTCCAAAAATCACACTGGCGAGCTTCGAAACAATTCAAAATAAATGAAATGAAACGCTCACACTGGCGGCGTCGCCGGAAGTAGCAGAGCATAACCGAGGGAGATGGATTTTGGCGGGAAACGGAGTTCCGGAAAATCGAGCGGCGAAGAGCGGCGGCGGCAGTTGAGGCGGACGACGAAGGCTGACGACGGAAGCAGTGACGGGATTTAACGACAGGGAAATGCTCATTGTTGAAGAAAGTGAAACCACGAATCAATCATATGTTGAATTACTCGCTGACGTGATTAATGAATGAATGGAAAATCATACTACCTTCTTTCCTTCCATTTTTCTTTTTTACTTCTCAAATAAAACACGCACACACCCATTTCTTCATTTTTGTATTTCTTTAAGGGGTGGAAAAAATATTTTCTCCTATTTAATGTCTTTTTTACATGTTTACTTTCATAGAAATTAGCGTATAACCCGTCGAAAATTCATGGAAAATTATAAAAATTAATAAAATTATTAAATAGTACTAATATGTGATAAATTAAAATAAATATTATTTATTAATTATTTTAATGTTAAATAATTCGATTATGCAATCTACTAAACTCGCTTATAATTTATATCTCTTAAACACATCTCAAATTCAATTAAAAGTAATTTTACCACATGTTTATGTCTCAAACCCATATAGTTATGTTTGTTAAAAATTATAACTACTTATTACTTTCGATAATTGTTAAATCTCTATTCTTCTACAAAACTGATGTGGGCAAAAATATATTTCTCTCTCAAAGGAAAGCGACTTTTGAGCTGAATTTTTTAGTTTTTTATTAAGAAAAAGAGGCAAGAAAAGGAGCAGGTAGTGAGAGAGAAAAGAGATATATAGATATCGAATAATACTATAGATGTTAAGATTGTCTATAAGATGAAAGTGACCCTAAATACCCCACATTATGAATTCAACACAAGATTAAGATAAAAAAAAATAAGTTAAACCATTGCTTCACAATCATCCCGTCTACCCCGACGGTTCCGACCTAGAACCGACCTATTGACTACAATACTGATTTTAAATTATATAAATAATTATCTTCCAAATATATTCACAAAAAAATTAATGATGATATTTGTTTTCTTTTTACCTGAAATTAATATTTAATTATATACATAACTATGTTCCAAAAATATTTATACAATATTTAATAAATAAAAAATTAATTATAAATTGTAGTAGTATTATACAAATAATCATCTTCCAAATATATTAATAGAAAAATAAATGATGACATTCGTTTTCTTTTTTACCAGCTTCGAGAATAACTTTTTTAATTGATAATAGAACTTCAAGAATTGTTTCACTATGTACTTGGTAGTTTTTCCTTATTACAAAACTTTATGTGGAATGATTGTGATTCATAAAATTATTTAGTCAATGATATAAGATAAAAATTTACCATGAATATCCTTAATTTTATGAGTTCAAAATTATATATATTAAAAAAAAAGAGTTGTCCCGCAAGTACTGAATTGGCCCATCTACGCGCACGATTCTTGATTCTTGGTCGAAATTGACTCCTTGATAAATCGTTAGTAATTTTTCTGTCAATTTTCCTACATATTCTCCGTTTTCCAACGGAGACAATTAATAAAACAATTTGAGATGATGTGTTTAGGATTATTAAAACTTGTTTGAAATTTATATACTTGTACTTGTTTAAAATTCGATTAAAAAATTAGTCATTTGTGTTCCTTTTTGAAAAAAAAATCCGTATATTAGTCTACCGCCACAATTCTGCTTCGGAACTGGCCCGTTGACCACCACTGTGATTTATAAGTGCGTAATTTATAAAAATTATTTAGAATTTATATAGATCCAAAAATTTAATAAAATAATTATTGTACTATTCGTTAATTGTCCTTAATCGTATAGTGATATTCGTGAATTAAAATTATAAATTATGCAAAGTTGAAAACCCAACTACAAATAACGTAAAAATTATTTTATGGATGACTATTATAGATTTTAGAAAATACATGAAAAAAAAGCAAAAAAATAAAAAATTTCTCGAGTGTCGGTTGGGAATTAGCTCGTCTACCGCCACGGTTCCAGGTCAGAATTGACCCGTTGACCACAATTTTGATTTATAAATGCACAATTTATGACTATTCTAGATTTTAGAAAATACATGAAAAAAATGAATAGAATGAAAATTTTAAAATTAATAAGAATAAAGAATGAAAATGTGTCACGTCGGATCTCGAGTTGAGATACCCGTCAGTTGGGAATTGACCCGTCTACCTAATTAATTGACAAATTAGAAATTACTTATTTTTTTATCAAATTAAATAAAAAATTATTAGACTATTTTCAAATTTAATTCGGTCAACCAATAAATTATCCAAACTATTTTGGAACCATTTAGAGCATGTACTATAAGGGTCTTGTTACACCTAGGTTTAAGCACTGGGAAGCGTGATTTTAATGATTGGTGGTGTTGAGTTAGACATAGGTTGATTATTCCACTACAATGGGGTTGAGTAAGACCTAGGTCTAAGCACTAGGAAACGTGATTTTAATGATTGAATAGATTTTATTTTGTTATTTTTTTATTTGTAATAAATATTATAAAAACTAACTTAATTAAATTCAAAAATTAATAAATGACAATTTTATTGAATTAAAAAAAAAGACAATAACTAAAAAAAATACAATAATTAGGAAATAAATAAAAACACAATAACTATTCGCGGAGTGGACCAAAACTTGCCCAAATCTCTTCAATCATATCCTCCATAAGGCGGTCGTGGGCACGTGCATCCTGAATTTGAGCTTGTCTCTCAATAACTTGGCGAAGTGGCACTGGCGCCCCTTGATGGACTTGTGCCCTGTTCACGTTTGCATCGCCCCTTGCGCTCGATTCAGCATGGAATTCAGTTGCCCTCGGTCCTTCATCTTCAATTATCATGTTATGCAGAATAATGCAGGCATACATGACATCACATAAATGCTCCCGAAACCACAAGTGAGCAGGGCCTTTTATGATTGCCCAACGAGCTTGCAGGACGCCGAAAGCCCTTTCAACGTCTTTACGCGCAGCTTCTTGCATCCGAGCGAATCGCTGTCTCTTCGGATCTGTTGGCGCATTGAGCGTCTTCACGAAAGAGGCCCACTTCGGATAGATGCCGTCGGCGAGATAATATCCCATACGGTGCGGGCAGCCGTTTGCAGTGAAAGCAGTTGACGGCGCTCTACCATTGATGACGTCGTTGAAGACAGTGGACTGATTGAGCACGTTGATATCGTTCAGAGAGCCGGCGAAACCGAAAAAAGCATGTCAAATCCACAAATCTTGCGAGGCGAGAGCTTCAAGGACGAGGGTTGAAGATTTATTTCGTCCAGTGTACAGTCCTCTCCAACCCGTTGGACAATTCTTCCATTGCCAGTGCATACAGTCGATGCTTCCAAGCATTCTGGGAAAGCCGTGCGTCCTCTCGTGCAATGCAGTGATCCGGGTAATGTCAGCCTCGTTTGGCCGCCTCAAATAGTAGTCACCGAAAGCAGATATGATGGCTCGGCAGAAATTCTTGAGGATGTTATTGCCCGTTGTATTGCCACAGTGCAGATATTCGTCGTATTGATCGGCTGCTCCACCATTGGCTAGTTGCCTCAGAGCAACGGTGCACTTGACCCAGGGGTGGAACCCCAATCTTCTAGTGGCATCCGGGTGTTGCTGAAAATAATGCTCCCGATCCTCAAGAGTTTGAGTAATTCTTAAGAATAGGCGCTTGCTTATTCGAAACCGCCGGCGGAAGACAGCATCACCCCATATAGGGTGGTCGACAAAATAATCCCGTCGGAGGCGTTGTTCGGCCTCCTCACGATTCCAGTGCAGGTACGTCCTCGTATCCTGGTCGTCGTCGTCGTCTGACGAATCAGACTCGGCCACTATTTGGTAAAGCTCTCTGGCTCGCTGCATACGTTGGCGACGTCGCGCCTCCGCCTCTTCAGCATTGTAGCTCGCGCCCGTCCAACTCATAATTTTTTTTTTTTGAAAAAACGAGTGAATTTGTATGATGAATGAATTAGATGAATTGATGTGGTGGTGTGGTATGGATGGATTAATGTGGTGTTATGGTGGGATATATATAGGAAAAAATTGGAGATATTACCGTTGATATTTCACATATATACGTTGGACACAAAAATATACCCGTTGATTTCTCTATTTTTTAATCAGAAAATAAAAAAAAAAGACAGGACCAATGGGGACACGCCACGTGTCCCCATTTTGCAACCGGGCGGAGTCGAGGGAATGACACCGCGATCGCCACCCCCTTCGACACAGGGGAGTGTCGATCCCCCACTCCGGCATCGACACAGGGTGTGTCGAGTGGGGGGTGGGTCGATCTCGCTCGACACCACGATCGACACCCCCCTTTAGACTCGCGCTGCATATGCTCTTATTCTGTCAACTAATAAATTGGTTCCCTAATAAAAATAATTATCTATTTGACCAATTAATAAATTGACCAAAATAAAATAACTTAATCTATAAAAATAAAGCAGTTATTTATTCGGCCGATTAATAAATAAATTGGCCAAATAAAACTCTTACAAAAATAATTATCTATTCGGCCAATTAATAAATTGATCAAATTAAATTAAACTATAAAATATAGTTATTTATTCAGCCGATTAATAAATAAATTAGCCAAATAAAACTGGTGGAACAAAAGATGAGAAAATACACATTGATTATAGGTATTTATAAGCTTTTCAATAGGTGAAGTTTCATTGAGAAACCGATGTGGGACACAAGATTTTAGTATAGATATTTAAAATCTATTATTTTGCATTTAAAAATTCAAAAATTTGAGAATTTAGATAAATATGAATGGAGGAATATAAATGGTGTCACGTAGGATTTTTTTCAAAGTAAGAATCGTTTTACTTTTAGTAATATAATGATGGGCAACCCTTTTCCATCATTTTCTCTCCAATATTGGATAATATTATTTTTGGTTAATAGTGTGAAAATATTTGGAAGAGTGGGGAACCATCCAACCTAGTAACATGAGATAAAAAAAAAAAGTTGGAAATTTTTAATATTTTCTCATTTTTTTATTTTGCAATAAAAACTTTTCCATCAAAGTAACGCACTCTAAAGGTAAAAAAACGCACAATTAGAGAGATTTTGAGAGTAAATAATGTCCAAATATATTTGTGGATCTAATCCGAAGGGGAAAAAAAATTATCTCACTTTTCTTTTTATTTCAACTTAAATTTAAATCTTAAGGATGATTTCACTGAGTGCTCCAATTGTCATAATTTGGTTTGGTACCAATCAAATTGCAATTATATATTTATAGTACATAATTATTGACATGTTAGATTGTTTCTTTGAAAAGGTTGGACGTCGTCGGGGTTTATTCAACTTAATACAAATATAAACAAGAGGATTTAGAGTAAAAAGGAAACAAGTCATCGAGATCGAGGCTTTCTATTAATTTCGTTAGAGATAGCCTTTGGTGTGGTAGATCATACTATGTCGTTCCCTTCATTTTAAATTTTTAAATAATTAATAAAACTTAATAAATTTTAATCGACAGTAATAAATCCTAATTAAAAATAATAAACACTCATTAAATTAATAAATCCTAATTGAATTTAAATATCTCTAATTCCTCAAAAATTAATTCTAACTCCCTAATTATGGGAAAGTGTACGTAGCTAAAAGTTCTTAATTCATTATCCAGCTGAATTCACCTTCACAAATCTTAAAAGAAACAAAATTCATTAACCGTATATTATTCTAATAATAACAAAATTATTGACCTTATAACGAAGATGTCCCAACATAAGAAATAAACAATCTGTACGCCTATTCCCCTCATTGATTCCAAAAGGTTTATGGTAACAGAAAACAGCATGTACATGTATAATAGAATTTCTCGACAAATATCAATCCCAAATCCTGATAATGCATGCGCAAAACAATAAATCAAAGATTATAGAAATTAATACAAACCGCAAAAACTAATCTTAGAAGACATAAGAAGCTTGTCCCAAATGGGGGAGGCATTTAATTTGTACAACCAATATATATATGTGTGTATATCCTACAGTTTCTAATCCCCCCTTCGAGCCATGAATTAAAGAATTGTCACTTGCTAATTAATTCCCCTAAGAAACTGGGGAGATGAAAGACATTAATAAAAGCTCTATACATCACAAAATTACACCACCTACCAAAAAGCCAGAATCATGCAATACATTTGATTCTAATCTAGTATCTCATATTAGGCTTCCCGTTCAGTCACCAATGGCGAAGCCTTTCTAGGCATCGCAAAAATAGGCTCTCGATAACGAACCCTGTGTAAGGTTGGGACACTCATTGGATGTCTTAATCCCAAACACGAACCAGATATCATGGATAGTGGCCACAGAGTGAAAGGTGCGCTATTTGACGCGGAAGTCATGCCTAAATACAGTCAGATTCTGTGTAAACTTGTCCCTGTTCTTGGAATCCAGGCTTCGGGTTATATCAGCCATTAATTTATCAAAACAAGATGCAAGGCGCTGATGCTGATCGACAGGCTGCAAGATGAAAGTTTGATTAACAACATGCGTGGCCATCAGTTTAATAATATAACTTCTTAATTTACTATCATCTCTCACGTTATCATTCTCAAATACATGTGTGGAAGGTAGAGTTAAGGTTTTTATCTGCTGAACACAGTAACCTTTATGTTTCCAATAAATACAATAGATATTTTCAATTTTGGCTGAAGATTTTGATACATAAGCAGAAAAAGTTTAAGAACTCTATGTTGTAAGAAGTAACTTCCAGGAGGGTTTACCTGTGAAGCCAAAATACGAGCTTTCAAGTCCGTAAACATCTGCATTGTGTATAGCTCATCAATCAGTGGCCATTTGAAACGTTATGTAATAGACTCATCATACAAGTCAAAATATTAAACATATTCAGGAACTTTTAAAACAACCCAAAATTCGATCCATTGCATCGTGGTTCTTTAATTAATAAAGCATGGGATATGCAGCTAAAACCAACTCTAAAAATAATGGAACATGCTAAAACCAAGAGCATGAAGCAAATAAAACAAAGATGCCGGAATAGCCAATATATCATCAAGTACAAGTGGTCTTGTGTTTAAATCTTTCAACATTTTATACAGTATTAGGGAATAAAAGTATATCAGGGCAAATACAACAGAATCAACCTTCAATATGAGAAATTAAAGGATCAGGGTCAAAAAGTAACAGCCAGATATACCTGCTCATTTATAAGAATCAAGCTTAACATTGGCCGGCTCAGACTCCATTGGTTGCTGCAGTCCTCAAACAAAACAATCTCAAAGAGGGTTTTCAGTATCTGCGGCAAATTAAGCTTTCATTATAGTTTATGAAAATGAAATCTGGAAAGACAATTGCATAGCAAACAAGTTCAATCCGCAAACAATAGTGTGAATACCATAATCTGTGTCAAACACTCAATATGTTCTAAAAACTTCAATATAATCCACAAAAATGTTTGATGATCTACCAATCTTATAGAGCTTTGCTATCTAATGTTTGCTTATGATACCAAATTAAGAGCTGAAATATGGGATATGGTTCAAAGAAGTCTATTGGATTTATTGGTCAACGTAAACTATGAGAAAATGTCCTCTTATGCAAATGCACTGGTTTCAAAATAGGTCTGGAAATGTTACAACACCCCAGACTAAAAGTCTAAAAATATCGAAAACTTACTTCCGGGAGCAATGCTGGGCACTCTGCAATATGCCTGGCAAGATTAACTGCAGCTGGTGATGAGGGGGGCTCGCCGGTGCTGATGTTGTTGAAATAAAAAGCAGCCAAATTATCAACTGCGGACGCGCACTGAGAGGATATACCAGCATCTAGACCTTTGAGTCCCGACTCAAGTGAACCAACAATGTGCATGAAGGTGTGAGTATCAAGACTCAGTACAAAGAGAAGATGGCTGTTAAAAAGAACCTCCACAAATGCAAAGTATGCCTTTGTTAACTGCGAGAAAAAGGATTTTTGAGAGAAACTTCATTAATCAATATCTGATAATGGAAAAGAAAACTACAGACAAAATTAGGGACCTCAACACACTCATCGGTATCTCACTCTCGTATGTCGTTGTACGGAGAGTAGTTAAGATTTGTTCGTTACATGAAGAAGGAAAAGAAATTCACATGTTTGCTCTTTGATGGACTTACAACAAGTACAGTTCGACACTCCTCGATAACTATTATAACTACCTACCACTAAAATGTCCAGGGTCAATAGGATCCGTGAGATTTTAAGAAAATGAAGAGTGTTGATTCTGACAAAAAACTAAAATACTGAAAGCAATTGACGATTCTGGAAAGACTGAAGTTCCAAACAAACCTTCCTGTAAGCCAAAATGTCCGCCAGTGGAATTGACAGGGTCATCTTGAGAGCAATATCAAGTGCATCAGCTAGTGCTCTATCGCCATATAGTTCAAACACCCCAAAGTTGACATAATTCCCAGCAAGCGCTGTAAAATTGATTTGTAAAAATGAAAAATCAAAGAGCAAATAAGAAAGAAATATATTAATATTCCCATGCATAAGATATTTCATTATCAATGAGGTGATGCAAATGGTAATGTCAAATTTTCTTATGCAACATATTTAATTACATTTAACTAAATGAAAAGTACATGTGCAAAGGACTAAAAGAAAAGTACAGATTCTATTCTAGTACCATGTTCTGAGTTGCATTTATGCATGTTCCATTCAAGACACCTTACAAGGAAAAAGACTGATACGAGTATAGTCTTTTTACTCTTAAAGTGGTTCAACTGCAGGTGATATCTACCAATAAACTAAATGAGAGCTGACATGCGTAAATGTATTCAAGATGTAAAGCAACGCCCAACATTATGCAGAAGCATAATTGACAAGGATAAAGATAATGATTGCCAAGTAATAATTCCACCATAGAAGAACAAGAAACCAAGTTAACTTGTTACCAAAAACGAAGGTACAGAAGAACACTCCAATTTGATATTTAGAAGCATGAAGATAAAGACTTTTACCTCGTGAAAGAATAGTTAAGGAAATCCATATTCCCTTGTATTTGAAGCCGTATATGTCACTAGTACTTGGAACAGATAAAATTCTTGTGCCGTATGCAACAAGCAATTTGCTAACTTCTCTAAAAAGAAGTATACCATTTGGAGATGAGATATCAAAAGTCAAACGCTGTGTTTTGTTTAACACAAACTCAGCCATGAATTTCAGCAATGGTGTTGTCACCTATACATGAGTTGCCAAGTCATATTTCATAAATTCAACAAAGCAAACAAACAACATTGAGTAGCACACAACAGTTTTTTTTTTTTTTTTTTTTTTTATAATAAAAAAATTATTTAAAAGAAAAAGGGATAAAAGAACAGATAATTGTTTCATCTGCCCTCTTTGAAGGGGTGTGAGTGGGTTCTCCACATATTTGCTACTTTGTGTAAAAAGAAGGAATGATGAAGGAAGAATTTCATCAAAGATAATTACCAATATCCTCCTCCGTAGCTTAAGCTTAAGTTCATCACTCAATATGGTCAGAATTAGGTCAAACAACAGTAGAACCAGAGTTACCACCCAATACAAATTTATCAACACAGTTTCACGTACTAGGTTTCACAAAACACACACACACACACACACACAAAAAAAAAAAGGGAACTGCCTAGCATGTTAATGATCTTATGTCTCTGTTTCAGGTTGTCAGTAGAATGCGAGAGACATAACTTATGAAGAACAATCTTTATAAACCAACCTCCGGTTTGTCAGCCCAATGCGAGATTCCTCTTAGCAGAATTGGCATGTGAGCTGGATAAATCCAGTCAAAGAGAAGCCCGTAAGTCCTGCGGCTGAAAAACGGAACAGAGAAGAGTTTATAGTAGCCTGAAGCATGACCATGTGTTAATTCACATCCATCTATACTAACCTATTTGTGGCCATTGCTATCCCCCTCAGATCTCTCATCAATCCAATTAGGGCATATTTCACAGAATCAGTTCGAAACATGGTCTCAGGGGTTGATTCCAAAGTGATGAATACCTATATGATGCCAAAAAATAGGTCAACAACCATCAATAATAAAACTTAAAAACCTTGAAAGTCTGTCAAATTTAGTGATGCAATAAGTCAGTAATCACATACAAAATTGAGGAACTTCCTTATATCTTTTGATTCTCTGCAGTAACCTCAAGTTTATTGCACATAAGTATTAAAAAAAATAAAAATTAAAAAAAGACCAAGATTAATTGATAAGGCTGATCAATCTGCTTTTTTCTTACTCTGCTTCTATTTGACCAAAGGCCATGCGTCAGGTAAGGTTTATGCTGTAAAAGCACCATATAACATCATTTTCAGAAATCATCTTTAATGGCAAAAGAACTCTGACAATGTAAATTTCGCATAGTAGGGAAGTTCCTCTCCAAGGAACTCTTTAATTAAATAAACATCAATGTACCAATAAACTAGCAAAGATACGAATAAATAAAGCACAATAAGATAGTAACAAGATTTTACATAGAAAGCATCCTCGAACAAACTGAAAGCTGATTAATTTATCTTATCATGACTTTTATATTTTTTTTCTTGTTTATAAGAAACAATATAAATATAAGTGGCATAGGTTTGCAATTGACAACTAGAGATATGCCTGCCACCCTTGCCAACAGAATTGAACAAATGCATTTACGTTTAGAGTCGCTTGGTGGGCCTTGAATAAAGTCAAAAACCATATATTAAGTAAGTGCATCTCAGGAAAATGGGGGTACAAAGAACATAAGGAGGAAGAACATCAGTATACCTGAAGCAGAGGATCCATTGAAGATTTGAAGAGGGCGGTACTGTCTTCAAGGAATATTAACCAACCAATAGTGTAGTAGAACGTTGTTCTGCTCCTAGAGCATCTATACTCTTCAAGAAATGGGAAATGCTTTGTCTAAATTTAGAAATGAACATAAAATGTGTAAGTGAGGGAGGGTATAAGGAAAAAAAGAGGCATGACTAGAAAGCCCTGTCATAAATAAAACAGAAAGGCCTTACGGTGTGGTGAGCTACAATGAACTTGATTGTGTCCAACTTGAGTAGTAACTTTCCGGTCATATAGCTTTAAGAAAACAAAATAGATGTGCTTACAAGATGAAGAACCAAATTTTTTTAAAATACTGAACAAGAAAACATACCCAGATGCCAGCTCCAAGAACAAACTCAAGGTTTGGTCGATAACTTCTTCACTCTGCAAACCAAAAAATGAGATGTTGAATAAATAAAATTCCAGAAACAAGAGTAACAGGAGACGAAAATAGAAAAACTACCTCTGTATAACACTTGAGATTTGTAGCAATTTTCCGAACAAAAAAGTCCAAGAGCAATAGATGATCGTTTAGCCCAATGAGTTCAGATAACCGGGCATACAACTGCTGCAACAATTCAGAAAACCTCAGACACTTATATTAAACAATTCAGAAAACCTCACACTTATATTAAACTGAATGATAATAATCATCATGAGCATAAGGAAGACTAACTTTACCTTTGATGAGTGCATAGCCTGATCACCCACATAGGACTTCCTGAAATTCTGGAAAAATGTAAGTATTGCACGGTCTAGTCTTTGCTTGCTTAATTCACTGTATCTCTGTCAGATGCAAAAGTACAAAGCATGTGCTTCAGTATCATCTCAAAAATGAGATGGCTGTAAAGTTTAGAAGGCTAAAAAAGAGAAGAGAGCCATTTATGCTTTCTGGACTTCCAAAAGTATATATTTAAATAAAATGATAATGTTTCAAACTTACACTTTCACCTGTTATACTTCTTCAACATGAAGTGCTTTTTTTTTCCCTTTTATAAGAAACAATATTTTATTATAATGGAAACATGATGATAGTGAGCAAATAGGGACAAGATGTCCACCGGTCCACCCAATCGTTTTTTCTGAAACATCAAACACCAATCCATGCAATATCATTTACAGAGAAATTCTTGCTATTTAGATCTTTAACCCAACCCATACATTCTCAAATGACTCCTCAATATCCCGAAAGACCTCCTGTGTCTTTCCAGTCAAATAGACCAACAAGGTACATGAATAATGACCCATTAAATAATCTGCCCTTTATCAAGAGGTAGTAGCATAAAATAAAATAGGGCATTATTATTTGATAAGCAGTTAGATGTTCATTTATGTAATGACGGAGTGCAGTTTTGGACATTCTAAATATCACTCCTTAATTTAAATTTAAGAGCTTAAGATCTTTATGTTAGGTACAATTATTCTTAATTCATATCCCCTTTCTTGAAAAATATGCAAAGCCAAAATAGGGGTAAACATCAAAAGGATGATAAGCTCTACATAATAATTACAGCATTAATTGATTGATTAATTATTGTGATTTCTTCTTAGAGCACAAAATGCAAAGTAGAACTAGGAGGGGGAGACAAGCCAAAACAATGTCTGTTGCTTCAGGTTAACTTCATGTGCACCTTCTTAACGATTCCTTTTGAGCTAAACGCATTAATATCGAGATGAGTAGGCTAAAACAGGAGCAAACGACCTTCATCATTAGTCTCTGGAAATGAAACTATATGTACTCTTAATAGCAACCTTAATCCATTAATAAGTAAATATCGTCATAAAAGCTCCGTGAAATATTTCTAGTCTTACATGACTGTGTAACCCACTGTCAGCAACATTAACTAGCCGCAGAACACGAGCTGCAAGTTCTGCATCCATTACTTCTTGTGATTCGACACTGCGAGTGATACACGAATCAACATGACTACCAGTAATATGAAATATGAAAAAAAAAATAAGAAGCAAAGAAAGAAAGGTTACCTGCAACCTACGGATTGCTTTATTTTTAAAATAGCAGCAATTATATGTACAATCCAAGCAAGCTTGGCTTCAATCACAGAAAGTTCAGCAGTATCACCACCTTGTAGCTGTGCTCTTTCCTATTAAAAAGAAAAGGAAAAATAACACGGTGTATTAATGTCCAAAAGCAAATTAGGTCATAAAATACAACAGTCATACAGTTCAACATACCACATAAATTTGCAAAATAGGCTCCATGATCTTGATAATGAACAAGCTGCTGTTTTCATACTGAAACAAGAAAACTTAAGGTCAAATACATGAGAATGCAAGGTAATTAGAAAATTAAAGATCACCGACTTGATCAAAATCATATTTAACCTTGAATCTGCAAAGATATGGAAAACAATCAAGCTGGTCTTGAAGGAGGTCAACATTGTCAAGCGGATGCTCTGAGATATCATCAGGTTGGCCCGACTGAAATAACAACGAGAAACAAGGAAAATCTATAACAACCAGACTTAGAGACGCAAAGTGGTTTTAGTTAAGAAGCAAACCTGAGCAGAATCCAATCTCGAAGTGATGAAACCTTCAGTAATTTTAGGCACAAATTCGTCAAGCAAACTTGGTGCATCACCCTTCAAATATGGTACAGAACTCACCAACCTAGACCATAGCCCTAAAAGATAGTACACGCTGCTACTAGCCCACTGAAAAACAACAAAATCTTCTTAAAGTTTTAGCACCAATGTCCTTACCATTCTGATAATCACCTAGTGGCAAACAGGAGACAAACAACCAAAGAAAGTCTATCTTAAGCTAGATTATGCAAAATAACGAGAAATTCATGAATGATTGTTTCCGAACATTTACCTGCCAGGACAACAGGGATTTCGACGTGAATTCGGCAACTAAGCGTATCCAATCTCCATAGCCTTCCATTGTCACAAGTTCAGACAACTGCAGCAGAATATCAACCATTTAATCAGAAAAACAGTATTTCATAGGATATTAAGAGTCAACAGGAGACACTTTTGAGAAACCGAAAAGAAATATAAGATTCGCCTCAAGGAGATAATTATTTGTTTTTAGGTGTTCCCAATCTAGAAAAATAGTGGAAAATAAGATAAGTTGATCGCATATAACTCAATAGAATGAGCCGAGGTAAATAATGTGAACAAAGTCTGTTCTGGTAGATAATTTAAGTGACTTCTATCATGTTGAGATATTAGCATATCCACTATGCGCCAAAAACTTTAGCCTCTTTGAACTATTAACATATTAGCTCGTTTGTACATTACAAACAGCACATTTAACATGCATGAATGACAAAAAAATTACAGAAAACCAATAAAAGTTGAGAGCACCGATAAATTAGCATACATGCAAGAGGAACTCAGTAGCTAAGAGAAATTAATAGAAGTCATGGCCAGGTGAAATATCACAAATATAGTTAACAAAGATACCTGATAATTAACTCTGAATCGTCCAAGAAGGCGACAAAACTCATGGTAGTTATCATGGTCAGCAAGACCTAATTTCAAGTTCAGTAAATCATTCAAATATGAAATGACAAGGTTATAATGAATTGTTGAAAAGCATTCCATGAAAAAGGGCAGGGAGCAAAGTACCAGACTACCAGCAGAAGTAACAATAAGAAAAACTGCCAATTAAACTGGAAATAAATAGCATTCAAAAGATTTTCATGAAGTAGAAACTCCTCCAAGAATCAAAATGGATCTCTAATTGGATGTTTTAGAAGGACATGTTCATAAAACATTCTTGAAAATAATTTTCTACTTCAAATGGTTTGTTGTGTACCTCTTGATATAGAATATTAATTCACATGGCTAAATATGCACCATATTGACATGGACCATACAACCTATTAATAGGATCTCTAAGGAACACTTTCGAATTCGATCCCAATAGTATTCAGTCTATCAACAAAGAATCATAAACCTGTCAAACATAATTCATTTACTGCTCCTGGCTTCCTTAACTTTTAGACAAACTCTTAAGCACAGGTTCTTACCCAAACACATCAAGGGTTAATTCCTATTCCTAAATATATCAAAAAGATAAATCAGAACTGAGAATGAGTTTTTGGTGCAGGGTTCCTACTTCTGGACTATGTTTGACTACAATCAGATTCTTCTTGTCATTCAAGTAGCTTGTTCTCTCACCTCAAGCCACCTATCCAGTCATGGCTCCGCCAAGAATCCATCCTCACCACTCGGCTATTTTACAGCTTATCAAGTATTCCAAGCATTGCCAAATTAAGCTGCTACTTGCTAATCAAGAATCAGTTTGCATTGTAATGTGATCCCCAAAAACCCGCTGGTTCAGCTAGAGCTCGGGGAGGTTGGGTTAGGTGAGTGAAGAGCAGCAGCTCATTTTGGAATGGATACCTTTCTATAGAAGACGGATGAAGCAGAGATGAAGATGATTAGGACATTGGTACAGACAAGTCATATGGTGACCACAGCAGCGCAGAAGTGGATGTCATTTAAAGGGATTCTACTAAGAGAAAGAAGAGCTATGACGAATATAGACTATTCTACTTTCACTTATACAGTATTTATCGCTCGGTGGGTGGGACATAAATACAAGGAAATTTCAAGGATCGCCTTTTTCATTACAGATACTATATTTAGAATAAATGTCAGTTCACATAAATGCATGAATTCTTTGATTAGTTGGGATTATGGTTAAATCTGGATGGAAGTCTCGGCATTTACTGCCCCATCACTGTTGCATTTTACTAGATGATCAGACTTGGTCCACATTGCTTAGTTCAACAATTCTAGGATAGGAAAGCATAGAAAAGTAAAGTCTAAACACAAAAACTTCTTTCTAGTATAGTTCCAACTTCCAATATAGAAGGTTGCTCCTTTTTTTGAAACAAAATCAAAAACTACGTAACTTTCTGCCTTTCTGGTAAGAAAATAACATTGATAAAGTCTTCAATCACATGGTCAGATGAAATTTACATTTCCTATATCTAGTCTGACATAATGATGATGCATGCACCAGTCCCATGGAATAGTGACAGTCACTGCTGATACATGGAGCAACACACTAATCCAACTGTGAATTCAGACAAATGATACTAGAATTCAGGAAAATTTTGGAATTCAAAATTCTAGGCCCAGTACTGTGATTCTTCTTACATGGCATATTAGGCCTTTTTATAATAATAATAATGGTTTCTTAGCTAGTCAAATAGATATTACACATTCTATAACACTACACTGAAATGAATATAAGCAGAATAGTTTAAACTGCAAAGCCAGTACAACTATGAAACATACTATCTATACTCTGTCGGTCTGCCCAATCAACCAAATGTACGAATACATAGAAGAAAATACTATTCAGAGAATTGTGAAGCTATATCATCAAAGCACTTTAAGATTACAATAATCAACAAACCTTGCCCTGTTCTCAAAAGTTCTTTGGTTCCTGACATTAGATGGTCTAAGAACTTGGAACGTGCAGCATCATTGGTAAAAAGAGAGCGTCTCACAGAAGCCAACCGGACCAGGCATTCTAGTGACTGGAAATTAAAATGACGTTACATGAGTAAAACATAACAATGACAAAAGAGTGAAATTTTTCAGGAATCTACGCTTAGCAGAGATGTCAAAATCATAAGGAATGAATCAGAAACTATAAACAGAAACAGTAAAACGTGAAAGGGACCCCAACAAATGAAACCCCAAAACAATTTATAGAAGTTAATATTATCAAATAACAACAGCTTCAATTCACTTCAAGTTAGAAGTAGAATGTGTGTGTGCGCGCGCGCGTGTGGATAATGGTGAAAAGAAAAAGAAAAATAATAAACCCGACTATATAAGAAGATACCTAAACATGCCCGCTAAATAACACATAGAGAAGCGGTCACTTAGCCAGATTTATTATTTTCTAATTTATTCAATTAAAAACATGTAAATATTAACGTTATAAAACAATTTTCATTACCAAAAGAAAAAACTATGTTCGTACGAGTTGTAAACAATATAAATTGCATCAAAACCGATAAATTCTGGAAAACCTTCTGAAGAGTATAGCACGCAAATGAAGAAATTGACAAACTAACCTCCTTGGAGATGGGCGGCTTGGTGAGTGAATAGTAATCAAAATATATCTGTAATGTTGAAGAATCCTCTAATACAGGCTTCCAAGAAGATGGAATCTGTAGAATTAAACTCAGTCAACAGAATAAACCTTGCAAAAACAATTCCTTAGGCGACAAATTTACAAGATTAACTGTTTTTCAAATATAACATATCCTAGTAGTAGTAACACATATCCTCAGAAATAGTACCAAACTGTATATCTGTCATGTGAAAGTCACGTAAGAAAGTTGTCAGATTTTTTCATTAATATCAATTGTATCTCCAGATATGTACCTGGACAGTCCCAAACTCTTCAGAGCTTTCATCAATCGATGTCCCAACAAAATCAAAAGAAAGGCATTTCAGTGACAGCGAGAGAGCCAATTCTTGCAACCGGCTGTTGGCTGCATGTATCACAACTTCGGATATTAACTCAGTCTAATGGAGTAAAAAATCAATAAATTGCCAATATGACAGGAACAGATTAATAGTCCAGCTCTATACCATCATTTTTAAGTTGATGTAATGAAGTTAAGGATATCTGGAATATTTGGAAAAGGCAGTGATCCCTGAACGAACATGCCACCCTCCGATGATGTGATGAAGGCAACCCCGGATTTGCCTGAGTAGAAAAAGCAAATAAGAGCCACATAAGATTAAGGCAATCAGAGAATTGATAGGAAGAGGAAAAAGAAGCCATTGAAGGTCCATCATACTGACAACAAGATCACTAACTCAGTTACGTGTATGTTGGGGAACAAAGCACAAGTAACAACCATTCCTCTCATATTTCACTTTTCTATACCTCATTCAAATTAAGGAAAAAGTTAAGAAAGTCGAACCTGATTCATCTCACAAACAAGCTGATTTAAAATCTTTAAACCAATAGCGTAATGATCTGAAGTGGCCTGACAAACATAGAATTGCTCAGAGGTAATGCCCACAACAGTGTACAACCAAGTGCTAAGAGAGAAATACAAAAAACAAAGACATGTAGCAATCAAGTAATTTAATTATGACATAACAGATAGAGACGAGACACACTGGAATTTAAAGTTGCATATTTTTCCAGAAGATTAATACATGGCATTTAAATGGATAATGACTATTGAAACAATGTAATGCAGTTATATACTTAGACAGCAGGGGACAAAGGGAGACAAGTCCAAACAACGAATATATGCTTCAAAATCAGCTACTCAGCTAAAGAGATTAAAACAACTTGAGGTTTAGACATAGAGAAACTAGATAAGCTAAAACACGAAAAAGAGTTGCAAATAAAAAATGATTATTGATTAATCATACACCATATTAACATGGCATATACTTCACCAACATACATTACCTAGGATCCTTAGTGGAAATGTCATATTATCTTTCCACTTCTAGCTTCAAAAGTCATATAACATGAACATTATAGAAATTTTGAGTAGAACTATCAAGTCCCCACTTCCAGGTCCTCCCGCTAGCGAAGAGAGAAGCAGAGAGGGAGCATGTAATATGACCTTCCGAGTTTCCTGAGCTTCTGATGCAGATGCAGTGCTTTATTAAGCAATTGAATTAGCTAGTCGGATCGAATTAGCTAGTGAAAATGGAACTGTTGGCTAGATACTCTACCAGGAGTTGCGAAAGTAATAGTTTGGGCCAATGTTCAGGTACACTGGCAATTTGCTGATCAAGCAATGCCATAAAGTTCAACTAGTAAGATCATATTACACTCTGCGATGTAAACAACCAGACAAAAACAATTAAACTAGGCTAACTAGCTCTTGGAAAATAAACTAGCGCCACTAGTTAACTCCTCAAATATTCTTAATCACTTACAAAGCCTGTTGTTAGATGTCTGTACTGCAGACTTAACTAAACACAAAAAATTTAAAGATGCAAGAGCTTTAAGGTATGCAACAATCCAAGAGGAAACTGCATCATCATAAATGATAAATCATAACATAATTTTATCAGACAAAGGTATTATATACCTGGTTCAAAAAGTTAATTGATTCTTTAGCCACGTCTCTAAATCTATCATCATCCAACCATCCAAATTTGGTAAGTCGACACAAAAGTTGAACTAAAGACCCAATCACAAAGGGCTGCAGCTCAGGACCTCTGTTTGCCAGATAGTTTACAAGATAATTTCCTTCATAGACAGTAAAAGCCAACAGCATTAGATCCCATTAATGGAGAAAATACTGATAACAAACAAATGAAAGAGGCAATAAATTCCATCATGCAAAAGTCATAGTTCTGAACTTGATGATCTAAATTGCCGTTACAATGACATACAAAGGCAACATAAACAATTCATTTGACAAGCCCAACATAAAATATAAGTTGGATATATTTACGGATATCGAGGCGAAGCTGCAAGGATAGACTATGCTCGGTCACTTGCTTCAACAAGCTTGAACTAGCCAGCATCAATGCATAAGGGGTCGAAGCATTGTCCAGAATATACTGACACTGTGAAATATAATCAGTATTTGTGGAAAAGCATTTCAGAGTGTTCTCAGCATGTGTCCTTTCTGCTGAGTCTTGTGAGTTATAAAGTCTTTCGCACAACAGTTCCAGCTGCGCTAAGCTCTCCATTAACACTATAACGCCACACAAGAATGCCCTTCTACAAATTCCAGAAGATCAAGGACCCGCACTCATCCAATCCAATATCAGTCTACAAAATGTTTCACATCGGAAATGCGTTAAAATACATAACATCATCAGTGGTTAGGTGGGTGGTGAAACTGAAAGACAATGATACACAAGAACAGGGGAAAACCAAACAAGAAAACAGATCAAATGTTAAGTGAACTTATACATAAAACGTGAGATCGACTCAGGCATGTATGAAACTAAGTTCAACAGTGTGTCAAAGAGAAGTAACTAAGTTCAACGAAACCGCATAGCAACAATACTCTCATACATACAGCATATTGAAATCGAACCATAGAAACAGAGGCATTGTAGTACCCTTTGCATCTAATGGTACACCATTGCAGAACAAATCGCTTCCGCATGCAAAATGTGATTATAAAAAAATAGCCCACATAAATAATACAAATTCAAATGTTACATATGTATCCACAATAACAAAGATACAAAAGATGTCTCTCCTTAGAAAAGAAAAAGAAAAAAAAAAAAAAAGAATCCCTACATAAAATATAACAAAAAAAAACCCTAAAATGGAAGAAATACAGCTATCACAGATATCATAAGAGCTCCAGAAAAATCAACCAATAGCTGTTCAGCTTCTCAAACCCTGACAACAAAAACCAACAACAAAGAAGAAAAACAAAATCAATGGGCGCCTGATTAATATTATCAACCATATACGCACATTCAACTTGTACATATGTTAGATAACAAATACTATCAAACCACTACAAATTCAGTTTCGTATTTATAATATACGGGGAAAAAAATGAAATTACTTGCAGAAAAACCTCGAAGTTATCAGTTCAACTCAACGAAATCATTTATCAGCGATCGGGCACGATGAAATTCTTGGATTCCTAAGCGATTATTTCAAATTGATTTTATCTTTTGGAAAATATAAAGCAGGCCAGAGAATAACTGTATTGTATTTGTACATGAGAGAGAGAGAGAGAGAGAGAGAGAACAGATCAGAGAGTCAAAAACGCAGACTCGAGTTGAAATGACATTTCTTAAAAAAAATAATTATGCTTAGTTAATGGTAATGATATTCGGCCACATTGTGGTCAACCACACGAGCTAAAAATAGTAATATATGTTTTTAAAATGGAAATATACCCTAATTGAAAAGCATAAACCCTAAAGAGGAAATATGATTATTTCCATTTTTATAGTCAACTTTCTTTTTTTACGCGTGTGGTATCTTTATTCTTAATTCTTTATTTATTAAATTTTTAGGAGATTTCTCACTTCAAAGTTGCTCGCTTTTTTTGTAAGAAAACAAGCGAAATTTTTTATTCAATGTACCCGCACCAACTTCAAGCAAAACGGGATATTAAACGTTCGTTTAACTTGAATAAGTTATTTGCTAAATTATGGACTATCTTATTTTTTGAGTGATCGAAAATTTCATTTAATTTTGTCCGCACCAAGTTCTTCAAACAAATCGAAAACTCAAATTTCTAAATAGTTACTAAATTATGGGCGACATTATTTATTGTGTAATCTATATGATATATAGCTACCATAAACTGATTAAGTCGTTTGTAATCAACTTCATGATCTTTTTTAGTTAGTCTAAGCACAATAAAATCATATTAACAAGAGGTAAAAGAAAGTACACAACCTAATTACATGAGAATCCTTCAAAATTAAGATGGAAATTCGAGGGTCGATTAAGATGAATGTTGGCTATTCTAAGTCTTCATTTTCATTGGTGTTGGTTTATTTTTTAAGATAAAAATATCATAATGTTAATCAAAAGTTTTTAAAATAAGACAACATCTTACTGTTAGATATTGAAAAATCGATATGGAGAATTACAGATCGACATGCAAATGGATAAATTCGTAGCATTCTGCACTATCCACATCGATCATGACCCTAAATAAAATTAGATTTAAAACATTTTAGTTAAGTTTTTTTATCAACGAAAAAAGGGAGTATTAAGTTATACTTTCTAAGAGCATTCACGACAGTGGGCTCCGAAGCCCTAGGGCTATGGGTATTTTGGTGGGATTTCAATGATTGATAGCCCGGGCTTGAAATTTTCACTATGGTGAAGCCCGACCCCTAGGGCTATCCAATGATTGATTTGTATTTAATTTTGCTTTTTAATTTTAATTTTTTTTTTTTGCAATATATAACAAATTAATTATCTAAATACAATAAGATTAAAACTCGAACAATTTTATTGAATTTGAAAAACAGATACGAAAAATACAATAATATTGAAAATAAAGCTAGAGCTAGTTGAGCGGACCGAACCGCATCCAAATTTCTTCAATCAAATCATCCGCAAGACGCTCGTGGGCCGTTGCATCTTCAACGCGAGCTCGTCTCTCAATATATTTTTCGAATTCACGCGTTCCACCCATGATTACTGGTGCCGTATTAACCTCCTTGTCGCCCCTTGCGCTCGCTTCCGGAACAAATTGACTTGCTTGGTGTCCCTCATCTTCGATGATCATGTTATGTAATATGATGCAAGCGTACATAATGTCGCTTAAGTGTTCTCGAAAATGCAACCGAGCAGGGCCCTTTATAATTGCCCAACGAGCTTGGAGGACACCGAAAGCCCTTTCAACATCCTTTCATGCAGCTTCTTGCATCTTTGCAAATCGGCATCTCTTTGGATCAGTTGGAGCTCGTACGGTCTTCACGAATGTAGCCCACTTCGGATAGATGCCGTCGGCGAGATAGTATCCCATTGAATGCTCGCGGCCATTTGCGACGAAAGTGACTGGCGGGGCTCTCCCATGGAGAATGTCGGCGAAGACATCGGATTGATTGAGCACATTGACGTCGTTGTTGTTGCCGGCGACACCGAAAAAGGCATGCCAAATCCACAAATCTTGTGAGGCGACTGCTTCAAGGATGATAGTAGGATAACCCTTTCGTCCGCTTGTGTACGAACCTCGCCATTTTGTTGGGCAATTCTTCCATGCCTAGTGCATGCAATCGATGCTTCCGATCATACCAGGAAAGCCATGACTTGCCTCGTGCATTGCTACGAGTCTGGCGACGTCAGCGCTGTTTGGCCTCCGCAGATATACGTCACCGAACGCATCTTTGATTGCCTTGCAAAAATACTTGAGGCATAGTGTGCCCGTTGTTGGTCCAACGTGCAGATATTCGTCGTAGCGATCGGCCGATCCACCGTTGGCGAGTTGCCTCAAAGCAACAGTGCATTTGATCTACGGGTGAAGCCTCAGTCTTCCAGTTGCATCTGGACGTTGTTCAAAAAAAGGCTCTCGAGCAACCAAAGTGGCGGCTATCTGCACGAACAACTTCCTCCTCATGCGAAATCGGCGGCGAAATACATTTTCGCCCCAAATCGGATTCTCGGCAAAATAATCGCGAATAAGGCGTTGTTCGGCCTCTTCACGATTCCTGTAAATGTACGTTCTGCTCGCTTCGTCGTCATCTTCAAAGTGCTCGCGGTAGAGATCAATGGCTTGTTGACCCAGCTGGAGTACCTCCTCCACTACCTTCTCATCTTCTTTGAGATCGAAGAATTCTCCATTCCAAGACATGTTTGTTCTTGAATATTATTTGAAAGAATTCAAGAATGTTTTTTTGTTAAGAATTTTTGTGGGAATGTAGAAATGAGAATGAAGAAATAGGGAAGGTGTAGATGTTTAAGGGATGAATGTGATATATTTATAGGAAAAAAAAATAGCCGTTTGTATATAACATTACCGTTGCATTTTTTATTTATTTTTTTTTTCATTTCAGATTTAAAAAAAAAAATGTTACAGAAAATTGGAGGAGGCGACGCGTGTCCTTCCTCCCCTCAATTTCTTCCGCCTCGCCCCCGGGCTTCAAAACGCCAGGGCTTCAAATTTGAAGCTCGCCCGCCGCAGCTCCAATGGTGTAGCCCTCGTCAAGCCCGGGCTTCAACCTCCTTCACCCGCACAAAGCCCGGGCTATCTTCTACCGTTGTGGATGGCCTAAATATTGGGACATTTATATCAACTATCAACAAAGGACGGGGCCTTTTAGAATAATTTTCTCTTTTTAAAGTTTGCTAGTTAAATGTTATTGGATAAATATCTAATAATTAACGTTTTGACTCGTCAAAATTTTTCGAATTATCAATTTAATTCATGATATTTATAGACCACAAACAAATTGGACCAAATATGGAATAAATATAGATGATTTTCCTAGTTATGTATTTCTCATTTGATCCAAATTCATTTTGTTCAAATTTTAAACGTGCGCCTTCGATTTTTTAACTAGTTCTCTAAACTGATAAATGTTATAAATATGTTGACTTGTTGTTTAAATCGCATACTTGACTATATAGCATAAATTATGTTTCCTCTCTTTCTTTTGACATACTCAAAAAATAGATAAATAAAAATAAAAATAAATGATAATATTGGTTCTCGTCTCTCTTATTCTCGGCTCCCATTCCAACTTCATCATCAATTTTGCATTCTTCTTGGTTCACTAAAAACAATAACAATACTATGTTGGTATGACAATTAGATAATTTATGAGCAGCCACTAGGGGTGTCTCGAAACTTGTGCTCGAGCCAACTCAACGTCGAGACACCCTTTGTCAAAACGGAGGGTTCGAGTAGGCAAGACAGTCTCGATCCGACCTGTGCATTGCACGTAAAAATATATCTGATGGAGAAGAAGAAGAACATTACAAGCAGGATGAGGAGTATAAGGCTTTTTGCAACGGTGTCTCGAGACACCCTCATCATGGAGACGGTGGGATGCAGGCCATGAAGTCTCGAGCCAGTCTCCAACTTTCGAGTCGGTCTCGAACTTCCACTTTTCCTTCCTTTATATATATATATATATATATATATATATATTGTTTATCATTAAATACCACTATTTTTACCTCACTCTTCACATTATTATTCATTCTTCAAGTTATTCGTCCTCTACTTTTCAAATCTTTCACTCTCATTTCTTCATCTCTTCCTTTCTTGTGAAAATGAATTCCAACAATCCCTTTTCATCGGCGTGGTTTCCCAACATGTCCGATGATGTTTATGTCTACACGCCGACGGGGCTTAATTAGTGTATTATTTTTTTTACTTAATTTGAATGAATGTAATTTTTCAATTTTTATTAATAAATTTAGCGCCGATTTGGACCTCTACAAGAATAGTTGTTTATTTTAATTAATGTAATTTTTTTATTTAATTATTGTAATGCTTTATTTTATTTTAATTAATATAATTTTTGAAATTTATTTAATATAAAATTCTAATTTTATAATATTAAAGTTAGAGACAGCTTAGAGACAGTTGAGATGTAGGGGAAGTGTCTCTAAATTGTCTCTAGTGTTGAAAGTGGAGTTAGAGACACCTTATAAACATATAAGTGTCTCCAAGGGTTACGAATAGACTAAGGAAGAAGACGGCGGCATCATGTGTTATAAATAAATTTTAATGTTTCAATCAGAGTGGGCTTAATTTGTAGGCTTAAATTAATGTTTTGTGAGCTAGGTTTTTTTTTTTATTTACAAATTATTTAATTTGTGGGCTAACTTTTTTCTTAAATTATCTCAATTTTTTTATTTTATGATTAATTTTTTTAATTAAAGTAAGTTTTTTAATTATGTAATTTTTTTCCATTACTGTAATTTTTTATTTTATTTAAATTATTGTAATTTTTGAATTTCGATTTAATTAATCGAAGAATTAATTTTTGAAACTAATTTTATTGAGACTACATTGAGATCTTTTGTGGGTAAATGTCTAGATGGGGACCACAAGGGAATGAACGCTTAAGTGTCTCAACCTTTGTGGATAATCTAATTACCATCTAATTAATCAATAGTTGATGAGGGATAATAACTAGAGGATATCAGAAAAAGAAAATAAGAATTTGTCAAAAAATATTTTTTTTAAATAAAATTCTACTTCTAAAAGTAAAGTGATAAACTTCATGAGAGTATTTATGAAACGTAGTAACATGCAAGGCATCTTTGCACCTTTGTAATTACAATATTTTATGAAACATGCTACTATTATTTTTTAAGGAATATGAAACATATTAATTGTGTTTGTGTACAATTTCTGGTTATCCAAATGATTTATTAAAATAGGAGACGGAAGAAATTAAAATATGTTATGCCCCTATTATATTAGTTATTAATTTAAGGATAATGTAATAATGTAGTATAACATTTTATTAATAATAAACTTTTTTTTTATTAAATTTATTTGTATATACTGAAACTTAGTAATATTGGTTTTGCAAGTGCAAATCACATGCATATTACTAGTAAATAAATAAATCAAAAACTATCATAGATCTCTAGGCGCTAATAAAATTATGGAAGATAAACCAAGGATATTGAATGTTTTTACTCATCTTTGATAAAGTAATTATTCATACATACTATCTTCAATATTATGTATACTTTATGTTTTGTCAAAATTCAAAATTTCAATTTAAAATATAAAGATCAATCATTACCACACGTTGCTATACATCTTCTACAAGAAATACACTACATGCAATTACATGTTGTTGACAGGTTACCACGACGAAATTAGTTGTATTCTTACCCTAAAATTATTCATGTAATAAAAAACTGCAAGTTTTCATAAGTCAAAATTTCTTTTTCAACATGTAGAATTAACAATGTTATGGTATTCCCGCAACGTAAAAAAAAAAAAAAAAAAAAAAAAAAAAAAAAAAAAAAAAAATTGTTATAGTATTGGTGTACTCTCGTTAAAATAAATACATTATCGAATGACATATATAAAAAAAAATTATCACAATATTAATTAAGTATACCATACCATGCATCAGCACTCCAGACATCTATGGAAGAGCGAGGCGCGGCTTGATGGCAGTCGTAGAGAGAAAGAGATATATTCACAAACCAACATTCATATTAAAAAACTAAATAACAGACACTATGTCGATTTCCTTAACCCCTAAATAACATACATTGAAACCTACTTTTTTTTTTGTTTTACATGCGTACACGTTGAAGCGCACTGTTTGAGTATTCCTTGAGGACAATTCAAACCTACTTAAGTACCTTAGACTATCTGCATCTTTTGGAGATCATTAGTGGTCTTCAAGGGGTGCTCCAGCACTAGAGCACTCTTAGAGACCCCCTGCCCCTGCATCCCAACGGTCTTCAAAGGGTGCTCCAACACAATATTAAACAATTCTCCATTTTTATTTATTAAATTAATTCATGTATTTGTAAATAAATTTAAATACACTAATTAATAAATAATACGAATTTTTCATTAATATTTGAAAATTGAAAAATTACATGTCACACACAATAAAAAAAACACTACATAATTACAAAAAAATTACATAAAACTAAAAATTACGGAAAAAAACTACGTCCATCCCCGACGTTGCTTCACCTCCTCTACCATCATCTTGTGAACATGGAGCTGCTCCGACGTCATAATTCTCATATCCCTGGAGACAACTTCCAAGTTGGTGGCATATTGTCTCTGCCGAGCAGCTTCTTGTCTTCCTTGGCAGCGGCAGCGGAGGTGGCGATGGCTTTGCCCTTGCTCTTCTTTTTTCTTCCTCCGGCAGCAGGCTGGGACGGCGCCGGTGCCAAAATGAGGCGATCCTCGGTGTTTGTCGCCGGACTGTCGGTGTTGGGGGAGAACGACGGGTACGATTCGCGGAGGCCGGAGTGTTGAGGTTGATTTGATCATGCCCCGCCCCCGTGAAACCATACATGTCGTCGGACATGTCGGGAAACCACTTCGACGAAAATGGGTTGTTGGGATCCATAATTTTTTTTGGGATGAAATTGTTGGAGAAATGAAGGAGATGAAAATAATTTGAGGGATGAAAAGGATGAGAGGTGTGAAAATGAGGGAGATGAAAAAGGGTATTTATAGGCAAAATAAATAAAATCTATTATTACCGTTTTGCTGCCATTTTCATGCCGTTGCATTCAATTCTTTTTTTACCGTTGGCGCGTGCATTCACGCGCCCGCCCTTTTTTTTTTGAACCCGCGCGTGCATTACACACGCTGCTCGAGCCGTGCTCGAGCACTCGAGCTGGTCTTGAGCCCATGCGCCCCACCACGCACCTGCCTCGAGCCCCCCTCGAGCACCCTCTGTAACCACAAAATATGTATTTATTCATTAAATATAAATATGAATACAAATATACGAATTTCGAATATATGCGGGTTCAATCTCTATTTGATCCTCCAATTCCTCTCTTCACTTTGACCCTCGAACGGTCTTCAAGCAGTCTTTACGATTTTTTGTAGAAGTATGCCTCCTAAATCTCCTTGGACTTGATCTTCAAGCTTTGTAACGTTGATACGGATGACTTTCGTCTTGCTTCCGAAGTAAACGTTGAGCTTTGATCTTTGTGCTTGATGATGTTGACTTGATCTTTGAGGTTGATGGCGTTGACTTGAGCTTTGGGGTTGATGGCGTTGACTTGAGCTTTGGGGTTGATGGTGTTGATGCGGAGGACGTTCGCCTTGTTTCCGAAGTAAACGTTGAGAGTCGAGCTTTGTAACGTTGACGTGGAGGACTTCCGCCTTGTTTTCGGATCAAACACACTTGATATGATTCCGCCGAAGAACGCGTTGATTCCTACGAAGAACGCCTTGAATCTCGCCGGGACACCTTGAGTATTGAGAGAGAAATCTTGGAGAATTTCTCTCTTCAATTTTTGAGCTCTTAAAGATAATTTTTTTAGATGTAATTTGAAGTTGTGTAGAGACCTCTATTTGTAGGGAAAAAAATGGTGGACTTGGTGGGCTTTTGGGCTCCATCATGGGCTTGAGGGATGAGGTGGCGCGATCTCATTGGCTCTTAAATATTGATGTATATTATTTACTTGTTGCCAAATAAATAGATATTTATCACCATATAAAGATATATTTATCAATTAAATAACTTATTTAATATGGATATCATAAGATTCCATGATAAAATAAAATATTAAAATTAATAAAATATTTCTTTAAATTTTCGATATCTACAAATGCCCCCTCGAGACTTGTTCATGGACGACTTGTCGTGAAAATGAATGAGTCTCGATAAATTTGAATTTGGTAGATAGTTTATACTCATACCAAGGAGTTCTTTAACTTCAACTTGTGAATAGTTTATACTCATAATCAAGAGTTCTTGAATTTGCTAGAAAGTTTAAACTCGTTTCAAGAAGTTCTTTTAATTTGAAAGAAAGTTTATACTCGTTTCAAGGAGTTCTTGAATATGTTAGAAAGTTTAAACTCGTTTCAAGGAGTCTTGAATTTGATAGAAAGTTTAAACTCGTTTCAAGGAGTCTTGAATTTGGACTTGATTTTAGATAGTTTATGCTCGTATCAAGGAGCATCCATTTGATTTCACTTGTAGACCTTTTATACTCGTGTCAATAAGTCTTCACTTGATTTGAATTTGTAAACATTTTATACTCGTGTTAAGGAGTCTTTGACTTGGACGATTCTTCAAAGAATTTGATCATAGTTTTAAGGAGGGGTGCTGTACACAGTTTATACTCATGTGGGCCAGGAGTAACATGTAATTTAGGCTCATGCGTCATGGAGCGTTGCAGACAGTTTAGACTCTTATCAAGGAGCGTTTGAAGTTATTTGATTGAAAAGTTTAGACGGTTTTTGCTCGCATCTAGGAGCATTTTAGACAATTTAAGCTCTTATCAAAGAGCATTGACTTCATGGATTCTACCAAGTATCAGAAGATTGATTTGTAACATCTTCTTCGTCTTCACTTATAGCTTCTTCATCACTTGAACTTTCTTTAGGAGATTTGCCCCCATGAGTCGCTTCTTGATTTTCTTCAAAGTTGTGATCATCTTCAATTGAAAGATCTTCAACTCCATTTGCGATTATGCTCAACTCCATGTCATGAGCTCTTGTAGCCAATTCTTCGAAGGTCTTTGGCTGAATTCCTTTTAAGATATATTGAAGACTCCAATGCATGCCTTGAGTGCACATCTCAATTGCAGAAGTTTCAGACAAGCAATCTTTGCAATTTAAGCTTAAGTCCCTCAAATGATTGATGTAGTCGATGACGGGCTCGTCTTTACATTGACTTGACTTTGTAAGCTCCACCATGCTCACCGTCCTTCGAGTGCTATAGAAACGATTGAGGAATTCTTGCTCCAATTGCCCCCAACTATCAATTGAATTTGGCTGCAAGTCAGCATACCAATCAAAGGTATTGTCCTTCAAGGAACGCACGAACTGTTTCACCATGTGATCTACATATGTTCCAGCGTCGTTGCAAGTCTCTACGAAGTGGGCTATATGTTGCTTTGGATTTCCTTTGCCATCAATTGTTGAAACTTTGGAGGCTGATAGCCGATCGACATCTTCAAGCTTTCAATCCTTTGAGTGTATGGCTTGCTATAAGTCCATGATGATTTGGAGGTCCCTTCGAACTTGTCCTTGATTGCCTTCTTGATGAATGCTTTGAGTTGATCGGCATGCATCGATCCATTGGAAGAGATTTCAAGCTCCTTAGTCGGAGATTTGTCACCATCTTTTGGCTCCATGAAAAACTCGGCTTCTTGATCGTCCTTTGCTTGTTGGCTTCTCGTATCCAAAGTATTTGCATTTTCCAGCTTTGCGAGTTGAACATCTCGTTCTTCTAAGCGTTTGGCAAATCCTTCTGCAAGCTTTGTCAACTTCGCGATTTGCTCCTCAAGACTTGTAGACATCTTCTTTGGATTTGGCGAAGAGAAAAGATGAGAGGTAGAGATTGTCCCACCGGGCGTGCCAAAATCTGTAACCACAAAATATGTATTTATTCAATAAATATAAATATGAATACAAATATACAAATTTCGAATATATGTGGGTTTAATCTCTATTTGATCCTCCGATTCCTCTCTTCACTTTGACCCTCGAACGGTCTTCAAGCAGTCTTTGAGATTTTTTGTAGAAGTATGCCTCCTAGATCTCCTTGGACTTGATCTTCAAGCTTTGTAACGTTGATACGGATGACTTTCGTCTTGCTTCCGAAGTAAACGTTGAGTTTTGATCTTTGTGCTTGATGATGTTGACTTGATCTTTGAGGTTGATGGCGTTGACTTGAGCTTTGGGGTTGATGGTGTTGACTTGAGCTTTGGGATTGATGGTGTTGATGCGGAGGACGTTCGCCTTGTTTCCGAAGTAAACGTTGAGAGTCGAGCTTTATAACGTTGACGTGGAGGACTTCCGCCTTGTTTCCGGATCAAACACACTTGATATGATTCCGCCGAAGAACGCGTTGATTCCTACGAAGAACGCCTTGAATCTCGCCGGGACACCTTGAGTATTGAGAGAGAAATCTTGGAGAATTTCTCTCTTCAATTCTTGAGCTCTTGAAGATAATTTTTTTAGGTGTAATTTGAAGTTGTGTAGAGACCTCTATTTGTAGGAAAAAATATGATTGATTTGGTGGGCTTTTGGGCTCTATCATGGGCTTGAGGGATGAGGTGGCGCGATCTCATAAATATTGATATATATCATTTACTTGTTGCCAAAGAAATAGATATTTATCACCATATAAAGATATATTTATCAATTAAATAACTTATTTAATATGGATAACATAAGATTGCATGATAAAATAAAATATTAAAATTAATAAAATATTTCTTTAAATTTTCGATATCTACACCGTCCTTCGGGCAGCGGTGCGGATAGTCTTAGAACTTTATAGTTTGGTGCTATTGAAAATGACCGAACTTTATAGTTTGGTGCTATTGAAAATGACCTCCACCAATCCAAAAATAAAACATTTTACTAATTAATCATCACGTAGACCTCATTTTATATCACTTTCACTTATTTACAACTCACGCACGTTATATGGAATTCAAGGGGTTCTTTCCATCACACTACTTCTGATTCCTCCTATAAAAACCTCAGCTCTCATCTCAAACTAAATACACATCACATGAAAATGTGTCCCTCCTTCCTTCTTTTCATGGCTTTTTATTTATTATTTTTTGGAAACCAAACAATAATCACGGAAAAAAAAAAATTACTCCATCCCCAAATATTTACAATCCACTATGTGCATCCAAAAAAATTAACTGAACTACGTGTAAAATATGTTTATATTTCTAATTTTATTGTATAAAATACTAATGTTTTTTATTATAATGAAATATATAATAGAAAAAAAAAATTGAGTTAATGTTTGAATTTGAATTAGAACCAGAAAATTTTCAAAACATCGCGTTTTGCTTGACCAAACACCACCCATAAAAAATAGAACACTGTTACAGAGATATAGCAAAATGAATTCACAATAGATACAAACTAATTATAATCTTCATCTTTTTTCTTCGTATGCTGCCTTGAAAATAATTTGGCTCCAATAGTTAAATAAAAAGTACACTTAAAACTAGTAACTTTGTTTTGTGTATTTAATTTGGGTTCAACTCATTTTGGATCATTAAATCATGGGCTATAACCTTTTCCTTAAAAAAGATTTTATGGGCTATAATTGGCCCGAATCCTTCGCTGTCGGCCCAAATAGCTCATTGCCTCAAGATTTCATTTTTTTTTCCTCTCTTGTTCTTTATTTTTGAAATTTTGTATTTGCCTAAGGCTGCATGCATCGCGCCTCGTTGGGGGGTCTCAAGGGTGGCTCGAGACGGGTGGAGCTCGAGGCCCCCGCGTGGTAAGCCACCGTGGCTCGAGACCGGCTCGAAGCCGGTGCGTGGCTTGCACGTGCTACATTTACGGAAAAATAAATAAATAAATAAATAATGGCGCGTGTTTACACGCGACTAACATTTAAAAAATTTAAATTCGAACGTTGGCTGGCTTTCTCAACGGCTAATGCCGATTTAATTATTATTTTTCTTTCCTTTTCCTCCACTATAAATACAATCTCACAACCCTCATTCATCCACACCAAAAATACAACCTCTTTCTCTCTCAAATTAAACTAAAAAAAATGTCGTCGTCGAGTTTTTCATCTTCGTCGGTGAAATATGTCGAGGGCGGCACCGACAACGAGGTAATAGAGATGATGGCGGACATGGATCGACACATCCGTGCACACTTAGTGGAGCAGAAAAAGAAGAAGAAGAGGGCGCGGAGGTTCGTCGATCGCGACCGAAAAGCGGCGTATGCGCTCCTACACGCCGACTACTTCGCCGACAACCCCACCTACGGCGAGCACTTTTTCCGACGCCGTTTCCGGATGCATAAGCATATGTTCTTGCGCATCTGCAAGACATTGGAGGATAACATCCGCTACTTCACGCATCGACAAGATGCACTTGGGCGATAGGGGCTGACGTTGGTGCAAAAATGCATGATGGCGGTGCAGCAACTGGCCACTGGTGGTGTTGCGGACTCCTTCCACGAGTACCTGAAGATCAGCGATAGCATGGGCCGGCTTTACCTCAAAAAATTTTGTCGAGCAATAATCGACCTCTTCGGCGAGTGATACCTGAGGAAGCCAAACGCTGCCGACACCGCACGTCTACTCTGAATGCACGAGGCGTGGCATGGATTTTTGGGGATGCTTGAGAGACTGGATTGCATGCACTGGGCTTGGAGGAACTGCCCAAAAGGGTGGGCGGGTGCCTACACGCATGGCGATCAAGGCATGCTTACCTTAATCTTGGAGGCAGTGGCGTCGCTAGATTTGTAGATCTGGCATGCCTTTTTTGGGTGTGCCGGCTCCAACAAAGACATCAACGTCCTCAACCAGTCGCCCTTATTCGCCGACGTGCTTGAGGATAGAGCTCCACCGTGCACCTTCACCGTCAACGGCAACCGATACGACAAGGGGTACTACTTGACCGACGGGATCTACCCTGCTTGGCCAACACTGATCAAATCGCCGAAAGTTGAAACTGACCCAAAGACGGCGAGGTTCAAGAAGATGCAGGAGTCGGCCAGAAAGGATATAGAGCGGGCCTTTGGAGTGCTCCAAGCCCGATGGAGAATAATCCGGGCTCTGGGTCGGTGCTGGTACACGAGGCATCTCCAAGACATCATGTTCGCGTGCATTATTTTGCACAACATGATCATCGAAGACGAGCAGGAGAATGCGGAGAATTGGAGAGACGACTCCAATTCTCCGTCCACTAGCGGGATATCCCATCGGCCCACTCCGATCTCCTTTAAGACCTATCTCGCTCGGGAAGCCGACTTGAGATCAACGAAAGCACGTTTGGCTTACCAATGATCTCACCGAGCACCTTTGGCGCAAATTTGGACCTCTACCGGAATAGTCCAAATTTTAATTAATGTAGTAGTTTTTTTTTTCAATTAATGTAGTTTTTTATTATTATTTCAATTAATGTAATTTTTTTATTTGAATTAATGAAATATTTTTATGTTATTTTTATTAATGGAAATTGAGAATTATTTAATATGGTGCTGGAGACCCCTTGGAGACCGTTGGGATGCAGGAGTAGGGGTCTCTAAGGGGTCTTTAGTGGTGTAGTGGTCTCCAAGGGATGCAAATAGCCTAATGAGAAAAAAACACTGCATGACCAACGAATATTGCAAACGTTATGATTTCTGTATCGATTTTTCTTAACCGAAATGGGTATATATATAAAGAGGCAGTATCCCATGCCGCAGGTTGCATTTCACATGCGACCAGGTCGGGTCGGGTTAACCCGGTTAACCCGGTCAACTTTTTTTTTTCTTTTTTTTTTAATTTCATTTTTTTTTGGCTTCGCCTTCGGCTCCAATTTTACGGCTCCGCCTTCGCTCCGATTATAAATATAAGGATAATCGACAGACAACATTTAGGACTTTTTCGGCTCGCTCCGAGGCCTTCGGTTCCCCTCGCTCGAATCTTAACCAAAGAAGAAGCGACAAACAAAAAAACGAAACGGCAAACAAAAAAAGAGGTGGAAAAAAATAGATTTTTTAAAAAAAAAATTAAAATAAAAGCTGAAAAAAAATGGGTAAAGGCAGAAACAGGAAAAAGGAAAAAAAAATCGAAAATAAAAAAATAAATATAGGCGCGTGTAATACACGGACCGCGAGTGAACGAATTACACACGCCACGCGCCCACCGCATAGCATGCGACGGGTCGCATATAAATTATTGTGATATATAAATAGTCTATTTTATTTAAATAAATAATTTGATCAATTATTCTATGTTATACAGTATAACTTCTTTAAATTAGTATTGGATAAATCAATAACATCTTAAAAATAATGCTTTTTAACGGTCCGACTGTAAAACTAATCTTTCAATTTTAACTCATCAATTAATAAACTTTATAAAACAATAATTTCCTACAAAGGTTTTACTGATAATAATTACTGAATGCAGAATACAACACAATCAATATATAACTTCCTTTTAACGACAGAGTTTTAGAGGTTCAACAAAATCAAGAATTTTCAATTTGTGCATTTGTTCTGTATTTTCAGTTTTTATTTCTTTTTAATTCGTAGAACCGCAGGAGATAAATATTTCTTTTTAATTTCGTTTGAAGGTTCAACAATTAAGAAAAATCATTCTAACTGAGGTGGTCTTTACGTTTTGGCAGCAAAGAGAAGAGCTTCCTATCAAATGTTGGTTGATAAAATTTGCAGAACATCTTTCTATGGAGATAAATATCTGCTGAAATGAAAAGATTCAACAAGAAAATATTCAGGTGAGCAAAAAGTCTAGCTCATTTTAATTAAATAATGGACCGAGAGAACTTTCCCTTGTTTTTATAAATGATTTCTTAGTTTTCTTTAAAAAAAAGTTCTTAGTTTCGAGTAATAGAGGAATTAGTGGAGAATTGGAAACGCACATAAGGTGTTTGATGAAATTCCTAACTAAAGAATATCACTATTGTTTAACTGCCATTCTGTTGGTGTATTGTTGTTTGCTTTTAACGAAGGATGAGTTTGATAGGTTTCAACACTCAAGAAATCTCAGTTTTTGCATTCTCTTTCTTTATTTATGTGTTTGATTCATATATTTATGGAGTTTTGCCATTAAAGGTTCAATATGAAAAAATATTTGGTTGCATGAGTATATTCTAACTGAGCTTGTCTTTACATTTTGGCAGCATTGAGAAGTGCTTCATATCAAAGTTGTTTGATAATAGGTATATAGAACAGGTTGCTACGGAGATAATGTGTCATTGAAACAAAACCACATCGCCAAGGTAATATTCAGGTGAGCAAAAAGTCTCGTACCTCGAGTGATCTAATGTTTGTTCCGTTGTTACTAGAAAATATTTTGTTTAATATGCTCTTGATTTTCATAATAAGTTTGTAATGAAGTTCATAAACTATGATTTTTAAGAATATTTTTCAGTTTTAGTTTCGGATATGTTTAGACATAGGTGGATGATTACTTCATTCTGGCAACGCTTAGATGATAAATTTACCCTTGAAATGATAGTAAGCATCAACAGTATTGCAAAATTTGTTTAAAGTTGCAATCAGGTAGAAACAGCAAAAAATGAATTGCTATTCAGAATAACTGCTCAAATTAATTGTTAGAAGTTTTTCATTCAATTTCAGATTATGCGGAAGAAACCCCCAAGTCGCGAAGCCTTCTCAGCAGTCTGGCATAAGCTACAGAGAAAGATTGGTCCGCCACCACCTGCTTCTGCCCCTGTAATTCGAGTGTCGAATAACATAGTTCACTTGGGCCCCCCCAAAGAGGGTCCAAAACCTCGACAGCTGCTATCTTTGCCTCCATTTCCAGGCCACCCCTTGCCAGGGAGGAACTCAACCTCGGCTGCGTATGTAACTGCCATTAGCTGGCTCAGATATTACTTCAACG
Source organism: Schizonepeta tenuifolia (assembly GCA_029490685.1). Lineage (NCBI taxonomy): Eukaryota > Viridiplantae > Streptophyta > Magnoliopsida > Lamiales > Lamiaceae > Schizonepeta > Schizonepeta tenuifolia. The sequence goes on along the minus strand of CM055960.1, from coordinate 65,347,469 downwards.
ACATCCCTCCACTAGTCATTCAGAAGCATTTTAACGAAGGCCTGGTACGTATGTTATCTCTTCAGTTCTCGTTTGCTGATTCTGTAGTTCTCAATCTAATGTTCTGTTTTACCTTTTATGAAATTATTAGTCAATTTCTACTATTTAACAGGTGCAGATTGAATCTCTCAGTAGAAGTGGTGCTCGGGCAAAATGCTATGAAGGAGGAGCAATGTCCATGAAGAAGGTTATAACTTATAACACGTTTAGCAGATAACCGTATTAAACCAACGAGTGTTTTGAGAAAACAAATTCTAAATGAGTAAATGCATGCATCTTTGTGTCTTCAGCTCGAACTCTACCTGTTGACATTGAAATTACTTCATTTGTCATCGAAATAGTTGTGTGCAGATCAGACCTAACGACATCATGAAGGAGGGCGCTAGAGTTCACGTCCCAGTATCCGTTGCTGAAAGTAAAATCTCTAAACTTTTCGATGTCATACCGAGCGCAACACTGTATCCAAATGCTGACGAGATCAAATACGTACAAAGACTCGTCAAGTACAAGGTACGCTCGGCATATAAAAACTAGTATGTTGATTGTGTTCATAATACTTTCAATTTTTTTCGTTGTTTTGGTTTCAGGACTCTGCTATACTAGTCTTAAATAAACCTCCCAATGTGCCTGTAAAGGTTAGCATTGTCGTCATCAACATTCTTCCAACATATTCGATTTTCTAAAGTTGTACTAGGGATATTCTTTTGCCTTGAGTTGTTGCTAATGCATTATGCGAAACAGGGGCCTGTGTCGATTCACAACAGCATGGACGCCTTGGCTGCTGCATCGTTATCATACAACTACGATGAGGGTCCCAAGTTGGTGAGCTTCTGTCAATAAATATGTATAAAAAACTATTTAAATTTTTAGTGATCTTAATCTGGTATAAATAGTTAAATACCTCTGTTACTCCTTCGAATTTTTGTGATTTTAGGTATGTCGGCTCGACAGAGAGAGTAGCGGTCTCCTGCTAATGGGAAGAACCAAGGAAAGCATTTCCTTTCTTCAATGGTTGTTCAGTGATATGAAGAAAACAAAGTTTTTTTCGAAGGTGCTTAAATCTCTGTGTCGGAATTGTCAATCTTGTCGTAGACGAGGAGCTTAATTTTCGTCTCTTTTTTTTGTGTTTTAAGGATTGGAGTGATGCTTGTGATGCCACCTATCAGAGATATTGGGCATTGGTCATCGGTTCACCCAAGCAAAAAGAAGGCTTAATTCGTGCCCCACTGACAAAGGTCTGTCCGAAACTTAATATTAGCCTCGTGAATATCTGGTCACGACATCATCATTCATCGGATATCATTGATTTCAGGTTCTTCTCAACGATGGGAAAACCGAAAGGGTCATTCTAGCCCATAATTCAGGGTTAGAAGCTTCCCAAGAAGCCATTACCGAATATCGTGTGCTTGGCCCTATGATCAGTGGATGCTCGTGGATTGAATTGCGTCCTCACACGAACTGCAAACATCAGGTTCATAATTTTTCGTATTGTCATCACTTTGTCAAACATTTAGGTACAAAGACACGGTAGATAGTGGATGTTCATTTATGTTTCTTTTATGGCTCGTCTTTTTCTCTGCAGCTACGAGTGCATTGTGCAGAAGCTCTAGGCACTCCAATCGTAGGTGACTACAGATACGGTTGGTTTGTTCATAGCAAATGGAAGCAACTACCTAGAGTAGATTACGAGGCCAAAACCGGACAGCCTTACAGAATGCGGAGGCCGACGGGTCTCGACATCCAGAAAGGTAGCGTCTTAGCTAAAGTTCCCCTTCTGCATTTGCATTGCAGGGAGATGGTATTGCCCAATATTGCCAAGTACGTGACGTATCACGACCGGCAGTCAGGAAACGGTGGTGCGGATCCCGTCTCCGAGCATGATTTCGAACGAGATATCCTCCGTTTCGTTGCCCCGATGCCTTCCCACATGCAAATTAGTTGGAATCTCATGTCCTCTTACTTGGTGTGACAATTGCAGATGGGAGATTCTAGCACTTGGAGTTGATGGATTTTGATCATTTCAAGTGCACCTTATTTTTTATGCGTTTTGTAATTAGCCCAAAATTTTGATCGATTCTACTCCTTCCATCCCACTCATATTATCCTCTTTTTGCTTCGCACAGAGATTAAGAATAAGTATAAAAAGATAAGAAAATTGTGAGGGCTAGGGCGACAATCGACGAGGGCTGCGAGTGGTCGGACTGGGATGCGCCGTCTCGGGCGGGATGAAATGGGATGAAATTTGGGATTGCATGATTAAAATTTGAATAAGTATAAAAAGATAAGAAAATTGTGAGGGCTAGGGCGACAATCGACGAGGGCTGCGAGTGGTCGGACTGGCATGCGCCGTCTCGGGCGGGATGAAATGGGATGAAATTTGGGAATTGCATGATTAAAATTTGAATAAGTATTTCGGAAATACAATTTATTATTAAATTCTGAAAAACATAAATATATTTAATAGAATGGATCGGATATAGGCCAATGCGAATCTAAAAAATTAAGACCGCAAATATTTGATAATGGTTCAGATCTGGCCAAGACCTGTCTAGTTCACTGCCATCCTTAATCGCAGATTCGATTAATTGATATTTCAATTTGGAAAAGAACAAAAATAAAAATAAAAATTAGGATTAAGGTGTTGGAATGACAAAATTGATTAAGATTAACTAGCGTACAACCCGTCGACGAGAAATTATAAAAATTAATAAAATTAAATTTAAATAGTACTAATATATGATAGATTAAAAAATTATTATTTGTTAATTATTTTAGCGTTAAATAATTCGATTATGCAATTTACTAAACTCGCTTAGAATTTATATTCCTTGAACACATCTCAAATTCAATTAAAAAGTAATTTTACCACATGTTAACGTCTCAAACTCATATAATTATGTTTGTTAAAAATTATAACTAATACTCTATATTGTCATTACTTTCGATAATTGTTAAAGCTCTGTTCTTCTACAAAACCGATGTGGGCAAAAATATATTTCTCTCTCAAAGAAAAGCGACTCTTAAGCTGAATTTTTTAGCTTTTTTTGAAGAAAAAGAGGCAAGGAAAGGAGCGGGTAGTGAGACAGAGAAGAGATATATAGATAACGAATAATACTACAGATGTTAAGATTGTCTATAAGATGAAAGTGATCCTAAATACCCACATTATGAATTCAACACAAGATTAAGAAAAAAAATAAGTTAAACCACCGCTTCACAATCATCCTGTCTACCCCGACGGTTCCGACCTGGAACCGGCCTATTGACTATAATACTGATTTTAAATTATATAAATAATTATCTTCCAAATATATTCACAAAAAATTATATTCATAGAAAAATAAATATGTTGATGATAAATCTAGGGTTTGCAAGAGTAGCTAAAAATAATAGTAATACGATGACACAGGTATTTACGTGGTTCGATCAATGAGACCTACGTCCACGGGAGAGAATATCAAGCTTTTATTATATTTGAGAGTACAATGAATGTTTGATCGTCTAATCTATCAGCTATATATAGGCCTTGAATCGAGCCCTAATCCTCCTAGGAGTCCTTATACATATCTTGTTTCTTTGTACATATCCAAATCTCCTTCATAATTGGATTCCTTCTCCTCCAAGGTAGGGCTTCGTTACTTGGTCTGCAAGACAGATAGCGGTTTCGTCTGGGCCGAGCTCTGTGGGCCGAGCTTAATATATAGGCTCAATTAGATTGGGCCTTAGGTCAGGCCCAAGATGAGGCCGGTCCTATCACATCCCCCCCCCCCCCCCAAAAGAGAGGAAAGAAGACATGTAGATGTAGACGGTCAGGTCGAATTTCCGAGGTGAATAATCGCGTAAGTCACCTTTGTCACGACCTGATTTAGCGAGCTCACCTTCTGAGCTCGATTTACAGGTGGCTAAAATTCGAGATGAGTAATCAGCTGTCTAGTTCTGTTATTCGGATTGCCAAGCAGGCAAGGCCCATATTCGAGAGGAGGGAAAATTGGTGGGCTTTTTGAAAACTTTTTTTTTAGACGGTTCGTATACCGAAAAAGCTGCCACGTTCACACGTGTGCAATGTTCAATGGCGGGATTCAAATATGTATTACGGGATTTCATACGACGGTCTCCATATCACGCCATTTCACATCCGCAATTACAGCAAAAGGATTCCTTGTGCAGAAACTCCTCTTTCCCTCCATTCCCTGTTCCAGAAATTCCCGATTAATTGTACCGCCGTGCCGCCGGTTTTCCCACCGTTGGGTCTTTTGTTCACAACCGCGAACCGCTCGCCTGACCATTTATCGCGATTTAACAAGTAAGTATGGCTTCCCCGACTCACAATTCTGAATCTAGTAGGGGTAGTGAATCTCCTCCGGCAGGTTCCGTCGATAGCAGGGTTGATTTTAGTATTTTTTCATTAGGATCTTCCATATCTTCTGTTGAGACTTTAGTTGTGCCCCGGTGCGTAGAGGGGAAAGTGGCCGAGTATTCCTCCATTTTAGACGAGTCTAGGATAAAATTCCTTGCTCGGTCGTATAATTTCCCAACTAATGCCGAACTGATAGAACCTCGTCTAGAGGATAGGACGTGCTCGCCTCCAATGGGGTTTGTGACCATCTACGAGGACAGTCTCCACTCCGGTCTTCATCTGCCCCTCCCTGCGCCATTCGTCAAGCTCCAAAGGAAACTTGGTTTAGCTTTGGGGCAGATAACGCCTAATGCGTTTAGGCAATTTACTGACCTGGGCGTGGCAGCTAGTCGTCACAACTACCAGCTATCTGCCAAGCTCATTCACGAACTATTCGTCTTTAAGACGGCGGCGGACTGGTACTATGCCACTGCCCACACTGAGTTTAAAGGGAGAACTCAGAACAAGGTAGAGAAATGGCATACGAAATTCTTCTTTTGCCGACACGATAGTTTAGTCGACCTGATGTGGAGGGTGGGCAAGCCTCGTGTGTGGGTGAGAGACGAGGCGGATAAGGGCCTGGAGACTATTGCTAGGGCGATAGCGAGTGGTGGCCCGTTCGAGGAGAGTTACGGTGAAGATTCTCTAGCCGAGGCGGGGTTGAGCCCGTTTGAGCCCCAAAGGATGGTGGACCCTGCAACGGGTGAGACCCCGCTAGTGTTATTAGGATTATTCTTTTTGTTTATTTGTCGTCTTAACTCTTTGCTTGTCGTGCATTTGTAGTGTTGTTTGGGAAGAAGAAGGGGCCGACGGCTAAGGTCGCAGCTCGAGGGGGCAAAAGACCGAGGTCGTCAGGTCGATCTGCTTCCTCTTCTGACCAGGGTCAGCCCGGAGATCCTTCTAACCAGGATCAGCAGCTCGAGCTGACGAGGCCTTCTGCCACAGATTTCCGCTCTCCTACTGCCAGTCCACCTCGCAAACTTTTGAAGCCCGTGGATGTTGTCGACATCTCGGTCGGTGAGGTGAGCCCGGCGGTTCCTCCAGTCAAGCTCGAGGATCTTCCTTTTTCCGAGGTCAGGATTCACTGTTTTTGCTGCATAGCCTTTCTGTAGTTCTTTCTTATGTTTCCTAACTCCGTTCCTTTGTGCAGAGCATCGGTAGGGTTATGAGATGGCTCGAGAATGGTGTCGAGCAGATGTCGGCTATGCATGAGGACGAGAAGAATCATTACTCAGATAAGCTGACCTCGACTAGGGCCAGGCTGGAGAAGGCGAAGGAGTAGCTGGCTAAGGCCAAGGAGGAGGTGAAAACGGTCAAGTCCGAGCTGTCTGCTCAGCTCGCGAAGACCGCTGACGCCGAGGTGGAAGCCGAGAAAGCCCGGGACAACGTAAGGAGATTGGAGTCCGAGCTGAATGCGGCCAGGGATAGGGAGGCCAAGTCTGCGGCAGGTCAAGGCGAGGTCTTGTGGGCCTTTGCGAAGAGGCTCCTCTTGTCGGAGCATTTCTCCGACCTCGCCAATGATCTAGTTGGGCTCATCAACGGTAATTACGCCGTGGATGCTTTGGAGGAGGCTGCCCGAGACTTTCCCGACTTGGATGTTTCCAAGTACGGGTACGAGCGTCTAGAGGGAGCGGCTCTCCTTTCTCGGTATGCCCGAGTGATCCGGGATCAACTCGGCCATCTACCTCTCCTGGACGACCTCGCCAGCTCGTCGACGCTGCTATCGGCGGAGCAGATTGCTGCCTGCCCGACGGATCGGGACCCCGCCCTAGATGCGGTCTTCGATTCTCTTCCTGACGGAATCGAAGAGGATGACGTGGAAGAGGATGTGGAGCAGGAGATCGTGGCTGCTGAAGATTCGATCCCTCCTAAGAGTTCCGAGGGTCCCGAGACTTCCGGAGCTGGGAACTTGGCAGAGGGTCCCCTCTCCGGGCAGCCGCCTTCTCAGGATAAGGTGGTCGGCGGTTGTTAGTTTTTCCTGTACTTTGTTTTTTTTTTTTTTTTTTTTTGTATTTTTGTACCTGGAACCTATGAATTTAATAGACAGTATTTCTCTCTTTTTTTGTGTGTGTAGACTTCGGATTCTCTTGATGTTTCCTCTTTACACAAACAAATAACTCTTCTTTCTCGAGATCTGTCTGAACAACGTGCTTTGACAAGTCTATGGATGGAGAAATGTCGCCGAGCTGAGGCGCTTTCTAATTCAAAGTGTGCTCTTTTAAGGTTGAGAGAGTCCGAGCTTGAGGATTGGCAGGGGAAGTTTGTTGCATTCTGCGAGGCGGCTGAGGCGAAGCAGCTTGCTGGTCAGGAGAATGCTGATGAGCTTCAGGCCAAGCTTCTTCAGGCGGAGGAAGCTTTGGAAGTTGCCCGGGGTCGAGCTGAGCGTGTTCTGAAGGATCACGAGAAGATCGTCGAGGAACATGCTGAATACGAAGACATCATCCATCGCAAAGGTGGTATCACTATATCCGAGGCGGAATTGCAGACTAAGGAGCTGTTAGAGCAGTATCTCGGTATAAAAGAAGCATGCGGTCCTGAGTCCTGGGAACTTCAGGGGGCTTATGAGAGGCTCGACGAGTGTGCGAAAATGTACAAGTCCGCGCGTTTTTTGCCAGGTGTGTTAGTGAGTCTGCTCCGTCTTCTTCTCGGAGGTCTAAGCTTCAGGTCGGCTCGAGCCACGGTGGCCAGGCTGTAGGGCGTAGCTCGGCTGTACTGCGAGGTCGGAGTTCTTCCTCTGGGCGAGGACGTAGTCGTGGTCGGGGACGGGGCCGGATTTCCATTGATGACATCATGGGTCCTACTCCTTTCGTAGAGAAATGGCTTAGCTTCAGTATGCCAGACCTTTCTACGTAGATTAGCTCGGTCTTCCTGTAATTATTATATGTACAATGATATAATTAGTCAGAAATGAAGAAATATATTGTGTTTTTGAATTTCCTGTTTGTGGGAAGGATGCTTCCTTGTTTTGTGTTTTGCCTTTTTGAGGGAGTTGAACTCAGACCTCTTTGTGTTGGCAAGGGAATCATGGTTCAGACCTTGCAGTGTGATTCTCCTGGGGGAACTTGGTTCCGACCCCAGTTGAAAAATTTCTTTATCCTTGCTGAGGGAGTTTGACTCGGACCTCGTGGGATCTTCCTTTCGGAGGGAGACGAGCTCGGACCTCGAAAAAGGTTTCCTTTGCGCAATTTTTAGGATAGATCTGCCCCATGTCAGGTCGTTATTGACCACGGAACGGAACCTTAGTTCGTCCTTATGGGGGGATTTTGGTTTCGTGGATACTTCGTATAAGCAAATCAAGAGACACAAGAATATGCAAGGCAAAAAGAAAAACTTTATTAACGAAAGAAAGACCAAAACGAAAAAAAGAAAAGGTTTTGACGAGCTCGACAAAAACAAAATAAAATAAAATAATAAAAAAAACGAGGACAAACTAAAAAGAAAACCAGAAAAGCTTAAGACTCTATATGCAAGACTTTGCTGCTTATACGAAGAATCTCTTTAAGTGGGTGATGTGCCACGTTCTAGGTATCAGGCCGCCCGAAAGGTAGGCGATCTTGTAGGCTCCTTTTCCAAGAACTTCGTGCACTTTGTAGGGCCCCTCCCATGTGGGTTCAAGTTTGCCGAGCTTCTCCGCCTGACTTACTTCGTTGTTTCTAAGCACAAGATCGCCGACCTGGAACTGCTGGGGTTTGACCCTTCGGTTGTAATACCAGGCCATCTGCTGCTTATACCGAGCTTCTTTTATGCTGGCTAGCTCCCGCTTTTCCTCCAGTAGGTCCAGGTCGGCTCGTCGTTGTTCTTCATTGATTTCAGCTGAGAAATTGATGGTGCGGGGGCTCGGTGCTCCGATCTCGACGGGTATGACCGCTTCGGAACCGTATACTAAACTGTACGGGGTTTCTCCCGTTGAAATTCTGGGTGTAGTCCGATATGACCACAAGACGTTGTGGAGGTTGTCGACCCATTCCGTTTTTTGCTTCTCTAGGCGGGGCTTGAGTCCGTTCACTATTGTCCTGTTGGTGACTTCGGTCTGGCCACTAGCTTGAGGTCGGTGTACCGAGGTGAAGTTTTGCTGGATATTAAGTCCTTCACACCATTCTTGGAATATTCTGCTTGTAAATTGCATCCCATTGTCCGAGACGAGGATCCGTGGTATTCCGAACCTGCACACGATGTTCTTCCAGACGAAGTCCCGGACTTTCTCGCTTGTGACTTTTGTGGAAGGTTCGGCTTCAACCCATTTGGTAAAGTAGTCAATTGCGATTATTAGAAATCGCTTTTGTTTAGGGGCCGGGTAAAAGGGGCCTACGATGTCAATGCCCCACTGCATGAATGGCCACGGACTCTGCATAGTAGAGAGGTCGATCTGGGGTAACCTCGTCACCTTGGCGTGTAGCTGGCATTTTAGGCATTTTTTCACGAACTCTTCCGCATGTTTTGCTATTGTTGGCCAGTAGTATCCCCATCGCATGATCTTCTGGGCTAGCATCCGAGCTCCAATGTGGCTTCCGCACGATCCCGTGTGTACTTCATTTAATACGCAGTCTGTTTCTTTTGGTCCGATAAATCTTAGGAAGGGCTGTAAATATGACTTTCGATAAAGAACTCCTCCTTCGAGGATGTACTGTGTGGATTTGGCTACAATTTTTCTAGCTTCCGCCTTGTCCTGGGGCATTTCCCCGCTCTCCAGATATCTTATGAGGGGGGTCATCCAGTTCGGATCGTCATCTACTATTACATTGATTTCTGCCTCTTCTATACTCCGGCTCCGGACTTCTTCTACTATTGTCGAGCTAGTTGGCGAGTTCGCCAGCTTGCTCAGCTCGTCAGCTCAGGTATTCTAGCTTCGGGGAATGCGAATTATTCTGAAGAACGGGAAGGATTGTTCTAGGAGCTTGACCTTCTCCAGGTATTTCTTCAATTTCTCACTTTTCACCTCGTACTTCTCCAGCACATGGTTGACCACGACTTGGGAATCACAGTGGGCTTGGATAGATCGTACCTGGAGGCTTTGGGCGAGACGCAGTCCGGCAATAAGGGCTTCATATTCCACTTCGTTGTTCGTAGTTGGAAACATGAATCACAGTGAGTATTACAACTCCTTTTTCTCCGGGCTGATGAGGAGTATGCCAGCTCTGCTTCTCTTCTTTCCCGAGGCCCCGTCCATGTACATCTCCCAGCAGTCTGGGGGTGCCTTCTCAGGAATTTCTTGGAGTTCGGCTTTGGCTTTGAGCTTTTTTGGCTCGTCGATGTTCTCATATTGAGCTTCTACGAGGAAGTCTGCCAGAGCTTGCCCTTTTATGGCTCGGCGGGGCCCGAACGATATATCGTGCTCTCCTAGCTCGATTGCTCATTTCGTGATTCTTCCTCAAGCCTCCGGCTTAGTGAGGACTTGCCGGAGTGGTAGGTCGGTTAAGATTTGTATTGAATGGGCTTGGAAGTAGGGTTTCAGGCACCGGGCTGCATTCACTAGGGCTAGAGCGACCTTCTCCAGAGGCTGGTACCTTGTCTCCGGGTCTTTTAGAACCCTGCTGACGAAGTACACAGGTAACTGTCGGTCCTCTTCGTGTCGGACCAACACCGCACTTATTGCTTCATCCGACGCTGCGAGGTATAGGGAAAGGGTTTCTTCCTTTTTGGGGACTGACAAAGTTGGCAAGTCATCGAGGTGCCGCTTGAGCTTCTCAAAGGTTAGCTCGTGCTCTGGTCCCCACCCAAATACCGGTGCCTTTTTAAGAATTTTGAAGAACGGGAGCTGCTTCTCGGCGGCTTTGGAGAGGAAACGACTTAATGCGGTTATGCAGCCTGTCAACCTATGCACATCGCGAATAGTTCGGGGTACCTTCATTTCTTGTACGGTTCTGACTTTCAACGGGTTGGCTTTGAGACCCTCCGGCGAGATCCAACATCCTAAGAATTTTCCAGATCGCACGTTGAAAGTGCACTTCTTTGGGTTCAGCTTGAGGTTCGCTTCCCTGAGTACGTCAAGTGTCGCTCGTAGGTCGTCAACTGCTGAAGCCTTTTCCTTACTTTTGACGACAATGTCGTCTACGTATACTTCGACAATCTTGCCGATGTGATTTCGGAAGAGGAAGTCGACCATTCGCTAGTACGTCGCTCCGGCATTCTTTAACCCAAAGGGCATGTATTTGAATGCGAAGACACCGAAACTTGTGGCAAAAGCTGTCATGATCGCATCATTTTCATCCATTAGAACTTGATAGTACCCTTTGTAGAGATCAATAAAGCAGAAGACCTCGTATCCCACTAAGGATTCAATCTTCTCGTCAATGTTGGAGAAAGGATAACAGTCTTTTGGGCAAGCTTTATTGAGGTCAGTGTAATCCACACACATCCTCCACTCCCCTCCTTCTGTTTTCTTCACTACTACCGGATTAGATAGCCAAACTGGGTATTTGACCTCAAATAGGAGCCCTGCCTTCAACCATTGCTGCACCTCATTGTAGATGGCTTGATTTCGTTCGGCAGCAAATATTCTTCTTTTCTGCTTAACCGGGGTGGAGCCCGGGTTGATGTTGAGTTTATGCGTGATGATATCTGATGATACCCCTGTCATGTCTGCGGGCGACCATGCGAAGACGTCCTGATATTCCCTAAGGAGCTGGATTACCTGCAGGCGGGTTTGAGGTCCCCCTGCAAAGCCGACCTTGACAATTTTTACAGGGTTTGTTTCGGATAAGGGAACCTATTCCACCGAGGTGTCTGGGATCGACGTCGTTTCTTCCAACTCCTTGGGGTACTTTGATTGCTATGCTTGTGGTTGGCCTCGGAAAGCAATCTGCATGCATTCCTTAGCCTTTTTCTGGTCGCCTCGGACAGTCAGGATTCCGCCCGAGGTGGGGATCTTCAGCAACAAATGATAGGGCGAGATAATGGCCCTGACTGCATTCAGCCAATCCCGACCTAGTATGATGTTGTAGGGGGAGTTCGCTTTTACCACGTAGAACTGGATTAGCTTGTTGATGCTGGTTGGCGGGCTGCCAATGGCAACATCAAGCGCAATGATCCCTTCGGGTTGAGTCTCATGTTGCGTAAAGCTCTTGAGAGGCAGTGGCGTGGGGTTAACCCTAGCTGGGTCAAGTCCCATCCTATCCAGGCAATGTTGGAAGATGATACTTACGCCGGCCCCATCATCGATAAATACGTGGTGGACCATCTTATTGGCCACTCCGATTTGTATCACCAGGGCATCATTATGGGGCGTAGCTGTAGGTACGGGATCATCCTCGGAGAATGTCACGGTTTCATTTTTCTTGAACCTCTTTTTTATTTGTTCATCTGCTGGCGGAACTGGCGGCCTGCGGGCTTCTGTCCTCAGTTTGGTTCTCGTCATGCCTCGGAGCAGCCCGGACTGAGGGTCGTCATCCTCTTCGTCATGATTGATCTTAGCTCGCTTATTGTCTGGAGCACAGCGACCATGTCCTCCTTTCCGCTTCCCCCTTTTGCTTTTCCTTCCCCCGGCTTCGTATTTCTTTAGGGCGCCTTCCTGGACTAACCTCTCTATCTCTTCCGCGAGGTCGCGGCAGTCTTCCGTGTGGTGCCCGTGGTCATCGTGGAAGGAGCAGTGCTTGTTTCTATCTCGAGGTTTAGACTCCAACATAGGGCGTGGTTTGGTAAATCAGTCCGCGTGAAGCGCGAAGATCTCAGCGTTTGTTTTTAAAAAAAGAGGACGCTGAGGTCGCTCCGGTCCCATCCGAGGTCCGAGTCGAGACTGGATGGGTCCTCGCTGGAGACGTTCGTGAGCGCTTCTCCACTCACGATCATTCTGATCTCGATCAACTTCAGTCCTCTTCTTCTCGGTCTCTTCAGGCCGGGAGAGGTCTCGTTTCAACCGGTCTGCGTCTTGACCATCCGCGAACTGGTACACAATCCTCCACATTTCCTGAGCTGTCTCGGGTTTCTGTTTAGCAAGCTCTTGGTTCAGGGACCCAGCAGCGACCCCATTTCGGAAAGCCGAGATGAGGAAGACGTCGTCGATTTTATCGACTTTCAGGCTTTCTTGCATGAATCGGGAGGCGTACTCCCTTATAGACTCTTTATCTTTTTGCTTTATCGATAGGAGATAGGCTGTGTCTCGGCGAGCCTGGACCTTTATATGGAATCTTTGTCTAAAGATTCCTTCAAGGTAGGCCCAGGACCCTACACTGCCAGTTGGTAAGCTGGGAACAACTTGCACATGTGTTCCTCTTTAAGGCCCTGGTTGTGCATGTTGTACTTGAAACGCTTCAGAAAATTGAGGGGATCCTCCAACCCATTGTAGGGTGGTATGTTCGGCAACTTATATGCCACAGGAAGCTTGGCGTCAAGCAGTTCGTCAGTGAATGGGCTGACAAGTCGGGTTGGTCTCCTTTCACGTCGGTGTCGATCTTCCTGGGGACTGTGACTCCTGCAATAACTCGGGCTTCGGCACCTGCTGGGGCTCCGATGTCGCCTTGAGAGGTGGTGTCGCTTGGGACTCCGTTGGGGGCTAGGACTCCGGCGGGTGTCATGCTTTCTCCTCGGCTCGAGCTCCTGCATCTTGGTGTGGTGAGGAGTTTTAGATATGGACTTCCGCGTGGAACTCTCCCTGGCTTCGGGCATTGGGGACGTCCGAGCTGTCGTGAGGAAGCGTTTGAAACTCTCCTTGTTTGCTCTAGCGAATTCAGCTGCGGCATAGGCGGTAGCGAGGTCGAAGTCGTTGAGGAAATCATCTCTCTTCTTCGACTCGGGTTTTTTTTGTTCGGATTCGTCGTTTACTTCCTCGACAAACCATTCTGGTGTCTTGTCCGTGTTGAAGGATCGTCCGTTATGTGTCCTCCGACGCGGGTTTTTTGGTGGATCCCTCTTAGGGATGTCTTGTAGCTCGAGCATCCATTCGTACGGATCCTCTTCTGAGTGGTTATTATTACGTCCCTCCTTTGGGGTCGAACCGCCTTTCTGGTGATTATCTTTATTTGAGGGGTGATTATCCTCTCCTTCTCTCTTGCCATCGCGCTTTGTTATCGCGTTACCATTGTTAATTAGCCACAAAAGAACCGTCGATTTAAAGAGGTGTTCCCACAGACGGTGCCAATGATAAATCTAGGGTTTGCAAGAGTAGCTAAAAATAATAGTAATACGATGACACAGGTATTTACGTGGTTCGATCAATGAGACCTACGTCCACGGGAGAGAATATCAAGCTTTTATTATAGTTGAGAGTACAATGAATGTTTGATCGTCTAATCTATCAGCTATATATAGGCCTTGAATCGAGCCCTAATCCTCCTAGGAGTCCTTATACATATCTTGTTTCTTTGTACACATCCAAATCTCCTTCATAATTAGATTCCTTCTCCTCCAAGGTAGAGCTTCGTTACTTGGTCTGCAAGACAGATAGCGATTTCGTCTGGGCCGAGCTCTGTGGGCCGAGCTTAATATATAGGCTCAATTAGATTGGGCCTTAGGTCAGGCCCAAGATGAGGCAGGTCCTATCAGTTGACTACATTTGTTTTCTTTTTACCCGAAATTAATATTTAATTATATAAATAACTATATTCCAAAAATATTCACACAATATTTAATAAATAAAAATTTAATTATAAATTATAATATTATATAAATAATCATCTTCCAAATTAAAAAAAAAAAAGTTGTCCCGCAAGCACAGAATTGGCCCATCTACGCGCACGATTATTGGTCGGAATTGACTCATTGATAAGTCATTAGTAATTTTTCTTTTTCCTACATATTCTACGTTTTCCAACGGAGACGATTAATCAAACAATTTGAGATGATGTGTTTAGAATTATTCAAACTTGTTTGAAATTTATATACGCGTACTTGTTTAAAATCCAATTAAAAAATTAGTTATTTGAGTTCTTTTCTGAAAAAATATCTGTATATTAATCTACCGCCACAGTTCTGCGTCGGAACTGATCCGTTGACCACGACTCTGATTTATAAGTACGTAATTTATAAAATTTATTTAGAATTTATATAGATCCAAAAATTTAGTAAAAATAATGATTGTACTATTCGTTATCGTCCTTAATCGTATAGTAATATTCGTTAATTAAAGTTTTAAATTATGCAAAGCTGGAAACCCAACTACAAATAACGTAAAAATTATTTCATGGATGACGATTATAGATTTTAGAAAATACATGGGAAAAAAAACATAAAATGAAAAATTTCTCGAGTGTCGGTTGGGAATTGGCTCGTCTACAGCCACGGTTCCGGATCAGAATTGACCCGTTGACCACAACTTTGATTTATAAATGCACAATTTATGACGATTCTTGATTTTAGAAAATACATGAAAAAATGAATAAAATTAAAATTTTAAAATTAATAAGAATAAAGAATGAAAATGTGTCACGTGAGATCCAGAGTTGAGGTACCCGTTAGTTGGAAATTGGCCCGTCTACCTATTTAATTGACAAATTAAAAAGTACTTATTTTTTTATCAAATTAAATAAAAAAATATTAGACTATTTCCAAATTTAATTCGGTCAACTAATAAATTATCCAAACTATTTTGGAACCATTTATTCTGTCAACTAATAAATTGGTTCACTAATAAAAATAATTATATATTCGCCCAATTAATAAATTGACCAAATTAAATTAAATTAAACTATAAAAATATAACAGTTATTTATTCGGCCGATTAATTAATAAATAAATTGACCAAATAAAACTCCTACAAAAAATAAAGAGAATATCATGTGATATAGCCAATATGAGTATTGAAATATAAATTATGGTCCACCCTCTTCATAAATATAAATTATTGCCATTTTTTTGAACTTAGGACCTAAATACCCCTTTCTTTTTTTTCAGTTTTTTTTTCTTTTCTTTTTCTATTTTTTTTCTTATTTTCCAGAATTTTTTTCTTTTTTTTCTGTTTTATTTTTTATTTTTCAGATTTTTTTTTTCTTATTTTCCAGATTTCTTTTTCTTTTTTTCTGCTTTTATTTTTATTTTTCAAAATTTTTTTAATTTCCAAATTTTTGTTTGCCTCTTCGTTTTTTTGTTTGCCGCTTATTCTTTGGTCAAGATTCGAGCGAGGGGAGCCGAAGGCCTCGGAGCGAGCGGAAAAAATCTAAATTGTTGCCCGACGATTATCCTTATATTAGTAATCGAAGTGAAGGCGGAGCCGTATAATCGGAGCCGAAGGCGGAGCCGCAAAATCGGAGTAGTATAACTTGAAATAATTAGAATGTTTGTTCCAAGAGTACCATATCATTATTTGGAACATCTGGAACTAATTTGACAATTTGTCCCAGTTGTACCAAATCTGGAATAATTGGCACTAATAAGGCTAAATTCGTACCAGATGTACTAGAACAATTGGTACTAATAAGACTAAATTTGTACCAAAAGTACCAAATGCCTCATACCCGCCCGACCCGACCCGCGCCTGCCAGCATCAAACCCGACCCGCTCCGCATTTCATTAAGGGTATTTTTGTCCCAAATTGAAAAAAATGGCCAAAATTTATATTTTTGAAGAAGGTGGGCCAAAATTTATATCTTAATGATCATTATGGCTATTTCAAAATATGTCTAAAAAATAAATATCTATTCAGCCAATTAATAAATTGACCAAATTAAATTAAATTAAACTCTAAAATATAGTCATTTATTCGTCCGATTAATAAATAAATTGGCTAAATAAAACTGGTGGAGCAAAAGATGAGAAAATACACATTGATTCTAGGTATTTATAGGCTTTTCAATAGGTGAAGTTTCATTGAGAAACCGATGTGGGACACAAGATACCGATGTGAGACACAAGATTTTAGTATAGATATTTTAAATCTATTATTTTATATTTAAAATTCAAAAATTTAAGAATTTAGATAAATATGAATGGAGGAATATAAGAAATGCCACGTAAGATTTTTTCAAAGTAAGAATCATTTTCTTTTTAGTAATATAATGATTGGATCGTAAAATAATTAGCAACCATAACATTGTATAGCTAATTTCCTCAAAAAAAGTAACGTTGTATTATAGGTAAGCATTAGGGGCCAAAATCTTGCTATCTATGTCACATGCAATGATCTGATTAATTAATTTACAATAATGTCCCTAAATATCAATATTTTGTTAGACCGTAAAAATGTAACTTGGTACTACTAAATATCAATATTTTTTTAGCCCAAAAAGTTACATTTTTACTCTTAAATTTGTTTGTAAATTAAATTTATTATAAGAAAATGAAGTATATAATTTTTTTTTATCTTGAAGTGGAAATGAGGAATAATAAATGGTAAAATTCGTTTTTATAGAAAATAAGAGATAAGAAATGAGAGAGTTATAAGGAGAATTTATTTATTTATCCCTTTTTTTGTTGAAAAAAATGTGTAAATAGTTAATGATTCGAAAACATCATACAAAACTAAATCAAATACTCATCGTATTTTGCTGCCACAAAATATAATAAAATACAATAAATAAGTACCAAAGTTGGAAGTCGATTTTCTAATCCTAAATCTAATAGGCATAGAAAAAAGAAAAAAAGAAAAATCAAGAGGAAAAAGAAGTTGGTATAAAACAAAGAGAATTTATACTTGCTTCTTCTTCGCACAAACACTACTCCTGTAATAATTCCATTGTGGTTGGTGTATCATACTATATCAAGTAGAATATAATTAGGGCAAAACGCATCTATAATAAACGTAGCATATTCATTCACAAATTAAACTTCAATCTTGTTCCCTAGTTGTTCCTCGCAGAAACCCTAGCTTTTCATTCACAAATTCATCGGAAATTTATTTCCCAATATTCCCAATCGATCGATTATGTTAAATGGACATGGAAATTGATCATTGTGCAGTTCTTGGGCTGCCTTCCGGCGAAGAAGGTGCAAAATTATCGGATCAGGAGATTCGGAAGGCCTAGAAACAGTGACGGAGCTACGTTGGAGCATGGGGGGAGACCTTGAGCCCCCCACCCCCAAGCCCCACCACCACATAGTATATCTTTAAACTTTTATATTTTTAATTATGTTATTAGACTACCTGCATCGCGGCTCCAGCGGCAGTCTCGTAAGGAGCTCGAGACGGCTGCGTTGCGGGAGGCGCGGGCTCGAGTCCATCTCGACTACTCGAGACCGGCTCGAGCGGAGGTGAGAGAAAGCGGAGGTGGGGGAGGAGCCGAGGTGGATGCGGCGACGGGTGGCGGCGAGAGAGGCAGAGGTAGCGGAGGAGAGAGAAGACGTGGTGTGGTAGAGAGAGAGGAGTGGAGTAAGGGGGAAGGAAATGGGGAGGTGGGAGAGGGGGATGTAGCGGCAGAGGGGGATGAGGAGGTGGAGAGAAGGAAGGAAATGGCGGAGGTGGGGGAGGAAAGGAGGAGAGGGAAGAAGTCTGGGGCGAGTTAATTTTTTTTTTTTTTTTAAGTTTAATAGATTTGATTAAAGGGAATGAATATAATTAATATGTACTCCCTCCGTTCGAGTACAAGTGTCCAATTTGTGTTGGGTACGGAGATTAAGAAAGCTGATAAAGTTGTTTTTAGTAGGGTGAAAGTTAAAATATAGGGGTAGTGGGATAATGACAAAAAACAGTGGTAATGATAAAAAGGTGGTGGTATTAACCAAAAAGTAGGAATAAAGTTGATGTGATGGCCAAAAAGTAGGAATAAAGTTGTTGTGAGGTGGGGTGATCAATGGCAAATGATAGTAAATAAAGGAAAAGTATGAGGGTATAGTTGTATAAAAAGGCAAAGTGGACACTTGTGCTCGAACACTCGTACCGTAGCAAAGTGGACACTTGTGCTCGAACGGAGGGAGTATGATTGATGTGAATATGAGATATGTAAATATTTGGAAATATTTGATTTATTTATTTGTAAATATATCATATACCAAAAATTTATTAATGTAATTTTTTTCAATTATTTTAATTAATATAATTTTTTTTATTTTAATTAATGTAATATTTTTTTATTTGAATTAATGTAATGTTTAATATTATTTTTATTAATGAAATTTTATGAATTAATTTAATGAAAATAAAAAATTGTTTAATATGGTGCTGGATACCCCTCGGAAACTGTTGGGTTGCAGGGGTAGGGGTCTCTAAGGGGTCTCTAGTGCTGGAGACACCCTTGGAGACCACTAGTGATCTCCAAGAGATGCAGATAGCCTTATAGTGTGTTAACTTTTTTAAGCATTTTTCATTTTTATTTATAATATTCTTCTTATAAATATAAAAATTCCTATAAATTGAAAATTAGTGAACGAAATTTATTGTTTGGTATTAATGTAGTTATATTTGATTTATTTATTTCTCACCATAATAATAGAAAAATAATTTAAAAACATGGGAATAATAGAAAAATATTTGAGGTAATCATGGTAAATTATTGATTTTTTTAAGAACGCTACATAATATTACGATATTATAATTGTACTAAATTTTATATTCTTTTTCTCAAATTTACTTATAATATTTAAATTTATAATTAATTTTGGACCCCCCACATTAACATTTCTAGCTCCCTCGCTCCCTACAAATCTAAGGCCTTGCTGCTGCATCCCGACAAAATTTATCTGCACGATCATGCAAACGCACACGTTAATTTCCTCAAGCTTCAGAATTCACATCAAGTTCTCAAGGATGAAAAATTTCGCAAGTTGTTTGATGAGCTTCTTCGCCAACGCAGAATGATGTCAAAAAAAGATGACCCAGATGTGGAAGAAGATTCTTATACTGGGCGCTGGAGAATGACGTCAGATGACTCAGAAGAAGAAGAGAGATATTCTAGGCGGCGGCGCAGGAGATTTCAGGCAAATAAAGAAGGAGGCTTAAAGAAAAAGCAAGCTGCTGCTACTAGAATTATTGCTCGGAATATGAAGGTATTGTTTGCTTAATTGATTAAAAATTCATTGAACAATTTCATTCATTGTCTTTAACATTGAAAAGCTTTTATGTTTATGTTTAAGAGTTTGAGAGAGGGAGCGCTTATCCCAGATCTTCCTTCTCTAGTATGCACGGTAGCACACATTTTTATTATTTGTGAATTTTTGGTTTAATTCGTTATATAATCTTATCCATGTTTAATTGTTTGATTATTTGGTATTGTGCAGCTTGAATACCGAGGAGGGTGACTTGAGCAGTTACTTTGAAGTTCCATCCACTCCTAGTAGTAACCTCGAAATCTATTTTAACTTCAAATTTAGATTAAAATAACAAAAAATGTACTAAAATGTCCATCCAACAAAGATACTCATCAAATTGGGTAGGCAAAAAAATAAAATTATATTAAAACTACCTATATTGGAAATCAATTATTCAAATGTCACCAAAACTTGTATAAGACCTGCCGCACCCCATGCGACCGCGTGTAGGGCACATGGGGTGCACGCGTCTGTATATATATATATATATATATATATATTTTTTAATTCCTATTTTCTGAAAACCTGTTTTTTTTTCCAGCTTTTATTTCATTTTTTTTTAAATTCGATCTTCTTTTTTGTTTGCCTCTTCGTTTTTTTTGTTTGCCTCTCCTTCTTTGATCAGCCGAAGGACTCGGAGCGAACCGAAAAAGTCCAAATTATTGCCCGCCGATTATCCTTATATTAGTAATCGGAGTGAAGGCGGAGCCGTAAAATCGAAGCCGAAAAAAAAATGAAATTAAAAAAAAATTATCTGGGTCAACGGGTCAAACCCGGGTTTACCGGGTCAACCCGACCCGACCCGATCGCATGTCACCTGCGGCAGGTCGCATGCAAGACCCCCTCCTCAAATGTGGTTAGAGCATTCACTACGGGTGTCTAGTAAGACCTAGGTCTAAGCACTGGGAAGCGTGATTTTAATGATTTGTGGTGTTGAGTTAGACATAGGTTGATTTCTCCACTACAATGGAGTTGAGTAAGACTTAGGTCTAAGCACTAGGAAACGTGATTTTAATGATTGAATAGATTTTATTTTGTTGTTTTTTTTATTTGTAATAAATATTATAAAAACTAACTTAATTAAATTCAGAAATTAATAACTGACAATTTTATTGAATTAAAAAAAAAGACAATAACTAAAAAAAAATACAATAATTAGGAAATAAATAAAAACACAATAACTATTCGCGGAGTGGACCAAAACGTGCCCAAATCTCTTCAATCATATCCTCCATAAGGCGGTCGTGGTCACGTGCATCCTGAATTTGAGCTTGTCTCTCAATAACTTGGCGGAGTGGCACTGGCGCTCCTTGATGGACTGGTGCCCTGTTCACGTTTGCATCGCCCCTTGCGCTCGATTCAGCATTGAATTCAGTTGCCCTCGGTCCTTCATCTTCAATTATCATGTTATATAGAATGATGCAGGCATACATGACATTACATAAATGCTCCCGAAAGAACATGCGAGCAGGGCCCTTTATGATTGCCCAACGAGCTTGCAGGACGCCGAAAGCCCTTTCAACGTCTTTACGCGCAGCTTCTTGCATCCGAGCGAATCACTGTCTCTTCGGATCTGTTGGCGCATTGAGCGTCTTCACGAAAGAGGCCCACTTCGGATAGATGCCGTCGGCGAGATAATATCCCATACGGTGCGGGCGGCCGTTTGCAGTGAAAGCGGTTGACGGCGCTCTACCATTGATGACGTCGGCGAAGACAAAGGACTGATTGAGCACGTTGATGTCGTTCAGAGAACCGGCGACACCGAAAAAAGCATGCCAAATCCACAAATCTTGGGAGGCGACAGCTTCAAGGACGAGGGTTGGAGATTTATTTCGTCCAGTGTACATTCCTCTCCAAGCAGTTGGACAATTCTTCCATTGCCAGTGCATACAGTCGATGCTTCCAAGCATTCCGGGAAAGCCGTGCGTCCTCTCGTGCAATGCAGTGATCCGGGCGATGTCAGCCTCATTTGACCGCTTCAAATATACGTCGCCGAAAGCAGATCTGATAGCCCGACAGAAATTCTTGAGGATGATATTGCCCGTTGTATTGTCACAGTGCAGATATTCGTCGTACTGATCGGATGCTCCACCATTGGCTAGTTGCCTCAGAGCAACGGTGCACTTGACCCAGGAGTGGAACCCCAATCTTCCAGTGGCATCCGGGTGTTGCTGAAAATAATGCTCCCGATCCTCAAGAGTTTGAGCAATTCTCAAGAATAGGCGCTTGCTCATTCGAAACCGCCGGCGGAAGACAGCATCACCCCATATAGGGTGGTCGACAAAATAATCCCGTCGGAGGCGTTGTTCGACCTCCTCACGATTCCGGTGGAGGTACGTCCTCGTATCCTGGTCGTCGTCGTGTGACGAATCAGACTCGGCCACTATTTGGTAAAGCTCCCTGGCTCGCTGCAAACGTTGGCGGCGTCGCGCCTCCGCCTCTTCAAGATTGTAACTCGCACTCGGCCAACTCATAATTTTTTTTTTTTAACCAACAAGTGAATTTGTATGATGAGGAATGAATTAGATGAATTGATGTGGTGGTGTGGTATGGATAAATTGATGTGATGGTGTGGTGGGATATATATAGTGAAAAAATGGGATGTAGCCGTTGGGGTGTATTTAATTTTTTACCATTATTTTTTTTTATTCAGAAAATTAAAAAAAAATATGACGGATCAATGGGGACACGCCACGTGTCCCCATTTTTCGACGTGGCGGAGTCGAAGGAGGGATCGAAGGATCGACCTCGCCATCGACACCCCGATCGACACCCCTGTGTCGATCCCCCCACTCCGGCGATCGACACAGGATGTGTCGAGTGGGGATGGGTCGAGCGAGATCGACACCCCCCTATCGCACCTTGCTGTAAATGCTCTTACATAGAATAAAAACTATACGTCGTGTAAACAATAAACATACACTATTACACGGATAAGGAAGCTTAAAAGTAGCAGAATGGAGAATTATAGAGTTATTATATATTCAGAATGGAGAATTATAGAGTTTACATATTCAGACGGATGAGATCCTCAGTCAGTGGCATCCTTTACCTTCAGCAGCATAAAGAAAGATTCAACTTTATTACACTCAAAGTAACATCAATAAAACTGACCTCCACACAATAGAGCAAAAACTCAAAATATCCTCTCTCAAACACAAAAAATAAATTATACCCTTTTTTTTAAAAAAACTCAAAATACCCTTTTAAATTTATTTAGGACTTTTATGCCCTTCATGTATACAAGAAGTTTGCATTTAATTTGTATCATACACGAAGATTAATTTCTTGTATGAATTTCCGGCAAAATTTTCTGGCGACATTTTCCAGCTAAAAAAATTCCGTGAAGTTTTTCCGGCTAATTTTCCGGCAAAAGAATTCCGGGGACAATTTCCGGCTAATTTTTCCGGCGAAAATTTGAATCATACACGAAGCCTAACTTCATGTATGATGCATACATGAAATTATCTTCGTGTATGTATCATACATGAAAAATTATCTTCATATATGATACAAATTTGAATTTTTTGGAGGCAAAATTTTCGTGTATGATGCATACATGAAAGTCAGTCTTCGTGTATGTATCATACATGAAAACTTATCTTCATGTATGTTACAAATTTGAATTTTTTGGAGCTTCCAAAAATTTTCGTGTATGATGCATACACGAATTAGGCTTCGTGTATGATGCATACATGAATGTTAGTCTTCGTGTATGATGTATACATGAAGTTAGGCTTCATGTATGATTCGAATTTTTGCCGAAAAAATTCCCCGGAAATTTTTCGCCGGAAGTTTTTCGCCGGAAGTTCATACATGAAATTAGTCTTCTTGTATAATTCAAATGAAAATTAACCTTCTTGTATACTCATTAAGGATATATTAGACTTTTTACAACTCAAAGTGGTATTTTGCAACTTTTAAACTTAAAGGTGGTATTTTGCAACTTTTGTTTAAAAAAATGGGTATTTGACCACATTAAATATATAAAGAAAGAATTCAACTTTGTATCTTCCGGGATTGTAAACAGATTGTGAGTGAAACGGAACACTCAATACTCTGCATTGTAATCTGTCAAAGAAGAAGAAACTAGGACCTCAAAAGCAAGTTGCTGATTGCACAAATGTAATCAGCACGAAGAACTTCAAAAATAATAAGGAAAACTTATAATAAAACCTCCATGAAACAAATACTCTATTAAGGAATAAACTCTATTTAGGAATAAAAATCTATGGTCCCAACTTGGATCAATTATAAAGGGGTAAACTCCACATTATCATAATTCATATTTTTTCTCCATTTAAGGAATAAAAAACAATAAATGTGTCTTGTTAAAATCATACCTCCATTTTGAAGGTATAAATTTATACTCTGGCAAGGAAAAATAGCCTACCCGAAACTTTATACCTCCTGCCCGGAAATCGAAACCGAACAAGATATATTATACCTCGTTTTCCCTCTTTTTCACTCCAAGTGAACGCACCCTAATACTATTCAAAATGCCAAAAACAGTAACCATCGAGAAAGAAGCAGCGACAACAAAGCTTACAATTTGCACAAAGTAGAGGTAACAGAAGTATAATCTATACACAGACTGCTTAGGTAAAGAAAGTATCAATTTCAGTATCATGATGTTAAGGCCTCGTATTATAGAGTGGCATAAAATTCAAACAAACAAGAATTCAGTTTGCAAATTATCTTCTCAAAACCGATTTTCAAACGTATACAGTCAAAATTCAAACAACAACAATTCATTTATCTAATTATCTTCACATAACAGATTTTCAAGCGCATCACATTAAACTCAAAAGAGAGTAGTGCAGTCAGGGAAGCAGTTCTAACTACTCTCACCTCAATAGAAGCTTGGACCCCACACATATACAATTCTAATTTTATGATAATTTCTTACTATTACTAGCACTAGATCCCATTAATTCTGCAGTAGCTGAAAACAAATACAGTACATATAATTGCTAGTATATTATAGAGTGAAAAAGGACATCCGAAATTTTTAACACGGCCTCAACTTCAAACGCCACTAGATCCGGAAATGACGAACAATTAACTTAAGATAATACTGATTTAATCAAAATACCTATCTAAACTATATCACAAGATTCACAGCATTAATACAATAAGTGATATCGAGCAGCATCAAATTTACCAAGTATTTGTATACTAACGAACAATATACACATAAAAAAAGATCGAAATACAACCAAATTACCGTTCCAACCACAAATCATCGCCGCAGGGGATTCGCCTCGTCACATATCTCTTAAAAGTGGAAAATATCTCAAAAAACAAAAGAAACACAAGAGGAAAGTGAAGCCACCGGATTGTTTCTTTTGTTTTTGAGAAATTCTCCTCTCATAAGTGTTGTGACTATCACCACAAATCGCGCGGTCGCCGACGAGGTAGGGAGAGGGGGCCGGCGGCGAAGAGAAAGAGGAGGGTTTGTTGAATGCTGGGAGCATTATTATTTATAGGACAAATAAATACAATAACGCTTATTAAAAATAGTGAAATATCTTTTCAAAAAACGAATAATGAAATATAGCACCGAATATTACGGACCACGGATTTCCTATAAAATCAAATAATGAAATACGCCATTGAAATAGTCTAAGAGTCAATGAATATACATATAGTTGAAAACAGGTGGTAATTTAAGACTTCAAAAAAAACAAGAACAATATGTTAAGACAAATTCTTTTTCAGTCCTAAGAAAAAGTAAGACACTATTATTTATATTAACTTAATTAATAGTAGTACTAATTGATAAAAAAATTAGAAAAAAATAAATAAATTATAAACTAAGAAAAATTGAATAGGTCATCCACAAAAGTCAGTGGTTCGATTTAAATATGAACGATAGGAAAGTACCTAGAAACTTTAACGAGGTGATGAACTCGATCTATATATATATATATATATATATATATATATATATATATATATATATATATATATATATTTTTATAGGATCATATTGATATAGGAATCAAATTTTATATATAAATTAAGAATCAATCTTAGTCATCTATCCTATAAAATTAATAGATATGATTTAATTTTATAATTAACTGGTCAAATTTATTTTTTTCTTTTATTAATTCTGTGTCTTTTACTTAAGTAGGTTAGAATAATAATTTTTGTTATTTATGCAGTGCAAAATCGTAATGTATTAAATAGTAAGTGATGCATAAATGCATATTATTTATAATGAATAAATATAAAAGTGTGTACTTATACAATTAATGCATTACGTATATCGTTATTTGTATTCATATTCTTATATGATATCGTAATTAATGCATTATGTACATTATTTTCGTATTTATTATTTGAAGTTCTGGGAACAATTTTATAATGCATTAACACGATTTATGCAATGCATCAATATGATACTCTAAATGCACAAACTTGAAAATGACTCATTATCATAAATAATGCATTACTTTTGTGATATTTGTGCATTACATTGTTTAAATTTATGCATTAGATTGTGTATTAGCTTCTAATGCACAAACAATATTAATTAATGTAATGTATTAGTGTTAACAACATGATGCATATATACAACTAATCTGTTCAATGAATAAATTTCGTCTTGCACTTCATATCTTCTCCACCACCACCTTGCCACCACCCTCAGATCTGCCGGCAGACCACCATTGTTCTATGAGGGATGAAAAGAAATGAGGACTGAGGGTTAGTAATCTCGAAAGCTAAATAGTGAAGACGAGAGAGAAGAAATTGGAATAGGATGCCGTGAAAAAAATCTGCACTTTAGAGAGAGAGAGACAGAATAGAGAGAGAGGGGAGGGGGAGGAAAAGAAGTGTGAGACGACAGTGGTGGTGGTGGTAGCAGCGCTGGTGGTGCTGGGTGGTGGTCGTTCGTCTATGGCAGATCGTAGAAAAATGGGAGAGAAGAAGAAGAAATTGTAGATGAAAGATGGAGAGAATATAGTTGAGCAGTGTTCGACGGCAGTTGGCGGCTATGATGGTGGGTGGTGGTGGTGGTGAGGAGAGAAAAAGAAAAAAGACGAAAAGAAGAGAAAAGGGAAGGAGCGAACGAGAATGATGGGAGTGATGGGGTCGAGATTTGTAACACTTAAACATACCGATATTTAAGAATCATTAACACATAATAATACCTTGTGTCGAAGATGAAAGGTAGGAAGAGCTTCTCCACGTGGTTTTATCCTTCGAGCTCCGACCTGTAAAATAGAACGCCGAGTTGCCTGCAGGCGTCGCGTCTCAAACGATCAAGTTAGTGTGTGTAGAACACGAAAGCTTGAGAGAATTCAACGAGTTCTATCATTTATCAGAGGTAATGAACGTGATAATGAAGATGATACCTACTGATATGCAGTGAAATCTGTATATATACTTGTAAAAATAAGGGTATTTTAGTCATTTAGGGGAGACTTGAGAAGTCTCCCAACCGCCTTTGGTAGGGGAAACTTTCCTACTTTAGGTGATGTGATAGGTCGGTATCGACGTCTGTCACAGGATATTTATGCCTCGAGAAGGCAAATCCGTACTGTACTTTAGACCAACTGTCGATAAAGTATAAGTGGACAGTGTTACCCTGAGGTAACATTCCTTCTGGACGAGTTTCCAGCGAGGTAACCTTCCCTCAAGTCAAGTTTCCATGCCTCGGGGTATGTTTCCCCAACACTAAGAGTGTTAAAGCAAGGTTGCCTTCTAGACAGATGAGCACTTAGAGTGCTGAAGCAAGGTTGCATTCTAGACAACCAAAATGTACAAAAGGTGTCTCATCAACTCCTCCCCCCTCAAGTCTGGAAAGAAGATGTTGGGAAATTTAAGTAAAGTTTTGACTGATTCCAAAACCAACTAACCCCAACCGAGTAGATGTTGTCAGATCCTAATGTTAGTATTTAGGCTCGCTGTTTGAGCAATGTTGAGATTTTATCTTTACAGGTCTCCAGCTGAAGACAACAACATGGCGTTACTCGGATACAACAACAAAACATCAGAAAGACAACTGAGCGTTCAAAAGACAGAACATCAGAAAGATAACTGAGCGTTCGAAAGATAGAACATCAGAAAGACAACTCAGCGTTCAAGATACAGAACATCAGATGTAAGAAAGACATCTGAGTGTTCAAGCCATCTGTTCAGATGGAACATCAGTTGCAAGACTCAATCCGATAGATCGACAACATGAAGTTCAAGACAGCTAAGGGTTCAACTGTTCCTCTTCAGACAGAAGGTCAGATGAAGATAGCAATCAGATAGAACATCAGCTGAAGACCACTCGGATGAAGACCAAACTTCTCGACCGACCAACCAATGTTGAAAAACAAAGGTTGAAGATTTGAAATTCAAAAATGAAGTCACGTGAAGGTTTGACGTTCTGTCATTACCTCATTTAGTCCAACACAAGGTTGTCTCAGATGGAAAACAGAGGTTCACAGTTGCCAAATCGGGAAAATATGCAGAGATGAGAGACAAGCCATCGCTTTCACAGAACAGAGATCGACGGCTCCTCCAACGGCTAGTTGATTCTCTCCGCCTATAAATAGAGGCATTCATTCATTCATTCACCAAGATAAGAGAAGACAGACAAGTGCGAGAAAAGACTAAAGAGCAAAAGAACTACGATATCCTGCACACACGAGCTAAACTGAAATTATCCTCTAAGAACATCACTAGTTGAGAGTTCATAGAGTGTTAGAATCTATCTTGGTGTTTTCGATCTTAGTTTGAGTCTTCATTTGTTCAAGCTTAGATCCTAGCTCACTTCTTAGTTCGAGCTAGTAGTTGCAAAAACCACCCTTTCACACATCCCCTAAAAAGGTTGTTAGGATCCTACTCTTTCCGAAATTGAGTAGATAGGTTGATAAGTACCCGTAAACTTATCTGTAAGATTGATAAGTACCCGTAAACTTATCTTAACGGTTGCAAAGCCCGCGTAAGCTTTGTGGTTGCAGTCCTAAAGAACTTGGATTGAGTTGTGTGGACTCACAACTCCCCGTGGACGTAGGAGTTCTCTCCGAACCACATAAATCCTTTGTGTGTTTGTGTTTTTCAATTCAGTTATTTATTGCATATCCAACTGACCAACTAACCAGCACTCATAACTGCATCTTTACATTTTCAACTGACTTGGTTATTGACCGACCTTGCATCTGAGCGTGAGTTGTTTTTTTTACGAGTTATTTCTATCCACCACATTCCGCACAGCACCACTCTTCCAGCTGAGTATTCTTACTCAGTTGTGATTCCAGCTGAGTCCTTTTACTCAGTTGTGGTTTTTATCAGGGGGTTGTTTTAAAATTCCTAACTGGTGTATTTCCTCCCCCCCATACACCAGAACTCGTATCGGGACCATCAGAGGAAACTTGACAAGGTCAAGCGAGGAATTTTCAGTAATAACATTCCGTCGAGGCAACCTTGCCTATCCAAATGAGGTTTAAGCAGTTGGAGTATCTTCTTTCTCCGCCTCTGCGTATTTCACTTTTTCAGTGACACGACATCCCACATCGCATCAGTCACACATTCATGAAGGAATTGAGTGTTCGTCTTAACTCCATGAAAAAAATTCAATATTCGGGGTCTCCTTATGGACCCTTCTGCCTTGGCGTATTTTCGGTTTGGCTCTTTTTTCTCGCTAATCTCCGACCTACGAAATGAGTAGGTGGTTGTTTTGATTCGTAATTGAATTTAGCCTTTTCTGCATACTTATCCAAAAATGTGATGACTCCAGTGCTTTTTTTTTACAGTCGTGGAGTAGTTGAGAACTGCTTGAAGTGTTGTTAATGACAATAATGTCATGACAGTGGGTTCCACTCCGGAATTGGTTACCCTACTCATGTTCCCCAAGCCAGAGACTAACTTGTCTGAGGGGAATGTGCTAGTGATTCTCCTATGGAACAAGGTTCCAAGGAAACTCCCTTGCTCAGTGGGTCTGCTCCTGCTTCTTCTGCATGTCTTTCTTCAAAAAGATTGAACACTAGGAATCATAGTCGGGCGATGACCGTTTTTTCTTATCCCCCTAATATCCAAAAAGAGAAAACCTTCCCTCAAGTCAAGTTTCCATGCTTCGGAGCATGTTTCCCCAACACTAAGAGTGTTAAAGCAAGGTTGCCTTCCGGGCAGATGAGCACTTAGAATGCTGAAGCAAGGTTGCCTTCTAGGCAATCAAGATGTACAAAAGGTGTCCCATCAGGGAGAGGAAAATGAGTGTTGAATTATTATTTTCCAAATTAGCCCTCCATCCCTTATTTTTGAATTCATGTCAAATATTTAGATGAAATCCTAGCCACAAAATCTTTATAAATGAGTGGTGAGGATTAGTTCCTATTTATCATATAAGGAGTGGTTCTCACAAATCCACAAAATCTTTATATATATATATATATTCAAGAGTTTAAATCATAAAAAAGACCATTCAAGACTAAAAACAATATGTTTTGTCCACCAACTTAATATAAAATAAAATAGGTCAACTTTAAAATGATGAGACAAAAATACTCTTACTTTTATACAAACCATCTTATTTTCTCTCCTATTTTATTTTCAAAATGTCGTAGCATCGTATCACAGTCCACCACTCATTCCGCCACCGCGGCGGCGGCGAGATACGATTTTCGAAATCTCGTTAGCATCGTACCACTATCCGCCGCCACCACTGCAGCGGTGATGTACGATTTTTCGAATCTCGTAGCATCGTACCACCATCCACCACGCATTCCGCCATCACCGCAGTAGTGATGTACAATTTTCCAAATCTTGTAGCATCGTACCACCATTTGTCACCCATTCTGCCACCGCCACTGCCACTACAATGACGGCGAGGTATGTTTTTCGAAATCTCGTAGCATCGTATCATCGTCCACTACAGCCAACACTACCACCGCGGCGGCAATGTACGATTTTCAGAATCTCGTAGCATCGTACCACCGTCTGCCACCCATTCCGCCATCGTCGTCGCTACCACCGCAACGGCGATGTACGATTTTTGAAATCTCGTAGCATCGTAATACTGTCCGCCACCGCCGCCACCACCACCGTAGCGGCGAGATATGATTTTCAAAAATGGTATTTTGCTGTCGCAAGGATAGTTGCGGCGGTAAGCGGAATGGGTGGCAGACAATGGTACGATGTTATGAAATTCCAAAATTCGTATCTCGCTGTCGAGGTGGTCGTGACGGCGGTGGCGGAATGGGTGACGGACGATGGTACAATGTTACGAAATTCAGAAAATCGTACATCACCATGGTGGTGGTGGTGGCGGCGGAATGAGTGGCGGATGTGTTGGAACCGATTGAAGATTCCACCGCCAGGATATTTAGGATAATTAATTTAATTTAATTATTAACATATTAATAACATGCAAAGCCAAGTAATTCAATTTATGAGATTGCGGAACCATAAATCGAATATACCTTTGTGAAGAACTAAACGAATCTGAGTCGAGGATCCACGCACTAATCTTTACACACGAGATTAGCTCTTATATTAATTGATGATTCGACCTACGAACCTTCTAAGATAAATCCTCCTAAATTTGAATATTGATTGGACAATAATCATTCAAATCTAAACCCTCAAAACTCACGCCCTTACCCTCACAACTTTACTTCAATATATAGGATAAAATATTGCCAAGTAAATCACATATGTAGGCGTCACTTTTAGGATATATATATATATATATATATATATATATATATATATATATATATATATTGAATTAATTAGGTTATCTTAGGGATTTCTAGAAGGATTAGAATTAGACCTTCATATTTAATTTAATTCAAGTATTTAAGTCTAAACACTTTTAAATTAAATAAAATATTAATTCACTCCATTAAAGAATTAATATTGAACTACCCGTTCAATCCTATTTACGAATCGGGCTCCTTTCCAATTATTTATTTCCCGTGTTTAAGATAACATATGTCCATTAATTAATTTAAGCTATTGACAACTTTCTAATTAATTAATATATTATTCCATAGAGTAGAACAACTCGACTATTATTATTATATCGGAAATTAATCAACCTGCAAGGTTTAATATAATAATCCTTTCAAGCTCCTCTAGGGGACATCATCAACTCGGAACACCAAAACACGATTTCTAGCTACAATATTAATTATCATATAAATAATATTATTACCCAAAATATCGAGAATATTGAGTTCCAATAATTAACTCTCATTCATTGATTAATCAAAGCAATAATTATTATAAATATATAATTAAATATTATACAACTAGAATTAAAAAATAATAATTAACCGAGATCTTTCATTATACACTTAGGTCAATATAGTATAATTAATCTCACCGTTGATCCAGTTCAATGTATACAAAATACACTAACATAAGCTAATAACCAAGACCAGCTAATTCAAGCTTATATTACAATCTATCAAATA
The DNA here is from genome assembly GCA_029490685.1 of Schizonepeta tenuifolia. Taxonomy (NCBI): domain Eukaryota; kingdom Viridiplantae; phylum Streptophyta; class Magnoliopsida; order Lamiales; family Lamiaceae; genus Schizonepeta; species Schizonepeta tenuifolia. Next base: position 65,315,726 of record CM055960.1, on the reverse strand, counting down.
ATTGTCCACTAATTACTTAGATTGTGACACTTGTGTTAATTTATAAACATCACAATAATATGATATTCCGTGTGAAACTACACACCATATTATCTATAATATAAAACAATTGGACTTTATTCATATATTATAATGCGAATAATGTATAAATCATGCGACAAATAATATTCTCATAAAATAGGAAATTCAGAAATATAAGTTAATACAAAGCAAAAGAATGTTTTTCAGTATATAACTCCAACATGGTACGATGCTACGAAATTCTAAAATTGTACCTTGCCGCCGGGGTGGTGTTGGCGGCGGTGGCGGAATGGGTGGCGGACCATGGTACGATGCTACGAAATTCCAAAATCATACATTGTCGTCGCGGTGGTGGTGGCGACGGTGGCGAAATAGATGGCGGTCAATTGTACAATGCTACAAAATTTCGAAAATCGTACCTCACTGCTGCGGTGGTGGTGGTGTCGGTGGCGGAATGTGTGGCAACGGTGGTACGATGCTACGAAATTCTGAAAATCGTACCTCGTCGTCGTCGTGGTGGCGGACGGTGGTACGATGCTACGAGATTTCAAAATCGTACATCACCGCCGTGGAGGTGGTGGCGGCGGTGGCGGACGGTGGTACGATGCTACGAGATTCTAAAAATCGTACATCGCCGCCACGGTGGTGTCGCGATGGTGGCGGAATGGGTGGCGTATGGTGATACGATGCTACGAGATTCTGAAATCGTACCTCGCCACCGTGGTGGTAGCGGCGGTAATGGCGGAGTGGGTAGCGGATGATGGTACGATGCTACGAGATTTTGAAAATCGCATCTCGTCGCCGCGGCGGTGGTAGTAATGATGGCAGTAGCGGTGGCGGAATGAGTGGTGGACGGTGATACGATGCTACGAGATTCTGGAAATAAAGTAGAAGAGAAAATATGATGGTTGGTGAAAAAAGTAAGGATATTTTTGTCTCAACATCTCAAAGTTGGTCTCTTTTATGGTAAATTAATTAAGTGGACAAAATTATTATTTTTTGCTCTAGAGTGGCCTTTCTAGTAGTTCACTTTATATTCAATATGGATAGCTAAATATAAATTATGTCTAGCCACTTAATATTTACTATAGATTATGGCAATATTTTACAAATTCATACTCTTATACCCCTCAAATTAAAGAGTAAAGATTTGGTACGAATATGGTGGAATGCATGCAATACACTGCATTGGTACAAATATGCATATTTGTTATATTCGTACCAACATCGCGTTACATGCATATTTCGCCACCACCCCACCACCATCGTCGTCTCGCTACCGTCACAGCGGCGAGGTACGCTTGGTATGAAAATCCATATTCTACCAACATATCAAGTTATATAGTTATTCTGCCACAACCGCCATTACCGCTGCGTGCATTCTGTCACCGCTACAACGACTAGGCACTCATGGTACGAATATGCATATTCATACCAACATATTGTGTTACATGTCTATTTTGCCACGCCACCGTTTGCATTCCTTGACCGTCACGGCGGCAAGGTACGCTATGAATATGCATATCGTGTTACATGTCTATTTTGTAACCAATGCCACCGCCGCCATGACGGTGAGATACGCTTGGTACGGAAATACATATTTATACCAACATATCGTGTTACATGCCTATTCTGTCACCACCACCACTACCACGAGGTACGCTGGTACGAAGACACCATATTCATATTGCAGTATCCCGTTAAGCCGTGATAAGCTCGTGCCAATATATCATATTTGTATCGGAGTACCACGTTAGGGCGTGGTACACTGGTACGAAAACAAAATACTCGTACTGAAGTACCAATAATTGAATTCGTGCTTTTGTAATGAATTTGAATGTGCACACACGCATGGTACGAATATTCATATTCGTACGAACCCGTCGTGTTACATGTCTCTGTATAGTGGTACAAATTCATACATTCGTACCATGTTTAGATATGAAATATGTTATACCGAATTATTCGTATCAAGAGTAACTAGAGTAACTACTTTGGACTGTATACTACATTTGTTATTTTTATTTTGGGACTGTACCATTGCAAATTACATACAATTTGGACAAATTGTTACAAACCAGAAATTGTAGCAACTTATTTATAAATAAGAATTGTTAATTCACTAAACCTAATGCAACTACATCTCTACTTTAAGTGTAATTTCTATATGCTAAAAGAGAAGGTGTTCTCGGCAAAACATTGATTTCTTGAATTCTTGTAGGAATCATGATCAAATTCACCCCAGATTTATCAAAACATAACGAAAATACAGAAATCAACCATGAACATACACCTAAATCGAGCACGAACGTTATGATGGTACAAAATGAATTAAATCTCACAAACAAATCGTACATAATCAAATTTCATAAAAAAAAGGTTCGAAAAACCCAAATATTGTCTAGATCTTCATGAATACGCTAATACGGATAAACTATATTAGTTCCATTAAATTGATAATGAGTTGCACGCTACTCGTACGAGTTACTACCAGTATGAATATACCCATTTCGTACTATCGAATTTTGACATCAAATATCATTTTCTTAAAACAACATAAACGAAATAGAAATTAACACCAATACATGTAAATCACCATAAATCATCCAAAATACAGCCAAATCACCCAAAATCACCAAACCAATATGAAATATCCATAAATTACCAAAACAAATACGGAAAAAAACCATAAATAGATGAAAAATTTAGAAAATACAACAATTTTTAAAAAAACTTAAATAACTTAAAATCAACATGAATCGATTGAAAATGAGAGAAATTACCTGGATTTTTGTAGATATGGAGCATGAAACAACCATGGAGGCCGACCAAAAGCTTTCAACTGGTATTTCGGTGCCGATGAATGAAAATTGTGGTGGACAGGGTGGCATGGTGGTCACAGCAACACCGGGACGAAGGCGGACAACCTATATCTATGATTGGAGTAGAGTTGTCAAATGGGCTAGGTCGGCCCATTTTGGAAATGATGCAGACATAGGTTGGGCTTTCATGCTGAAGTGGGCCTCATCTGGGCCAATTTTACAGTCCGGGCCCGTTAAGGGCTTAATTGAGCCTCTAATGGTCTTATTTTTATGTAAAAGCCCGACCTAGGCCCGACCCGTTCCATTTATGGACCTGGACTGAGCTGTGCTTTGAAGCTTGTGGGTCTGACCGAGTCCGGTCCAACCCAGTTGACAAGTATAGATTGGAGAAGTCGTAGCGCGAGAGAGAGAGAGAGAGCGACAGAGAAGAAAGAGAGAACTTACACAGGAAATAGATTAGGGAGACGAGAGAAAAAAATTTGATAGGCTGGATGATAAGTAAGAGTATGTTGTATATACAAATGTTATAATTTATAAAAATTAACTTCCTTAACATAATTCATTTTTGACTATTTATATTAATTATTTGACCCTATTTTCTCTATGTATAATTGTCAAACGATCATGGATTAACTTTAATCGAATCATTAGTAAATATTTGAAATTAATACTAAATTCTGAATTGAATTTATTAAATTATTTTCATACGGACAAAAAACGAATTATTTCAAAAATTTTGGAACCGCTCCCGGCTCCTTCTCAATTTACTCGATTTTTTAAAAAGTTTTAATTTCAACGACTCTCTCTCTCACACACACAACACACACATAGGAAGTTTTCAATTTCATTTCCCCCTTCTTTCTCTCTCTAGGGTTCTCTGTATACTTCATTTCTTCTAATCGGATTTGAGATCGCACAAATGTCCGCCTCCACGGTATCAATCACCGGTAATCAAGGGCCCACCGCTCGCCGCCGAGCGGTCGAGAGGACTCTTCAGAGTGGTGGCTCCGATTTAGCCGCAGCGGTAGTAATCACCGAGTCCGAAACCAGAGACGCTCGCCTCACCGCCGGCGACACCACCGCCGCCATTCTCAGGGATGCAAGGAGAACTCCTTCCCAAACTCCGGCGAAAAAGTCCGGCGCTGCCAAAAAGTCGTCAAAGCCACGCTGGCTGACGGCGATTAGCATTCTGACTAAGAACTTGGCTTTGGTGTTGGTTTTGTTAGGTTTCGTGCAGATGGTTCGGTGGACAGTGATGAATTCCGGCCGTGATATCGGGGATTTGTCGATAGTGTCTGGGGATTTCGAAGGGAAGTTGTCCGAGGTGGAGAGATCCGTTGCGAAAACGATGAAGGCGATGCAGGTTCAGATGAATGCGTTAGACCGCAAAGTGGAGGATGGTATGAGTTCGGTGAGGAAGGAGTTCGATGATAAATTCGAAAACAAGGGGGCGGAAGTTGATATGAAGTTGAAAGCTTTAGATGTGAGGAGTGATGCTCTTGAGAAGTTCATGGATGGGATTGGGAGCAAGAATCTGCTTTCAAAGGAAGAGTTCGGTGATTTTTTCGAGGAATTTAAGAAGGCCAGGAAAGAAGTTGGCGGCGAGGCTAGTGTGGATGAGATAATAGATTATGCAAGGAAGATTGTGCAGGAGGAAATCGAGAGGCATGCAGCCGATGGTCTGGGCATGGTGGACTACGCATTGGCGTCGGGAGGCGCGAGGATTCTGAGGCACTCGGAGCTGTATGGTGGGAAAGCCGTTGGGGGTGGGAATTGGTTGCTGCATCGAAATAGGGATAGCATTGATGCTGAGAGGATGATTAGGCCAAGCTTTGGAGAGCCTGGTCAATGTTTTGCTCTGAAAGGAGGAAGTGGCTTTGTTGAGATCAAGCTCAGGACTGCAATTGTGCCAGAAGCTGTGACTCTTGAACATGTTGCAAAGGTAATGACTTTCTCTTCTCAGTAGTATATATTTTTATGATTTGTATCAGTTTATGTGCTTTAAAATGTTAACATTAGCATGTTATATGTCTGTGATTAGTGTACTAGTTAACTGGATATCATAGGTAAGGAAGTCACCCCATCCTCCACCAAAGTTTGCAAAAATAAGAAAATACTAGTTTCAATATCTATACCAGAGAGTTCATGGCACAAATTGTCCGAACTGTCGTGGTAATTTGGATATCAATGGCAAAAATATAGGGAATAAAGTCATTACATATGATATCCTGCAAGAACCTCACAACACCCTTCCCCCCAAACCCCCGAATGTGCTTAACTCAGCTTTGGGGTTTACTCTTTTATGCTTAGCTAATGTTTGAAACATTGAGGATACCTAGCATTTATGGGAATAGCAATAACTGGTATTGGAGGTAACTTTATCAGGACATATCTTTGTTGGTGACTTTAAGTATGTGAAGATTGAAGAAATTCTGAAAATATATTGTGGAAATATGGTTATTTGTTTGATTTAACTTCTTGAAAATGCAGAAGGATATAAAATATTTGGAAAACAGAAAATTTATGTAGTTTATCATCTATTAATATTTGTTATCATGTATTGTGTCATGGACAAATCATTCTATTGAAATCCCAAGTGAAACCTTATGTATGATAGTTTGTCTTAACATTCTCAAAAGCTTCATGTTTTCAGTTCTCTAATAGAATTCATCACTATTTCACCAATTCCAATATTGCTATATCCACGACACTTGAGTAAAAATGAAGTAGCAATCTATCTGAAAACTGTGACATTTTTCAACATTGATTATAAGATTTTGATACTTAGAAAGGTATTGCTGTCGTGATAGGTACTTGATAGTCATGCTTTTTATTTGGTTGTTGTGAAACTTAGAACTGTAGTGTCAATCTATGCTATTTGTTCTGATTTTGTCATTGATAGTCACTTTAAAAGCAATACCTATGACCAGTGATGCACAAGACTGCCTCTTAACCACGAAAACATTAATTATTTGTGGATAACAACCTCAGAGTTGGTGGTGAGTAGAAAGAGTTGATTATAACTGTTTTGATTTGATTTTATTTTGTTACAAGTAATGCCGAATCATGTTGATATCTAGTGCTGTAATGGCTTTTAGTATGTTGGTAATTCCTTCAAAAGAAGTTCCAAGGGACAGAGTCTTCAAGTACTCTCTGTAAAGTAGAATGTATCATGCATTTCATGTAGTGTCAAAAGCGTCACAACTGTTGTCTCAGCTTCTTCAAAAAAAATGCTTAAATCTTCTTTAGGTTGCAAGTTTTACTCATTTTCTCAATCTTGGAAAATAAGAGATGAAGAAATATGTATGCCCTCTGATGTTTCGTTCTTGTCTGCTATGAACAGAGCGTAGCTTATGATAGGTCCAGTGCTCCCAAGCACTGCAGAGTGTCTGGATGGCTGCAAACTGATGCAGAATTGGGCAGCGAGAGGATGTTTCTCTTGACTGAATTCACCTACGACCTCGACAAGAGCAATGCTCAAACTTATAAGGTGGAGTCAGCAGCAGCCTCCAATCTTGTTGACATTATTCGGTTTGACTTTGCTACAAACCATGGGAGTGCTTCTCATACGTGCATCTACCGGCTGAGGGTACATGGTCGCGAACCAAGCCCCGTCCCAGCACTGGAAATGCAATCGTGAACCTGTCTCTTTATGTTGATGTATTGTGCAGGAATTATATTCAACTTGTGTAAATTATTTCTCTGATAGTCCCGGTGTATCTTTGTGTTTACGATGCTGTTATTACCCTTTGAACTGTGTTTCCTTGGTAGGACTTTGATGTAGAAACCTTCTTTCAGTAGTTTAGCCAAAAAAAAAATTGTATTTCTGTTTTGTTTTGTCTCAACTTCCTTCCAATTTGAATATCTTATTATTCTGAAACTTACACTGATGAATTGATTTTCATTAAATCGTGTAATTCTATATTCTCTGTCACTTCTAGATAAGGGGAAGTCTGATTGTCGGTATTGGAAATTTGAAGCTAAAGGAGAGTATAGTGTCAAATCGGGATATTTGGTGGCTTCTAATTTTTTTGATTCCCCAAACTCTAGTGCAGAGGATGGTGCAAAGAAATGGTGGAAATTTTTGTGGAGTTTTGATATTCCGGAGAGGATGTGGTTGGTGCAGGAAAGATTGGGGAGAGACGCCACATACGTTGATGTTTTGTGAGAAAGTGAGAGTTTGGTGGTCAAGCTTTGAAAGTTGGAAGTTGTTGAAGAAATGGGAGGGGCATGAGATGACCACGATTGGGGAGATGATGGCTGCTGAGTGGCCAAGAGATGAGTTTGCTCGCTGGTTAATGGGAATGTGGCTGGTATGGAAAGGTTTATGTGATGAAAAACCTAAGGAACGAAAATTTAATGGAAGCAGACTGGGACAACAATGTGATGATTTGATTGAGGGTTATCTTCGAGCTCAGCAACAAGCTGCGTGTGCTAGCAGAGTTTTGCCGTTGGAAGGAAGTGTGAAGTGGCGTAGTCCGAGAAAAGAAAGGTATCGATTAGATGTGGATTATGCAGACGACGAGGTGAATGGAAAAGGTGGAGTAGGGGCGATTGTGCGAGACTATAAAGGTTCGATAATTTTTGCTTTAGCAAAGCCGGTTGCATTGTCTGCTACGGTTCTATATGGTGAACTGCGTGCGCTGGTGTTTGGTATTCGGCAATGTGTGGAAGATGCATTGTCACCTATTGAGGTTTATACGGATTCTTTATCGGCAGTTCATATTCTCACCGAAGAAATTGAAGAGGAAAGCGCTCTTGGTGAGGTCATGTTTGATTTTTTTGCGATGGTTAAAAAGTCAAATGTTATTTCTATTTGTCATGTTCGTCGTGAAGCTAATAAAGCGGCGCATGAACTTGCTCGTCTAGCAAAGAGTTTAGATTATATTGCCTTGTGGCATAGCAGTTGGCCTTCTTGGCTTTTAGATATTGTTTCTATTGATCTTGAGTGATAAAGGAATTTGATATTTCTTTGAAAAAAAAATAAAAATAAGACAAGTACGTATGCTATATTCCTCATATAGAAAGGGAAGAAAACATCAACAATTATGGTTGTAGATGACAAAGAAGTTTAGAACAAGCTTTTGAAAATCTAAGAGAGAGAGAGAGAGAGTTTCTTAGAAAATGAAACAGTTTACCAGAAAACCATGAAGATAGGTATCAATAGTACCTAACCTCTACAAACGTCTACTTCTTCTATCAACATTTGATAAATGATCCTCATTCCCTGGAGCTGCACGTTTTCGAGAAGCTTGCTGCAGTTTCGTCTCTTCGTCAGTTTCTTCATCACTTCCTTCTTCAGATTTCACACGCCTTGCAACTACTTCCTTCTTGCATCCATTTGTTCCGAATATTTTGACAATAAATGAATAACTTCTGTCATACCGGAACACTAAGAAGTCCCCGGCCATCAAGCTGTGATAATCAACAAACGTTCGCCATCCGTCCTTGAGGAAAACGCCATCCCGGGTTTCTTTCACATCTACATACCATTTCTTACCATCTGTATTTTTCAGTATCACCTTTTCTTTCATTGTCCTCTTGAAGTTCTTAGTAAACTCTGGTGGTATCGACTGTAAAAAAGAGAGAGAGAGAGAATACACAATTTTGCACCTCAATTAAGTGATCATATACAGCTACAGAAGACCCTCACAAAACCACGATCAAGCTCGATTTACAATAAACTTACAAAACTACGATCAAGATCAATTTAAGTAACCTTACAAACTACGATCAAGATCATTTCCTAGTAACCTTAAGAAACCACGATCGAGATCCATTTTCCAGGTCGAAAGAAAATCAGTACAAACAAAACACGAGGTTAGACGAAACTTTCTTTTGAATAACTATCCTATTCAATTTATTTAATTAGTTAGCAACTAAACTGCATATTAGTATAGCAAAATTGCATTCAGTGACATTATGAGCAATCTTACTAATCAATTTGGTTTGAATGATTAGGCGCGTGATGCAAAACTTGGCCCCTGCTCCTATCCACCAATTGCTCCTATCCACCAATTGAGTGATAATTTATCATTCTAAATTCGGGTGGATTATTAATTACTCACATAATCCTATCAATCTCATCAATCATATCTATCCTATCCTACAAACCAAACGTTAACTTATACTTCCCACGCCCCAAGAATTTAGTCACGGTTTTACTTATTTAGTCGTCCCATCAAATTAGTCTCATACCCATAATAGAATTTAACTACAACGCCATTTCTTTGAAACTAAAATCATTGTCCACTTGATGATAATAATTAGACACAAAAGGTTTCTTTATTCAATTTCATTCTTATAATATTCACAAGAAAACTCTTCAGCTATACTACTATAACTTAATTGACAGACACAGAATGAATTTGCATTTTGAGATTTGCAGCCCAATTAAAATTCAAATACAAATACAGAGCATGCAGATACAAATATTACAAGCACATAAAAAGCGAACTCCATATACTATACAATGACTATCTGAGTCTAAAGTGTTGGTTAAAACTCTCTATGTAAAATTTGGAGACTCTAATTCTACAAAGTCAAGATATCTCTTTAGCCCCAAATTCACCTTCATCAAGAAAATACATGTCATCGAACCCACAAAGAGAGGCATGAACTTAATTATAAAGGGGAGAGAGAGAGAGAGAGAGAGCGCAAGAGGGAATTAAGGCGTACAAGTTGGTGAGAACTGCGGTGAGGGAGAAACACTTTGAAGAATTCTGCACCTTCGACAGGCTTCGCCATTTTTTATTTCTCTCTCTCTCTTCTCTCTCTCTCTCTTTTTTTTTTTTTTTTTTTTTTTTTTTTCTTTTTTCCTTTTTTTTTTTTTAATCCAAGAACGCAGAATAGTGAGTGTTTATGGTGAAAGTGTGTGATGGGAAAGGAAAAAGGATCTTAAATTCTGAATTAATTAGTTTTCCTTATACTAATACTCCTCCTCCACGCTTCTATTCGAATTCTACATAAATAGATACATATATAACTTAATATTGATTTTGATCGGCAACTCGCCTCTATATTCTCACCACAATGTAACTTAAAGGGTTAATTAGGCTAAAAACCGTTTTTAGGTTTTCCATTATTTTTAAAGGTATTTCCAAATACACAAACTTAAAATTATTTATAACTTTTTCATGCATTGTAATTCTGGAGTTGATTAAGTGGATGTATACGTCACTCTCTATGCCAACATCATTGTAAACGTCAAAAACAGACAATCATGTCATGAATTCCATACTCGTGTAACAAATTTCTAAATTTTTAAGTTCATTATTTGTAACATCTTTTACAGGGCATGAAAAAAATTAAGGGGTAAAATTGGTGTGTAACCCAATTAACCTAAATTAAATGAACGAAAAGTTAAATATTGAGCTTGCATTTTTTTAATTAATTTATATATAATCTTTCGATTTGTTTGTGGTACTACAACTTAAATGAATTTGACCCAGCTCTATACACCTTCTCCGTCTTTTATTTTTCGGGTTCATGCGAAATAGGAAATACATACGAATTTTTCTTTATTTTTAAAGATTAATATCCCTCGCTATACAGGAAATATTAACGTTCAAAAGACAATTAATGTTTTTATTCTCGAATAATAATGAATTTGGCTGGGGTAAAAAAAGAAAAAAAAATGCTGAATTTGTGATCATTATTACTTTGCAAGCAGCCAACGGGGAGATAATTGAGAAATTCTTAAATGGGTGTAAATGTAGTACACCCACTCCTCACATGGTATTATTTTATATTATTAAAATAATTCCGTGTGAGGGATGAGTGTACTACATGTACACCCATGTAAGAATTTCCCGAAATAATTATTACATGACACATTTTGTTTATCTGTATTTTGTTTTATTTTGGGGGTGATGATGAAAATGTGTTACGAACTTGACGTGTAACTGTGTAAGGCGCAGTAAATTTGTAAGATCCGAATTTGACTTTCTTTTATTTATCATAAATTCTGACATGACATATTGTGAAATCTGTTGCAAGTTGTAATCTTTTTTAGAATCAGACCTATGGTAGGAAATGATACACAATACATAAATCAATCATGAATTATCTATTCGGTAACAGTGGAAGTCTATATAGATGTAAATTGATTCTTGATTTTGGTAATTTTGGTGGGATACTAATGAGACTTAAATATAAAATTTTATACAAACCTAAGTTAATATAATGATTGACAATGATTGAATAATTTTATTTTTTAATTCTTTTTTGTATTTCAAATAAATAAATAATAAATAGATGAGGTGTGAAATGAGGTAAAAAAGAGTGTGTTATTTATAGGAAATTTTTGTGAAATAGCCGTTGGATATAATTTTTTTTTAATTATTGAAAAAAAAAAGAATTAATGGAGACATGCCGCGTGTCCAAGCGAGTCGAGCGGTGTGTCGAAAAAACGACTTCCGCCTCGACTCCCCCCATCGACCCCGACTATCGACTCCCTCCATAAAGGGGTTGACCTCGTCGAGGTCGAGGGAGAGTCGATCGACCTCGCCTCGACTCCAAGGCTCGACTTCCCGTTGGGCATGCTCTTAATTAGTATAATTATTCAATGACTATCAATTTGATCATAATAATCTTAGTATAAAATGTGAAAGTAGATGACTGCTCTCCATCATTGGGGCAAATCAAAATCCCTAATCTTTCTTCTCGACACCAATTTGGCATCTTATTTATGATTTATGAACAAGATTGTTAATTCTGTCAAATTTTGTCATGTAATGAGCCATGTGCTTCACATACTATAATATTTTCAAATTGACACAAATCATCTGTCAAACAAAATTGACACAATTTGATCGGTCAATATTTATTTATTTTGACAGAATTTATTTAAGAAACAATCAAGAGAAACTTATATTGAAACTATAAGTTTAAAGAAAATGAATTAAAATTGAGATAAAGAAATATTCCTCCCTCCCATTAATAATATCCCATACTTGTACAATTATTAAAAAACTAGTGTAAAAAGATAGAAAATTATAGGTACTATCACTTTTAAAGAGTTAATTATTTCTATTTTTGGAAACAAGACATTATAAGAAGGACGAAAAAGGAAAAGAGGACATTATAAGCGAGATAGATGGAGTAGTAGATAACGCAAAAACTCGAATGCGACAGGTCGCATCCCGGTCGTGCGTGGGGAGTGTGAGATACACGCGCACGGCTCCCGCGCGGGGCGCGTGGTATGCACGCGCCAATATATATTTTTTTAGTTTTTTGTTTTTTATTTTAAGAGTCGAGCGAGGGGAGCCCAAGGCCTCAGAACGAGCTAAAGGACATGAATGTTGCTACTACGATTATCTATAGATTGAAATTGGAGCCGAAGGCAGAGCCGGATAAAAAGCTGAAATTTAAAAAAAAATGTAAAGGTTGACCCAAGTTGGCCCGCGTTGACCGGGTCGGGTCAACCCGGATCCGGTCTCATGCAAAGAGACCGGTCGCAGGGGAGACCTCCTCAGTAGATAGTAAAGCAAACAAGAAGTTGGAAGTTTTTTACATTCTACGTTTGATGTGCATGTATATCTTCAATCCTTTTTTTTTTTTTCTTTTTTTTGAGGGAATGTTTAATAGAATCTAAATTATCAAACAACACTAAAACATTCAAAGGGTGGAAGATACTAAATCACCAAGGAACTAATTGCCCAACCTGTATTTCATTTACACCAACCAATGTAGTAAAATAAGATACCATCACAAGAAAGCAACACTAATATATGTAGTAACATAGGATACCATAACAAATAAGTTAGTAACAAGAGAGCTACCATTCCAATCAAAGTTAGATTTGAGCAAATAAACTTGTTCTCCATGCTTATATATATGCATGGTGATTATAGTATACAATCTCAAAAGTGCTCAAAATCCCAACTTTGAGAGAGAGAGAGAGAGAGAGAGAGAGAGAGAGAGAGTTACCTACGCCCTACGGAACGTGACTTTGAAAGACAAGTCATTGATATCAATGAGTTGAAAAGTGCATAAATTCCCAAGTTTGAGAGAATTATCTGAGAGAAATTTGCTGCAACCTCGGAATTGAATCCTACCTGGATATCTCAGAAACTCGACACTCCATGCATTGTTTCCCACCCAAAGCGTAGTCATTTTTGATGTTGTATTCTCTCTCAAGTGTGCATTCCAAAACTCCAGTGGCACACTCTGCAGCATCACATATATTATCACTCAATAAATGAATTAACCAACCAATTTTCTCTAAAAATATTTTTATATAACATATTATAACAGCTTAATTACCATGTGCCAATGTGTGAAGCATGTCTTTTTCATTACGATTGAGAAACAAGGCTTTCCTTGGATTTCTCCAACCGAACTCCCCCATCTTGAAACTTGCTCCTGCTTGCTCTCATTAATCTCCTCCTCAGAATTTTCTTCAGTCCAACTCCCCCATCTTGAAACTCTCCCCCGCTTGCTTTCATTAATCTCCTCCTCCTCAAAATCTTCTGCACAAGATAGCCTACTTTGATAACAAGGAAAATGGAGAAGAAAACATAGACAAAATAGTCGAATTCCAAATTAATTCGTGTTGAAACATATATATGTATACATTACCAGATTCAGAAGTTTCATCATCATTCTTGCTTATGCGGCCACCTCCTTTCATACAGCCATTCGGTGAAAATATTTTCACCAAGAATACAGATTTACCAACATAGCAAAATGTCAGAAAATCACGTTCTTTTATCGAGTTTTGTTCCACAAATCGAGGCCAGCCATTTTGGAGAAACCAACGATCGTTCATTCTGTTGACATCAACTTTCCAAGAGTACCCCCACGGCCTTTGCAGCTTGCACGTTGTGCGAATGTTTCCACCAATTTTTTCGATAAAATCTGAAGGGATTCTCTAAATGCAGAAAGGAGCAACAGAATTAGCACGTTGCAGTTCAGATGGTGAGAAACACTGAAAAATAAAAGACACAATGGACTAACCAGCATTTTAGAACAAAGAGCAGGCATGTAAATCTTGAAAAACTCTGGTAAATCATCGGATGAATTCACCATTTTTTCAGCTCTGGTGATTACAAACGATGAAATTTAAAGTTTCATTTACAAAGAACTACTAGTAGCAAAGACAACTTCAAACAAGTATCAAGAAACCAACTGGTTCAACATATCAAGATATTAACATTATATTCATACAACAATCTATTAGATTATGTTTTAGGACATTGTCGTTGCAATCATCTTATATACATATTATACTCCTGCAACGAACTAGGATTTGCATCCTTGTCTCTGACCCTTACAAAGGTAATTCGATCGTGCCCTTGGCCACACTATCTCCATGGCTCTAATCTACGAAGAATTAATGTAGCTAGTTTTGAGTGTGGACTGTGGAGATCGTGTATACTAAGTGTACAAAATACGAATACGATGAATTACGTATTTTCTACACATTCTTATACATCTCAACTACATTTGACTATAATATTTCCAATTGTTTCACATTCCCCTTCAGATTTTGTGAGATGAGTTTCTGCTATATTAAGATCACCAAATAAGAGTTCGTTTTACTTTTCCGAATCCTGTAATGTCAACTTCCTATTTTACCCTTTTCCTCGAGGCAAATTCTTTAGTTTCTTTGATTTTTTCGACCAACAATAATTAGGGGTAAGCATAGAAATTTTGCCTAATTCCTTGATATACGATTTACTTAGAATCTTGAACTGATCAATATGAACTATATTAACCTAATTCCGGGAAAAGTCAGGGATTCTTGAGATCAAAACCGAAAATTGAGAACTCAATAACTACAATACAAAATCAAGGAAAAATATTTGTTTATAGACGCAGTCAAATCAATATAGATATCTCATAATTTGAACATGCAAATGCAAATTCAGTAAAGAAATAGTATAAACGATGGGATGCTAGAGAGAGAGAGAGAGTATTTGACTTACAACTTATGGGGCTGAATCTTCCTCGGACGGCCTGGTTTACGTTTCACCGAGAATTTACCGTCGTAAATTCCTTCCTCTTTGAGATTTCTACTGTCCATTATATGATGAATTGATACTCGTCTTTCTTTTTCCTCTTCGGATTCTTCTTCTTCTTCTTCCTTTTTTTTTTAGTTTATTTAATAGTAAGACTAAATCCTTTCTTGTACAAAAATCTTTTATTGGTCATGTCAAAGATCTCTTTGAAATGGACTTGACTTATTTAGCTTGATTTGGAATTATAGGTTAGATTCTGTTTTAGTAAATATAATAATAATAATGTCAGATAGTACTGTAGGTGCAAAGTAGTTGATGTAAATGTTGGAACTTGAAAAAGAATTCTAGAGTTGTTAAATGGATCGACGGTCTCTGGTTGCAACAAAAACACAATGGGACTTTAATTTACACGACTTTTAGAACTTCGCAATTAAAACCTTATAATATCTTTATTTATTTTTTTAACTAACAACATCATCAATTTTATTCGGCAAAACAATTCCGATTAAGTATCGCCGGGATTGAAAATATTTAAGAATGTTGTAAGCAATGGCGGGGCCTGGAATTTTCGTCCGGTCAAATTAATTATTACCCGTTTTATCCCGAAATAAGTGTTTTGAATCGCTAATTTTTTTTTTACATTGTATATCATATAATTACTTAAAAGTTATACTACCAAATTTATTATTATTCTTAAAAAAAAAAAGATCTTCTCATTTACTTAAAATAAAATTTTACACTTTTCTATGTGATACGTAGGTGTAAAGAAAAGTCATCTATCCAATGTTTTAGTTAACATAGAGCTCGAAATTATATTTATTTCACTTGTACGCATTAATATTGATGTTCTAAAGATATAAGCATTAATATTGATGTTTTAATAATATTATGGTTATCACAATATAAACAATGATCAATTCTACACATGTTAACACATTACAAATCTACAACAAATTTTAGATCTAACTTCTTCCCTAGTATAAGTTAAGTATATCAATCAAAGAAAAATGATAATATAAGAAGAAATTTGATATTGACAACAAGAATGAAAAAAAAATCGATATATGTATATATATATTATAAATTAGTGGAAGATAAGTGGAATTTGAAAATTGGCTTAATTCTTCTATTTTTATCTAATTCTTGAAATAATCACCTACAACTTGTTTTATTAGTACTATGTTTAATTATTAAATATATAAAATACAATAATTATATATATATACTTGAAATAATCACTTACAATACTTATTTATATATATACTATTTTTAATTCTTCTATTTTTATCTAATTCTTGAAAGAAAACAAGAAAAAGAAAACAATATATATAGCCCATTTGATCCGACTAAATTCGACCCAATTAGCCCATTGTGGGCAATGTCTCGAGGTTGAGTTCTGCGGAGTTCATTCGACAACTCTAAATTTGTATGAATACTCATAATATTATTAAAAAATAAGTTAAGTTGTAATACTGTGTTGATTAAATTTTCTATATATTTATATTTCATTTCATACTTATACAAGAGAAAACATGAATCCATCAATGATGAGAAGTTACGGTCAATCATAGCTCATATTGGTGTGAAATTAGGGTAATGTGGATAATCTCAATCTTATTGTAAGTCATGAGAAATTAACTTCAACTCTTTATATAATAAAGTCATGTTATATATACTACTCGTCTCCAAATAAATGTTTTCAACCGTCAAAATCATATATTATGAACATTGATGAAAAAACAGACAAAAGTAAAATACATATTGACATGTAATGAAAAAATAATTATCTATCGCCATAGAAATTCATGTTCTAAATCGTTAACATGTCTTCAGAACTGGATCCAGACGACGCTAAAAATGGCTTGTCACTAAAACCAATCCCGATAAAATTCGGGGCACCTAGATTATGCAAATCCAAACTTATCTCATCTACGAAATTCAGAAAAGTAAAGACAATGAGAGATGGCGATTATCTTTAGTAAAGTAGTAATTCTATTTCAAAGGGGAGGCAGGCTATATATATATATATGAAACCTCTCTTCTCAATTCTCATTATAATTCATACAAACAACCAACCAACCAAACTCCATAATTACAATCCAAAAATGGCGAAATCATTACAATATTTCATCTTATTCCTCCTCACCCTATCTCTCCCTCCGCCCTACTCCGCCCGTCCTCCGCCGCCCGCCGCCGACCTTTTCGTCAAATTCTCCGTCAAACAATGCCTCAAACACACTCGAAAACTCTCCGATTCCATCGGCGATTTCGCCAATCGTCAGAAGCTACTCATGAGCAATTCGGAGATCGGCGCGCTCGACGACTGCCGCCAGCTCCAACAGCTGAGCATCGACTACTTGCAGCTGATCGGCGGCGAGCTGAGATCGGCCGGCAGCAATCTGAGCGAGGCTGTGGCGTGCCGCGTGCAGAGCTTGCTCAGCGCCGTCATCACGAATCAGCAGACGTGCTACGACGGGCTGGCGGAAGCCGGGAGCGGGATCGCCGCCGCGCTGGCGGCGCCACTGGGAGATGCGGCGGCGGCGTACAGCGTGTCTCTAGGGCTGGTGACGCATGCATTCAGCCGGCGGCAGCGGCGAGGGGCGGTGTCGCGGCGGAGGGGGGCAATGGAGTTGGATTGGGCGCGATATCCGACTTCCGAGTTTTTCGAGGTAATTAATTAAGACTAAATTATTTTTGATGAAATTATTTATGCCATTAAATTGCTTTACAATCAATAATCGATTTTTTCATACTGTACTAGTAGTATTTACATGTGGTGAAGAAGAGGAGTATTAATGAATTCAATAATTAAGAGAGATAATTAGCTAGATCCAATCTAAATTTATTTTCAGTCGTTTTATTCCCGACACGTTTTCTAGTTCTAGATTTTATAACTAAGATAATAGTAATAATGGAAATTAATTTAAACGTCTCAGTCCCTGAAATTCCTGATCTTGTAAGAGCTAAAATTTTGTAATGATTAATAACTATATTTTCAAAAATAATAATGAGTCATAACAAATTTATAAACAATTTAGAAATATCCAAACGATGAAGGTCATCTTTGTAAACAAATAGGGTCATGCGTTTAATGTTTACTGTTCCTGTCGTCTCAATTCGAAAAAGAAAAAGAACGTTTAAAGAATCACTAATTAGTATCACATGTTCCCTTGAGATGACCTAATGATGCAGTGACTTTTATGAGATTTAATTTAGATTCAAATCATTTAACTCTCACGATTTAAAATATATATATATATATATATATATATATATATATATATATATATAACCTATTAATTAATATAATTATTTTGAGCTAAGGAAGAAGAGTGCGCTGAGAAACCCAAACGACCTATTTTATAAAATTCACCGTTTGAATGTACCATTTATTCCATCTAATTAATAAGCCATATATAACTAGAATAATAAAGATTAAAGGGATGTTTGGCTGAGCTTTTAAGTTTGTTAAAACAACTTATAAGTTGTTCATTATTAAGGATTTAAGAGCTTACAAGTTGTTTTAAGGAGCTTTTAAGCTCAGCCAAACACCCTCTAAGTTAGTGAAATGACGAAATTAAATAAGCAAGCGGTAGGGAATGAAAAGATTTGAGAGCAAGAATCACAACACAACATGTGCATTGTCATTCTTTTTACTGAATTTGTGTTTGAATAATTGAATCTCATGTCATGTGTAAACAACAGATGCTACATTTGCCTAAAAACTCTTTAACCAAAGGCCGAATTGTACAAGAATTATTGGAGCTAGGAATTCACGTAAATGCCACCGTCACCGTCAGCCCGTACGGCGGTGCCAACTTCTCCTCCATAAACGACGCCGTCGCCTTCGCCCCCAACAACTCTGCCATAGACGACGGCTACTTCGTCATCTACGCCAAGCAAGGCTACTACCAGGAGTACGTCGTCGTCCCAAGGTACAAGAAGAACGTCATGCTCATCGGAGACGGCATCAACACCACCGTTATCACCGGAAACCGGAGCGTCGTTGATGGCTGGACAACCTTCAACTCCGCCACCTTCAGTAAGTACACAAAAATATGCACACCGCACTACACAAATATCAAATCGGACCTTTTATTTTAGTACTGTATGATGTCTACTATTGCATTAATTTTACTGAGTGGTTTATCAAAATGTTTTTATGAATATGTTAAAATAATTAATAATAAATGTTAGTAATAATTCTTTGTGTTATACATGCAATTTTTTTTATTTCATTTTTATAAAAAACATTATTAAAATATACTAATGAATATAATAATGAGACATGAGCTAGTGTGATTTTAGCGGGGCTACTATCGAGAGATGTTGCACAATGGTAACTTTACATAGCAAATGTGAACGCATGCAGTTGTTTACGGTGAACGTTTCGTGGCGATGGGGATATCGTTCGAGAACACGGCGGGGCCGGTGAAGCACCAGGCGGTGGCGGTGCGGAACAGCGCGGACATATCGACGTTCTACCGGTGCAGCATGCAGGGGTACCAAGACACCCTCTACGCCCACTCCCTGCGCCAGTTCTACAGGGAGTGCGACATCTACGGCACCGTCGACTTCATCTTCGGCAACGCCGCCGCCATCTTCCAGAACTGCAACCTCTACGGGCGGACGCCGCTGCCCGGGCAGAAGGTGGCGTTGACGGCCCAGGGCCGGAGCGACCCCAACCAGAACACCGGCATATCCATCCACAACTGCACCGTCACGGCGGCGGAGTCCGGCGAAGGAAATTATTTGGGGCGGCCGTGGAAGGATTACTCGAGGACCGTGTACATGCAGTCGTACATCGGAGACGGGATCGATCCGGTGGGGTGGCTGGAGTGGAACGGGACGAGGGGTTTGGATACGCTTTATTATGGGGAGTATGAGAATTATGGGCCGGGGGCGAATACCTCCATGAGAGTGCAGTGGCCCGGTTTTACTGTCATGAATTCTACGCAGGCTTTGAATTTTACTGTCTTTAATTTTACCATGGGGGATACGTGGCTGCCTTCTACCAACATTCCCTTCAATGCAGGATTGCTTCACTCATAATTCATAATTCATTTCTCGTTGCCATACGTACTACTTCTACTTATACTTACATTTTAATTACTTGTATTGATTCTAATATAATTAATGTTAGATACCAAGTTTGTGCAGTTTTTAATTTGCTTCGTGTAATGCTGCACATTTTGATTGATTTCTTGTACATTTCTCGATTTCATTTCCACTAATATTTGTCTTTATTGCAAAATAACGTGTTTCATTATTGATTAGTCATTTGGCAAAATAATATGAACATATTTGAAAACAATTAGACCATAACAAATTAAACTAGAACGATCCACTCATCAAATTAAAATATAAATTAAAACAAATATAAATTAAACTAGACCATAACAACTTTATTACTTGGCAGAAGCTCCTCATTATATAGCAAGATTGTATAGTACATTTTAATAGTACTATTAAATTGTTGAAGGAACAACAAGTGAGTTCAAATGATAAGACTACCATTAATTTAATTAGGAGGTGTTGGATTTCAATTCGGATCTCGTGTCATTACTTTTTATTTTTCGTATCTCGTTCTAACATTTTTTTTTTTCATTTTCGCCCAAATTTGTTTTTTGCAAATATGGGATTAAAAAAAAATACTTAAAATACACCTTATGGTTAATAACTATTGCCACAAAATCGTTTTTTTTTTTTAAATAAAATTTGAGCAAAACAATTGTAAAATTTTATATAAATAAACATATAGAGGAAAATAAAATTAATTGGAAAAGATATGTATAAATATATTAAAACAGTGTATAAGTATTCATTATAGTGGGACCCTCTCGAAAGCTTGATTTCGTTGTTGGAGTAGGTTTGGAAAAAAAGCTGGTTAGTTCCAATAGTTGATGCGGCGCTAATGTGACAAACTGAAAGTTGAGTTCGAGTTTCAACCATGAGCCGAGGCACCCACAATGGTTATATAGAGTTGGTGGACTTTCTAGATGTCGCTTTTGTATATTCATTTCATCTATGTCGAATGTGACTGTCTCCCATAGTTCAAATTAACATTGCCAAATCTATACCAAGGCAAGGTCACCATCTAGCTTCTTCAATTTTTCGGTCGATATCTTGACGACCCAATTTTTCTTATCATTTTGAGACACCCAAAGTTCAGATTGAAATTTGATAACGCTAAATGATCAAGGATTATTGTTGGATTCTAACAATTTTAAAGATAAAATATTAATTATAGCAATAACTTTTAAAAATTATTAATTATAGCAATTTATGACTTTTTTACCCTTATTTTTTAATTTGTTAATATTATATAATATCTCCATATCTCAACATTTGTGTATTTAGAATCCCACGATTTTTCATGAATCCATGATTTGCACCCTTTGCTATCACCGCCTATCCCTCCTCGCTTTCTCACTATCGTAACAGCAAGGAGAGGACTTCGGCAGAGATGGTGTCACCGCTGTGCTCCGCCTTCGATGGCATCGAGCTACCGACGCTCCCGCGACGAGCCACTCGTCAAGCCGTTGCAGCGCTCTCCACCACCATCGCCTCGAGACACCGCTGATGCTCGTCGTCCTCGTGCCCGGAGTCACCGCTTCTGCTGCTAGTTGTTGTCGCTGCCGTCGTTCGTGTTCGCCGGAGAAGAAGCTGTCATCGACGACGGCTTCGAATTTTTGGGACGATCAACGCCCATAAATCCCACTGCATTGATCATGTCCAGCGCGAAGGACGAACCCTCGAGCACCGGTCGATGCTGCCTCCACCGTCTCCGCCGCCACCCTCCATTTCTCATTCCATTCTCTCTCAAGACCGCCACAGAAAGACCCCAAAACCAAGAGTCCTAAGTTGAACACCTCTGCTAAGCATATCGTCGAACACCTTGACACGGAAAGACCCCAAAGCCATGAGTCCTAAGTTGAACACCTCTATTAAGCATTTCGTTTGATGTGAACCCCATTTTTTTCATGTGAATTCCCATTTTTTTACATGTGAATTGGTTGTAATGTGAAACTCCATTTTTTTTCATGTGAATCCTCATTTTCTTTTATGTGAATTCCCATTTTATTGCATGTGAATCCCCATTATAATGTGATTTCACATTATTTTTCATGTGAAACTGCATAAATTATAATGTGATTTCACATATTTATTTATGTGATTTCTCACAAATATAGTGGTTGGGGTAGGGCGGGGAGAAGGTGGTTGGCAGTGGCGACAATGAGAACGAGCTTGCCGGAGATGCCACCCTCCCTCGCGCCCACTTTTGGAGCTTAAGAAAATTGCTCGTCCATAATCATTGTCGTATTTTCCTTTCTTTTCATCTTTTGTTGCTTCATTTTTCTGCTCCAAACCCAAGATCCGCCGGGTGGAGGTCATTCTTGCAGCCTTTTCGGGCTGGTATATGTGTATGTGTAGTTGTTCTTTTTCCCACTTCCCTTCGCCCAGCAGTATCAGCAACACGAGCAGGAGCAGTCGAGCAGAGCCCCTTTGTCGGCGGCGCATCGGAGGTCGGGGTCGTAGACGGCCAAGATGGTGCTGCAACGATGCGGCGGAGGGCGAGAGGAGGAGGCTGCGGTGGGAATTTTCTGGAAACATTCAGCTCGAAAGGAGCACAAGGCTATTGACGGCGGTTTGGGGGGAAAAGAAGAAAAGTTCCAGTCGATAATGACGATAATGAAGGCAAACAATCAAAGACTAGGGTAAATAAAAAGTAGAAATTGATTAACCGTATATTAAGATTTGATATGTTGGTAATTTAGATTTATTGAAAAAGAAAATTTAAAACAAATCTGGTTATATCAATGAAAAATCAATAAAGGGTACCAAAGTCTAAAATTGCTATTATTTGCTATTTTTATAAACTATTGTTATAATTCATATTTTAATCCTATAATGTGTTATTTCTACATTCTTCCCAATGATCAATACCAAGGCAAATTCACCTTATAAGAATGCTTCAATACGGAAGATGTTATCATAGAAAAATCTACAAATACAAACTTTAATGGAAAAAAAAAAAAAAGAAATAGTAAGAAACTAGGATCAAACCAAACTCTATAATCCATTTTGGTTTCAATATTTTGTTTTTCCTCTTTGAAGTTGGTTTTCTATTTTTCTTCTTCTTTTGGGTTCCTTCCTTCCCACAACATTAGTTTTCGACCTATTTTACACATTAAGAAAATATATTTAATTTTATACGAAAAACATGAATTATACTTACACAACTATTCTGTTTTGCCTTTTGTTAGTTGTTAACTGTCCTCAATTCCTCATGATGTCTACACATTTTCAAAAAATGATGGACAATTTGAATAAGAATATATTTAGTAAAATAATGTTTTAATAATTTGGTGGGAAAGAAACGTGTAGATTTTTATTATAAAGATGCAATGTTATAAACTTCCTAAAGCCATGACATTCTTAAATGCACGAGATCTAAATTTTTGGTATATGATATATTTACAAGTAAATAAATCAAATATTTCCAAACATTTGCCTATGCTAATCAACAATTCTCATATTTTCGTTAAGTGCATCAATAATACATATTAATTGTCCGATTCACTTCCTTAATCAAATCTATTAATTAAAGTAAAATAAACCAAAAAAAAAAAAAACACTCCCGACATAAATGTTGGTATCACTTATAAACTACAAACAGAATATTGATAGCTCTGCGGTAAGAATTCCTAATTTGACGCGGTAAGAATGTTGATAGCTCTGCGGTAAGAATTCCTAATTTCCTAACGCCAATAATAATTACATATAAACTACAAACAGAATATTTTCCATAAAATTTGACGCGGTTTAACTTAATTAGTGAAAATATGGTAAGTTCCCGAAACTGTAGCGCACCAATTGACAATAATGCCCCACCTGTTTTAGTTAAAGCCAAGTGGCTCTGCCTCTATTTTGTCATTTAGTTCAGGGCTATTTATGTCGAAATATATAAATTATTGTTATTTTTGGATTTGCACAAGTTTGGAATAAATACACAGGTTCAATAATTATTGTAACTTCACACGATTTTAGGTATCGCGCAAATGAAAGCTGATTTCGCATCTCAGTTGCTTGTGCGATCTAGTCTAAAATGGCGCTAAATTATGAAAAATCTAATAAATCAAATTTATGCAATTTCAATTATAATATTGTTAAGAGTAGAATCTTAGCAACTTCAAATTCTAATATTCGCGGAGCTAAAATATAAACGATGCTGTTAAATCACAAAATTAAGTAAATTTTATTGTTATGTATACACTCACAATATAATACTATATACTATAAAATTTAAGAAAAAGTAACCAAGTACAAATAAAAATTGTGCAAGTCATGTGGCATGTTGGTTTCATGGAATGGGAAGTAGAGCTACATATCAAATGGGTTTTGCAACTATGAAGGTTTCACATTTATTTTTAATGAGAAAATTAGTCAAACTTGATTGGTTCAAGATTATCGAACCTAAAAGGAAAATATGATGTCGTTGAAAATTCATCATAACCCAAGCACATGACTTATGTGAGGTTCGTCTGCTCGACTTTTCTACACTAGGCATGACCGACCTATTTTAACTGCTCTAAATTAACGATGCGCTCTTCATGTCTAAACTCATTTCTACGTACATCTAAATATGGAATGATTCTTTAGAAATTAGAATCCAAAACAAAAAGTAACTCTTATTCACCACATATGAGTTAACCAAGGTTAGATTAATTAAACTTTCTAAAGAAGGTATAGTTTAAAAAAAAAAAGACTTAACCGAGTCACCCATGGTTAACTATTCTTTACTACCATTTCCCATTTCTTCGCACCTTCTCAACTCCACCTTTTTTTCACTCTTTACAAAAGGCGAATCCCACCAAAAATTCCCCACATGCTCTCTCTCTCTCTCTCTCTCTCTCTCTCTCCTCTTTCTTTCTTATCCAACCTAGAAAAGCTGGATTGGGTCTGCAGCACCTGATCAGAAAAGTAAAACAAAAAAATATTGGTAAGCTTTCGTCTGTATGAAGGAATTACTCTTCTTTGTTTGTTCTTACAATCAAAATATCTAATTTACCTTCTTCTGATTTCTGCTTCAATTCTGTGTAAGCTCAAGTCTTGAAATAGTTAGTCAAATTATGTCAGCTGCCTTATTTTTTTCTATTTTATTGGCTTGGATCTTTATTGTGCTACAGGCAGAGATTCTTTTTCAGTCCTTTGAAAGGTTTAGTGATCATGTATCTTTCCGTGTTTCTGCTTTTCATTTTTTGTCTGAATTTACTGAGACTTTTTAAAAATCTGATCTTGCTTTGAGGAACTTGTAGATCACTGATTCTATTAGGGTTTTTGATGTTCATGTGATGAATGATGAAGAAATCTGGTTAGATTTGTCATTTGTGTAGGATTAAAGAATTTATTAGCTCTTCCTGTAGTTTTGCCATTGAAGGTTATTTAATTATTTCATTAATATATGTAGAGTAATGAATTATTCTTCACCTGTATGTGATTTTTGGTTTTGAGGTTAATTGGATCTGTTTGGTTGATATTTTGTTTTATTTCATTGTTTATCAGATCAGATTTGTGGGCTTTTTGGTAAAAGTTTCCTCTTTATTTCTTTGTGATCCTTGAACTGAGTGGGATTTACGCAAATTAGGAGGTCGACTCGACTGAGATTTTGGATTTCTTGTTCGTGTAAAGCTAAATGGGAATATTCGAGGAGATGGGCTTTTGTGATAATCTTGATTTTCTCTCTAGTCCTCATGGAGAGTTAAAGGTCTCCCAAGAACTCGAACCGGTGGGAGAGGGGGACGGAGGAGACTACAGTGACGAGGAGATGGATGTTGATGAGCTGGAAAAGCGGATGTGGAGAGACCGGATGCTCTTGAAGCGGCTCAAGGAGCACAAGAAGAGTAAGGAAAGGGTTGACGACAGCGCAAAGCAGCGTCAGTCTCTAGAGCAAGCACGGAGGAAGAAGATGTCTCGTGCGCAAGATGGCATCTTGAAGTACATGCTGAAGATGATGGAGGTTTGCAAAGCTCAAGGCTTCGTGTATGGAATCATTCCCGAGAAAGGAAAGCCTGTGACGGGAGCGTCTGATAATCTCCGTGCATGGTGGAAGGAGAAGGTCAGATTTGACAGGAACGGCCCTGCTGCAATTGCTAAGTATCAGGCGGAGCATTTGATCCCCGGGAAAACCGAGGCTTCAAGTGCACTGGCGTCGACTCCTCAGACTCTTCAAGAGCTCCAGGACACTACGCTCGGATCTCTGTTGTCGGCTCTGATGCAGCACTGTAATCCGCCTCAGAGGCGATTCCCGTTGGAAAAGGGTGTTCCGCCTCCTTGGTGGCCTTCTGGGAAGGAAAATTGGTGGCTCGAATTGGGTTTACCTAAGGATCATGGACCGCCTCCGTATAAGAAGCCTCATGATCTGAAGAAGGCGTGGAAGGTCGGTGTTCTGACTTCGGTGATCAAACACATGTCGCCCGATATTGCCAAGATACACAAGCTTGTCCGTCAGTCGAAGTGTTTACAGGACAAGATGACGGCCAAGGAGAGCGCGACTTGGCTGTCTATTATTAATCAAGAAGAGGCTTTGTCGAGAAAACTCTATCCCGAGAGCTATCCACCTTCGTCGTCAGTTGTTGGGAGTGGATCGTATTTGGTCACTGATACTAGTGACTATGATGTGGAAGGAGTAGAAGATGATGTGAACGTTGAAGTCGACTGCAAGCCCGTGGATAGGAATCTTTTCAACTTCGGGGTTTCTGCAACCAAAAATGGTCCACCACTAGCTCCGATCAAAGGAGAGATCTTCGATGTAGATGATTATACCCCGAAAAGGAAACAGGTGGCGATTGAAGAGCAGAACAACGAGAGGGTATATACGTGCGAGTTTCCTCAATGCCCCCACAGTGATAAAGTCATGGGATTTAATGACCAAGCATGGAGGAACAATCATCAGAATAACTGTCAATTCCGGTTCACTTCTTCTGAAAGGCTCGGTGCACCAAACTATCCTATCAATGACGGGAAGCAAGCTGTCTGTCGTGCTCCTTCCAATGAAATGAAATCTTCCAACCTACCTGTGAATAATGCTCCAACTAGTGTGAATGTTTCTGAACTTGGGATTCCCGAAGATGGCCAGAAAATGATTAGTGACCTGATGTCATTCTACGATAACAATCTTCAGAGCAACAATAGCTTTGATTCCGAGCATTTCAACGTTCTCCTGGGGCAAAACCCTCAGCAATCAGGCGGTCAGCTCGAACGTGGTGATTTTTTAAAATGCGGAGCTTTATCTCAGGTCGGCACATTTCAAGAAACCAACATGCCATTGAGCAATGCTACTTTTATGTCAACAGAATTCCAGTACGACGAGTGCAGACCATCGTTCAATCCCTCGTACCATGGCGATGTAGGGGAGAGTTTTGCTGACTTCAGACTTGATTCACCTTTCAGTTTTGCACCCGGTGACTTCTCTGTGGATCCATTACCAAAACATGAAGTAGTACCTCTCTGGTACATCTGAAACGGAAGTGCTTCCGTCCAGCGTGAGCTGCAGAACTATCCTTCATAAAGCTGTGAGAGGCCTTTCCATCTTCCACCTTCCTAATTAGGTCTCGTTATATTAGTGAAGTATATGCATGATTGTAGATACTGACGCCGGCTGAATCTGAGTGTTTTTACTATGTATTGCAACTTAGCTTATTAGACTATATATCGTCGATAGGTCCTTAGCTGGGAAGCATGTCCCATGCTCTTCTCGTGTCGTGTTGTGGTTCTGAAATGCTGGGAATGCATTACCTGTTGATGATGAATAATAATGCTTTTCACCTAAACTGAGTCTATTGCTGCAGTTTGATATTTATGTTCTGTATTAGTTGATGAGTTGTTTAGACGAGTTTATATACGCGTCTGCATTGCATTCGCGTTGTTTGTAGTCATGGAGGTGAAGTAGTTGGCTTGAGATGTTGCAGAAATGGAAGATTCTGTTGGCCAGAAAGTTAGGGGGAGAGCATATGCCAAGTTTAGTATGATGTAGACATTAACCAAATTAGCTAATTAGGTGTCATTTTTAAACATCACATTTTATTGTATGACTTGGTAGCATGTCTCTACCTAAAATTGCATTATTTGGGTGCTTAAGATTTCCAGCCACACATTTTTCATTTGATTGATTGAAATATTTATCATATTTTGATGTTTGTTTGTGTTATATGTTCAATTTTGGAATGTGTCACTTCATCAGTTTACTTGTACATGCATTTTTCAATTTTAGTGTTCATGGTTTTCTTTATCCAATGCAAATATTAAGCAACATAAAATTTTGTAAATCGGAATTCTAAAAAAGATAACTGAAATTCATTAATGAAGGAACTATGAAATCCTAGAATTACATACTGATAAACATAGCTATCTCGTGAGACTGTCTTTATCTCAGGGGATTGATTGATTGATTGCTTGCTAAAGTTACAATAACTTAAGGTCTAAGATCCTAAAACTTCAAGGTAGCATACACTAGATGTTGCTGCAGGCTGATGCGGTCGACGATGACGAAGGAGAATTCGATGCATCCCGCCCTTTCAGACCCTCAGCCACCAAAGCATCTGCATCAATCTGGCTCCCGTATTGAAGGATGTCATGATCATCCAATGGCTCGTCGAAGATGCACTCAATGTCATCATCAAAGCCTTTGTAGTCGAACACCTCGGAGGCTTTCCCCAGAGGCATGTCGGGGATGGGGAGGATGTTGAATAAGGTGTCGAGACAGAGATCCCAAGGGTGCTCGTGCTCCTCGATAGGCTCCATCACGACTATGCCTCCGCCTTCGGACTCATTGGAATCTTTGGGTTCTTGCTTAGGTGGTGGACTTGCTTCGACAACCTGGAGGAGGGGATCTTCGCGTGCTTCTGCTGCTTCGTCTGCTTGTACCTCATCTGGAGGAGTCGAATTGGTTTCCTGCTTCACATGGACCTCCTCCACTTGTACCTCAGGTAAGAATTTCTTCAACTTATCTGCATAATTACTTATGTCGAAATTCGTTACTGCATTCGGACCTCTGAATTCGATTGCTGCCATATCGTATGCTGCTGCTGCCTCCTCTTGAGTGCCTGCGTGAAACGGGACTCTCTTAGAACGCGGCATTATTAGAAAGAAGGTAGTCGGATAAAATTTTCTAGGAAATGGATAGTTCTTGCTAAATGTTAACATGTCACTCAAAATGAAGTGGGATTTCAAGAAAACTACACTACACTACATAAATTTGAGCACTAGCACTAGAGATGGCAATTATTGAGCATGAGGATAAGATAGGGAAAAGGTTTGACAAGAACTTGATAGTTTCATACAAAATGTCAACTTTCTTTGACATTGTATTACTTAAATGTCCACTAACAACAGAGTACAATAGCTCATACAGTTTTTTTAAACGTGCGTAAATATCTGTTTGATAGCGATTTTTCCTAGCTTTTAGGTTACTACACGACTGTCATGCTCGCATTTTGTGGAGTTGAGAGTCACCGACTCATCATGGTCCTCCCATTTCATCACTTGCTCTATTTCGTAACACAGTTATGTGGTACGAAATCTAAGCATAAATGAATCTCCAAATATTAATAGTTGATGTGTAGCAGTTTAAGTAGGCTACTAACTCCAGTATCACACAACCTATCCCCAAATCAATAACTTAAAGAAAGAAGAAAATTTTGTTTTGCAAACACGCTATTAAGTATAATACACAAGTGAATTAATTAAAACGGACACATGAGATTTTGAGGTGCAGTTTTCTTGAGAGCGAAAATCCCTCACTTCCTAATTAATCAAACAAGCCCTTAACATTTGAAGTGCAGTTTTCTTGAGAGCAAAAATCCCAAGATTCGGGTTGTGTCCGGGCTTAGGGGTGAGCATTTGGTCGGTTCGATCTATCTTGAGCTGCACACTACTTAGATTAGATCCATCCAAATAAATTTTTTAGTCAAGTTTTTTATTATAAATTTTTTTGAAACCCCCCACCCCACCAAGAGAATATTTCTCAATTGTATAAAGAAGAACAAAGTTCACTTGCAGATATTGTCTTAATATCATATATACTTTTTTAAGCATTAAACCAGTCATCAGTTGTGCCATGTCAGCTTTTTAATCCTTAATTAATTATTTGATTTTGTTTGGGGACAAGATGATGGGGATTTCCAATATCAGATCTCTGCAACTAAATTAGGTGGGGGGTTGGTAACTAAATTACGTCTCTTAATACTTATCCTCTACTTCTTTTATGTTTTTTTCTGGCAATCTTGTTCTAACTTACATTGTTAATCAAATGTTTGAATGACAATTACGTGATTTTAATTTTTAACCAAATTAAGACTCCCCTAGGGAAAAAAACAAAAAAAAAACAAAAACAAATTAAGACTATAATTTTAAAAATACAAATAATAAAATACTTACTGTAGGTTCCTAAATAGAGATATTTATTACCACAAACACGCCCAATTCGAGCCTCCCACCGGCCATTGTGATGGTGCCTGTCCAAATACAAATATGATATAAGTCAAATATTTCATTTCGTTTTCTTATACTATATCCTTAAATAGAAATGCAACGACAAAATAAATAAAAAATAAAAAAGATTCATGGAAATAGCGATTTTGACTGCACAGAAATCACATTTTTTTTTGCTTTTCACGGAAAGAATGAAGCACGAAAGTGGGGCCACAACAGTCAACTGATTTTATGCTAGGAAAAACAAATCCAAGAATACACACATTACACAAAAATTTGTGTGAGACAGTCTCATTTTGTGTTACCTTGCTACACCGCGATATTTCGAGACGCCCCTTGAGAAGCCGCTGCTCCGCCGCCTAAGCGACGCTAGATACTCTTCCTTAGTCAATTTTTGCATCTCTTCAAGATCTTTGGAGTAGGCCTCTACCTGCATTTTTTTGCAGTCAAACAATTATTAATGGTCTAAATTAGGCTAAGCTGCCTTCATTATCACCACATAATAATATAATGTGACACACTTTGAATAATGAATATCCCCTTGTTAATTTGTCTGCAACAGTAGGCACGTGCTCAAAAGCAAAGATGCATCAAATTAATTAATTATAAATCAACACTCCTAATTATTTATAAAATCAGATCCAATTCTAACATAGACTGACTTTTCAACTTTCAACTTCACTAATTATAGTATTTAAATGAATCTATCAACTTAGGGGGTTCACCAATCCCCTAGCTCTCCTTTCAGTATAAAACATGGCCATAACTAAATTCAAGGATTTATTGCAAAATAATGCCCGACATTTGATGCTTTTTGCAATTCAGACCCAAACTTTGAAATGTTAAATAAATACCCAATCTTTACATTTATTTTACAAATTCGGCATATCCTGTTTTTCAGACGGCAAACGCGTTCATTAACGATGTAACTAGGATTTCGTGTGTATAAAAGTATATGGTCATTAATCTTTTGAAACAATGCCGTTTTGTATGTAAATAATGAAGTTTCTAGGATTGAAGATGCCAACAATTTCCCCACAAAACGGCACTGATTCATGACGTAGTATATAATAGAACGAAATCCCAGTCCATTTCGTTAATGAACATGCCAAACCAGCTTGTTAGAGGTTAGAAAAACAAGATGTCGAATTTGCCAAAAATGTAAAACTTAGGTACTACTTATTTGCAACATTTCACAAGCTGCATCCAAATTGGAAAAGACATCAAATGTTGCATTAATTCACAATTAACCGTAATTAAATTCAATGTAATAGTGACTCTCACACGAGAGAGAGAGAGAGAGAGAGAGAGAGAGAGAGAGAGAGAGAGAGAGAGAGAGAGAGAGAGAGAGAGAGAGTTACAGTGAAATTGAGGATGGTAGCAGGGCCCCAATATTTAAGGGCAGCTAGATCGTAGGTGCGAGCCGCATCTTCCTCATTATCATAAGCACCTACATTAATATAATTCAAATCACTAAATTAATTCAATTTTCTTGCCTAAATCTCTGCATGCAGACATTAAACCATTTCACACACACACACACACTGACACACACACATAATTAACGTGAATTAATAGACGAATTAAAAAGGAGTGAGGGAGGTTACCTAAATAGACTGCGCAGCGACAAATGCGTAAATGGGATCATCATCAAGAATAAAAACACAGTCAGTATTGAATTAAATTAAATTAAATTAAACAATTAATCGCCGCAGAAAGAGATAGTAGTCCTACTTAATCAACTAATTAACTAAATTAAGATCCCAGATCTCCTTGATTTCAAAAATTCCACTTTTTGTGCAAACTTTTCCTCAATAATTAAATAAAAATTAAAAATTAGAAAAGGGAAAAATGAAATAATTACTTTGTCTTCCTCTTTTGTTCTGAATGCTGTTCCATGTAGTCTTGTCCCACAGATGAGCTTCATATCTCCCAGTCCACCTATGCCTAATTAATTAAAAAAAAATCAATTAGTTGATCGATAAATTAGTTATAATGATAGTGGCATGCATGCATGTATGTATCATCATCATCATAGCATGTGTGTGTATGTGAGTGTGTGTAATTAATTTACCTGGTGACGCCTCTGTAAATGGAGCTTCTTGATTTTGCAGAGGTGGCGGAATTGTCGCTCTGGTTTTTCTTGGCGCGGACGCGTTTCGCCTTGGGCTTTGTGGTGGCGGGCTTCAATTCGGGCCCATTGTTTGAGGCGATTAATGGTGGTTCGATGCAGCAAGAGGAGGAAGAAGACGAAGAGCAAGAAGATGATGGAGATTTTCTCTTCATTCTCTGTTCCTTTTTTTTTTTTTTTTTTTTCCTCCCTCTCTCTCTCTCTATGGGTTTTGGAGGAGTGTGATTCTCTCTCTCTTCTCGATTGTGTTGGTTTCTCTCTCTATAAGAGAGAGGGGGGAGTGATGAGTGATGACACGCAGCACAACAGAGAGAAGCAATGTGTGTGAAGATGGGTGGGTTGGTGTGGAATCAGAAACAAAAGGGAAAATTAAAAGGAAGAAAAAAAGGCTTCTTTTTTGGTGAACTAAAGTGGTTTGCCAAAAATTAATTTTGGAGAGAGAGAGAGGGAAAGATACAAGGTTGGAATGGTGTCGGGACTCAGAATTTGAACAAAAGAAGTCATGTGTAGGAGGACGAAAATTCTTACCAAACTAACTACGGTTCAATTAAATATTTAATTAAATACACTGTGTGTAGGTTTTGTAGCCAAACAAACAAATAAAAATAGACTGAAGTTTTAATAGTACTATTACAAAAAATCTTTTTATTTGAAACGTAGACTACTTGAAGCGGAGACATTCTTATTCTAGAATTTTCTGCAAGGAGAAATTTAAAAATCTGGAAGCAAGAAAATATTTAATAATACTTTTTTAAAAGGGTAAGAAAATATATTATGTGTGTGTAATATAGTGGGCTCATTCTTATGGTATTTCAATAGCACGAGATAGTGGTCAGTTTTAAATTAGTAGTAAAAGATTATGTTGTCTATTTTTTAAAATTTTACCGCATTGTAGAGGGGGATTGTCCCAATTTAGCGAATATATGCTATTTGGAGAGATATATGACGTGGCATTTAAAAATCCATATCCCTATAGTTTTATATGCTACGGTGCTTTAATCAAGTCCAAAAACTACACTATATTGAAAATAAACACACAACATTAAATAAGTTTGCTAGATATTAATGTTCCCAAAAAAAAGGTAATTGGAAAAGCAAGAAGGTTTGAATTTAACCTTGAAGTGGGGTTAACTAAACTAGGGTGATATATATTTTTCAACACTTGGCCTTTGTACTCAGCCATGCTACCAATTGGCATAATACCCCCTGTGGGTTTCTGCACCTACATGGATGTATGTATCTCTCTCTCACCCTCACTCTCACATACACTCTCTCTCTCTCTCTCTCTCACGATATAAGTATGTATATAGAAACACACACATACCTATATATCCAACACACCGTCCATAAATTGAAATAATTAGTACTAGTTCCGTCTCGGGTTAGAGCTTACGTTTTAAGAAATGTAAGTAAGTTTTTGTTAAGTGGAAAACAAAGTCCACATATTTAATTTGTTAAAATTACTGGAAACTTAGTAAGGTCATTTATATTTATGAATACATCACATTTATTAGAGGCAACCCGCAATGACAAATTAACTCTACTTTTTCGGGACGGAGAGTATTTTTCAAAATGATCTAGTGGAGTGTGAGTATTTTTAAAATTAAATATTTTAGATTTGAATTCCATCAACATGTTCGACGGTCGATTTTATCAAATCTAATTTTTCAAGTATGATTTACAGGCATGACATCAGAAAATAAAATAAAAATAACCACAAGAATTAAATAGTAGTAGTATTGTTTAGTTAATAGGAGAGATCTGTGAATTTTGTCAGTAGATATTTGTCGCTAAGGATGCATGTATGGATGATTATATAGGTACTATTTAGCTTAATTAATCGTTAATGCAGTATGGGTAAAATGTCGGTTATGCCCTCGATGGTTTGGTCAATTTACGGGCCACTGTGCATTTCCGTCCTCTTCATGTCATGTGTCAAAATTTTGTCTCGCATCAGTTTGTCAGTTATATATTTTTTGGAAATCAAAACAAAATCTTTTGCCCTTTTTTCTTTTTTTGGTCTCTCAACATTAGAGGATTATTATTTCTGGTATTTTAGTCGAATAAAATTCGAATTCGACCTCGTCCTTCAAAATCAAACATTTAGATCCCTTGCTTTTAGTTAGTTTTGTCTTGTTCAATTTATGAAATTGTTGTTACACGTCATAAATAATATATATATATACATATATACACAAAAGTCTTTATATACATTGTCCTTAAAAAAAAATTTAAAAAACGTCTTTATATACATTAGATGGTATCAGATTATATTTATCCCGGCATTTAGTGTTTTTATAAAATTTATCGCGATCATTAAAAATAAATAAAGTATCTCTAAACATTTGAATAAGTTATAGTAAAATCTATCACCAAATTATCTCTCCGTCGTTGAAAATTTTTAGCAAATGGAGTCCAACATATTTTTCACCTAATTTGATACTAATAGCAGGTGAAAAAAGTGATTTACACTCTAGCGTGCCATGTCATTTTTCGGCAATTGGATAAATGCTTCGATTATAGGTTGGGTAATTTATGCAGAAAATTAAATATTCTAACTATTTTATTTTATATCCGGATAACATTCAGAGAATATTGTGTCGTATAGTCAAAGTGAGCATTAAAGGAATATTTGACTCACCCTTTTCGTAATTATAAAATTTGGCAATTATTTGCAATTTAGGACAAAAATATCCTTAATGAAGGGTGCGGGTCGTGGGTCAGGACGCGGGCGGGTCGAGTCTGATCGGGCGGGTATCAGGATTATGGCACAAACTGATATATTTGGTACAAATTTAGTCTTATCAGTCTCAAAGGTCCCAAATTCAGTTTGTTTTTTTAGGTTTTTTTTTTCAATTTTGTTTAATTAATAAATCCCCAAATAAGGCTTAGGGTCTATTTCAATCCAACTAAGATTTATTAGTCCCCAATTAGGATTTATTAATCTCAAAAGGGGTTATTCCCAATTAAGACTGTGGTACATGCAATACAATTTTAGTTTTATTAGTGTCAATTGTTCCAAATTTTGTACAATTGAGATAAACGAAATCAATTTGTACTGATAGAACCAAATCGCGAACAACAAACCAGAAAACCTGCAGCGGAAATAACCCCGGCGAACGACGGTGAGGCTTCACCACCACCACCAACAGAGTCGCAATATCAAGGCGACCTCAATTGTGGTGTCAGGAAAAAAAAAACAACCGGCGATTGTGCCGAAAATGGGAATAACATTTCGGGGTCAGAAAAAGTCCTAAAAATTGAATCACAATCCGATTTCCCCCAAAATCCGAGCGATTTGGACAAACTTTGCGATTATATTGATCGGAATTAACTTTCTAAGGTGATGAATGGAACAAAAAGACGATTACATTACTAGAAAGAAAGCATCGATTGATGGAAGAATAATTTTTTTTCTGTTGATGCAAGTTGGCACGAACGACTCTCATTCGTGCCAAATGTACCAAATCGATCCGAACCCGCCCACGCCTTGACCCACCACTCGCCCTCTTTATTAAGGGTAAATCTGTTATAAATTGAAGATAATAGTCATAATTTATAAATAAATGAAAGTAATTAAAAAAATAAATTAAGCAAAAAGAAAGAAAAAGAAACTAAAAATAAAGAAAAAAGAATAAGAAAAAAACAAAGAAAGGTAAATGTAAAAAAAGAAATAAAAAAGAAAGCAAAGGAAAATAAAAAAGAATTAAGAGAAGAAAAAAGGAAAAAAAAAATGATTTTTCATCACATGGGATTCGAACCCAAGTGAGCGCCTTGCTAGCCATCACATTTACCGCTGGGTTAGAAGCCTATTATGTATTACATATGCGCAAATATTAGTATACCTATTTTATGTGTAGCGAGAAAAAAAAAAGTTGCTGGGCGCGTGGACGCACCGTGAGGGACGTGTGTTCCACGCGCCCGACTTATGAGTATGGGTGAGTTTGTGGGTCAAATAAAACCAGTTGTATAGTATATAACCGATGTATAGAAACATTTGTCCTATTTCAAAAGTTGTCTATAATTAATACTATAACGCTGAAGATTGGAATAGATACTGATATTAACCCAACGAATCACATATTTTAATATAATAGAATAGAAAAGTGTTGCACATTTATGAACAAATAAAATCCTAAGCTTACTTAGTAGTCTAAAGAGAAAAACAAAATATGATGTTAGAATATTGATTTTGGGTTATTACGATTGTTTTCTTTCTAAAAAGAAATTGTTAATTGTTTCTCATTTATTTTTTCTTATGCTTTATTGGCTTAAGCTGTGGAATCCACGTCATGCATGTCCACATCAGCATTAGTTAGTTAGTTTGTTTTAGAATCTGTTAGTTAGTTTTCGTTTCTGTTTTGCTTAGCTACCGTATAACTGTAGGTCTATAAATATTGCCCTTCTTGTATTCATCTTTATCTTTGTATCAATGGAAATATATTCTGCACTTTTATCTGATCAATAGGTTACTTCTAGCCTCCTTATCAAATTTTGTACAAGTCTGTTCCTTCATATTCAGGTTTTAAAGTGTTTGACTGTGCTTGTTTTCCTTTTTTCAAACCTTATAATGAGCATAAGCTTCAGTTTAAATCATCAAAGTGTGTGTTTCTGGGTTATAGTAATCATCATAAAAGCTACAAATGTCTTAGTTCCACAGGAAGAATATACATTGCAGATAGAGTCAAATTCAATGAGCTTGAATTTCCTTATCAATCTCTATTCTCCACCTCTACTTCTTCTGCTTTTTCATCTTCTCATGTTCCCATTCCTTTTCCCACTATCTTAGAACCTTTACTTGCTCCTGCTCATCCTCCCTTTGATAATTTTTCTTCATCAGATTCTTCAGCATATTCTTCTGCCTTACATTCCTCATCCACTTCTTCATCATCTTCATCTTCTACTCACTCTTCTCCTTCCTCGGCTTCTGCATCTTCCAATATTCATCAGATGACAACCAGATCCAAAAATGGTATCCACAAACCAAAGGTTTATTTTGTGGTCTTCTCTTCTCCTAAACTTTTCACTATTACCACTAAACCTCCTTCCAATATACCCAGTTTACCATTGTCTATAGATGAGGCTACTCAGTATCCGGGTTGGTTTGAGTCTATGCAGAAAGAATTTGATGTTATATTGGGTAAAGGTACCTGGACTCTTATACCACCAAGTTCAGATGATCAGCAATAAATGGGTTTTCAGAGTTAAACTCAATCCAGATGACACATTGGACAAGTTAAAGGCTAGGCTAGTTGCAAGGGGTTTTGAACAACTTGCTAGTGTTGATTTTCTGGAGACCTTTAGTCCAGTGGTAAAACCAACTACAATTAGACTGGTTTTTTCTCTTGCAGCTACAAAGGGGTGGAGTATTCAACAAATCGATGTAAATAATGCATTCCTTAATGGAGAACTCATTGATACTATTTACATGGAGCAGCCTGCAGGTTTTGTAGATCAAGATCATCCTGACTATGTTTGTAAACTCAACAAAGCCATTTATGGTCTCAAACAAGCTCCAAGAGCATGGTATGACACCTTGAGAAATGAAATCGGCTCAATGGGATTCACAAGGTCAGCCTCAGATTTTCCCTTGTTTTTCAAACGGTCAGGTTCCTCTGTCACCTTAATCTTAGTCTATGTGGATGATATATTGGTGACTGGAGATGATTCTGCTGAAGTTAGTTCTATTATTGATCATCTTCATGCTAAGTTTGAGAAAGTGATTTAGAGGTTTTAGGATATTCCATCTTATCTGGTTCGGTTCAGATTTGGTCGTGGGCATATACTATTCACGTCGGCGTCTGCAACTCCGGCGAGGATCGTATCAGAAGGGGATTTGAAGAATTAATTTAGAATTTAGATTACTCGCATGTGTATGAAACCATGAAATATATTTCAGTTACAAGGCTGAAGGTGTAACACCCCGCAAAATCGCAAACCCGACCTTAGGAAAAACGAGAGTAATAAAAATTTCCCTAACAAGATAAATAGGTCTCTTAAACCCGAAAATTAAAAAAGAAAAACTTCTCTCTCAAGAAGATGAAGACTTTATTTACGAGTCTTAAGAAGAAATAATTTCAAAACAAAAGCATGATCTTTTATATGTTTCGAACATCATATTTTCACGCAAGCATAAGCATGTCACTTTACATGAATAAATGTGGAATTGCATCTTATACATTGCAATTATTCGAGCATGAGCATTTTAGCAAGATAATTTATTTAGCTCGATAAAGTAGAATACGAGTCGCTCAAAGGAGTCGTACCCGGATAAATTATCAAGATGAAAAATACGTGACAATGTGCTTGAGTGTGTAAGTAATTATTTGCAAGTGAGTACACTAATATAAATTAAGTAGTAGATAAAATAATACATGTTAGAACTTGCAAGTGGATGGAATAAAATAAAATAAGTAGAATGAGAGAGAGAGAGAGAGGGAGAGAGATCGACAAGAGAGGGAGAGGGAGAGAGGGGGAGAGAGAGCTACCCACTATATATACACCATCATTGCCTATACACCAAAATTCAACCCCATTTGAATTCCACCAATGCATGTCCACCCTCCTCTTACACCTTTCTCCTTCCCACAAGCAAAATCATCACCTCACCTCCTTATTTCCCCCTCTTGGCAGCAACCACACTCCCTCCCACACACTCCATCATTCTCATTCATCCATCATCTCCATTATTTCCTCTAGTGCCAAAGTTCCATCATCTTCTTCTTCATCTCCCACCTCCATCTCTTGCCACCATTTCCTCACCACCAAGAAGAGCTCAAGGAAGGGAAGAGGAGCTCAACAAGAACTCCACAAGCTGACAAGAGGGAGAGAGCCAAAGTGAGAGGAAAGGAAGAAAGATAGTTGGGTATATTGCCTAAACTAGTTTCTATGCTTTCTTCTTCATTCTTTTCTTAGGAAATCCATGTTAGGTGGTGAGAATATGTTTTCATGTTAGAAATAAGGTGTGAGGAGGGCAAAGAGAGAGGTTTAGCTCTTGGATCCTCAATCTATCTTGCTATTTTTGTTCAAATCCATGAGATCTATGCATTTCTATGCTCTACATGTGTTCTAGACAAATTGCATGTTAGGGTTTCTCTTTTGATTTGATAGATCTATGCTAATAACATGATATATGTGTAGATCTAGGGTTTATGTGGCTGATTTTTCGATCCTTATATGTGTATATGCTAAATCCTTAAAAGTTACAAATTTTCTGCACAAATGCTTTGTCATCTTCAAAGAAATACATCCCTGTAAACCCTAGCAAAATTTTTCATTGAACCAAACTCCTTCCACATCTCCAACTGTCTACTGATCTCCTTTAACTGGACAATTTCCCTTGTTTCGCTAATATCTCATTGATCCCTTGTGATATGAACGTTTTTCTCTTTAGAATCATATATTAGACATTCCAAGGTTTTCAAAGGTATAAAGAAGTCATTTTTCCATCAAGGGATGCGTTCTCCATAAATTTTCTTGTGAAGCCCTTGTGCAGAAATTTCCAGAAAAACTATTACTTTGTAATCTGCCCAAAAAACGAGTTTTGATTAATTTGAGTATCTTCAAAATGATTTTCATCACTTGAAAGTAGTATTTTGGTTAGTTTATGATGTTAGTTTAAAAGGAAAAATCGACCGAAGGTCTTTTACTATTTTTACAAAGCTCCGGTTGTATTTTCGTACACTAAAATAATTTCTAAAGAATTTTCTTATTATTACTATTTTATAAAAGTATTTTTATTTAAATTATATATATTTTCTCCTCAAAAGTCAGTTTATAAAGTATTTTTAAGTCATTAATATATAAAAAGAGTTTTTATAAATTAA
The DNA here is from genome assembly GCA_029490685.1 of Schizonepeta tenuifolia. Classification (NCBI taxonomy): domain Eukaryota; kingdom Viridiplantae; phylum Streptophyta; class Magnoliopsida; order Lamiales; family Lamiaceae; genus Schizonepeta; species Schizonepeta tenuifolia. The sequence continues at coordinate 65,275,471 of CM055960.1, read as the reverse complement.
TTATCTACCTTCTAAATAAATGGACTTAGGCCTTTTTATTCTTTGTCCAACTAGAATTTCTTATTGGATTGAGCCAGTAGGATTTGAATGTTGGGCCCAATTTATTATTTGGTTAAATGTGTTAAGTTTAAGCTCATGTGCCTTATTTGATAATGGTGCTCTTATTTGTCCAAGAGAGATCCATTAAAAATGTTTGGGCTTGTTAAGTGGACATTTGAGCAATGTTTGATATTTGTGTCCAATAGTTTTAACTAAATTAAATTGGTCAAAGGTCTTTGACCTTAAGTTAATTAAATTAATTAACTAAATATTAATAAAGCATACTATGTGGTTGCAGGTATATAACTTGAGTGCCCTCATTACATATCATTGCATTGGTATGTTTTAACTGACCATTGATGCATGATTTCTAAAAATGCATTCAAATGGATTTGGATCATCGATCCGACGATTAAGTTAAAACTTCAAGACTAAGACCGGTAATAGGATTTGACCTAAGACTAGTGACTAATGCTTTGTAATTAAGTGTTAACCTCCTACTCGAATAGAAACCTAAGTGTTTAGACGATGTTGTAGGAGAGCGAAGCAGTAGACCGAAGACCCGTTTATTGTCGACAACTCAAGGTGGGTTCTTATGTTTAAAACTTTGGGTCATAAATTCCACGGAGGTAACTTTTAGGTTAATAAGCCCTGAACTACTGCTTTTAAAATACGAATGTGGCGACCCACGACCCGGACCTATGCGGATCCGTCCGAACCACCACGCGGGGGTGGGGTGAAACCATATAAATCATGATCATAAATGATATCAAAGGTTATTTATTGAAACATTGGAAGGATAAGTGTTTGAGACAATAAAGGCAAGGTGGGTAATTATTCAACATCGATGCCCTAGCATAACATAACTGGGGTCGATGTATAAGGTCACCTGCCCCGCACTACGGGAGCGTTTCAAAAGATAACCATCTAAACATAGATGGTTAGAACATAAAAGGTAACATGAGTTTGATGACATAAGACTTATTGAAGACAACAACGATGGTCATAAAGACCGACACAATAAGTACTGGAATGGAACAAACTGAGAAACATCGACATCCCCCTCCTTCGCCTCTACGTTGATCAACCTGCATTAGGGAAAACAATGCAGGGGGCTGAGTACAAAAGCACTCAATGGATTCCGTGCCCCATTTTGAAAAAAAATTTACAAAGATATAGCATGCTTCTTTCTTATGGAAGGGGTACTTTAGTGAAAACGGTTGTCCTTCTCATAAGTTAAAATAGTTAAAAGATTAATCGGTTCGAACCATAAAACAACTCACATTCTTGGGTTACCGCCCGGTCCAATTAGAGGGGAGCCACTCCCTCCAATCGAACAGTCATAACTTCCTGTGTACACTACCTTGGCTTGTACAGAGCACAAAGCCGATCGTATTATAAAGACATTCAACATTGGTAATCCACAAGCAATTGAGTATAAAAGATTTAGCATGCGTATCACATTGGAAAGCGTTGGGTTTAATAACCCTAAAGTTACCTCAATGGGAGTTTGTAATCCCACTGTTTGGAAATAGAAACCCACCTTGATTTAGATTCACTTGACTAGTCCTCGAAATTAAGGGTTGCTTGATCATACAAGAGTTGTCCTAAACACTTAGGTTCACAAGCATGTATGTGTCTAAAGTTTTAGCATCCTAGGTCAAGCTTATTCCCGAGTTATAACATGTATGTCATGCATGTTATGTCATATGAGTCACATAGATGTTTTATGCATACTATATGCTTTACATTGTATCCTACCATATGCACGCGTTCTTAAGTAATCACATATCTTATGTCATAAGATCATACTTTAAAACATGTAATACAACATCCATACTTGACTATTGAATATATAACAATTATTCAATTGACTTATATCTTTTTAATTGATTAATTAAGAATCAATTAATTACTTAAGACATATAATTAATTAATTAATAATTAATTATTAAAGAAATATAATTAATTATTAAAGAATTAATTAATTAATAAGACATATAATTAATTAATAAATAAATAATTATTAAGGCATATAATCAATTAATAAAGAATTCATTAATTAATAAAAGTATATAATTAATTAATTATTAAAGACGTATAATTAATTAATAGAATTAATTAATAAAGAATTAATTAATTAATAACTATTATTAAAAGCATATAATTAATTAATTATGAAAGTATTTTATTTAATTAATAAATTTTCAATTAATAGTTATTAATAAATAATTATTTATTCAATTAATAAATAAATAATAGATAATTAATCATGCATAAATAATAATAAACATTAATCATATATTATACAACTTCACTTTTAATTACATATAGATATAGGCTAAGGGTCCATATCACACATAAATAAGTCATGTTGGACCATCATAATTTCATTAATCATGTAAGACTAAGACCATTTCATATTTCTTTTTATTAACTTATAATAGTCCAACTCAACAATATAAAGGCCCATTATAATGGGAAATTCTTATATGGGTGTACATGTAGTACATCCATTCTTCACATGGAATTATTTTAATAATATAAAATAAATTATTAAAATAATACTATGTGAGGAATGAGTGTACTACATGTACACCCATTTAAGAATTTCTCCATTATAATATCATAAGTTCAATTTTATTAATTACTAGACCCATTCGAATTATTATAGGTTATAGTCCATTTTTAATAAATTTGGGTTCAACCTATTGTAAGACATAAAACCCACACATAGGGTCCAATTCAAAATATAACACATTGGACTCATACATTATAATAAGTTGGGTTTACTCATTCATAAAGTGATACTTGGCCAATATCTCTAGAGTTCTCATAAAAATACTAAATCCAACAACATTAGCCCGATTTTAATAATTAATCACTTAGCACACAAAATAACTTCTTATATTCATCAATTAATTCATAAATCATCACTTTAACTTATAAAAATGTTATAACATGTCTTGATATGAAATTTGGTCATATTTTTACCCAAAAACCGAAATTAACATAAAATAACACATAATTCATTTTCTGCAGATTTTTCTTCAAGATGATCATCACCTTAAATTCCGATTAAAATAATAAATGAGCTCAAAATGTTTTGAAATTTTTATAGGATGCTCCTAACACATAAGAGAGTTTCCACAAGTCACTACACTTCAAAAATATAAAGTTTTACTTGCCCAAACGGGGCCTCGTTTGCAGATCAGTGAATCTGCCAAACGTTGAAGTTCTACTGCACAACAGTCTACTTGAAAATTCAATATAAAATCGTTCATTTGGCCCCAAGGGATGAGAAATATCAACTTAAAATACTTAGGATGTCTAGTTTCAATTTCCAAAAGGCTAAGCCTTCAAAAGTTACGAATCAAAGGAGAAAAATACTTATACATTTTTCTGCACAGATTAGATTTTCAAACAAGAGCAGTAAAGTATTAAATCCACCAAAATTACATGCTTCAACGAAAAATTCTGAAAAACTCACATAACCTTCCTAACATGCTTATCTACAACATATAAAAATTTGAGATTCAAATTCGAAATCTATCATATTCAAACGGACAAATCAGAGCAGTGCAGTTTCATACGTTGCACACAATTCATTCCACGCTTCGTTTATTCAAACTCAAAACACCAACACAACATCAATATACTCGGTTTTCAGCCTTAAACACACTCACGTATCATCTATAGCAACCATATGATTATGAAGAACACACATTCCTAAGTCACGATGTTCCTAGAATGCATATAATCGAGTATAACTTCACAACAAGCATCAAGACCACACAAAATCATCATTGCCTTCACTACACTATGAAAATCGTATAAACATCATCTTCTTCACACCAAGACCAAAGGTTCCACCATTTTCTTTCCCTAAACATGCTTCTAAGATTTTGAAAATAAGGAAGAAATAAGATAATCGAGGGTTTAGTCTTTATACCTTGTCTTCTTCTCCTCCTTTCTTTCTTACTTTGTTCTCTCTCTCCTTCTCCTTCCTCCCTCACAGCTGCCCGTTTCTCCGGCTTTACTAGATGGTGGTGGTAGTGGTTCCGGTGGTGATGGATGGTAATAGATGGTGGTAGAAGAAGAAGGAGTTAGGGCTTGAGGAGAAGATAATTTGCAGAGATGGTGAAGAGTTTCATCTGTAACTTTTTTTTTTAACGTGAATGAAGGGGAGAGGGAATTTGTAGGCAACTAGTAATATCAGTACTTCTATTTTATTCTGATTGGAGATTACGGGTGGTGATTTTGAGGGAAGGGAAAAGCAATAATGATTGTGTTAGAGATAAAAATCTAGATAAAATGTTTTCTCTCTCTCTCTCCCCACATTTTCATTCTTTTTCTCACGCACACACTCATTCTTACATGTATATATAATATACAATATTATATTATATAATTTTCTTTTATATAGTATTTCAATCTTTATTCTGTAACACAATATTTATTAATCGGATCAAAGTTTTGATCGAGCATACGAATAGAATTAGTTATTTCGATCTTAACGAGACCAATATTGATATTACTTTAAAAAATAATTTGTCTTCAAATCAACTAGGCAAATAATTCATATATATATATTTGATTAATTATTTTTAATTAATCACCATATTGCATAAATAACAATCATATAAAAGTATTTCACTCAATCACATACATAATATGAATGCTCGTTTGTATGCAATGCATGTAATGACTAAATTTATTATAATTTAGAGATTTGAAATTGATCGGGAATAAGTAACCATTCTATTATTAACCCCCTTTTTTTCCTACTTATTTTATATACTTAAAACAAAAAATTTAGGCTCGAAATTTTCGGGGTTCTACAACGAATTTGCATGCTAAAGGTTTTATATGCTCTTTACTGTGTTTACGTCTTATATGATTGGTTTTCTTGCCAATAATAACGATCGACCTTGGATTCTGATCAAGCCAAGGTAGTGCGCACAAGGGAAGTATGACGGTTTGGAGAGTGAGAGTTGCTCCTTACTTGATAAATTGGGGTAAAGGTAACACAATAATTGAGATTTATGTTTCGTGCACGATAATCTATGACAAATAATTTTATGTATATGAAGGGTAAAAATGATTTCTTTTAAAACCCCCTTTATGTATATGAAATGAACATGCAAATTTCTTTCAAATATCTTTATGGAAATGGTTTCTGAAATGGGGTAAAAGAATCCACTGAGTATTTTATACTCAACACAAAATATTTTGTTTTAAACTCAGGTTGAACGATGGGCGACGGAGGTGTGAGAAGGGGGTATTCAAGGCTCAAGGATGACGGTTCTTCGACCCGTCATCTCCCTTTTATTTTGTTACTATGATGGATCCATAGTTGGTCTGTAATAACTAAACAAACTCCGAACTCTACTCTTTTTCTTTTCATGCTACGCCGACTAACCGCTCGAGGTTAGTCGATGACAAACTCTATCTACAACGACGGGCCGAAGTCCTCACACTTCGATCCTAAGTTAAACGCTAAAGTCGTGCCGATCGGGCAAGCCGCTTTTGAAATCACGTCGGTTATTTATCAAACTCTTTTTGAAAACTCAATATCTATTTTTCTAAAAACTCTTTTTGGAAACTTATTCATTTCCTCTAATCATCTTTGAAAAACTAACTTGTTTAGTCTTACTTTACCTTTCAAGTTACTCCCGATTCAATGTTTGATGTTAATGGTTTCACCCCCTTTCCCCTTTTAGTAGCGGTCCACATCCACGTAGGCCCGAGTGCAGGCTGTTACCGAGGGCTTCCTATAAATTCTTAACTTAAAACTCGTTTCTTCCCGTTGCTTTATTTTTTATATTTAATCTCTTGTTCTGATTATTCTGTTCCTATTATATTCTTCACGACATATACATTTAATTCAAAGAGAGAACATATTTGTTCAATATATCTTTTAAAGTGTTTTTGGATCCCAAATAAAAAATCTAATGGCTTGTTTATGTCTTTTCTTTTCTTTTTGAGTTGACATGTCTTATTTTAATATAGGTTAAATTGCAAAAAAATATCTTATCTTTTATCAAATTCTCGTTTAAATCCTCACCTTTTTAATTTTTGTAAAAAAAGAATTCACCTTTCATTATTTTTCAATTGCATCCCTCCGATCCTTTTCCCCAATTTTGTTGTTGATGATGTGGAAGGCAGTAAATCTTACATGTCAAATCAAAGGCAAGAATGAAACAACGTAGTTTAAGTAAGGCCAAACGGTCATCGTTTTGCTGTAAACAAACACTTATATTTAGGGTCTAGACATCATACAAATCGAAGTTCAATTTTGGGGGTTTTCTCCTCTTTCCCTCTTCACCCCTTTGTATATTTCACGTTTCATTCGTTCATGACTTATTCGCTTCGCACACAGGCTCAATGAATACATCGAATTCCGATCCTCAGAGGCTTTGCAAATGTGAAAATCATGCGATAATGAAGCCCTCGAACTTTGTGGATAACCCAAAGATAATGAATGATGTCCAAACCCTAAATATAAGTGTTTGTTTGCAGCAAAACAACAACGTTTTGACATTACTTAAACTACGATGTTTCATTCTTGCCGCTAATTTGCCATGTAAGATTTACCGCCTTCCACATCAGCAACAAAATTGGGGAAAAAGATCGGAGAGATGCAATTGAGAAAGAATGAAAGGTGGTTATTTATTTATTTTTTGCAAAAATTAAAAGGTGGAAATTTAAACGAGAATTTATAAAAGATGGAATATTTTTTTACAATTTAGCCTTTAATATAAAGTGTTGAAATATAAAATTTTTGATTTAACAGGTATTGCTTTCTATAGTAATTTATTAGGACTCTTTTTCTAAAGAAAAGTGCAAACTTTGGGTTAAAAATGATATTTACCATTAATTGTGTAGATAGTGGGAAATTTATCTTGACGACATCGTTATCCAATTGAGTTAGATTTTCTTTTTTAGTTGAATTGAGTTAGATTTTTATATACGTAGAAAACGTTCAATTATGATTCTAATATATAATGGTGCATATACGTTTAAAATATTATTAATTTTTATTTAAATCTACTAAATCAAAAGTACATAACTACAAAGAAACAATAATTCACCATAAGATAATTATTGTTTGATTAGACGCAAAGATTATTGGACTGTTTTTTTTTTTTTTTTTTTAAATTTGCACGACTTTTAAATTTGATCTTCAAATACATACATTGTTCGACTTCTTTTACAAGTAGAACATAATAATTCACATTTTTGGTGAATTAAATTGACGTGGAGCAAACTCGAATATGAAGTTTGATATTATAACACCCAAATGGCACATGCGTCCACTTGAACATCCTTCGCTTCATTTTCTATTATAACATAGGTATGAAGTTTGATATATTTGCATAAGAATGTGATTGGAGTCCAAATTTAAAAATGATGCACAATACAAAAAACATGGTCGAAAATAATTTTCCAAAATTACCCCCAAACACGCCTAGTATTTCCCTTGTTGGTACTTGGTAGTCCTCACCACCATTGGAAATTTGTACATTTGTAAGAAAAACTACACAAATTTACATGTATTTTGTCGACGTGCAAAATTCAATCATTTTAAGTCTTGACCACCCCCCATTGGGAAATCTAAAAGGAAAACAAAAGGTTTGCCTAGAAACTCAAACCAAAAAACAAAACCCTTATTCTAGGCAAATTTTGTGCTAAATAAAAGGTTCAGTCAAGCATTGAATGAACGGTTCACATAATGATTTTCCTATTACAGTTAATCATGATCAATTTTAATTTGTGTATCATGGCAAATTTCATTATTTTAATTCATATAACATATTTAATTAATAATTTTTCCAAAACATCAATAAAATTTAAGTACGCAATTGTTAAATGTTCTTTCAGAAACATATCTTTGCAAATAAACATTATATTGGTGCATATGTGGCTGCATCTAGATTATCCATGTAATCGCTTGTCAAGCACGATGATTTAGCCATTATTTTGAAGTAATTTTTTTTTACCAACTATAGAAATTGAAACCAACCCAAACTTAAATGCTTTATTTTTATCCCTATGTCAAGATTTGCATCCTTGGACAAAGATATATGGGTGGAAACACTCTAACTCAATAAATAATAGAGTTATTGGCATGTAAATTACTCAACTTTTGCTAAATTCCTATATTGCAATCGTCAGGTCAACTTTCGTCAATTAAATACTGAACTCTTAATTTGATTTAATGTGCTATCGAAATAGGTTTCCGGCGACGTCGATGATGACATGGAGGCCGGAAAAGCCAGCGTGGACACGCCAGCAGTTTAAATGAAACGACGTTGTTTTTGCCTTTTTAAAAAAATAAAAATAAAATAAATTTAATTAAAAAATATAAATATAATAAATTTAATTGTTTTTTTTTCTCTTTCTTCATTTCCACTACCATATCCCTCTCATCTCCTCTCTTCTCCGTAACCGGTCATTGCCGCCACCTTCTCGCCGTCACACGGCGCCGGCGTCGTCACCTTCTCTCCTCTTATCTCAAATCCCTCTCCTATTTTCTTTCTCTTAAAAGAAACACAGCAACACCCCCTCCTCTGTCTCTTCTCCTTCTCCGGCGAGACCAATCTCTTAAAAGAAACCCTAGCCTCACAATCGAAATCCATCTCCCTTCTCTCTCAAAAATATGGTGACTTGGCCGCCGTCTAATTCATCACCGCCGCCGCTTAATTGCAGTAGAAACAAACGGCAGCGGCAGACGAGCTACCGCCACCGCAGTTCACCTCTCTTCTCCGATCGGCTACAGCAGCAGTTAAAGAAAAGGCCACCGCCACACTCGGTTGTTCGCCACTCCCACCTCGCATAACTAGTGCCACTGCCGTCGTCGCGGCTTGTCATCCGCCTCCTCCGTTTATCTACACAAAAGTAAGCCTTTGGCTTTCTCCCTTTTCCCCTATGTCGTTTATTTGATTTAATATTATTTATATCCCAATTCCACCTGTTTCTCTCTCTGTTCCAGCAGCAAATCCGACGCCGGCCAACACCGCTCACCACGGCCATAGGCTCCAACACAACCCTATCCTCCACTGGCCCCTTGTACACATCCTTCCTCACCATCACCGCTGGAGACGGCCGAGGATCCTCATTCTCCGGACCCTACCACCAACCCGACCCGAACTCCTCCTACTCCGCCGAGCTCCACCGCACCCGCTGCTGCCCCGTCCTCGCCGCCTGACTCCATTATTTTTTTTTAATCCCAGAATGACGCCACCGCTAAAGAGATCACTCCGCCTCTCTCTCAAGGAAACCCAGATCGACGCCACCGCTAAAGAGATCACCCACCTCTACTACATGTTCTTCCTCTTCCACCGCCCTCCTCCTCCTGCTCTTCACCGCCGTGAGGCAGCAGAGCCAAAGCGGGGGCCACCTCTACAAGAGGTCGTGGGTCCCATCCCTATGCTCCCTCGTGTGCTAGCTGGGATTCATATGGGCAATCCGCTACAAGATCGAGACGAAGTCCCACCTAAAGATGCTTCTGAATCGGGAGAAAGAGGACTCGCAGTTGGTGGCCAAGTGCGTAGAGGAGTTGAAGCGGAAGGGAGTGGAGTTCGATGTGCTGACGAAGGTCGATGCCCTGCCCCAGGCCAAGAGTTTGCGGGTCGAATCCAAGCCCGTTCTTGCCTTCTTGCTCGATTTTCGTTTATTTGTTATTATGAAGATTGGAGCCGGCCTAGCCTAATCAGCCTAATGTTAAACTTGAGATAATCAGAATTCAATTGTCATTTGAAATATTTACGATCGTTAAAATTATATTTCTCTACATTAAATCAAGGGATAGATTCGTATTTATGTGTGGTGAAGTTAATTTGTGCCGAAATTTGGAGATGGAGAAACGATCTCGAATAGCGAAGAAAAGGGATGAAGGAGAAGAAAGAGGGGAAGATGATGATAATGTAGATTTTTTAATTTATTTTTTATTTTTTATTTTTACTTTATTTGGCCACATGAATGCCATATAAGCGCCAGCGTGATCAATTTTTGTCACACTGGAAAAATCCTCAAATCGACCTCGTCGGAAACCTAATTTGGTTGCAAATTGAAACAAATCAAAAGTATCGTATTTAATTGGCCAAAACTGAAGTGACGGTTGCAATTCGGGAATTTGGAAAAAGTTCAGGCCAATAACCCTAAATAATACATCCATTTGCTGAATTGGTGCATAAGCAACAAACTTTCATTCAAATGTTCTACTAAAATAAAATTTTAATCCAAAAAAATAAAAAATAAAAATCAGTCATGAATGGCTAAATAACCAAAAAAAAAATAACATAAATCTTCATATATTTCAGTGTTGAACAAACAAGTATCATATTTTTCTCAATTAGCACCAAAATGCAATAAAATGTAGCACTATTACAAACCTCTCAAGCATCAATGGCAATTAATGAGAAGAAAAATACACCATTACAAAGTAGAAACAGAGAGCATAAGATAGATATACAGAGGTTATCGCAAAACGTAGCACGCTCATTGCAACCGTAGAGAGTAGACTCGAAAAGAACAACACATTACCGTTGATTAGTATCACAGGACTGAGGTGAAGGGCAGACACGAGATAGCACCACCACATAAATGTAAACCGCCCGACTCTATTCTGCTGTTATATAGCACCCTGTCGAATAACATACCTTCAACGTGGCCCTGTATGCGGTATTCTTCAGCATCATAGTATGAGTTCAAAGCCTCCCAATCTACGTCTTTCTTAGTTTCTTTCTCGAAATTCTTGATGTAACTCCTAATATCTTCTTGAGGTCTGACATCTTCGGGCCTTTTATCAGCAAACGAGAACTGGTAAAGTTGACAGCTTCCTAGACCAGCGCTACTGCTATTAGTGGTTGGCTCAGAATTTTCACATGGTTTGAGCTGCACCTGGTCACAATCAATGTTTTAAAAACCGGACCGGAGATCGAACCGGCGAGGCTTCCGGGTCATGGTTCAATCGGTTCAACCGGTTCAACCGTAATTGAACCGTTTAATCGAACTATTCAATAAATAAATAAAAATATTAAATAACTAAATAATAAGTAATAATTTTTTAGGTAAAATAAATGATAATTATTAAAATTTCTAAATTTTGTAACTAATAAAATTAAAGTTCATCATAAATATATATTAAAACTCACAATATACAGTTATATATTTTACTTTTGCAAATAATGCAAAAATAATTAAGAATCGAATAGAGAAAGAGAGCTAAAATTGGAGTTTGAACATGTTATAACTAAATATAATAATATTAATAATCAAATTAATAACAAAAGCTTTGTTGGTGGAGTGGTAAGAGTCCTTTGGCTTTGCTTGGAGGTCCCGTGTTCAATCCTCCTACCCAACAATTTGAATTTTAGGTCAACAAAGTTGACCCGGACGGTTTTCAAAAACCGGTCCGGTTCCCGATTCTTTCCGGTTATGGCCGGTTCGAACCAGTTCGTACCGGTTTTGGCCCACTCCGGTTAAATAGCCATTAAAACGACCGGTACCAGGTCCGGTTCCCAGTTCCCGATTCAACCGGTTGAACCGGCCGGTCCGGTCCGGTTTTTAAAACATTGGTCACAATATATTATATACCCTTATCACCCATAATATGATACAAATTATGCTGTGGATAGAACAAATATGAAATATTAAGATTCCCAAAAAGAATTAACGAAACTTGAGATCCAGTAGAAATGATTTGTTAAAATTCAGAAATATGATTCTCAGTTGTCGCATTGATTTGCCCTAACACTTGGAACTAGAGCTAACAAACACCCACCCCTAGCCTACCAAGCCAGATATGAAAATCGAGTTGGGCTGGTCAAACACAAAAGAAGATTGGGATTACAAAATTGCTAATCCCACTAGGCCCGGACCAGTCCGAGTCTATCGCGCCGTGTTGAAATTCATCACAAAATAAGGATGGGGCGGGCAGATTTTGATAGCTCTACTTGGAAATAAAGCCATGGGACAAAAGCATATAAAAATAACTCGTATACTGTGAGGCTTTGAGGCTTTGAGCAAATCCTTGATCCCTTACCTTCTGCCATACATGCAAGAGGCCGGAATCCCCTAATTACTGCTTATAAGGATTTGAAGAATGACAAAGCAAAACACAGATAATGGAACGGACTAAATTCCTGACCTTAAAATAAACGAAAACAAACTTGAGGAACAAAAGCCTGATTTTTATTTGCAACGTGCACCTATGTTGTAGAAAAATATGGGGATGCATTCTTTTATGAATGTGTTTTATAATAATTGAATATACTCGACTTGGCACACCAAAAGAGTACGAACTATCAATATTTAGTAAAGAGACGAACCTGTTTGTGGTCAATGACACTGCCTTGGTCATAACCGTATAAGGTGGTGGGGCTTCCATTTGCCAAAGAAGAAGTACCCACAGGTCCAGCAGCTCCGAGTAAACTGTAGGCTGGATCTTCTGAAGCTGAAAAGTCGGAACTATCAAAGGTGGACAAGGACACGCATTCATCAAAATATGCCATGGCTTCTTCAGTAAGACGGTTCGACATTCGCTTCCTTTCATTGCTTGCCTAAAACCAGAAAAAGATTGTGTCATATCCGGCTCGAAATTTTATAAATATATACACACCAAAAAACAAAGAAATTAAAACAAATTAACCTACTTTTCTTCCTCGACGAGATCTCTGAATATCAGAATTCTTTCGATCAGGAAGTATCTCCTTGAGTATTCTATCCAGCTCTTGCCCGCGATGCTCTTCAATAGCAAGATCTGCTCGAAGTTTTCTAGAACGTTCTTCAGACTGCATCATGTACTTTTATAAGCTGGTGACATAAGTGAGTAAAATAATCTACGAGTTAGCTAAAAATCACCTCTTCCAATTTTAAGGCATATTCCCTTCTGATGTCCGAGATTAATTCAACAGACTCAGGGTTTACAAAATCTGAGGGCAAGTCAGGAACATTTGTAGTTGCAGCCTGGTTTGGATTATTTCTTCGAAAACCCTGAATCCAGATAACCAAAAAATGGCCATTTCGAGAAAGAGGCAACGAAATAAATCGAATAAGTCAACAATGCTGAAGTAACCACACATACATAGAGAAACAATCAGAACTTACATACGATTCTTCAAATGCAGTTATGATGGTTTTCTCTTCAGCTTCTGATAAGGAACCAACTGAAATTCCGTCCTCCAAATTCGTTATCTGCAAACTACACTGGACACATGTTGTTTGTATCACATTTCCTCGTTGTAACATCAAAACCATGAGCAGTTGATCGAATATAAATGAACAAGTCAAACTCACAGCAGAATCATCTTCAGACCACTCTTTTGCTTGATCCCGGCTCGTTCTTACACCAGCATGTTTCGCTTGCCCTGGGTTATTTACCCTATTTCTTACTGAATTAGTTCTACTTATGCTATTGCTAATCCTTTTTGGCTCATTTCTGCTTTGAGCAACAGTAGACGTGACACGACCCTGCTCCTTTTCACTCTGTCACGAAAGAAAACACCACCCTATTCAGCTGAATTAGTGCAAAGAAAACATTTTAACTTTTGATTAGTTAACTCCAAATACACAACGAAAGCTTTTACTAACCATCTATTCGCATAACACGCGATTCCAGTACATATGACAATGCCACGAAAATTATACCAGCTCAAGAATGTTGCTCTACTAATCTTCTTAAAATAACTATCTTATGATCAAATTGAGTAAATGAAACTCATCGATCAAATGTATCATTGCTCAAAGTCATTCATCATAAGTTACACGCAATTTCAGTCAAAAGCAGCGCCACAAAAAGTATACCAACTCAAGAATCTAGCTCCACTAACCTTCTAAGATAGCTAGCTTATGATCAGATCAAATCAAATCAATTATAGTAATTAATCAAATGTATCATTGAGCAACAGTCATTCATCGTAAGTTACATGCAATTTCAGTCTATGACAGCATCACGAAAAGTATACCAGCTCAAGAATCTAGCTCTACTTACTTTCTTAAGATAAGTAGCCTATGATCGAACCGAGTCAATTATGGAATACTAATCAATCAAATGTATCATTGCACAACAGCACTCATCTTAAATTACACGTGATTGCAGTCTACAACAGCACCACGAAAAGTATACCAGCTCAAGAATCTAGCACTATTAACCTTCTTAAGATAACTTGCCTATGATCAAATTGAGTCAATTATACTAGTCTATCAAATGCATCGTTGCACAAGTCATTCATCTTAAATTACACGCGATTCTAGTCAACGACAGAGGCACAAAAATATATCAGCTCAAGAATCTCTAGACAAGTAGCTTAGGATCAAATGTAGCATTGCAAAACAGTCATTCATCTCAAATTTCATCATTCAATAAATCCACTAAACCAACGTCTCTATTTCAAAACCAAACATTCCATCGCACTCCATTTTCTTCTAGCTAGCAACTACAATTACTTCTCATAAACCAAATCAATATAAAAACTGAAACAAGAGTATTGTAAAAGGCTACCTCATTACAAGAAACTGTAGAGACGGATCGTCCTCGAACCCTCGACAGACTGCGGCCGATCCCATTGTTGTGGCTAACACTCCGCGTAAAAGAACGACCCCTCTGTTCACAAGAAGTAGATGTAGATGATGATTTAGATGGTAATTTAGTAGTTTCATCGATAATTTCTTCCTGTGAAGAAGATCTACTCCAGAAAAGAGGGTTATCTCTGCTGTTGGAGAATTCGGTGGAAATTGGAGAATTGTCGTCGAAAGGGACGTGGGTCTTGCGGGAAACGGCACTGACGCTGTGGGAACGTCGCCGTGAGGCGGCGGAGGGCGGTGGGGCTTTGGGTTCTGTGGCCGCGCCTCTTCTGGAGGTGGATTTGAAGGAGGAGGTGGCCATTTCTGTGTGGAAATGTTAATTAAAAATTCAATCTTTGTGGTGTTGAGTTGGGATTTGTTTCTTGTTTTGTCGTCTGCAAAATCTTTGCTTTGATGATTTCTCCGATTAGATTAAGTAATTATGAATGTGCTTATCAAAAAGGAACATTGTTTCATGGGAATTTAATGTTCTGTCATTTGGATTCAGCCTAGGTTTAGGCATCTCTACTAAGTGCATGTTTGGTACGCTAGATAAATTCAGATTAGTTTAGTTATCTAGATAAATTTTGTGTTTGCTGGCCTAGAAAAATTATCTCACAAGCCCACTACAATGCATTGGTTTGATGGTATTTCACTGTTAGAGCTTGTTAGTTTATCTCCCCAAGCTTGTTAGTTTATCTCCTCAAGTTGGGGAGATTATTTTCCAGATTTCAAGAGTAACTCAGGCTAACTAACTTACGAGATAACTTTACCCTTCATCATCTTCATCAATCAAGCTTCTCCATCTGATGCTCGACGATTCTGACCTCTTCCGCCCTTGCAAACGACGTCGTTCCATCTCCCTCTCCTCCACTTCTTCCGCTGCGGAGCACCCTTCACCCACCCAACCATCGCTGGAAAACCACCCCTAATTACAACTAGACCAGTTGCCACCGCCTTGCTCCTCAAGCGCGAATCCACCAAAGAATGGCAGCGTCTTTAAAAACCCAAACCTTACAAAATTATTATTATTGTCACTCGCGCCGCCGCTTCTACCGCCCGTCCTTCAGTTTTCTAATTCACGATGGCTTAGTTTTTAATGTGTTTAAGAGCATTTTACGGCTTATTTTGTAATTGATTTTGTTTGATCTATCTTACACTTCTCCGTCAATTACAGTTGGTGAGTTGGTGAGTATAAGTTTGTCGATGACCACAGATCTGGAAAAATCATTGTTCAACTGAATGAAAGACTAAACAAATGCAGTGTGACCATCCTCGTTTTGATGTTGGCGTTAATGAAATGGCAAGATATATGAGAGAAGACAAAAGAGGATGCCGACAAGTATGAATTAAGGAGTTCTTGTTGCCCTTGTTCTTTAATACAAGACTTGTGAACTAAATCCAAAGGATAAGCTCTCGTTCTTGCTACCTTCGTCGATAGATTCTACCTTGAAATATGAACTAGTTTCTCTTGTTGGACTGCCTTTTTAACATAAATCTGGAAATAGCTGCCTTTGTTCTTGTCTTTGGCAGGAGATCTGGGAATGGTGGAGGTAGAAAGTAGGGGATAATTTTGATGGAGGTAAAAACCACCACTAACAAGTGTTATATGAGATGAAATCTAATCATAAAAGAGGTGGTGGCGGCGGCGGCGATAGAAATATGGAAATGGTGGGTCAGAAGGTGGCTTTTTCCGGCGATGTTGGGGATGCCAGCGATGAACAGACTGTTTAGTAAGAGTTGGACTGGGTAATTAACGGGGTAAAATTGGAAGTTCAAAATTAGTCTTGACTTTAATATAGGGTACTAAACAACTAAATTATATTATCTAACTTTTCAATTATACCTACCAAACAAATGTATAAATAAATAATCTCATTTTTCTCATACTATTTATCTCAAGTTAACTAATCTCACCTTATCTTAACTTGACTACCAAACGGGGCCTAATAGTATAAATCTGTCTCAAACTCTCTCTCTCTGCTTCTTCTTCTCTCCATGTTCATTCATATGGTTACTACATTTTCATATATATATATATGTATATATATATATATATATATATGAGTAGCATTTTTTCTAAATAAAAAATTCAAAATATTATTTTCACTTTTTTAGTTTCAAAATAGCACTTTGAATTGTCAAAAGTCTAATATACTCTTAATGAGTATACAAGAAAGCTAACTTTCATTTGAATCATACGCGAAAACTAATTTCATATATGAACTTCCGACGAAATTTTCCGGTGAAAAATTTCCGACCAAAAATTCCGGCAAAAAATTGAATCATACACGAAGCCTAACTTCATATATGCATTATGCACGAAGACTAACATTCATGTATCCATCATATACGAAAAATTCCGACGAAAATTTAAATCATACACAAAGCCTAACTTCATGTATGCATCATACACGAAGACTGACTTTCATGTATGTATCATATATGAAGACTAACATTCATGTATGCATCATACACGAAATTTTTTGCCGCCAAAAATTTCAAATTTGAATCATACACGAAGACAAATTTTCATGTATGCATCATAAACGAAGACTAACATTCATAAATGCATCATACACGAAATTTTTTGCCGCTAAAAATTTCAAATTCGAATCATATATAAAGATTAGTTTTCATGTATGATGCATACACGAAGATAAGTTTTCATATATGATGCATACATGAAGTTAGACTTCGTGCATGATTCAAATTTTCGCCGGAATTATTTGCCAGAATTTTTTCGCCGGCGATCGCACCACCGCGCTGCGCTGTTGTCGACGTCGGAAAATTTTATCATCAAATTCATACATGAAGTTAGTCTTCGTGTATGATTCAAATTAAAGTTAGTCTTCTTGTATGCCTAAAAGTGTATAAAAGTCACAAAAAAGCTCAAAAGTCTATTACAATATATTTTTTAGCAAAGTGACATAATTCATCTTTTGAGTTTGAAAAAGACTATTTCAAGTTTTTGCTATATACAGATGAGAAACCATCTTATATGAGATTTGCGAATAAATCTACCCCTCTTATATTTCTTGGTCTATAGATATTATTAATTCTAGATTAATAAATAATAGAATCGGCTTAATTGTTCGTTAAGGTTAAAAATGTAACTTTTGTATCTTGTAACCACCCATTACCGATAATTATGGAATTAGGCTTTGTTTTATTTATGAAAGAGAATCATATGTATCTAATTTTTATAGGTTCCCTATGACAAAATCAATTTAAATTAAAGAAATCAAGTCAATCAATTCAACATGCGATATATTTTGTTAATTACTTTATGCATTATTTTCTGCATAATGCATTATTTTATTCCTCTAATGTTTTTAGAATTAACAGGGTTTTGGTAATGCATTTTCTTCATTATAATAATGCACAAATAACTTTACAATAATACATAGATTATCAATGCATAAACAATATGCATCAATACGAAACAAATAATGCATAATGTAATAGACGTGAAAAAAGGAAAGTTGGCTGTAAAAATGGAAATAATCACATTTTCCTCCTAGGGTTTATGCTTCTCAATTAGGGTATATTTCCATTTCCAAAATTTATATTACCATTTTTAGTGCATGTGGTTGGCCACAGTGTGTCCGAATATCATTACTCGATGTAATATTCAATCTACTATATATTCGGTTGATTAATATCCAATGATAATTAATTAAGATAATGCACAATATGCTTAACAATAATGCATATATTCAAAATAATATGTTGCTCACTATAATAACGCAGTAATATAGATTACCAAATGCATAAATCATTATGTATTGAGCATATTATTGATATCTACACATTACTTAAAAATGTGTTTTGTAACTAAAATTTTGCAAAGTAGAAGTAGGAAACACGACTATTTCTTTTTTTTATTATTATTTTGATTATTCAATATAAGAGAAATTATTAGAGGAATAAATGTTCAGATGCATACATGCTGGGAGCGAGTTTGATTAAAAAAATTGCCGCAAAATCGAATAATTTTAGGGATAATTATATAAGGTAACTTTTCTAAGTCTAGCTATACCCCTTGTTTGGTTAAGTTGTGAATTTGGACTATTTTTGAATAAATCCGTGTGAATTGGATTTTAATGAAATCCAGCCATTTGTTTAGTGGTAATCAAGGGCTCTAGATTATTCTCATTTTTTATCTATAGAGGTATTCTCACTAGATCTCATCCCTATATATATAGAGAAAATTTCCTATTATAGCACCTCTTTTAAGTCATTTTTAAATTATGTCACCTTTTATAATTACTTATGATTATAGCACTTTTGAACATTTTTACCTCTCGTTACTCTTTTTTCACACTATTTTCGTTCTTTTTCTGCTTTCTTTCTTTTTGTTATTCTACTATTCTTCGCATATCTCTCTCTCAAAACCCTCGCTCCTCTTTGTCGCCGCTATCACCTCCCTACTGCCACCACCTTCCCGCCGCCGCCGCGACCAAATGCTCGACCACTTTCCCACCGTCGTCTTCTCTCTCTCTCTCTCTCTCTCTCTCTCTCTCTCTCTCTCGACCATAGCCTCGTAGCTGCAGTTTTCTTCTTCTTCTTCTCCCACCGCCGACACCGCCGCGCCACCGCCGCCACCACTTCCGACGACGAGATGACCCTCATCACCACCACCAACACAAGTGCGACGATGAGACGAAGCCAACTGTGTAATGTCCGACCCTCGACTCACAGAGCCGGTGCCGGAAGTTACCAAAAACTACACGTCAGCGGGGGTGGCGGCACCACTCCGACGACGAGATGGCCTTCACCACCACCTCCAACAGCAGTGCGGCGAGGAGATGAAGCCAACCGTGTAATCTCTGACTCTCGATTCACAGTGTCGGAGCCAGAATCTCTAAAAAACCAAATGGCTACGCTACCGCTACCGCTACCACTACCACTTCCAGTCTGGAATTCGAATTTTTTGTGATTCAACTGTATTTTTTGTGATTCACACTGTAACATATGTTCTTCACATTTTATTTTTTGTTCACATCGGATTTGTTCTGATTCACAACTAATTTTTTGGTTATTCACAACTTTTTGTTTGTGATTTACTCTATAATAAAAGTGTTGTTTCAAAACAAAAATTCATGTCTAAATTGTTCTGATTCACAACTATTTTTTTGTGATTCACAACTATGTGTCTATTTGCTTGTAATTTCACTCCAAATTAGTTACAACATGATTGACGAGGTTGTCATTCACACTTTTAACATAAATTTGTAGCCTATCCTCACAGCAATATAGTTAGCAAATAAGTACATGGTCGATCCATAAGGAGTTGACTGTCACTATCTCTTGAATCCTTCTCCACCTAGTAAGAAAGAATGGTTTTGGTGTTTTGGTCACTAGGACTCTCTTGCCCAATACGGAAACTACATAAACTCTGAAAAGAAACAGAAAACTTGATCAATAATAAAAATAACTTGATCCGAACAAAGACGTTGTTAAGTGAAAAATCTAGCTTTGTCATTGGTGCAAAAATATTCATCACATGCATGCATCGTTGGATATAGAACTTGAATGCTGAGATCCCTTTTTACTCGTCACGCTCTCAACAAACCTTTTCCTGACCTATTGATGAGACCATATTTTATATGTTCATCATGTGTTTTTAGGTTTAGTTAGAGTCTAGTTTTGTGTCCTTTTCATCTGTTTTAGTGTCTGAGAGGACATGTTTAGTAGTAGGCAGGGAAGGACACGAACTTAGGCATTTGGAGGTGATTTGCGCGTGAAAGTGAGCACATCGATATGATGCAATGGTCAAGGAGCTCTGCTCGCAGCTAGAGATACCGAGGGCGGAAGTCCAAACACTTAGAAGTTGTTCCATACCAGTCGGCTTGATCAATTCAGACCATGCGCAGTTATTCAAGAAGGCAAAAGAGTTGTGGGCAAGGCGAAGAGGAAGCAGAGTACGAAGGTTCTAGACATTGTAGCTGGTATGACATCATCCGAAGGATCAATAAGGAAGTAATTCGTGCCTTGGAGGTGAAGGAAACGTGGAGATAACTTCTACCCGGATTAGGAAGCAAAAGGATAAGAAAGAGATCTTACCGATAAGGAAACAAATCTTTCCTAGTCCTAATCGGTCAAGGAAGGGAACTGCCAGCTATCAATCGAAGGTTTTTATGTGGGTTTTTTGGGTTTTGAGCCCATGAATCTTGTACTCTATATATATGTTCGTGCATGCAGCCTTAGACACAACTTTTGATTACGTACAACTTTACATAGTTTTACTTTTCTGCTGTTAAGACCCAGTTTGGACAGACTATTGTTCAAGTATTTATTTAAGTATGTTTTCTTCTATTTCTTTTGCTATTGCTATTTACTTTATGTCTAGCTAAACCTATAGATCTGGGTTTAGGTAGATGATATGTGATTTAAGTGTTTTATAACTCGTGAGGTCTAATTGGGCAAGATAGCTATATATGCGTGTGTTCCCGAGGCGTTAGGCAATGATTTCAAAGCAGTCTGTTTGTGCCAAGAGTTCATGCGGCCAGTGGGCAATTGGATGGCGGCAGATTCCTAAAAAGGAGGTAGCTTAGACCAACAGGACTGGGAGAGGTTTGCCTCATGCTCCTCGAGGGCGGCAAATCTCAGGTTGAACTTGGGCAGAGCCGAACGAAGTACGCTGACGCTAGTGAAAAGTCGGAGCGGGATCGTCGTATCTCATAGGTCCGGAGCGGGTTCGTCTAGTGCCCAAAGCTGCTTGTTCCAGTCTATGCCCCTTAAGGAATGCTCGGGGGTGAGTTGGGCAAGTTAGGAAGACTGGGGTGGGAACGCCACGCAGTATTCACAAGTAAGGACGAGTTGGGCAAGTCGTGGTTGTAGGCGTGACAACGTGATAGTAGGAATACAACGCGGTTTGTCTATAACTGTTGACACACATACGTAGCGAATATCTTTGCACCTATGATCGAGTTACACTTATTCACATTGAATCGAACCTAAATCTAGATTGACTTTTATTACTGATAGTTTACTTGTTTTATTTCAGTTTATACTTTAATTTGTTTTGCCAGGCGATAGTAGAAATAGATCAAATCAACACTGTGACAGGATACTTTCAAGAGAATATTGCAGCAATTCCTCGTGGGATCGACCCTTACTTACCGACTAGCTGATCCTAGGATATGGGCAAGGAAAAATACAAATTGTATTTTGCCATGGCTAAACAACGATCACGTCACCTACCCTTACTTAGTTGGCGACGCACCGCCGGCTCCTTACTTTGGACAATACATGTGTCGAAGTCATTGTTCAATTTCTTACCCAAAGAGCATTAATAACTCGAAAAGCACAATAAGGAATCATCACGTCTTGTCCAGCAGGGTAGACACCTTACTCTAATATTAATCGATCTTAATTAAGTTAAGTTATGAAAAATACACCTACTTCCCAATTGATTAGTGGTCTTATATGTCTTAAGTGATTAACGGCCTACTAACCTAGTTGGGAAAATTAGTAAAGGTTTTAAAATATACCAAAACCCCAAACTGACCCCAACCGAGTAGAAGAATACCTTTAGTATGTTCTTTGCTAGAGCTATTGGAACAGATTCAAACTTATGCTTGCAAAATGCCCACAACATCAGATTCTTAAGTACGACTTGGTCCAGTGCTTTGTGGGAGGACTTCGAATTGAAGAGAAAGCCTTGGTGAATGCAGCTTGCCATGGAACAGTCATGAATAAACCTCCAAGCAAGGTTTTTCAGATCATTGGAGAGATGGCAGAGGAGTCTAGGATGGATGAGATCGGTGAATTGCCCAAGACGACAGTAGGAATCCCATTGTGAACTGACGCGAAGATCGATAAGCTAGCCGCACACATGGAGTCTCTTATTACTCTAATGGCTGGTAACAACAAGAAAGCGGTGAGGGCATGCGGGATATGCACAGTGGTCACACACCCAACGGATTAATGCCCAACACTTTATGAAGAAGAGGATGTGAATGCTATAGGTTTCAATACCAATCAAGGGAGGCAATATGATCCAAATTCTCAAGTTTATAACCCCGAATGGAGAAATAATGAGAATCTAAGGTACGAGAACAACAACTATCATCAGTTTGGGCAACATGCACAAAAACCTCAGCAGCTACAGCAGCAGTACCCACCACGAGATCCGAAAAAACCTTCTTTGACTGAGGTGGTGAATGGCCTAATTCGAGATCATACCAAGGCACAACAAGAGAATGAGCAATTTAGAATGGAGACGCGGGGTGCAATTCAACACATCACTGCCCAATTGGCACACCTTGCCAACGCCTTGGGCAGGATAGAGAAAAAGCAAGGTGAACTCCCAGCCTAAGTGGAAGTGAACAAGGCTCAGGTTGAATGTTGTTACGCTTAGAGGGGGGAAGGTGTTGCCCGAGAAAGTTCAAATGCCGGATTCTAAAACTCTTTTGCCCAAGGAAAAAGAGTTAGAGGTCGAGGAGGAGGAAAAAGAGATTGAAAAGACGAATGATGGGGATGAAGAGGTATCTCCCGAGCCTAAAAACGTCAAGTCTACACCCATTATTTGAGCACCTTTTCCAGGTAGGTTGAAGCGGACTAAGATGGACGAAGAGATGGCCGAAATGATCAACATATTCAAGAAGATTGAGATAAACCTACCTCTTCTCGTGGCACTTCGCAGCATGCCCAAATGCGCAAAGCTACTGAAGGATCTTTGCACAAAGAAGGTGCAGAATTATGATGGAGCAAGAGTTGTCGTGGGGGAGAATGTGTCGGCAATTATCAAGAAGAATTTGCTCAAGAAGTGTCGAGATCCCGACATGTTCACCATCCCATGCCAAATTGGAGATATGAAGATTGAGAAGGCGATGCTGGATTTGGGCGCGTCGATCAACGTCATGCCTTTGTCTATGTATGATGAAGAGATTATGGGACCACTCCGACCCACTAGGGTGGTTATCCAATTGGCGGACAAGTTGCAAGTGCATCCTGAGGGCATTCTGGAAGATGTCCTAGTTAAAGTAGAAGAGTTGATCTTTCCAGCAGATTTTTATGTGCTCAGCATGGGCAAAACGGGAGGTAACGCATCGGTTATGTTGCTGGAAAGACCATTTATAAAGACAGCCAAGATCAGGATCGATTGCAACACTGGGCAATTGACATGTGAGTTCGATGGAGAAAAAATCACATTTAATATTTTTAAGGCAATGGAGCATCCACCAGACACCAAAATGACCGAGTTGATTGATCACATTGAGCAAGTGGTGGAAAAGGCAGTACCTCTTGTTGGAATTCAAGATACCTTGGATTTGGTTATTCAAGATGGAATGGACGAGAGTCCAGATAACTCGTTTCAAGTTGCTCAAGCTCTCAATTATTTAAGGTCTGAAGAAGAAGGAGAACCAAGACTACCGCAACTCACTGTACCCAGTCTAAGGCAAGAGGATAGGTTGGTGCCATCACTGATCAAGGAACCCAAGCTCGAGTTAAAACCTCTCCCAGATCATTTGAAGTACATGTTTTTGGGCGAGGATCATACATTACCAGTCATTATCAATGCAAAGCTAAGCGAAGAGGAGGAAGAGCAAGTCCGGGCAGTCTTAGTGCGTTACAAGGAGGCAATTGGGTGGACTCTAGCCAACACCAAGGGCATTAGTCTGACCATTTGTCAACACCATATTAGGCTTGAGGATGATTCAAGTCCAGTTTGTGATCCTCAAAGGAAGTTGAACCCAGCGATGAAAGAAGTTGTGATGAAGGAGATACTTAAACTTCTAGACTTGGGCATTATCTACCCAGTTCCAGAGAGTCAATGGGTCAGTCCACTGCACATGGTGCCCAAGAAGTCAGGAATTCAAGTGGTAGCCAATGAAAGGAATGAGATGGTGGCTACTCGATTGCAAACAGGATGGAGGATGTGCATTGACTATCGCAAGCTCAATAAGGCAACAAGGAAGGATCATTTTCCTTTGCCTTTTATCAATAAGATGTTGGAGAGACTAGCTGCTAACAAGTTCTTTTGTTTCTTGGATGGATATTTAGGCTACATGCAGATTTTGGTTGCCCAAGAGAATATAGATAAGACTACCTTTACTTGCCCATTCTGGACGTTTGGGAA
The DNA here is from genome assembly GCA_029490685.1 of Schizonepeta tenuifolia. Classification (NCBI taxonomy): domain Eukaryota; kingdom Viridiplantae; phylum Streptophyta; class Magnoliopsida; order Lamiales; family Lamiaceae; genus Schizonepeta; species Schizonepeta tenuifolia. Next base: position 65,250,774 of record CM055960.1, on the reverse strand, counting down.
TCGCTGCATGCCTTTCGGTCTATGCAATGCCCCGGGCACGTTCCAGAGGTGTATGTTGAGCATATTTTTGGACCTTTTGGAGCATTGCATTCAGGTGTTTATGGACGACTTCACAGTCTATGAGAGTTCTTTCGCAGCTTGTCTAGGGCATTTGGAGTTGGTGCTGAAGAGATGTGTGGACAAGAGCTTGGTACTGAATTATGAGAAGTGTTACTTCATGGTTCAAGAAGGGATCGTGCTTGGGCACGTCGTTTCAGAAAGAGGAATTGAAGTGGACAAGGCTAAGATCGACGTGATAGCTAAATTGCCTTATCCCAACAATGTGAAGCAGTTGCGAGGTTTTCTTGGGCATGCAGGTTTCTGTAGAAGGTTTGTGAAAGATTTTGCTAAGATTGCGCATCCCATGACAAGGTTATTGCAGAATGAGGTCGAGTGGAACTTTGATGAAGATTGTCTAAGGGCATTTGATACTTTGAAAAACAATTTGGTTAAACCGCCTATCATACATCCCCCCGATTGGGGAATGCCTTTTGAAGTGATGTGCGATGCAAGTGGATACGCAGTAGGAGACGTGCTTGGGCAGAAGAGAGGGAAGGAAAGTCATGTGATCTACTATGCCTCGAAAACCCTTAACCATGCCCAGGTAAACTATACAACCACGGAGAAGGAGCTGTTTCCGGTGGTGTTTGCCTTTGAAAAATTCCGATCTTATCTTATGAGGCAAGACAACTGTTTACACTGACCATGCTGCATTGCGATATTTAATGAACAAGTCAAAGCCGCGGTTGATACGTTGGATTTTGCTTTTGCAAGAGTTCGATGTGGAGATCAAGGATAAGACAGGAGCACAAAACTTAGTAGCGGACCACTTGAACATGATAGTGTGGGAAGAAGATGCTCTGCCCATAACAGAGTCTTTTCCCGACGAACATCTCTACTTAACCGAGGCGCAGTTCTTTGGTGAGCCATGGTATGCCGATATTGTGAATTACATGAGTATAGGGGAGTTTCCTGAAGATTTCAATGATTATCAAAGAATGAAGATCAAGAAGGAGTGTCAACACTTTATTTGGGACGAACCACACTTGTGGAGGAAATGCAATGACCAAGTTCTTTGGCGTTGCGTGCCCGATTGGGAGACTAAGAGTATATTGAGGCATTGTCATAATAAGGAATGCGGTGGACACTTTGGGCATCGAAAGACAGCTAGAAAGATACTTGATAGTGGATTTTATTGGCCTACTCTCAATAGGAATTCTTATGAATGGTGTCGGAGTTGTGAACAATGTCAAAATGAGGGCAATGCGACCATGAGAGATGAGATGCCTTTGACTCCAATCATGCCTATGGAGATTTTTGATATATGGGGAATGGATTTCATGGGACCTTTGCTCAATTCTCAAGGGAACCTGTATATCATCTTGGCGGTGGATTATGTTTCGAAATGGGCAGAAGCTAAGGCATCACACACAAATGATTCGAGGTTGGTGGCTTCGTTTCTCAAGTCTACAATTTTCTTCTGCTATGGAGTGCCCAATGCCATTATAAGTGATCAAGGAACACACTTTTGCAATGCTACTATCGATAGGTTGTTTGAGAAGTATGGAGTTCATCATAGGGTCACGACTGCTTATCATCCGCAAGCAAATGGGCAAACGGGGTTGACAAACAGGATCATAAAGACCATTCTAAGGAAGGCGGTGACTGCTAATGGAAAAGATTGGAGTGCTCATCTGAGTGATGCATTGTGGGCATATCACACAGCTTTCAAGACCCCTTTGGGCATGTCGCCATACAGATTGATCTTTGGAAAGCTGTGCCACTTGCCTGTAGAGTTGGAGCATAAGTCGCTATGGGCAGTCAAGAACTTCAACTATGATTGGGGAGATATTGATAAACATCGGAAGTTGCAATTGCAAGAGTTGGAGGAGATTAGGATTGAAGCCTATGATAATGCTGCGCTTTACAAGATTCACATGAAGAAGGCTCATGATCAACTTATTAAGGCAAAGCGGTTTGAGCCAGGGCAAGAGGTGTTACTGTATCAGACTTTTCAAGTTCATGAAGGGGAAGCTAAGCACTAAGTGGGAAGGACCTTTTGAAGTGGTAACTCAATTTCCAAACGGGTCTGTGGAGATTTAGTACTCCGTGACAACTAAGAAGTTCAAGGTGAATGGTCAACAGTTGAAGCCTTACTATGGGCGGAAGGAGGAATGGAATGTGGATGATCCTAATGTCCGCGTGCAATGCCCAGAGGCCTGATATAAAGTACTACGTCATGCCCATGACGTAAGTTTTTCTTTATTTTTGTTTTCTTTCTTTTTATTTTAGTAATTTCTATTTTCGTCTGTTTATTTTTAACCCTGGGATAGTAGTCTTTGTTTGGGAGGAGGTATTTTGTTTTGAGTGTGCAGGCTAGATGACGAGCATTAAGTGAGGCAGAACGTAGAAACACCTTGGCCAAGAGGAAGATGGACTGTTTGAGAACTCTCATAACCATAACCAGCAGCTGTAGAAGGGAGAGTGATTATATTCGGAGGCAGAGCAAGCTGGAATCCTTTATCGTTTATTCACGTTCGAGGATGCCATTGCCCTCATGGAGACAGTCATTTTGGCCAATCAGCAACTCAATTTGAAGTTCTCGCTGCCTTCATAGAATTATCAAGCAAGGTCAAATCCAGGTTATGATCCTAAACTGACCTGCTACTTGATTGTCCTCCCATATTTTAAAAGTTTTTTTTTTAAGTTTAGTTTTGAGTCTGTGTGTATTTATTTGCCCGTCATAATTACTCACTTTGCCTAAGGCAAAGTGTGTGGGTATGGGGGGGGGGGGGCTCTTTTGTCTTTTGTCTTTAAAGGTTTTTAAAAGTTGTTTTTGTGTGCTTCTTGCTCACACTAGGCCAAAAGCCAAGTGTGTGGGTGGGAGGAGCGTCTGTTTGTGTTTAGGTTGGCATGCTAGGTTGATGTGATTAGTTTGAGCATGGTTATTGAACTTGAATATATATGCAAGTATGTTAGGACAGTTGATCATGATAGTAAGTGGTTAGGGATGACAAATGAGCAATTGAGCATGACCTTTGGTGAGATTTTAAGCCTTAATTGTTATATGCCTTACTATACAATTTTCATTTCTTAAGAGTATCTGACATGATCATTCGAATGCTACCTAGAACTTGCCTATTTTCTGTTTTGAGACCCCATTGACATAGAATAAGTACTGCTTAGAGGATTTAGGCAATTTCTTTCTATTAGCCCAAATGAGCCTAAAAAAAGCCTACCCTGTTGTAATCCTTTTGTCAGCCCCTTTGAGCTTAATAATTTCTTTAATTCACAAATATTAGCTTTGGAATAATATATCCTACCCGGTCATGAGGACTAGGTTAAAAGATGGAGTAGGGGGGAAGAGAGCAGTAGGGCATGAAGAAAGCCTAGATTGAGCAAGAGAGAAAGAGTAAAGGGCTAGATTGAAATATATAAAAAAAAAAGAAAAAAAAAAGAGAAAAGAAAATGAAAATGAAAATGAAAAAAAATATATTGAGAAAAGAATAAAGCCCTAAGGTGTATTGTGCTATGGCTCGAAAGAAAAAGTGGAGGAAAGAAGATAAGGATGGCCGCTCAGCTTGGCCAACCTAAGTCCGAATGACCAATGCCCAGATCCAAATACTTCCAACCTATGCCTTAAGCCCAATTACAACCTAATAAATAGCTAATGATAGGTGTTGATTAGTCTAGTCTAAGAGAAGGGGAAGTTAGAAGGCAGGCAAGCCTGTGGTGTGGCTAAGATGACATGTTTTGAGCGTAAACACTAGCCTATACACAAGAGTGAGAGTGTGTGAGGAACAACTTCTGCTTAATTGTTCATTTTTGACCTAATTGATTATTGCGATGACTGTTTCTGCTTGCTTGTGCCCATATGAATTGATTATGCTCATTCTGATCTATTGATTTGATCAAACTAACTTTTGTCTTTGTTTTTCTTGAGTCTTAGTCTTTTGAGTCTTTGTCTTTTGAGTCTTTATGGCAATTCATGCACTATACTTGAGGACAAGTATGATTTTAAGTGTTTGGGTACGATGAGACCATATTTTATATGCTCATCATGTGTTTTTAGGTATAGTTAGAGTCTAGTTTTGCGTCTTTTTCGTCTGTTTTAGTGTCTGGGAGGACATGTTTGGTAGTAGGCAGGGAAAGGACAGAAACTTGGGCATTTGGAGGTGATTTGCGCGTGAAAGTGAGCACATTGATACGATGCAATGGTCAAGGAGCTCTGCTCGCAGCTAAAGATACCGAGGGTGGAAGTCCAAACACTTAGAAGCTGTTTCGTACCAGTCGGCTTGATCAATTCAGACCATGCGCATTTATTCCAAACGGGTCAAGAAGGCAGAAGAGCTCTGGGCAAGGCGAAGAGGAAGCAGAGTACGAAGGTTTTAGACATTGTAGCTGGTATGACATCATCCGGAGGATCAACAAGGAAGTAATTCGTGCCTTGGAGGTGAAGGAAACGTGGAGATAACTTCTACCCGGATTAGAAAGCAAAAATTTAAGGAAGAGATCTTACCGATAAGGAAACAAATCTTTTCTAGTCCTAATCGGTCAAGAAAGGGAACTGTCAGCTGTCAATCGAAGGCTTTTATGTGGGTTTTTAGGGTTTTGAGCCCATGAATCTTGTACTCTATATATATGTTCGTGCATGCAACCTTAAACACAACTTTTGATTACGTACAACTTTACATAGTTTTACTTTTCTGCTATTAAGACCCAGTTTGGGCGGACTATTGTTCAAGTATTTATTTAAGTATGTTCCCGAGGCGTTAGGCAAGGATTTCAAAGAAGTCTGTTTGTGCCAAGAGTTCATGCGGCCAGTGGGCAATTGGAGGGCGGCAGATTCCTTAAAAGGGAGGTAGCTTAGACCAACACGGACTGGGAGAGGTTTGCCTCACACTCCTTGAGGGCGGCAAATCTCAGGTTGAACTTGGGCAGAGCCGAACGAAGTACGCTGACGCTGGTGAAAAGTCGGAGCGGGATCCTCGTATCTCATAGGTCTGGAACGGGTTCGTTTAGTGCCCAAAGCTGCTTGTTCTAGTCTATGCCCCTTGAGGAATGCTCAGGGGTGAGTTGGGCAAGTTAGGAAGACTGGGGTGAGAATGCCACACAAGATTTACAAGTAAGGACGAGTTGGGCAAGTCGTGGTTGTAGGCGTGACAACTTGACAGTAGGACTACGACGCGATTTGCCTATAACCATTGACACACATATGTAGCGAATATCTTTGCACCTATGATCGAGTTACACTTATTCACGTTGAATCGAACCTAAATCCAGATTGACTTTTATTACTGATAGTTTACTTGTTTTATTTCAGTTTATACTTTAATTTGTTCTGTCCAAGGCGATAGTAGAAATAGATCAAACCAACACTGTGACATGATACTTTCAAGAGAATATTGCAGCAATTCCTCGTGGGATCGACCCTTACTTACCGACTAACTGATCCTAGGAAATGGGCAAGGAAAAATACAAATTATATTTTGCCGCTGCTAAACGACGGTCACGTCACGTACCCTTACTTAGTTGGCGACGCACCGCCGGCTCCTTACTTTGGACAATACTTGTGTCGGAGTCATTGTTCAATTTCTTACCCAAAGAGCATTAATAACTAGAAAGGCCCAACAAGGAATTATCACGTCTTGTCCAACAGGGTAGACACATTCCTCTAATGTTAATCGATCTTAATTAAGTTATGTTATGGAAAACACACCTACTTCCCAATTGATTAGTGATCTAATATGTCTTAAGTGATTAACGGCCTACTAACCTAGTTGGGAAAATTAGTAAAGGTTTCAAAAGATACCAAAACCCCAACTGACCCCAACCGAGTAGAAGAATACCTTTAATATGTTCTTTGCTAGAGCTAAGTTAGTCAGACTGAAGATGGGAGTTCGTGAAGGAACTCAGTTGAGGTCCAAGCTCAGCTGAGACCCAGAACTCAGCTGAGGGGTCATACTCAGTTGAGACTGGAAGTCAGTTAAGACATCAACCTCAACTAAAGCACGGACTCAGTTGAACGACAACTCAATTGTCTCCCCGACTGATCCACGCAGCTGAAGACGTTCAGTTCAAGCATGAAGAGAAGCTGTCAAACGTCACGAAGTGGAGAAGAGAAGATCTTGAAGACGCTGAAGACGGAGGAGTTGCAGTTCAGAATTGAACCTACTCGGAAGCACAAGTCAGCTGGAAAACTTACCATAAATAGGCCGACAGCAGCGACGTGCAAAAAAGTAAAGGTCGCAGTTACCATTTTTGGAAAGTTACCAGTAAAGCATGTAGAGTGTCATGCTTTTGGCAAAGGTTCAACGACTCTTTCCAACGGCTAGTTTGACTCTTTCCTTTATATAGAGGTCTCCACATCTAAGCAAGGTGACACAATTTTCACAATAGAAAAGTTGAGAGAAAAAAAAAAAAGAGTAGTCTCAGCAGCAACAAACTACCTCTCTCCTCAAGCAAGAAGACCTCCTCCTCAAAAGAAGTCTTTCTTTGATTGAGTCTAGAGTGTAGGTTCTTGCTTGATTTGTGTCCTAGCAAACTCTATTACGAGAGATTGAGTTTGCTGTCTTAGGTTGAAGTCTCCACTCCCCTAAAGTGTTGAAGGCTCCTTAGTTGGATTTTTCTCCCAAATCCAAACCTCAAGTTTGACTTTGAACCCGTAATCAAAGTCACTAGGTCATTTGGAATTCGTAATCCAATACCAGGTCGCTTGAAACCCGGAATCCAAGAATGTCCCTTAGAACTCGGAATCTAAGGTCAGGTTGTGCACTTGCCTAGAAAAGTGTTGTATGGTCTTGTTTGAACCCGGAATCGAACTGGTTAGGTTTGCTTGGAACCCGGGATCTAAGTGGGGCATTTGGTAAGCACGCTTAAGCTTATCTAGTAGATTACTTTCCCAAAAAGAAAGTCGTGGACGTAGGAGGTGGATCTTCGAACCACGTTAAAATACTGTGTACTTAATTTCTGCAATTTACATTCATTATTTTAAATTTAGTACCTAACCTACTGACCCAGCATATGCATTGCACTAATTTGGGAACTTGACCTTCCCCTTTCATAAATGCTTCAGTTTTTGTAACAAGTCTAATTTTCACCATCTTCTGCATTCCAAAACTGTTTAAAACCTCAGTTGGTGCATTCAGCTAAACTTCAGGCATAGGAGCCAGTTGAGCTACCAACTGTGTGATTGGCTCCAACTGAGCAACTCAGTTGAAGAGCTACTCCAACTAACTCTTCCAATTGTCGAGTAAACTGACCTGAGCAATATATCTCAGTGAAAGGAAGTTAAGCAAAACGAAAATTGCTATTGGTGTATTCCCCTACTCCCATACACCAGTTACTTGTTACCGGGACAATCAAACCTCTTAATCATATTACACCATATTGGAATAAGCACATTAACACATCGGGAGCACATGCATGCAATTATCAAGCACAATTTAGACCTCTCAAGCTTTAGAATTCACTTAACTGTCTTGCCCAGATCAAGTATAAAAACTTAGCTAGACGTGAATTTAAATACGTAAACACAATTAATTGAGGAACTCATAATATAAACTATATTAAAACTTACGAAGTATGTAACGAGAAAATCACTCCGGCCAAAAGTGCCGACTGGAAATCGTACGAATAAAACACAAATTAAACTTGCTCGTAGGACTTATTCTTTTTTCTCACAAACTCGTGAAATAAACAAGGGATGGAAGCATAAAAGCGGTGTCTCTCCACAGCAGCTAGGCTTCAAATATATATAAGCGAGTGCTAGAGTTTGGGCCCCCCGTCTTTAATATGGTAGGATTCCATGAGCTACCTTGGGATGCAAGTAATTACTTGATAAGCACGACCCTAACATGACATGTCACGTCTATCTTCAAGAGATCCCTTCTGGATCCTAATTCTAATCGGATAAGGAAAGATATTTAAGTTAGATCATCTTTTCCTTATCCTTCTAGACTTCGGAGAGAAACATTGTCAGTTGCCTCAAGCACTCCGCCATCTTGACCAATTCCGTCCTGCCCTGCTCTGCTTTCAATAAATGAAGCTTTCAACCCCTATTTAACCCAGAATCCACCTGCCAGGCAACATAACACCAACTGCCCAATATATGTCCTCATAGACACTAAAACTAAACAAAATACATACAAAGATTCGATCTAAACTGCCTAAAACAGACACAAAATAGACTCAAAATATGGATTCATCAATGATTCACACATTTTTTATGAGTAACATATTCAAGTGTGAAAGAGTAGATCTGGCGGCGGAAGGAAAATGGTGGCGGTGGTGAAAGATGGCGGCAGCGGCGCGACGAAGAACTCATTGGTGGTGGCGGCGGCGACGGAGGCGATAAGGCGGTGATTATTGTCGGTGTTGGAGGAGTCACAAACTAATCAATGTGAATGATGTATATTTTGGTAGTTCCTTGGTCAAATGAAGAGTAAGAATGCCCAAAAGTGACATAATTATAAGGAATTAAAAAAAGGTGACATAATTTCAAATTCACCTTAAGCAAGTGATATTCTAACTATCCTCTCTCTGTATATATACTTGGATTCATTTGAATATGAACTAAAAAGTACAAACAATGCTCACGAATAAAATAAATATTAAATTTTTTTAAATGACGATCTATTAGTGATGCGAGTATTCCTCAGATTTCGTGTCTTATTTTTAATCTATTTATTATTAATACCGATGCGGATTCGAGGTCTCCCTTAAATTTAAGTCCTACGTGGCGCAACCACAATTTGATATTCTTATTTATCTTTAATCTTCATTTTATATAATTTTTATTCATATATTCTATTATTTAATATTTATAATCGAATACGTATAACAGTGTACGTTTCAATGAGCATAAAAAAAAGATATGATGTTAAATTTACAAACAATATAACTACACGTTTGAATAAAATCAGCTTTTCCTTCTAGATAATTCAAATAAATAAGGTTTACTTTTACGTGTTGTAACTTGTACTCCCTCGGTATTGATTGCTTGTTTTATTTTTTGGGTGTCTCGATATTGATGGTCTGGTTCTTTTTTTGGAAATTACCCTTTTCTTACAAAAAAAATTGGCCTCTACTACTTTTATCACTTTTATCTTTTAAATCATCCTTTGTCACACCTCGGTTCCCATAAACCGAGGCGCGACAAAGGAGAATAAAGAGGTGAGAAAGAAAGGGGCTTACTTTTTGCACATATAACAATTTATTCACAAATTTAATGAAGTGAGGCGACAAAACTGCGCTACACCCATTAAAATAAAATATGGGGTAAACATGTGTCTACCATAACAAAAGGAGTCGACCATCCACTTCACCAAATGGTGTTATCATGAGGGAGTGGGAATTCGAGCGTCCAAGAGAAGTTGATCACAAGACACTCTTCATAAAAATAATAAACAACACAAGAGAGATATATTCAGAGTTACACATTTGAAACAGCATAGCGGAAGTGCACAATAGCTACAACAATAACAACCCCTGCCCCAGTCTCGCGTCCCATCACCTGCCTCTTAACCTGAAAATATTTTGAAAATATTTTGGGCGTGAGCACTAGTGTACTCTGTGGGTAAGATTTTATAAACAATTTTGATAAAAACAAAGCAGTTGGTATATCCAAGTTTTACTTGTAATCTTAGAAGGTTTCAAAACATAAAACCACTTCCAAGATACGTCAAACCTTTTTCATTTGCGCGCCAACAATGTCGTTCTAGTGCTATTCCTATCATTTCATAGTACAGTTACATTTCCCCTTTCAACCACAACACAAGATCCCGGTCTTAACCCATCGGATCCAAAATATATTTCCTTGCTAGGAAACGATGGTGATCAACCCACCGAACTTCTAATCACGTGTACACAACCCATTGTTAGTGTGTTAGACCAACAAAAGACCCCGATCGGTATCGTAGGAACCTTGAACACATAGAGCGCACTAAAATATTTTCATGGATAACCATTTTTCTTTTAACTGAAATATCAGAGTTTAATAACTCAAATATACTTTTGGAAATATATAACCCACCTGATATAGAATATCAATGCTGGACAACAACACTAGGACATCATGATCGCACACGTAAGTACCTCGAACTAATGTTGTCAGAAAATCGAGATGAGAATAGAAAATTGAACGATGGAAATGAAAATCTTAAGCACATATTTATAGGAAGAAGCAAGCAGTTGTGCAGTAAGCTACTGCGATGCGGAAGCAGTTGAGGAGTAAGTTGCTGCGAGGCGGAAGCTGCTGCAGTGCAGAACCAACTGCAGTATGGAAGCAGCTAAACAGTAAGCTGCTGCAAAGCGGAAGTAGCTGTGACGTAAAAGCAACTGTACAGCAACTTACGTTTTAAAATCTTTAAACGTGCATAACTTTTTCATACGAAATCCTTTTCAACCAAACTCAATGCTCATAGACTCATAATAAAATACTCTACACAATGACTATAAACAAGAATATATTTATTTTCAAAAAGAGTAAAAGATTTTTTTCGCTGTGAAAATATTTTAAATATATTTAGAAATGCTAATCTGTTTAATAGTTTATTAGGAAAATCCGGGATAACTAGGCCATGAATGTCGAGACGGAAAGAATAACTTATATGGACGAGAGAAGTTCATTCATTTTGAGTAAGCTTATGTCTCACTAGGGTGTTTTTTCCCATTCATATAAATATTTGTCTACTTCTTCTGACCTACTGTAATTATCATGTTATTGTTCGACATGGAGATTAAGAATAAAGGTAATAGCAAGAAAAAACATAAACTTTCTTCCAATTCAAAAATTTCACATGAGCTTTTAATTTAACCAAACAATACACGAACTTTTGATTTTGTTGTGGATTTTACATGACTTAATTTCCTTCGAAATTAATGTTGACTAATCGGATTATGTGGCAAAATATGCTGACATGGCATAACATTACTCTTTAAATATCTAAATCTCAATTCTTTCAATATATATATATATATATATATATATTCATTTTAAAAGCAATTTTGTATATTTTGCGTAAAAATCCAAAACACCCAAATTCACAATATATATTAATTTTAAAATGCCCAAACTCTATTCCTCTCCTTTCGCTCTTTAGTCCCCAGTCGTTAATTAAAGTGTCAGCTACACGAGAGAGCATAAATTAAAATGAATGGTCATCAAAATCTTTTATTTTTTTTTACATACCCTTCAATGAATGATATTGAGAAGCAAACTCATTATGACTGTTATTGAAAAACAAACTCTATTTTTTTTGTGATCATATGGATGTAAGATTTGATGTCAAACAATGTGATATGTTGTGCCACATGTGTATGAAGATCGATGATTTGGTTTTTGCTAATTTCGATTTTGTGTGAATTTATTGGATTATCATTGAGTTTGTGCTCTCCAATTTTGGTTGCAAGAGCATAAATTATTGATGTCTGCTTTCTTATTTTGTTCAGTTTTCAATATTGTTTCATTTGCATTCTTTTTGAAGTTTGTAACATGCATTCAACTAAATAATATTTCTTATTAGCAAAGCTTGTTGAAATTTTGTGAGCAAGTTCTTTTTTTCTCTTCTATGCATTTCAACAAACATTAGAAAGGCAACGCATCAATTAATTGATCGGAGAAATAATGCCACATTAGAAATTTTCGGCTGCCTAGTCAGCTTTATTACTACACAAAGTCAAAGCATGTGAAATCCACAACAAAATCAAAAGTTTGTGTATTTTTTTTGGCTAAATTGAAAGCTAATCTGAAATTGCCAAATTTGAAGAAAGTTCATGTTTTTTTGCTATTACCTCTTAAGAATAATGGTAAAAAGATCAAAAGTGAGTAAGCTCCATCACTTTTGAAGGATTTTGAAGGGTAAAAACTTTTCTTATTTGGAATATTACAATATGAGTAGGTCAGAGGGAGTAGTTTATAATCCCTCCATCGACGAAAAAGAGTTCCATTGTAGGCTGGGCACGTGTTTTAAGAAAGTTGGTAAAATTGTTGTGAGTAGAATAAAGATCTCACTTATTGGAAGTGGTAAAAGTTGATTGGAAGTAAAATTATTGAGAGTATTAGTTTATTAGACTATCTGCAGTGATAGTGTATTTATGAGGTATGATGGAGATAGAGACAGTGAGCTACAGTGCGACTGTCTCTATGGAGTGTCTCTATCTAATTTCTGAATATGTATTTTGCATTAATTTTAATCAAAAAATTCAAAAATTTCATTAATTTAAATAAATAACTAGTACAATACATTCATTGAAATAAAAAAACATTACATTAATTGAAATTATAAAAATAAAATACATCATACTCGGCAACAGGTTCAAATCGGCTTCAAACATGCTCGATCAAATTATTGGTGAGCCGGTGGTGCTTTCTTGTATCTCTAAACGCTTCGTCCAGTTTGAGATAATCTTTCCAAGACAGCGAAGTGGGGACCCGATGTACATCACTGGTCGTCGTTGAATATGTGTCCTCCCTTCAGTTCACAACATCCTTTTCTCGTCTTCAATGATCATGTTGTGCAAAATAATGCACGTAAACATGATGTTACGGAGGTGCTCCGTGGACCAGTTTCGTGCCGGGTTCCTGATAATTCCCCATCGGGCTTGAAGAACACCGAACACTCGTTCGATATCCTTCCTTGCCGCTTCCTGCATCTTCTTGAACCGTGCTGACTTCTGGTCTATTGCAGGCGGGGAGCCTTGATAAGAGCCGGCCAAGAGTGATAGATCTCATCGGTTAAGTAGTAACCCTAGTCGTAGTGCTTTCCGTTCACCACGAATTCGCACGGGGAGCCCTATCTTCAAGCACATCCTCAAATAAGGGCGACTGGTTGAGGACGTTGATATCGTTGTTGGATCTGGCTACTCCAAAAAAGGCGTGCCAGATCCACTAATCTTGAGACGCCACGGTCTCACGAATCAAGAAAGGCATGCCCACATCTCTTCGTGTGTAGGCAGCCGCCCACGCCTTCGAGCAATTCCTCCATGCCAGTGCATGCAGTCCACGCTACCGAGCATCCCTGGAAAGCCGTGCCTCTCTCGTGCATCAACAGCAGCCGAGCGGTATCTTGAGCATTTGGCTTCCTCAAGTACACGTCACCGAAGAGCTCGATGACAGCTTTGCAGAACTTTCAGAGGTAAAGACGGCCCGTGCTATCTCTAATCTTCAAGTATTCATCGAATGTATCCGGCGCTCCATCGGTGGCTAGTTGGCGAACGACCATTGTGCATTTTTGCACCGACGTCAGGCCCCATTTGCCAGTTGCATCTCGTTTTTGCTTGAATTAGCGCACATTCTGCTCTAACATCTCATAAATCTTCAAGAACAAATGCTTGTACATCCGAAAACGCCGGCGGAAAATTGTAAGGTTGTACGTCGGGTTGTCGTTGAAGTAGTCGGACATCAATTGCCGGAGGGCCGCCTCCCGATCGCGGTGTACCACGATCCTCTTCCCCTTTTTTTTTCTTGTCGGCGGCAAGTTGAGCGGCAACAACTTGCAAGTTTGTGACAAGCGGGAAAATCTCGTCGTTGGTGCCATGAGAAGAGTAGCCGATTGAGAAAGATGACGAGGAAGACATTTTTTTTATGAAGAATATAGAGCAAAAATAAAGAGAAAACTAGGTGAAGAAAATGAATTTGGTGTGGAGAAAATGGTGTGAATAATGGGGTATTTATGGGTGAATTTACAAAAAAAATAAAAAAATTTGGCTGCAATTGAGCCGTTGCCGAACGACTATTTTTTTAAAAAAAAATTCTGTTAACGCACGTGATGAATTTTTCTATTTTTTTTTTATATGAGCGCATGTCCCGTACGCGCCGTATCGAGACTGTCTCGATGCGGCGAGACCGGCTCGAGCCCCTCCTTCTACATAGGGCTGTCTCGAGCCAACCAATGAGACAGCCGTTGTGGCCAAACTTAGTATTTATTTGTAATCTCATATTTTGTGACGTGATCATATGTCAATAACTTGTATCAACCTAAAAAGGGAAAAAACTTTTGAATTTCAGTCTCTCATCCAAGTAAATATTGTTTTTTCTTATTATTTTGCAATTTTTCGATTACCACAATTCAATGATGGTGCTCTAGTATTATTTCTTTTTATGGTAGTGGAACCCATTGTTGTTATGTTCGGTGCGGAGTGGGTAAACCTCCGTCTTTTGTGTAGTTACCTGCAAATTACATAGGGCATATAAATCATATTTTTTAAGAACAAATATGACATACTCGAGTTATAGAAGTGTTTCTTGATATTCGAACATGAGACTAAAATTCACTTTTACCAAGACCACTTCGAGGGGACTCGAAAAAATTATTATATTGATATTATTGAATCGGGTCGATTGACATCTATATAGTAACAATTCGATAGAGCAAATGTAAAAGGTAGGAGTTTATGATATTTTCAGTATTTTCTTTTTGAGAAAGTTTATAATACTATTTTGATTAAATAAAAAACATTTCCCACCATATCAGAAAGCACGCACGGCTCACGTGCAAATATCTCTACAGACAAACACAAAACACCTCCTTGGCGCGCGCAAGAACTCGAAACGATAAACCCTAAACAAATTTAGGGTTTTACGAATTTACGATTAATTTCATTTCATTTCCGCCGAAGCCACTCTCTTCCTTCCCCATGGAATGAACCCGCTTTGCATAACCCAATTCAGACCCCCAACGCAACCTGCCGCAGTGCACATGGCTTTCGCCGCCGGACTCCGTTTGCTCCGCTCTCACCCGCTCTCCTTCTCCGCCGTCGCGCCGCCTCGCCTGCTACTCGCTCGACGCGCTTCCGAGCACCGCTTTCTCTCCGCGGCGAGCCCCAACCAGCGCCGGAGGCTGTTCGCGGTGAAGGCTTCCTCGAGGCGGGCGGAGGAGGGTTTGGAGGAGAATGGGAGTGCTGTTGCCGTGAGGGACGACGGTGGAGGTGGTGGTGATGGACGCGAAGGTCGGATTATGGTTACGGAGCTTCACAAGGAGGCAACTGAAGCGTACATTTCGTATGCGATGTCTGTGCTGCTGGGCCGAGCTCTTCCCGATATTAGAGACGGGCTCAAGCCCGTTCATCGCAGAATCTTGTGAGTTGGTTTTGCAATTCTGCATAATTTGACGGACTCCCGGTGTTCTGATAAATGTCATTACTTATTTAATCGACTTGAATCAGTGCTAAGGTTCATTTGATGACGAGTATACTTGACATGTTATATTGCACACGCATCATGAATTTGATTGCCGGGACAATATTTAGCTATTAATATGAATAATTGCTTTCGACCTTTTGCTCTCTTTTCTGTTGCTTCAATGGTGGATTACAAACAAAACTTGAATGAAGGTAGTTACAATTGGTACCGTTGCATGCCGTGCAAACAATTTGAAGGTTTCCATGCCGTAGTACCTTTGCATGATCCTTGGCGATAGAGTTCATATTGGTTTACTAGGTTAATTTCACTCTACCGTGTTGTTGCTACTTTTCTGTACACTATCTTATATCATAGCTTAAGCTTTCATTGGCTATTCAAATTATGAAAACCATGTGACAATCTTGGCTTGTTGAGCTGGAGACTATATTCTGGCTTGTCGATGTATTTGTTACCTGCAGCTTTGGCATTTCTCTGTATTTTTTGAAGTGTTATGCATTGTACTGATTAAACTGCTTCTCTGACGGGAGTATTTTGTATGCATTAACAGATACGCAATGCACGAATTGGGCTTAGCATCAAGAAAACCTCACAAGAAGTGTGCTAGAGTAGTTGGTGAGGTTGTATTTTGGTCTATAAGTATTTTTTTGTGACATGAAAATTCTTGATGTGTCGATCACTGTCGTTATGTTTTATGCATTGTACCATTACCATCCTTAAATACCTCTGTCCTGTCCTGATATATGTTCTATCTCCGTCTTTTATTTCTATGTTATATCTTGATTCATTCTTCTTCTTCTACTTAATAGTTTTTATTTCTGCTTGGTCCAATGCAGGTTCTAGGAAAGTTCCATCCACACGGAGACACTGCCGTCTATGATTCATTGGTTCGAATGGCTCAGGTATCTTTCGGATTTAAGGGCTTTCCCATCCTTTCAATAGATGAAGTAACTGCAAAGTTAATTAATATGCATATGCTAAGGGAAGCTTGATTTTCTACTATATCATAAACTTATAGCTTGATGTTTTTATTTCATTATAGTTAATTCTCTTAGAATAAAGACCACAGAAGTCAAATTGATCATTGTATTGTTTGATTTACCTTATAGCAAGTGTTAATAACAAAAACTGCACTACGAGTTTCTGAATATAATGCCTGTTTTTGTTTATCTATTCAACAGAGTTTCTATTTTCCTAGTTTGATGAGTAGAAATTGCTACCTAATTATGGCTAATCATATTACTAAGGGATATGGATCTAACTTTTTATCAACTTGTTTTCAACATCTGTGTGTGCTCTCTACAAGCTTGGCTTGTTGATGAAGTGTAGATAAGTATTAGTACAGCCATGTCAGATCAATCAGATCCATATAATTGTCTCATCTTTCACTTATCTCTTTTGACATGCATCTTAGGATTTTTCCTTGCGCTCTCCACTCATTCGTGGGCATGGGAACTTTGGCTCTATTGATGCGGATCCTCCTGCAGCAATGCGATACACAGAGTGCAGGTTGGAGGTAGATGACAGTGAATTTTTTCTGGAGTCTCATAGGGCTCCACTTTATAGATATCATTCCTTGTCTACGACTCGAATGTAACTGATTGGCACCGGTATGTTGTTATTCTTTCAGGCACTCACGGAGGCCATGTTATTGGCAGATTTAGAGCAAGATACGGTGTGTTTTCGTTTTGATATTGTTCTATGGTTTCAGAGATTGTATTTTATTTTTGTCCTCGCTTCTCAATTAACACGTATCATATGCTGTAGGTTGATTTTGTTCCAAACTTCGATAACTCACAAAAAGAACCATCTCTGCTTCCTGCTCGCATCCCCAACTTGCTACTGAATGGTGCTTCAGGGATTGCGGTATCCAACTGAATCTAGCGGAAATGCTTTTGCCTGGCTCTTGACGTTTTCATTTGCTTGGCTGCTTCGGGTCTATTATCAATTCATCTATATATAATGCATCTTATGTTTGCTTCCTCCCATCCTCAGGTTGGAATGGCAACAAATATTCCACCACATAATCTTGGGGAGTTGGTAGATGCACTTTCGGTGCTAATTCACAATCCTGATGCAACGGTATTGTTTTGACCAGTCAAGCATATTTTCTTATGAACCTTTTCATGGTATCTTCTGAATCATGAAACTTGTAACTAATTTTAAGCTTGCCTTG
This sequence comes from Schizonepeta tenuifolia, assembly GCA_029490685.1. Lineage (NCBI taxonomy): Eukaryota > Viridiplantae > Streptophyta > Magnoliopsida > Lamiales > Lamiaceae > Schizonepeta > Schizonepeta tenuifolia. The sequence continues at coordinate 65,233,420 of CM055960.1, read as the reverse complement.
TGATCTTCATTCCCATCCTTTATGGTTAATCCCCGATTTGTTCTGAGGCAGTTATTATTCTTTTATCCATTAAGATTGTTGCTTCTTAATTTGCTTATTGATACCTAGTTGGAGCAGGGCGTTGAAACCAGTTCTCCGTCTTGGTTTGGAAGTAAAATGCTTAATCCCTTTTTCCAATCGTCAAGTTTTAGAAAAATAAAATCATCAAACAGTATGTAGAACATTTCACTGTCCAAGTTGTGTATCTTTGACACATGATCTAGTCTGAACTTCACCAGTTGACCATGGACTTTTTATTTTTCTTCAACTCTCAACCAATCTTTATTTTTGTCAATCTATGTGGCATTACAAGATTTGTGCATTTGACATAGTTATAAATAGCGTATCATGTATGCTGCGGAAATCATCTTAGTGCTTGTTCTCTCATCATTATTTTTCATGGTTGTGATTAATGAGTAAATTTATATGTTATGTTCCACCACCATTGATGTTTCTAGTAAGTTTCATGGACATGTGTTTTTGTAACAGTTGCAAGAATTGCTCGAGTACATGCCCGGGCCTGACTTCCCAACTGGAGGAATAATAATGGGCAATATTGGGTAGGTATAGCATAGCCACCTTCTTGCTACATACAAAACAAGTTGAACTCTTCTGCATGCTTTTTAAACACTGCACACGGTTTAGGAAATATGTGAAGTTTACTTTATTGATAATTTGGTGGCTTTAGACCCAACGATTCCCTTAAATTGTTGTAAATAAATTCGTCTATAATTTGATAATATAGATGGAATGACTAACACTTACTGATGAATTAATTCTTCACATAACTAGAAGGGAATTAGTTGGTGTGTTTTTGGTAGTTGAATGTATCTCCAATAAGTGCATAAATAGATTTAAGAGGTGAGTGGAGTTTCTGGCAGAAAGGAAAAGAAGAAGATTAAAGTAAAATACTCTCTAAGATGCTGTGGAGGCCCAATTGTCTCTCTTGTGTGTATTCTGGAATCACTGTTTTGTGATCATCATGATAACCCCTTTCTGCTTTTTCATTCTGACTGTATTTGAGTTATCCAAAAATACTATTTGGTTATTTAATCAAATACAATGTGGTATGAAATTATTTTGGCATTTTGTTTATCCTTGAAGTATTTTGGATGCATATCGAACTGGACGAGGACGGGTGGTGATCAGAGGGAAGACTGATGTTGAGTTACTGGATGCCAGGAGCAAGCGCTCAGCAATTATAATAAAAGAGGTTTCTTCTTTAGCTCTTTATATTGAGTCATATCTTATTATTTTGATGTTTTCATTTACGTTATAGATATTTGTAATTTTTTTTTTTAATTCAAGTTTTGTTTGCTCTGAAACAGATTCCGTATCAGACCAACAAAGCAACCCTTGTTGAGAAAATTGCTGAACTTGTGGAAAACAAGGTATATAATTAATTAATGTGGCCCATGAATGTTTTTAAATACACATGCATTTACTGAATTGTGTACGTAGGTATTACTTAATATGTGGGTGTGCTCTGTTATTCCATATCTAATGAATATGTTCTTTTCGTTCATACTCTTTGTGGGTGGTGGGGAGAGGTAGAGGGAGCTTGCCATCAGATTGTGCTTCTTTTCTTCAGTTCATCTCAAGGAGAAATTTATCATCCCGTTTTAGCCTTTACGCTCCACAAAATTCTTTTTTGAGCTAATTTTCCTTAGCTTGTAAAGTGCAACTTTTAGAGATACCTCTTTCTATATTATTCTACACATGAGAGTTTGCAAACCATTAGGCAATAATACAAAGACTCATCTATCACTCACTCAAACTCTACTGCTTTAATGTCTTACATTCTTCTATATGATTGTTTTTGAGGTTATTGATCCCATTTTAAGTTATAGCCTGTAGTTGTATTATCTGTTATAACCCTTTTCTTTTCTAATAGAGTTTGGAGGGAATAAGTGATATACGCGATGAGAGTGATCGAACCGGGATGCGCATTGTGATTGAGGTAATCTTATACGAATTGGTCATTTTGAATTTATTTGATTATTAGAAGTCTAATCTAACTCTTAAACGATGTATACATCTTCTGGGTTATGGTTCATTTTTATTTCTAGGTTTTGATTTTTCTTGTTTTTTCCATCTTCATCAGCTCAAGAGAGGATCAGATCCCACCATTGTCTTGAATAAGCTATATCGTCTCACAGCTCTGCAGTCAGCATTTAGCTGCAACATGGTGGGGTGAGTTGTTTTAAGACCATGCATTTTATATATATATATATATATATATAATTTATAAGATGGTCATGAAATTCTTATATTTAAGCCTGTTCTGAGCAATAAGAGATAAACTATTCTATTATGAGTTTTTGTGTTGATTGCAGAAAGATAAAATCTTATAAGTTTTTGTGCTAATATTAGTGGTTGTGTCTTCTCTGTACTATATCGACATCTTGAATATTGGGATGAAACATATCATTCTTCTATTGTCCTTTTAATGATGGGTAAAATCTTTTTTTCTGGGTTTGTCCATTCTTATTTTTTGTATCTCATCCCAGGATTCTTGATGGCCAACCGAAGCTAATGGGGTTGAAGGACTTGCTTCAGGTGAATAACTCTTACCACTTGTATTATTGTCTCACGGATGAATCTGAGACAATATTTACTGCTTGGCTATCTTGATTGTAAGGATAATCATTTAAGCAATTGTACAAAAAACGAGTTGCATAACTAGATTAATTCAATCATGATGAGCATTTTATAGAGTAAAAAACAGCTGTTAAATGTATTCTGGCACTGAGGTTATTCCTATTTGTTCTGTACTTTATCTTGTACAGGCATTTTTAGATTTTAGGTGCTCCGTGGTCGAAAGGCGTGCAAAATTTAAACTAAGTCAAGCGCAAGATCGGTATCACATTGTGGAGGTAGGCTATCAATTCCAGAGAGCTATTTATTTCAGACATATGAAACATATATTGTTTCTTAATTTCTTCTGGGCCCATTTTCTGAATTGTAAATTAATAAAAAATGAAAACATTAGTTGTGGTATTCAATTGAATTGAGAATCATATTATCTTTCTAGTTGTGCCTTTCTAAGTTGCTAATTTATTTTCCCTTGCTTCGGGATTTCTGTATCTAAGGGCATTATAATTGGACTTGAAAATCTGGACAGTGTCATCGACTTGATCAGGGGAGCTTCTAATCATGCAGCTGCAGCTACTAATTTAAGAAAAGGCAAGTTGTAATTTTTAAATTGCTGTTTGCTATAACCTGTCTCTTTATTACTCTACAATAATGAAGTAGACATGATTATGACTGAAGCATTAGTAATGTCTGCTTTCATGCTTACAAGTTCCAATGTACATATTTGTTAAAGAGTTTATTTGTATTTATGTTTCTTTGTATATATACTACTTATATTGTTAGACTTATATGGTAGGCAGATCCTACTATTTTTGGTATAGATTACAACCTAGTCCCTACTCCCTCTGTACATATAGGGCTATTTTTATTTCTATTTGTATTGCATAATTTGCATTGAATTTGACTTCTCATTTACCACATTATTGGTTTATTGAGACATCTTTGGGCTTCAAATACCATTAACGTGTGTGCATCAGTTTAAAGTTTATCTGTTTTATTAATCAGAAACTGTGCTATTCATTGCAGAGTTCAACTTGAGTGACAAGCAAGCTGAAGCTATAATGGATATAAGCCTCAGAAAGCTAACATCTCTAGAGGTATTTTTGTATACTGTGACATCTATATGTGTTCCATGGTTGCAGGCATTCCTGACACATTGATATCGTATATTCTCTAGAAAAACAAATTTATTGATGAGGGGAGATCACTGTCTGGGCAAATTACAAAGCTAAAGGAGCTTCTTTCAAGCAAAAAGTTGATACTTGAGGTAATTTATGATGTTTATAAATTCTGAATCATATACTCTCTTTTCGTTCCTTTTCCAACCATTGTTAAAATATGACTACTGACTTAATTTACTTGTGAAGGTCAGTCATATAGCTGATTGTATATTGTTTATCTTACTGGTAATTTAATTTTTTCTGTATTATAGATGATAGAAGCAGAAGCAAATGAGATAAAGAACAAGTTTTCTACTCCTAGGCGCTCAATGCTGGAGGACACCGAGAGTGGTCAACTAGAGGACATAGATGTTATACCCAACGAAGAAATTCTACTGGTATGTAAAATATCTACATTACTGAGTTCCTGAAAGAAAATATCTGCTATACGGTTGCTCAGGAATGTTCTGTATTTTCTTAGGCACTTAGTGAAAAAGGCTACCTTAAAAGAATGAGGCCTGATACATTCAATATTCAAAACCGCGGGACTATTGGAAAATCAGTAGGGAAATTGCGAGTTAATGATGCTATGTCTGATTTCCTTGTATGTCATACACACGATCATGTCCTTTACTTCAGGTACTTACTTCCGCTTGGCTTGCTTGACTGTTCTTTCACAGTTATTGGTGCTGTTTATCTCAGCAAAAACTTATATTTCCGTAGGAACATATCTTTTCTTTGAACTCCTCAATTGAGCTACATTCAAGTTGTACCTAGAAGTTAATTCCTATAATGTTTGTTTTGAACCATTAGGTACTCGGTTGTGTCGGTGATTGCATGTGTGTATGTGGATAGAAAATAATGCACACAAAAGCACCTAGTAGATGAGCCTTATGAATAAAAGTGTATTCTGCAGCTCTAAGGATCTGAAATGGTATATTGGAAGATAATCTGGTACACATTATTAATTAACTAAAAACATTGAAAGACTAGTGGCAATCTCACTAATATATGTGTAGATTAAAGGTAGTTATTGCTCAAGCCCTTCGGTAAATAAGGGATAAGGATGGTTTAGTTTATTTAAACAGCAACCATTGTCCAGAGTGACTTTTCCTCAAATTTCAAAAAATTTGGAACAATAGAAGCTGCACATATCTAGAATACACTGAAGCAGAAATAAAGTAGACTCCTTAACTGCTTATGTATCAATTCCCAATCTTGGAACATAAGAAACGACTGAAAGGACATAACTAAGAAAGATGTGACGTGATTTGGCCTTTGGTTTGCATATAAATGCCTAACAGACTTATATTTTGTGTCTCTCTCTTACATATACATATACATGCATATAAATGTAATGTAATGGTCAAGTGAACATGTGAGAATCGACAAATTGAAAAGATAATACATCTATTTCTATAATAAAGTAATCAACTATTCTGCTATGCATGGATTGTGCATTATAACCCATTCTAATTCGATTTCTAGTTCCAACAATCATTGCTGTTGTACTTCTTTTTGCAGTGATAAGGGAACTGTATACTGCGCTCGTGCCTATAAAATTCCTGAATGCAGCAGGACTGCTGCTGGAACACCTGTAGTCCAAGTAGTGCCTTACTTTCGACCAAAGTCTTTGGCTTGAATTGTTTTAAGTTTTGTTTAATGATTACTGAATTTTTCTTGGTCCAGATCTTAACCCTATCTGATGGTGAGAGGGTAACTTCAATAATTCCTGTCAGTGAATTTGAAAAGGATCAATATCTTGTGATGCTCACCATGAAGGGGTATATCAAGAAAACTTCTTTGAACTATTTCTCATCGATAAGATCGACTGGAATCATAGCAATTTCACTGGTTCGTCTGCTTCTTTGTTGTTTGGAATTCTGGGTGTTAAGCTGTTTTGGCCCCTAATTGACTTACTAAAACTGACAGGTTCCTGGTGATGAGCTGAAGTGGGTGAGACGTTGCTCAAACGATGATTATGTGGCAATGGCATCACAGAATGGAATGGTGATTGTGTGCCCTTGTGAGAATGTAAGTTAACTTTTCTTTTTGCCTTCTTCCCTTAATGCATTCGCTTAAAGTAAGTGGCCAAGACAACTGAACTTGTGGCTAGAGCTAGGAACTGACTCTCCAATAGAAATTAAGACCATTTGTAATTGCAGCTGCTGTATATGCTTCAGCTTTCATTATATTGTCTCAGATTTAAAAGTATGCTTGCCATTGTTTGCTTGTCTATTTGTTCAGATGAGAGCACTTGGGAGGAATACTAGAGGTTCAGATGCTATGAGACTGAGAGATGGGGATAAAATGGCGTGCATTGATATAATACCTGCATCTTTGGGAGAGAAGATTGTGAAAGGCTCTGAATCACTACAGAACCAGTAATCTCACTACTGATGTGCTATTCATTCTGCATGCAGTTTGAGGATAAAATATTATTTTGACGCTTGCTTTTTGTTGTTGTTTAAGAATTATTATTAGGCAGTAGTTTGTACTTAAATTATTGCATTAAAATATTTAAAACATTTAGTGTCTGATGGGAGGATTAGCAGGAGATAAATCAATGATTCACAGGGCAAACTTTGTTCTCTTACTTAATCTTAAGTCTTCTAATGGAGATAAGTGTCTATCTAAGCATATTTCACTCTCTTAGTATGTTCTATTGAATAAGTTGTGAAAAATATTACACTAGATATAAGGACCCAACTTGGATAATATCTTGTTATTGAAGATGTTTTGCAGTTTAACTGAGGCTTTTTGGTTTGGTACCTCTGTCAACATTGTGGTCATGCATGCAACTTTTAAGTGCTGGTTGAGTTAAAATTCCCCCGATCTGTGAGACATAGTTCATGTTTTATGACCTTTTGAATTCTAAATAATATCTTTCTTATTCAAGGTGAATAGATCAAGCATGTTAAGTATTCTTTCCCCACAGATTGTGATCTCCGGTTCTATCAACTTTTGAAAACTGGATATGTTAATGTGACGTATTAATTGCTAAACTGTTCAATTATTTTTTTCTTTTCAATTGCTTAGATTTTAAAAAATATACCTATCAATATTAATAAAGTATTGGTCTATTTGTGTAGTGGGAAGGGACATTCTGGTCCTTGGCTGCTGTTTATATCTGAAAATGGATACGGAAAGCGAGTTCCTGTCTCTAGCTTCAGGACGTCATCACTGAAAAAAAAGGGTCTGATAGGTTACAAAGTAGGTTATCTTCTTTTTCTCGTCAGGAAAGGGAATAAACTTTATAGAGGCTATTGCAGTTGGGTAGTTCTGCAACTCTAAATCCTGCCTCTAATTCTTTGCAATGGTGCAGTTTTCGACAGAAGATCGTCTGGCCGCTGTGTTTGTAGTAGGATTCTCTGTAGACGGTGGGGCTTCTCATAACCTTTATGCTCTATTTTTTTTTACCATCATGTTAATTAATTTGAAATTAACAACGTATTGGTTTGGATAGAGGACGGAGAAAGTGATGAACAAGTTGTGCTCGTCAGCCAAAGTGGAACAGTGAACCGGATCAAAGTACGGGATATCTCCATTCAGTCTCGCTTTGCAAGGTACTTTCTTTTTACCTGTTCTAGTGGTGGATACTAGAAGTTGAGGATCGTGGCCATTGTACGTCTATTTTTTCACAATTAAAATCCTGTGCTTCCCTTCTCTATTGATTATGGTGGTACAAAGTTTTTTCTAATTTTAAATTATTTAAGACTTTATGTTCTTGTAGCCAAATTGTCAGCCATTCCTATTTGTGAATGGCTCTTTTGTCTTAAACCATGCCTCTTTTCTGTAACACCGCCATCTCGACGTCTATCATAATGGGAACGAGACTGTTTAGTGAAAGTAGATTTTGTGCCCAAGAACGTACTATGTCTCCAAAAGAAGATGGGGCAAGATTGTGATGTTGTACTGGTAGAATGATGTCTAGTCGAACGTATCATTCACCTTTCCGTTTTATCTGTGCAGAGGGGTGATTCTAATGCGTCTCGAGTATGCCGGGAAAATTCAGTCAGCTTCTTTGATATCGGCTGCTGAAACGGAGTCTGAGGACTTTGAGGAGGCTGCAGCATGACGACCCAGGACTAGGGTTTGGAGATCTCCCCCGATTTTTGAATGTAAATCTTGTAAGATCTGATGGTCCATGGGCTTTTGATTGATTATGTAGGTGCTCTGTATATAGAATTCACTTGGCCATCTTTAGTCCATCTCTGCAGCAATTTTCTTGAGGCTAATGTTAATTTGTGCAGCTGTGTGGGAAATGGTGAAGTCTTATTGCAAATGGTAGTATTTGTTGGGAAGCAAATGTTTCTGTTTGAAATACATTACACTTTCTATATTCGTTTCTAATTTCTTGATTCAAGAAAGTTATCCATAAGAATGAGTAAATTGCTTAATAAACATGTAGAATATTTTATCCCACATCATATCACTCTTTACTGAAAATTAGGGTTTTCCTCCATGATTACTATGCTCGAAAATGTCGAAGCACGACGCAAAATTCACTCTAAATTCGACCCCAAAACCCTAGCTCCAGAATTTGAGCTTTACATTATAGAAGTGTTAGCGAGACAGCAGCCGAGCGAAGGCGAACACCGTCATTCTCCCATTTGCTCTGAGGTGCAGTAGCTCCTGCTATGATAGCCTACAACATATAAACATAAACACGAGCAATAAATACATCTCACTTCATCGAAGTTCAGAGCTAGTATCCTGCGATTGTTGAGATTTTTGTTGGAGGGTTACGATTTCACAATCCATAGAAAATATTCAATGAACTGAAGAAATGTGACGAGAGAGACTAACCTTTCCACCACTAACAGCAGCTACTAGTGCTACATGCTGATTATCTCCACCAAACTCGTAAAAGTAATAATTCCTAAAGACGTCGAGCATTAAAAAAAAAATAGCTTATTAGTAATGTATAAGTACTATCTGATCTTCTCTTAATTTGAAAATCATGTATACTAGCTAGGACATTGATAATTTCTTACGGCTGATGGTAAGAATGCAAAAAATGACGACATTGCTGAGAACATTGAAACTCATATAAAGTTACCTGTAACCTTCTTCTTCCTTAATCTTAAATGTCCTAGCAGAGAACAATGTTGCACCAGCTGTACATACAATTTTAATGAAAATCGGCAGTAAAGCAAAGCTCAGAAAAAAAAAAAAAAAAAAAAAAAGCTTTGAAGCAATGTCTTGAGAATAAAAAATATCAACGTCAAGATACCTGGAACGAAAATTTTAGCTGCCTCCTTCAGTGTACCTAACTCAGTAATGTCTTGGGCCTGTCAGAGTCGGAGTAAGCAATTTGAAGAGATGAAAAATGAAATGACACACTACTAATTAAAAAAAAAAAATCACATTCTTGAACTTTAGTATTAGGCTTTAACGTAATATATATCAATTAACAACGTTTAGAACAGCTTTGAGGATATTTATTACATTCGCGAAAATATCTTAATTTGACAAAATTAGGTTATATATCTTAGTATCTGATAAGGCAAGAGGAGTATTACATCCACAAACCTCTAAGAAGGTAATCTTAAGTGAATTAGATGGCCGGATAACAACGCCCACAACTTCGGAACTGTGTGACATTGGCACATAATAAACTGTCAAAATTCAACAAAACACAATAATTCACATGATAGATGAAATGAACAGCCAAAACCAAACATAAATATAGTTGAAGAAACCAGAAAAAGTCAACACAATAAAAGAAAATGAATATTCTTATCTAGAAGTTCCTTACTGTTAGAGGTTCTCCACACGAATGAATACAACTGCACAAGAAGCTAGAGTAGTAATCAACTAAAAAAAAATTAGCATTTTGAATCTCTCTATTATTGCTGATTACCTAGTTACAATGTCTTCCACCTAGCAAATGGAGATGCTAGAGTATTAATTTTTAAACTTGCAATACCAAGAAAATGACGTAGGCATTTACTATAATCTCTATTTGCCTCAATCTTATAACTAGTGATCATGAATACGGGAAGACATGTCGTAGAGAAAATTTTGTTTCAAGATTGACATAACTAGAAGGAGATATCAGTCCAAGTGTTGCAGAAGTCATTCTAAAAAGCAATGGCACGAATTCCATAACAACGAATGTACCGAACTTCTCTAATTAGCAATATGAAGTCTCACGGTTAATATTTCAAAAACATAATCAGCAACCACAGATACATATTAAATACTAGCAAACTCTATTCAACTGATTCTTTCTAATTGGAGTTGAAGTGAAAGAATTAGTCTCCATCACATGTAACATGAATAAATTGTTGTAAATATGTCATGTCCATAAAGAAATGGGGGCATCAGCAGTACACTAATATGCTAGTAATAACACCAGGACATTCGGATTCAACTAAAAAACGAAGCAAAATACGAGCAACTTTCGAGAACAAAAACTGAAATTTCAAACAAATATGGTCCATTGATAAAATATTATGAAAAAAAACACCAAGCTTAGGATCAACCAAGGAGTTGATGAGCAGAAGCTAAATCTCATAAATTAAATAGGGAAGGCCTTACCCATCAGGAGTAGCGAAACGCGCAGCATAAGCCCTCGGCTTAGCTTTATCTCCATAGAGGGACAGTCCAGCATTATAGTCCTACAAAACTCAGTAAACAAAGGATATGATGAAAAAAATCAGAGAAAAAATTTTGTTATCCAAAATGCAATCATACATATGATGAAAAAATCAGAGAAAAGTCAGATGCAACTTCTGATTTCTGGTTGTTTTCATATTCTTTTCACCGCAAAAGAAAAACATGCATTTTCTGCTGCAAATTTGCAATTTTCCATACTCACATTTTCCTACCATTGCTTCCACCATTTTAAAATTTTAAATTGACACATAAAATATTATTGACAGAATAAAAAATTTAAAAAGGGGAAGTAAAAAAGAAAGAAGAAGAAATGAAAGGAAACTGCAGACCTCTGGTTCGGTGATGTCTTCAAAATTGGGCGGGACTCGAATTGAGAAGCCATCTCCGTAGAAGCGGAACCAAGACTTGGTGTTGGCAATGCCCGAAAGAAAAGAGTTAGAAGAGTGAGGCGGCGGCGGCGGCGGTTGAGCTAGTGCTGCTGCAGCAGCAGAAGATAAGGCTACAACGGGAGAAGTGAGGATTAAACTTCTTCTTGAGAGAAGATGAGTAGCAGCATCAAGCAACAAGGGGATGGAGGAGTTAGGGTTAGGTTTTGATGGTGGGGAAGGAGAAGGAGAAGGAGAAGGAGAAGGAGAAGGAGTGAGAGAGATAGATAGCATGAACTTGGGCATGGCCATGGCCATTACAGCGGGAGAAGAGAAGAAGAAGAACAATGTGGATCAGATTCATATTTTACTCCATTAAATTAAATGCTCCACGTAATCTATTTATACTTGCTTTCCACATCATTTTTTCCCCACATCATTTTTATTAAAATTAAAATAGTACTTCCTTCAAAAAAATATAGGAGTATTAAAATAGTACTACTACTATTGTTTTCATACCTTTTACGTTGAAAGACTCGAAAGAGTAAATAAATAAGTAAATTTAATAATCTTTTAACATAAATCATAAAATTGTTGGTATTTTTAATGGTATTTTTTCGATTTTTCAATCAGTATTTTGGTCACCCCTAAGTTGAAGCATACCTTTAATTTTATCTTTTGACAAAATATATGATTAATGTGTTTACTTTGATGGAAATATTTTTATTGGAAAATGATAGATAAAAAAAAATTAGAAAATATTAACATTCCATCCTTTTCTTATCACATGTTTACTAGCATAAAAAAGAAAATTATCACATGGTCCCCTACCCCTTTTCTATTTTTATGCCTTTTATCCATTGAAAAATATTTTCACACAAAAAACTAAGGATAATATTATCCAACATTGAGAGAAAAAGAGTGAAAAGGGTTGTCCGAGAAAAATTTGTAATCCGCCCAAAGAAAATTTTCCATCACAGTAAACATGTGAAAATGATGGAAAATGGGTGAAAATTTTCCTTTTCCTTTTCTATCAAAGCAAACCCTTATTTGATAAAATACTAGTAGCACTATATAAATTTAGTAGTTTGTCCTTTATTTTCTAACTGATTTTCCAAATTATAACATATTTCCAAATTAAAATTGCAAGAATTTAGAGTATGCAGCAGCTCAATATGAAGATAGATTGACAAATGAAAATACACGATCCTTTATTTCCTTTACAATATTTGCAGCAGCATTTCAAAACTCGAGAGTTTGCATCCAAAAAAACTACCACCACCGGCCCTCCCTATTCTCCACACACACTATTGATCAATGTAAGCATTTTCCTCATACATCACCGTGGCTATGAAATGGAGAGTTGTGACTGCTGGTGGAGTCCCGATGCCACGTGTCCTGAACCTGCACCGCGAACTGCAAGTTCCACATGACGTCCTCCACAGACGGTCTCTCCGGTGCCTCCTTCGACAGACATCTCAAACACAGCTCAATCAGAGTCTTAAGCGATTCGTCCGAGCATTCCTTGTGCACTGCCGGATCCTCTATGCTTCTCCGACCCATGGCATCCGTCGTGTTAGGCTCACTGATAGCTGTCGGATAATCATCATCATCATCATTGAGTGTTTAGAATAATGATGTGGAAAATGTGATAGAAACAGTCACTTACAATATCCTTGGAAACATTGACATCATTGATGGTGTTTATTGCTCTTCCAACGATCATTTCGAGTAGAATCACTCCAAAGTCGTAGACGTCGTTTTTCTCCTCACAATTCAACCTATATGATCCACGGAAACAACTTTTTTGATGATATTAAGGAAAGTACAACCTCTATAAATTAATACAGTCAGCACTAGAAAGAATATTTATCTTATAGAGATTATTAATTTATCGAGCTTTAATCTTATAGAGGTTATTAATTTATTGACATTAGTTTGAAGAGGTTCTACTGTAGAAGTGTTCTTACATTGATCCGAACTTTTGCTTTGATCCGTAGGGCAAGACTTCGACTTCGTCCTAATCAAAACAACGAAATATAGCTCTCAATGAGACGAATTAGAACATAAAAAGATTCTCAAACAAGGAACACAAGTGTTCACTTACTGATCTCCTATTCTCTGTTAACAAAGGTAGGTTGAATTGGTTGATCTTGACATGGATGTTGTGATCGAGCAGAATATCTGTAATCTTGAGACGGTTTGAGTACACGCCTGGTACTATCCCCGTGTGGAGAAACAGAATACCTCTCGCCACTCCAATGCCGGCTGCTATTCTCTGTGTCCACGTGAATTTCTGCCTCGATTGTCCATCTGTTGAACTAAATATACGTCAAATAGTCTAAACACTCGAGCATTTATCTATTTTGTCGTAAATATTGTGTTCGAATCAAGAATGTGGTGGTGGTGGATGTGTATCAACAATGCAGAGAAGATAAGCTAGCTGAATGGTTGTTTATTTTGTACCTGATATATACTTCCGGAGAGTTCCATTTGGGACAAACTCAGAGACGAGAAGGATCCGGGCGACGCTTGAATCATCTTGGTGGCACTCGAAGCAGTGGCCAATTGCACTAACCAGATGGGAATGCCTGAGTTTGGAATACAACTCAAGCTGATGTGTGTAAGTGTGTGTACTGTGTTTTCTTTTCACTTTCAAACTTCTTATGGCAATGGCAGTCCCATCCTTTGTAAACCTAGTCCCATTAAACCATATTTTTGTTTTAACATTCCAAATTATGCAAGAACTAGCGTATAAAGTTATATTAATAAAAAATTAATAAAATTATTACATAGTACTAATATGTAGATTAAGAAAATATTATTCGTTAATTATTTTAAGGTTAAATCATTCGATTATGCAATCTATTAAACTCTTTTAGAATTTATATGTCTTTGAACACATCTCAAATTCAATAAAAAAATAATTTTACACATGTTTACGTCTCAAACCCATATAGTTATGTCTGTTAAAAATTATAATCTAATAAATTTCCATTCTTTTCGATACTTTTCAAAGCTCTATTTTTCTACAAAACTGATGTGAGCAAAAATATATTTGTCTGTCAAAGAAAAGTGACTCTTAAGTTGTATCTTTTAGCTTTTTATGAAGAGAAAAAGACAGGTTAATGAGTGGATAGTGAGAGAAAGAATATAGATAGCCAATAATAATATAGGGGTTAAGATTGTCTATAAGATGAAAGTGACCATAAATATCCTACATATTATTAGTTCAACATAAGATTAAGAAAAAAAAATTGAACCACCGCTTCACAATCATCTCGTCTACCCTGACGGTTCCGGGTCATAATCGACCCTTTAACCACGGTTTTGATTTATCAGTGCATAATTTATAAAACTCGTTTAGAATTAATATAGTCCCAAAACTAAAAAAAATTGATTGTACTATTCATTCTCGTCTTAATTGTATAGTACTAATATTTTCTAATTACGATCATAAATTACGCAAAGTTGGAAACCCAACTAAAAATAAAGTAAAAATTAGTTCATAGATGACGATTCTAGATTATTTTTTTATCAAATTAAATAAAAATTTAATTTAGCCAACCAATAAATTAGTCAAATTATTAGTGAACCATTTATTCGGCTAACTAATAAATTAGTGCCCTACAAAAATAATTATCTATTTAAAATCGATTATTTTATATTTAAAAATTGAAAAATTTGAAAATTTAGATAAATAGAAATGGAGGATTAAGAGGAGTGACACGTAGGATTTTTTCAAAGTAAGAATAATTTTTATAGTAATATATATATATATATATATATATATATATATATATATATATACTCCCTCCGTTCGTCAAAAGTTGTCCACTTTGTTCTGGACACGGAGTTTAAGAAAGTTGATAAAGTGAAAGTTAGTAGGGTAAAAGTTAGAAAGTAGGGGTAGTAGATAATGACAAAAAAATAGTAGTATTGACAAAAAAGAGGTGGTATTGACAAAAAAGTAAGAATAAAGTTGTTGGGATGATAAAAAGGTAGGAATAAAGTTGATGTAAGGTGGGGTCCTTAATGACAAAGGGTAGTAATATTTGGAAAGTAGAGAGGATAGTGTAGTACGAAAAGGTAAAGTGGACATATTTTGGTGAACATGGTTACTGTTCAAAAGTGGACAGGTTTTGATGAACGGAGGGAGTAATATAATATAATATAATACTATATATAATAAAATGATGATAATGATAATGATCACCTGGGATAAATTTATACGAAAATTCATTCTAAAAAAAATCTCAAATCATTCCATATTTAATTTAATATATATTAATATAATATAATATAATATAATATGATAAATAATGATTTTTGATCGTGATAAGATTTTGTTTCCATGCCATATATAATATAGAATATAAATATGATAAATATAAATTTTAAATTCAGAAAATTTGAGAATTTAGATAAATGAGAATGAAGGAATATGAGGGGTGCCACATAGGTGTTTTTTTTTTTTTTTTTTTTTATGTAGAGTCATTTTCGTTTATATAATAATAATAGATAGAACTAACCAAATTAATACAAGAATTGATTTGTCAAAGTTTTCTTTTCCAATTTTTTTTTTTTAAATTTCCAAACTTTTTTCGCATCTTTTTTTTTGTTTACCTCTTCGTTTTTTTGTTTGCCGCTTCTTCTTTGGTCAAGATTCGAGCGAGAGGATTCAAAGGCCTCAGAACGGGCCGTATAAATTTAAATTGTTGCTCGACAATTATTCTTATATTAGTCGAAATGAAGGCGGAGCCGCAAAATCGGAGCAGTATAAGTTGTCATGTTCAAAAGTAGCCATTGTCGTGACGAAATGTTATGATTGTGAAAATTTGGTACTTAACACTTATGACTATATTAGTGTCAAAAGTACTAACAGAAAACACAAAAAAAATACTGATAATTTGATACTTTGACACTAATGACAATATTAGTGCCAAAAGTGCCAACAAAATAAAACACAAAGAAAAATAAGTAATTTGGTACTTTGGCACTGATAATCATATTAAGGCCAACAATGCCAACATAAAGCACAAAGAAAAATACAAGTAATTTGGTACTTTGACACTAATGACTATAGTAGTGGCAACAGAAAGAAAGAAAAACTAAGTAATTTGGTAGTTTGATACTAATGACCATATTAGCACCAAAAGTGCCCGACTCCTTGTACCAAAATCCGACCCAACCCGCGCCCTAACCCGACCGGTCGCTCTTCATTAAGGGTATTTTTATCCCATATTTAAAAAGATGGCTTAAATTTATGTTTTGAAAGAGGGTGAGCTAAAATTTGTATTTCATTGCTTAATATGGCTATATTAAAAGTTAACTCTTCAAAAATTTGAGAATTTAGATAAATAGAATGGAGGATTAAGAGGGGTGCCATTTGGATTTTATCGAAACAAAAATCATTTTAATTTTAGAAATATAATAATGATTCAGTCCATTTGGCTTAATCAAAGTAGCCTAATAATCAGAAAAAAATTATTATTATTATTATTAAATTTTTATGTTATGGGACCCGCAATTATTTATATTCGATTCGCAGTGGATAAACCTCCGTACTTTGTGCAGTAACCTACAAATCACACAGAACAGATAAATCACACTTTTTAATTATAAGTGTGATAGACTCGACTTATAAAAATGTTTCATGAGATTCGAACATAAGAGCGAAATCCAATTTTAGCACTAGGCAATTCCAAAGGGAATAGGTTATGATATTCTTCATTATTTTCTTTTTGAGAAAGTTTATACTAATATTTTGATTAAATAAAAAACATTTCAAGAAAGCACGCATGCGTCACGTGCAAATATCTCTGCAGGCAAACAAAAAACGCCTCCTTGGCCTTGGCGCGCAAGAACTCGAAACGATAAACCCAGGGTTTTACAAATTCACAATTAATTTCATTTCATTTCCGACGAAGCCACTCTCTTCCTTCCCCATGGAATGAACCCTATTCAGACCCCCAACGCAACCCGCCGCAGTGCACATGGCTTTCGCCGCCGGACTCCGTTTGCTCCGCTCTCACCCGCTCTCCTTCTCCGCCGTCGCGCCGCCTCGCCTGCTACTCGCTCGACGCGCCTCCGAGCACCGCTTTCTCTCCGCGGCGAGCCCCTACCAGCGCCGGAGGCTGTTCGCGGCGAAGGCTTCCTCGAGGCGGGTGGAGGAGGATTTGGAGGAGAATGGGAGTGCTGTTGCCGTGAGGGACGACGGTGGAGGTGGTGGTGATGGACGCGAAGGTCGGATTATGGTTACGGAGCTGCACAAGGAGGCAACTGAAGCGTACATTTCGTATGCGATGTCTGTGCTGCTGGGCCGATCTCTTCCCGATATTAGAGACGGGCTCAAGCCCGTTCATCGCAGAATCTTGTGAGTTGGTTTTACAATTCTGCATAATTTGACGGAATCCCGGTGTTCTGATAAATGTCATTACTTATTTAATCGACTTGAATCCGAGCTAAGGTTCATTTGGTGACGAGTATACTTGACATGTTATATTGCACACGCATCATGAATTTAATTGCCGAGACAATATTTAGCTATTAATATGAATAATTGCTTTCGACCTTTTGCTCTCTTTTTCTGTTGCTTCAATGGTGGATTACACACAAAAAATGAATGAAGGTAGTTACAATTGGTACCTTTGCATGCAGTGCAAACAATTTGAAGGTTTCAATGCTGTAGTACCTTTGCACGATCCCTGGCGATAGAGTTCATATTGGTTTACTAGGTTAATTTCACTCTACCGTGTTGTTGCTACTTCTCTGTGCACTATCTTATATCATAGCTTAAGCTTTCATTGGCTATTCGAATTATGAAAACCATGCGACATTCTTGGCTTGTTGAGCTGGAGCCTATATTCTGTCTGGCTTGTTGATGTATTTGTTACCTGCAGCTTTGGCATTTCTTTGTATTTTTTGAAGTATTATGCATTGTATTTGTACTGATTAAACTGCCTTCTCTGACGGGAGTATTTTGTATGCATTAACAGATACGCAATGCACGAATTGGGCTTAGCATCAAGAAAACCTCACAAGAAGTGTGCTAGAGTAGTTGGTGAGGTTGTATTTTGGTCTATACGTATTTTTTCGTGTGACATGAAAATTCTTGATGTGTCGATCACTGTCGTTGTGTTTTATGCATTGTACCATTACCATCCTTAAATACCACTGTCCCGTCCTGAAATATGTTCTATCTCCGTCTTTTATTTCTATGTTTTATCTTGATTCTTTCTTCTTCTTCTACTTATAGTTTTTATTCTGCATGGTCCAATGCAGGTTCTAGGAAAGTTCCATCCACACGGAGACACTGCCGTCTATGATTCATTGGTTCGAATGGCTCAGGTACCTTTCGGATTTAAGGGCTTTCCAATCCTTTCAAAAGATGAAGTAACTGCAAAGTTAATTAACATGCATATGCTAAAGGAAGCTTGATTTTCTACTATATCATAAAGTTATAGCTTGATGTTTTTATTTCATTATAGTTTATTCTCTTAGAAGGCATTGGCATAAAGACCACAGAAGTCAAAGTGATCATTGTATTGTTTGATTTACCTTATAGCAAGTGTTAATAACAAAAAATGCACTACGAGTTTCTGAATATAATGCCTGTTTTTATTTATATATTCTACAAAGTTTCTATTTTCCTAGTTTGATGAGTAGAAATGTGCTACCTAAATATGGCTAATCATATTACTAAGGGATATGGATCTAACTTTTTGTCAACTTGTTTTGAACATCTGTGTGTGCTCTCTACAAGCTTGGCCTGTTGATGGAGTGTAGATAAGTATTAGCACAGCCATGTAAGACCAATCAGATCCATATGATTGTCTCATCTTTCACTTATCTCTTTTGACATGCATCTTAGGATTTTTCCTTGCGCTCTCCACTCATTCGTGGGCATGGGAACTTTGGCTCTATTGATGCGGATCCTCCTGCAGCAATGCGATACACAGAGTGCAGATTGGAGGTAGATGACAGTGAATTTTTTCTGGAGTCTCATTGGGCTCCACTTTATAGGTATCATTCCTTGTCTACGACTCGAATGTTAACTGATGGGCACCGGTATGCTGTTGTTATTCTTTCAGGCACTCACGGAGGCCATGTTATTGGCAGATTTAGAGCAAGATACGGTGTGTTTTCGTTTTGATATTGTTCTATGGTTTCAGAGATTGTATTTTATTTTTGTCCTCGCTTCTCAATTGACATGTATCATATGCTGTAGGTTGATTTTGTTCCAAACTTCGATAACTCACAAAAAGAACCATCTCTGCTTCCTGCTCGCATCCCCAACTTGCTACTGAATGGTGCTTCAGGGATTGCGGTATCCAACTGAATCTAGCGGAAATGCTTTTGCCTGGCTCTTGATGTTTTCATTTGCTTGGCTGCTTTGGGTCTATTATCACTTCATCTATATATAATGCATCTTATGTTTGCTTCCTCCCATCCTCAGGTTGGAATGGCAACAAGTATTCCACCACATAATCTTGGGGAGTTGGTAGATGCACTTTCGGTGCTAATTCACAATCCTGATGCAACGGTATTGTTTTGACCAGTCAAGCATTATTTTCTTATGAACCTTTTCATGGTATCTTCTGAATCGTGAAACTTGTAACTAAATTTAAGCTTGCCTTGTGATCTTCTTTCCCATCTTTTATGGTTATTCCCCGATTCGTTCTGAGGCAGTTATTATTCTTTTATCCATTAAGAGTGTTGCTTCTTAATTTGCTTATTGATACCTAGTTGGAGCAGGGCGTTGAAATCAGTTCTCCATCTTGGTTTGGAAGTAAACTGCTTAATCCCTTTTCCAATCGTCAAGTTTTAGAAAAATAAAATCATCAAACAGTATGTAGAACATTTCACTGTCCAAGTTGTGTATCTTTGACACATGATCTAGTCTGAACTTCACCAGTTGACCATGGACTTTTTATTTTTCTTCAACTCTTAACCAATCTTTATTTTTGTCAATCTATGTGGCATTACAAGATTTGTGCATTTGACATAATTATAAATAGTGGATCATGTATGCTGCGGAAATCATCTTAGTGCTTGTTCTCTCATCATTATTTTTCATGGTTGTGATTAATGAGTAAATTTATATGTTATGTTCCACCACCATTGATGTTTCTAGTAAGTTTCATGGACATGTGTTTTTGTAACAGTTGCGAGAATTGCTCGAGTACATGCCCGGGCCTGACTTCCCAACTGGAGGAATAATAATGGGCAATATTGGGTAGGTATAGCATAGCCACCTTCTTGCTACATACAAAACAAGTTGAACTCTTCTGCATGCTTTTTAAACACCGCACACAGTTTAGGAAATATGTGAAGTTTACTTTATTGATAATTTGGTGGCTTTATACCCAAAGATTCCCTTAAATTGTTGTAAATAGATTCGTCTATAATTTGATAATGTAGATGGAATGAGTAACACTTACTGATGAATTAATTCTTCACATAACTGGAAGGAAGTTGGTGTGCTTTTGGCAGTTGAATGTATCTCCAATAAGTGCATAAATTGATTTAATAGGTGGGTGGAGTTTCTGGCAGAACGGAAAATAAGAAGATTAAAGTAAAATACTGTGCTAAGATGCTGTGGAGGCCCATTTGTCTCTCTTGTGTGTATTCTGGAATCACTGTTTTGTGATCATCATGATAACCCCTTTCTGCATTTTCATTCTGACTGTAT
The DNA here is from genome assembly GCA_029490685.1 of Schizonepeta tenuifolia. Classification (NCBI taxonomy): domain Eukaryota; kingdom Viridiplantae; phylum Streptophyta; class Magnoliopsida; order Lamiales; family Lamiaceae; genus Schizonepeta; species Schizonepeta tenuifolia. The sequence goes on along the minus strand of CM055960.1, from coordinate 65,212,943 downwards.
TTGAGTTATCCAAAAAGACTATTTGGTTATTTAATCAAATACAATGTGCTATGAAATTATTTTTACATTTTGTTTATCCTTGAAGTATTTTGGATGCATATTGAACTGGACGAGGACGGGTGGTGATCAGAGGCAAGACTGATGTCGAGTTACTGGATGCCAGGAGCAAGCGCTCAGCAATTATAATAAAAGAGGTTTCATCTTTATCTCCTTATATTCAGTCATAACTTATTATTTTGATGTTTTCATTTATGTTATAGATATTTGTAATTTTTTTTTTTTTTAATTCAAGTTTTTTGCTCTGAAACAGATTCCGTATCAGACCAACAAAGCATCCCTTGTTGAGAAAATTGCTGAACTTTTGGAAAACAAGGTATATAATTAATTAATGTGGGCCATTAATGTTTTTAAATACACAGTCATTTACTGAATTGTGTACGTAGGTAGTACTTAATATGTGGGCGTGCTCTGTTATTCCATATCTAATGAATATGTTCTTTTCGTTCATACTCTTTTTGGGTGGTGGGGAGAGGTAGAGGGAGCTTGCCATCAGATTGTTCTTCTTTTCTTCAGTTTATCTCAAGTAGAATTTTATCATCCCGTTTTAACCTTTACGCTTGTAACGCTTCACAAAATCCTTTTTTTCGCTAATTTTCCTTAGCATGTAAATCTGTCTGGAAGGTTTTAAGTGCAACTTTTAGAGATACCTCTTTCTATATTATTCTGCACATGATCGTCTGTAAACCATTAGGCAGTAATACAAAGACTCATCTATCACTCACTCAAACTCTACTGGTGCGTTAGGATTTGTTCTCAGTCAGATTTGAGGAAGACTTGCTTTTCTTCATAGTAACAAGCAGTGCCTTTTTTGACACACACATTTCCGTTTTTATTTCGATACAAGAGTCTACTTTCAGTTCCATAGCTACCATAGCTGGACTCTAGCTACACAGCAATCGGAAATATCCAGATAAAAATGTTGGGACAATTTACTTCATGTGGAAGTGATTTATACAATACTAAATGTTTGCGAAGTCTTGTAATGATGTCTCTCTGTTACTTATGACACAAAATATATTTATAGGTAGATTATCTGGATAAGAGATCTGTGTAGTGTTGGGTTCTCTTATCCAGAGATCTCTTATCCAGATATCTTATCCAGATATATTAAATTGCTAAAATACTATAACAGTCTTGAGTTTTCTCAGTTGTGCAATGAAAGTAAAGTGGCTATCTGCTTTTTCGGACTTCTTTAATATCTTACATTCTTCTATATGATTGTTTGTGAGGTTATTGCTCTACTTGTATTATCTGTTATAACCCTTTCCTTTTCTATTAGAGTTTGGAGGGAATAAGTGATATACGCGATGAGAGTGATCGAACCGGGATGCGCATTGTTATTGAGGTAATCTTATACGAATTGGTCATGTTGAATTTATTTGAATATTCGAAGTCTAATCTAAATCTTAAACGATGTATACATCTTCTGGGTTATGGTTCATTTTTATTTCTATGTTTTGATTTTTCTTGTTTTTCCATCTTCATCAGCTCAAGAGAGGATCAAATCCCGCCATTGTCTTGAATAATCTATATCGTCTCACAGCTCTGGAGTCAGCATTTAGCTGCAACATGGTGGGGTGAGTTGTTTTAAGACCAAGCATTTTATATATTTATAAGATGGTCATAAAATTCTTATATTTAAGCCTGTCCCTCCGTCCCGTCGAATACGGCCTAGTTCATATGGGTACGGAGACTAAGAAAAAGGATATTAAATATAAAGAGAGTGTTTAGTGTAGTGTGAATGCAATATTTTATAATGCTAATTAAGTTACAGATGGGATGGTTGAGTGTGTAGTGGTAGTAGGTTAGTAGGGTTTAGATGGGATGGTTGAGTGTGTAGTGGTAGTAGGTTAGTAGGGTTTAGATGGGATGGTGGGTCATGTATATACACTAATTGTTTCCTTTAAAGAAAACAGGCCAAGCATAGTGGGACGTCCCAAAATGGAAAACATGCCGTATTCAGTGGGACAGAGGGAGTCAAATATTATGAGTTTTTGTGTTGATTGCAGAAAGATAAAATCTAATAAGTTTTTGTGCTAATATTAGTGGTTGTCTTCTCAGTACTATATGTCTATATCTACATCTTGAATATTGGGATGAAACATATCATTCTTCTATTGTCCTTTTAATCATGGGTAAAATCTTCTTTTCTTTTCCGGGTCCATTCTTACTTTTTGTTTCTCATCCCAGCATTCTGGATGGCCAACCGAAGCTAATGGGGTTGAAGGACTTGCTTCAGGTGAATAACTCTTACCACATGTATTATTGTCTCATGGATGAACCTGAGACAATATTTACTGCTTGGCTATCTTGATTGTAAGGATTAATCTGTTAAGCAATTGTACAAAAAACGAGTTGCATGACTAGATTAATTCAATCATGATGAGCATTTTATAGAGTAAAAAACAGCTGTTAAATGTATTCTGGCACTGAGGTTATTCCTATTTGTTCCGTACTTTATCTTGTGCAGGCATTTTTAGATTTTAGGTGCTCCGTGGTCGAAAGGCGTGCAAAATTTAAACTAAGTCAAGCACAAGATCGGTATCACATTGTGGAGGTAGGCTATCAATTCCAGAGAGCTATTTACTGCAGACATATGAAACATATATTCTTTCTTAATTTCTTCTGGGCCCATTTTCTGAATTGTAAATTAATAAAAAATGAAAACATTAGTTGTGGTATTCAATTGAAATGAGAATCATATTATCTTTGTAGTTGTGCCTTTCTAAGTTGCTAATTTATTTTCCCTTGCTTCGGGGTTTCTGTATCTAAGGGCATTATAATTGGACTTGAAAATCTGGACAGTATCATCGACTTGATCAGGGAAGCTTCTAATCATGCAGCTGCAGCTACTAATTTAAGAAAAGGCAAGTTGTAATTTTTTAATTGGTGTTTGCTATAACCTGTCTCTATATTACTCTACAATAATGAAGTAGACATGATTATGACTGAAGCATTAGTAATGGCTGCTTTCATGCTCATAAGGTTCAATGTACATATTTGTTAAAGAGTTTATTTGTATTTATGTTTCTTTGTATATATACTACTTATATAGGTAGACTTATATGGTAGGCAGATCCTACTATTTTAGGTATAGATTACAACCTAGTCCCTACTCCCTTTGTACATATAGGGGTCTTTCTATTTCTATTTGTATTACATGTACATGATATATTTTCTCCAAGAATGCTTTTATTATATTATCTTTTACAATATTGATATGGTATATTGTAGAAAATTATGGTTGTTGCCCTTTGCCTATGTTGGGTCTCATCTGATTCATCCAAGGTAGACCTGTCCGCTTGCTTTATGCTTTAAGTGGAAGATTAATTTAAGGATTACTCAAGATTATGTATTTCAGAATTTTGTTTATTCGAGAATTACTAAAACATGTCTAAAGGTTGCTCCAAATTTGACATACTTCCCTGCCTGAGACTTTTCAACTCATGGTTTATAGTATAAGTAATAATACTCTAGATTAGGTCCTCCAATCCAATGAATTAACTTTTAAATGTTAATGTTATATTTCACTATATCAACATATCTTTATACTCTTTTAGCACCACATATTAAAGTTGCTTTTTTTTTAAGAGCAAAAAGTCAAAATAGCCATTCCTAAAAATAAAAGATAAATTTCGTCACTTTGAAAAAAAAGTTGTCCAAATACCCTTTTGTTTTCTTTTATGATTTTTCTACTCTTATAGGTATACAAGAAAGCTAACATTAATTTGAATCATACACGAAGACTAAACTTCATGTATGAATTTCCGGCGAAAAATTTCCTGTGGTCGTCTTCTCCAGCGAAAAATTTCCGGCGGTCGTCTTCTCCGGCGACGGCGGTCTTCTTCTTGTATGCATTTTTTTTTTCTTGTATGAGATTGTTCTTATATGTGTGTATGCATTCGTGTATACGTGTATCCATTCGTGTATGAGATCGTTCTTCTATGCGTTTTTTTCTTGTACGAGATATGCATTCGTGCATGTTTTTTTCTTCGTGTATATTGCATACACGAAAACTAATCTTCATGTATGATTTAAATTTGAAATTTTTGGCGGAAAAAATTTTCGTGTATGATGCATACATGAATGTTAGTCTTCGTGTATGATGCATACACGAAGATTAGTTTTCATGTATGATGCATACATGAAGCTAGGCTTCGTGTATGATTCAAATTTTCGCCAGATTTTTTTGCCGGAAAACTTTCGTCAGAATTTTTTGGCCGGAAATTTCTTGTATGATTCAAATTAAAGTTAGTCTTCTTGTATACTCATTAAGGGTATTTATGTCATTTCATCAACTAAAAGGCTATTCTACAACTTTTAAAATGTGAGTGACATTTTAACATTTTTTGCTAGAAAAAGGGCTATTTTGCACTATTACCTCTTTTGTTAATGTACATGGATATTAATTCAATCTCATTCCCAGGGTATTACATAATTAACTCTTATCTTATTGAATTGAATTTGACCTCTTCTCATTTACCATGTTATTGGTTTATTGAGACATCTTTGGGCTTCAAATACCATTAACGTGTGTGCATCAGTTTAAGTTTATCTGTTTTATTAATCAGAAACTGTGCTATTCATTGCAGAGTTCAACTTGAGTGACAAGCAAGCTGAAGCTATAATGGATATAAGCCTCAAAAAGCTAACATCTCTAGAGGTTTTTTTGTATACTGTGACATCTATATGTGTTCCATGGTTGCAGGCATTCCTGACACATTGATCTCGTTATATTCTGTAGAAAAACAAATTTATTGATGAGGGGAAATCACTGTCTGGGCAAATTACAAAGCTAAAGGAGCTTCTTTCAAGCAAAAAGTTGATACTTGAGGTAATTTTCTGATGAACCTTAGACGTTATTTTATCTGTTGAGTCTTTTTGTTATGATGTTTATAAATTCTGAATCATATACTCATCTTTTCGTTCCTTCATCAACCATTGTTAAAATGTGACTACTGACTTAATTTACTTGTGAAGGTCAGTCATATAGCTGATTGCATATTGTTTATCTTATTGGTAATTTAATTTGTTCTATATTATAGATAATAGAAGCGGAAGCAAATGAGATAAAGAACAAGTTTTCTACTCCTAGGCGCTCAATGCTGGAGGACACCGAGAGTGGTCAACTAGAGGACATGGATGTTATACCCAACGAAGAAATTCTACTGGTATGTAAAATATATGCTCTATTTTTTTTAACCATCATTTAATTAATTAGAAATTAACAACGTATTGATTGATCACTAATTAAAACAAAAATCACATTCTTGAACTATAGTATTAGGTTTTTACGTAATATATATCATTTAACAACGTTTAGAACAGCTTTGAGGATATTTATTACATTTGCGAAAATATCTTAATTTGACAAAATTAGGTTATATATCTTAGTATCTGATAGGGCAAGAGGAGTATTACATCCACAAACCTCTAAGAAGGTAATCTTAAGTGAATTAGATGGCCGGATAACAACGCCCACAACTTCGGAACTGTGTGACATTGGATCATAATAAACTGTCAAAATTCAACAAAACACAATAATTCACATGATAGATGAAATGAACAGCCAAACCCAAACATAAATATAGTTGAAGAAACCAGAAAAAGTCAACACAATAAAAGAAAATGAATATTCTTATCTAGAAGTTCCTTACTGTTAGAGGTTCTCCACACGAATGAATACAACTGCACAAGAAGCTAGAGTAGTAATCAACTAAAAAAAAGTTAGCATTTTGAATCTCTCTATTATTGCTGATTACCTAGTTACAATGTCTTCCACCTAGCAAATGGAGATGCTAGAGTATTAATTTTTAAACTTGCAATGCCAAGAAAATGACGTAGGCATTTACTATAATCTCTATTTGCCTCAATCTTATAACTAGTGATCATGAATACGGGAAGACATGTCGTAGAGAAAATTTTGTTTCAAGATTGACATAACTAGAAGGAGATATCAGTCCAAGTGTTGCATAAATCATTCTAAAAAGCAATGGCACGAATTCCATAACAACGAATGTACCGAACTCCTCTAATTAGCAATATGAAGTCTCACGGTTAATAGTTCAAAAACTTAATCAGCAACCACAGATACATACTATTAAATACTACCAAACTCTATTCAACTGATTCTTTCTAATTGGAGTTGAAAAGAAAGAATTAGATTCCATCCAATCTAATACATGAATAAATAGTCGTAAGTCATAACATTTCCATAAAGGGATGGGGGCATCAGCAGCACACTAATGTGCTAGTAATAACACTATGACATTCAGATTCAACAAAACACGCGAAGCATAATGCGAGCAACCCTCGAGAACAAAAACTGAAATTTCAAACATATATGGTACATTGATAAAAATATTATGACAAAAGACACCAATCTTATGATCAACCATAAACACAAGGAGTTGATGAGCAGAAGCTAAATCTCATAAATTAAATAGGGAAGGCCTTACACATCAGGGGTAGTGAAACGCACAGCATAAGCCTTCGGCTTAGCTTTATCTCCACAGAGGGACAATCCAGCATTATAGTCCTACAAAACTCAGTAAAGAAATCACTCAAAGGATGAAAATAATCAGAGAAAAAATCCTACTATCCAAAATGCAATCACATATGATGAAAAAACCAGATGCAACTTCTGATTTCTGGGAATGTGATTTGATTTGTTTTTAAAATTATTTTCACCGTAAAAACATGCATTTTCAGCTGCAAATTTGCCATTTTCCATACTCACATTTTCCTCGACCATCGCTTCCACGAGTCAAAATTTTAAATTGACACATAAAATATTATTGCCAAAATCAAAGGGAAGAAAAAGAAGAAGAAATGAAAGTAAAATGCAGTCCTCTGGTTCCGTGATGTCTTCAAAATTGGGCGGGACCCGAAAGCGGAACCAAGACTTGGTGTTGGCAATGCCCGAAAGAAAAGAGTTAGAAGAGTGAGGAGGCGGCGGTTGAGCTAGAGCTGCTGCAACAGCAGCTGATGAGGATTAAAAACTTCTTTTTGAGAGAAGATGAGTAGCAGCATCAAGCAACAAGGGGATGGAGGAGTTAGGGTTAGGTTTTGATGGTGGGGAAGGAGAAGGAGAAGGAGAAGGAGGAGTGAGAGAGATAGATAGCATGAACTTGGGCATGGCCATGGCCATTACAGCGGGAGAAGAGAAGAAGAAGAACAATGTGGATCAGATTCATATTTTACTCCATTAGATTAAATATGCTCCACGTAATCTATTTATACTTTCCACATCGTTTTTATTCAAATATTATATATACACTAGTAGAGAGATACTTGCGTCGTATAACCTCTTGTTTAAGATAATTAATATATTACAAATATATTTGCAAATAAAAAAAGTTGTAATATAGTATATTATTAATTTTGATTATTAACTTCAATAATTATTCGTAAGTAGGTACAAATAGGAATGATAATGGATCTGGTAGCTTCCACCAATCATTTTTCAAATTCAAATTTGTTTAAATTATTTCTACTAATACTCATTCTAAATCCGATTATAAAATAATTTTATTATTCATATCAACTCTAGATCTATTTGATCCGATGGTTATATGCTAAATGAACATTACATAAAAATAAACAATAACAATAAATAATAGAAGTACATAATTAATATATAAACAATTAACATAATTTTTGTTACAATATAAATAAGTATTGAGAAAATTTAACATAAATCAATCTATAACTTCGTCATCTGATTATGCATGACCAACAGACCTTTATATATTTTTTTAATCTTACAAGTAAAATTAATAAAAAGAGGGAAAAGTAATGATCCTATTCATTTCGATCTCTTTTGTCATTTCCTTCCAAATTATAGCATATTTTATTAGAAAACAAGTTGATGTTAATATTTTTTACCTAGTATTGGAAATTAGAAATAAATTAAAGGAATTCTTTTTTCGGCCGTCCACAATAAGTGTGGTCTAGCCAAAAATGAACATCAACTTTTACCTTTTTATCCTTAAGATACTCTATTTACTAAATTATCTTTAGTTGACTCATTCTTCACCACAAATTTTACAATAACTGTGGATCTCATTCTCCACTTACAATACTATTCCTTCCCCACTCGACATTTGTTAAAACCTGTGTCGCTCCCTCCGAACCACACTTATCGTGGACGAAGGGAGTATATATTTAATCTCTTTAATGTTTCTCGTATCTACATCGTTAAATAATTTTTAATACATAGTGATAAGGGGTATAACAATTTTTAAGTGTTCCAAGTATTAAGTTTTAATTTTCATACTTTTTTTCGTTATCTCTATTTTTTTTTTCAAGTCTAGTATATATTTATATATATATTTAATTTACATTATATTTACATATATTCATAATTATTTAAATTAAACTTTAATTAGTTTAGTGTATGACAATGATAAGATGAAAAATTAATTGTCATGTACTATTTTAACTTTAATTTGGTTGAGATTGTATTTACCAATAAATATAAATTTAATTACATTAAAATCACATTTTTACACCAAATTATAAATTCATTTTTATCGTCTTCTATGAGATGCTTTTAAAGTTATGAAATTAATTTATCAATCATTTAATTTATAGACTTCCTTCATGAGCCATAGTGGCTACAAAAACTTCATAATTTCGGTAAGAAAAATAATTTATAAGTGTAGATGTTAAAAAGAAAAATATTTTTATTTGTGAAAATATTTATCAAAGATTAATATGCTAGTGTTTATATGTGAGAAGCTACGTAGATAATCTCTTTACTATTCAAAACGGCTAAATTGCTTACAAATTTCTAAGAACTCATTTTGAATTATGAGATCACCACCCTCTTCAATATGAGGTGACAGAGGGAATGTAGCCCGTATCAAAATTTTATTTTAAGTTTTATATTATTTTTATTTTAATACTTGAGAAATTCTGATAAAGATTTTCAATTTTTCAAATTATGCAAAATCAAAGCCCAATTGTTGAAGCACAATTACATCAACCATGCTCGATTTCGTTCAGTTTTATGGTGCAGTATGATATTATGCTTTAAAGTTATGAAATTAATTTATCAACCATTGATTTCTTGACTCTGATAATAATAACCATGGGTGCAAACCTATAGGTATTTCATAATCAAATCAAATAGTAATAATTCTAAATGAAAAAATAAATTACACAAAAATATTAATTACAACGCAATAATGTAATCTCGAGCTATCAAAATATATGTGTCTTTTCTCTTTCATTTTTAAGTACAATAATTCTATTCGGACATACTATCTCTGGACATACGTGCTTGAAATAGGAAAAATATTATTCGATTGCCTTCAAAATTTCTTTCCTACTCACACCCCCTTCCGAAATATCGATCTCACGCACACCCGCTCCAAAATTTTACTCTCATCCACACCCAACTACTAAACTTGTGAATTTAAATTGGGATGAAGCTTTATAATTAAAATTTAAAAAGTATATGTTTATTAATAACCAAACTATCGTAACTGTGAAATTAATTTATTAGTTAAAATTTTTGTCAAATCCATATTTTTATCATCGTATGTCTGGACATAGTATGCCCAAATAACACTACCCTTTTAAGTAATAGAACATATAGGACTACATTATTAATTAATATATTAAGTCGAGTTATAATAGAAGTAGGGCTGCATTATTAAATTATAATAAAAAAAAGAGTTATAGTAGGGGTAGGATTATATTATTTATTTTATAATAAGTAGGATTGCATTATTAAATATATTATGTCGAGTTATAGTAGAAGTAGGACTGTATTATTAAATTATAATAAAAAAAAGAGTTATAGTAGGAGTAGGACTATATTATTTATGTTATAATATTTATAATGAATCTAATATAAATTTACACTATTACCTTTAAAATAAATATAATAATAAGGATATATTAATCAAATTAAATTTTGTAAGAATATGCACTTTTATAATAGTTATAGAATAGATATAGATATAGATTTATTAAGATTTAAACATTATCACATTATTGCACAGATTGAAAGTCGAATTGTTAACCAAACAACATAAAATCAACGGCATCAGTTATAACTTTTTACTAAGATGAAAAAAATTCACTCTTTCTTGCAATGAAGCTTAATTTAAGTGACAAAGTTGAAACACCTAAGACTCTACTTAGCAAGAGATTTTGGTTTAAACGGCCTAAATTATATACTACTTAGCAAGAGATTTTGGTTTTAAAACTTTTTACATGAAAAAACTCTCAAAAAGAGTAATAATAAATAAGAAATTTATAATTTTATAACATAAAAAATTACTAAAGTATGAGCAATTTTTAATGGGTATTGCTACTTTTTCGATTTTACAATGAGTATGATTTTTCGAACTTTGTTGGTCACCCCTAATTAGTAATTAGAAGCGCCCTTTATTTAATCTTTTGACGAAAATATGCTTATTTGATAAAAAAAATAGAGTAGTATATATAAATTAGTAGTTTTTCCTTTGTTTTCTAACTGATTTTCCAAATTATAATTGCAAGAATTTAGAGTATGCAGCAGCTCAATACGAAGATAAATTGACAAATGCAAATACACTATCCTTCATTTCATTTACAATATTTGCAGCAGCATTTGATAACTTGAGAGTTGCATACAAAAAAACTACTACTCCCTATTTTCCACACTATTTGCAGCAGCATTTGATCAATCAATGTATGCTTTTTCCTCATACATCACCGTGGCTATGAAATGGAGAGTTGTGACTGCTGGTGGAGTCCCGACGCCACGTGTCCTGAACCTGCACCGCGAACTGCAAGTTCCACACGACGTCCTCCACAGACGGCCTCTCGGGTGCCTCCTTCGACAGACATCTCAAACACAGCTCAATCAGAGTCTTAAGCGATTCGTCTGAGCATTCCTTGTGCACTGCCGGATCCACTATGCTTCTCCGACCCATGGCATCCGTCGTTAGGCTCACTGATAGCTGTCGGATAATCATCATCATCATCATTGAGTGTTTAGAATAATGATGTGGAAAATGTGATAGAAACAGTCACTTACAATATCCTTGGAAACATTGACATCATTGATGGTGTTTATTGCTCTTCCAACGATCATTTCGAGTAGAATCACTCCAAAGTCGTAGACGTCGTTTTTCTCCTCACAATTCAACCTATATGATCCACGGAAACAACTTTTTTGATGATATTAAGGAAAGTACAACCTCTATAAATTAATACAGTCAGCACTAGAAAGAATATTTATCTTATAGAGATTATTAATTTATCGAGCTTTAATCTTATAGAGGTTATTAATTTATTGACATTAGTTTGAAGAGGTTCTAGTGTAGAAGTGTTCTTACATTGATCCGAACTTTTGCTTTGATCCGTAGGGCAAGACTTCGACTTCGTCCTAATCAAAACAACGAAATATAGCTCTCAATGAGACGAATTAGAACATAAAAAGATTCTCAAACAAGGAACACAAGTGTTCACTTACTGATCTCCTATTCTCTGTTAACAAAGGTAGGTTGAATTGGTTGATCTTGACATGGATGTTGTGATCGAGCAGAATATCTGTAATCTTGAGACGGTTTGAGTACACGCCTGGTACTATCCCCGTGTGGAGAAACAGAATACCTCTCGCCACTCCAATGCCGGCTGCTATTCTCTGTGTCCACGTGAATTTCTGCCTCGATTGTCCATCTGTTGAACTAAATATACGTCAAATAGTCTAAACACTCGAGCATTTATCTATTTTGTCGTAAATATTGTGTTTTAATCAAGAATGTGGTGGTGGTGGATGTGTATCAACAATGCAGAGAAGATAAGCTAGCTGAATGGTTGTTTATTTTGTACCTGATATATACTTCCGGAGAGTTCCATTTGGGACAAACTCAGAGACGAGAAGGATCCGGGCGATGCTTGAATCATCTTGGTGGCACTCGAAGCAGTGGCCAATTGCACTAACCAGATGGGAATGCCTGAGTTTGGAATACAACTCAAGCTGATGTGTGTAAGTGTGTGTACTGTGTTTTCTTTTCACTTTCAAACTTCTTATGGCAATGGCAGTCCCATCTGTGAGCCATCCTTTGTAAACCTAGTCCCATTAAACCATACTTTTGTTATAACATTCCAAATTATACAAGAATGGTTAAAGATTATTAAAGTTTAGAAACAAAAGCAACCAAATTAGTACAAGTATTGATTGATCACTATTTTTCTAGCAAAAAACCACAACTATCAGTGCTATTGTAGACTTAGTAAATCGAGTATCGCAACTATGAGTGTTTATTAAGTACCTGCCCATAAGAACCTTCACCTATAAGATTCGATGCATTGAAGTTATCGGTAGCCTCCTTGAGCTCGTCCACGACGAATGTTCGGTAAGGTGGAAGCCCAAGTGCTCCCATCTTCATTGTTTCAGAAATATACCCTGCCATCAAATTCAGTTCAGATACATCAGCTCCAAAATTTTGGTGCTTTTCTTGAATTTGCTATGCAATATGCAATGACTAATGTCACAAACATATACAAACTCGAACTAAGAATGTTGAAATGCAAGTGAAGCAAGAAAGACTCACTTGCATCCTTGAGAAGCTGGAGAGTGAGTGCAGGCGAGACCTTATCGACTATAAGCCTCGTACGAGGGACCTTACTCACGTTCCGATGCCTCGTTGCAAGTCTCCTCTTCACAAACAAGAAAGTGAGGCCAACAAGTGTGACTATCCCAAAGATGGCCCCAACCATAGTTGATGCAAGAACACCTCTAGTAGCATAAGGCCTCCGTTTCTCCTCTGTTTGTGGCGAAAACCCTACAGCCAGAGCCTCGTTATGACAGAACGGAGCACGTTTCTGATGCCGGTATCTCCTTGACAAGCAATTCCCACCGTACAGAACGACAACCCTATTCCGATAACTAGGCTTAAGGCAATCCGGCAAGTCCCCACTCAGCCGATTTTCGGACAAATTCGCGAATTTGAGCCCTGCATTGCAAGACATGTTCTGCAAGAGCCTCCCGGTGAGCTTGTTCCCACCAATGTCCAAGTAAGCGAGAGATGGCAGCGAAAGCAGAGACGGGGGGAACGGGCCCACGAGCTCGTTTGAGGAGATATCGAGCCTCTGAAGCTGATACCAACAACTCAATGATACAACAGAGTGAAACTTATTCCTCCTAAGGACTAAAGAAACCAACTTTTTAGGAAGATTAGGAAAATTAGGTCCAAGATTGTTGTCTTCCAAATCAAGAACTTGAAGATTCGTCAAGTTTTGAAGATTAGGCACTTCACCAGAGAGATTATTTGCTGTGAGAACAAGAACCCTAAGATTCACCATAGTCGAAAGCGCCGGTGGGAGGGGCCCACTAAAAGAATTGTTCTTGACACTCAACACACTCAATGCAGGCAAAGAGCTAATCCAAAAAGGAATTTCACCCTCAAATTTGTTATGATCCATTATCAGAGTCTGCAGATTAACCATTGATGAAATCTCTCTAGGGATTAAACCAAGAAAGAAATTTGAAGAAATATTGAAAATCTCCATTGATACGAAACCCTTGATTTCAGAAGGCAGTGGGCCCTTTAGGCCTAATGAGACTAAAGATAGCACCTTTAAATGTGGGAGTGCAGCAATATTTGAAAATAGTGAAGCGGCAGAGAAATCTTGGCTCAAATGAGGAAACCAGTAGTTACCAGTGATGTGGAGCTGAGTTATGTTTCCTTCATAGCAAGCTAGAGACAGAATCTGAGTTGGCTCACTGTTGCAGAAATCTTCACCTTCATCTTCACTCCAGCTGTGTGTTTCTTGTGGGAAGTTGAGCTGCTGCTTGATTTTCACTAGCGTTTCAAACTGGGAATTCTCCAACTGGTTTGAGAATATGGGCTTTAGGGAAAACAAGAAGATGAGGAGGAAGGTAAAGATTCTTGCTTTAGCCGCCATTGATGCTCTGAACCAAGAACCAAGAACTAAGAACTGCATGCATATATATACATATAGATGTACTACTATTATTTAAACAATAAAGTATTACTGTTACACATTTCCCTCTTTCTTGGATGCTTAATAACTTATCATCATCAATAATACAGTTCTGAATTTTTTGATTTGTATTTTCTTTATTCAGTAAAAGACAAATGCATTGAAAAATGCCAGTAAAAAATGTTTAGGGTACAAACACAGAGCATAAAAGTGGCGTAGAAAAATGTCAGAGGTACAAACACAGAACATAAATGGTTGTACGTTGTACATTATCTTGTGCTAAACTGATCTTGAAATAATTTTTATGTGTAATTATTTTGCATACTTTCTTCTTGTCCTAAACGACCCTAGCATCACTACAAGAGCCAACCAAAATATTTTTTGGAAAATAAGCATAAATCCAGAAATCTACGGTTAGATATACTTGCAGCTTTTACATGCACAAAAAGTAAATGTTAGTACTCTTTTTACATAGTCATTGTCATAGTCATAGTGCATTTTATTCCAACAAAATAAGAGTAACAAGTGCGGTAGACCGCGTCGTATGGTTGGCGCAATTCACCATGTTTTTATTGTTCTTTTAATTAATTTGAATATAGACTTAATTAACTTTAGTTGATACCTGATAAAAACTAATTATGCTTTCTCTAAAACAATTCTAATTATGATTAATAAATTAGACTCCACTAGCCCCACGAAAATAGTCCATTTTGTTTTACTTTTTGGGATGTCCCAAAAATATAGTCAATTTTCTTAAGTAAAAGTGCATACATTATTTTACTAACCTAATATTATTCAATATTTGTGAAAATTTGAGAAAATTGGCGTGTAGAATGATAAGTAGTGATAAAATATAAATTTTAAAGAAGATGAAATGTACTTTCTTTCTTTTTTGAGGAAATGAAATATACTTTCTTAATTTGTGTGAAAATGGAATGGAGATTATTTTTGTGGGATAAAAAGAGTATATTGAGAGTAATAAATTTCTAATTATAATTGATAAACCATAGTAACTTTTAGAAGTATCAATAAATCATAATTATCTTTAAATAATTACTTATAAATCTCCTTAATTATCGTGTACAGTCCAACTTGCCATACCCAAAATTTTGCCATAAAATAAAGGAAAAATGTGTGAATATACAGTCTCCATCTCATTTTTGCCTCTAAAAATTAATGCCATAGTAATAATATGGGACCTTTTTTTTCTTCTTCTTCTTCTTTCTGAAATATACAAAAACACTGAAACTACAAAACTACTCTAATATCTAAACAAAAGAGCAGATTATATCATGCGGTTCAAGGTAAGAGTAAATGTATCTTTCTACAATAATAAGGCAAAATGAATAGTAGTAGTAATTAATAAAACATCTAAATCATGATATATAACGTAAGGTAAAGAACATTTGGGTTCATTATCAATCAATCAAACCATGCGCACTGAAAATCGGACACCTCTTTTCAAACCAAGACATATTTCAGAAGATATATATATGTCAATATTTGGGGGCCACAAAAAGGCCCTTTTTTGGGAAAAATAGTGAATTAGTATATCATATGAAAGTGAGGTGTCCCAAATAAGTTCACATGATGCAGTCGACCACTGTTAGGACACAACTAGGTCGCACAATAAAATCAATTTAAATAAATCGAAAAGTTCATGAAAAAATAGGTCAGATAATTTAAAAAGTGAAAAAAATTACGAAATTAATATCGGGTAGATATTGAGCTCTTTTTTCTTTTAGTTCTGTTGAATTGGCAGAATCCATCTTATTGATTTTAATGTAATGTGTTGAATCATTGTAAAATTTAACATCTCTTCAAGCTTTTAGATTTATTTCATTTTATTATGATTTATTTTGCGGTGGGGCTGCCAACGATCGACCTGCTCGTGTCCCAATTTGAAAATTTTAAATTAATATTTTGTAAGAAATTTCTCACATCATCAGAATTGGCTTTATAGTCACGGATGTGGTTGAGGTGGGGCTTTAGAGGTATGACAATTGGATTCTTGTGAAAATTACATTCCATTCACATGTCATTGTATTTTCTTGATACTCTCTCTCTCTCTCTAGTATTAATTTTTGGAGAGTACCATTTAATGTCCCAACATTTTGAAGTTTTTTACGATAACATTCCAAAATAAGCATAATAACAAATTAGTATTCAACGTTTCAATTTTTTTAACAATAGTGTTCCACGATCACTTTTCGGCCACTTTGTACCAGTTGGCTTGCCGATAGTCTTTACACGTGGATTTTCAAGAAAAAAATGACATCTCCATGTTGATGCATGACATCTCCATGTTGATGGTGCCATGATTTAGTGATACTTACTCCTTTTGTTATGAGTTTATGAATTTGTGGTACTTTGATTTTTGCGCATATTCATATTGATGAATTTAAATGGTTAAAGAATTTGATCTTTGCGCATACTCACATAAATTAATAGACATTTTGCAATAATATTATGATTTGTTAAAATTGAGAAAGAAAATACTTGTGTTGTGATGTGAATGTAAGTGGGGTGGGGATCGTGGGATAGAAATAAAGAGTAAATTTTTTTTGGAAATCCACGTGTAAATATGACGTGGACCATCCGACGAGCTAGCTGGCAGAAAATGATTGGAAAGTAATCTTTGAACACTATTGTTAAAAAAATTGAAACGTTGGGTACTAGTTTATTATTATGCTTACGTTAGGATGCTATCGTAAAAAACTTATGTTGGGTACTAGTTTATTATTATGCTCACTCTCACTAACTTTGATCGGTCTATTATTAATTTTCTCAAGAGAAAAACAATGAGAAAAAATAATAATAAAACAACCTAGAAATGTGTATGCGCTCGTGATGCTAAAGGAATGATCATATATGGCATATTATGTTGAATAATGTTATTTGAATCTTGTTGAAAGAAGTGCGTTATCAGAGGCTTAAGAGTACAAATTATATTTTCGTTCGTTGAAATACTTTATAATGAATACTAATTTTAATGGTATTTGAATTTTGTGCAATCATGCTAGTCCCACTCTAGAGAGATTGTGATGTTTGGTCATCGATTTCGTATTATTTGTAGCATTATTTTGTCTTGAACGTGTGATAGAATAAAGAAATCAAGAGTCGAAGAGAGAGTTCGTTGAACTTGAAATATTGCACGATATATTCACGTTTTGGCAAATTATTAAGGTGATGATTGGTATGATGGAAAGGAGGGGGAATGGAATGGTTATTCTTACCTCCATTCCAATCATTTGTTTGCTATGTCTTACGACTAGAAATTGTCATTCCATACGGAATGTTCATTCCATTCTCCAAGAAATTAGTCATTCCTTATTCAAATTATAATATTAGTCATTCTCACTGCTCATATTTTTAAATTTTAACTGTTTTATCCTCATGTATTTTACAATTAGGAAAAATAGTACGTAGCCCCCTAACGTTAACCATCATATCACATTTACCTCATTAAGGAATAATTAAGAGCTGTCAGCACCTTAACGTATCATAAATTGTGCAAATGCCCCTTCTCGTGAAACATGCGTTATACACCGTTAATGTAATTTTATTTTATTTTGTTTTTTTTAATTCTCACCTTTAATTAAACATTTTTGCTTTAATTTTTTAGAATTACAAAGTTATTTTATAACATCCACCTCATCATCATCTTCAGAAAATAATTTCTCATTCTCTCTCTATCAACTGAAGCCACCAATTCACTCTCCTTCGATCACCAGCATCTACGACGTAGCTATTGGAACCGATTATTGAAAATCGATTCGTTTTCACCCATGGATCAGTTATGGATATCTAACAAACACATACAAAATTCATACCTAACATCCTCCTATGAATTTAATTACAATCATAGGATGTTTATTCAGAATACCTGCAAATTTGATGCACAATGACTCCCGAGTGATCTTTAGAACTGTTCCCGGCTAGAGCTCGACGATGGTTGAGATCGACTCCCAAATCTCTCTCACACGGTAGGGGGCGCCGGTTTTCTCTCTCTCACTCTAGGTTTTAGTTGCTTATAATGCAAGTTAGTAATGAGTCTTATGAGCCTTGTATTTATAGATAAATAACTGCTCACATTCATTAAACCTAGACGACCCTTATGGGCCATAGGAGAGTAGGCGCCTAAGCCCACTAGAGACACAGGCCATTGGGCCAGTTCAGGGATCTACTAGCTTAAATAAGATTGGCCCGATAATATCTGATTTAATTTATTCATCCTAGAATATAAATCAGATATAAATATTAATTCATTCCACTAAAGAATTAATACTGACTTACCCTCTTATTTATTTAATTGAGTCAGGGCTAGTATTAGACTTAATTAATCTCCGTGTTTAAGCTTATCGAATATCCATTAATTAATTAAATACTTCTGACAATAATTAATTAATCAATTAATTATTTACTAATAAATAATTATCTCGAGTGCTACCACTTAAACTTATTATCGTATCGGAACTAATTCCACCTGCAGAGTTTAATACGATAAACTTATTAAGTTCCTCGAGAGGATATCATCATCCCATTATTCATAGGACACGGATCCTTATTGCAGCTCTATCAATATCAAATAAGAACTGCCACTGTCCAAAATACGAAATTTCGAACCACTATCAAGTTCTCATTTATAATAGATCAAAGTAATAGTCAGACACTTATTCATACTGATAAGCCCAATTAAGGTTAAGACTATTTAAGTCACCGAGATCTTTAATTCTTAATAAGTCAGAACAAAGAATTAATCTCACTGTGATCCTTTCAATACGATTAACGTACTAGCATAAATAAATAGTCAAGATAAACTATTTAATACTGTTATGCTACAATCTAAACCAACAATTCGTCCAAGTTGTCTCGATTGTGAATATTAATTTATATCTCATAAGATGCCGATTATATAATCTTCTGTGATCTATAACACATTACATAATCTTTAATATTGAGATAATTGGACAATTAATTAATATGCAATAATAAACATTTCAGATAGAAGAATTATAGTGAAATAAACATCAATTGTATATAAACAAAAGTCTTGCTTTCGTATACAACCCTTCAACTCTCCCACTTATATTAAAACAAACTTTTAGTATACAATGAAACTCATATTCATCTAGCCATCTATTACAACTTTTCCCACTTATATTCAAAATTTAAAGTTTAACTTATTGTGTGAGGAAACGCAGCCCCATGCCTTCAACATACCTGTTAAAGACAACAGCCAACAGACTCTTTGTAAACAGATCAGCCAGATTATCAACTCCTGCCACTTTGTGCACATCCATATTGCCATTTTAGACAAGCTTATGAATGTAGTGATATCTTGCATCAATATGCTTGACTGATGAAAAACTAGACTCCTTGCAATTCACAATTGCAGCCTCGTTATCACAATGAATTGTGATACCCTTAGGCAAACTAGGAATCACATCAAGCTCCGCCAAGAAGTTCATAAGCCAAACAGCCGCTTTAGCAGCCTCACAGGCCACCACATATTTGGCTTCCATTGTAGATAATGCAATGCATTTCTGCTTCACACTTCTCCACACAATTGCTCTACCTCCCAGGCTATGTGTAGCCAGACGTAGAATACTGCTGATCTTAATCTATTAGATAATCAGCATCTACGTAACCTACCGAAACCAGATCACCAGATTGATATACCAGCCCATACTCTTTAGTCCGTTTAAGGCACTTGAGTATGTGCTTTATAGCAATCTAAAACCTTCATTTGAAACTACTGGGATAATCATGCCTTAATCCTCGATAGTACATTCACATTATCACTAATGATCAAAATGTTATCGACATAAAGCACTAGAATCACTAGACTCCCATCAATACACACACTGTAAACACAACTTTCAATCGCACATTGTTCAAAGCCATAGCTCTGGACAACATCATTGAAAAACGTTTGTTCCAGGATCTTGAAGCCTGCTTAAGTCCATAAATGGAATTCTTTAGCTTCCATACAAGATGCTCTTCATGTGAGCGACCATTTCCATAAGAGTTCGAATAGACTTGAGCATGGCTACTGGCGAAAAAATTTCATCGTAATCGATTCCCTCTCTTTGGGTGAAACCTTTCGCCACTAGTCTTGCCTTAAAGGCCGTAACCTTTTCATCTGGTCCTCTCTTTCTCTTGTATATCCACTTGCATCCTATGGCTTCATAGCCCTCAGGAAGCTTGCACTTCTCGTATACATCCATGGCAGCGATAGATTCCCATTCGGCAATCATACACGCCTCCCACTCAAGAGCATTCGGATTTGCTAACGCTTCAGAGTAAGTCCAGGGATCTTCTTCGATCACTGCTAATTCCAATGAATCCTTGGATTCATTAAGTAGAGTGTATCGACTAGGCAACTTTCCTTGAGTTATCCTTCCACTACAACGAAGCTCTATAGCAGACTCGGTATTAATGATTTGTGCAGGTTCCGACGATTGCTCGTCTTGCACAACTGGAGTACTAATCACCTCCTCACCTCTAACTTCTTAAAGTATGACGTTACTTCTCTTCCTATGGCCAATCATAGAGTCCTCTTCCAAGAATCTCGTGTTAGTGCTAATAATGACTTTCTGATCCTTAGGACAACAGAAAAAATAGCCACCTTTCGTTCCTCTAGGATAGCCTACAAACAGCATCACCTTGGTGCTTGGACTCAACTTGTCAGCTTCTTTGTTTAGAACATGTGCCGGAGTACCCTAAATCCGGACGTGGTTAAGACTAGGCTTGCGCCTGGACCACAGCTCGGACGGGGTCTTAGGCACTGACTTTGAGGGAACCAAGTTTAGCATGTGAACCGTTGTTTCCAAAGCATATTCCCAAAACGAAATAGGTAGAGATGCATAACTCATCATAGATCGAACCATTTCCAAAAGTGTTCGATTTCTTCTCTCCGACAAACCATTCTGTTGGGGTGTTCCAGGTGTAGTTAATTGGGACGTAATCCCACTTTCCAACAAGTATTCCTTAAACTCGTTGCTGAGGTATTTGCCACCGCGGTCAGATCGCAACGACTTGATACTCTTACCATGTCGCTTCTCTACTTCCGCTTTGAATAGTTTGAATTTTTCAAAACACTCGGACTTGTAGCGCAACAGGTAGATGTACCCGTACCTTGAGTAATTGTCAATGAAAGTGACAAAATACTCGTACCCTCCACGAGCTTGAGTAGACATGGGTCCACACAAGTCGGAATGAATCAATTCCAACACTTCTTTGGCTCTATACCCCTTGGCTTTGAAAGGCCGAGTCGTCATCTTTTCCTCTATGCAGGATTCGCAGATTGGGATGGAATCGACTTGGAAAGAACCCAAGAATCCATCGGAAACCAATCTTTGGATCCTCCTTAGACAGATGTGACCCAATCTTAGGTTCCAAAGAAGAGTTTGATTCTCTTGAGAAGAATTCGGTCTCTTATTTTGGTAAACAGTTAAAGCATTACTTGAAGAACTCATAGCATGTGAACAGTAAATAGTATAAAGAGAATCAACAACATGTGCATAACCGATAATCTTATCATCTTCATAAAAGTCGCAAAACTCTAAAAAAGAATAGAATATCCGTCTTTCCACAACTTAACCATTAAAATCAAGTTCCGCCGAAAGTCTGGCACATATAAAATATCTCTCAAACCTAAAACTGAATTCTCAAAAGATAAATGAACTTCGCCTATGGCTGCAACGTCTGCTCGCACTTCCATTCCCATGGCGACACTCAATTTCCCTCTACTCACCTCCCTTGTCCGAAGGAACCCCTGCAAGGAATAACAAATATGGTCTGTTGCGCCCGTATCTACTACCCATTTATGGGTAGAACGCGATTTGAGACATATTTTGTTAACAAGAGCAAAAGTCAAACCTTGAGTCTTCTTCAACAGGGGGCAGTTAGCCTTCCAATGTCCATGTTTCTGACACTTGTAGCTCATTGAAATGATTAATCATCTCGAGCATATACTCATGCATAGACGAACCCGCCGGCATTCTAGAAGCTATGAGTTTCTTCACAGGCTCAAAACGGGCTAAATGGTCCGATTCACCAAAAAAACTCCTCGAGGTTCCTCATAATTTCAGCTGCAGTCTGCATCCACTGATGCTGTAGCTGAAGGTCAGAGTCCATAGTGGTCATCGTATAGGCTTTCGCCATATTATTAGCTTGATGCCACATCCGGTGAACCTCCCTTTGCTCATCGGAAGACCAAGCAGTTGGATTCGCGGGAGTAGGAGCAGTAAGTACAAACTTATACTCTTTCGCGTCTAGGACAAATTCCAGGTTGCGCTTCCATTCCAAAAAAAAATTGGACCGGTAAGCGGCTTTTTAATAAGCACATTCAACAATGGAGTAACAATCATATCTGAAATTTTAAACATTCAAAACGCACATAAGTCACAATTATTGCATAAAACGTTCGTAACATTTATATTGTAACCTTTTGATAAAACAATATTAAATGAAACCTTCATTAGCTCAAGTGATTTACACGCAAGCCACGATAGTGTGGACGTTTACGTGCGCACCACTCAACCAAACACTCAGTTTTTAATTTTATCTCATGCCAAGTTAACCTTATGACAAATAAAATTAATAAATGAACCTTACTAGACCATATTATCTCGAAAAGAGACTCCGATGGGGAGTTGTATTCGAGACAATATCTAAGCACTGACCACAATTTAACTAATCCAAAATTGTCCCACATATTGATGTAATTACTCGAACGACATCTCCTTGTAAACAATTTCATTAATTATCTTATTCTAATCTCTCCTAGAATAATTTATGAGAATTAATACGGGCAAGCCACGATATTGTGGACGTTTACACGCAAAACTCCCACTATTCACGAGACTAAAATATTTTTATAGAAGTTTTACTCGATAAAATTTATAAGTTAATAGAACTCATGCAAGTCACGATCGTGTGGACGTTTACACAAGCCTAATAACTTAATTCGTCTAAAATCAATTGTGGAGGTCTAATTTGATTTTAAAATCAATTTAACATGCTTAGTCATTTTTAATTCAAAAGGTTTTCACATGCAAAATACGTAAAATACAGAATCACTAAACATGCTTTTCTAGAACTCACATAATAAATCATGCTCGCTTGAATTCATAACATGCTTAGAAAAATACGATAAATTCTTAGCATGCAGTTTCTAAACGCAAATAATTTCAAATAATTACAAACTATATCATGCTTTTAGAAATAATAATAATAACACCTTAACGGTGATTAAATCCCACAACATGCAATTTACTATAAATAAACAAATTGTCGTCTCGTCGTGGATATTTGTACCTGCCTAAATTATTACAAAAATAAAATAGGAAATAAAAATCTATCTATTACAATAAATCTTCGTCTTCAAAACTTTACATATCCGTCGTCTTGAAGTATCGCCCAAAGAAGGAAACGAGATTATCAAAATCTCGTTTTTTCCATTACGAATCCGACGCGTGTAGGACCTCACCAAACGGCTGCCCCATGCACCCAAAGCCTAGGGCCTAAACCCTAGGGTTTTGCATATGACAAAAATGCCGCCGACAATCCTTCCTTATGTCGGAATCACGATCCGAACTTCAACATCACCACGCCACCACCACTGTCCCCGCCCCCAAGCCACACCTACTGCCGGAACAGCAAGGTTGGAGGACGAACAAGAGCGGCGCTGCTGTTGGATTCACGCTGCAAACAGCGTTAAGCCTCGCCGGCGTCGCGATAGATCGCACGGCAAGGCTGCCGCCATCACCATCACCGTTGTCGAGCCTCTCCGCTGCTGCTGCTCGTCGCTATCGCCTGGAAACTCACCACCGCTGCTGCTACTGTTGTTGTTTTGTTGTTGCTGATGCTTTGGTGTTGCTGCTGCTGCCGTTGTGCTCGCCGGAATGGCAACATGGAGTCACTCAACGTCTCGCCACCGCTGCCTTCATCATCACTGACCTCTTGTTGCAGCAGCAACAAGATCAGCAACTCAGCAGCATTGACGCTGCCATGGTGCTCCGCTTACACCGGCGTCGAGCTCGCGACGGCGCCGTGACGAGCCACACGGCTTGAGGCCGTTCAAGCGCTCGCAACCGTCATCGCCTCGACCTCCTCCTTCTGCTGCTCATCATCCATGGAGTCATAGCCACTGCTGCTGGAACGTTGCTGTTGCTGCTCCTGTATCGCCATTTTTCTTCGCTGGAAAGAATCAGCTGCATGCAGCGGCTTTGGAGCCTTGGCCACGTCAGAACGCGCACTGCTCCCACTGCTCAACATATGCAGAAAGGAGGGATAAACCCTCGAATCATGTGGTGCAAGACTGCACCAGCAGATCGGCGATGAAACTCCTCTGCCGCCGTGACACGCTGTACATACAATTGCACGCGCCGTCGCGGTTTGCAGTGCCCTTCCGTCACGCGTAGCGCCACCCCTCGTGAATCCAATCGGACACCATAAACGTCGAAGCAAAGCTCCGGCGAATCGGATTTCGTCCGATCAAATCACGACAAGGGTGAAACCCTAGCGTGAGAAAGAAAACGCGCCGTCGTGCACCGCCATGTCGCCGCCGCCAACCATCTTTCTCCTGCCCAGTTGATGTGTCTCTCTTGACCCGTTCAACAAATTACAAATCGAAATAACAATTTACAACTGAAATCCTAATCTAACCACGGATTTTTCTAGTGGTAAAAACGGCAAAAACGGCAAACCAATAGAAAATAAAACGAATCCACGACGAGACAACGAACATGCATGCATATATATATATATATATATATATATATATATATACGTAAATAAAATTAGATTTTATTTTACATAGATTTACTGTTCGTTAATCCGACAGAGCCATAACACACAGACCAGGGCTCTGATACCATCTGTTGGAACCGATTATTGAAAACCGATTCGTTTTCACCCATGGATCAGTTATGGATATCTAACAAACACATACAAAATCCATACCTAACATCCTCCTATGAATTTAATTACAATCATATGATGTTTATTCGAAATACCTGCAAATTTGATGCACAACGACTCCCGAGTGATCTTCTGAACTGTTCCCGGCTAAAGCTCGACGATGGATGAGATCGACTTTTAACTCTCTCTCACACAGTAGGGGGCGCCGATTTTCTCTCTCTCACTCTAGGTTTTAGTTGCTTAGAATGCAAGTTAGTAATGAGTCTTATGAGCCTTGTATTTATAGATAAATAACTGCTCACATTCATTAAACCTAGACAATCCTTATAGGCCATAGGAGAGTAGGTGCCTAACCCCACTAGAGATACAGGCCATTGGGCCAGTTTAGGGATCTACTAGTTTAAATAAGATTGACCCGATAATATCTGATTTAATCTATTCAGCCCAGAATATAAATCAGATATAAATATTAATTCATTCCACTAAAGAATTAATACTAACTTATCCTTTTATTTATTTAGTTGAGTCGGGGCTAGTATTAGACTTAATTAATTTCCGTGTTTAAGATTATCGAATATCCATTAATTAATTAAATACTTCTTACAACAATTAATTAATCAATTAATTATTTACTAATAAATAATTATCTCGAGTGCTACAACTTAAACTTATTATCGTATCGGAACTAATTCCACCTGCAGGGTTTAATACGATAAACTTATTAAGTTCCTCGAGAGGATATCATCATCCCATTATTCATAGGACACGGATCCTTATTGCAGCTCTATCAATATCAAATCAGAACTGCCACTGTCCAAAATACGAAATTTCGAACCACTATCAAGTTCTCATTTATAATAGATCAAAGCAATAATCAGACACTTATTCATACTGATAAGCCCAATTAAGGTTAAGACTATTTAAGTCACCGAGATCTTTAATTCTTAATAAGTCAGAACAAAGAATTAATCTCACTATGATCCTTTCAATATAATTAATGTACTAATATAAATAAATAGTCAAGATAAACTATTTAAATACTATTATGCTACAATTTAAAGCAACAACTCGTCCAAATTGTCTCGATTGTGAATATTAATTTATATCTCAATATGATGCCGATTATATAATTTTATGTGATGTACAGCACACTATATAATCGTTAATATTGAGATAATTGGACAATTAATTAATATGCAATAATAAACATTTCAGATAGAAGAATTATAGTGAAACAAATATCAATTATATATAAACAAAAGTTTTACTTTCGTATACAATCCAGAAGCTTTATGAATTGTGTTTCTAATTAATTAAACATGAGCTAAGAAATCTAGCTTCAGTTAACAATACAAAATAAGGCCGAAAACTGAAATTCCATAAAGCAACAAATTTCTCCTTGGTTGCTCATCAATGGCGGCAACCTTAATTTCTGCTTCAGCATTTCATACACCAGTGATGTTGTCGTAGCTTGGTGGCGACAATGGCGGTGGTTGAGGATGTAGGAAGAGTGAATTAGCCCCAATTTTCTTGCGATGGGACCAATCCTTGCATCGAATCCATCTCGACAGCCCTCGTTTCAGATCCACCCCAACGAGAAAGACGACAAAGACCTCTTTCCGTCCCCTATTGATTTACAACCCATTCCAGATCAATTGGCGGTGGTGGTCGGCGATGAGAAAGAGATGAGGGCAGATTTGGGTGAGAAAAGAGAGGGAGAGAGCATCGAACGACTGTGGATGGTGTGGTGTTGATCGGGAATAAGTCGTCGGCGGTGGCTATAAGTGTAGACTTTAGTCGTGGTGACGGTAACACTTGAAGGCTGATGTAGTTCATCGTAGCGAGAAGGAGACAACAATGGGAGAGAGAGAAGAGAGAGATAAGAGATGAGGTGTTTATTACTACCTCCGTCCCATATTACTTGGCTCATTTCCTCCAGGTACGGAGATTAAGAAAAAAGTAATTAGACATAAATGATGTAATTAGTGTAGTTAATAAAGTGATAGAAAATATTTTTTAATTGATAAAATGATATAAAGTGGTGCTGACGTGACATAAAGTGATATAAAGTAGAGCTGAAGTGATATAAAGTGAATAAAGTAATTTCTTAATTATTTTTCTTAAATGAAAAGTGAGACAAGTAGAGTGGGGCGCTTAAAATAGAAAGTGAAACAAGTAATGTGGGACAGAGAGAGTATGTTTTTTTGTCTTTTTTAAATTGTTTTAGACAATTTGTAGTAGAATCTACACAGAGAAAAATAATACAAAAAAAGATAAAACGTCGGTTGAAAGAGAGGAGATATTTTTGCACAATTTATGGTATGTTAGGGTGCTAATCGCCCTTATTCGTTTCTTGGAGAGGTAAATGCGATAAGTGGGTGAATATTAGGGGGATATATGCTACCTTTTCCTTTATAATTTGTCAATTTTACTAAAAAATAAAAAAATAAAAAAAATATTTTCATCAATTTTAATTTATATACACACTGCACACATACACACATAAACACATATATACCATATACACACACTACATATACGTACTCCCTCCGTCCATGAAATAGTTACCACACTGTGTACGGCACGAGTTTTAAGAAAATGGAATATAGTAGTGAATTATAGTGAGTATTGTTGTGAGTGAAGTAAAAATCCCACAATAAATGTGAGTGGAGTAGCAAAAGTGACAACCATTTCGTGGACGGAAGAAGTATATATACACATGCTGCACGCGCGCGCACAAACTGGAGACACACACATACATATACACACTGGACACACACTGCACACACACTGCACACACATAGATATACATACACTGCACACACACATACACACTACACACACACACACACACACATAAATATACACACACTGCGCGCGCGAACACAGAGAGATATACATATACACACACACACGTGCGTAATGCATCAAAGAATATCAATTCCATTCTTTTACTTATTCCTTAGAGCATATACTACAAAGATTTAAGGAAGGTGTCGATCGGTGGTGTCGAAGGGGATCGACCCACCCCCCACTCGACACACCCTGTGTCGATGCCGGAGTGGGGGATCAACACCCCCCTGTGTCGAAGGGGGTGGCGATGGAGGTGTCGTTCGCTCGACTCCGCCGGCATGCAAAATGGGGACACGTGGCGTGTCCCCATTGGTCCGTTAATTTTTTTTTTTCTGATTTAAAAAAAAACAATGGCTTTATATTTTTGTCTCCAACGTATACATTTAATTTTTCAACGGTTATATCCCATTTTTCCCTATATATATCCCTTCATCTCATTCATTCCCCACTCAAATTTCTTTCTTCATCCATTCTTCTCTACAAAAAAAATCACTCTTTCAAATTTATTTTGTGCAAAAAAATGGCTGACGACCAGTTCAATTCGTGATACTCGCAAACTTTTGGTTCAATCCCACCAAACCAATCTCCAAATCCGGCGAATCCACCTCCCAATCTGGCGAATCCAAGCTCCCAATTCTCCTCTTCTCCCGGTTTCGGCCAATACTCGGCCCCTGCAGGGTTTGGTGCTTTTTCGCAGACATCGGGTTTCTCCCAATTTTCCCAGTCGCCGGGTTTCTCCCAATTCCCTCCGGCGACTGGATACTCGCAGTTCTCACAGCCGTAGGGGTACGGCCAATTCCCCCCGTCGGCTGGATTCTCGCAGACGCCGGGTTTTTCCCAAGTCCCCCCGTCTTATGGCTTCTCGCAGTCGCCGGACTTTCCGCCTGCGCCGGGCTTCTCGCTGTCGCCGGGCTTCTCTCAAGTACCCCCGACATCCGGGTACTCCCAATTCTCGCAGCCCCCAGCGGGTACGGCTCGACTCAGACGTTTCAACCTCAACGACGACGACAACCATGTTGAGGTGGAGGATGAGGATGAGGAAGAGGAAGAGGCGTACGGCGATTCCCACCAAGAGGAATCGGATGAACGCGAGCCAACACCACCGCCCCCGCCCCGCTGCAAGGGGAAAGCTGTCGCGACATCAAGCACGGCCACTTCTCCGGCCAAGGGGAAGGGAAAGGCACGCCACAATGGGAAAGCTGCCGCGGCCTCATCCGACGAGCATAATAAGCCACTGCGAGGTCCTAACTACACTGCCGCTGAGATTGAATACCTCGCAAAGTGCTACGTTGACTTCGGGATGGACGCGATCACCAGCAATTACCAAACCTCAAGCGCATTTTGGGAGAAAATAATGAACCGTTTCAACGAGTTCATAGCTCCCGCCCACCCAAGAGAAAAGAGTGCGATGAAGAGCTCATGGGGCTGCGCCAAGACACAGATCCAGAACTTCGCCGGCATCTACATCCAAGAAGAAAACCAGCTCGGAAGCGGGGAGAACGAATTCGATCTATACACAAGGGCCCAAGATCTGTACGCTGAGAAGTTCAACAAACCGTTCCCGTATAGGGCTACGTGGGAGCTCTTGAGGCATATCCCGACTTTCACCAACCCTCAGAAGCCAACTGCTCCAAAGCGGACGAAGATAAATGAATCCGGCGAGTATACTTCGTCTGCCAGCGGCAACGCATCTACCACATCCGCGAGCGATGCAAACACTCTCCAGGTTCAACCCGAATGAGTGAAAGAGGCGAAAGCGGCGAAGAAGGGGAGGAAGGGCAAAAATGCGCTACATGAGCAAGCGGCAGAAGAATTGGCATCCCTCAACAAGCAATGGAGGGAGGAGTGGGCGTTCAATATCTATATTGCCGACATGTCGAATATGAGTCCCGAGCAAAAGGCGAGGTACGAAAATGTTCACCGCAAACTTACAAGAGAATTCAATTGGGAGGAGTAGTTGTCCTAATTTTTTTTTAAAAATTATTGTAATGTTGCAGTTTTTAATTATTATATTTTTTTTAATTAGTGTATGTTGTAGTTTTTTTTTAAATTCAATAAAATTGTCATTTATTAATTTCTGAATTTAATTAAGTTAGTTTTTATAATATTTATTACAAATAAAAAAAAACAACAAAATAAAATCTATTCAATCATTAAAATCACGTTTCCCAGTGCTTAGATCTAGGTCTTACTCAACCCCATTGTAGTGGAAAAATCAACCTATGTCTAACTCAACACCAACAATCATTAAAATCACGATTCCTAGTGCTTAGACCTAGGTCTAACAAGACCCCCGTAGTACATGCTCTTATGCATACCAAGTATAGAAATCAACTTCTCCATTTCATTCTATTCCTAGCTCCATTCCATTCCTAGTCTCATTCCATTCCATTCTACCAATCACCTCAAAGATTTTGAGATTTGGTATGAATTTCTAGACTTCCTCGTCTTGAAGGCTAGAAATGTTCTGGTTTACTTCATTTGGTGTTCTTTCTTATTTGTAAAGGTGAGAAAAACCGAGTATAAATTTCAATTCCTAAGACTAATAGTTCTCTTAAATTAGTGTTGATTACTGATGTGGTTGATGCTACTTCTTATCTCTCTAGCTTTCAAGAAAGTAAGCCACAAGACTAATAGTTCTCTTATTAGTGTTGATTGTATAGTTTGTCATCATTGTAATCTTGCTAATTTAATATTACTTATTTATACTTTTTTAGGATTTTTTTTTGTGTGTTTTTGTTTTTTAAGAGTAGATGACAACACTAGTATTATTGTAAGTATGGATGGGTAAGGTCAAGTGGCTAATTTAGAGTATATTAAATAAATGAAAAGAAAGTACAAGAAGAAAAATAAGACGAGCCACTGATGCCACAATTCAACAACTCGTACCCAGAAAAAACAATAAGTAAGTATAATATCTAAATGAGCAACAGCTGGTTGAATAAAATCCAGAAGGATGGTCAAACGGATTAGGAGCTTATTAGAAGAGATTTAGAATAATTAAGATGTATTAATCCTAATAAGAGTTCACAATTATTATCTAACTAGTGCATAACAACATTTTACTCAACTACAACCTAAAAAATGTTTGTAGCAACTACTACTCTTCCAAAAAAATGAGTTTGTTTAGTATTGATTTGGATTCTCGTAAAATCAATAGACTAAGATTGGCTACCATATGCATGGGCCTAGGGAGCTTCATAATCTAGGCCATCAAGGCCCATTAAAGAGAGCTAAACAATAAACAACAGCGGACTGAGATGAGCTACTATATACATGGGCCTAGTGAGCTTCAATATGGGCCTTAAAGGCCCATTATAGAGGCTTTCAGAAAAATGTGAGCCCTTTTCACTTTAACCGATACTTTTGGGGTTCATTTCCGCTGTCAATTTATTAATCGATTGATTTAATTGCAGCTCTGCCCCATGCACTTTCCATTGTTGAAAAACAAAGTCCATAATGCAATCGTGAAAATTTGAATAATGCGTATATTTTTTAGTCGTAATTTTGAAAAAGTTCATGGTTTGGATATTAACTTTCGCAATTATCTTTGATTTTTTTGAGAGGTGTAATTATCTTTGATGGGTCTTATTTCACACTCCCTTTGTACATCATAATTATAGCTTTTAGATTGAAGTGCATGTTTAAAAAAAATTAATATATTCCTCTTTGTATTGAAAAACTGATAAATATTTTGAGTTAAATAATAAAGTTGTGGGGTCAGATATTGTTTTATGTAAATATTGAATTAGAACGAAGTTAGAAAAGTAAAGAGTGTGTAAAGTCATATCTTAAATAGAAAAACTATAATTTTAGTAAACAAACCAAATTGAACATCTGACTATAATTTTCGTGGGGGGTAGGGGTTATTTAAAGAGCAAGAAAAATAGCATCAGTATTTCAGTTGATAATCTTAAGTTTTTTTCTTTTTTTAAGTTTGTGTGATATAGCTACTCGCTTTGTCTCATTATTCCTTTCTTGTGTTCCTTTTTGGGTCATATGTTATTCTTGTTTTGTTTCCATTTAGGCTAAATTAAGGGTTATTAATGCCCTATTTATTTTGCTAATGTAGCATTTATTTCTCTTAACTACTCTACATTTCACTATTCTCTTTCTCATTTTCTGTGTCGTTCACTATTTACTCTCTCTACCCATTTTATTTTACTATTTTTAACATTAAAACACATTTTTTCACTATTTGTACCATATTAGGTATTCAATTATAAAAACCCCACTAACACACATTTTATCTCTAATTTATTTTTTCTTAATACTCGTACCCAGAAAAAATGAGATAAGAATAATGGGACGAAGGGAGTACTATATTATAAAGTAACTCATTAAAATCTTCT
Source organism: Schizonepeta tenuifolia (assembly GCA_029490685.1). Lineage (NCBI taxonomy): Eukaryota > Viridiplantae > Streptophyta > Magnoliopsida > Lamiales > Lamiaceae > Schizonepeta > Schizonepeta tenuifolia. The sequence goes on along the minus strand of CM055960.1, from coordinate 65,180,799 downwards.
TAATCTTTTAAGTCCAATGCTAACTTGAATACTCTCGATTCGTCCCATTAATTTATTTTTCTTGATTCGAAAAGTGAATGCACTAGCTAAGATATACTCCCTCCGTCCTGTTCAACATGTCTTATCTTTTTTTTTTTTTGGCGTCCCGTTCAACATGTCTCATTTTCTTTGTAGGAAATAATTAAGAAATCACTTTATTCATTTTATATCACTTCAAAACCACTTTATTTCACTTTATGTTACTTCAAAAACATTTTATATCACTTTATTAATTAAAAAATACTTTATATCACTTTCTACTACACTAAACACACAATTTAAATCTAATCTTTCTTTTCTTAATCTCCGTGCTGAAAAGAAACAAGACATGTTGAACGGGACGGAGGGAGTATAATAATGCACAAAACTACTCTCTTAATTAATTAATTAATTAATCATAACGTCAATTTGAATGATTATAAAATGAAGTTGGAAACCTATAATAATGCACAAAACTACTCACTTAATTAATTAGTAATTAATTAATCGCTACTCCTCCGACCCCGTGAATCATGATGTGATTGAAGATCGCCGCTCCCTCTTTTTCTAAACCTTTTTAGTTTTTCTTTCACTATTTTTTCCACCTACTTCTGGACGGTGGCGGCAGCATATCGTTTTTATATTTCTAAAAATAACATAACATTAACATAATTCAAACAATGTTATCACAATAGGGCAAAGAAAAAGAGAATTAAATTCATGCAAATTCTCTCTTCACCGTCTTGGTAATTCTGGGAGACGTCACCATACTTTTTGGATAATTCTCTTCGTTTTACATTTATTGGATGTTAATATGTCAATATAATTCATTTAACAACATAATACATTTATTGGATGTTAATATGTCAATATTGAAAATGTATTAGACTATCCGCAGTGGTAGTATCTCTATGAGGTGTTTTTATGGGGTGTGATGGAGATAGAGACAGTCAGCTGCAGTAATAGTGTCTCTATGGGGTGTCTCCATCTAATTAGTTTATTAATTTTGAATATTAATTTTGTCAATATATCACTGTCTCGAGACTGTTTCGTTCCAATGAGACAGTCTCGAAACAGTGAATGTTGCACTGGACTGTCTTTATGAATTGTGTGTCTCGAAACATCCATGGAGACAATCACTACAGACAGTCTTATGGATCTATCAATTAATGCCAACTTTGTCTTAATTGAAAGAGTGTAATATTTGTTACTTGATTCAAATTTTGAGTGAATCTATGTATTTTTCTAAGACATAAATTAGACATGGGCCAATATATTTTAAACTTGTTTATTAATACTTTTGTGTCGCTTAATCTTACAAAGCATTACAACCTTTTCATATAAATTTATTCAAGAGACTCACGAGTCACTTCAAATAATTTTCTTACAACTAATATATTCATTTTTCAGTTGCACCTCTATAAATTCGGTTTCATTATCATCATTTTTCTTCACTTCTCATTAGAATATGTCCTTTCCTAAAGTTATTAAAAAAACACTACAAGTTATCTATCTATTTAATTTTCATTTTTACATAGAATCTTATTGAAATGCTTGAAAATACAGTGAATATTGATTAATGAAAAAATGAAACTAAATCGGTTGGTGCCACGTCATTGTCAACAACTTGCTCTATCCATTTGTCTCGTAACTCTCGTTTTCTCACCAACCTCCATTCATTTTTATTCTCAACCGCTCTTCAACTTGGAATTATGTTTTCCCTAAAAAAAAAACTTGGAAATTGGAATTATATGTATTTATTTAGCCTATATTCTTTACTAAGTGACTTGCGTATTCTTGGGATCTTGTCTCATATCTCGTAGAGTTTCATATTCAACGATTAGTGTGTATACTATTCTTTGTTTCGGCAAATTCAGAATGAGTTTCCCCACCAAAATTTCAATCCCATTGTCAAAGTGACTGTAGGTTAACCACCTTCTTCCTCTCTAATGATGAAAAAGGCTATAGTTAGTAAAGACTAAGACGGTCTGCAGTGGTAGTGTCTCTAAAGGGTGTCTCTAAAGATTTTTTGGAGATAGAGACAGTGAGCTGCAGTGGGGCTGTCTCTAAGGGGTGTCTCTAAGGAATTTCTGAATTTGTATTTTGCATTAATTTTTAATAAGAAAATTTGAAAATTTAATTAATTAAAATAAAAATACATTACTAGAAATAAAAAAAATACATTATTAGAAAAAAAAATTATATTGCTAGAAATTTAAAAAAATTAGATACTAGAATATTTAAAAAAACATAGCCGTTGTAGGGGAAAAAATAACTAAGCCCATCCGCGACGTCGTTTGATGTCCATGACCATCATCATATGGAGCTCCAACTGCTCCGACGTGTAGTTTGACGTATCCGTGTTGATGATCCTTGCATCGGTAGCGTCTTGTTTCGCCCGAGCACGCTCCCTCATTGCCTCGGTGAGATTGTTCTTCACCGTGATGATATTGCTTAGCCTTTCATTTGTAGAGTCGACCATCGACCCGAACTCCGCCTCCTCGCTCACCTTATTTTTTCCCTTTCCTCTGGCCGCCCTCGCCTCCGCCTTTGCCGCATCTCGTCCCTGGGGGGGGGGGGGGGGTCGTGCTTTCTTCTTCTGTTGCCTCGCTCGATCTGTGCGGCGTTCCAGATGAGGTGTAGGCGCCTTCGGCCGTATTCTTCGTCCGCTTCATGGACGGAACGTCGGGAAATTCCTGGTGGAGCAATTTGGGGTAGTCCTGCAAAATTTTCCATGCACCAAAATGTTTGAAGCGGCTCCCTTCATGGGCCTGGAATATTTGCTGGGCTTGCTCGATGGCCATGTCGTCGGAGGCGCCGCTGGGCCTTTTCTTCGTCGCCTTGTAGTAGGCGATCATCCACTCCTTCACCCAGTGGGAGATCCGCCCAAAGAAGCTCTTCACTGTCTTTGTGTTGAGGTCGTCGTCGAACATGACGTTGTACCTCTCCACCACACGCCCCCAGTATTTGTCGTCACTTTGATCTCTGCCGAGGATGGAGTTGCACGTCTCCTCTTTCTAGATTTGGGCGAAGGCGGTCCCTTATTCCACCGTGTAACTGCGCCTCTTTGGTTTGGCGTCGCCGGCAGGACGAGGAGGTGGTGGGACATTTGAGACGGTGAGATCGGCCTGTTCCTTCCCCTTGCCTTTGGCCCGTACCTTCCCCTTGCCTTTGGCTGGTGCCGGCTCGGACGACGGACTGTCTTCGTCGCCCAACACAGTGTGGAAGGACTCGCCGACGGATGAGTTGAGATTGATAGAATCAAGCCCCGCCCCAGTATATCCTCCGTATTGCGCGTCGTCTGCCATTTCAGGGGGACACCACGATGACGACCATGGATTGTTAGGATCCATTTGCTAGATGATAATGTGAAATTGATGCGGAAAAAAGATGGAATTATAGGAGAAAAATGGAGATTTGAGTGTGAATATGGTGTGAATGTGGTGTGATGAAATGTGGTATTTATAATTAAAAATGTGGGGTAAAAAAAAATCGGCACAAACATAGCCGTTTTGTACCGTTTAAAAACATAGTCGTTGCCTAATTTTTTTTTTTTTTTATGTATGGTGCGTGCAATGCACGCGCCAATTTAAAAAAAAAAATTCTGGCGCGTGTAATACACGCGCCCGCTCGAGACGGTCTCGTCGGCTCGGGACGGGCTCGAGACGCCGTGAGCTGCAGCGGCGTGTCTCGTCGCCATGGGTGTCTCGAGACACCCGACGAGATTCCCGCTGCGGGTAGTCTAATGAGAAAACGTTTCTACTACGCTTTTTTTTTTCTTTTTTTCTTTACTCATTTTTAAACCCTAAATAATACTATTATGGAGAAATAGGTACAAAATATTTAACATTCCCCACCTACACCAGATGAGACCACTTTTAATCATAATTTACACACATGCATCATGCTCAATTTAATGAAGAGATATTGTTGAAATGGTCCAAAGATGCTGATTAATTTCAACATGTGTATAGAAACATAGATAGAGTTGCTCATGCTTTAGCTAGTCATGTCTCGTTCCTTCATATACTGTAAAGTAAATAAGGACGACGTGCTAAATAAGATGTGAACATTTAAGTCCATCTTTCTCAACCTACCATAATAAATTAATAATACAAAGCCGATCTTCCACGTGAACACGGTTAAGGACAATCTTAGATCCAATGTATGAAATTTAATTAACTTATAATTGTAAATTAATAAATTTTAATTAATCTCTAATTAACAGCTAGTGGACGACTCACACAAAAGTTTGTCCCATATTTGCGGTCATAAAAAGAAGTGTTCCAAAATTGTAATTAATCTATCTAGTTTCATTGATCATGCAAATACATAATTTAATTTTTACAAAGATGTGTCTTTAAATGAGACCAAAAAGGCCATCTGAAAAACATGAAACGAAAATCAGAATTGAAATACTGAAAGAGAATAAATTTCAAATGAAGTGAAATGCTAGGGCCCACATGCCACAACACGTACGTAGGGATGACAATCAGGTACGGCGGGCATTGATAGTGGATATCCATACCCATACCCGCGAGCTAAACTCATACCTATTTATACTCATATCTATACTTGCGATGGGTAGTTTCCTCCACCCATACCCGCTACCCGCGGATACCCGCCACCCTTTGGGTACCCGCCTACCCGCCACCTGCGGGTATCCATCAACCCGCCACCCGCGGGTATCCATCAACCCGCCACCCGCGAACCGGAATTTAATCAAATAAATTACAATTTAACACAAATAAAAGATTAACCACCAAAGTTCAAATCCATAAAATATAAAATTCAAATCTACAAAGTTCAAATCCATACAAATATCCAAATTCATCAACTAAAATTCAAAGTCCAAATTTAAAATAAAAAGTTACATTATTCCAACTCAACGGTTGAAATAGAGCAATCTTCCTTTAATTCTTCTTCTTCGTCTTCAAGACATGTCCAAAAACTTCCATTCTTTCCTTGACCTACGAACAAACAATTATTTATATTAGAAATTAAATATTACAAAACAAATAAGATTAGTAGTAATTATAAATTTACTGGGTAGTAGTCGGGTATAATCGGGTAGTAGTCGGGTATTTCGTGGATATTTCACGGGAATTTTTAACGGGTAAATGAGTATCGCGGGTACGGATAGTAACTATCCATACCCATACCCACGAACTAAATGAATAGTATTTTCTAACCATGAAACTATTCATGGATATCAAATGCCTCTCAAATCCGCACCTATTAAGATCGGGTACCTGCGGGTATCGGGTATCCGCGGGTAAATTGTCATCCTTACACGTACGTACTCTTTCAACACGTGCAAGTTACACAACACAACCTTAATATTTCATCCTCTAAAAAAACCTTAAAATTTCATAATTATGTTCCTTGTTTATTAACTAAATACTATTTTTTTAGACAGTAAGAATGTCCATTTATTCACAAATGAAATTCACTAATTTATAATTGATGTCGCGTTTTGGTATCTCCCGTTTGAGACAAACTTGACATTATTTTTCTATTACATAATTCACTCAGTTTCTGGCCAATCTGAATTGATTTGCAATATATATGTTTATCAATTTATAAATTGTTGGTCCAAACACTAAATGCTCAGCTTTCGAACTGGTTTGTTAGATTAGATTGTTGACGGAAAATATTCAACACGAATGAATTTAACATAATCCTATTCCTCTAAAAAACTACTAATATACTATGTATTTTCATCTAGTAATAAATAACTGGTACCATATAAGATGAAAAAATGACTGTCATCCAAACTCCAATTTGCATAATAATCAATACGCCAAATTGCAAAATAATTTCCCACCTTTTTCAAATTCTGGTTGAAAATTAAACCGTTTATTTTTTACAAAAAATCTCCACCTTTTAATTTTTATTAATTATCTCTCACGTTCAAATTTTCCCCCAAATTGAAGTTGAATTGGACGCCGAAAATGCTTACATGACAAATTAACACTTATATATATGTATTCGATTTAAGGCACAAATCGATTTTAGGCTATAATTTTCTCATCTTTATCCATCTTTTTCTCCCTTCTTTCAGCGTCCGTAACGTGAGAAATTGAGGAAATAATTTGAAATATCACTTAAGAAATCACTCACAACGCCATGTAAGCATTTTCGGCGTCCATTTCAGTTTCAATTTGGAGAAAAAAATTGAACGTGGGAGACAATTAAGAAAAAATAAAAGATGGAGATTTTTTTTGCAAAAATTAAAACGTTCAGTTTTAAACCAAAACTTGAAAAAAAGTGGGGAATTATTTTGCAATTTGGCCTCATCAATAAGTAACCATGTAAGGTAAGATTAGAACAACATAAAATTTTCTTAAAATGACTATTTTTTTTTTTCAATTTTCTCGTCTATAACATTTATTCAGTATTATTGGAGCAACGAAAGAATGTAGTGAACATGATGACTGATGAATAGTTGAATACACACCTTTTATCAATTTTAAAAGCAAATTAATGATTTGAAAAAAAAAAAAAAAGGTAGAGTAATGATGTTCGACATCCTAGTAACAAGAAAATGTTCGTTCGTTAATTGGCCAACCCACTTGAATTTCGGCTCATGGGGCTATTCAATTTATGCCAATCAAATTGAATTTTTTCGATTTATAAATTTACGTTGTTGAAGTTTCTTTTTTACTCAATCTACTTGGATCAATAAATAAATTTAAGGCCGGAATCAGCCGGATTGATATTCCTATAATTAATACATGAAAAGTCAATAGTGCTATGCAGCTAGCTACTCATAAATTTTTCAATATATCGCGCACATGTTTGGTTCAACGAACAAACAAAATATTTCAGCAATTAAAGGTGTTTGTTAAATGTATTGTCGGTATTATACATATTCCGTTCCGTTGAACTTGACTTATTTGTTTTCGACATGAAAATTAAGAAAAAAGAATTAGATATAAATGATATGTTTAGTATAGTTGATATATAATATTTTATTGTAGATAATAAAATTGAGATATTATTTTTTACTGTTCTCTATTTAGTATGTGTTTAGTGTAGTTGGTATAATAAATTTTATTGTTGATAATAAATTACTCCCTCCGTATTTTTATAAATGTCTCATTTCACTAATTTCTATTGTATTTCTATAAAAGTCATACTCTCTTTTTGTTCACCATCATATCCTCCTTACTTTTCAAATTACAACCATTTGCCACTATGGACCCACGCTCCCACAGTTAAAACTACATTAATTAATTATCCTACTCTAGTTAACAAAATAAAAAACATATCCTAACTAATCTAATTAAATGGATTTGGGCTGCCCAAATCCATTTCGAATTTCCACTCTATCGATTCCTCTCGATCCATTTTATCTATCCATACCATCTTTCAATCCATTTCGGTGGCTGCCCAAATCCTAATTCATCTATCCATCGATTCTGTCTTCACTTCTCAAACCCTCATCTCTCTATCCATTTCTCTCGATCCAGATATGTGATCTCTCATCGACAACCCAGATCTGTTCTCGAAATCACTCAAATCCATCAATTTGATGATGAAATATGTGAAAACCCCTCAATTTCTGCTCGAATCTACGAATCCTTTTGCACTCGATTCATGGGAATCGAAGTCGGCTTCCATCGACTTGGTGCCTGAATCGATTATGCCGCTGGTCGATTTTGGAATTCTACCATCTACGTCGGAAAAGTTTTCTGCTTCTTCGCCGTCGCGGAGATCTACAGATCCTTCGTGCTTGGCGCCAGAAAAAACAACCATGGGGCCAATGATGTCTTCTCTTTCAGTGGTTCTGAGGTCAGAGATGCGCCGCTGGAGAAGATTTCTGCGACGCCGCCAATGGTTGTAGATCTCCGTGGTTCGGTGTCGGAAACAGCATCCTTGGCGCCGGGTTTTGTCCTTCCGCCATCTGGATTAGATGAAGATCTGGTACCAGACACTCCATCGCCGAGGGCCTATTTAGAGGTGATGGAATCGGAAATGGAGCCTACAGATTCCTACAAATGCCTTGTGTGAAATGAATTCGTAGTAATGCTGGTCTCACCCGTGTGAATGAAAATGCATGTGAACCAGATTATATGATGATGATGTGAAACTGATATAAACTGATAGAACTGATACTCCACTACATTTGATGCCACCACTGGTTGTTACCAACTAAGTTTAGGAGGCAACAAATGAGAATTAAAACTAGTCAATGATGCAAAAAGATTCATATGCTCTGCTGAGACTACATATGATGTGAATTTGATCACAATTTACATTCCCAAACAACCAAAAAGCTACTGTTTGTCCCTGTAAACCTGTACTAAAAAGCTACTTGAATCTGCCTTGATGCCTCCTATTCCTCCAACACTACCTGTTGCATTCCATAAATTAGATTTTCCAGATTGTGGATTGTCTGATCTGCATTCACATGCACTTCTAAATATTGATATGCGTCTCTGACTACCTCCTTCTCAATATCCAGTGTGTCTGGTAGTATGACATGCCTTCTGAGTTGTTCCTTACCCAAGTGTGGAATCTTGTAATTATTGTTACCTTTCAGTTTAATTATCTCTTTTTGTAGCAACCTTGTAGCGTTAAGAACACATTATTCAGTTTATAGTTGGGAAATTCTGCAAATGCAAGCTTCAACTGTACTTGCATTCTTTTCATCTTTTAGTGACTGAATGGCTCTGAAAAAACCCAAATCATTCGCATTTGTGTCTGGTGAGTTTGGTGGTTGGCAAAACAATTGGATGGTGAATCCATGAGAATGTGCAATAGCTTGAAATTCTAGATCATCATTTGAGATGTGTGGTTTTGTATTATCCTACTGTATGATGATGTTTTTACTGATCCCTTTTGGCTACTTTGCTATGATAAAGGCTAAATGATGAAAATGTATGGTTTTTCTGATAGCATAGTAATCTGATTATGATTATCTGGACTGGCCTGTTTAAGAAATGCCTCCTTCATGACCTGCTTTGTTATAACAATGATAGGCTTTGTTAGCACGGTCCCTTTTGGTCTATTTTTTGAATTTCTTATTGCTGGCTATTGAAATGTGAATGAGAATATACCAAACTTCCCATCAAATATCTCAATGCCTTCTGAATCATGTATTGGCCTTCCAACAACACATAAAAACATGAATTTTTCAATGTGTTGCTTGGATTTGCATGTTCTGTATTGATGCACTTCATCTGCAAGAACATAATATCTATGTGTATTTTTTGTGATGTTGAACCACTTTTCATCAACATGAATGATGTTATGCATTGGCTGAAATGAAATTCTGCCATTGTTACTGATGCAACTCAGCATACTTAAGCTCCATTTGAGCCTTCCAATCATATTTGCAGGAGTAAGAAAAGGTTTAATTGAATTGGTATGTGCTTTTACCTGTTTTTCTTTGATCCGTTTTTGAACCACACTTGTACTAACACCTATTTTTATTGAAACTTTTCTCATGCTACCCCTCTCCAAAACTGACAAGTTCCTGATTTTATTTTCATCAAGAATCTTCTTTGTGTCTTTGACTGATCCTTTTTTCATTGATTTCAAGTGCAGGGGCTTACCCAATGACTGTTGTTTGAGAGCTGTTGTCCAGATTCTGTGAACATTCCTCACATCTACACCAAACATTGCTGCAACTTGTGTTTTGGCGCCATACTTAAACTTATTATTGCTGGTATTTTGAAGAAGCCAAACTGCAGCATTGTTCCTCTCAATTTCTGTCAAATTTGGCTTCTGCTTGTTGATCTCTTGCATATTTAAGGCTGCTATTTTTAGAGATTCTGTATAATGAATGTTGTTTTTGGAGTAGTTGTGTCCCTATTTATCCTGTTTTAATAGGCTTAGATGTTGTGGACAGTGTTTAAATTTTCATCCAGTTTTTCCCCCAAATCTCACATCAGTGAATGAAATTCTCACCTTATTTTCAATCACATCAGTGTTTTATTCCCTTTTTATTTACTGTTTATGTTCGGTTGTGAGTGCTTGTTTTTTTTTCATGAATTTCTTTTCATCTGTTAACAATAATTAGGCTTATAATTTCATGAATAATCAGGTTTTTTATTTTCTGAATAATCATGTTTTTTATTTTCTGAATAATCAGGTTATTTTACACTAAAATTATTGAATAAAAAAAATTCAGTTTTTATTTAATAGGATAAAAAGAATATGAAAACACAATACACCAAAACACCAAACCAACAAATTTTATTCCATCGAATGATATGTCAGTTTTTATTTCATGGAAGAAAAATAAAAACAAATTTGTTGAATAATCAATTTTTATTTCAATTGTTTAATAATCAATTTATATGTATACAACATGCCTTAATTAAAAATGAAATAAACTCACTAGATTTGTTATATCCACTCCTTTACTTAAAAATTGCCACAATCAATCAACTTTATTAACAAACTAAACAACGTCATCAAGGCTGCCCGCAACGTGGGCTCGACGCCTTGTCTCGAAGGGGTCTCGAGACCCCTCGCGCTGGAGATGCCCGCGTTGCAAGCCCGGCGAGCTCGAGACCGGCTCGATGCCAGCGCGTGGCTTGCACGCGCCACTTTTGCTGAATAAAATATAAACAAAAAATAAAGGCGCGTGTAAAAAACACGCGCCTAACGAAAAAAAAAATTCGAACGTTGTGTGTTCAACGGCTACATGCCGATTTATATTTTGTTTTTTTTATTCTTTTCCTCCACTATAAATTCAACCTCTCATCCCTCGTTCATCCCACAAAAAAAATACAACCTCTTTCTCTCTCAAATTGAACTCTAAAAAAATATCTTCATCGAGCTTTTCATCTTCGTCGATCGAATATGTCGAGATCGGCACCGACGATGAGGTACTGGAGATGATGGCAGACGTGGAACGACACCTCCGTGCACTCTTAGCGGCGTAGAAGAAGAGGGCGAGGTCGTTCGTCGACTACTTTACCTACGGTGAGCACTTTTTCCGACGCCGTTTCCGGATGCATAAGCATCTGTTGCGCATGTGCAAGACGTTGGAGGACAACGTCCACTTCTTCACGCATCGACAAGATGCACTTGGACGATGGGGATTGACGTCAGTACAAAAATGCATGATGGCGGTGCAACAACTGGCCACCGGTGGTGCTGCGGATGTGTTCGACGAGTACCTGAAGATCGGAGATAGCACGGGCCGATAATGCCTTAAAAAATTTTGCCGAGCAATTATCGATCTCTTCGGCGAGCGATACTTGAGGAAGCCAAATGCTGCCGACACCGCTCGTCCGCTCCAAATACAAGAGGCACGGTATGGTTTTTCGGGGATGCTCGGGAGCCTGGATTGCATGCACTGGGCTTGGAGGAACTGCCCAAAAGGGTGGGCGAGTGCCTACACGCGCGACAATCAAGACGTGCCTACCTTAATCTTGGAAGCGGTGGTGTCGTGTGATTTGTAGATCTGGCATGCCTTTTTTGGGTGTGCCGGCTCCAACAACGATATCAACGTCCTCAATCAGTCGCCTTTGTTCACCGACGTGCTTGAGAATAGAGCTCCGCCGTGCAACTTCACCGTCATGGGAAGGCAGTACGACAAGGGGTACTACTTGACCGACAGGATCTACCCGAGTTGGCCAACACTGATCAAAGCGCCAAGGGTTGAAACTGACCCAAAGACGGCGAGGTTCAAGAAGATACATGAATCAACCAGAAAGGACATAGAGCGGGCTTTTAGAGTTCTCCAACCCCGATGGAAAATATCCGGGCTCCGGGATGGTGCTGGTATACGAGACATCTTCGAGATATCATGTTCACGTGCATTATTTTGCACAACATGATCATTGAAGACGAGCAAGTGGATGCGGAGAATTGGAGAGACGATGCCGATTCTCCGTCCACTAGCGGGATATCCCAGAGGGCCACTCCGATCGTCTTTGAGGAATATCTCTGACGAGAAGCCGACTTGAGAGATGCTCGGAAGCACCATCGACTTACCAATGATCTCACCGAGCACCTTTGGCGCAAATTTAGAGCTCTACCGGAGTAGTCCATATTTTAATTAATGTAATTTTTTTTATATCAATTAATGTAATATTTTATTTTATTTGAATTAATGTAATGTTTTATGTTATTTTTATTAATGAAATTTTATGAATTAATTTAATGGAAATGGAGAATTGTTTAATACTTAAAGATAGAGACAATTTGAAGACAGTTGCGTTGTAGGGGTAGGTGTCTCTAAGGGTTTTCTAGTGGAAAAGTGGTGCTGAAGACCCCTTGGAGACCACTAGTAGTCTCCAAAGGTTGCAGATAGTCTTAACAATACCCCTACTTTCTAACTTTTACCATACTTTTCAACACTTTATCAGTTTTCTTAATTTCAGTGCCCAGTCAAACCAGGACATTTATTAAAATATGGAGGGAGTACTAATTTTTTGCCAAAAAAGGAAACATACCAAGTTAAGTGAGACACCTAAGATAGAATACAAGCAAAATTGAACGGGACAGAGAGATGAGTAATTTTTTTTAATACGATATAAGATTAATTTATTACTCTCTCCGTCCCCACTTAGTATGGTGCGACAGTGCACATGTTTTAAGAAAAAATAGATAAATGTTTGGTTTGGATATTTTAAGTGGAGGAAGTTACTCATTTATGATGTGTTGTTAATTTCTTAGAGGATGCAGAAACTTTATAGAAATAATATATTGAACTTTTAAAGGTAAAAAGGTAAAAGACATGTATTAAAAAAGAAATATCATACTAAGTTGGGACTAAGAGTGTTCGCGGTCTGGTTTGGTGCGGTTTGATACTAAATCCATACCAAATCGTAAAATACAATTTGATAGCTTTTTGGAACCAAACCAAACTGATTAAGTAGTAAAACCAAACCAATTCAAACTGTAATAATATGTTTGATTTGCAGTTTATCAATATTTTTTCATTTTATTCGTAATAGCAATAAAAAGAAATCAATAAAGTTGTTGTTATGACCATATATGTTTTTCTCTTTTGCTAGAATAAATATACTAGGTATCTAGGATAATATTATTTAGCCAAATAATAAATTATAGTAAAATAATTTCACATTCTCTATTTTTCTATCGAAAATAACTTGAATTTGAAAAAGATATAAAAGAAAAGAAAACAAATAGAAATTTGTACCTTGTGTTCAAAGGTGAAGATAAGCTATTGTTACAATTAATTGGAGATGTATAGTAGACTGTAGGGTTTAATAATTTTAAATTGTAATATGATTTCATTAATTAAATTTGTATAACACTCAGATATGACATGCAATCAAGAAAATTCCTATTTCATAACATAATAAATAAAATGATAATATTAATATTAGTATATCAAAAATGATTTTTCGGTTTATAGTTTGTTTCAGTTCGAATTTTTTTAAAACCATACCTAAATTATAAATCATAATTTTTAAAAAAAATCTTAACCAAACCATATTTTTGAAACCACAAACCACAAAATTAGATCAAACCGTAAATTGCGATTTTGTTCAATTTAATTTATAGTTTAAATCAAACTTTGAATACTTATAGTTAGGACGACTAAAAGAAAGTAGTCATTCTAATCTAGGACGGGGAGTAGAAGGTTTAAAGCCAAATTGCATAAAAATACTCGACCTTTTTCCAAATTCTGGACTTATGACAAATTTTTTAATTTTAGCAAAAAAAATATCCACCTTTCAATTCTTCTTAATCTTCATCCGAATTCAATTTGGGGGTAAAATTAACGATGACATGTCCAATTAATAATGACGTGGCATTCAAAACGACGTCGTTTTGATTTAAGAATTAAAAAAAAAATTACACCTCATTTCCACTTCATCTTCTTCCCCTTCCCTTTTCTATCTCTCTCCTCTCTCGCCCAACCCTCCTGCCTCTTCCCTCCCTCTCTCTCTCTCTCTCTCTCTCTCTCCACGATATCTTCTCCTCCACCACGGCGAGGTCGCCTTCATCGATGCCTCCACCGGCCGCCAGAGTCTTCCCTTAGGGTTTCGCTTTCCTCGGCGGCGGCGGCGGCAGCGGCGCCACCTTCGCTGCTGAACCAGCCGTTGTCGGTTGAGGAAGTGCTCAGCCCCCCACTTCCTCCCCCATCACCAAATCGCCATCTCCCCTGCCCGAAGAGCTCGACGACCTCGCTCTCTTCCACAAGGCCATCGCCAGCTCCATCTACAGCTCCACGCCTACCCTCTCTCCAATTTCGGCCCCCTCCACGGCGTCTTCAGCTCCACGCCGACCCCCAGCTCCATCGCCAGCTCCATCTCCGCCGCCCGCCGCCTCTTCGCCATCGCCCTGCTCGAATTGGGGATGAAATTCTGGGGAATGGGCGGAAGGCGGTAGAGGTGTCGGATCTGGGCGGTGGCAAACTCGCCGGATTTCGAAGAAGAGTTTCGATTAGGGGCTAGGGTTCTGAATTTGGGGCTTTCTTGTTTCAGAGAGATAGAGTCGAGAGGGAGTGGATGTGACGATAATGGTGATGGCGGTGATGTGAAGGCGGTGACGGCGGCCGGCGAAGCACATAGAGAGAGCAGTTGAGTGTGTGTGTGCATCGTGATTTAGAGAGGAGGAGGGGTTGGGCGAGAGGGGGGGAGAGAGAGAGAGAGAGAGAGAGAGAGAGAGAGAGAGAGATGTGAAGGTGAAGGGGATGATGAGATGGAATGACATGTAAATTTTTTTTTTTGTTTTTTTAATTCTTAACCAAACGACGTCGTTTTAGTTAAAACGATGTCGTTTTGAATGCCACGTCAATTTAAATTGCACACGTCATCATCATTTTTCCCCTCAAATTGAATTCGGATGAAGATTGCAACAAATTAAAAAATTGCTATTTTTTTTGCTGAAATTAAAAGATCTGTAATAAGTTCAGAATTTAGAAAAAGATCGGATATTTGTATGCAATTTGGCCAAGATTTAAATAAACAGATTAAAACTAATTTCTTGAGATGGGATATTTACTGTGTGACAGTCTCGGCTTCGTCTGTTATTTACATATATGGAGGCACTTTCTCTCTCCTCTCTCTCTCTGTCAGCAGAGAGAAGAGAAGGCGACGCGGTGCTGAGTCAGTGGGGTTATATATTTATATGCAAGTTTAAAAGAGAAGCAGTCTGCCGCCAACCCTGTTCCACTTTGTCCTTATCCTTCCATTTCCCACCAACAACAACAGCAACAACCCCAACCCCGTTTCCATCTCCTTTCCTTATAAACCCATCCAAAACCAAATGCCCCCTACTTCACTCCAACACCGTTTTCTCCTCTATTTCATACCTCCATAGACGCAGCATATACCTCAATCTTCTCTTTGCGTGCAAAAATGGTCAGAGTTGGGGTCTCCATTTCCAATAATTCCAAATTGATCTGCGCCGCATTAGCTGCTCAATCCCTCGATCAAATGCTCAACGCCATGCATCAGGCTAAGATTCAAGGTGCGGATGTCGTTCAAATCTCCATCGATTGTCTCGCCGATTCCGGCCTCAAAATTCTGCTCCAGAACAAGCCGATTCCGGTCGTCGTCGTCTCCCGGTGTGTATGAATTATGATGCTTAATTTTCATGTCTATTGTCGTTGGAGTTCTGAAATGTGGCTTTATTCTACCATTTATTTATTTAGTTGCAGTTATTAATTAGATCTTTCTGATGAACTGATTTGGTCATGAAGAAGATGAATGTTTGTATGCATAACTTCATTCGTATATTTCATTTTACAAATATGTTTATATTTTGCAATGCGTAATCTAATATAGAAAGTTTGATCGGGAAAAATGAAGGTCATTCAAATCCCAAGTAAGGTTGACTCCTTTGGCTACACCTACTTGAAAAAAATAGTAATAATATCCTGTTTTTTTTTTAAAAATAAAAATAAATAAATGAACTTGTAATTTTTTGAAAATTTGTATCGAATTATTTCTTATGGTCAAATCTGCCAAACTGAGTGGCTTGTTGGGCGAAAACGTTGTGTTCTTCCACCAAGGCGAAGGGACACGTGTCAAGACTCGTCTAGTCAGCACGAAATGGTGGCTGCTAATTTGATCAACTTGGTTGGTGCATGACCAGTTATGATGGAATTTGTTTCAAAATGTTTGGTGATGGATTTTGATATTAATTAAGCAGCTATCAATTGTTGAACAGAAGCAAAGAAAAAGGGTGTAGGGCCTTTGATGAAGTCAATAATTTATAACTGAGTTTGGTATTGCAGGCCAAAATGGGAAGGTGGTGAATGCAGAAGTAATGAACAGGAGCTCCTAAAATCTCTTATTTTGGCCAAGGATTTAGGTGCAGATTATATTGACTTGGACCTCAAGGTACAGTTCGTATCCTAATAGGATTCAACTATTCTGCATAAAACAAAACTTGAAAACGTTGATTCATGATTTCTTTTTTTTTTTTTTTTTTTGTAAATTTTTGTATTCACTCTTATTTGTTGCTATACTGCTTAAAATATGGTCCTAATCAATTTCTCACTCGGCATGCATTGCGTGCTGCTCTTATTTACTTTACTTGATGCATTATTGATCCATGGCAGACTGTTGCGTAAATATTATACTGATATCGAAGTTCCCTGAGTATACACACCGATCAGTTGCTGAGTTCAAGACATTCTTAGAATGTTAATGTGCTATACTCAACTATGAATTATGAAGTAGACCTTAAACATAGCATGTTCAATAAGAACCGCTCTTATCAATAAGTAGGCAATGTAGTACTATAAGAACCAATGGAGCTTTTTGGTGTAGCTTTTTTGTTCATTAACGAATTGGTATACAGTCACCAGCAGAGTTAGGCTTAATTGGTGCTGCAGAAACCAAAATATACTTTTGTCTAGCCTAAAGTTGCGTTCATCAAATGCAATCAGAAGTATTTCTTAAACAGTGGTGATGTTTTTTTATTTCACATAAGACTTCCTCTCTTTATCAGAATAGCTTGGTTTCTGGTATACTTCTTTGTTGCCATGCATAATTAATGTTTGCACGTCGTATGATACTCCTGTGAAATTATGCTGGTTTTCACGGTTTTGAATAAATTCATTACAAGGCGTAATGTGTGTGCCGGCAATATTTTTTGGTGCATAAAAAGAGAGAATCTGTCAATCTGACTTCGAAACCATTGTTATGCAGGTAGCATCTGCCCTCATAAAAGAAGATAAATTCCGTCAGCTTAAAAGGAGTAAAATTATAGTCTCTGCCTACCTGGACAGTTTTACTGCTTTATTGGAAGATCCCAGTCTTCTTGTTGCAGAGTTGAAATCAACTGAGGCAGATATCATTAAGTTTGTGTGGGAAGCAGCAAATATTACAGAAGTAGCTACTGCTTTTAACCTCCTTTCAAATAGTCAGGTGCGGTTTCTTTATTTTTCTTTTTGTGTCATTATATTGGGTATCATAAACCTGATACGCAATGTTCTTATTGTTTTTTCTAGAAAAAAGGGTGAGTTTAAATAAAAATACAACTGTCAGTGCTAAGTTTAGATATTGAGATGCTCTCTCTATTTTTTCAATTTCAGAGTACAAGCTGAACATTAATAGTCGTCGATTGCAGAGAGGAGAGAACTATTGAAATGAATAAGTAGAAATACATTTCGATAGAAAGATGACCAAAAAAAGAAGCCTTAAAGAGTTCCTAGAAACGGGTCGTTAACTGTTGTTCTGGAGTTCTCTGAAAGATCATAATCAATAACCATTGCTACAACTGAAATTTCTTGTTAACTCCCTGCAGGTACCCACAATAGCTTACTGTACAGGAGAAAGAGGTCTTATTAGCCAGCTGCTGAGTTTTAAGTATGGTGGTGTTTTTGCATATGGATCAATAGAAGGAAATACTGTTCCTGGTCTTCCCAGCATAGATATCCTTCGACAAGCCTATGGACTGAAGAACATCGGCAAGAGAACTGAAGTTTTTGGGCTCATCTCAAAACCAGTAGGTCATAGCAAGGGACCTCTGTTGCACAATCCTACATTTAGACATGCCGGTTATGATGGAATATATGTCCCCATGTTTGTGGATAATCTCAAGGAGTTTTTCAGTGTCTACACAAATCCTGATTTTGCTGGTTTCAGGTACGTCCTACTTAATCTTGCCGTACTTTTGTCAACCGAGAAACTTTACCTTTTCACTCTACAATCGGTCAAACAAAAATCTTTGCCCTCGTGAACTGAGACTTTGAATACATTTTATGATAATAAAATGGGACAGCGAGAGGGACTTTGTTATTTCTTTTCTGATTTTTAAGCTGATATTTTACGTTGTTTTCTGGCTTTAATTTCAGTGTCGGGATTCCATACAAGGAAGCAGTAGTTGATTTCTGCGATGAAGTCCATCCAATTGCTCAGGTTACTCCAAAAATCTGTGTATAGTTTGTGTATTCAGGCAGTGGGGAAATTGAAACAACATAGGTTTAATCATACTGCTAGGATTACGTAGAGCTCATAAATTTTAGCCTCTTTATGCAGATTCTAAAACGAAAAAAAGTTCATTAACAGGCTCAGTAACTTATCAAACTAAGTCCAAATTATTTATTTGAAAAAAGTTGTGGGTGGGCATTTCCTTCGAGTTATGTTTGGCCCCACAAGTCCTCATAATGATTAACATGTTTAATCATCAGTCAATTGGTGCTGTTAACACTATTATAAGGAGACGTGATGATGGGAAGCTCGTTGGTTATAACACCGATTGTGAGGCTGCTATAGTAGCAATGGAAGATGCTTTAAAGGTACCGGAATTACTCATGCTTATGGTTTTATGAAAAATTACTGCAATAGTATATTTAGGCGCATCCATTGTCATGTAAAGAATGCAACTTACGACACTCTAAACAGTACAGGGATGGGCTGAACGGCAAGCATTGCTCTCTAACTCCACTCACAGGGAAGCAGTTCATTCTCGTGGGAGCTGGGGGTGCAGGAAGAGCGCTTGCATTTGGAGCTAAAATCAGGGGCGCAAGGCTGGTTGTCTTTGACATTGATTTCGGTAGACTACTAGTACTAATAAACCTTTTCATACCATTTAAGTTGCATCATTGAATACGTTTCCTGCAACTACACGAGTTAAATTGCAAAATAAGATTATAGTTATTGGCACATGACAGATGAAAGATGTTTTGTGGCCTTTTGGTCCAGAATTTTCGTGAATTGTTTAGCTGACTATATAGTCCTTTATGCAATGTGAAGAACGGGCGAAGTCTTTAGCGGCTGCAGTATCGGCTAATGCTCTTCCTTTTGAAGATTTACCCACTTTCCAACCGGAGAAAGATGCAATCCTTGCGAATGCAACTCCTTTGGGCATGCATCCACATGTGGACAGGCGGATTCCTGTGCAGGAGGTTTCTCTTTTAACATTTACTTGAAGATGAAATATTCTTTTATTCTTGGGGGAATAATCTCTCTTCGTTGTTTGCTTTTCCAGGAAACCTTGAGGGACTACAAGCTCGTCTTCGATGCAGTATACAACCCTAGGAAGAGTAGACTATTAAAAGAAGCAGAGGCTGCTGGAGCCATTGTTGTTAGTGGAGTTGAAATGTTTCTCCGGCAGGCTGCTGCACAGTTCAGTCTCTTCACAGGCCAAAAAGGTATGAATATTACTTTTTGCACCATGTTTAATCTCTCCATTTGAGATAAATGTATAGAGGCAGAAACTTTTGTTACAGTCCAACCGCACCGTGCGATTAACCATAATTAAGGGATAATTAACAGGATTAGGAAGCAATTAAGGGGTAATTAGGAATACCTAATCCCAATCAGGATTTATTAATCATGGTTATGATTTATTAATCATGATTAGAATTTAGTAATATTCAATTTAAGGATCTGAATAGGGCAGACTGCATCCGTATGGTGCAGCCCACCACACCATAGTTTCCCATATGTAGAAAGCAAAACTTTGTGTGGCCGACCGATTACGGAGATTAAGGTAATTAGAGAATAAGTAAGAATAATTAGTAATATCATACTAGTATAAAATATTGTAATCCTCAATTATGATAGGTTTTATTTCCTAAGTAGATTTATTTGAACATTAATTAAGTTAATCAATTAGAATTTAAAAGCCTTCAAAATAATAATCAAGGGATGGACTGCACCGTTTGGTCAACCGCGCGGGAGTCTGCTCCATATAGAATGGAATGGAACTGTGGTTCTACTATTGTTAATTGTGTTGCAGCGGTTCCTTTCCTTCTATTTTATGAATACTTGTTTGTAATTTTGTTTTGCAGCACCAGAAGAGTTCATGCGAGGAATTATTATGGAAAAATTCTGAGACTCAATGAAACGAAACCATTGGGTTTTGAAACCACAGAAGAAAGTTTTTTTAAAAAAGGGTTAAAAAAGGAGAGGAAAAAAAGAAGGAATTCTATTATATTAAAAAAAAGAAAAAAAAAGTGAAAGGCTGGTCTTGTATTGTAGTGTTATTTGTAGAATTCGTGATTTATTGTAACTCCTTGATGATAAGCAATCATGAGGAGAGAATTATTTCTGAACTATGATTATTAATAACAAATAATTCATTTTTCTTTTAAAAATACTTCATCAATTGTCGCACAAAGATACCAATTTGATTTTCAAAAATGAAGTTTGTGAGGCAATTGTTATATATGCAGTGTAAAATGGAAGTTGATCCGGAATTTCGCAAAAATAATTAAATACAATTTAAGTAGCAAATATAACATTTATCCAGCATTATATTAGATAGCATAGTATTAATCAAACAAACGAGTTCAATTACGGATTATAGAGTATACGTAAATCTTCATACAGAACGCTGGATTAATCACAAAAGAATTAAACAATCAAATTTGTCCCTGAATATGTTGTTAGTTACTCAAAATACGTTAGAATACTAAACTGCGTTAGAATAAGAGAATCAAATTATATTCATCACTAAAAATACGTTAGAATAAACAAAGAAATCTTGAGGTGATATATGCTCCAAAATAGAATGCATAAAACAAAATATAAAATTAATGAAATTTTTAATTTGAAAACAAAAGTTTTCCTATATATAATGCGCATATTGCAGAACATCTCTCTTCACCAATCGATCGAGCATCTTCTCAACTATAATTTCTAAACAATTTTATAAAGAAATTGAATATGGGTAGTGTGCTAAGTTTCTCTCATGCTTACTCTCTCACTCTGTCGACCTCCTTCTAGTTTCCACAGGTTCGTGGACATGCATGATGCATGCACACACACACACATACAGTATTATGAGACGACCGTGTCATCGTACGTGCACGTGTGTAACTCAACATTTTATTAATTAATTTTGATGAAATTTAACGATGTTATGATTTTATTCGGAAAAAAAAAACTATCAATTTCTGATTTCATTTTTTAAAACATTACATTTAGTCATTTACATGTGGCTATTTACAAAAGTTGTCCCGTCGTCCCCCACCCTCTCCCGAACAATTTTGTTGGAGTATATAAACATTACATTTACATGTAGCATTTCACTTCACAAATACACAACATATGCATCTCTATGATTTTATTCGATTTATTAACTCCGGTGAAACACGAGATATATATATATAATTTGCAGGTGTGTTGGTGGAAGGGCAAAAGAAATTGAGCTGCTGCAACAATAACCATATTGATAGATGTGATCCACAAGGATAATCAAAGATGCGATGCGTTGTGCAAAGAAAGCTGCGACAAAGAAAGGGTTTTGCAAATTAGTTCTCCCAAAATGCCCCCCTAATCATTTTTGCCATTGCTATTGTTAAACTATTAATTCTAATCTTAATAAGTAATCCCATTTGTCACTATAGTTAATCTGGATTTACACTTCTAGCTCGTCCAAATTTTGCCTTCACGACTCAATTGCATGTTTTTATGTTATAATTTGCACACACATAAGAAAAAAAATGCAGAATATTTATTTTAATTATAAAATTTGTGTACATCTTTTATAAGAAAATTACATAAAATAATAACCATTTTGTTACCATAAATTTAAACAATAACCATCTTTTATTTGGGTTGTCCATATGCTTGGTTGTACTGGGTAGGAAGATGAATAGAGCTTGAATACGAGAGCTCTCGATTCACAAACAATATCGATTATCGTTTGAATTATCGTGAAGAGATAAGTTATTTTATTTTACAATTACTTTTCAGTTATTAAATAAATTATTCAATAGTATATTAATTTAGAGATATGATACCCGTGCATCGCACGGGTGGAATTACTAGTTATATTACTAAAAGAAAAATGATTTTTGCTTTGAAAAAATCCTATATGGCACCCCTCTTAATCCCCTATTCCTATTTATCTAAATTCTCAATTTTTTTTAAATTAAAAATTAATATTTATCATATTCTATTATTATTATATCTATTATATTATATAGATTTGGTCCATATTTTGCTTATGGATTTGGTCCATATTTAGCTTATGGATTTCATACGCATAGTTATCATATTTTGTATTATATAGTAGTATATAACATGGATCTACATATATCTAACAAGACAAAATCTTGAAATTATTAAAAGATTTCGAATCTTTCACTTTTTTATTCACATATTATCCATAAATTAGTTTTCAAAGAATTAGTTAAACATAAAACAATTAATCAAATTTTCTTAAATTCACATTATTATTATTATTATTATTATTATTATTATTATTATTATTATTATTATTATTGAAAGGAAAACTATTTTTGCTTTGAAAAAATTATACGTACTCTATTAATTCATCATTATTATTTATCTAAATTCTCAAATTTATGAATTTTTAAATATAAAATAATAGAATTTAAATATCTACTAAAATCTTGTGTCTCACATCGGTTTTCAATGAAACTTCTTGATGGTCCCGATACGAGTTACTGGTGTATGGGGGGTGGGGGGGGGGGGGGGGGAAATACACCAGTTAGGATTTTTCAACTTTTGAAAAATCTAACACTTGAAATCAACTTCAACTGAGTAAAAGGACTCAGTTGGGATCTCACAGCTGAGTAAGCAACCTCAGCTGGAAGAGTGATGCTGTGCGGAATGTGGTGGAAAATGTACTCGTAAAATCAAACTCACGCTTTTATGCATGGTTGGTCATAACCAAAACTGTTGATGTGAAAATATGCAGATTGTATGCGGTTAGTTTGTCAGTTGAGATATGCAAATAAAGACTGAACACAAATAAATACGACACACAAGATTTAAGTGGTTCGGAGAGAACTCCTACGTCCACGGGGAGATGTGAGTCCACACACCTCAGTCCAAGTTCTTCTGGACAGATCCACTCAGCTTACGCGGGCTGAGAAACCGTTACAGTTTAGTTTCCGAGCACTAAACAGCCTAAGTCAAGTTT
Organism: Schizonepeta tenuifolia; assembly: GCA_029490685.1. Classification (NCBI taxonomy): domain Eukaryota; kingdom Viridiplantae; phylum Streptophyta; class Magnoliopsida; order Lamiales; family Lamiaceae; genus Schizonepeta; species Schizonepeta tenuifolia. The sequence continues at coordinate 65,157,489 of CM055960.1, read as the reverse complement.
GCGGGTACTTGACGACCTGACTACTCAATTGCAGGAAGAGTAAGGTCCTAGCACACTTTTTAGGGTGTGAGAATGGGTAGGATTTCCAACTACAGCTCGATCACGAATGAGAGCTGGATCTAAGGCTTGAACGAATAAACACTCAACCTAAGATCAAAAACAGTTTCGATCTCTAGGAACTCTCAGCTACTAATGTTCTCTCAAAATGGAACTCTCAGTTGCTGATGCTCTTAGATGATGATTTTACAGATTTGCTTTTGACTTTGATTTCTCTCGTGAAAGCTCTTGAATTTTCGTCGTCTATCTTCTCCCTATTTTCTCGAATGAGAGAATGCCTCTATTTATAGGCGGAGAGAATCAACTAGCCGTTGGAGGAGCAGTTGATCTCTGATCGGTTGAAAGCGATGGCTTGTCTCTCATCTCTGCAGACTTTCCCGATATGGCATCTGCTTTCCATCTGAGACAGCCTTGTGTTGGGCCAGATGGGGTAATGACTGAACGGTCAAACCCTCATGTGACTTCCTTTTGAAATTCAAATCTTTGACAGTCAACTTCGGTTTGTCGGTTGAAAGTCTTGGCCTTCATCTGAGTGATCTTCAGCTGATGTTCCGATCTGTCGAGCTCTCAGCTGACTTTGAACTTCAAACGGTTGGACTCCTTGTTCGGTTTCTATAACTGAGGTTCTGAAACTGAACACTCAGTTATCTTCCTTGTATTTACTCAGTTGGGTTTGAACCCTCAGATGATTTCCTTTTCATCTGATGTTCTCTTCCTTTCAACTGTTTCTCATCTGATGAACGCTCAGTTGGTTTCCTTCTCAACTGATGTTCTGAAGACTTTCCCTTGTTTGCATCTGAACAAATGAACTCTCAGTTGTCTTTCTTCACAACTGATGTTCTGTCTGAGTGACGCCTTATTGCCATCTTCAGCTGGAGACCTGTAAAGATAAAATCTTAACTTTGCTCAAATAGCGAGCCTAAATTCTAACATTAGGTTCTGGCAACATCTACTCGGTTGGGGTCAGCTGGTTTTGGAATTCATCAAAACTTATACTAATAAATTTCCCAACAATTTTCCCCTTTTTGATGATGCCAAAACCACTTACAACTTTAAACCACTATTGATCTAATCCTCTCTAACTGACCTAAAATCTCAGCTGAAATTCTAGACAGTCTATAAGATAAAACATCAACGGGTTAGGACAGTTATAACATGGTATTTAAAAGACTTTGTGATTCAGAGCTTGGACAATGAGGAATTGTTCATCAAGGTGAATCGTATTATATACTTTGAAGTTTTTGTTACAACTGAAGGTTACAAGGTTAAGCGCAAAACATAGAAAGATACAACAGTTGCTCCAAAAACTACAACATCCAAAAAACATTATCAGCTCAAAAACTTTGACAGCTCAGAAATACTGTTGACCGTACTTGCTGAAGATACAGTTGAAGATCTCCTTCTTCGCTTCCAACTCAATCCCAGTGTTGACGCCGTGTTCCTTGCAGACTTGCCTCGCCTCAGCCAAGATGCATTTTTATTTGGCGTGCTCGTGCCTTTGATCATCGGAGGGCGGTATATGCACTTCTTTGGAACTGGAACAGTGTTGGGATCAAGCTGAGCATTCAGCATAGCTCGCTTGAATTGACTAAACATTCCAGGGTCTCCAGATCTGAGTTCCCACAGGGCTTCCTTGAATGCTAGCCTTGGGTCTTCAGTCGAGTAGACTTTCCTGTAATAGAAGTCATTGACGAACTCATGCTTGAACTGTTCCCAGTCATCGTTCCACTCAGCATTCATCCACTTATCAACATGTGGGTACCGAGACGGGAGTGGAGCGTTCTTCTGCAGCTGATGCGTCGACTTTCTAGCCTCAGCCTTCATCTGGTGCTTGTTGATTCTTCGCACACTCCGGCTGGCTTTGTTTCTGTCGACGTTCTTCTCCACCTTGGCGAGCTCCTTCTCGAACTTGGCCACCTTTTTGGCCTGATCGGCAGCGAACTTCTTGATCCAAGAGGGATTCAAGTACTTCTCTTTTGACTCCCCCATAGCTTTGGCAGCTTCAATGCAGTCTTCAACAGATATCCCGTCAAGTTCTGCATCAAGCTCGGCTGTGAGCTCGGCTACGAGGTCGTGGGAGACTTCTAGTTCGGGCTGCGACCCTTCAGCTTCAGTTGGCACTCCTTCTCCTTGCTGGAGAGCAGCTTTCCCTCGTCCATCTCCAGCTGCTGGCTCCTTGTCTTCCCCAGCTGCTGGCTCCTTGTCTTCCCCCTTTTTGGCATCATCCAAAAGGGTGGCAACAGTGCCATCCAGAGAGGTCAACTTGGCTTCAGCTTGTTGAATGCGGGAAAACAGCTCTTCAACAGCGTCCTTCTCTTCCACCTTCTTCGCCAATTCCTGGTCTTGGCGCTCCTGTTCAGCTCGCTGCACAGCTGCAAAAGTCGGACCTCTTTGTGGAGGGAGACGAACTCAGCTCGGAAAGAAGCGAACTGAGCCATCCACTCCTGGTCCTGAGTCTGCTAGGACTTTGCGAGGTCAGATTCAGCAACGGTCTTGAACACGTTGAAATCCGAGCTGAGGCTCTGAACAGCCTTCCTTAGCCCCGAGACCTCTGAGCTGGAAGAAGTGGAGAAATCTTCGAACTTGTGCTGCAGAGAAGAGGAGAGGTGTTCTAGCTGATTCTTCAGGCTGGCATTTTCTGCCATCAGCTGCTGCATCCTGTCAGCTTCTTCCTCCTTGCCCAGCTGGATCTTGGACAGCATCTCCGTTCTCAGCTGGTTGACCCTCTCCGAGATCAGCTCGCAGATGGCGTCGGTTGAGAGAGCTGGCTGATCGAAGGGTCCGAGCAGAAGCTGTGGTTGTGGCTGGGCAGCAGACTCCGCGACAACCATGGCAGATTGGCTGGCGAGGTAGGCCTTGAGTTTGTCTTCTTCTCTCTTGGCCGCCTCATCAGCTGCGTCGACGTCGTCCATACAGGAGGCATTTTTGGCGAGCATGTCATCAAGAAAGTGAACAGCTTCAGGGTTGTTGCACAGCTCCCTGGTGTCTGTCCCTTCTTGGATGCTTTTGTCTAGACGTCGTCGGAGCACAGCCACCTTTTGGTTGTAAGCCACCTCCAGGCTCTGGTAGTCGAAGTACTCCCTCAGGTTGGACTCTTCGACCTTTAACTTGTCCCAACCATGAATCCTGAGGGTCTCCTCCTTTACGTACCAGTAGCTGAATATGACACTGAACTGGTATAGAAGTTCCGTCCCGAGAATAGAGAAAATGGGCATCGATGTTGCCTCGGGGAACATACCAATCAGCTTGCGGAAGCAGTAGCTGAGTCTTCCTTCATACTCAGCCAGGATCGCCTGGCGGTTGGCTTCTCCATCGATCTGAGGGGGGTCGATATCGAAGGTTAAGGGTTCGATGGTTTCATCAACGTTGGCCGAAGAAGTGGTCACAACGTTGGCATCGAGCGAGAGGCTCAGAATATCTGACTGAGGACCAGTTGAGGGAACCGGATCCTCTTTGGATGGAGAGTTGGCTGGCTGGAGGATTTCTTCAGTCACAGGTGGGTTAACCTGGCTGGCATCAGCTCTAGACTGACTGTCGTGGGACTCCTCAGATGAAGAAGAGTCATCTGAAGAGGAGCTGGCATCCACCACTTGGATCTCCACGTCTCCACCTGCCTCCTCAGCCACGTCCTCCTGGCGAGGTTGAAGAATAAACCCAGCTGGGTCAACCGATTGACTGGATTCGGTTGACTCCTTCGCCTCAGCCGGCTTGACCACCACTGGACTTGTTGTGGATGGTTGAGCCGCTGGCTGGATGATCCTTATCCTTGGCCTCTTCTGCAGAGGTTCCTCCTCTTCCTCCTCTTCGTCTTCTTCCTCCTCAGCTACCTCTTCCAGTTGGCGCTTCGCCGGCTTGGTCCTTGAAGGGCGGCGAGCAGCTGGCTCCACAGCTGGCTTGGGGACACCCTTAGGGGTGTAGACAACATCTACAACATCCCTGGCCTTTTTGGCTGAGGGGAACAGCGACAGCTTGTTGACTGGAGTGTCCTCACTTCCTTCCCATGTCAGCGGCAGACCCTTTGTGGCTTGGAGGATGAGGGCTGATATCTTTGTCCCGAAGTTGAGAGTCCCCTTGACACTCAACAGAATTTGTCCGGACTCAGCTGTCGTCTCGGATATCTTCTGCTTCTCCGACAACAGCTGGCTCTTTATATATCCCAACCAGTCGACCTGGTGCATCTCTTCCAGGGCCTTCTGCTGCTTGAGCTTAGGACGGCTTATGTCCCCGAAGGCTCCACCATATGCAAAGATGCATTTGGAAATTACATCGAAAAGAAGTCGATGCTCCGGCTTCAACTTTGTTCTTTGCATGCTCCCCTTCAATGGTTCGGGAACAAGAAGAATGGTTTGAAGAAAGGCATCAGCTTCCTTGTCAGAAAAGTTCCCCACCACATCTGTGGCTTCACGGTTTCTGGGGATGAGCTTCTCCAGCTCCTTTGACACCTTTATCTCCACAACGGAGTCTTCTACTGTCCGGGAGGTTCTGTGGCGTTGCTTGCACGGGATGATCGTGACAAGCCCGTCATTTGCAACTCGTTGCAGATTCCGGTAGAAATGTACTATCTGCTTCCTGAGCAACAGGGCCGGAGAGAGAGTGGCCCAATCAAGCAGATGGTGGTCGGAGAGGATAGCGGCGATTGGAGCGAGCTCAGGCGATGAGAGAGCCGCTCTGGATAATATCTGTTCGAAATGAATCTTTGACATCACCATGTCAAACAATTTCTGGAACGTTGCAGGCTCTGAGGAAACCATCTTCTTAGAAGTTTTTGACTTGGGCGCCATCTCGAGGAGATATATATGCAGAGAAAGAGCGAAAGACTTTACTGGAAATGGCGAAACAAGATTTGAGAAGATGATGAATAGTGAGTAAAGATATGCTCGAAAAGAGAAGGTAAGGATCACTTCCTGATTTGCAGTATTATATAATCTTTGACTCGGATAAAATCAACGGCTGGGGTTAAATCGCGCGTATTTATCAACGGCTGTGATTTCGCGACTGTTGAGTAATTTTGACTGATATGCCACGCGCGCGAGTGAGAAGGTGAATAGTTTGAGGTGTCAGCCCAGTCGCACTATAAAGTAAGGCTATAGATGTTCAGCCAGACTTTACATTAAATGCGATATGATGGCTTGTTTAGTCTAGCTGACATGTTCAGGAATGTTTGAATTTATTTCAAACATTCTCATTTAATATCATAACACCTTCAGTCATAAATGATACCTGCCGGCTGATGTCTGAATCAGCTGTGTTCATTAGTTGAATTCCTCAGTTGCCGCATACCATCAGCTGATTCGAGTTCGTCTGTTCAGCTAACGTCTGTTCCATTGTTGCAGCATACCATCAGCTGACTCAAGTTCATCTGTTCAGCTGACGTTTGATGTCTTCAGTTGGCAATTCGTATCTGAGATTCCTCCATCATCTGAGCTTCCCCCTTAAGTCGATATCCGACTCTTCAGCTCGGTTGGATCCTTATCAGCTCGGATGACTCTTTAGCTCGGATGAGTTTTTAGCTCGGATCCAAAAGTCCTAGAAGATCACACAGCATCTTGAACCGGGCTTCAGGAAGAGGTTTGGTGAAGATGTCAGCTCTCTGAATCTCAGTTGGGATCTTCTCCATGGACACATCCTTTTTCTCAGTATGGTCTCGGATGAAATGATGACGAATATCGATATGCTTAGTCCGAGAGTGGTGAACAGGGTTTAGAGAGATAGCTATGGCACTTGAGCTATCACAATGAATGGGAACCTGTCCAGTTGAGATTTCATAATCTCTCAGCTGCTGCTTCAGCCACAATACTTGCATGCAACAGCTTCCGGCAGCCATGTACTCTGACTCGGTTGTCGAAGTAGCAACACACGCTTGTTTCTTGGAGAACCATGAAACCAGCTTGCTTCCCATGAATTGACAGTGTCCAGAAGTAGACTTCCTATCCAACCGATCTCCTGCTAAGTCGGCATCTGAGTATCCAGTCAGCTGGATATTGTCATCAGTTGGGTACCACAACCCAACATTGACAGTTCCTTTCAGATACTTAATGATGTTCTTTGCTGCCAACATGTGTGCTTCTCTTGGTTGGACTTGAAAACGAGCACACACTCTAACTGCGTATGAAATGTCTGGTCGGCTGGCAGTTAGGTATAGCAGCGAACCAATAATCCCTCTATACTGGCTGGCATCAATGAGCTTTCCCTCAGCTCCTGGTTCGATCTTCCAGTTCGTGTTCATAGGGATCTTCGTTGTCTTACTTGTCTGCAATCCGAACTTGGTGATGAGCTCCTTTGTATATTTGGACTGGTTGATGAAAATCCCTTCAGGTGACTGCTTCACTTGCAATCCAAGGAAATAATTCATCTCGCCCATCATTGACATCTCGAACTTTTCCTTCATAAGATCGGAGAATTTCTTGCACAGCTCCTCCGACTTGGACCCGAAAATGATGTCATCGACATAAATTTGCACAACAAGTATATCTTCTCCAACTTTGATGGTGAACAGTGTTTTATCAACTGAACCTCGTTTGAACCCCGAGTCCAGAAGAAATCCACAAAGAGTGTCATACCATGCTCTTGGTGCTTGCTTTAGACCATAGATAGCTTTCTTCAGTTTGTACACTCTTCCATCTCCAGTTTCAAAACCAGGAGGCTGTTCAACATATACATCTTCTTTGATATCTCCATTGAGGAATGCACATTTCACATCCATCTGATATACTTTGAACTTGTGATGTGCGGCATAAGCTAGAAAGATCCGGATGGCTTCCAGCCTTGCAACTGGTACAAAGGAATCTTCAAAGTCAATTCCTTCTTGTTGGCAGTATCCTTGAGCTACCAACCTTGCTTTATTCCTTACAATGAATCCAATGGCGTCTCTCTTGTTTTTGAAAATCCACTTTAATCCAATCACCTTGACACCATTTGGTCTTTCTACCAACTCCCATACACAGTTGCGTAGAAACTCATTCAATTCTTCTTGCATGGCTGTTGTCCAGTGGACACAGTTGAGAGCTTCTCCAACATTCTTTGGTTCTGGAACATCAGCTACAAAGCAAGAAATCATGGCAACATCTCCAGCTTGCTCGAACTCTTCTAGAACTGCCAATTCGTCAGCATATTGGGCATAAGTGTTGGATTCTTCCTATGTTGATTCTAGATTTGCAACCACCCTTGGTTGGATCTCCAATGATGTCGTCAGTGGAATGAACTTCATACCATCTTCGGTTGCGTCTTCCTTCTTCTTCCAACTGTGGCTGTTCAGAAAGCTGAGTTGGAGTCTTCAGAGCTGGTGATTGATCAGCTGTTGAGTCTGGATTCTCAACATTTACAATAGTTTGAACTGAGCTCGGTTGGGCATCGGATGCTGATGCAGTTGGAGGGGCATCAGCTGAAGTTCCCCCTTGGGACGAGCTGAGGTCTTCGCATTCATCTTCAGAGGAGTATGGATCCTCATCCTCAGTTGCCCATATTAGAGGTTCAGCTCGGTTCTTTTCCCGAAGTGCTTGCGATCTGGTGAGAACTGGTAGAACAGCTGGATCCGCGTGTTGTTCCTTTACCTGTTCCCTGCACTCAAAGGTAGATTCATCAAAACTAACATGAGGTGTTATTTCCACAACACGAGAGCTGTTGTTGAAAACTCTATATGCCTTGATCCGAGCTGCATATCCAAGAAATATGCCCTTCGAAGCTTTGGCATCAAAAGTTTTCAACTGAGTCTTCCCATTGTTGTGAATATAACACTTAGATCCAAAAACACGAAAATAGGAAATATCTGGCTTTCTGCGTCTCCACAGCTCGTAGGGCGTCTTTCCCAACCGCTTGGTGAGAAGAGATCGATTCTGTGTGTAGCATGCTGTGTTGATCGCTTCAGCCCAAAATCTCTTAGGCAGTGCTGAGCTCGCTAACATGGATGTGGCTGCATCCTTCAGAGTTCTATTTCTTCGCTCAGCTACGCCATTCTGTTGTGGAGTACGTGCGGCTGATGTCTGATGGGTTATGCCATTCTTTTCGCAATACTCAATGATGGTTTCATTTAGAAACTCCGTTCCACGATCTGATCGGATAGATATGATCTTCATCTCTTGTTGGTTCGATATCCGATCCATCAGCTTGGGCAGCTCATCTCGGGTTTCACTCTTGTGGCGCATGAAGATGGTCCACGTATATCTTGAGTAGTCATCAGTTACAACCAAAGTATATTCATTTCCATTAATACTTTTTGGTGTAACTGGCCCGAAGAGATCCATATGGATCAGCTGCAACACTCGGTCGGTTGTGGGAGTTGACTTCAATCGGAAGGAGGTTCTAGCGAGCTTTCCTAGCTGGCATGCACTGCAGATGTGTGTTGTTGAAAATACTCGGTTAGGTATGCCTCTTGCATGTTCTTGTCTGGCGAGTCGGTTCATCGTCTTGAAATTCAGATGGTTGAGCCTTTTGTGCCACAGCCAGCTCACATCCGAACTGCTCTTTGACAACATGCAAGTGTCAGGGAGGCTGCTGTTCCAGTCAGCGTAGTATACATTCCCTGTTGGAGATCGATTTCCCAACAATTCACCTGCTTTGATTCGACATCTTTAACTCTGCAACCCTGTGCATCAAACTTGACAGAGAACCCATTATCACAGAATTGGCTGATGGAGAGCAGGTTATGCTTCAATCCATCAACATAAGAGACATTAGAAATTGAAACATGATGGGTTTCAAGGGTACCGTAACCTTTGGTATAACCTTTTGAGTTATCACCAAAAGTAACTGATGGACCTTCTTTCTCCACGAAACTTCCAAGCAAATCCTTCAGATTTGTCATGTGTTTCGAGCATCCACTATCCATCACCCACATTGTTGTAGACGCCTTCTTCTTCCTCAGCTGTTTCTCCTGTACCTGCAAGGAGAAACTCGCTTAGGTCCCCAATTTCAGTTGGGTCCTGGAGGGTTAGAACCAGTTCCTCCTGGAACTGTGCGTCGCTTTTCTCTGTACACTCGGATGGATTTATCATTCCAAATTACTTTTCCTTCATCATCAACTATAACAACACCTCGGTTATCCTTAGGCTTGTTGTTAGTAGTGATGTTCTGTTTCTTGGGAGGAGTTGGATTTCTCCCATGTTGGGCTTTAGGAGGTGAGACTTTCCCCCTGTTTTGATGGCGATTCTTATCCTATTGAGTTTGTCTGTGAGGTCGGACGCCATTGTGGAATCTTCTTGGCTGATTCTGATTCCATTGCCCTGGCTGTTGACGATAGCTGTTCATGCCCGGATGTTGATTCATGTTGTGGCATGAGTAACCATAGCTGTCGTAACTGTTCCACATAGGTTGACTCTGTTGGAACCTCTGGTTGTTGTGGTGATGGAACCGTTGTTGATTATGTCGGTTGAAGCTCGGTCGGTTCTGTTGGTTCCATCTCTGCTGTGGTTGGTTTGTTGGTCGGATATCACGTCGGTTCTGAGCTTGGTTATGTTGTTGATTTTGAGCTCGGTTCTGATTGCGACTCCGACGTCTCCGGTTCCTCTGAGTCTTGGAACATTCTCCCTCAGTTGTAGACTTAACCGACTGTTTCATTGGTGCTCCATCTGCAGCTCCTTTGCCTTTCTCAGCCGCAGTTGTCTTTGTCGGTTGTGAGGGTGTTTGTTCAGTTGCAGACTCAACTGTGTTAGGTTTGGCGACCATGACTTCCTCAGCCTTGGTGAAAGTAGCTGGTGGAATTCCAGTGTCCTTTGCCACGTCGTATTCGAGTCCAAACACATCATCCGTTTGCCGTCTGTATCTGATGAGATTCTCGATGATCTCGGATGACTGATATAGCTTTGTCAGGTTGTCCTTCTCAGTTTGAAGATCCTTGAGAAGACCGGCTATATGCTCTGTCTGGGCATCTGATGTCTTCATCAGCTGGTCGATCTGAGCCTCTTGCTTGTTCAACTGTTCGTTTTGTGCCTTGATCTGTTCCTTCAACTGTTCATCGGTTGAAGCCTCAGTTTGGTTGGCTGTACTCAGTTGACTTTTCAGCTGGTCAATTTCTTCAGCTTGTCTCTTGATCAGATCGTCCTTTTCGGTTAAGGAATCTTCAAGCTTGGCGAACTGGGCTTGAAGACTCTTAAACTCAACCGACTGCTGATGTAGTTCCTCACTGAGTTCTTGAAAATCATTCCATGAGGGTTCCGACTCATCGCTCAGAGATTCCTGCAGGTTAGAAGAATTGGAAGATTTTAAGCGAGCAGGATTAGATTGTACCTCAATATCATCTTGGTCGGTTCCAAGTGCCATGAGGCATTGATCCGGACTGATGACTTTGTTGGTAGAGGTCAGATCATCCTCATCTTCAGTGTCTGTGAAGATGTCCATATCGTCAGCTGCCTCTTCAGCTACCATGGCCTTATTCTTTGCAGTTTGCTTGGCCCTTAGTGCTTCTCTTTCCTTCTTTGAGAGGTCTGGGCAGTCAGCTTTGAAGTGTCCTTCCTTGCCGCATTCGAAGCAGCCATTGGTGACTGGCTTCGAACTGTCTCGAGTTCGGTTTGATTTATAGAAACGTTTATATTTGCCGAACCGAGTATCCATATCGGCTAACTTCTTTGACAACGCTGCAATGTTCTGTTGCAGTTCCTCTCTGCTCGGCTCCTTTGCAGTCGTGTCAGCCGATCTGGTTGGCCTTGACGATCTCGACTTTGAGTAGTCAGCTCGGAGGGCCACTGAATTTGATGCTGAGCCGACATCCTCAATTCTATTTGTCTGACTTGAGGGCTGCGACCTCCTTCTGTTGACTTTATACTCATTCCCTTTCAAGATTGAGAACAATCTTTCAGTTCCCATTTCACCAAGGTCAGCTCGGCTCTCGTGGATATTTGTGAAAGTATCCCACTCGGCCGGTAGAGCTTGCAACACTTTGAGATTTATTTCTCTTAGAGTGTATTTTCCTTTCCGGATGGACTGGATTCTTCTGATGATGTCCATAAACCGGAGCTCTAGCTGATCGATAGTCTCATCAGGTCGCAGACTGAAATTGTCGAAATCTTGACATGCATGCGAGAACTTGTTTTCCTTTGTCTCGTCGCTTCCTTCACTTAGCGAGGCCAGGATGTCCCATATCTCTTTTGCAGTCTCACACTCCTCTATCCATGGCAGATAATCTTGTCCAACCGTGGACATTATTGTGCTCTGAGCCCAGATATCCAGCTGGCTCACTTTGGCCTCCTCCGGAGTGTAGTCTTCTGGCTGTTTCTCCACATACTCTACCACTGCATCTCCATCGTTGGGATTTGTGGGAGTGCGAAGTATTCTGTCTCGTATGACGATTGGTCCAGATGTGAGAACTTGTTGCATCCTATGATGCTTTGACTGAAGTATCTTCTTCATTCGAGTTCTCCATGATGTATAGTTGACAACAGAGAACATGACTACGATCTTGTCCTTGACGTCCATCTGCACAAACAGGACAAAAATGCGAGCAAGAATGCACTAGCGTGAAAAGATCTGGTCAGTTGACCACTGAAGAAAAATTCTCGAATTCACACCTCGTGAAATAGAGTCAGCAGTCTTTTGAACCACTGCTCTGATACCACTCGATGGTCCCGATACGAGTTACTGGTGTATGGGGGGGGGGGGGGAATACACCTATTAGGATTTTTCAACTTTTGAAAAATCTAACACTTGAAATCAACTTCAACTGAGTAAAAGGACTCAGTTGGGATCTCACAGCTGAGTAAGCAACCTCAGCTGGAAGAGTGATGCTGTGCGGAATGTGGTGGAAAATGTACTCGTAAAATCAAACTCACGCTTTTATGCACGGTTGGTCAAAACCAAAACTGTTGATGTGAAAATGTGCAGATTGTATGCGGTTAGTTTGTCAGTTGAGATATGCAAATAAAGACTGAACACAAATAAACACGACACACAAGATTTACGTGGTTCGGAGAGAACTCCTACGTCCACGGGGAGATGTGAGTCCACACACCTCAGTCCAAGTTCTTCTGGACAGATCCACTCAGCTTACGCGGGCTGAGCAACCGTTAGAGTTTAGTTTCCGGGCACTAAACAGCCTAAGTCAAGTTTGCGGGTACTTGACGACCTGCCTACTCAATTGCAGGAAGAGTAAGGTCCTAGCACACTTTTTAGGGTGTGAGAATGGGTAGGATTTCCAACTACAGCTCGATCACGAATGAGAGCTGGATCTAAGGCTTGAACGAATAAACACTCAACCTAAGATCAAAAACAGTTTCGATCTCTAGGAACTCTCAGCTACTAATGTTCTCTCAAAATGGAACTCTCAGCTGCTGATGCTCTTAGATGATGATTTTGCAGATTTGCTTTTGACTTTGATTTCTCTCGTGAAAGCTCTTGAATTTTCGTCGTCTATCTTCTCCCTATTTTCTCAAATGAGAGAATGCCTCTATTTATAGGTGGAGAGAATCAACTAGCCGTTGGAGGAGCAGTTGATCTCTGATCGGTTGAAAGCGATGGCTTGTCTCTCATCTCTGCAGACTTTCCCGATATGGCATCTGTGCTCTTATGCTTTCCATCTGAGACAGCCTTGTGTTGGACCAGATGGGGTAATGACTGAACGGTCAAACCCTCATGTGACTTCCTTTTGAAATTCAAATCTTTGACAGTCAACTTCGGTTTGTCGGTTGAAAGTCTTGGCCTTCATCTGAGTGATCTTCAGCTGATGTTCCGATCTGTCGAGCTCTCAGCTGACTTTGAACTTCAAACGGTTGGACTCCTTGTTCGGTTTCTATAACTGAGGTTCTGAAACTGAACACTCGGTTATCTTCCTTGTATTTACTCAGTTGGGTTTGAACCCTCAGATGATTTCCTTTTCATCTGATGTTCTCTTCCTTTCAACTGTTTCTCATCTGATGAACGCTCAGTTGGTTTCCTTCTCAACTGATGTTCTGAAGACTTTCCCTTGTTTGCATCTGAACAAATGAACTCTCAGTTGTCTTTCTTCACAACTGATGTTCTGTCTGAGTGACGCCTTGTTGCCATCTTCAGCTGGAGACCTGTAAAGATAAAATCTTAACTTTGCTCAAACAGCGAGCCTAAATTCTAACATTAGGTTCTGGCAACATCTACTCGGTTGGGGTCAGCTGGTTTTGGAATTCATCAAAACTTATACTAATAAATTTCCCAACACTTCTCCTATTAAAAAGTCTATAAATACCTAGAATCACTCATCTTTTGCACCACCAAATTTATTTGACCAATTTATTTATTAGTAGCCGAATAAATAACTATATTATTATAGTTCAATTTTAATTTAATTTGGTCAATTTTTTAGTTGGCCGAGTAAATAATTATTTCTTAGGGTTTTTATTCACATATTATCCATAAATTAGTTATCAAAGAATTAGTTAAACATAAAACAATTATTCAAATTTTCTTAAATTTACATTATTATTATTATTATATTACTAAATCATTATATTATTATTATTATTATTATTATTAAAAGGAAAACGATTATTGATTTGAAAAAATCGTACAAATTTATGAATTTTTTAATAAAAAATAATAGATTTTAAATATCTACTAGAATCTTGTGTTCCACATCGGTTTTTCAATAAAACTTCTCCTATTGAAAAGCCTATAAATACCTAAAATCACTCATCTTTTGCACCACCAAATTTATTTGGCCAATTTATTTATTAGTGGCCGAATAAATAACTATATTTTTATAGTTCAATTAATTTAATTTAATTTGATCAACTTTTTAGTTGGCCGAGTAAATAATTATTTTTTTAGGGAACCAATTTATTAGATGGCCGAATAAATGGTTTTAAAATAATTTGGTTAATTTATTAGTTCGCTAAATTAAAATTTGAAATAGTCTAATATTTTTTATTTAATTTGATAAAAAATACTCCCTCCGTAATTGAAAAAATGCAACGTTTACTGTTTGCACGGAGTTTAAGAAAAACTGGTAGAGTGGAATAAAGTGGTGTAAAAAGACAATAAGGGTAGTGAAGATGGGATTTGTTAATTGCAATTAGCATTTGTTGTTTAAAAACTGTACCAACCTCTCTACTTTAGTTCTTGGCAATTAAATTCATGCCTTAAACTAATTTAATTGCATTTTCGTTTTTGCATGTAATGATTTCGAAAAAAAAGAAAAAAAAAACTGCATGTATTTTCATGCCTTAGATTTTTCGTGTACAGGATTTTTCATTGCTTACATTTTTTTCTTGTTTTAGTTTTGCATGCTTAAGTGTTGAAACTGTAATTTAATTTGTCCTTAAATTGAAATTGCATATTGAAATTGAAATTAAGAAGTGAGCTGTAAGGAAAAAGAAATTGTAAGAAAAATGCAAAAATAATTTAAAGAACTAGTAAACAAATGAAATTAAGAATTCTGTGCAGATTTTTCATTTAAGAGGGAAAAGTACATGGCATTTAATGCTAAGTCAGCTGTTTTGGTGCTAAAAATTTAAACAAAGTTACAGTTTTCAAATTTCCCACTAAATGTTGGAGGGAATCACTACACCTAACCCCATCCTCTCAGCAATAAATAGGCTGCATTCCAGGCCACCAGCATTCATTTCAACCAGCTCATTTACTCCACCAAATCTGCAGCAATGCAACCAGGCCAACAGAAGAGAAATCTGACAGTAGATGAAAGGAATTATGTGGCTCAGTGGCTCCTCCTACACTCCAATGATTCTGGTTTAGAGCATGGTGCCAAAAACATGGCTGCAGTAGTCTTCAATGTGGATAGGACCACTGTATGGCGCATATGGAAGAAGGCTGAAGCTCAAATGGCCTTGGGCAAACCTATACATGTTGTGAGCATGAAGAAAGGATGTCAACACAGTGATAAAAAAGAGTTAGATACAGCAAAACTCTTGTCACTCCCACTTAGACAGAGAACCTCAATCAGAAAAACAACATTCAACATGGGAGTCAGCACTTTTCAGGTACAACAATGGTTAAAAAAACAAGATATAAAACCCTATAGTAGTTCTATTAAACCTTACTTAACTCCTAAGAACATGCTTACAAGGCTGGAATTTAGCTTAAATCAACTTAGCTGCATAAGTGAGGAAGGAAAGGTTGTTTTTCAGAATAACTACAATGTGATCCATATAGATGAGAAATGGTTCAATTTGACTAAAAAAATAGCACGGTATTACCTGTTAACAGGTGAGTCAGAACCACATAGAGCATTGCAATCCAAAAACAATATTGATAAAATCATGTTTGAGTGTATGGTTTCAAGGCCAATCCTAGACAGTGAATGTGAAGTCATATTTGATGGCAAGTTTGGAATTATACCCTTCACTTATGAGGAACCAACAAAAAGGAAGTCTAAACACAGAGATAAAGGCACAATGATCACCAAACCAATCACAAATATATCCAGACAAGTGATGAAGCAAGTATTCCTGCAGGAGGTAAGGTTTTTATCATGTTTCTTCACTATCAGAATCTGCATGATTCATCATTTAGTGTGACTCCATGTATTTCCCTTAACTGCTGCAGATGATACCACTAATTAAGAGAAAGTGGCCAGAAGGAATCAGCAAAAACATCATAATACAACAAGACAATGCAAGACCACACATAGACAATGATGATCCTGATTTCAGAGCTGCTGCATCATCAGATGGATTCAACATACAACTTGTACAGCAACCACCAAACTCACCAGACACTAACATCAATGATCTTGGGTTTTTTAGAGCTCTACAGACACTAAAGGATGAGAAGGATGCAACAAATGTGGATGACATGATCAGAAATGTCAAGGCTGCATTTGAGGAATTTCCACCATGGAAACTAACTAATGTGTTTCTCACTTTGCAAGGCTGTCATCAAGAAATAATCAGGTGCAGGGGAAACAACACATATAAAATTCCACATATGTACAAGGAGAGAATGGCAAGGGATGAGCCACTGCCAGATTCTATATTAGTGGATGAATGTGTTGTGAAAGATAGATGGGAATATTTGAATCAGCATGGAGTTGAGGGAGGGACAATATTGTAGACTGAAGACATCACAGGAGGAGTGGAAGACATACATTTAACAGACTAGGAGCTGTGTATAGATGTTTTTTGGGTAATGGTTTACAGGGACAAACAGAAAATAGATCAGTTTTTGTGTTTGGAATGTAAATTTATCCTTGGATCAGTTGTTTGTTAATGACAGTAGTCTCAGTCTTACTTTAGATAAGTTTTTGCATCATTGACTCACTATACATCTTATTTATGCCTCCAGATATAGAACACCATAATATCCTAGTGGTGGCAGTAATAAGATTGATCAAACAACTCCCAAGAAGACAGCAATTCACACCCAAGACCAATCACATATCAAGTGCAGTATCCATTCATTAACAGTTTTATCATGTTGCATACTCAATCAAAATCACATAAAGACATCACCAGCCTTCCCCCCAATCACATATCAAGTGCAGCCATTCATTAACAGTTTTAATTTAATGCATACTCAATCAAAATCACATAAAGGCATCACCGGCCTTCCCCCAATGCACAAATAAGCATAATTCGGATTAGGAAAAAAGCAAATCAGAATCAGAAAGGAGAGAAAATCATAACATAGAACGCAATCACCTATTTCATGCTGCTTTTATACTCTATCAGCAACCCCTTAGCAATGTATTTCTTCTTCCATTCGTCATAGGACAGATGAATGTCAGCAATGTCGTCCTCCCATAATAAATCAGCCTCAGGACCAGACACCACCCATTTCATCGCCGGCGCCGTGCTCACATTCTTCGCCACCAGGCCCTCTGGAATCCGCACAGAGCTCTCAGCATCACGAACCATTTGCCTCAAGAACGTTGAGCCTTCACCAAAAGCGCCGAATTCAGTTTCTGGCACAATGGTGTCATAGAGGGAGGAAGATACATCATAGAACGGCGCATCAAGAGGCTTGGAACCATCATTGAGCGGCGGCGAAGGGCTCTGAGTCTCGGAATCGTCATAGAGCGGCGGCGATGGCGATTGAGTCTGAGAATCGTCATAGATTGGCGCCGATTCAGCCTCAGATGCATGGTAGAGCGGCGGCGATTCGGTCCTCGCCACCAAGCTCTCAGAATCAAGAGATGCAGATTTGGGTTTAGGGTTTTTTAGAGGCATCGCCACCAGGCTCTGAGAATCAAGAGATCAGAGTGAGAGGATTTGGAGAACTCAATCGGCGTCGATTTAGATCTAGGGGTTCAGAGAAATATGAACACAGTGTTGTAGAAATTAGAGTGAGAGAGATGAGAGATGGGAGTCATCGTTTGGTGGTCGGCGACAATTAGATGAGAGTGAGAGGAGATTGGGAGATGGAGATGATTGAGAAGATGACAGCAATGATTTGCAGATGGAGCTTGAGAGAGGGATGAGAGATCAGAGTGAGAGTGAGAGAGAGGAAACAGATCGACGCCGAATGAGTTCTAGGGTTTGGGGAATATAATTGGGGATTTTGGGCTGAGTGATGTGAGTTGGGTTGGGCATTCATTTGGGTTGGGTATGTGTTTATTTGGATTGGGTTAGTTTAGTTAATGGGTTGGATTAATTAAGTTAAGATTGTTTAGTTTAACTTAATTAAATTAATGGTGGATAAAGTAATGGCAATGAGTTGTAAATAAGGAAAGTTTTAAAGGAGAAGGATGTGCATAAAGTGAAACGTTGCATTATTTCAATTACGCTCGATTTACTCAAACGTTGCATTTTTTCAATTACAGAGGGAGTAGTAATTAATTTTATCGGTCAATTTAATTAGTTAGACGGGGTCAATTCCTAACTGACGAGTACCTCTACTCGGGATACCACGTGGCATATCTACATTTTGAATTTCATAAAAAAAATAATTAATTTTAATTCGGTCAATTACTAACCGACGGGTACTTCAACTCGGGATACCACGTGGCATATCTCCATTCTTTATTCTTATTTATTTTAAAATTTTCATTTTATCCATTTTATTCAAGTATTTTCTAAAATAAAGAATCGTCATCTATCAATGTATTAATTTTTACGTTATTTGTAGTTGAATTTCCAACTTTGCATAATTCATAAATGTAATTTAGCGAATATTAGTATATAGTTAAGGATGAGAACGAATAGTACAATTATTTTTTTGGTTAAAATTTGGATCTGTACAAATTCTAAACGGTTTTCATAAATTACGCACTTATAAATCAAAACCGTGGTCAGCGGGTTCCGACATGGAAACGTTGTTGTAGACGAGCCAATTTCAAACCGATGACTTTCTTCTTTTTTGTTGTTAAATTTTTGGGTCTATATAAATTCTAAACCGTTTTCATAAATTACGAGCTTATAAATCAAAATCGTGGTTAGCGGGCCGATTTTGACCCGGAAACGTGATTGTAGACGGGTCAATTCCCATCCGACTGGTACCTCAACTTGGAATTTTTGTTATTTATGCATCTTTTCATGTAATTTCTAAAATCTGAAATCACCAGGTTTCCAATCTTGCATAATCTATAATTGTAATTAACAAATATTACTTTACGGTTAAGGACGAGAACGAATAATAAAATTATTATTTTTTTATTAAATTTTGTGTCTATATAAATTCTAAATGAGTTTCATCTATTACGCACTTATAAAGCAAAGACCAGAACCGTGGTGGTGGGCGGGCCAATTCCCAACTGACAAGTTTTTAATCGGGTTTGAAACAAGTATGTGTATATAAATTTCAAACAAGTTTGAATAATCCTAAATATACCGTCTCAAATTGTTTGATTAATCGTCTCCATTGGAAAACGTTAAGTGTGTAGGAAAATTAGCAGTAAATTTTCAACAATTTGTCCATGGGCCAATTCCGCCTCAGAATTGTGCGCATTGAGGAACCGATTCATTACTAGCAGAGCTTTTTTTTTTTTTTTAATAATTTAGAGAGACAAATAGATATATGTTATAAAAAAACCATCTTAATTCTCATACAAAATCAACACAAGACCAAGACAATTTCTTTCAGAAGTAAATAGTTTTTGTCTCACAACAGACAAGAAAGAGGGTTCTGAAAATTATCTATAAAAATAATAGGTGTAAATTAGGTTTGAATTTTTAATGGATATTTTTCAAATAAATAAATAAATAAGTAACAAACTATACCTTTCTTATGTTATCACATATTAAATTTTATTAATTTATTAAATAATAATTTTTCGTCGATTTTCGACGGGTTACACACTAGTTTTATTTTGAATTACACATGGAAATGATAAAATTTTGACGAACAATTAAACATCGACAAAATTCTATTAAAATTGCAGTGATGGGAGTTTTTAATACTTATTGACAAAGATTTGCTCACATCAAACATAACCACCGATCCTAGTTTGACTTGTGTTGGAAAAGAGAGAAAGAAATTACACAATCGAGTTCAACTGCACCTAAGCACAAATTCACCAGCAATGCATAGTTTCATCTCGTTTCATTTTAAAATTCTTGATCAGTTTAGTATTAATTTTTAAATTTTGGAATCGTATCATATCTTTTACCATATTCACTAATATAGTATAGACTGTATAGTATATTTCACAATATATTTGATTAAAATCATAGCAAAAATTAAGCCATATCATTGATCCGATTCAGCAAATAGTTATATTTTTATATGTTTATTATACTCTTTAATTTTTTTAAAGAAAATCGAACTTTTATCGATTAGCCAATCGACAGAGACAATATTCAAAGAAGCCAAGATAGATTTACTCGCTTTGCTATTAGGCAGTCAGTAATTTTACAACTCCTGCGGACTTTCCGCAGTCAAAATATTGTCTCCAAATAGAGAGTGTTTACTAAGCGGAATAAGTTGGAGAGATAAATATAATATAATAGTATCTCATAGTATATGATTATTATTCATATTTGTAACTACACATCTGGAATTGATGAAATTATAAGATAAAAATAGTCAATTTCATCTTATTTAGGTATTACTAAATAGATAGCTTTCGAGTTTGAATTTCAAATTTAAAAAGTTCCTTCAATTGCATTAAAAAAACGATTAATTACTAAAATTACGTCACAATCATTAACAACGAATATCTGGAGTGAATTCCTACTCCCAAAATTGAGTGCATGTATCAAAACTTTTCCTATATATAACGCACATTATTTCTTCCAATTCATCAAAAAAATCGATCATCTTCTCAACTATAATAGCTGAACCATGATTCTGAAAATAATAAGTTTCTCACATGCTTCCTCTTTGTCCTCCTTATAGTTTCCACAAGTTCGTAAACATACGTATTTTTTATTTTATTCAGATTTTCTTTTTTTTTATATCGTGGGAATTATTAAGATTTTTGTTGTAATTTAAAGTGGAGAATGCACAAAATTACATGAAGTTTTCTATCTTTCATTTTGCAAATGACTTTTGAATTTTTCCCATAAAATCACCAACTTTCGATTTTGTTCATTTTTCCCCAATACGAAAATTTTTGACCAAATCTTCCTATATTGTTGAATCATAACTCTATAAATCAAGATGAGAAAGATGTACGTGAAGAATTTTGCTTTATTTCGTCATAAAATTGTCTCGTAGGTTCGCAAAATTTGCATAAGAGGAAAATTCGGAAGAATGTAATTCATATATGAAACAATGTCATACATAACTTCTAAAAATTATTTCATTAAATTTGTTGGACATAAGAGGTCGGCATATGTCAAGTTGGCACATAAGTGCCAATTATGTAGGCGGGGTGTAATATTAGGGAAATTTGAACAAAATTGAAAATTGATGTTTTTATGGTATGTGCAAAATAAAAGATACAACAAGACTTTTATGTATTTCTATGCATTTTTCCCTAATTTAAACGAAGTTTTGAATTTATTCAAAATATTATCAATTTCATATTACTACATTCTTCAAAATTTTACTTGTGGCTATTTAAAATATTAAAAAAAAAAAAAAAAGAAGTTGCCCTGCCCCGAGTAATTTTTGTGGCCACGTCACTGCTTATACACACCATGTGTAAGTTTATCAGTGATGTCGTCCTATATAATAGAAGTAATGGTGATAGACGAGATGTAAATATTAGGTGTGTTGGTGAAGGGGCAAAAGCGATTGAAAATTTGCAACATGGACGATATCAGTATATTATATGTGATCGACGACATGATAATACATACACTTTGGCCCAAAAAGCCATGTTTATCATTGTGGTTGCTACTGTTGAACATTTTTTATCTGAACTATTTCTCCAATTTTGTCACTATAGTTACATTGGATTTACATTTCTACCTCTCATCATGTTTTGAAACAAATTTAAAAACAAACTAAGACAGTATCAACTACTCAGCATCCTCATCATCGTCTTCTCCACCGTTGTTATATATTGGCCTGTTTTCCCACATTGCATTAGCTATATTCATTCTCCAAGCATTTGCTTCATTTCTTTGTTGGAGTTGGCTTTGAGAAAGCCATTCTTCATCTTCAACATCATCATGTCGTGGATCATCATTTTCTTCGTACTCTACTGGAAACTCATCAGACCGACACTCTTTCCGAAGAAAATTATGTAATCCAGCGCAAGCTAAAACCAACTCTGCTTGAGTTTGGAATGGAAACGAAGGTGCGGTTTTGAAGATTGTGAATCGAGATTTGAAAACACCAAAAATCCTCTCAATGACATTTCTCAACGATGCATGACGAAGATTGAATAACTCACTTGCATTTCTGGGGTGACGCCCTTGACCACCAAAATCCTTTAGATGATATCTCACACCGCGTAATGGTGATAAAAATTGTCGGCGGTTAGCAAATCCACAGTCTACAAGAAAATATTTACCTAAAACGTGGAAAACCCATTAATTAGTTTCATAATTTATTTAATAACCATCTAAGAGAGAAAAAGCTATATACCTGGAGGCACACGAAGTCCATTTTCTCTTGATAAGGCATCTTGTAAGATTTTTGCGTCGTGAGCGGATCTTTCCCAACCACTAAGCACGTACATGAACTGCAAATCGAAGTTGCATGCGGCCAAAATATTTTGTGATTGCGTACCATGCCGACCTCCGTTGCTGGGATATGAATTCCATCGATAGCGCCGATGCAATCCTAAAGTAAAAATAAACTTCATGTCAAATAAAAAAATATAACATATTGTAAATGACCAAAACGAGGCATATCTTGAAGAATGGGTTAAATCTCGTGCTTTCCCGTATTTTAGTAGGCATCCCGGTAGACGGCTTCACCATCAAGTCTGGAGCTATCGTGTACAATGCATTCAAAGTCTTGTTGAAGTTCTTACTAGTAGCAAAATGCGAACGATCGAATCTTTGACGAACATTACAATAACGATCATTATGTCCTACAATGATCAAGAACGTTGCTACCATTTCTTCGACGCTTATGAATCTTGTATCTTCTAATTGAGTTTTCTCTCTAATGAGAGAGCATAATTTCACAAACACATCCGGATACATCCGATACAATTGTCGAAATGTATGTGGATCCCCTTGTAGCATATTACGTAAAAAAGATTCGCCAATCTTAGTAATTGGTCGACGCTTCAAAGATGCTTCAATACGAGGAGACATCGTAGCCATCGTTTGGAATAAAACTATGAGAGCTTTAATTGCCAATAACAACATCCTAAGTTCATCTTCTTCAATTTCCTAGGCCACCTCGTCTTCCATTTCTTCTTCTATTTCCTCCTCTTTCATGTCTTCATACATATCATTACCACCATCCATCTATGTGCCAACAACATATTGTAAATAAAATACTACAAAAGATAAACTGTATTAACTAATACAAATCCAGCGACCGTGCACATGCCGCGGTCGCTGAATATGTATACAGTAACTTTTCCCGCGACCGCGGGTTAGCTCCAACAGTAAGTTTTCACGCGGCCGCGGTGGCGCGCGACCGCAGGTAAGGTCCAACAGTAGGTAAACATTGTGAACATTTTAATCGAAAATACCCTTAAATTCAACATAATTTTTCAAAATACAACAACAGTATTCGAAACACAACAACAATATCCAAAATACAACAAAAATATCCGAAATACAATAACAATATCCGAAATACAACAACAATATCCAAAATACAAGCAGGTTAATAATCAACCAAGTGCCTAAAGCAAATTAATCACTATCCTCTAAGCTTGTATTTTATCCAAGATTCTCGCTCCTCGATAGTCATCTTGAAGAAACCATCTTTTTTGGACTTTGTGTTAAGTAAGTCAAATGCCTTAAGACGCGATTCTTCATCCAAATTTGGGACCTCTTTAATAGCATCCCAAGTAGTATATGACCGTTTCTTTTCTCTCTTCTTTAATATTTCACTGACTTCATCAAAAGTAGATGTTAGCTTGGTAATGGAGTCAGTGAGAATGTTTTGAGAAACATTGTCAGTAGAAGTAGATGATGCCTCAAACTGAACTCTAGTCCTTTTGGGTTGAGATTTTCTTTGAGTTTGAGTAGGTACTATGGGCACCTCATGTTCACCAGAAAGTGGTGTTGAAACATGTGGTGTGGAAGAAATGGCCGGGTCATTTTGAAGTTGGGATAGTCCTACAAACATCTCAGATTCAGCATCATATCCCAACTCGTCTATGCGTGTATCTTCTACAGTGAATGTCCTTGCATCAGTACTACTACCCAGAGAAACTGAATTTTTCCCCACCGCAACACCATTTCCTATAGCAATTTCTAATTGCTCATAATCAGGACACTCAGCATCGCGCATGTTAACGTCTTTGGGATGACCCTAGCATAAATAAACAGAAAATATAATTATTAACTAGATTCTCAAAATGAATTAGATGCTGTTATGGCAATATTTTAAGAATCTTACCGCTAAATAATCGTCCCAGACTTCATCTGGAGCAGTGAACTTCTTAGTAGTGTAGTCAAATCCAAAACCCGAGCTAAACCGCTTAAGGTTGCAATAGGCTGCCCAACGTGATTTAAACCACCTAACTCGGCTTTGGTAATTAGTATAGGTCCTATTACACTTCAGTTTTTCATTAAGTACAGGAAGTATTCTATGTTCAACAGTTGATTTGCTAAAAATATCACTATTATCACGCCATCCCCGATGCGCACCATCAACCATTAACTCTAACAATAAATCACTTTGTTGCTTGGTCCATGCATCATAAGATGCCTTTCGCTTGGTTTCGTCTTGTAAATCACCCATATCAACAATACTAATAAAACACAATCAAAAACATGCACTGTATTATTTCTCAAAAATAATACAGTATGTCACACAAAAATAATAGAGTATATTCATTTTCACCAAAAACATGCAATGCACAGTCTCACATTATCAACAAATTTTCATATTTTATATAATTTACATGCTCAACATAACAAAAATCCATATATTCACCAATATTTCAACAACACTTGTTCAAACCAAACAAAAATGGAGCAGAAACAACCAACAACTAAAAAAAGAGAAATTCAATCATAATTGCAATGTGATAGAAAATAATTACCTTAGTAAGTAGCACAACCAAAAATCACACAATGCAGCTTGGAAGAAGTGGAGGAGCTGCTGCAGAAGGTTCAAACAATATGGGTTATGGGTAGAAGCCGATGTTCTGTAAAGTTTTGTTAAAGTAACATAACGACCTTTCGACTTCGCGCGATCGCGCGGGTGCCACGATCGCGCATTCATATCAAAACGAGTGACCAAACACTCCCGACGATCGTGCGACATAGGCCAACCGCGCGATCATGGCACCCACGCGATCGCATAAAGTAGTGCAAACGAGTGATCGCGGCGACGAGCGACCGTGGAAACGAATTACGTCGAACTCTCACGTCCAGAGGCCGGAGTTCACGCAAGCTATTTTACACTATGAATTACACCAAAATCATTGTGAAAGTGAAATACGTAAAAATCCATGGAGGGTTCAATACCACATAAGTTTTAAGTAATTGAGAATCAAGATAACCAATACACCTTGATTTTGAGGGAGTTCACAGATTACATCAAAATCAAGCATCCAATACACCAGTATTTTTAAGTAGTTTGAAATCCATCTATCCAATACCCCTGGATTTCAGACTACTTAAAAATACCTCAAACCCCACAAACCAATACACCCCCCTAAATGGCATTCCCGAAATTGTCAATTTCTCAAGATTGGGGGTCCAGATTTCCACCTCGGTATTCATGAACTCAGCTGTAGGTGTACTAGTTATATCAGCATTAGCAGCCGGAGCCTTAGAAATGAATAGCTCTTTCAAACTACTAGATCGGAAACACAAGTCCGTGTTCTTTATTTCTTCAAAGTTGAAGATGAAGTGTTCCAACAGAGGGCTCCCGCACAATATTTGGTTAATCACATGCCCAGATACCTCATACCAATAAATTGATAAACTCTTGAGCTTATTCCATTCCACATTTCCCCTAACATCCATGCTACTGACCTCTAACGACAATCTAGAGAGCGACGAACATGAGTAGAGACACTGTGGGACAATATAGTCGTCTCCATCACTGTGTGCAGTCCGGAAAGATATATCTAACTCTTCCACACCATTATCCACAGCAAAACGCACCCACAAATTCATATCATTAAGTAATGAACCCCTAAAATCACAACCAGAAACTGTGAATTTCTGAACCCTAGTTCCTCTCCAGCTTAATAAATATCGATTTACGAGGTTTCGGAATGCATCTTTATCATCAGAATTCCCATAATCGTAGAAATCAAGGAAGGGGTGAGAGTCCAGAGGTTTTTCCAGCGGTGGGAGAGCAATTGTGTCCTAACAACATATTTCATCGGCAAAAACTTAAAAATGCTGAAAATTAACGAGTCGGGCAACTCACTGAGTCGATCCGGGGTTTCACTGTGCTTTGACATCTTCTCCTCCATCTCCTAATCTACAAAATCAAAAACATAATCAAGCATCCATGAAATCAATTTCATTTCAGTTCAAAGTTATAGTGTGATCTTAGTTTTATTCTAATTTCAGTTTCAATGTGTAATACAGAAAGTAATTAGGGCTGAGGAAACTTACTACTTGTGGAGTTGACTGAATTTTCGTGATGTTGTTCAATCGAGTGTGTGACTGTGTGTTTTGATGAAATTGCATGCTGATTTCAATAGAGGAGAATGGAATGGATAGCAGCTCAATTGGGCCAAAAAAATTAA
Source organism: Schizonepeta tenuifolia (assembly GCA_029490685.1). Classification (NCBI taxonomy): domain Eukaryota; kingdom Viridiplantae; phylum Streptophyta; class Magnoliopsida; order Lamiales; family Lamiaceae; genus Schizonepeta; species Schizonepeta tenuifolia. The sequence continues at coordinate 65,131,343 of CM055960.1, read as the reverse complement.
AGCCCAATTTATCGCAAAATAAATAGAGTAATTTTAAACATGCCCCCAAATTAAAATGTGGTAGTGCTATTTGAACACATTATATCCAGACATACAATGGTAAAAATAAGAGTTTGACGAACTTTTTTAACTAATAATTTAATTTCATAGTTTCGACAGTTTGATTATTAATAAATATACACTTTTAAAATTTTAATTATAAAGTTTCATTTCAATTTAAATTCATAAGTTTAGGAGTTGGGTATGGATGAGAGTAAAATTTTGGAGCCGGTGTACGTGAGATTGATATTTCGGAATGAAGTCTAAGTAGGAAAGAAATTTTGAAGATAATCGGATAATTTTTTTCCTATTTCAAGAACGTATGTCCAGATATAATATGTCTGAATAGAATTATTGATTAAAATAATAATAAAAATAAATATAACCCGCAACTTAAAATCTTTTAATAAAGGAATAACACAATAAATTTTAGAAATTAATCCGTCGATCTATAGCCAGCCCCAAAAACAAACACGTTGGAAACTGAAAAATAAAAACTGATGATCATAGTATAATGTCTCAAGAATTTATTCGGCGTACTAATTCCAAGAATTTGAGATAAACATAAGGTTTGATGTTGAGGAACGATTCAAATTAACTATATCAAAATTCCTAAACCATGAATGCAATTAATCAAATTTCTCTGCCACATCAAATAAGGGAACACTAAATTAATATCAAAATCAAAATTTATTAGCATTTAGATAACAAATACTCTCATTGTCCTGTTCAATAAGTATCATTTTGTCATTTTGAGTGTCCCACTCAATAAGTCTCATTTCCCTATTTGGCAAAAATTAACACACTAAACTTCATTTTATGTCACACTCAAACGTGAATAATGTTTATTTTATTGTACAGTGTTTTTCCACTCGACCTACTTTAACATCAACAATAAAATACTACCTTAATCACACTCTAACTTTCTTTTTCTTAATTTATGTGCATATCCCAATGGGACTTGTTGAATTGGACACAAGGAGTATAACTTTAATTTTCTCAAGACTTGAACGAGTCTATATTTTGAAGGAGGCGCATTAATTGAGCTACAAGCTTTTCTTGCTCAACAACAGTAGACGAGATTATCTGACCTAATTATTTGATTTGCTTCGCCTATTTTGGAATTACTATTATGGAATTCTTTGATTAAAAATTTTAGCATAAGAGATTCATGAAACATAATTTCGCCAATTTTATCAGTTTTAATGGAAAGGGATAAAGAGACTTTTTGTTGCAGGGTTTCACTTTCGTGTATTTTGGGGGCAAGTATCAGCGGCTTGGGGAATGACTGCTATGATATTCTTTTTTTATTACAAAAACTTTATCGTAGGTTATAAGCGTCTAATTGTACATTTATATTTATATTTATTATTATTTTAATTTAAAAGCTACGAAGATAGATTTGTGAGCTATGTTTAAAATTACCCAAATAAATATTACACCAGGCTTGAACAATTACGAAACCCAAGTAACTAAAGTAACTTGTTAAGAAATATGAGGTCAAAAAAAACTTGTTAAGAAATATAATGGGCTTGGCATGGCCCATTATTTCTTATTCATTTCAAACCCACTACTTAACTTTTAAAGTGAGAATTAATTCATAAGTTGATTTATATTACTCCCTCAGTCTTAAATTAGTATGGTGTGGGGAGTGGGTGGCATGTGTTTTAAGGAAATGTAAGTAAATGTTTGTTCAGTGGGAGGCCCATATATTTGATTTGTTGTGAGTGTATTAAAATATCAGAAAATTAGTGGAATTGTTTCTATTTATGAAAACACCACGTTTATAGAGAACGGCTCAAAGTGACAAATTAACCACACTTTTTGGAGACAAAGTGAGTAATTTGCATATACTCCAACCTCTTCAAAATATAGGTCTTTCTATCCTTATGTGCACAAATTAAATAGGTACTATTGAGGTTCTCGTCTTCTTTAAAAAAAGTCTTACGAGTAGATTCGAACTTGATATTTTTATGGCTATAAAGCATTTAACTATGGTCTATGCTAAGTTTTTTTTTTTCATGCTTCGAACCTGAGATGCTTACATAAAAATTAAAGGATAAAAAATCCGATTAGATTTTCACAAAATAAATCACGCTAGAGCTTCATTAGTCTTTGTCGGAAGAAAAGAGTAATTCAAGCCCGAAGTCATGAAGAAAATGAAAAGAGAAGAGAATAGAGAGAAAAAAAGAAAAAGTAAAACCCTATCTATGTGTAACATCTAATAATAAGCAAATAAAATTTCTAATCCTACTCTAACTAGGAAACTCATAAAATGAAGTCCAATAATAATAAATCTTATAGAATATTGAGTCCACCCAACCCAACATCTTCGAAACATCCTATAAAAGGGAAAATGGTCAAATAAGTCCTTCATGTTTACCTCAAAGTACAAATAAACCCTTTATATTTATTTAGGTACACATACATCCTTAATGTTACTTAAAATTAACATCCATGCCCCTTCTAACTATAATCAAGTCAATAGTTAGAATTTTTCATCAACTTGAACATTTCTGAACTAATATAATTTACATTTGAAATTATTTTACTCAACAAAGATCTCGACTAAAAATTAGAATTATTTTAGTGTTAATTTATCTATATAAAGTTATAAACTAGTAAGTAAAATATTAATAACCCCAATATCAATATATAAATATATATTAACACATGAATTAGTTGTGATTTACAGGCTACTGTACAAGGGACGGGGGTTTACCCAGTGCGCATCGAAAGTAGCGGCTGTGGGTTCCCACGATATCATAATGCAATTGAGGATGATTTTAATTTATTATTAAGTTGGAAGTGAACTAATCGAATTATATAAATTTAATTTCACAATTAATTTATAAAATACAACAATTCAATTATAATAAATTAATATTGTGATATTGTTCACTGTTAATTTATGTTTATTTCCTAATGCTAATTCTTAAGTTTCAACGGTATTTTTTTAAGATAAAAATATATTAAAAAATGTTAAACAATTCGATTAAAATAATAATTAGAGTTATATCTAAACTGGAGGAGTACTACGAATCGTGAGTTTCTCCCCCGCAAGCACTACTGTGGTTTGATTTGGTTCTAATTATTATTTATTTTGCTAGTTTATAACTTTATATAAATAAATAAATATAATACTATATTAAGTTCCAAAATTTTCCACTTAATGAAAATTTACTATTGACTTGATTTATACTTGGAAGGGGCGTGAATGTTAATTTAAATTAACATTAAGGGTGCATTTATACCAAAAAAAATATGAAGGGTTAATTTGTACCTTGAAGTAAACATCGAGGGCATATTTGAACCTTTTCCCCCTATAAAATCGTGCTTATTCTTCCAAATTAAGATAAAAACCTGCAATATACCACGAAACATGCAATTAATTTCATAAACATTAAGAACCAAAATTACTCCAAAATATTAACCAAAATACGTCCAATCAGACTTCGCAGCAAAATACATGATAATTTGTGTTTGTTGTGCTTCTTTTACTCGGAACATCATCTTTTCTAGTTTGCTGGCGTACTTTAACAGTGTGAAGAAGTCATGTTTGGTACATGGAACGTCAAAAGTGGTAAGCTCCTCTAGACTCTAGAAACGACTTGGATGGGTTTGGTTTGAACTTAAGCTTGCTCTTGCTCTTGCTCTTGCTCATCCAATCAGACTGTGTAGTGTCGTCCTCCACAACCACTAATGTATTTAGTTTAGGGAAGCTCTCAGGAAGGTTGTTCGTGTCCTTTAAAACTACTATTGAGAGTTAAAAATTTGACATGCATCTATGGCGAAAGCAATTTATTTGCTTTTCAAGACTCCAAGCACCTGGTATGGAAAATGAAGCTATTATCCAACCAAAAACAAGCAACGGTCACAACTATTTGGACCATTGCATCGATTAAAGAAAAGATGCTATTCATCATCCAACAAAAACCGTAGACTCTCCCAAATTTTCTAATGATTTGAGGTAATTAACTGCAATAAAGTTGATTCAATATATATACAAAACAACGCCACATGATATGAGACACTGTTCCGGACAGGACCAACAAGTATGCTTACATTAATTATAATACAATTGTTATTCCTTATATAAACGTTATAATGAAATAATTGAGCTTTACAATTTCATAACATGGAAAATTACAGATATCTTAAAATGTGAACCTGTGAAGTAGATCAAAACAGCATAATTTAAATATATAAGTTATAATGTTATTCAATTTAAAAATTGGCCTCATCGGTCAATTCAAATTCCTTACTTTTTTTGCTCACCACCCCTACATTTGCTCATAATTTTTGTTCTCGTATTGTGAGCGTCCATTGTAGTCATTACAAAAATTTTAGCAAAACTTAAAAAAATCAAAACTGCATTGCTCATTCCTATGGTATTCACTACAAAATTAACAAAAAAAAGGTGCATCTCTACTAGTTTTGACTGTTTGAAATATCAATTAACAGGTGGCATAACACGAGATAGTTTGATAAAAATATTTTCATTAAAAAATAATTAATAAAAAAATAAAAAAATATTAATATTTCCATGCCATGGAAATTATCACACGACTCTTTTTTCCATAAGGAAAATCTAGACTTGCCTTCTTGGCGGTAATATATCCCTCATAAATTGCGCCAAAGTGATCAGAGGGAGAGGGATAGGAGAGAGAGTGCGAGTTTTGAGGCCTCTTGCTCTTGCTGCTAATTTTTGCGTCTCTTTATATGCTCTGATCGGATATTTCCCAGGTTTGGTCTCTCGATTCGATTCTATGTGTTGAACAATCTTGTCGGTTAATTGGAGAATATAATATTCATACGACATGATTTTCTTGAAAGTTGTGGGCATTGGATTTGGATATGAATGAGGGGAATATGTTTCTTTGAGTGCTCACATGTTCTTCTTGAATTCTCAGATACAAAAGCCCAAGAAAATCAAACAAGTGGGTACAAACTATAGGGGCTTATTTTCTTGGAATCTTTTCGTGTTGAGAATTCAAGAACAACTAGAGTTTATTTCTTAAAACGGGCAGAAATTTCTTGGACGCTGGGTATCAAAACTTGATTTTCTTGGAATTCTCGGATACAAAAAGGCCCCAAGAAAAAAAAAATTCAAATAGGTGGTTATGTCGGTGTATTATATTGAGGTTGATTTTCTTGGGGTCGTTTGGTGCAGAGAATCCAAGAACAAGTAGTAGTGTTAATTTTTTGTAATGGTCTTGAAATTTTTGTTCCGTTGGTTATTAATTGAGAGGGAATACAAAAGCTTTTATAATTCTCACATGTTTTTCTTTGAATTCTCGTATGTCCTATACAAAAGGCCCAAGAAGGAAAAACAAATTAGTGGTTGATTGTCGGCATCTTGACTCTCTGTCTTGAGTGTTTGTCAGCATCTTGAGGCAGTAACATATATAGCGTCCGGTCCCTAGCTAGTGGAAACATCTAAACATCTCGAAGATATACACATGGTAAGAAGCTTAAATCATATGATCTGAAGAATGGGTTTGAAACCCAAAAATTGGTATTTATTTGAGTAGGTTCATTGTATAGCACATTTGAAATCCATAAACTCTCATTTTGATCTACTTTAGGGATTTTGATGGGTGTTGAATTTCATCCTGACAAATCGTCCTCAAATAACCTTTTGTACTAATTCACTCTTAACAAATGCTTTATTTGTGAAATATCATCAGTCTAGACGCTTGATGGGCGAATTTGTCGATAGTGCTAGCGAAAATACCTAAAGTAATGTAGAAACATGCGGAGCTATAGGTTAATCATCTGGCAATGTTACAGTTGTTCAATAATATGTTTTTGAAACACAGATGCAAGAACTGAGTATTGATTATGGCACTTGAATTTTTTGTGGAATTTGTGCTGTGATTGTGCTTATGTCTGGAACAAGGCCTGCTACGAGTAACAAATTGATTTTTTCTTGCTAGTTGTTTCTTTCGAATTCCAACTGTTTGAGGGAAAAATCATATAGCACCCTGCATAGTTTTCTCTAATGTTAGTGGGATCTTTTTTTAGCATTGTATTGTTGCTGGTTTGTGAATTTTTATGTGCTTTACTGCTCTAATATGTGCACTCATGATTCTGAGCTCTAAGATAGTATATTGTGAAGCATATAACCTTTTTTCCTGAATTTTAGAAATAAAAATATGAGATCAAGTTCTACGGATATCATGAGATGAGATATGTTTGAGCTCCATTATTTCCATGTCTGATTTTTAATGGATATCTTGAGATATGTTTGATGTCAGGGGATCCATGGTGTGGAATATTTACGAATTTGGAAGCTATCGTTACCACTCACTAGCTGATTGTTAAAAGGCCTAAGTGCTCTTTACTTTGTGTTTTTCAAAAAATGACTCTGGATTTCTAAATATTCTGTTGCAGCATGGAATTGCTTGTGAGCTCTTGATTGCTTGCTATTATTGACTGATATTTGTCCATTTGTGCTCATAACTCTGATATCCTTTTCCTCTAACAATATCAGTTCTCAAATTGGTGTGCACCGACTAATTTCCTACTACGTGCCAAGTTCAGGTAGCTCCATCTATTTATTATGGCTAAAAGGAAAGCAGAGAAAACCAAAGACAGCACAACCGCGGGCATCTCCCGTTGTCTCTGTTTTGGTAAAATTAAGTGGCGAGGGCGGATTACTGGCCACATGCAACGGCTAAAAGGTGCCTCCATAGCCAAGCCTTAGCAAACGTTTGAACCAAGGGGTGAAGATGGGGGGAGTAGAGAGTATCTCATCAAGCTCTATGAGTAAGTGTTCAAAACATTCTTCATTAAAATGATTTGGTCAATATGTGTTATTGGATGAATTTCGATGATCTAAGAATTGAGGTTTGACAATTGTTTGCTGATCAATTAAATTATTTGAGAAAATAACCAAGTGGAATTGTGAAACCAAGCTTATACATGATCAATAATTCTTCGTCTTTGTTGTTATAAAGAGACCTGCCAATGGTGACGTGCCCGAATCATGCGACTCCCCAGATCACTCTTGGCCAATGACCTGTCTTCCCAATCAACTAAAGCCCAGGTCCCTCTCTGGCTAGCATAGGCCACCATCAGTACTGCATGATATATGTAAAACTAACCATACTCAGAACGACAACTCAAAGATGAAGTCAATCGAAGGAGGGGAGGGGGGGAGTAAGGTGTACGTGTACATCCAGTAAAGTTAGGATGGTTGAATGTGAAATTTTGCTCCTAATCAGATTACAAACATAGTAGGGTGGCTATGAGAATGAGAAGAGTTGATGGGGATAAGTGAGTTGCCTGGCATATCAATGGGTTGTGATACTGTATTTCCTGCCATTGAAAACTAGTATTCTTTCTTTGCGATGGTTGGATATGTGACAACACACTCCCAATATCAAATTTGATATATAGGATAAGTCAGTTGCCTCATCAATCCTTCCCTTGAAGAATGCAGCAGTCGCTAGTGTCCTTTCTTCCCGATGGTCGGAACACGCCCCTAATCTCAACCTCAAATATACTAGCTACTCTCAGTTACGAGATGAAATGGAAAGAAAGAAAGGTGAAATTCATGGGATGTGGAGAGGTCCAAGTATGTAGAATTGGTACGCTCTGTTCTCCAATAACATGAAGCCATTTTCTTGAAACACTTTACTATTGGTTTCTTCTATGTGAACAAATCAGCCCAGTTGAAACTCGCTAAGTGGCTTAAATTTGTGCTTTTGGAGTTGAACTTAGGTTGTTCTTATTCAACATACGAGATTGTCTTTGAAAAGTTGTTGAGATTGTATTGGCCCGAAACTCTAATCTTGTATAATAGATCTCCTGAAATGTTGAAAGTGAGTGGTGAGGATATCAAGCTGTTCCTACCTAACTGCCCGTTGCTAAATTTATTGATCATCGGTGATGGAGTCTCATGTTGAGGTTTGTGGCTCAAGTGAAATCAATTTGAAGTGAACGGCTACCGCCCTAAAAAACCCATAAAAGTTTCAGCTCCAAATCTTATTTGTTTTAGGGTTGAAGAATCATCAGATAAGGGGTGTTACTTGAAAATGTTGTTGGGGCGGATTTTAGATTTCGATGTACAAGTCCAGATGTTGTACAAAATTTTGCTTCAGTTCCCAACGCACTGTCACAGGTAAGACTACAAAAATACTCTTTTTTAGGTTTGTTTGGATCATATTTAACTTTGGAGAAGTTGGTCATTAAATATTATGGAGCTAAAATTCAAAATCTCTTGCCAGTAAATGCTCTTGTATGGGCATCTTCTCGTCTAGAAGAAATCAAATTAGTGGTTATTGTTAATGATTAATTTACTATATACTCATTACTTATTTGCCAGATTTATTTATGTTTAAAAATTGTTTGAAGCTGTGATGCCATGGATGGGAACCGTTTCAATTTCATCTTTGACAGTTGGTTAATTTTTATTTTGGAACTTGGATTTTTCGAAATTGAGCAACGCCATAGCAGTAGCATCACTCGGACCGGAGGAAGTGGCCGAGATATATAATATATTGCATGTCCATTTTGATTTTATCCAAATTATTTAGACAACTGGAGAGAATTATAATGGGGGGAACAGAAGATTTTGCTTCTTGTTAGCAAATTGAATTGGAGAGAGATTGAGAGAGAAGCGTAAGCCATGTAAACAATATTTTTGCTCTTACATTTGTTGAATGCACAAGATGTCGTCCAGTACAACAACGGTAATACTGAAACACGAGATGTAATTTTCAGTTGGAAAGGCAAAGGAAATTGAGCTGCAACCATATTAATAGATGTGATCCATAATCAAAGATGCGATGCAGGTGCAAAGAAAGCTGCAACAAATGAGGGTTGTTGTCATTGCTATTGTTAAATAATTAATAATCCTATTTAGTCACTATGATTAATCTGGATTTACAATTCTAGTTCGTATATGGTTGTGAAATACCAAAAAAGTATTTGGGAATCATTATTATGATTATATTGATATTCTTTTCAAGAAACAAAATAGATTTCCGATTCCCAAAAAAGTATTTGGGAATCATTATTGTGATTATATTGATATACTTTTCAAGAAATAAAATAGATTTCCGATTCCCAATTCTACAAATAAAATATGTGAAGGCAAAAGTCTTTAGTTTTGGAAAAGTCTCGAGAAGGTCTAATATTTGTCCGAATTCTTGAAGCTAAGATTGAGTGATAACAACCTGACATTCGACATTGGTGAAAACAGACATTTACTTTTCATTACTCCAAGCACGTGTATGAAATAAGTGGGATTACAAATCCGAGAGTTGCAACAGTTATACAAGACACATAAACTAGCGACACTCCCAAAATTTCTGTGATTCAAGATTTGAGGCAGTTAACCTGAATACATTGGATTCACTATAGGGGCGATTATACGCAACAAAGAAATCATACAAATAAGAAAATTTTCAGGAGAAATGATCAACAAGTACGCTTAGATATGATGAAATACTTATGAAAGAAACCGAACCCCGATGCACCAATTCGAGTTTTTCAACATGTTGGATGGTTGGAAAGATTTGACTCAATGTTATCCCAAGAAAATTGCTTTGAGATGCGCTCAACTCATTAAAAATGAGAGTTACGTCAGTTACAGACAAGACATTTATCAGCAAATACTTACCATATGGGATCCTTGAAATGGTCAATTTCTCAAGATTTGGGGTTCGGATTTCAAACTCCGAATTCATGCATATACTAACTACATCATCATGATAGCTTGGAATCTTACAAATAGATAGCTATTTCAAACTACTAGATCGGAAACACAAGTTCGACTTCCTTTTTATTTCTTCAAGGTACAAGATGAACAGTTCCAACAAAGGGCTCCCTACACCATATTTGGTTGCCGAGTGACCTCAAAACCTTTGATTGTTAAACTCTTTAGGAGGTGATTGGTATAATGGAATGGAATGGAATGAGGTAGAAATGAAATGAAGCTAGGAATGGAATGTGTAAATTGATTCATATGTTTGGTATACACAACGAATAAGTAAAGGAATGGAATCGACATTCTTTGATAGATTGTATATATATGTGTGTGTGTGTGTGTGTGTATAAATGTGTGTGTGCGCGTGCGCGTGCAGTGTGTGTGTGCGTGTATAAGTTAAAAATTGTTGGAAATAACTCCTTGATTTTATTTGGGCGAAAAATTGACAAAATCATAAAATATACGAGGATAAAATAGTCAAAGTACAAAAATAGGAGCATTAGGAATGACTAACACCATGTGAGGCTAATCCCATTGAGAATGGAGATAGGAATGACCATTCCATTCCATCTTCCGTTCCATCGTACCAATCACCACATTAGTTTATTCCACTCCGCATTTCCCGTAACATCCAAGCTAATTCCGACTAACTTTAATCTACGGAGCCACGAACATGAGTACAAACACTGTGGTACAAAATGGTTTAAATACTCGTCTACTTCAAACATATTATCTCGGAAAAGTATATCCAACATCACTATATAGTGAATCGTTCATAACCAGCGTCTCCTCATTTTGGGCCAAATCTGCCAGCAATGACTGAATTAGCAATAGCACAGTAGAAGGCAGGACATGAAAGGTAGTCGAACACATTGAGCTCCAGCTCGGAGCATATTAATAGTGTGATTGCAAAATATTTCAAGGAAGTTTACCACAAAGTCTATTTCCCTTTTAAGTTTACCTGGAATATTGTTGAAATAAAACTTGGTCACTAGTTGTCGAAAAACAACTCTGCAGTTGGGGAGGATCTTGGCATTCTGAGCAGTTCCTTTGATGATTTAAACAAAGGTGGCACAATTCCTTCTACTCGGAACATCATCTTTTCTAGTTTGCCGCATACTTTAACACTCTTAATGAGTGGGAATATCGAGAAGTCGTACTTGGTACAAAGAACCTTAACTGTCCGAAGCTCCTCTAAAAACGAATTGGAGGGATTTGGTTTGGCCTTGAGCTCAGTCGTGGCATCAAATTGTGTCTTTGCGTCCTCTTCAACCACTAAAGTCTTTACTTTCGGGAAAATCTCAAGAAGGTCTACTATTTGTTCATGTTCCTTTAAACTACCACTTAGAGTTAAAAACTTGACGTTCATGAATGGTGAAAGCAAGCATTTGCTTTTCATGTCCCCAAGCACCTGGTACGAAAAAAGAGGCTATTATCCAACCAAAAATAAGTAACCATCACAACTATTTGGACCCTATTGCATCACTTAAAGACGAGGCCATTCATCAATGAACGAAAACCATACACTCTTGTAAAATTTCAAACAATTAAAGATTTGAGATAATCAACCTCAATAAGGTTGATTCAATATAGAAACCCTTATATGCAATGAAGGAAAACATACAAATAACACCACATAAAAGAAAACTTTAGGGGATCGACAATTGCAACAAGTATGCTTAGATAGATGATGAGATCCTTTTCAATACAATAAACATAAGCAAAAAAAAAAAAAAAATATACACATTGCAAAGAAACCGAACCTTGATAGATCAATCTGATAATGTGAGCCCTTTAACGTGTTGGATGGTCGAAAGAATTTGACTCAATGTTCATCCAAGAAAATCAACACCAGTTGCAGAAATGTCAAATTCATATCCGGCCACGTCATTAAACAAGATAGTTGCTTGAGTTAAAGATGAGACATTCAACATCAAACACTTGCCATACAGAATACCTTGAATTCTCAATTTCTCAAGATTCGGTGTCCAGATTTCTAACTCCGAATTTATGCGTGCACTAGTCGAATCATCATGAATACCTGGAATCTTACAAATGGCTAATTCTTTCAAACTACTAGATCGGAAACACAATTTTGAGTTCTCGTATGTTTCTTGAAGGAACAAAATGAAGAGTTCCAACAGAGGGCTCCCACACAATATATGGTTAACCATATCCCAGTGACCTCATAAAAATGAACTATGAAACTCTTAAGTATATTCCACTCCACATTTCCCCTATCATTCAAGCTAATTTCACTTAACTTTAATTTACGGAGTGAAGAGCATGAGTACAGACAATGTGGGACAATATAGTCGTCATCGTATTCGTTAGGTACTCCCCGGAAAGACATATTCAACTCTTCCACACCATTATCCACAGCAAAACGCACCCAAAAATTCATATCACTACGTAATGAATCCTTATAGTCACAACCAGAAACCTTGAATTTCTGAACCCTAGTCCCTCTCCAGCCTAATAAACATCGATTTACAAAGTTTCGAAATTCATCTTTTTCGTCATGATTTGCAGTTTCATTACTGAAACTAAGGTAAGGTGTGAGAGTCCAGAGGGTTTCCCAGCAGTGGGAGAGAATTTGTGTCCTAACATCTTTCATCGGCAAGAACTTAAAAATGCTGAAAATTAAGGAATCAGGCAACTCACTGAGTCGATCGTGCGGTTTACTGCCCTTTGGTTTCTTCTTCCCCATCTTCATCTCGTAATCTTCAGAATCAAAACCATAAAATTAACTCAAATATACCCAAAAAGGTAATGGCAGAAATCAAATATTCGGACATTACCTCAAAACAGTTGAACTGAACCTTCGTTTTTAAACACAGAATCGAAGAAAGTAGAGAATTAATGCTAGCAAAAAATTAGGCTGTGATTTGTGTGAATCCCGATCTTATGGGGTGTATTGAATTCTATAGGAGGGTGGAGTTCACAAGAGTTGAGGGTAGAGTTGGGGGAGTTCGGGATGGATTTTTAAGGAGTTTGGGTGACTTCAAATCCACATCCTAGCGATCGCGTGTCTTTCTCGGTCGCTAACGGCCTCCCCGCGATCGCGGGCCATACGCAATCGCTGGCCTGCTGGCGATCCCTTGAGTAACAACAATTTTGATTTCTCCTTATACCTCATAAACGGTGAAATCAATCTCAACGGGTCCATTCATGTAAACCTCAGCCATTATACTATAAGGGTCGAAACTAATTTTGTAAGCATTGACGCTAAAGTGCTTTGAATCCTGCCAGAGCAGGTTGTCTGTTTTGCATTTCTTCTCGCACTTGGGGGTAGGATACGCAGGTTCGCATCCAGGATGGGAGCATCCAGTCTCATCGAAGTAAGGATTACACTGCCAAAAAAAAAAAACGATCCCATTGAGCTGCATATGATATATGCATAATACAAACATAGATTGAACAATGGCCGAAAATCAACTTGTATTTCTCAAAACCGAAAAAGCTACCTCTGCAGTCACAATGCCAGTAAGGACAAAGTATCGCCAAGCTGCGATCGGGTACCCCCATCACAACCATCACCACACATAAAGTCACAACATGCTAAGAGGTCATTGACTGAGAGAGTGATATTCTGCAAAACAAAACAGGGAGTGAAACAATGTGTAAAATATCTCAAGTCTATCATGAATGTATCTTGTAGCTAGGAAAGAGAAACTTGAGTACAAACCATGCCGAGATGAATACAGAATCGATCTGAGATGACCTTAACAGCACCAAAAGCCCAACATGAACCACAATGCCCCTGATCTTTATATTGATACAGTATAATTTTAGTGGACGAGATCAGGTAGAGTTATGAAAACATAAGTGGGAAGGGGCAAAACAACTGACCAAGAATGTCGGCCATTGTACTGCATTGAGGCCAAGCTGTTCGTGCATCAAAAGTTTCTGGCAACTTCAGACCTTGTTTGTGAGTGACAACAGAGATTCCCTTCAAATCACCATCTCGCTTTGGTTTAACTCCAAGAAGGTGTTTAAATTGGCCAACCTGGGGATTACATTAGCAGCTTTCTTACACATAATTCTGTTTATTATTTACTCATGGCTTGGGGGTTGTGAGTTTAGGGAGTGAAAATAATTACTCTATAGAAAGATTCGATCTAGAACATTACAGTATAGTTGGCAAAGCGAGGATTCATAAAAGCTTTCCACCCGGCTTGAGCATTGTCATTGATAAGAATGAAGGATGAAATCACAAAGAAAAAGAAGAGAGAAATTACCTGAAAAGAAGAATCTTGCGAAGGCCCATGATGATGGATCAACGCTTAGATGGTGGAAAAATGGTTTACTTTTCTTCCATGGAAAATGAAATTGACGGTAGGGGAATTCTGGAGGTTTGGAAGGAAAAGAGAAGAAGAAGATGAGAGAGATGGAGAAGACGATAGAGAAATACAAGATCGGAGAGGAGGTGGAAATTTGAGCATAGTGTGTTTCTTCAGTTTCTTGATATTTTCCAGTTGCTTTCTTCTTCTTTGCTTGGCCAGCGACCGCTCATGTGTGTGGCCAGCGACCGCGGGAGTTACACAACTCGAGCGATCGCGTGTCATCAGCATTCGCTGATATCAATTCCATCGAATTCCGAGGTCGAGAGCTTGGATTTCATCCTTTGTATTTTTTGGGAGGAAATCCGTCGAAATCCAACAAAATCGAGTGAAGGTTGAATACAGGGAGAATTTGATGGAGTTTGAAATCCATCAATCCAATACCTCAAGAATTTGATGGCGTTTGAAATCCATCAATCCGATACACTTGGATTTTATTGGAGTTTGAAATCCATCAATCCAATACATCTGAATTTCAAACTCCATTAAAATCCTCCAAACTCCACAATCCAATACACCCTCCTTAATGTCGTCTAAATTAATATCATACTTCATCATGCAAGCGTGGTAGCCAAATCATCTGCAAATTTGGATACCGCGTCAGTTTCAATTTTAAAAAAAATGGTTTCTGTTAAATTCCGCAATGGCACGTAGTTAAAGAGTATTTTTACCAAATTTTATAGTTTACCGCTAAAACCCGAAATTAAATAAATAAGAGTTTAGGGCATATTTATACTATACTAGCATGAATAATGTGCTAATGCACGTATACATAATGATTCTAACATGCATATGAATTTTCAGATTTATACAAAACAAAAAACTCTCTAAACAAAAATACCACTTTCTCTCTCTCAACAAAATTCTCTCTGCAAACTCTCCACCCCCTCAATTCTCCCTTTCTCTTTCTCTCAAAATTCTCTCAGCTCTACCGCCTCCTCTCTTCCGCCACCGCCATTTCCGTCGTCGCGCCACCTCCAAACCACCGCCATTTCCGTCTCAGCCGTCGCGCCACCGCCTCAGCCCGTCGCGCCACCAGCCACCATTTTCCTCCTCCACCATCCGTCGTCCAGCCACCTCCCATCTACACCAGCGCCACCCTTAGCCATCGCGCCACCGCCACCCTCAGCCGTCCAGCTACACAGAGAAGAAGAAGATGGAAGAAAAGAGAAAAAGGAAGAAAAAGGTAGAAGAAGAAGAAGAAGATCTGCAGATCTGCCTTTTTGTTTGCATAGTGTGGAGATCTGTTTTTTTTCTCAGATCTGGTTTTCTTTAAAATTCTGAAATTCGCAGATCTGGTTTTTTTTCTCTGATCTGCTTTTTTGAAGATGTGCAGATATGTTGTTGCGAATTTTGAAATTTGCAACATAATATACGAATTTCGTATATAGTGTTGCGAATTGTGAAATTCGTAACTACCTGTGCTTTTTCATTCGTTTATTTGACGCTACGAAATTACGATTTCGCAACACGTTTGGGACTATTTGGAGGTTCCGAAACTAAAATTTTTAAGCATATAATGTTGCGAATTTCACAATTCGCAACAAAATATACGAATTTCGTATTGAATAATCTGTTGCTAATTCATATTTTCGTAACACGTTTTTGGAATTTCGGTCATAAAATATTGCGAAATTACAATTTCGCAACATGTTTGAGGATTTTTGAAGGTTTCGAATCTGAAATTTTTAGGTATATAATATTGCGAATTTCACAATTCGCAACAAAATATACGAATTTCGTATATAGTGTCACGAAATTCGTAACTAAGTGTGCATTTTGGTTCGTTGATTTGAAGTTACGAAATTACAATTTCGCAACATGTTTGAGGCTTTTTGAATGTTTCGAATCTGAAATTTTTAGGTATATAATGTTGCGAATTTCACAATTCGTAACATAATTCGTATATAGTGTTGCGAATTATGAAATTCGTAACTACCTGTGCATTTTCATTCGTTTATTTGACGTTACGAAATTACGATTTCGCAACACGTTTGGGACTATTTGAAGGTTCCGAAACTAAATTTTTTAAGCATATAATGTTGCGAATTTCACAATTCGCAACAAACAAGTCGTAACACCACGCTAAATGATAAAGCAATTACGAAAACAAACAAGTCGTAACACCAAAACAAAATCGTAACAAATCGTATCGTTACGAAATCAACAAATAGTAATAAATCAGTTACGAAAATAACAAATCGTAACACAAAAACAATCTTTAATTTGTGTTATGAATTTCATACATTCGTAACATAAGACATTATGAATTCATACAATTCGTAAGAATAATATCATCAATCGTTGATTTCGTATTACGAAATTAATAAATTCGTAACATAACAGATTACGATTTTGGCATTTCGTATCACTATGCCTTGACTTAGTGTTAAGATTTGGCATTTCGTTTCTGTATACCTTGATTCCATGTTACGATTTTGTCATTTCGTATCACTATGCCTTGACTTTCTGTTAAGATTTTATCATTTTGTATCAGTTCCATGTTACGAAATTCGTATATTATGTTGCGAATTTCACAACATCAAATTCTTAACAATTTCAGTTTTGAAACCTTCAAATAGCCACAAACATGTTACGAAATTGTAATTTCGTAACATGTTATAACCGAAATTCCAAAAACGTTATACGAAAATATGAATTAGCAACAGATTATTCAATACGAATGCTAATTTAGTAACATAAAATGCTTCATTTCGAAAAGTTCCAATTGTCACAAACATGTTACGAAATTCTACTTTCGTAACTTCAAGTAAACGAATCAAAATGCACAGTTTGTTACGAATTTCACAATTCGTAACACTATATACGAAATTCGTATATTATGTTGCGAATTTCAAAATTCGCAACAACATACACTTAAAAATTTCAGTTTCGAAACAGATCTTCTTCTTCTACCTTTTTCTTCCTTTTTCTCTTTTCTTCCATCTTCTTCTTCTTCTCTGTAGTCGCCGGAATCAGAGGGAATTGGTTCTTCTGCTCCGCCGGGCTGCTCGTCGCGGCCACTTTCGGAAGCTATGCGGAGGAGATGAGGGGGATGAGACAAGGCGGAGGAGACGAGGCGGGGAGAGAAAGTCGTAGAGTGGAGGCAGCGATAACAAATCTAGAGAGAGAAAGCGACGACGACGGGAAAAAGAGAGAGAGAGCGGCGACGACGGGACGATGGCAGCGGCGACGGGAGGGGGGGGCGGTGGCGACGGGAGGAAGAAGAGAAGAAAAAAAAATGAAGAAGAAAGTAGCAGCAGAAGAAACACGATGGGGAGAGAGAAGAAAAAAGAGAAGAAAGAGAAAGAGGAAAAGAGATGAGGAGAAAAGGAGAAAAAATGATATGTAAGGGTATTTTTGTTCCAAAATCACATTTTTGGCTACAATTTGACAATATTAAGTTCCTTGACAACTATTGTAGTCAACCCAGTCAAACTGGCTATATGGATGTATTTTCTCAAAAATGTATATATGCTCCACTACTTTCTATCTCAAAATAATATTACTATTTTTTTTCTTTAATCAATTACTATATTCTAAACAAATCTATTCTCAAATAAGTTTTACAAAGCCTGCAAATTGAGTAGGGTCATCATCAATGTGATATTGAAAAACTTGTGTAAAATTCTATCCTTTTTAGTGCCTCGAGCTAAAATGTAGTTTTGAAATTAAAAGAGAAGAAGATAATTAGTTCAATTTTGAAAAGAACTAAACAATATATATTTATACACGTTTACTTTACGTCGAACATATCACAATTTGTACGAAAATAAATTTACATAATTTCACATACTTTAAAATAAATTTTATTAAAATTAATAATTCATAATAAATTGAAAAAAAAAAAGAATAGCTTAAGATTAAACTTTATTTATAATTTTCATAATATTAAAGAAGGAAAGAAAATTGTTAAATTTGTTCTCATATCATCGTACCACTAAAACATAAGGAGTTCATATATTAATTAATAAGGTAAGTTTTGATTTAATAGTAGTAATAAATTCATATATTAAATTATAAGGTAAATTCGTATTTATAATGTCATATTATTATATTACTGTGTTGTTGTTGAGAAAATTTGTAAAGGTTTCGAAAGATACCAAAACCCCAACTGACCCTAATCAAGTAGATGAATGCTTTTAGTTTGTTCTTAGCTAGAGCTCACTGTTTGAGCGTAGGGATTTTATCTTTACAAGAGTCAAGCAGAACATCCAGACTAAAGAAGGAGGTTCGTGAAGAACTCAGCTGAGGCTCAAACTCAGCTAAGACCCAGACTTAGCTGAGGGATCACAATCAGTTGAGACTCAAGGTCAGTTGAGACATCAACCTCGACTGAAGCACGGAACAGCAGCTCGGTTGACTACACAACTAAATCACGCAGCTGAAGGCATACAGTCTAGCGTGAAGAGAAGTTGTGTTGAAGTCAGGACGTCGCGAAGTGGAGAAGAGAAGACGCTGAAGACGGAGGAGTTGCAGTCCAAATTTTGAATCTACTCGGGAGCACAAGTCAGTTGGAAAACTTTCCATAAATGGGGCGACAACAGCGACGTGCAAAAAGCAAAGGTCGCAGTTACTATTTTTGGAAAGTTATCAGTAAAGCACGTGGAGTGTCATGCTTTTGGCAGAGATCAAACGGCTCTTTCCAACGGCTAGTTTGAACTCCATCTATAAATAGAGGTCTCTACACCAAAGCTAAAGAAGGGAGATATAAGCAGAGAAAAAGCACGCCGAAGTGCCGAGAGACAACACAAAAAGTGAAGCAGCGGAAGCAGCTTATCACCTCTCTCTTTCTCCAAGCAAAAAGACCGGTGAAGTCCAATCGGAGTAGAGTGATTTCTCTCATGTTCTTCCCCTTAGCCTCTCAGAAGTTCCCTTTCCTGATTGAGACTAGAGATTTGGTCTTTGCTTGTTTTGTATCTCCTCGGACTCTCTCTTTCAAGATATTAAGTTCGTAGCCTTTGGTTGAAGCCTCCACTCCCCTAAAGTGTAGACGGCTTTCTTGTGGATTCTCCCCCCCCCCCCCCCCCCAAACCTAAACCTCAGGTTTTACTTTAAACCCCTAATCAAAGTTACTAGGTCCCTTGGAACCGTTAACCCAATACCAGGTCCCTTGAAATCCGTAATCCAATATCCGGTCCCTTAGAACCCAGAATCTAAGGATAGACTGTATACTTGCCCGAAAAAGTGTTGTAAGGTCTTGTTCGAACCCGGAATCGAACTGGTTAGGTTTCCTTGGAACCCGAAATTCAAGTGGGGCGTTTGGTAAGCACGCTTAAGCTTATCTAGTGGATTACTTCCCCAAAAATGAAGTCGTGGACATAGAAGGTTGATCTTCGAACCACGTTAAAATATTGTGTACTTATTTTCTGCAATTTCCATTTTGTATTTTAAATTCAGTACCTAACTTATTGATCCAGTATATGCACTGCACTAATTTAGGAACTTGACCTTCCCCTTTCACACAGGCTTCAGTTTTTGTAATGAGTCTAATTTCCACCATCTTCCGCATTCCAAAACTGTGTAAAACCTCGGTTGGTACATTCAGCTGAACTTCAAGCCTAGGAGCCAGCTGAGCTACCAACTGTGTGATTGGCTTCGACTAAGCAACTCAGTTGAAGAGCTACTCCAACTGACTCTTCCAGTTATTAGGTAAACTGACCTGAGCAATATATTTCAGTAAAAAGACGTTAAGCAAAAAGAAAATTGTTATTGGTGCACTCCCCCCATATACCAATTACTCGTTACTGAGACTATCCGTTGTCCTTATATTTAATTTATAGTAAGAATATTTTAGGCAAAATAAATTTTATAAAACAAAACTCTTTTTATATTAATATTAGTATAAATTTACACCTAATCAATCCATAAATATTTAATAAATTCCCTTTGCCGCCGAGGGTGAGCACGATTCTATTATCATCTACAACATAAAAAAGAACGTAAACCATTACAACCCGAAACGTAAAAATTGGAAAATCGGATTATATAAGAAATGGACCTGTATACACTGGTGAATCATCATTATAAAAGAAAGTCTCGATCATAACATGAAGACATGAAGTAATCAGCTTTATAATTCATAACATGCAAAAATAATGAGGATTAAAGACTATATAATTTATAAAGGTGTATAAATTATAGAGTGCTACCACATTTCTCCTCCAACTTTGAAGTTAAAGGTTGTGTGCCTGCATTGTAATTAAAAAAAAAAGTCAAAAGAGTAATAATATATTAGTAAACATAATACTACATTTTACAAATAATTAGTAGAAGCATAGTTTTTTTTAAGGAAAATGCACAAAAGTACAAGAATTTTATTTTATCTTTCATTTGTACATGACTTTAAATTTTTCCTATATCACAAATTTTTGATTTTGTTCAATTTTTTCCTTATATAAATTTTTTTTTACCAAATCTCCTGTACTATTGAATTAGAAGTTTACCTAGTGCGCACCAAAGGTAGCAGTTGCAGGTTCCCACGAATTAAAAAAAAAGCACTTGTCCTTGGAAAATATAGTTTACATGTCTTGTGTGCTTTACATGCTACTGCACAAGGACGGGGGTTATCCAGTGCGCACCAAAAGTAGCAGTTACGGGTTCCCACAAATTAAAAAAAAAAAAAGATGAGAAGGATGACATAATGCAAATGTGAAGTTTTTTACTTTATTTCGCCATAAAATTGTCACAGGGTTCACAAATTTGCATGAGCGAAAAATTTGGAAGAATATAGTTTAGGTATGAAACGATGTCATACAAAATTTCTAAAAACTATCTCATTTAATTTGCCAGACATAAGAGGTCGGTATATGTCCATTTACCACATGAGCACCGATTATTAAGATTCAATTTAGGTGGAGTTTAAAATTAGGGAAAAAAATTGAAAGTCAGTGAATTTATGGAAAATAATTAAAAGTCATGAGCAAAATAAAAAATTGAGCAAAGTTCATGTATTTCTATGCATTTCTCTCTCTCTCTCTCTCTCTCTCTCTCTCTCTCTTAATAAGAACCAACACTCACTAATCACTAATCTATTATTATATAAACGAAAACAACTCTTCTTCTAAAAAATCCTACGTGGCACCTTTCATATTCTTCCATTTCTATTTATCTGAATTCTCAAATTTTCTGAATATAAATCAATATTTATCATATTTATGTTATATATATTTAATATGACATGGAAATAAAATCTTGAGAAGATCCAATCTTCAAAATCAATATCTATCATATTTTAATATATTAACAAAATCTTGAGAAGATCCAATCTTCAAAATCAATATCTATCATATTTTAATATATTTTATATATCAAAGGTTTTTAAAATACTTGATTCTCAATAATAGTCATCATCTTTTAGGTTTTTCTTTTATAAAAGTACTATGCAAATAACTAAAATAAAATGACATATGTTGGAGTTTTTATTGAGATGAATAGCTAATTATCATTTCATATATTTCATTATTTAAATAATTTATGAATTTAAACGAGTTTATACTTATACTTGAAATTTATTTTTTTTATCTTTTATTATTTATACTAGAGGTGCCTATAGATATGGTCGACCACGGGTCGATTCTGACCCGAAACTTTGGGATAGACCGGACGATTCTGAACCAACAGTTCAACTAATTTCTTTTTTAATTTTATATCGATCCAACACACGAGACAATATATTTGAGAGGTAAATATGCTTTTGTCCCACATCGATTTTGAGAAGAAATTAGTTATTTGAAAATTATCTATAGTTATTTGCTATAAACAAGATTCATCTATCTTAATATATTTTGCAAATAAATAACCAATTTATCTGTACTATTATTCATTGGAGTAAGTATCACCCTACATTATGGTCGACGGGCCGATTTCGACCTAAAACCATGGAGGGTAGATGGGCCGATTCTAGAACCGTGGGGATAGAATCGTTTTACATTTTGCAAATATATAATTTGGTCAAATAAATAACCAATTTATCATGTATTATTCATTGGAGTAAGTATCATCCGGCATCATGGTCGACGGGTCTGTTCCAACCTGGAACCGTGGAGGATAGACCGACCAATTTCAGAACTGTGTGATAGACGAGCCAATTCCATATCAGTGGTTAATTTTTATTTTTTTTTAATTATGAAATTAACATAATTTAGAAGATTTAGCGTCACCTTCAGTTTTATAGATACTCTTTAAAATTTATTTTCTTATCTAAATTAATATGGTACAAAGAGATATTTGCTATCAAAATGATTCACTACAATTTTCATATGAAATTGATGTAAGACAATCTATTTAAGAGCCTAATGTACTTTTGTTCTACATTAATTTATTTTGAGAAGTAAAAGAGCTTCAAAAGTTATCTATAAAATTAGAGGAAATAATTAATGAACTATATCTAACTTATGTTATCACATATTACATTTAATGTTCCCAAGGGGACACCCAAACGGTGCGGTATCAATCTGTACGTAGTAAGGTCACGGGTTCGAACCCCACCGCTCCTCCTTCCCCATATCAAATAAAAAAAAATCTATTAATTTTATAAAAAAAAGTTTCCCGTCAATTTTTGCGGGATATACACTAGTTCTTTATACATACAAATAAAAGTCGAATTGGTACCATCGATTTTCAAAATTATAAAAGAAAAACCGATATGATTTGGTTAATCACCAATTATTTATTCATTAGAAGAAAAATCAAACCGTACGTACCATCGATTTTTTAAAATTAAAAAGAAACTGAATTCATCGATTTCGTTAACCATATTTTAATGCGATTTTGGTATGATTTATCGATGGGTTCAGCTTCTTAAACTTTTTCACTAACTAGCTCCTACTTTGGACCACGATTTTTGTCTCATTTATAACGTCCAAAAAGAAAAAAAATGAATGACGCGTATTTTACACGCGCCTAACGGGTGGAAAGTTTAAAAAATCGACCGTTTGCAACGGCTAAAAGCCGATTTTCTTGATTTTTTTTTCTTTTTTTACACTATAAATTCAACCTCTTTCTCTCTTTCGTCCCAAAAAAAAAATACAACCTCTTTCTCTCTCAAATTCAACTCTAAAAAAATGTCTTCATCGAGCATTTCATCTTCATCGATGGAATATGTCGAGACCGGCACCGACGACGAGGTACTGGAGATGATGGCAGACATGGAACGAGTCCTCCATACACACTTAGCGGCGAAGAAGAAGAAGAAGAAGAAGAAGAAGAAGAAGAAGAAGAAGAAGAAGAAGAAGAAGAAGAGGGCGAGGTCGTTCATCGACCGCGACCGTGAAGCGGCGTGTGCGCACCCACACGCCGACTACTTCGCCGACAACCCCACCTACGGCGAGCACTTTTTCCGACGCCATTTTTGAATGTATAAACATCTGTTCTTGCACATCTGCAAGACGTTGGAGGACAACGTCCACTTCTTCACGCATCGACAAGATACACTTGGACGATGGGGGCTGACGTCGGTGCAAAAATGCACGATGGCGGTACGACAACTGGCCACCGGTGGTGCTGCGGATATGTTCAACGAGTACCTAAAGATCGGAGATAGCACGGGCCGGCTTTGCCTCTGAAAATTTTGCCGAGCAATGATCGACCTCTTCGGCAAGCGATACTTGAGGAAGCCAAACACTACTGACACCGCTCGTCTGCTCCAAATGCACGATGCGCGGCATGGATTTTCGGGGATGCTCGGAAGCCTGGATTGCATGCACTGGCTTGGAGGAACTGCCCAAAAGGGTGGACGATTCTCTGCTCCACTAGCAGGATATCCAGAGGGCCACTCCGCTCGCCTTTGAGGAATATCTCAGACGGGAAGCCGACTTGAGAGATCAACGAAAGCATCATCGGCTTACTAATGATCTCATCGAGCACATTTGGCGCAAATTTGACCTCTACCCGAGTAGTCCATATTTTAATTAATGTAATTTTTTTATTTCAATTAATGTAATTTTTTTATTGCAATTATTGTAATATTTTATTTGATTTGAATTAATGTAATGTTTTATGTTATTTTTATTAATGGAATTTTATGAATTAATTTAATGGAAATGTTGAATTGTTTAATATTAAAGATAGAGACAGTTTGGAGACCGTTGGATTGCAGTGGTAGGTGTCTCTAAGCTTCTAGTGGAAAATGGGGTATTGGAGACACTTTGGAGACCACTAGTAGTCTCCAAAAATTGCGGTTAGCCTAATAGTCACTACAAAATTTATGAACTTTTTGAGCTGGAAATGAACCAACTTAATAAATCATAAGTGCGTTTCTACTAGTAAATAGGTACACGATTGAGATCTCAATTATAAGGTAACAAAACGCAAAACATTCCTTCAAGTGCATTAAAAGAAAAATAATTACTAAAAATAACTTAGAATAAACAATGAAATTTTGAGGTGATTCGCGCTCCAAAATAGAGTGCATTATTAAACAAGATACAGAATTGATGAAATATTTTTGAGTAGAAACTGCAGAAAAACCTTTCCTATATATAATGCATCAACATCTCAAAATAAATTCATCAATAGATCATTCTCAACTATTATAGCTAAATTATTATTCTAAAAAAGTATGGCTAATGTAACATTTTTCGCATGCTTCCTCTTTGTCCTCCTTGTAGTTTCCACATGTAACATGTTCCTGCATACGCACTAACTTTTAATTCTATTAATATCTTTTACGTAATTTAAACCATGTTTTTTTTTTTTTGAAGAGAACGTAATTTAAACCATGTTATGGTTTCATTCAGAATTTATCAATATCTAATTTTATTTTTCGAATGATAAGTTGTCCCCCCCCCCCCCCCCAACAAATCATTATTGCATTGTTATTGTTCTTTCTTTTTTTTTGACATTTTAATTAATTAGAATTATAACCCCTAAATCAACGAGTTTGCAAATTACTATTTAGGATAGTTCATTAAATTCTTCAATTTATTAATTTATTGTCGTTTTAAGCGAAAAAAATTACTGTTATCTCACAAATTAATTTATTAATTTTGTTCCCTTTGAAGTTTGGGGATTTAACACGTGCATGGCATTGTGTTCAGTTTTCAATTTAGGCTTACACGTATGTGTTACTCCTTCTGTCTCATTGATAATGTCTCATACCTTTTGGGCGCAGTTATCAAAAAGTAAGAGTAAATGCTAGAAAATGGTGAACCCAACATTTTTGAAGGATTAAATATTTCTATTTATGGAAAGGGGACGATATAAATGAAACGGATGAAAAAGAAGCCATTATTAATGGGATGGAGGGGGTACGTACGATAAATTGAAATTTGAAATATGCAATAATCTTATCTTATAAACTCGAAAGTTATAGTACTTTGTTAAAATAAGATAATTTTCGAGTTTATATAATCACACTTTTTACAATATTTGAAATTATCTTATTTTAACATACTTTTTAATAATTTCAAAAATAAATTATAGTACTATTTTTTATTGAGAGGCACAATTTGAAATTGTAGAACCATGATCTTATCGCAATCAATAATTAATTTAACATTTAGATATAAGACTATAAATTATTTTTCTTTTATTAATTTAAAAAAAAAATTATTTGACAAACAAAGAATTTATTATACTTAGGAAGATATACATGCAATTGAACATGAACTTTAGCGGATAACTTGATTACATTTTATACATTAATTTTTAGATGCATAATATATTTTAATGTTAGTTTTCTAAATTAGTATTAGGTATCTATTTATTAATTTTAGAAATTATCATATAATTTATATTATTAACTATCCATATTGTATTATTTTTTAGTACAGTCATGCAAATTATTGTATTATTTTTGTAGTATAATCATACGAATTACGTATAACGCACGTAATGTCCCCTGATATAAATCAAATATGGCTAGTGCCTAGGTTTTTTTTTTTGAACAATATATTACAAGAAAATTTAAATACCGTGTGACGGTGAATTCGAACCTGTGACCTTTAGCCCAGGCATTAACTACACTACTACTAGGCTAACACACACAACTAGTGCTAAGTTTTTGTCATGCTTATAGTTATAGTTTCCCATGGGGTTCGTGAATATGAATGTGCGGGCATAACTTTTTATTTTATTAATATTAATAAATATAACTTAAATATTGTTACGCTTTCTAAAAATTTATTAATTTCATTTTTTTTAAATTACAAAATTACGTCCCGACTCCCGAGCATGTTGTGTTTCACTTCACTGATACACACACCATATGTATATTAGTTAACGATATCATCCAATATAATTGAGGTGATACTAAAATACAAGATGTAATTTTTGGGCAAAGAAAATGAGTTGTTGCAACAACCACCAAATTGGTAGATGTGATCCACTGATGACAATAAAAATTGCGATGCATGCAAATAAACGACAGAGATTTCTGATTCCCAATTCTATAAATAAAATATGTGAAGCAAGAAAATAACAAATACAGAGCAAAATATATTAGATTTCTGATTCCATGAAAGGTAGTCAAAACACAGAGCTCAGACCAAAATAGAGTGATCGCAAAATATTTGAAGTTAGTTTCAATAAAGTCGTTTCCCTTCTAGGTCTCTCACTTACCTGGAATCATATTGAAATATAACTTGGTAACTAATCACTAGTCACAGAAAATCAACCTTGCAGTTGGGGAGGATCTCGGCATTCTCAGCAGTTCTTGTGACGCCTTAAACGAAGAGTATGGTGAACATGAAGGTGGCCTAATTCCTTCTCCTCGCAACCTCATCTTTTCTAGCTTGCACGCATGCTTTAACAGACTCTCTATGAGTGGAAATATCGAGAAGTCATGCTTGGTACAGGTAACATCAACAGTCGTAAGCTCCTCTAGAAATGACTTAGATGAGTTTGGTTCGAAATTGAGCATGTTATTGCTCGGGGCATCAGAATGGGTAACTTTTTCCTCCACAACCACTAATTTCTTTAGTTTAGGGAAAACCTCAAGAAGGTCTACTATTCGTTCGTGTTCTTTAAAACTACCACTGAGAGTTAACAACTTGACATTCGACAATGGCAAAAGCAAACCTTCACTTTTCCTGTCTCCAAGCACCTGGTATGAAAAACGGAGCGATCATGCAACTAAAACAAGTGGTGGCCACAACTATATGGACGACAATATTGCATCATTTTAAGAAGAGACATTCATCAGCCAACATAAACCATCATAGACTCTCCCAAAATTTCTACTGATTCAAGATTTGAGGCAATAACTGCAATGAAAATGATTCAATATAGAAGCCATTAAATGCAATGAAACCTCTTCAATACAATAAATGTAAGCCATAGAGCATACGAAGTGCAAAGAAACCGAACCTTGATGCACCAATGGGATAATGTGAGCCTTTTAACGTGGTGGATGGTCGGAAGAATTTGAGTCATAGTTCTCCCAACAAAATCATAAACGGTTGCAGAAATTTCAGAGCGCACCCCATAAAACAAGAGAGTTGCTTGAGTCACAGATGATACATTCTTGAGCAAACACTTACCATATGGGATCCCAGAAATTGTCAATGTCTTGAAGATTCGGTGTCCAGATTTCCAACTCCGAATTTATATAATCCTGAACACCCGGAACCTTACAAATATTTAGCTGTTTCAAACTAGTAGATCGGAAACACAATTTCAAGTTCTTGTCTGTTTCTCCAAGACACACCATGAACACTTTCAACAGAGGGCTCCCACACAATATCTGGTTAATCGCACGCCCAGTGACCTCATAACCTTCAATTGTTAAACTCTCGAGATTATTCCACTTCACATTGTCCCTAACATCCATGTTAACTCCCGCTAACGATAATTTACGGAGCGAAGAACATGTGTACAGACACCGTGGGACAAAATGCTTGTCATCTTCTGCACTACATACGCGCTGGAAAAGTATATCCAACTCTTCCACACAGTTATCCACAGCAAAACGCACCCATAAATCAACATCATTATATAATGAATTCGTAAATTCACAGCCCCGAACCTTTAATTTCTGAACCCTAGTCCCTCTCCAGCGTAATACACATCGATTCACGAGGTTATGAAATCCATCGGGATTCGCAAAATCGTTAACAAAATTAAGATAGGGTGTGAGAGTCCAGAGGTTTTCCCAGCGATGAGAGAGAATTTGGGTCCTAGCAACATCTTTCATCGGCAAGAACTCAAAAATGCTGAAAATTAAGGAATCGGTCAACTCACTGAGTCGGTCCTGGGTTTCACTGCGCTTTGACGGCTCACCCTCCATCTCCATCTCGTAATCTACAAAATAAAAAACATAATCAAACATTACCAAGCATGCATGACATTAATCTCAAATATACCCACTTAAGTAATAGCACAAATCAAATCTTTCGACTATTTAACACAAAATAGTTGAAAACTCAGGACATCATGAAATTAATCTCAAATATATCCAAATTTGTAAGAGCACAAATCATTTAACAAAAAATAGTTGAAAATTCTAAGGCATCGTGAAATTAATCTCAAATATATCCAAAAAAGGCACTAGAACAAAGCAAATCTTCGGATATTACCTCAAAACAGTTGAAAATGAAGTTTCGGTCGCTGCAGCCAAGAAGAAACCCTTAATTTGTGATCCAATCATTTATAAAGAAACCCCACTTCCCACTTGCCAACGTACAGAGCAGAGCAACTAGTATCTCCAATTTTGTACTCTATTAAATTGGCCCCTCAGGACCGGTTGGAAATTCGGTTAACCGCAAATTCGGACGGATTTTCGGTTAACCAAAAACGGACCGATTACTACTATTTCGATTTTAATCAAAAACTAAGAAAAAATTTATTTTTATTTTTATTTCCTTTCTCGCACCTTTACAAAATAATACATCACTTGCATCTAGTTGAAAAAACATACATCACTCGCATCGGGTTGGAGCTTCAATGGAGGCTTTTGAATTGAAGCTTGCCATGTGGAGACGGCAACGGGTCGATGACGATCTGATAGCAAGGCGGAGGCGGACGATGGCTACTCGGCAGGGAGGGTCGGCAATTCGCCAGTGATGGTGGATCACACGGCGAGTGAAAAACTTGGAATGGGGGTGGGCGAAGATTATGGCTACTGGAGGTTTTCTATTTCTTTTTTTAATTCTTTTTAGACACTTGTTTTTATACAATTATTGTATATTATACATTCACTATTTGTCATTTGTGTATTTTGTTTTTTAGTATTTTTTTTCTTTTCTTTTTAATTTTCAGCTTTTTTTTCTTTTTTTTTTAACTTTTAGGTTTTTTTCTTCTTTTTTCTTTTTTTTTTCCGTGTACATTTATTAACATTTTCAAGGCTTCCACTCAATACCCTTTCTAAAACCTAAAGCTTGCTCAAAAGCACATTGACTTATAACTTCTCAACAATATTCACTTAGGAATCTTTTGATTGCAATGTTTTTATTTCTTTTAATACTACTTTCTATTGGGAAATTAATAAAGTTTTGATTTCTACCAAAACTCAACTGACGCCAACTGAGTAGATGTGCCTTTGGTTAGTCTTTAGCTAGAGCTTATTGTTTGAGTGTAAAGATTTTATGTTTACAGGTTCGAACTAAAAAAGTCAGTTGAAGAACAAGGCAGTCCGAATTAGTTGACTCAAGAACTGAGCCATGCAACTATGCGTGTTTAATAATATTAAAGTCACAAGTCTAGAAATCTGAAGAAGAAGATTTAAAAGACTGAAGAGAAGGATGGGCTTGAGTTCGAAATTCAAATCTACTCGAAGTACAACTGAGATGGTCAGTTGGAGCTGCTCTACAACTAAGATGGTCAGTTGGAGCTGATCACATAGTTAGGTGCACAGCTGACTTCTTTGACTAAGAGTCAACTGTGTGGTCCAACTGAGATTTTAAACAGTTTAGCGTTGCGGAAGATGGTGGAATTAAAAGCTCGTTACATAAAGTGAAACCTTTGTGAAAATGGAGAAGGTTAAGTTCTCAAAGTTAGTGCAGTTGTGTGCAAGTGGAGTTTGTATGCAATTTGTATGCTGGTCAGTTGGTTAAGTAACTGAATATAAAATATTGAACGTAAATATAGAATGTAAAGGACACAGTATTTTAACGTGTTTCAGAGATTGATCTCCTACGTCCACGACTTTCTTTTCGGGGAAGTAATCCACTAAATAAGCTTAGGCGTGCTTACCAAACGTTCCACTTGGTTTCCGATCAACCTAACCAGTTCCATTACGGGTTCGAACAAGACCTTACAACACTTTTTCGGGCAAGTGTACAACATGTGCATAGATCAAGGATTCTAATGGACCTAGTCTTAGAATGCGGGTTCTAAGAGACCTAATCTTTGATTACGGGTTCAAAGGGATCTACGGACTTTGATTGTGGCTTCAAAGTCGGACCTAAGGTTTGGGGGTTGGAGGGGTTTATCCAACTATGAAGCCTTCTACACAAAGAGAAGTGGAGGTTTCGTCCTAAGGTTTCAGACTCGATCTTTTGGGAGAGAGTCTGGTCAGACACAAGATATGCAAGAACCTATATTCTAGACTCGATCAAAGAAGGGGCTTTCTGAGAGGCTAGATGGAAGAACATGAGGAGGTTTGGACACTCAACTTCTACTGGTCTTCAACTGAGATCTTCTTGTTGGAGAGAGAGGTGGTCTGTTGTTGCTACTTTACTCTTGATTTTGTCTCTCTTGGCACTCTGCCTGCTTATGTCTACCCACGAGCTTTGATGTGGAAACCTCTATTTATAGAGGAAGATCTAACTAGCTATACGAAAAAAACCGTTTGATCTCTACCAAAAGCATGGCACTCCACCTGCTTTTTTGGAAACTTTCCTAAAATGGCAACTGTGACCTTCGCTTTATGCGCGTCTTTGTTGTCGATCCATTTATAGTAAGTTCTCCAGCTGACTTGTGCTTCCGAGTAGATTTGAATCTGGACTTTAACTCTGCTGCCTTCAACGTCTTCAAACTCTTCTCTTCTCAGCTTTGCAACGTCTGACTTCGACACAAATTCTCTTCATGCTTGAGGTGCATGGGTTAGTTGAGGAGTCAGCTGAGTTGTTGTCCAACTGAGTCCGTACTTCAGCTGAGCTTTGGATCTCAACTGAGTTTGAGGGTCAGCTGAGTTTGGGTCTCAGCTGAGTTCTTCATGAATTGTCTTCTTTAGTTCGATTGTCTTCTTCTTCTTGAAACTTGTAAGATAAAATCCCTACGCTCAAACAGTGAGCTCTAGCTAAGTTCAGACTGATGATTTTCATCTACTCAGTTGGGGTCAGTTGGGATTTTGGTATCAATTGAAACCTTTACTAATTTTCCCAACAAATATAACAATTAATGTGTGACGAGATAGTCAAAGCTAAGCATGGGCAATAATATGTTTCAATCTCATTAATACACCAACGAAAGAGATCTCAAAATTAAATTTTAACGAGATGATCAAACGTATACAACAATTAGCAAGTATACGATGAGATCTTTGACATATTGTTGAGGTAACTAAAAAGTTAAATTTTCATATTTTAATGTATGTTTAGTTTGTACTATGAACGATTATTATAACAATTAATGTCGGATGAGATGATTTAATTGAGGTTATTAGCCAATCAATATCTAAAAATATTAATATTGAGAAAGAAAAAATTAACAAAAGAAAGAAACTAAAAATTTTCACCTCAAAACATAAAAATTTCTATAGGCATCAAGCATATTGAGTCCAATAATTTTAATGACGTTATTAAATAATGAATCTAGTCTTCACTCTAAATTTGTGTGAGGGTAAAATTACATACATAATTAATTAATGAAAATTACTTATTTAATGCAAATTCCAAATGGGTTAATTTTACCAAAATATCCTCATTTTGACTTAGCCATTACGGCCATATTTATTACAACCCATCCTCAATTATGATTTATTATTCTCTAATATAAATAATTAATTCAAATTTATTAGTAGTATTTATAATTACAGTTTACTAAGTTTCGGTTAGATTGATTCAGTAAAATTATGAACTTAAGTAGATGACTAAAACATTATGATTGAGATTCATTATAGTTTAATTTGAAGTAATCAAGGAATATAAGTTTCTATTTCATTTAATTAAGCGGGTGTGGTTAATTTGGTTCTCTACAGCAGAGCTCAGAACCTGCCAATTAACTTCATGAAAATTTGGTACCCAAAGTGGTGTTGCCGTGAATTTGCCGGAATAAAAATGTAGTGTTGCCCATTGTTTTACTAATGCTTAAGACTGTAATAAGGGGAAAATGAAGCGAGAATTAAATAATTTTCATTGCATGCGGAAGCAGCATCGAATCTACCGGAGTTTTGGTGGTGTAATATCACTGCAGCTTATCGGAGAAGAACTAGATGCGGTTGTTTCTCTTCTCTTTCGGATTCTGTTGCACAAATCTGGAGTAAAATGAAGCGTATTTATTACAATAGGCCCCATAGCACAGTGAAATCAATAAATATAGTTTGACTTTTAAAAGACATACTCAACCACGGTTTAAAATTTTATATAATTTAATAAATAAAAAATTCTTAAAAAAAATAATTCAAAATTCAGCTATTTTACACGTGGACGGCATATAGACCTTGGTTTCACTAAAAGGGTGGGTAGCTACTTGTTTCCCTTAAGAACTTGGGTTATATTTACATGGCAGTTAAATTTTTTGGATCAAAACTCGATTTTAGTACAGTAGATAGATTTTGGTCCAATTTGTTTTTCTTCTAAAAAAATAGTCTCAAACTCAATATTATTGATTGCATGTGAAATGTGTAAAGGTTATAATTACCAAAACCAACTGTACTTAGAATTTTGTTTAACAAACATTATGAGCATATATTTCAAGTGATATCAAAAACATTTCATGAAGATGCTTAAAATGTATATGAGCTACTAAAGCAAACACACGTTAAAAGATGTAGTACAATAGTAAAAGATTAAGGGGGTGTATTCAATCTGGATTTCTGTTGGATTTTAAAGCTTTCAGAAGTCTGGGTGTATTGGATGCAGACTTCTAATGGATTTCAGAAATCCTAGTGTATTGGATGTGGATTTTACTAGGATTTCAGAAATCCTACAAAAGTCTAGGTGTATTGGATTAAGATTTCATTTGGATTTCTGAAATCTTGGTGTATTCAACACTCCATGGACTTTGCAAAACATGATTTCCGTTAGACTTTCGTTGGATTTTGAGGCCAAAAATACACTGGACGAAATCCGATCGATATCGATGAGATTTGAAATTCAATGGACCCTCAGCGTCGGGTGAGATAGAGCAGTCGCTGGGGACACCCAGCCGGCGTTAGGGGCCAACGGCCGCTGGTCAGCTCCAAACATTCATATCAAATCTTGGTTGTATATCTGAATTTATGAGTCGATATTCGTTTGAGGGGGGCAAGAGAGAGAGAGAGAGAGAGAGTGTTGGGAAATTTAAGTAAAAGTTTTGATTGATTCCAAAACCAACTGACCCCAACCGAGTAGATGTTGCCAATTCCTAGTGTCAGTAGTTAGGCTCGCTGTTTGAGCATTGTTAAGATTTTATCTTTACAAGACTCCAGCTGAAGACGGCAACAAGGCTTCACTCAGATAGAACATCAGTTGTAAAGAAGACAACTGAGCGTTCATCATATGAAGCATTGAGAAAGGGAGAAGTTACACTCAACAGATAGAACATCAGTTGTGAGGCACACAACTGAGCGTTCATTCCATGTGAATTCAAAAAGGGAAAAGATATAAGGAAGACAACTGAGCGTTCAGTTTCAGAACATCAGTTGTATAACTCAACCCAGAAGATCAACAACATGAAGTACAAGTCAGCTGAGAGTTCAACTGTCAGCAGTCAGATAGAACATCAGCTGAAGAACAAGCTAGTTGAAGATCGAAAGTTTTAACCGACCACTCCTTGCTGGAAGTCTGTTGTTAAGATTTGAATTTCAAAATGGAAGTCACGTGAGGGTTTGACCGATTTGGCCCAACACAAGGTTGTCTCAGATGGAAAGCAGAAGAGCACAGATGCCATATCGGAAAAGTCTGCAGAGATGAGAGACAAACCATCGCTTTCAAAGAACAGAGATCAACGGCTCCTCCAACGGCTAGTTGACTCTCTCCGCCTATATATAGAGGCCTTCATTCATTGGAGAAAGGTGGAAGACACACAAGAGAAGACACACGAGACGAGACAGAGCGAAAGAAAGAACTATATTCCTTACTCGAGCTGAATTAGATTTAGTCTCTAAGAACATCACTTGTTGAGAGTTCTAGAGCATTAGATTGTGTCTGAGTGTCTTTAGATCGAACCTTGAGAACATCACTCTGTGAGAGTTCGTAGAGTGTTAGATCCCAGCTCACTTCTTGTTCGAGCTATTAGTTGGAACCTTATCTTTCATACCTGAAAAGGTTTTAGGACCCTACTCTTCCCGTAACTGAGTAGACAGGTTGATTAGTACCCGTAAACTAATCTGTAAGGTTGATAAGTACCCGCAAACTTATCCTTAACGGTTGCACAGCCCGCGTAAGCTGTGTGGTTTGTCCAGAAGAACTTGGACTGAGTTGTGTGGACTCACAACTCCCCGTGAACGTAGGAGTGTTATCTCCGAACCACGTTAAATCTCTGTGTGCTTGTGTTTTTCTTTATTCAGTTATTTCTTGCATTTTCAACTGACCAACTAACCAGCATACAAACTGCATCTTAACATTCTCAACTATTTTGGTTATTGACCAACCGTGCATAAAAGCGTGAGTTAGTTTTAAACGAGTTATTTTCCACCACATTCCGCACAACACTTCACTTCCAACTGAGTGTTTCTTCCTCAGTTGTGAGTCCAGCTGAGTCTTTCTACTCAGTTGTGATTCCAGCCGAGTCTTCTTACTCGGTTGTGATATTTTTAGGGGGTTGATTTTTAAAAGCTTTATCTGGTGTATTCCCCCCTCCCCTTCCCTCCATACACCAGAACTCGTTTCGGGACCATCAAGTGGTATCAGAGTAGTGGTTCAAAAGACTGCTGACTCTGTTTCACAAGGTGTGAATTCGAGGAATTTTATTCAGTGGTCAACTGAACAGATCTCTTTATCACGCTAGTGCATATCTGCTTGCACCCTTCTTTTGTTGTTGTGTGCAGATGGACGTCAAAGATGATGAGGTACAATCTAATCCTGCTAATTTGAATTCTTCAAATATTTCTAACATGCAGGAAACCTTACATGAAGAGTTGGAACTCTCATGGGACGACTTCTTAGCACTCAATGAGGAAGTGCAACAGCAGTCGGTTGAGTTTAAGAGTCTACAAGCTCAATTCTCCAAACTTGAAGAATCCTTAACCGACAAGGACGATCTGATTGAGAGTCAGACTGAAGAGATAGAAAATCTCAAAAGTCAACTGAATGCTGCCAACCGAACTAAAGCTCCAACCGATGAGGAGTTGAATGAGCAGATCAAGGAGCGGGAAGATCAGTTGAAAAAGCAACTGGCGCAAATCGGCCAGCTGTTGAAAAAGTCAGATGAACAGTCCGAGTATATAGCTGTTCTTCTCAAAGAGTTGCAAACTGAGAAGGACAACCTGATAAAGCTATATCAGTCATCCAAGATCATAGAGAATCTAATCAGTTACAGCCGACAGATGGATGACATGTCAGGACTCGGTTACGATGGGGTCAAGGATACTGGAATTCCTCCCGCAACCTTCATCAAAGCAGTGGATGTCTCGGTTGCCAAAACGGATCCAGTTGAGCCTGAAACTCCTTAAATCAATCCAACCACCAAGTCTCAGCAAGCACAACCGAATAAGAAATCTACAACTGAGAAAGAAAAAGGAAGGGTGGATGGAGAACTGAACGTTCCATCGGTTGGGACATCAACCGAGGGGGAATGTTCCAAAAGTCAGAAGAGGAATTAGAGGCGTCGAAGGCATAATCGCAACCGAACTCAGAATCAGAACCGACCTCTGCATCAACCTCAGAGTCAACATCAGAAAGAATGGAACCGACCGCAGAACCGACAAGGATCCAACCATCTGAATCAACAGCGGTTCCATCATCAGTTCAACCAAAGGTTCCAACCGAGTCAATCGATAAGGAACAGGTCGAACAGCTGGAGATATTCATACCACAACATGAACCACCAACAGGGCATGAACAGCTACAAACAATATTCAAGGAGTTATAATCAGAATCAGCCACAGAGATTCCAACAAGGCGTCCGACCTTATAGACAAATTCAACAGGATAAGAATGGCCATCAAAACAGGGGGAAAGCCTCTCCTCTGAAAGCTTGCAATGGGAGAAATCCAATTCCTCCCAAGAAACAGAACATCACTACTAACAACAAGCCTAAGGATAACCGAGGTGTTGTTATAGTTGATGATGAAGGAAAAGTGATCTGGAATGATAAGTCCATCCGAGTATACAGGGAAAAACGTCGCACAGTTTCAGGGGGAACTGATTCTAACCCTCCAGGACCCAACTGAAATTGGGGACCTAAGCGAGTTTCTCTTTGCAGGTATAGGAGAAACAGCTAAGGTAGAATAAAGCGTCAACAACAATGTGGGTGATGGATAGTGGATGCTCGAAACACATGACAAATCTGAAGGATTTGTTTGGCAGTTTCGTGGAAAAACAAGGTCCATCAGTTACCTTTGGTGACAACTCAAAAGGTCACACCAAAGGATACGGTACCCTTGAAACCAATCACGTATCAATCTCTAATGTTTCATATGTTGATGGATTGAAGCATAACTTGCTCTCCATCAGCCAATTCTGTGATAATGGTTTCTCTGTTAAGTTTGATGCACAGGGTTGCAGGGTTAAAGATTTCGGTTCAAAGCAGGTCATATTGTTGGAAAATCGATTCCCAACCGGGAATGTCTACTATGCTAACTGGAACAGTAGTCCTCCTGACACCTACTTGTTAACGAAGAGCAGTTCAGATGTGAGTTGGCTATGGCACAAAAAACTTAACCATTTGAACTTCAAGATGATGAACCGACTTGCCAGACAAGAACATGCAAAGGGCATTCCTAACCGAGTGTTTTCAACAACACACATCTGCAGTGCATGTCAGTTGGGAAAGCTCGCTAGATCCTCCTTCCGGTTGAAATCAACTCCCTCAACTGACCGAGTGTTACAGCTGATCCACATGGATCTCTTCGGGCCAGTTACACCAAAGAGCATGAACGGCAATGAGTACACCCTGGTTGTAACTGATGATTTCTCAAGATACACGCGGACCATTTTCATGCACCACAAGAGTGAAACCCGAGATGAGCTACCCAAGTTGATGGATCGGATATCGAACCAACAAGAGATAAAAATTATTTCCATCCGATCAGATCATGGAACTGAGTTTCTAGATCACAGTTGAGAAGAAAGTCGTTTCCATGGAGAAGATTCCAACTGAGATCAGAGAGCTGATATCTTCACCAAACCTCTAGCTGAAGCACGGTTCAAGATGCTATGTGACCTCCTTGGATTGTTGGATCCATCAGATGAGGAGTCAACTGAGGTGAAGAGATAGATATCCATCTGAGGGGGAAGCTCAGATGAAGGGGGAATCTCAGATGCGGATCGCCAACTGAAGACATCAGACGTCAGCTGAACAGACAAACTTGAGTCAGCTAATGGTATGCCGATCAGATGCAGATTGCCAACCGAAGGAATCAGACGTCAGCTGAACAGACAAACTCGAGTCAGCTGATGGTATGCCGCAACATGGGAACACAGCTGATTTCGACATCAGCTGGCAGGTATCATTTATGGCTGAAGGTGTTATGATCTTAAATGAGAATGTTTGAAATAAATTCAAACATTCCTTAACATGTCAGTTACATTAAAAATAGTCATCATGTCGCATTAAATGTAAAGTACGGCTGAACATCAATAGCCTACTTTATAGTGCGACTGGGCTGACATGAAAACTGTACACCTTCTCATGCGCTGGTTGGAACTCGGTTCGTGACGTCAAGTCAAAGATAGTCAACAGTCGCGTAATCTCAGCCGTTGATGGATTCGCGCCATTTAACCCCAGCCGTCGATCTTAATCAAGTCAAAAACCTATATATAGCGGAAAATTAGGAAGTGATCTCTTACCTTCCTCATTCGTATCTATCTGCTATAACTGTTCATTGTCTTCCCAGTTTTTGTCTAACTATTTTCTGCAAAAGATTTCCCTTACTTCTTCCTATAAATACCTTTGCAGTGATCATAAATGGCTCACAAAAGCAAGAAAATGGCGTCTTCCGGACCATCCCTAGTCCCCACTTCTTACGAGGAATCTTTCGACTTGCTGGTATCAAAGATCCACTTTGAACAGATCCTCTCCGACTAGGATTTGGAGTCGCCGGTGTTGGCCCCCCTCGCCAATACTCTCAGAGAGAATGGCCTTCTCGAATGGGCCAAGCTTTGCCCCTCCCACTTGCTCAGGCGACAAGTCGGGGAGTTCTACATCAACCTGCAAGCATCCATTGACAGCAGGGAAGGAGTGACTACAGAGGTCTCATGCCGCCAATGCGACGTACCCGCAAACTTATCCTTAACTGTTGTATAGCCCGCGTAAGCTATGTGGTTTGTCCAGAAGAACTTGGACTGAGTTATGTGGACTCACAACTCCCCATGGACGTAGGAGTGTTATCTCCGAACCACGTTAAATCTCTATGTGCTTGTGTTTTTCTTTATTCAGTTATTTCTTGCATTTTCAACTGACCAACTAACCAGCATACAAACTGCATCTTAACATTCTCAACTGTTTTGGTTATTGACCAACCGTGCATAACAGCGTGAGTTAGTTTTAAACGAGTTATTTTCCACCACATTCCGCACAGCACTTCACTTCCAACTGAGTGTTTCTTCCTCAGTTGTGAGTCCAGCTGAGTCTTTCTACTCAGTTGTGATTCCAGCCGAGTCTTCTTACTCGGTTGTGATATTTTTAGGGGGTTAATTTTTAAAAGCTTTATCTGGCGTATTCCCCCCCCCCCCCCCATACACCAGAACTCATTTCGGGACCATCAGAGAGAGAGAGAGAGAGAGAGAGAGAATTAACACTAGCCAACCTGCTGGTGTATCTATCTGAAATCATATTTCAGTTTTTCTTTTCTTTTTCTTGAAAAAAATTGGTGAGCTGCATAAGTTTGCCGTTATTTGAAGTTTCATGTGGTGGAAGATGTGTGTTGTTGAGATATTGATTAGGATTTGTTTGTGGGAATGTTGAGATGGTTTGTCTGAAAATAGAAATGCAAGGGCAAAGATGGTTTTCTGGGCAGATTGCCCATACCTATTTGAAAATGTCTTGGATTAATTATGAAATCAATCAGAAAGATGGTGTTTTGGCAAACCCTCCTCTATTTGTTCTTGCTCCACCTTCTTCTTATGTTGATGGCACTAGTTTCGACAAAGAAACAAGCCTTTCTTCATCTGGGACAAAAATCAGCCTTGCAGTTCTATTCATTATAGTGATTTTAGCTGTCCTATTTTTCATATTTGGTCTCCTCCACTTGCTCGTTAGATTCCTCACCAGCGGCCGCTAGGGGTTCATAGTGTGTTGTTGAGAGAGAAAGAGGTCCTAGTGGGGGCTTGGCTCCAATGAAGGCTGAGTGCCAGTGAGAGCTGGGTACCAGTGCCCTCTCGGTACATTGAGCGCTCGCTGGAGTGCAGCGATTACACTGGAGTGATGGAATTAAACTTTAACAAAAGTCGATAAAAATCTACCCGAAATCCAGTACAACTCCCACAAAACTCCGCCCCAAATCCCGGAAATCTATCCTTAAATCCATCTCAAATCTATAGATTTTCCAAATCTGTAGACTTTTAAAGTCTACAAAGTCCAACAGAAATCCACATCCAATACACCACTAAGTTAGTGTCACATGTAACCTTCAACAAGTATTTTTAAATTAATATAAATCTACAGTATTGAGATATACTCCATCCGACCCGCTCATATTGTCATCTTTGCCTTATTTGGATGTCCCACTCATATCGTCACCTACCATTTATAGAAATAATTAGTAAAGTAATAAGAGAACACTTAGTGGTCTAATTATTAAAAAGCAGACCCTCCAAATAGTTTTCACCCCATGCCTCTCTCTCTCTCTCTCTCTCTCTCTCTCCAATTCTTCTTCAGCTAAAATTTCCTCCGCCGCCATGACAAAGTCCTTTGCCACCAAGAAAATATCCTCGGCCACCATGAAAAATTCAACCGCCACCATGAAAAAATCTTCCGCCACAAATAAAAATCACTCTGCAACCAAGAAAAACCCCTCCGCCACCAACCCAGCTGTTGGGAAATTTATTAAAGTTTTGATTGATTCCAAAACCAACTGACCCCAACCGAGTAGATGTTGTTGGATCCTAATGTTAGCAGTTAGGCTCGCTATTTGAGCATTGTTAAGATTTTATCTTTATAGGACTCCAGCTGAAGACGGCATAAGGCTTCACTCGGATAGAACATCAGTTGTGAGGAAGACAACTGAGCGTTCATCAGATGAGCATTCAAGTGGCAAGATGCAAAAATCGACTAAGTATTCAAAGGAAAAAGTTGTAAGAGAACATCAGATGGAAGAAAGTCATCTGAGCGTTCAAACCCAACTGATCAGACACAACAAGGACAACTAAGCGTTCAAGATGGAACATCATTTGTAGACTCAATCAGTTAGAGCAACAACTTGAAGTTCAAAGTCAGCTGAGAGTTCACATGTTCCTACTCAGACAAAAGCATTCAGATAGAACATTAGTTGAAGACCAATCAGATGAAGATTAGACGACTCAACCAACTATCAAGTGTTGGAGGTCAAAGGTTAAGATTTGAATTTCAAATAAGGAAGTCACGTGAAGGTTTGACTCTCTGTCATTACCTCATTTGGCCCAACACAAGGCTGTCTCAGATGGAAAGTAGAAGCATGCAGTTGCCAAATCTGGAAAGTCTGCAGAGATGAGAGAC
Source organism: Schizonepeta tenuifolia (assembly GCA_029490685.1). Lineage (NCBI taxonomy): Eukaryota > Viridiplantae > Streptophyta > Magnoliopsida > Lamiales > Lamiaceae > Schizonepeta > Schizonepeta tenuifolia. The sequence continues at coordinate 65,090,366 of CM055960.1, read as the reverse complement.
AAGCCATCGCTATCAAAAAACAGAGATCAACAGCTCTTCCAACGGCTAGTTGATTCTCTCTGCCTATAAATAGAGGCCTTCATTCATTCACCAAGACTACGAGAAACGGGAATACGATACAGACAAATGAGAAGAGATATTCAAGCGAAAGAACAACTTCATTCTGCACTCAAGCAAAACCTCTTAGAACATCATTAGTTGAGAGTTCTAGAGAGTTAGTTTCTGTCCTTGTAGTTTTTGATCCAACCTTGAGAACATCACTTGTTGAGAGTTCGTAGAGTGTTAGATCTTAGCTCACTTCTTGTTCGAGCTATTTAGTTGGAACCCCACCCTTTCTTTCACCTGAAAAGGTTTTAGGACCCTACTCTTCCCGTAACTGAGTAGATAGGTTGATTAGTACCCGAAAACTAATCTGTAAGGTTGATATACTTTGAGAGAAATCAACCTCAAAGTATTACAAGCTCCGGTTCATGGACATCATCAGAAGGATTCAGTCCATCCGAAGAGGAAAATATACTTTGAGAGAAATCAACCTCAAAGTATTACAAGCTCTACCAGCTGAGTGGGTTACCTTCACCAATATCCATGAGAGCCGAGCTGACCTTGGTGAGATGAGAACTGAAAGATTGTTCTCAATTCTGAAGGGAAACGAGTACAAGGTGAACCGATGAAGGTCAACTCAGTCCTCGGTTCAGACGAGTCGACATGAGGATGTTGGTTCTCCGAGCTGACTATTCAAAGCCGCGAACATCAAGGCCAACAAGATCAGCGGACACAGCTGCGAAAGAGCCAAGCAGAGAAGAGCTGCAGCAGAACATAGCCGCCCTGTCAAAGAAGCTGGCAGACATGGACACTCGGTTCGGAAAATACAAGAGGTTCTACAAATCTAACCGAACTCGAGACAACACAAAGCCTGTGAACAATGGTTGCTTTGAATGCGGCAAGAAAGGACATTTCAAAGCAGATTGTCCAGACCTCTCAAAGAAAGAGAGAGAAGCGTTGAGGGCCAAGCAAGCTGGAAAGAACAAGGCCATGGTTGCAGAAGAAGCAGCTGATGACATGGACATCTTCACTGACACTGAAGATGAGGATGAGCTGACTTCCACCAACAACGCTATCGGTCAGGATCAATACCTCATGGCACTTGGAACCGACCAGGATGATACTGAGGTACACTCTAATCCTGCTAATTTAAATTCTTCCAATATTTCTAACATGCAGGAAACACTGGATGAAGAGTTGGAACCCTCCTGGAGTGACTTTCAAGAACTCAGTGAGGAACTGCATCAGCAATCGGTTGAGTTTAAGAGTCTTCAAGAACAGTTCTCCAAACTTGAAGAATCCTTAATCGAAAAGGACGATCTGATCAAGAGTCAAACTGAAGAGATAGATAATCTCAAAAGTCAACTGAATGCGGTCAACTGAACTAATGCTCCAACCGATGAGGAGTTGATGAAGCAGATCAAGGAGCAGCAAGATCAGTTGAAAATTTAAGAGGCTCAAATCGACCAGCTGATAAAGAAGTCGGACGGACAAACCGAGCATATAGTTGTCCTCCTCAAGGAGTTGCAAACTGAGAAGGACAACTTAATAAAGCTATATCAGTCATCCAAGATCATCGAGAATCTCATCAATTACAGCCGACAGATGGATGACGTGTCAGGACTCGGTTATGATGTAATCAAGGATACTGGAATCCCTCCAGCGACCTTCATCAAAGCTGTGGAAGTCAAGGTTGTCGAACCTAACACAGTTGAACCTGAATCTCCCCAAAGTAATTCAACCTCCACCTCTCAGCAAGCTCAACCGACCAAGGGAACCACAACTGAGAAGGGAAAAAGAACAGTAGATGGAGGACAGAACGTTCCATCGGTTGGGACATCAACTGAGGGGGAATGTTCCAAAAGTCAAAAGAGGAATCAGAGGCGTCGGAGACACAATCACAACCGAACTCAGAACCAGAACCGACCTCTAAATCAACCTCAGAGTCAACATCAGAAAGAATGGAACTGACCGCAGAACCGACAAGGATCCAACCATCTGAATCAACAACGGTTCCATCATCAGTTCAACCAGAGGTTCCAACCAAGTCAACCAATAAGGAACAGGTCGAACAGCTGGAGATATTCATGCCACAACATGAACCACCAATAGGGCATGAACAGCTATAGACAACATTCAGGGAGTTGGAATCAGAATCAGCCACAAAGATTCTAACATGGCGTCCGACCTCACAGACAAATTCAACAGGATAAGAATCGCCATCAAAACAGGGGGAAAGCCTCTCCTCTGAAAGCTCACAATGGGAGAAATCCAACTCCTCCCAAGAAACAGAACATCACTGCTAACAACAAGCCTAAGGATAACCGAGGCGTTGTTATAGTTGATGATGAAGGAAAAGTGATCTGGAATGATAAATCTATCCGAGTATACAGGGAAAAACGACCCACAGTTCAAGGGGGAACTGGTTCTAACCCTCCAGGACCCAACTAAAATTAGGGACCTAAGCGAGTTTCTCTGTGCAGGAACAGGAGAAACAGCTGAGGAAGAATAAAGCTTCACGAACAATGTGAGTGATGGATAGTGGATGTTCGAAACACATGACAAATCTGAAGGATTTGCTTGGGAGTTTCGTGGAGAAAGAAGGACCCTCAGTTACCTTTAGTGACAACTCAAAAGGTCACACCAGAGGTTACGGTACCCTTGAAACCAATCACGTTTCAATTTCTAATGTTTCCTATGTTGATGGATTGAAGCATAACTTGCTCTACATCAGCCAATTCTGTGATAATGGTTTCTCTGTCAAGTTTGATGCACAGGGTTGCAGGGTTAAAAATGTCGGATCAAAGCAGGTCATATTGTTGGGAAATCGATCGCCAACCGGAAATGTCTACTATGCTGACTGGAACAGTAGTCTTCCTGACACTTGCTTGCTATCAAAGAGCAGTTCAGATGTGAGCTGGATGTGGCACAAAAGGCTCAACCATCTGAATTTCAAGACTATGAACCGACTTTCCAGACAAGAACATGCAAAAGGCATACCAAACTGAGTGTTTTCAACAACACATATCTGCAGTGCGTGCCAGTTGGGAAAGCTCGCTAGATCCTCCTTCCGATTGAAGACAACTCCCTTAACCGACCACGTGTTACAGCTGATCCACATGGATCTCTTCGGGCTAGTTACACCAAAGAGCATGAATGGCAACGAGTATACCCTAGTTGTAACTGATGATTATTCCAGATACACGTGGACCATTTTCATGCGTCATAAGAGTGAAACCCGAGATGAGCTACCCAAGCTGATGGATCGGATATCGAACCAACAAGAGATGAAAATTATCTCCATCCGATCAGATCGTGGAACCGAGTTTCTAAATGAAACCATCATCGAGTACTGCGAGAAGTATGGAATTACTCATCAAACATCAGCTGCGCGTACTCCGCAACAGAATGGAGTAGCTGAGAGAAGAAATCGAACACTGAAAGATGCAGCTACATCCATGTTGACAAGCTCAGCTCTGCCAAAGAGATTTTGGGTTGAGGCCATCAACACAACATGCTACACCCAGAACCGATCTCTTCTAACCAAGCGGTTGGGAAAGACACCATACGAGCTATGGAGACGCAGGAAGCCAGATATTTCATATTTTCGCATTTTTGGTTCTAAGTGTTATATTCACAACAATGGGAAGACTCAGTTGAAAACTTTTGATGCCAAAGCTTCGAAAGGCATATTTCTTGGATATACCGCTCGAATCAAGGCTTATAGAGTTTTCAACAACTGCTCTCGTGTTGTGGAAATAACACCTCATGTTAGTTTTGATGAATCTACTTTTGAGTGCAGGGAACAGGCTAAAGGACAACAGACTGACTCACAAATTCCACATGTTATCACCAGATCGCAAGCACTAAGGGAAAAGAATCTAGCTGAACCATTGGTATGGGCAACCGAGGATGATGATCCATACTCCTCTGAAGATGAATGCGATGACCCCAGCTCATCTCAAGGGGGAACTCCAGCTGATGCTTCTCCAACTGCACCAGCACCCGAAGCCCAACTGAGCCTGGTTCAAAATGTTATCAATGTTGAGGATCCAGACTCAACAACTGATAAATCACCAGCTCAGAAGAGTCCAGCATCTCCCACAGCTCAGATCACGGAATAGCCACAGTTGGAAGAATAAGGTAGACGCAACAGAAGATGGTATGAAGATCACTCCAGTGACAACATCATCGGAGATCCAACCGAAGGTGTACGTACAAGAAGCAGAGTTGCGATTCCAGATTCAACCGAGGAAGATTCCAACACTTATGCCCAATATGCTGAGGAGTTGGCAGTTCTTGAGGAGTTCGAGCAAGCTGGAGATGTTGCCATGATTTCTTGCTTCGTAGCAGATGTGCCAGAACCGAAGAATGTTGTGGAAGCTCTCAATTGTGTGCACTGGACAACAGCCATGCAAGAAGAACTGAATGAATTTCTACGCAACTGTGTATGGGAGTTGGTAGAAAGACCAAATGGTGTCAAAGTCATTGGATTAAAATGGATCTTCAAGAACAAGAGAGACGCTATTGGATTCATCGTAAGGAATAAGGCAAGGTTGGTAGCTCAGGGATATTGCCAACAAGAAGTAATCGATTTCGAGGACTCCTTCGCGCCGGTTGCAAGGCTGGAAGCCATCCGAATCTTTCTAGCCTACACTGCATTTCACAAATTCAAGGTCTGTCAGATGGATGTGAAGTGTGCCTTCCTCAACGGTGATATCAAGGAAGATGTATATGTTGAACAGCCTCCTGGTTTCGAAACTGGAGATGGAAGAGTGTACAAGTTGAAGAAAGCAATCTATGGACTAAAACAAGCACCCAGGGCTTGGTATGACACTCTTTATGGTTTTCTTCTGAACTCGGGGTTCAAACGAGGGTCAGTTGACAAAACCCTGTTCACCATCAAAGTGAGAGAAGATATACTTGTTGTGCAAATCTATGTCGACGACATCATTTTCGGTTCTAAGTCGGAGGAACTGTGTGAAAAATTTTCAAATCTCATGAAGGAGAAGTTCGAGATGTCGATGATGGGCAAGATGAATTATTTTCTTGGACTACAAGTGAAGCAGTCACTAGAAGGGATTTTCATCAATCAGTTCAAGTATACAAAAGAGCTCATCACCAAGTTCGGATTACAGACAAGTAAGACAACAAGGATCCTGATGAATACTAACTGGAAGATTGAACTTGGAACTGAGGGAAAGCTCGTGGATGCCAGTAAGTACAGAGGGATCATCGGTTCTTTGCTATATCTAACCGCCAGTCGGCCAGACATATCTTACGCGGTTGGAGTGTGTGCCCGGTTCCAAGTTCAACCGAGGGAAGCTCACATGTTGGCAGCAAATAACATCATCAAGTACATGAAGGGAACTGTAAATATTGGGTTGGGGTATCCAACCGACGACAATATCCAACTGACCGGATACTCAGATGCAGATCTAGCCGGAGATCAGTTGGACAAGAAGTCCACTTCTGGACACTGTCAGTTCATGGGAAGCAAGCTAGTTTCGTGGTTCTCCAAGAAACAAGCATGTGTTGCCACTTCTACAACCATGTCAGAGTATATGGCTGCCGGTAGCTGCTGCATGCAAGTGTTGTGGCTCAAGCAACAGCTGAGAGACTATGAAGTTGCAACTGGACAGGTTCCCATTCATTGTGATAGCTCAAGTGCCATTGCTATCTCTTTGAATCTTGTTCATCACTCTCGGACGAAGCATATTGACATCCGACATCATTTCATCCGAGACCATATTGAGAAGAAGGACGTATCCATGGAGAAGATTCCAACTGAGATTCAGAGAGCAGATATCTTCACCAAACCTCTAGCTGAAGCACGGTTCAAGATGTTATGTGATTTACTTGGATTGCTGGATCCATCAGAGAGGAACCAGCTGAGGTGAAGAGATAGATATCCATCTGAGGGGGAAGCTCAGATGAAGGGGGAATCTCGGATGCGGATCGCCAACTGAAGACATCAGACATCAGCTAAACAGACGAACTCGAGTCAGCTGGTGGTATGCTGCAACATTGGATCAGACGTCAGCTGAACAGACGAACTCGAGTCAGCTGATGGTATGCCGCAACATGGGAACACAGCTGATTCCGACATCAGCTGGCAGGTAACATTTATGGCTGAAGGTGTTATGTTCTTAAATGAGAATGTTTGAAATAAATTCAAACATTCTTGAGCAAGTCAGTTACATTAAAATAGCCATCATGTCGCATTTAATGTAAAGTACGGCTGAACATCAATAGCCTACTTTATAGTGCGACTGGGTTGACAAGAAAAACTGTACACCTTCTCATGCGCTGGTTGGAACTCGGTTCATGACGTCAAGTCAAAGATAGTCAACAGTCGCGTGATCTCAGCCGTTGATGGATTCGTGCCATTTAACCCCAGCCGTCGATCTCAATCGAGTCAAAAACCTATAAATAGCGGAAAATCAGGAAGTGATCTCTTACCTTCCTCATTCGTATTTATCTGCAGTTACTATTCATCATCTTCTCAGATTTTGTCTAACCGTTTTCTGCAAAGATTTTCCTTCCCTCTTATATATACCTTCGCAGTGATACTTAAATGGCTCCCAAAAGCAAGAAAATGGCTTCTTCCGGACCCTCTCTTGTCCCCACCTCGTATGAAGAATCGTTCGACCTGCTCGTTTCGAAGATTCACTTCGAGCAAATTCTTTCCGATGACGAATTGGAGTCGTCGGTGTTGGCTCCCCTTGCAAATACTCTCAGGGAGAACGGGCTCCTAGAATGGGTGAAGCTCTACCCCACCCACCTGCTCAGGCGCCAAGTCGGTGAATTTTATGTGAATCTGCAGTCGTCCATCGACAGCAGAGAAGGAGTTACAACGAAGGTCTCCTGTCGGCAACGCGACGTTCCGGCTAGAACCATTCGCCGTGTGTCTTTCCTCATCGCAGTTTCCGACGTCCTTCGCCACGTCATTCCAGTAAACCACACCGCCACGGATTTCATTGAAAACATAATCGACGAGTAAGCTGATGAGTTTCTGGAGAATGCTCTGATCACGCCGGAGAGGTTGAAGAGCAATATGCAAAGGACGAAATTGAAGCCAGAACATCGACTCCTATTCGATATTGTGTCGAAAGTCGTGTTCGGCTACAATGGAGCATTCGGCGACATCAGCTGACCAAAGTTGAAGCAGTTGTTGGCATTGGAGCACAAACACGAGATCAACTGGTTCCAATATTTTCTGAACCAGCTGATCCTTGAGAAACAGAAGATCTTCGAGACCACAACCGACTCAGGGGAGAGACTGTTAAGTGTCAAGGGGACGCTCAACTTTGGTTGCAAGATCTCAGCTCTGATCTTGATCGCAACCGAGGGTTGGAATATGGTCTGGGAGGATTGCGAAGAAACCCCAGTGAAGAGGTTGATGTTGTTCCCAACAGCGAAGAAGGCGCAGGAGGTGCTTAGGAGTGTATATACTCCTAAGGAGAAGAAAGATGCTACAAAGACTACTGAACCCACAGCTGATGAGGTACCAGCTGTCAGTCGCCCCACAAAATCCAAAGCTGCACGCCGACGCAGGACTGAGTCGGAGAAAGCGAAGGAGGCTGAACTTGCCCAGAAGAAGCTGAGGGTGAGGTTCAAGTAGTCGGTTGAGGTGCTAGATGAAGAGCCGGCTGAGGTGCCGGCTGAGGAGCGTGCTGAGGAGACAGCTGAGGAGCCAGCTGTGGATGCGTCAGCTGAGGAGGAGGTGCCAGCTGTGGAAGCACCAGCTGAGGAGCAATCCGAGTCAAGTCGCTCAGCTGAGGCCGCTGCCTTCAAGATTGTCCCTCGTGCTGCGCGAACTGATGAGGCGGAAGGGATGGAGACGGACGTGACATCGGATGCTTCTTCCTCCTCTGAGGACATTGAAGACGTTCCAACCTCCCCCACGGCAGGAGTTGATGCCGTACCGCCCCCAGAGTCTCTCGCTCTCTCAACCGAAATACAGCCAAATATTTCGAACTCATCGCTCGATGCCAACATTGTGACCGCTCCTTCGGCCAATGTTGAGGAACCGATTGAAACCCCCCTCCCAACCGAATCTGATATTCCGAGCTCTCAGCTCGATGCCGATGTTGTGACCGATTCTTTGGCTAACATTGATGAAACATTTGAACCTTTGCCATATGATCTATCCCCCTCCCCAATAGACGATGAAGCTGACCGCCAGGCAGTCGCGTTGGAACACGAAGGCAAGGTGGCCTACTGTTTCCAAAAGCTGATCGGGATGTTCCCAGAAGCTCGCGACATGCCCATCTTCGCAACTCTTGGAACCGAGCTGTTGTACCAGTTCAACCTGATCTTCAGTCACTTGTATGTGAAGGAAGACAAAATCAGGGTGCACAGCTGGGACAGACTGAAGGCGGATGAGTCTCGCATCTGAGACTATTTTAACTATACAAACCTGGAAGTGGCCTACAACAAGGTGGCCCTGCTCACGCGTCGTATGGACCAAAGCAAGGCTGAAGGCAATGATACAAGGGAAACAGCTGGACAAGACTGCGTTGATTTCCTCGACAACATGCTCATCAAGTCAGCTGAGTTCCTAAATGATCTGGATGCAGCCGCTGCCGCAGCGAAGGATGAAGAAAAAGAGCTGAAACTGTACCTGGCCAACCGACAAGCATTGGTTACGGTTGAGCCACTAGCCATGATTGAACAAGCCCCTCCAGCTGATCAGCCAGCTCCCTCATCTGAAGAAATCTGTGAGCTGATCGCTGAGAGGGTAAACCAGCTGAGGACCGAACTGCTTGCCAACTTCCAGCAACACAAAGACGATCAGCTGAGGATGTTGGAAGCATAAGAAGAGAAAAACAAGCAACTGGTGGAGGAGAATGCTTCACTAAAGATAAAGCTGGATGAACTCTCCTCCTCCACCAGCCAAGACTTTTCTGAATTGAAGACGACTGTTCTGGGAATTAAGTCTGAGTTGAACGTATTCCAATCTTTGTCTGATTCTAACCTTGCTAAATCCCAATAGACACAGGATGAAGAATGGGAGTCCAGGTTCGAGTCAAGATGGGCTGAGTTCGTTGCTTTCCAGACTGAGGTATCTGAAACTCTTACTGGATTGAGGAAAGCCGAACAAGAGCACCATGACTCCGAACTGGCGAAGAAGGTGGAAATCGAGTGCGCGGTCGATGAACTCTTCAACCGCATTCAACAAACCGAACAACAACTTACCTCTCTGGATGGTTCAGTAGCAAGCCTTGTTGCTGATGCCAAAAAGGAGGAAGATAAAGAGGCGGATGTTGAGATGCAGGAAGAAGAAGAGACCCAAGCCGAGGAAGAAATGCCAGCTGCAGCCAAATATCAGCTGAGGAAGAAGACGAAGAAGGCCGCTCCCAAGTCAACCGAAGGCGATGGAGCTGAAATGACAAAAGACTTGGAGCTGGCTGAGAAGTTTGGAGTTTCGTACAACTCCATAGCTGAGATCGCAGCCGAGCTTGATTCGGAACTCGACGGTATCACAACCGAAGAGTGTATTACAGCTGCTAAGGCTATGGATGCTGAGGAAAAAGATTACATGAATCCGAGCTGGATCAGGAAGTTCGCTGCCAGCCAAGCTCGAAGGGTCAACCAGTTTGAGGAGGAGCTGGACAAGATAACTAAGAACCTGGATCGAAACATTGCCTCCCGCAGCCGTCGCCGAATCGATAAACATCAAGTCAAGGCTGAAGCTCGGCTAAGACAGCAGAGGTTGCCAGGGAAGACTAAGCTCCAAAGTCGGTTTAGGCATGTGGACAAATGGATGCCAACCGAGTGGAACGAGGAATGGGAGCTTTTCAAGCAGGAGTTCTTAAATGACTTCTACTACAGGAAGGTTTACGCAACTGATGATCCAAGGAAAGCTTTCAAGGAGGCGCTAACCGAGCTGCACACTGGGGACCCAGGGATGTTCAGCCAGTTCAGGCGTGCGATGATTGAAGCAAAACTGGATCTGAACACTGTAAGCCTCCTTTCCTTCCAGACTCCCGCACTCCCAACAGAACAAAGATTGCAGCCGAGGCGAGGCAAGTATGCAAAAAGCATGGGGTGGACATCTCAAAGGAGTCAGCTGAAAAGAGAGAGATTTTTGTTATAATTTTTAGCAAGTATGGGCTTCAATTTTAGCTTAGTTAGTTTTTGAGCAACTGATGTAACTTTTGTCTTTTTGTGCTTACTTTTGTAATCATCAATTGTAATAAAAACTATTCAGTTATACGATTCAACTTGACGTACAATCTCTCATTGTCCAAGCTCTGAATCGCAAAGTTATTTCAATATCATGTTATAACTGTGCTAACCCTTTGATGTTTTAATCTTATAGACTGTCCAGAATTTCAGCTGAGATTTTGGATAGGTCAGTAGGATTTAGATCAGTTTGCCTTGTAAGATTTTTATAAGGGTTTTAAAGTTTTAGAGTTTTGATCTGTAAGGATTTTGGCATCATCAAAAAGGGGGAAATTGTTGGGAAATTTTTTAAAGTTTTGATTGATTCTAAAACCAACTGACCCCAACCGAGTAGATGTTGCCGGATCTTAATGTTAGCAGTTAGGCTCGCTGTTTGAGCATTGTTAAGATTTTATCTTTACAGGACTCCAGCTGAAGACGGCAACAAGGTTTCACTCGGATAGAACATCAGTTGTGAGGAAGACAACTGAGCGTTCATCAGATGAGCATTCAAGTGGCAAGATGCAAAAATCGACTAAGTATTCAAAGGAAGAAGTTGTAAGAGAACATCAGATGGAAGAAAGTCATCTGAGCGTTCAAACCCAACTGATCAGACACAACAAGGACAACTAAGCGTTTAAGATGGAACATCAATTGTAGACTCAATCAGTTAGAGCAACAGCTTGAAGTTCAAAGTCAGCTGAGAGTTCACATGTTCCTACTCAGACAAAAGCATTCAGATAGAACATTAGCTGAAGACCAATCAGATGAAGATCAGACGACTCAACCAACTATCAAGTGTTGGAGGTCAAAGGTTAAGATTTGAATTTCAAATAAGGAAGTCACGTGAAGGTTTGACTCTCTGTCATTACCTCATTTGGCCCAACACAAGACTATCTCAGATGGAAAGCAGAAGCATGCAGTTGCCAAATCCGGAAAGTCTGCAGAGATGAGAGACAAGCCATCGCTATCAAAGAACAGAGATCAACAGCTCTTCCAACGGCTAGTTGATTCTCTCCGCCTATAAATAGAGGCCTTCATTCATTCACCAAGACTACGAGAAACGGGAATACGAGACAGACAAGTGAGAAGAGATATTCAAGCGAAAGAACAACTTCATTCTGCACTCAAGCAAAACCTCTTAGAACATCATTAGTTGATAGTTCTAGAGAGTTAGTTTCTGTCCTTGTAGTTTTTGATCCAACCTTGAGAACATCACTTGTTGAGAGTTCGTAGAGTGTTAGATCTTAGCTCACTTCTTGTTCGAGCTATTTAGTTGGAACCCCACCCTTTCTTTCACCTGAAAAGGTTTTAGGACCCTACTCTTCCCGTAACTGAGTAGATAGGTTGATTAGTACCCGAAAACTAATCTGTAAGGTTGATAAGTACCCGTAAACTTATCTCAACGGTTGCAAAGCCCGCGTAAGCTTTGTGGTTTGTCCAGAAGAACTTGGACTGAGTTGTGTGGACTCACAACTCCCCGTGGACGTAGGAGTTCTCTCCGAACCACGTTAAATCTTTGTGTGTTGTGTTTATTTTCAGTTATCTTATTGTTTATTCATCTGACTATCTAACCTGTATACAAACTGTATTCTTTCTCAACTGTTTTGGTTATTGACCAACCTTGCATAAAAGCATGAGTTGATTTTATACGAGTTATTTTTAGGGGTGGTTCGGTATACCATACCGAGATTTTTTGGTCATACCGATACCATACCGAAAGTTTCGGTATACATAATTTTGATATTGATACCATAACAAACTTTTCGGTATACCGAAGTTCGGTATACCGAAATTTCGGTATGGTTCAAAAGGCATACCATTATCGTACCTTATTTTCGGTATACCGTCTTATTTTCGGTATACCGTAAAAGTACGGTATACCGAAAATATTAATGAATTAATATAATGAATAATTCATTAATAATTTAATATATATACATATATAGTTATATAAATATATCAATTTATATATAATTGTTTAGAATTTTCGGCATATACCAAATCTTTGGCATATACCGCGATTTCGGTAAGTACTAAATATCGGTATTTATTGAAAATTTAGGTATACCAAAGTTTCGGTTCGGTACGATATACCGCGGTATTTAAAATTCATATACCGTTATCATACCAAAACCTTTTGGTATGGTATCATACCATACCGAAAATACGGTATACCATAAATTCGGTAAAATATGGTATTTTTCACTTTGGTTCGGTCGGTATACCGACATTTCGGTATTTTAGTCCACCCCTAGTTATTTTCCACCACATTCCTCACAGTACTTCACTTCCAACCGAGTGCTTCTTACTCGGTTGTGAATCCAACTGAGTTCCATTACTCGATTGTGTTATTTTTAGGGGGTTGTTTTAAAAAGTCTTATCTGGTGTATTCCCCCCCCCCCTCCCCATACACCAGAACTCGTATCGGGACCATCACCAGCCAAAGTTGTTTTCCCAAATAATCGGGCTGATTCCACATCAATCGATGAAGGCAAAACCCTAATGGTAAATAGTGATTCCGACGAAACTGTTTGAGATGATGAATACGGTGAGCCGCCGATCGTCGACCCTAATTATGTGCCATTAGGCATATCCAAATTGGCTAAAAAAGGTGTGATGTTGATGAAGACAGTAAATAAACCCATATGTGTGATGGCAGTCGAGCTATCTGAGGCTCAGATTCATTCACCGGAGAGTGAAGAAGAGTCGCTGAGCCAGTTCGAAGAGTGATGATAAACATGGTTTTTCACTCTATTTTAGAGTAGTATTTGAGATATTTATAATGAAAATCATGTTTGTAATGAGCTTAATTGATAGATTTTGTCTTCTTTAAAGAATGTGATACTTGGTTGTCGTTTTGATGAATTTGTAGGAAAATAATGTTAAAAATTAGAGGAACGAATGTTTGAAGATTGAAGGGTGGTGAAAAGAGGTCCGATGGTAAAAATGGTGCAAGAAACGGAGCATGAATGTAGAAAAACGACTAGATGTTAGTACTAGTCATGCCCGCGCTCAATGTGCGCCCGTTGGAGATGTTTGTGCGGCCGCACATCACCAAGAAAAACTCATATGTTTCTGAAGAAAAGTGCGGGCTAATGTACGCCCGCACTTCTCCACTTCATGCCCGCACATCTAAGGCGGCCAAATCCGAAATTTTCCTACTTTATTTCTTTTTCTTATTTTTGGTATCCTATTCTTATTAGGAATCAACTATTGTATTCTCCTCTATAAATACTTGTCCTCTAAGACTATTAGGATCATCATTTACCATCTTACATGCCTCTTATTATTATTCTTAGTTTTAATTTAGTTTAGCTTTGCCTTGGAGCTTTTGGAGACTTGTTCAAGAGTTTAAGATTATTGTTCCGACTACGGTTTTTCTTATTTTATGATTATGAATTTATTGTATTTTGATTTGATGTTTGCTTTAATTATGAATAGCTAATTTTCTTTTATCCTAAGATTAGAGAGTAGATGGATAGTTAATCTTTGATTCTTAGTCAATTAATCAATTACGACCTTCTCTTCTTTCTTATGTTCTTGGTTTGATTTGTTTACATGTTGTTTGATCACCAACTTTGCATAATTTGATGTATTTATTTGAGATCGGAAGAAGATAGTTAATACTTGATCTAGAACATAGGACATATATTGCAAAATAACCGGAAGGGGACGAGCCTTGTGTGAGAGCACTAATCTAATCGATCTTTTTGGAGTTGCATGCATATGATGTTTGTCGGGAATGAAAATCCTTGCATGTGATCAACGGTTTATTCGCTACGGAAGTAGGTTTGAACTAATTGTGTGATGTTCTAGGAAGAGTCGAGTCCCAGTGTTAATTGATTGATTGATTGAGATTTGAATTTTAATTGTCCATTGAAATCGAAGCCTTAGGATACTTTTCTCTTATTTGAATCTTTAATTACTTTTGTTTGCTTTTTATTTACTCTTTGTTTATTTGATTAGTTTACTTAAAAAACCCAAATTAAAATTCGGAGTCTAAATAGCAGATGATGAATGAAAGTAGTACTTGTTGAGTTATTACAGTCTCTATGAAATACGACCTTGCTTTCATGTGCTCAATTACACCCGTGCACTTACGGTGTGAAAGAAATTAGCGAACAAGTTTTTGGCGCCATTGCCGGGGACTGTTTTAATTTTAGCAATATTATGATTAGATTGTTTGAGACTAATTTAGACATATATTACAACTATTATAAGGATTTTTAATTTTTCTTGTTGTGATTCACAGGTAGTGCATGCAAAAAAGGTCACAAGGATTACCCTTAGAGCCTTTGAATCCGGAGATTGAAGCTACTTATCGTCGCAACAACGCGATAAGAAGAGCCCGAGATCAAAACATGGGGGAACAACAACAAAATCCAGCAGTTGATCTGGTGATCAGAGCTATGCAAGAACAGCTTCAGCAACTTATTGATGCACAGAGGGCCAGACAAGAAACTCCAATCAAGGCTGAATTTCAACCCGTAGTGCAGCAGAGAGGAACCTTCAGTCCAACTATTAATGCCAACACGTTTGAGCTTAAGCCAACACTTATTGCTATGGTGCAGAACAATCAATTTGGAGGAAGGCCGACTGAAGATCCTCATGCACATCTGAGTCAGTTTTTGGAGGTGTGCGAGACTGTCAAACAAAATGGGGTTCCACATGATGCAATCAAGTTACGCCTATTCTCATTCTCTCTACGAGATGAGGCTAAGCTTTGGTTTCACTCTTTAGATCTGACTGATGTTACATCTTAGAATGATTTTATGGAAATTTTTCTCTACAAATATTTTTCTCCAAGCAAGATGATGAAGCCTAGGTCAGAAATTCAAAAATTCCATCAATTTGATGGAGAGACTTTCTATGAGGCTTGGGAGAGATTCAAGGGGATGCTGCAAAAGTGTCCTAATCATGGGATTTCCGCCAATGAAAAGGTGTTGATTTTCTATAATGGGTGCACCGGAGAGATCAATAATCTATTGAATGCAGCCGGTCAAGGAGATATTCTGGAGCGTGGATGTGCAGCCGCAACGGACATCATTGAGAAGTTAGTAGCAAACAATCATCAATGGCCGGAGTCGAGGAGTGCACTAAAGAAAGTGGTGATCCTAATAAACGATGATCCCATAGCCAAATTGACTGTTCAGATGTCGAATTTCATGGCTAAGATGGAGGACATGATGAATCAAAGGCACAAACCGTCTTAAGGAGAAGCATCGAGGATTGAGGATGTAAATTATGTCAATCGACTGGGTTATGACGATTACAAGAAGTCGTCTGGGTATCTTCCTGGAGCAGCTTATGGGACATCGCAAAGGCCTCAAAACCAATATCAAGGTACTAGGACTCACCCTAACCTTTCATATGTGAATCCCAACAATGCATTGCAACCACCGCCCGAATTTGTTGTCTCTAATGGCGAAATTGTGGAGGAGAAAAAATCACTACTTGAGGATACACTTATTAAATTCATGCAAGCAAGTGAGGTTAGACACAAGGATATGGAGACACAAATGTCGATTTTGGAGAAACAAATGGGTCACATTGCTAACACCTTGACAAGCCAACATCAACAAGGGCAATTTCCAAGAAACATCGTGGTCAACCCAAAGGAGCAATGCATGGCCATCACGCTTAGGAGTGAGACTTCATATGAAGAGCCAAAGATTCCAATTGAAGAAGACAAGAATGAAAGCTCTAAGGATATTCAAGTAGTCAAAGAGGAGAATCAAAGCCAAAAGGAGAAGGTAACACAAAAACCACCTCCTTATCGTCCTCCTATGACGTTTCCCCAATGCCACAAGAAAGAGAGCATGAAGGAACAATTCTTCAAGTTCCTCGAGATATTTCGGAAGATCCACATCAACATTCCACTCATGAAGGCATTGCAACAAATGCCTAATTGTGCCAAATTCTTGAAAGATGTGCTTTTGAAGAAGAAGAAGTTGAAGGATTTTGATACGGTCTATCTTAATGAGGAGTGCAGTGCCATCTTGCAAAGAAAGTTGCCGGCCAAGATGAAAGATCCATAAAGCTTCCATATTCCTTGTGCTATTGGTGAACTTCAAATTGAAAAGGTGTTATGTGGTTTGGGAGCTAGCATCAATCTTATGTCATTGTCGTTGTTCAACAAATTGGGAATTGGAACTCTTAAGCCCACCAATATTGTACTTCAAATGGCGGACCGTTCGATTGATTATCCATGAGGGATTGTTGAAGATATTTTGGTCAAAGTGGGTGAGTTTATTTTTCCTTGTGATTTTGTGGTGTTGAATATAGATGAAGATGAGAAGATTCCTTTAATTTTTGGACGCATGTTTTTGGCGACGGGAAGAGCTTTAATTGATGTGGAAAAATGAGAGCTTACCCTTCGAGTCAATGATGAGATGCACACTTTCTCTATCTATCAAACTTTGAAGATCCATGAAGATGAAGGTTCCAAATATTTTGAAGAACATAAACTTGTGGATTTGAATCCTCTCATTGATAAGGGTGATCAACACAAAACAAAGGAATCTTTGCCTAGACGTTCATTCCACAAAATTCATGGTCGGTCGGTGACGTATCATTCTCCTCGATAAATTTTGACTGTGAGGCTACGTCGAGCTAAAGACGTTAAACTAAGCGCTAGTTGGGAGGCAACCCAACGAGGTTAGTTTTTAATTTTGTTTTTTATTTTCTTTTCCTTTTCATTGTTTATTTTTGTTTTGTAGGATAAAAAAAGGGGGGCGAGAGAGTGGGGGACGAGTTAGCTCTTTGCGTTGCTTTCCTCCGTATTGATTTCAGTGAGTTTGTTCCAATCAACCTCCGCTTCTACTTACAAACTTATTTTTTCTTGTTGTTAAATAAGTTTGGGGGGATGGAGAAGGGGGTTGATTGCTTTCTTAGTTGATTAATTTTGTTGCTAGTTATGTGTTTGAGTTTAGTCAATTGTTTTTGAGTTTTTATTAAAAAAAATATATTTTTGGATGAATGAGTGACTTGGCTAATGATGAAATTGTTGGTTTTGATTTAAATTGATGAGTGTGAAAATATCATGAGGGATTAAACATTAATTGATGGATAGATTGTTTTAGCCTCTTTAGACTAAAAAATAGCCTATGTGAGATTTGAGCCATGACTATTATATTTTCATAGTCTATTTCATTCTTTTGTGATTTGTCAAACATGCATGTTGATCTCTAGAACTTGCCATGAATCTTCCTCAAAATTGTGTTAGTGTGCTAAGAATTAGGAGATGATTTAAGGCCATCCTTATTAGCCAATTTTTCTCTCTTTATTGTCCAAAATTGTTAAATTTATCCTAGTTTGTCACTTTGAGCTTTTGAGCCTTTTCTTTGTTAACTTAATGGTGAATTAGGGTGAATCTCTTTAGGGAGTTGGTTGTGTTTAAAAGAAGAATGCAAAGAAGGATGAGCACCTTGAGTTGAAAGTTTGATTTTTGTAGCCCTTATAAGCTCATAAAAGATAGAAAAGTGATTGTTTGAAAAAAAAAAAAAAAACAAATAAGAGTATAAAAGGGTGATTGATTGTTAAGTTGGTGCTAGTAAAGTTTGTGGTGTTATGGTTTACATGCTAAAAGAGGGTAGAAGTATATGTTGAGATGAAAAAGCTTGTGATGTTTTTGAAAGTTGGATTTTGTTTTATTTGAGTCACTTACCTTAAATTTCCCTACCTCACCAAAGAGCCAACATTACAACCAAAATAAAGTCCCTTTTGATCTTAATTCGAAGCATACGTGTAAACGATGGCGAGGTTAGATAATTGGCAAGCATATGGAAGATTGCATGTTGTGTTTTGACTTGAGCGTATATACTTCCTATATCATACACTTGAGTGTTGAGAGTTCACTTTAATACTTCCCATGTCGTGAGGAGTTTAAATGAGGCTAGAATAATTGGTTTGTTCGTTTGTGTTTGATCTTGATTGGATTTTTACATGAATCATATTTTTGAAATCTGAAGCCGATTGGGTTACAACTTCGCTTTAAATTCATGTTTGTTTTGTTCTTCTTCTTTTTGTTGTTTGAGAACAACCAACTATTTAAGTTTGGGGAGTTGACAAACATGGTTTTTCACTCTATTTTAGAGTAGTATTTGAGTCATATTTATAATAAAAATCATGTTTGTAATGAGCTTAATTGATAGATTTTGTCTTCTTTAAAGAATGTGATACTTGGTTGTTGTTTTGATGAATTTGTAGGAAAAAAATGTTAAAAATTGGAGGAACTAATGTTTGAAGATTGAAGGGTGGTGAAAAGAAGCCCGATGGTGATAACGGTGCAAGAAACGGAGCATGAATGTAGAAGAACGACTTGTTGTTAGCACTAGTCATGCCCGCGCTCAATGTGTGCCCGTCGGAGATGTTTGTGCGGCCGCACATCTAGCCGCACATCACCAAGAAAAACTCATATGTTTCTGAAGAAAAGTGCGGGCTAATGTGCGCCCGCACTTCTCCACTTTATGCCCGCACATCTAAGGCGGCCAAATCCGAAATTTTTCTACTTTATTTCTTTTTCTTATTTTTGGTATCCTATTCTTATTAGGAATCAACTATTGTATTCTCCTCTATAAATATTTGTCCTCTAAGACTATTAGGATCATCTTCTACCATCTTACACGCCTCTTATTATTATTCTTAGTTTTAATTTAGTTTAGCTTTGTCTTGGAGCTTTTGGAGACTTGTTCAAGAGTTCAAGATTATTGTTCCGACTACGGTTTTTCTTATTTTATGATTATGAATTTATTTTATTTTGATTTGGTGTTTGCTTTAATTATGAATAGCTAATTTTCTTTTATCCTAGGGTTAGAGAGTAGATGGATAGTTAATCTTTGATTCTTAATCAATTAATCAATTATGACCTTCTCTTTTTTCTTATGTTCTTGGTTTGATTTGTTTGCATGTTGTTTGATCACCAACTTTGCATAATTTGATGTATTGACTTGAGATCGGAAGAAGATAGTTAATACTTGATCTAGAACATAGGACATATATTGCAAAATAACCGGAAGGGGACGAGCCTTGTGTGAGAGCACTAATCTAATCGATCTTTTTGGAGTTGCATGCATATGATGTTTGTCGGGAATGAAAATCCTTGCATGTGATCAACGGTTTATTCGCTACGGAAGTAGGTTTGAACTAATTGTGTGATGTTCTAGAAAGAGTCGAGTCCCAGTGTTAATTGATTGATTGATTGAGATTTGAATTTTAATTGTCCATTGAAATCGAAGCTTTATGATACTTTTCTCTTATTTGAATCTTTAATTACTTTTGTTTGCTTTTTATTTACTATTTGTTTATTTGATTAGTTTAATTAGAAAACCCAAATTAAAATTCGGAGTCTAACTAAAGGATGATGATTGAAAGTATTACTTGTTGAGTTTACAGTCTCTGTGGAATACGATATTGCTTCCATGTGCTCAATTACACCCGTACACTTGCGGTGTGAAAGAAATTAGCGAACAAGCGATTGATGAAATAAAGACTCGAAACTTTTTTTGACTCTATGGCTTTGATTGGTTCGATAAGGTAAATCCTTCCATATCTATGTGTGTTCGTTTCGTTTGATTTGCTTTGGTTGTAGTTGGTCTGTTGATTAAGATGAGATGAAATGTGTTTTGGTGTGTAATGGGTACATTGTTGTTATTGCTGAAACGATTAGATATGTTGCTGAAAATAAGTATAAAAACAAACATTCATTACAAACATTCACCATGATTTACAAAACCATGCATATGTTACAAAAACTGCATCATTGAGGTTACAAAATATCATTAGTTCACAAAAAAATATTGCCTGCTTCCATCTTAAACATGAAAATATGTACCGTCACATGTTTCTTAGGCAGAAGCTGGAAATATGTGTCTACACCTAGAGCTTGCATTAACTCTCCATTTCCCTCTAAGCACCCCGCTTCAACCAAATATTTTAGTTAATCTCTCACCAAGTCAGCTGGAACTTCCAAGTTCAATGGAAGTCTTTCTTGCCTGATAAGTCCATTTTTGTACATATGGGGAATCTTATAAGCATTCTGACCTCCACTTTCAATATCTCTACCATACATTCTTGTAGGGATAAGAAAACCTTTTTCAATCTTTCAGGCTCTAACTTTTCAAATGACAAACGTACTGCCTCAATTAATTGATCAACAATCTTGCAACTTGTCTCATATTGTAATGTCTGTATAGCCCTAAACCAACCCAAGTCATTGACATTGGTGTCTGGGGAATTTGGGGGTTGCTGCACTAATATGAGTGTGAAGCCATCTTTGCATGCATGTTCTCTCCACATTGGATCATTGTCAAAATATGAGGCCTCGCATTATCTTGCTGAATAAAGATTGTTTTACTTGCAAACGCTGGCCACTGAGCTTTAACTGTTGGTAACAACTTAAATGTAGACACCAAATAAACTCATAAATATCTCATTTATATCATGTGTATCCTAATCAAACTGTAACTATAAATGAAAATTCTAGCATGCATAAATGCATAGATATGAGCCATATTCATTAATGCATTTATGAATACTTACCCAATTGATCAAGCAATCCCTGTACACTTCTTTCATGACAGATTCCATTGGTCTTGTCTCTAATGTGCCTGCAGCTCTGTTTTTTGAATTCCTCTGTGCTGGAACCTTTTGTGTAAAAGGGAATATACCTATCTTTCCATCAAAGGGTACACTTCCATCACTAGCAAATAGAGGCCTGCATACATCACATATAAACATAACCTTAATTATGAATCTCTTACTTTTACAAGTCCTGTGTGGTTCAGTTTCTCCTGGGATCACATAGTACCTATGTGAAAGCTTGGTCATGTTAAACTATTTCTCATCTATGTGAATTGTATTGTGCATGTTTCTAAACCTTAGAATGTTTAGCATTCTATCTAGTTCTAGAGCCTCAAGAGAAAATCTGAGCCGTAACAACTTATTTGTTGCTGTTAAGTCAGGCTTAATAGCATTGGTGTGAGCTCTAATAAGACCCTGTTTAGTCCATCTACCTAGTGTAGACCTTGGAACATTTATGCCACATGCTAAACTTCTAATTGATCCTATCTTTGAAAACGGTAAACTTGATATCAACTCCAAATCAATATGAACTCTATTGCCTCTTGGATACATAACTTTCTTGCTCTGCAGATGGATAACTTCGCCTTTCTTTTGTTGCTCAACAGCTGCAGCCCAAAGGCGGCTGACTGTCCTTTTATCCACTCCATATTTTGCGGCGGCGGCGGTGATTTTGCCTTTCTGTACTCGGCCATCATGGCTCCCTTGAGGAAGAAACTGTGCCAAATGATTTCTTTCATTTGTTGTTAACTCTTTATTCGTCTTCACCATATCAATATAGGGAGTTGAAACCTTATCTGAAAGTGTGGCTGCTGTTTTTTGAAGTTGAGTGGAGTAGTTGTGGTATTTATAGAAGGTGGCTCTTTTTAATCTGTAATGCGAGTTGGAGGGAAATCCAAATTTATTTGGATGGATTTTGTTCCTAATGTGTAAGACAACTTACTTTTTTAGCGCTATGTACTTGATTTGATAAAAAAAAATGGCGCCGTATAAGACAGCTCATATATAATTAAATTGCAATTTATCTAGAATTTTTACATCAATGTACAACAGTTAATTCGTACGGAATAAGGAATCAATTAGCGAAATAAATATACAGTTAAAAGGGGGTTAAACAAGTAGGCCAATCTACTTTATACACTAAATAGTTTTTTGTTAATTTTCATGCCGAACAGTAACACGACAATATGAGCGGATCGAAGGGAGTATATATTATTTATTACTACTCTACCTTTATTCCGCTCATATTATATATTAATATAAAGAGGTAATCCATCCATATAGCCAGTTTGACTAGGTTGACTACAATAGTTGTCAAAAAACTTAATATTGTTAAATTGTAGCCAAAAATGTGTTTTTGTGACAAAAATACCCCTTCTTCTCACTTTTTCTCTTTTTCCTCTTTTCTTTCTTCTCCTCCATCTCGTTTTTGTTTTCTCCTGCTTTCTTCTTTCTTCTTTCTTCTTTCTTCTTTCTTCTTCATTCTCTTCTTCCCGTCAAAAAGCCCTAGATCTGAACACATCCTCTCTCCGTCGCCGTCGAGCTTCCTCTCGTCCGTCCCATCGCCGCCGTCGCGCCTCCCGTCGCAGCCGCCGTCTCTCTTGCTTTCCGTCTGTCTACCGCAGCCCACCGCCGCCGCTATTGAGCTGCCACTCTCTCTCTCTCGCTGTTCGTCTCTCTACCTCCGCCGCCTCTCTGCAGTCGCCGTCCAGCAGTTGCCGCTATCGATCTGTCGCCATCCCGTCACCGCCGTTGAGCTATCGCCATCCCGTCGCATCCGCCATCGCCCTCCCGTCGCCTCCGCTGTCGCCATCCCGTCGCCGTTGAGCTATCTCTCTCTCTCTCTCTCTCTCTCTCTCTCTCTCTCTCTCTCTGTGTCTTGCAGATGCAAGTTAATGGAAGTTGTAAGGAAATTGACGATGTTGATGTTACGAATTTGAGAAAATTCTCAGATTCGTATCCAGATCTGGGGTGATTGAGATTTGAGAAATTGACATGGAAGTTATTTTGGGTGATTCCCGAAAATCCAGATCTAGTTTTTGATTTCTCAGATTTGCTGGAATTTCTGCAATAACATGTTACGAAATTACAATTTCGTAACATGTTTGTGGCAATTTGAATGTTTCGAATACATGTTACGAATTTCACAATTCGCAACATCATATATGAATTTTGTATTTAGTGTTGCAAATTATGAATTTCGTAACTAACTTTGCATTTTCATAAGTTTATTTAAAGTTACGAAAGTAGAATTTCGTAACATGTGTTACATGTTTGTGGCTATTTGAAGGTTTAGAAACTGAATTTTTTAAGTATGCATGTTACGAATTTCACAATTCGCAACATAAAATATGATTTTTGTATTTAGTGTTGCGAATTATGAATTTCGTAACTAACTTTGCATTTTCATAAGTTTATTTGAAGTTACGAAAGTAGAATTTCGTAACATGTGTTACATGTTTGTGGCTATTTGAAGGTTTAGAAATTGAATTTTTTAAGTATACATGTTACGCATTTCACAATTCGCAACATAAAATATGAATTTCGTATATAGTGTTGCGAATTATAAAATTTGTAACTAACTGTGTATTTTTATAAGTTTATTTGAAGTTACGAAAGTCGAATTTCGTAACATGTTATGTTACGAATCATGTAGTGTGGTGTTACGATTTTATAATTGTTAAGATTTGATTTATAAGTTACGAATTTAACGTTTCGTACAATTCAGTGTTACGATTCTTTAATTTCGTAACGAAACGAATGTTTATGAATTTTTTGGTTACGATTTACTTATTTCGTAACAGAATGAGTTTTTACAATTTTGATTTTGTGTTACGATTTGTTCATTTCGTAACACTGTAACAAATTTAAATCTTACTCCTTTTATGAAGATGAGTCCATCATGCTTAATTATGAATTCCGCAATGGAGTAACACATAAGAAATTAAACTTCCTACAAACATTGATACGAAATATGAAATTCGTAACAAGAGATCATGACACGATTAAAACGAAAAGTTGAATCCGTAAACACAAAATTATAACAAAGTGATACGAAATCGTAAATTCGTAACATGGAAATAGGACAAAATGATACGAAAGCGTAAATTCGTAACATTGAATTATGACATGATTGATATGAAATTGTAATTTCGTAACGTAAAATCGTAACATGAAATCATAACAATGTGATACGA
This sequence comes from Schizonepeta tenuifolia, assembly GCA_029490685.1. Taxonomy (NCBI): domain Eukaryota; kingdom Viridiplantae; phylum Streptophyta; class Magnoliopsida; order Lamiales; family Lamiaceae; genus Schizonepeta; species Schizonepeta tenuifolia. The sequence goes on along the minus strand of CM055960.1, from coordinate 65,066,376 downwards.
AAGCGTTAATTCGTAACAATGAATTATGACTGTGATACAAATTCATTGCTGATTGGTTCAACGTTCGGATAGATTTGTTGCCGAAGGATTCAAACACAGATCTAATATCGTTCACTATGTATTCACCACCGGTTATCATTATCCGGTGGTGCTTGGAGGCAAGATTCTTCCGCTTGAATATCCATTCGATCTATAATAAACAAACAATTAAACCAATTCAGTATTTCAGAACATGTAACACATGTAATTTCGTAACGTCAAATAAACGAATGAAAATGCACAGGTACTTACGAATTTCACAATTCGTTACACTATATACGAAATTCGTATATTTTTGTTGCGAATTGTGAAATTTGCTACATCAAATACTTAACAAATAGACACAAACATGTAACGAAATTGTAATTTCGTAACATGTTATAACCAAAATTCCAAAAATGTGATACGAAAATATGAATTAGCAACAGATTATTCAATACGAAATTCGTATATTTTGTTGCGAATTGTTAAATTCGCAACATTATACACCTAAAAATTTTAGTTTCGGAACCTTCAAATAGTCCCAAACGTGTTGCGAAATTGTAATTTCGTAACGTCAAATAAACAAATGAAAATGCACAGGTAGTTACGAATTTCACAATTCGCTACACTATATACGAATTGTGTTACGAATTGTGAAATTCGCAACATTATACACCTAAAAATTTCAGAATCAAAACATTCAAAAAGCCTCAAACATGTTGCGAAATTGTAATTTCGTAACTTCAAATTAACGAATGAAAATGCACAGGTAGTTACGAATTTCACAATTCGCTACACTATATACGAATTGTGTTACGAACTGTGAAATTCGCAATATTATACACCTAAAAATTTCACATTCGAAACATTCAAAAAGCCTCAAACATGTTGCGAAATTGTAATTTCGTAACTTCAAATTAACGAATCACAATACACAGTTAGTTACGAATTTCACAATTCGTAACACTATATACAAAATTGTATATGATGTTGCGAATTGTGAAATTCGCAACAACATATACTTAAAAATTTCAGTTTCGAAACCTTCAAATAGCCACAAACATGTTACGAATTTGTAATTTCGTAACATGTTATAACCTAAATTCAAAAAACGTGATACGAAAATATGAATTAGCAACAGATTATTCAATACGAATGCTAATTTCGTAACATAGAATGATTCATTTCGAAATTTTCCAATTGTCACAAACATGTTACTAAATTTTACTTTCGTAACTTCATCTAAACGAATTAAAATGCACAGTTAGTTACGAATTTCATAATCCGTAACACTATATACGAAATTCGTATATGATGTTGCAAATTGTGAAATTCGTAACATGTATTCGAAACATTCAAATTGCCACAAACATGTTACGAAATTGTAATTTCGTAACATGTTATTACAGAAATTCTAGCAAATCTGAGAAATCAAAAATCAGATCTGAATTTACGGGAATCACCCCAAATACACCACGAATCACCGGGAATCAAATCAACACTTGTAAATTGTTGGGAAATTTATTAGTATAAGTTTTGATGAATTCCAAAACCGGCTGACCCCAACCGAGTAGATGTTGCCAGTACCTAATGTTAGAATTTAGGCTCGCTGTTTGAGCAAAGTTAAGTTTTTATCTTTACAGGTCTCCAGCTGAAGATGGCAACAAGGCGTCACTCAGACAGAACATCAGTTGTGAAGAAAGACAACTGAGAGTTCATTTGTTCAGATGTAAACAAGGGTAAGTCTTCAGAACATCAGTTGAAGGAAACCAACTGAGCGTTCATCAAATGAGAAACAGTTGAAAGGAAGAGAACATCAGATGAAAAAGAAATCATCTGAGGGTTCAAACCCAACTGAGTAAAGAAGTGGAAGACAACTGAGGGTTCAGTTTCAGAACCTCAGTTATAGAATCTGAACAAGGAGTTCAATTGTTTTGAAGTTCAAAGTCAGCTGAGAACTCGACAGATCGGAACATCAGCTGAAGATCACTCAGATGAAGGTCAAGACTTTCAACCGACAAACCGAAGTTGAATGTCAAAGATTTGAATTTCAAAAGGAAGTCACATGAGGGTTTGACCGTTCAGTCACTACCCCATCTGGCCCAACACAAGGCTGTCTCAGATGGAAAGCAAAGGAGCACAGATGCCATATCGGGAAAGTCTGCAGAGATGAGAGACAAGCCATCGCTTTCAACCGATCAGAGATCAACTGCTCCTCCAACGGCTAGTTGATTCTCTCCGCCTATAAATAGAGGCATCATCTCATTCGAGAAGCAAAGGAGGCAGATAGACACATAGACGACTAAAAATTCAAAGGCTTTCTCGAGAGAAATCAAAGCAAATCTGCAAAATCATCATCTAAGAGCATCAGCAGCTGAGAGTTCCAATTCGAGAGAACATTAGTAGCTGAGGGTTCCTAGAATTCGAAACTGTTTTTGATCTTAGGTTGAGTGTTTATTCGTTCAAGCCTTAGATCCAGCTCTCATTCTTGATCGAGCTGTAGTTGGATATCCTACCCTTTCTCACACCCTAAAAAGTGTGCTAGGACCTTACTCTTCCTGTAATTGAGTAGTCAGGTCATCAAGTACCCGTAAACTTGACTTAGGCTGTTTAGTGCCCGGAAACTAAACTGTAACGGTTACTCAGCCCACGTAAGCTGAGTGGTTCTGTCCAGAAGAACTTGGACTGAGGTGTGTGGACTCACATCTCCCCGTGGACGTAGGAGTTATCTCCGAACCACGTAAATCTTGAGTGTCGTGTTTATTTTTTCAGTCCATATTGCATTTCTAACTGACCAAACTAACCAGCATTCAAACCTCTTTTGCACTTTTTCAACCGAGCTGTTTTGGTTCTTGACCAACCGAGCTGGTTTGCGTGAGTTGTCTTTAACGAGTTTATTTTCCACCACATTCCGCACAGCACCACTCTTCCAGCTGAGTTTGCTTACTCAGCTGTGAGATCCCACCTGAGTCCTTTTACTCAGTTGAAGTTGTTTTCAAGTGTTAAGTTTTTCAAAAGCTGAAAAATCCTAACTGGTGTATTCCCCCCCCCCCATACACCAGTAACTCGTTTCGGGACCATCAAGTGGTATCAGAGCAGTGGTTCAAAAGACTGCTGACTCTGTTTCACGAGGTGTGAATTCGAGAATTTTCTTCAGTGGTCCACTGAACAGATCTTTTCACGCTAGTGCATTCTTGCTCGCATTTTTTTGTTGTCCTGTCTTTGTTTGTGCAGATGGACGTCAAGGACAAGATCACAGTCATATTCTCTGTTGTCAACTATACATCATGGAGAACTCGAATGAAGAAGATCCTTTTGTCCAAGCATCATAGGATGCAACAAGTTCTCACATCTGGACCAATCGTCATACGAGACAGAATACTTCGCACTCCCACAAATCCCAACGATGGAGATGCAGTGGTGGAGTATGTGGAGAAACAGCCAGAGGACTACATTCCGGAGGAGGCCAAGGTGAGCCAGCTGGATATCTGGGCTCAGAGCACAATAATGTCCACGGTTGGACAAGATTATCTGCCCTGGATAGAGGAATGTGACACCGCAAAAGAGATGTGGGACATCCTGGCCTCGCTAAGTGAAGGAAGCGACGAGACAAAGGAAAACAAGTTCTCGCATGCATGTCAAGATTTTGACAATTTCAGTCTGCGACCTGATGAGACTATAGATCAGCTAGAGCTCCGGTTTATGGACATCATCAGAAGAATCCAATCCATCCGGAAAGGAAAATACACTCTAAGAGAGATAAACCTCAAAGTGTTGCAAGCTCTACCGGCTGAGTGGGATACTTTCACAAATATCCACGAGAGCCGAGCTGACCTAGGTGAAATGGGAACTGAAAGATTGTTCTCAATCTTGAAAGGAAATGAGTATAAGGTCAACAGAAGGAGGTCGCAGCCCTCAAGTCAGACAAATAGAATTGAGGACGTCGGCTCAGCATCAAAGTCAGTTGCCCTCCGAGCTGACTACTCAAAGTCGAGATCGTCAAGGCCAACCAGGTCGGCTGACACGACTGCAAAGGAGCCGAGCAGAGAAGAACTGCAACAGAACATTGCAGCGTTATCAAAGAAGTTAGCCGATATAGATACTCGGTTCGGCAAATATAAACGTTTCTATAAATCAAACCGAACTCGAGACAATTCGAAGTCAGTTACCAATGATTGCTTCGAATGCGGCAAGGAAGGACACTTCAAAGCTGATTGCCCAGACCTCTCAAAGAAGGAAAGAGAAGCACTGAGGGCGAAGCAAACTGCAAAGAATAAGGCCATGGTAGCTGAAGAGGCAGCTGACGATATGGACATCTTCATAGACACTGAAGATGAGGATGATCTGACCTCTACCAACAAAGTCATCAGTCCGGATCAATGCCTCATGGCACTTGGAACCGACCAAGATGATATTGAGGTACAATCTAATCCTGCCCGCTTAAATTCTTCCAATACTTCTAACATGCAGGAATCTATGAACGATGAGTTGGAACCCTCCTGGAATGATTTTCAAGAACTCAGTGAGGAACTGCATCATCAGTCGGTTGAGTTTAAGAGTCTTCAAGCCCAGTTCGCCAAGCTTGAAGATTCCTTAACCGAAAAGGACGATCTGATCAAGAGACAAGCTGAAGAAATTGATCAGCTGAAAAGTCAACTGAGTACAGCCAACCAAACTGAGGCTTCAACCGATGAACAGTTGAAGGAACAGATCAAGGCACAGAACGAACAGTTGAACAAGCAAGAGGCTCAGATCGACCAGCTGATGAAGACATCAGATGCCCATACCGAACATATAGTTGTTCTTCTTAAGGATCTTCAAACTGAGAAGGATAACCTGACAAAACTATATCAGTCATCCGAGATCATCGAGAATCTCATCAAATACAGACGGCAAACGGATGATGTGTCTGGACTCTGATACGACGTGGCAAAGGACACTGGAATTCCACCAGCTACTTTCACCAAGGCTGAGGAAGTCATGGTTGCCAAACCTAACACAGTTGAGTATGCAACTGAACAAACACCCTCACAACCGATAAAGGTAACTACGGCTGAGAAAGGCAAAGGAGCTGCAGATGGAGCACCAACAGAACAGTCCCTGGAGTCTACAACCGAGGGGGAATGTTCCAAGACTCAACGGAGGAACCGGAGACGTCGGAGTCACAATCAAGCTCAAAATTGACAACATATCCAAGCTCAGAACCGACGTGATAACCGACCAACAAACCAACCACAACAGAGATGGAACCAACAGAACCGACCAAGCTTCAACCGATATAATCAACAACGGTTCCATCACCACAACAATCAGAGGTTCCAACAGAGTCAACCTATGTGGAAAAGTTACGACAGCTATGGTTACTCATGCCACAACATGAATCAACATCCGGGCATGAACAGCCATCGTCAACAGCCAAGGCAATGGAATCAGAATCAGCCAAGAAGATTCCACAAAGCCGTCCGACCTCATAGACAAACTCAACAGGATAAGAATCGCCATCAAAACAGGGGGGAAGCCTCACTTCCTAAAGCCCAACATGGGAGAAATCCAACTCCTCCCAAGAAACAGAGCATCATTTCAAACAACAAGCCTAAGGATAACCGGGGTGTTGTTATAATTGATGAAAATGGGCAGATCATTTGGAATGACAAGGCTATTCGAGTGTACAGAGAAAAGCGACGGACGGTTCCAGCGGGAATTGGTTCTAACCCTCCAGGACCCAACTGAAATTGGGGACCTAAGCGAGTTTCTCCTTGCAGGTACAAGAGAAACAGCTGAGGAAGAAGAAGGCGTCTACAACAATGTGGGTGATGGATAGTGGATGCTCGAAACACATGACAAATCTGAAGGATTTGCTTGGAAGTTTCGTGGAGAAAGAAGGTCCATCAGTTACTTTTGGTGATAACTCAAAAGGTTATACCAGAGGTTACGGTACCCTTGAAACCAATCATGTTTCAATTTCTAATGTTTCTTTTGTTGATGGATTGAAGCATAACCTGCTCTCCATCAGTCAATTCTGTGATAATGGGTTCTCTGTGAAGTTTGATGCACAGGGTTGCAGAGTTAAAGATGTTGGATCAAAGCAGGTGATATTGTTGGGAAATCGATCTCCAACAGGGAATGTATACTACGCTGACTGGAACAGCAGCCTCCCTGACACTTGCTTGTTGTCAAAGAGCAGTTCGGATGTGAGCTGGCTGTGGCACAAAAGGCTCAACCATCTGAATTTCAAGACGATGAACCGACTTGCTAGACAAGAACATGCAAGAGGCATACCTAACCGAGTGTTTTCAACAACACACATGTGCAGTGCATGCCAGCTGGGAAAGCTCGCTAGAACCTCCTTCCGGTTGAAGTCAACTCCTTCAACCGACCGAGTGTTGCAGCTGATCCATATGGATCTCTTCGGGCCAGTTACACCAAAAAGCATTAATGGAAACGAATATACTTTGGTTGTAACTGATGACTACTCAAGATATACGTGGACCATCTTCATGCGCCACAAGAGTGAAACCCGAGATGAGCTGCCCAAGCTAATGGATCGGATATCGAACCAACAAGAGATGAAGATCATATCTATCAGATCAGATCGTGGAACGGAGTTTCTAAATGAAACCATCATTGAGTATTGCGAAAAGAATGGCATAACCCATCAAACATCAGCCGCGCGTACTCCACAACAGAATGGCGTAGCTGAGCAAGAAATAGAACTCTGAAGGATGCAGCCACATCCATGTTAGCGAGCTCAGCACTACCTAAGAGATTTTGGGCTGAAGCGATCAACACAGCATGCTACACACAGAATCGATCTCTTCTCACCAAGCGGTTGGGAAAGACGCCCTACGAGCTATGGAGACGCAGAAAGCCAGATATTTCTTATTTTCGTGTTTTTGGATCTAAGTGTTATATTCACAACAATGGGAAGATTCAGTTGAAAACTTTTGATGCCAAAGCTTCAAAGGGCATATTTCTTGGATATGCAGCTCGGATCAAGGCATATAGAGTTTTCAACAACAGCTCTCGTGTTGTGGAAATAACACCTCATGTTAGTTTTGATGAATCTACCTTTGAGTACAGGGAACAGGTAAAGGAACAACACGCGGATCCAGCTCTTCTACCAGTTTTCACCAGATCGCAAGCTCTTCGGGAAAAGAACCGAGCTGAACCACTGGTATGGGCAACTGAGGATGAGGACCCATACTCCTCTGAAGATGAATGCGAAGACCTCAGCTCGTCCCTAGAGGGAACTTCAGCTGATGTCCATCAAACTGCATCAGTATCCGATGCCCAACCGAACTCAGTTCAATCTATTGTAAATGTTGAGGATCCAGACTCAACAGCTGATCAATCACCAACTCTGAAGACTCCAACTCAGATGTCTGAACAGCCACTGTTGGAAGAAGAAGGAAGACGCAACCGAAGATGGTATGAAGTTCATTCCACCAACGACATCATCGGAGATCCAACCGAGGGTGTGCGCACACGGAGCAGAGTTGCAAATCCAGAATCAACCGAGGAAGAATCCAACACTTATGCCCAATATGCTGAGGAATTGGCAGTTCTAGAGGAGTTCGAGCAAGCTGGAGATATTGCCATGATTTCTTGCTATGTAGCTGATGTTCCAGAACCGAAGAATGTTGGGGAAGTTCTCAATTGTGTCCACTGGACAACAGCCATGCAAGAAGAACTGAATGAGTTTCTACGCAACTGTGTATGGGAGTTAGTAGAAAGACCAAATGGTGTCAAGGTGATTGGACTAAAGTGGATTTTCAAAAACAAGACGCCATTGGATTCATTGTGAGGAATAAAGCAAGGTTGGTAGCTCAAGGATACTGCCAACAAGAAGGAATTGACTTCGAAGATTCCTTTGCACCAGTTGCAAGGCTTGAAGCCATCCGGATCTTTCTAGCTTATGCCGCACATCACAAGTTCAAAGTATATCAGATGGATGTAAAGTGTGCATTCCTCAATGGAGATATAAAAGAAGATGTATATGTTGAACAGCCTCCTGGTTTTGAGACTGGAGATGGAAGAGTGTACAAGCTGAAGAAAGCTATCTATGGTCTAAAGCAAGCACCAAGAGCATGGTATGACACTCTTTGTGGATTTCTTCTGGACTCGGGGTTCAAACGAGGTTCAGTTGATAAAACTCTGTTCACCATCAAAGTTGGAGAAGATATACTTGTCGTGCAAATTTATGTCGATGACATCATTTTCGGGTCCAAATCGGAGGAGCTGTGCAAGAAATTCTCCGATCTTATGAAGGAAAAGTTCGAGATGTCAATGATGGGCGAGATGAATTATTTCCTTGGATTACAAGTGAAGCAATCACCTGAAGGGATCTTCATCAACCAGTCCAAATATACAAGGGAGCTCGTCACCAAGTTCGGATTGCAGACAAGTAAGACAACCAAGATCCCTATGAACACGAACTGGAAGATCGAACCAGGAGCTGAGAGAAAGCTCATTGATGCCAGCCAGTATAGAGGGATCATCGGTTCGCTGCTCTACCTAACTGCCAGCCGACCAGACATTTCATACGCAGTTGGAGTGTGTGCTCGTTTTCAAGTCCAACCAAGAGAAGCACACATGTTGGCAGCAAAGAACATCATTAAGTATCTGAAGGGAACTGTCAATGTTGGATTGTGGTACCCAACTGATGACAATATCCAGTTGACTGGATACTCAGATGCCGACCTAGCAGGAGATCGGTTGGACAGAAAGTCTACTTCTGGACACTGTCAGTTCATGGGAAGCAAGCTGGTTTCATGGTTCTCCAAGAAACAAGCGTGCGTTGCTACTTCGACAACCGAGTCAGAGTACATGGCTGCCGGAAGCTGTTGCATGCAAGTATTGTGGCTGAAGCAGCAGCTGAGAGATTATGAAGTCTCAACTGGACAGGTTCCCATACATTGTGATAGCTCGAGTGCCATAGCTATCTCTCTAAACTCTGTTCATCACTCTCGGACTAAGCATATCGATATTCGTCATCACTTCATCCGAGATCATATTGAGAAGAAGGATGTGTCCATGGAGAAGATCCCAACTGAGATTCAGAGAGCTGACATTCTCACCAAACCTCTTCCTGAAGCCCGGTTCAAGATGATGTGTGATCTTCTAGGACTTTTGGATCTGAGCTAAAAACTCATCCGAGCAGAAGAATCATCCGAGCTGACAAGGATTCATCTGAGCTGAAAAATCGGATATCAACTTAAGGGGGAAGCTCAGATTAAGGGGGAAGCTCAGATTAAGGGGGAAGCTCAGATGAAGGGGGAAGCTCAGATACGAATTGCCAACTGAGGACATCAAACTTCAGCTGAGGAGATGAACTTGAGTCAGCTAATGGTATGCTGCAATAATGGAACAGACGTCAGCTGAACAGACGAACTCGAGTCAGCTGATAGTATGCGGCAACTGAGGAATTCAACAAATGAACACAGCTGATTCAGACATCAGCTGGCAGGTATCATTTATGACTGAAGGTGTTATGATATTAAATGAGAATGTTTGAAATAAATTCAAACATTCCTGAACATGTCAACTAGACTAAACAAGCCATCATATCGCATTTAATGTAAAGTCTGGCTGAACACCTATAGCCTCACTTTATAGTGCGACTGGGCTGACACCTCAAACTATTCACCTTCTCACTCGCGCGCGTGGTATATCAGTCAAAATTACTCAACAGTCGCGAAATCACAGCCGTTAATAGAATCGCGCGATTTAACCCCAGCCGTTGATTTTATCCGAGTCAAAGATTATATAATACGGCAAATCAGGAAGTGATCCTTACTTTCTCTCTTCGTGCATATCTTTACTCACTATTCATCATCTTCTCAAATCTTGTTTCGCCATTTCCAGTAAAGTCTTTCACTCTTTCTTTGCATATTTATCTCCTCGAGATGGTGCCCAAGTCAAAAGCTTCTAAAAAGATGGTTTCCTCAGAGCCTGCAACGTTCCAGGAATCGTTCGACATGGTGATGTCGAAGATTCATTTCGAACAGATATTATCCAGAGCGACTCTCTCCTCGCCTGAGCTCGCTCCAATCGTCGTCATCCTCTCCGACCACCATCTGCTTGATTGGGCCACCCTCTCTCCGGCCCTGTTGCTCAGGAAGCAGATCATACATTTCTACCGTAATCTGCAACGAGTCGCAAATGACGGGCTTGTCACGATCATCCCGTGCAAGCAACGCCACAGAACCTCCCGAACAGTAGAAGACTCCGTTGTGGAGATACAGGTGTCGAAGGAGCTGGAGAAGCTCATCCCCAGAAACCGTGAGGCCACAGACGTGGTGGGGAACTTTTCTGACAAGGAAGCTGATGCCTTCCTTCAAACCATTCTTCTTGTTCCCGAACCATTGAAGGGGAGCATGCAAAGGACAAAGCTGAAGCCGGAGCATCGACTTCTTTTCGATGTAATCTCCAAATGCATCTTCGCATATGGTGGAGCCTTCGGGGACATCAGCCGTCCTAAGCTTAAGCAGCAGAAGGCCCTGGAAGAGATGCACCAGGTCGACTGGTTGGGATATATAGAGAGCCAGCTGGTGTCGGAGAAGCAGAAGATATCCGAGACGACAGCTGAGTCAGGGGATGTTCTGTTGAGTGTCAAGGGGACTCTCAATTTCGGGACAAAGATATCAGCCCTCATCCTCCAAGCCACAAAGGGTCTGCCGCTAACATGGGAAGGGAGTGAGGACACTCCAGTCAGCAAGCTGTCACTGTTCTCCTCAGCCAAGAAGAAAGCCAGGGATGTTGTAGAAGCTGTCTACACCCCCAAGGGTGTCCCCAAGCCAGCTGTGGAGGCAGCTGCTCGTCGCCCTTCGAGGACCAAGCCGGCGAAGCGCCAGCTGGAAGAGGTAGCTGAGGAGGAAGAAGACGAAGAGGAGGAAGAGGAGGAACCTCTGCAGAAGAGGCCAAGGATAAGAATCATCCAGCCAGCGGCTAAACCATCCACAACAAGTCCAGTGATGGTCAAGCCGGCTGAGGAGAAGGAGTCAACCGAATCCAGTCAATCGGTTGACCCAGCTGGGTTTATTCTTCAACCTCGCCAGGAGGACGTGGCTGAGGAGGCAGGTGGAGACGTGGAGATCCAAGTGGTGGATGCCAGCTCCTCCTCAAATGACTCTTCTTCATCTGAGGAGTCCCACGACAGTCGGTCTAGAGCTGATGCCAGCCAGGTTAACCCACCTGTGACTGAAGAAATCCTCCAGCCAGCCAACTCTCCATCCAAAGAGGATCAGGTTCTCTCAACTGGTCCCCAGTCAGATATTCCGAGCCTCTCGCTCGATGCCAACGTTGTGACCACTTCTTCGGCCAACGTTGATGAAACCATCGAACCCTTAACCTTCGATATCGACTCCCCTCAGATCGATGAAGAAGCCAACCGTCAAGCGATCCTAGCTGAATATGAAGGAAGACTCAGCTACTGCTTCCGCAAGCTGATTGGTATGTTCCCCGAGGCAACATCGATGCCTATTTTCTCTGTTCTCGGGACAGAGCTTCTATACCAATTCAGTGTCATATTCAGCTACTGGTACGTGAAGGAGGAGACCCTCAGGATCCATGGATGGGACAAGTTAAAGGTCGCAGAGTCCAACCTGAGGGAGTACTTCGACTACCAGAGCCTGGAGGTGGCCTACAACCAAAAGGTGGCTGTGCTCCGACGACGTCTGGACAAAAGCATCCAAGAAGGGACAGACACCAGGGAGCTGTGCAACAACCCTGAAGCTGTTCACTTTCTTGATGACATGCTCGCCAAAAATGCCTCCTGCATGGACGACGTCGACGCAGCTGGTGAGGCGGCCAAGAGAGAAGAAGACAAGCTCAAGGCCTACCTCGCCAGCCGATCTACCATGGTTGTCCTGGAGTCTGCTGCCCAGCCACAACCACCTCTCCTGCCCGGACCCTCCGATCAGCCAGCTCTCTCAACCGACGTCATCTGCGAGCTGATCTCGGAGAGGGTCAACCAGCTGAGGACGGAGATGCTGTCCAAAATCCAGCTGGGCAAGGAGGAAAAAGCTGATAGGATGCAGCAGTTGATGGCAGAAAATGTCAGCCTGAAGAATCAGCTAGATCACCTCTCCTCTTCTCTGCAGCACAAGCTCGAAGATCTCTCCACTTCTTCCAGCTCGGCGGTCTCGGCTCTAAGGAAGGCCGTTCAGAGCCTCAGCTCGGATTTCAACGTGTTTAAGACCGTTGCTGAATCTGACCTCGCAAAGTCCCAGCAGACTCAGGACCAGGAGTGGATGGCTCAGTTCGCCTCTTTCCGAGCTGAGTTCGTCTCCCTTCACAAAGAGGTCTCTGCGACCTTTGCAGCTGTGCAGCGAGCTGAGCAGGAGCGCCAAGACTTGGAGTTGGCAAAGAAGGTGGAAGAGAAGGACGCTGTTGAAGAGCTGTTTTCCCGCATTCAACAAGCTGAAGCCAAGTTGACCTCTCTGGATGGCACTGTTGCCACCCTTTTGGATGATGCCAAAAAGGGGGAAGACAAGGAGCCGGCAACTGGGGATGGACAAGGGAAAGCTGTTCTACAGCAAGGAGAAGGAGTGCCAGCTGAAGCTGAAGGGTCGCAGCCCGAACTGGAAGTCTCCTACGACCTTGTAGCCGAGCTCACAGTCGAGCTCGATGCAGAACTTGACGGGATATCCGTTGAAGACTGTATCGAAGCTGCCAAAGCTATGGAGGTGACTAAGGAGAAGTACTTGAATCCCTCTTGGATCAAGAAGTTCGCTGCCGATCAGGCCAAGAAGGTGGCCAAGTTCGAGAAGGAGCTCGCCAAGGTGGAGAAGAACGTCGACAGAAACAAAGCCAGCCGGAGTGTGCGAAGAATCAACAAGCACCAGATGAAGGCTGAGGCTAAAAAGTCGACGCATCAGCTGCAGAAGAACGCTCCGCTCCCGTCTCGATACCCACATGTTGACAAGTGGATGAATGCGGAGTGGAACGATGACTGGGAACAGTTCAAACATGAGTTCGTCAATGACTTCTATTACAGGAAAGTCTACTCGACTGAAGACCCAAGGCTAGCCTTCAAGGAAGCCCTGTGGGAACTCAGCTCTGGAGACCCTGGAATGTTTAGTCAGTTCAAGCGAGCTATGCTGAATGCTCAACTTGATCCCAACACTGTTCCAGTTCCAAAGAAGTGCATATACCGCCCTCCGATGATCAAAGGCACAAGCATGCCAAATAGAAATACGATCTTAGCTGAGGCGAGGCAAGTATGCAAGGAACACGTCGTCAACACAGGGATTGAGTCGGAAGCGAAGAAGGAAATCTTCAACCGTATCTTCAACAAGTACGGTCAACAGTATTTCTGAGCTGTCAAAGTTTTTGAGCTGATAATGTTTTTGGATATTGTAGTTTTTGAAGTATCTGTTGTATCTTTCTATGTTTTGCGCTTAACTTTGTAACCTTCAGATGTAACAAAAACTTCAAAGTATATAATACGATTCACCTTGATGAACAATTCCTCATTGTCCAAGCTCTGAATCACAAAGTCTTTCAATTTCATGTTATAACTGTGCTAACCCTTTGATGTTTTATCTTATAGACTGTCTAGAATTTCAACTGAGATTTTAGATAAGTTAGTGAGGTTTAGATCAGTAGTGGTTTCAAGCTGTAAGTGGTTTTGGCACCATCAAAAAGGGGGAAATTGTTGGGAAATTTATTAGTATAAGTTTTGATGAATTCCAAAACCGGCTGACCCCAACCGAGTAGATGTTGCCAGTACCTAATGTTAGAATTTAGGCTCGCTGTTTGAGCAAAGTTAAGTTTTTATCTTTACAGGTCTCCAGCTGAAGATGGCAACAAGGCGTCACTCAGACAGAACATCAGTTATGAAGAAAGACAACTGAGAGTTCATTTGTTCAGATGTAAACAAGGGGAAGTCTTCAGAACATCAGTTGAAGGAAACCAACTGAGCGTTCATCATATTGCATTTCTAACTGACCAAACTAACCAGCATTCAAACCTCTTTTGCACTTTTTCAACCGAGTTGTTTTGGTTCTTGACCAACCGAGCTGGTTTGCGTGAGTTGTCTTTAACGAGTTTATTTTCCACCACATTCCGCACAGCACCACTCTTCCAGCTGAGTTTGCTTACTCAGCTGTGAGATCCCACCTGAGTCCTTTTACTCAGTTGAAGTTGTTTTCAAGTGTTAAGTTTTTCGAAAGCTGAAAAATCCTAACTGGTGTATTCCCCCCCCCCCCCATACACCAGTAACTCGTTTCGGGACCATCATAAATCATCAAAAATAAATATGAAAATAGCATTATTTCCGGCTAGATCTAGGATTTTTCTAGAGAGAGAAAGATGGAGTTAGAGAAATAAAATCGAGAAAGAAAGTAGGGAAGATCTCGAACCTTAGTTATGTCGAGAATATTACGAGCTCCATGGTGGTTTGGAGGGGCAGCAGCGGCGGCGGCTTCTTCTTCTTTGTCTGCTTCTTCTTCTGCGCCGGCTTCTTCTTCTTCGTGCACAGATTTCGCGGGTGTTTGTTCACTGTCGGAAGCTATAGCTGGACGGCTGAGGGTGGCGGTGGCGCGACGGCTGAGGGTGGCGGTGGCGGAAATGGAAGGTGGCTGGACGACGGAGGGTGGCAGAAATGGGAGGTGGATGAAAATAGGGTTTTCTGGTGGAGGAAATGGGGGAGAGTTTTTTTAGTGAGAGAAAAATTGAGTGGGAAATGAAATGGAGTGGAGAAAAATATGACACGGTTTTTTTTTAATGAAAAAACTGAATATAACTTCTACCCTATAGTAAGGATATAATAGTCCAAAAAACATATTTTTAATTATAATTTTACCATATTATATTTATTGACAACTATTGTAATCTAAGGGGATTTTGCTATACGGGTGCTTCGCTCTAATATAAATCTACAGTATTGAGTAGACTTTTGAAGGTTCTGAGTAAATCATAACAGTGAAATTATTCCTATTTATTATTCTCCAAAAGAAATAGAGTTCGTTTTCGTTCATTAGTATTTCTAACATTTGTGACATGGAAGTGTATTAATTTCTGACTAAAATCCCAATTCCCAAATTCCTCAAAACCCTGGCAAAACCTCCAACACTGTAATGGCGAGATCTCTGGCACAGGTACTCTCGCCGTTTCTCCATTACACCCTCTTTTATGTGATTGCAAGTATTATCTATAATCTATTTTAATTTTTAAACTTTTTTCCAGTCATGGCGTCGAATTCTGCCGTATCAGACGCCATCACGGTGGTGGCATGTACAATCGTCGGAGCCTTCTCATTTTCTGCTGAAATCGCTGCCGGTTTGTATCTTCAATTCCCTGTGCTTCCTATCATTTTCTTTTGGATTGCTTTTTTGAAGCTTAAAGTAGGCAGTGAGATCAGGATTTACATCAAAGCATGCAATCAGATGTATAATTTTAAATGTGCATTGATTTACCAGTTTAGAAGGCTTCCATCTACTTTCTCTTATATGCAGTAGCAGTTGCGTCATCAATCTCTTTGCCGGTTTTCTCACTATTGAAAATTTGTAGTGTCATTGTTGATTGCTTATGAGGAATTGAAGCACAGATAACCGCGGAGTACGTACTAGGACTAGGAGTTAAGTTGCTAAGGAAAGTGTCCATTCTGTATTATATTGAAGTCGAGCTGGTGCTAAGGAAGTTGTATGTGCTAGTTGTTTGGTGCCCCGTTGATACTGAAAGTGGTTTGCTAATGTTGTCTTATTGGCTATATAAAGGGTTTTGTTTGTAAATGTCCATATAATTTGGCTAAAGCTTTATTACTGTTTGGGCTTAAAAGTTTGCTAAACCCTTGAAGCTATCCATATTATCACAGAACATCTCCCTAAAATTTAAGCCTATTGTTGCAGAGTCAAATTGTTCAGTTGCACTTCAGTTGGAATAATGTGGTTTTGTGTAGCATTCATCTATTATCATGCAAAATTTGGCCTGGCTTTCTACGTGTGTCCCTGCCTTTGGCAAGTTCTCTACATAGTTTTCAGAAGTAGAAAAAGTGGCATAGGAACTGTTGATGTTCCTTTTGCTCTATTAATGATATGCTAAAATAAATGCTTAAGGATTTTGGCTTAGTTCTGACTGCTTGTGTTTTCTGTTTTGGTTCTTATACCAGCACCATCATGCCAAGGCCTTGCTTTTTATGATTGACCTAGAGATTTATTGTCTCATCATGCTCTTTTTGTGTATCTAGTCTTTCCTTGTCTTTAGTCTATTTATCTATAACTTGCATTTTGTTGTCTTTAGGAGGTCAAGTCACCAGGCATCAACTGTGTCAGGTTCATTAGTGCACGAGCAAGTGCTGCTGCTCAAAGACAACAATCGGTATGGTACTTTTTTAAATATTTGGTTTGGTTTTGCTAGTTGTGTGCTTTCTGTTAGGCAGGATAGGAGAGTGAATTATATTTGTTCTTGTTTTTCTCTGCCCCAATTCATGTAGTAAGTGAAAGAAAATCTGCAAATAATGATCTTGTATGCATGGGTATTTATTTGAAACTGGTGATGAGAATTTGAGTTTAAGACAGTAGCTTTGTAAATTGTAAAATTGGGATTTTGGTTTCTGAGTTTGCATAAGAAAATTGATGAACGATAACTTGCTATGAAACTAACTTAAATAATTGATTTTCCATGTCTTGGAAGAATTTTTTGAAGCATAAAAAGAAGAAGAAAATGCAAATACATGACTTGAGCTTATTCTGAAAATGTAAATACAGGTGGCAACGGGCAAGGCTGGGCGATGCCGGCTACGGGCGGCTGGTGCCGGTGGCAGGACGGTGAGACAGAGCAAGTCCGGACTCCGAAGTGGTGATGAGAGAACAGAGAACAAAGAGGAGAGGAGAGAACAGACAAAGAACACAGAACAGATAAAAACGGTGATAAAATAAACAATATATGTACTTCTTAAATCGGTTATTTGGTAATAACTGAATTAGGTATCGGTTTATTAAAGCAAACCTGTTATTGTTGAAGACTCAGATATATAAAGAAAAAATCGGGAGGATGAAAACCAGATGTAAGAGCCCTGAAGTATAAATTTTATTTCTCCCTGCACTTGGAAACCATTTATTGTGATATTGCATATTCACGCTAATAGGTTTTCGCCTAAGAACACCCTACCAAATAAAATGTCTCTCCAAATAGTAAGGGTGCTCATTAAATTTACTTCAGACTCAAGAAGCATGTTTGCAGCATATCACAAAATAATAAATACTAAATTTTCACTAAAGATTTATATTTGATAGCGTCAATAGGGAAAATTTTCTTCAGAAGAAGGCTTGTTACTTGAACTTGGAGCTAGGGACTAGGATTTATAATATCAATTTTGTTTGCCTATTAAATTTTGATAGTATATTGTTGGCTTCAGGAGATAAAATAATTATAGGGTACTGTGTATTATCATTAATAATCTTAGATAAAAGATTGTACAATATGTGACTGACATGTTTTCGAATTCCGGTTTTAATCTACATGCTTGATGTATTGCAAATTAAGATGCTATGTATATAGTACACTTCATATTCATTTCTCTTTCTGGAATTCCCTAGAGCCTTTTGCCTTGTGACTTCTGAGCATGAATAATAATCTATATATATATATATATATATATATGTGTGTGTGTGTGTGTGTGTGTACCTTTTCAGCCTGATTACCTGTTGCACAGTATAACTGTCGCGTTCTTAAACTTTTACGCCTGCAGCCGCATATTGCAGTATCACTACCTAGTCCTGGATACGTGCGTGACCCATATTCACCTAGTGAGCCAATGTCGTTCTGGCGTAGGTGAGTAGTAGCATGAGATGATTGACAAATGAAGTCATAATGATGATTACCATGTTGCAACACATGAAAACTAGTAGTCGTTTCAGTTACTTATTACATACCATGAAATGTTTTTCTGTATTTCAACCTTTTCATCTCATAAATGTGCTTTCTGGCAAATAAGCTGGTATCTGTCATCAAAATAATTTTGTGACACCATAGCAATCAAATTACAATATCGTCTATTTACAACTGCCAAAATGGCACTAATCTCTCATTCTTTAGACCAACAAAGACGCACCAACTAAATGAGCATGTGTTGCTAACTCGCATCCTGTTGCAAGATAGCAGTAGAGTATGCTAAGTTTTGGTGAAAAGCCATAAGCGTAGCAAGGATGATTCAATGTGGCTAGATGTGGGGAGAATTTGATAGCATTGACCTTTTCACGTGTATCATAATTTAGTGGACAACTACAGTAGTTCGATTTATTCTTATTTTGTTAATAATGTTGTTATTTGTTCGGTTAGTTATTTGATTGAGAATAGTTAGGCCTTATGGTTTGGGCCATTTGTTTTGGTAGTAGTACTTAGGGTTAATGTCTTTTTCTATACTAAAGTTTGTCAATGTTTGTAGAAATAGACCACACTTTATATATTGACACAATAGTAACTAATAAATCGATCTAATTTTCAGATCTAGACCGAATAATTTGTGTGGAATTACTACTCAAATAAAAATAATGACTGAGAAACTTTTAAATTTTCATATCAATCAGAAATGGTTTCATTCATAGATTTTCAGTTGCCAGCTCGACTATGAGATACCGAAGAAGTGAGCAGTGGCTGATCTGGATTTGAAAACAAAATCTAAATATTGGGTACTATTTCGTCCATATCGGTTGTGTTGTCTATTTCTGAAAAAACGTGCAAACTTTAGTCAAGATACTAGATAGTGGTATTAACCCTAGAATTTGTAGCCCGTATCAGAGTCAGTAGGGTATGTGAAAACTACTTGAAGATTTGGCCTGTAAGCTAGACGAGAATCCCTTCCTGAGTGCCTTTCTTTCAATTATTTTCGACACAGTTGAGTTTTCCTTTCAATATTCTTTATATTCCCTTGACTCTTATCAAAAATAATACTCAAAGATAATTATTGGTGTTCTCTCTTGTTTGGGGCAAAAGATGCTTTCCTTCTACATAATCCTTTGCTAATTATCAGATGTTTTAGATGTTATAGCATACAGAATCAATAGCATCCATTGTTGTATAGTTGATAGATCCACACCAAGTCGGACTCTAGCTTATGCAAATGGTTGAGATAACATAGAAGTGGTGACCTTGTCTGTGAATGATGATCACTTAAGAGTTATTATTTAAGCTTCTGATGCAGATTTACATGATATTTTTTATGCCACAGCCTTTCTTTCTTCTCTTTGAATTATGCTTCTTATCATTTATGTATGACTGAGGCCGAGCGTGTTAATAAATGCAAAAATACTAAGATAAACAATGCGAAACACATGGATATCTTGTATCTTGGTCAGCAACTTTGTTTTGTGATGTACCCCCCTAGTCCGAAGACTCCGAACCACCCTCCACCACATTTATTTTCTCCCGTATCCTTTCTTCATTCCTTTCCGTAAGCATGGCCAGGGTCGGTGGTAATAGTAGCTTGAATTCAGTTCACAGATGCATGCATCTTGAGTTTGACCTGCGTTTACATAAAATAAAATATCTAGTTCGTACTCCAGATTCATGTTATGGTTGCTTGTCACTGGCATGTCAATGGGATTACTTCTTCTATTGGGACTCAGAAACCTTTAAGTCTTTCCATCGCTAACTTATTATGATGTTACCAGATGCCTTACTATAGCAGGTTGGAAAAGAACAAAAGAAGGAATTATTTCAAAGGTACTAGGTAGATTTTGGATTTTTTATAAGAGTATAAATATCTGTATGATTTTTTCGTCAATCATCAACATTCTTCATCCATCTAATGTTTTAATCTCCTAACACCCTCCTAACACTGGGACCAAATTGTGAATCTCATTTCCAGAACAATCTTCTGGAAAACTTGAAAATCATGAGAGGCTCTATTTCCCTTGTGTAAATTTAATTCCCAAAGCTGGAAAAAGGCACAAAAACATCATTAATTTATTTCTGGGTCACTTCTTCAGATAAAGGCCTATTATTTATTGAATTTCTGATGCTTTGGCTTTTTATTGCAGATAAAAGATAATTATGCATATGCAAAAGTTAGGAGAAGTTATGACATTACTCAGGAGAATTTTGATGAAGAAACTTCTCATTTATACCAAGAGGTCCAATCTTGTTATTTTGGTTTTAGGTTACAACAACAATTTATACATATTGTCTTCATTTTGTTTCTCATTTGTTCTCAGTATCTTTTCAGATAAGTACCCTATTGGCCAAAGGAGACATAGGATCAATGAGGAAATTTGTTACGGATAAAATGTATTCTGTATGTTTTACTTGCTTTAATTCTAAATATATTGCGCAGGAGTCGTGGTCTAGCCATGTGCAACTTCTGTGCCTCTATTTGAATAATAAAAATAATCCCCCACTTTTACATGCTAATCCAGTCTTTGTAACAGGTCCTCAAGAATGAAATCAAAGAAAGAGAGATGGCCGTCGCTCATGTTCAATGGGAACTGATAATGCCAATGATCAAAATACGCCCTTTTCGAGCTCGTCTCGTAAGTGTGTAAAAAATGATTTAGGACTAGCCTTTTGTTCCTTGTATATGTAGCCTTTCTTTTTTTAAAAAAAATATAATTCTGGGGAGTTATTCTGAAGTTCCAATTATGTGGATCTAGGACAGTATATTTATTTGTTTATTATTGTGAGGACTAAAAGTCTGGCTGATGACCACTCTTAGGCTGGCCCTTGTGAGGTCATCTGAAATTAAGTTCACTATAAGTTCTACATATTAATTTTTCACCAGTTGGTCAACATTTTCTTCAAATTTTACTTTTTTTTGTCCTTTTTACTCCATATGCCATCCCTCCTCTCTCTTTCTTTTTCACCCTTCATTGTTCTTTCCCTCTCTGCAAGTTTTTGATAGTACCAAGGTGGTGATTCTGAATCTGGATGAGTAGATTGAATCTTTCCATTTTTAATTCACTGTTGATGTAGGGGAGGGCAAGGCTGATAGCCTAATACTTTATCAATTCACTATCTTCTCGTGTTTCAAATTTTTATACTGATTGGGTTGTCGTTAGTACTACATTGAGGGTTCTTTGTTTTGTACTTAGACCTATGAGATAAAATTCAGTTGAACTGCATTGATTACTTTATGACTACTTCTGTAATAGCCAATCCCTTCAACTTTCAAGGTTAACAGAATTATTATTTTGCAGATTTGGACTGATAATCTTAACCCCATGAAATCTTATGCACAAATTACTGTCGAATTTCTCAGTGAACAGGTAATTTGAAAGTTAGTTTGCCGATGCTTTGTAGCTTGGTTTGATGTTGCTTCTACAGATTTCATCTCATACATAACAAAATTCTGCATTTGGAAATTATGTTCCAACTGATAATTGATAACATCTAGTTTCCTCGACTGAATAACCTATTGCATGTTGGTTGTTGTCTCATATGCCTTCATGTATTTGTTGTATACTTGTATGTTCTTCAATTTGCAGAAGTTTGTGGCGTACGACTTTGATGGAGCTGTTGTTGCTGGTGATAAAGACAGTGTGGTAAGTGATATGGTTATACATAGACATTGCCTGTTGTGACTTCTTTTACTGCGACACGAGTGGGCGTTTTAAGTAATAGCTTAAGACAAAAACTTGGGTGAGACACATGCACCCCCCACCCCCCCCCCCCCCCCCCCCCCCATTTTTTGAATTTCCATAATTTTTTTTTGCCTCTTCCTTTTTTGTTTGCCTCTTATTCTTTTGTTAAGTGATCGAGCAAGGGAAGCCGAAGGCCTCAGAGCGAGTCAGACGATCCAAATTGTTGCCACTACGATTATCTATAAATTAAAATCGGAGCCGAATGCGGAACTGAAAAAAAAATCTGAAAAAAAAAATGGGTCAATGGGTTTGACCCCGTCTAACCGGGTCAACCCGGTCTCTTACTAGAGACCGGTCTCATAGGAGACCATCTCATAGCTTAATGAGTAAACTCTCGTTTCATTTCAAATTGATCCTGTGTTAAGTGCCAATTGAACAAATTGTTTGTCAAACAAATTTGGAATATTTTTGCAAGTCTCATCAGGTGAAATTTATTCTCCTAGACATGCAGAAACCTAGCCGGAGACATCTAATGAAAGTAGCTCACTCTATGTTCTATTGTCAAACAAAATTGACAAAAACTTGGGTAAACCAACCCTATTTTCTATCCTAAAAACATATTACGTAAATCAACTAATTGCGCACACTAAATCTCCTGGTTACCAAACAGAGATCCAATAAGTCGGCCTGAGGATCTAGAGAGACGTGTGGTGGATTTAGATGAGGTCTCTTTTATCTGAAACTCAATATCATGCCTTGAAACTTCACCATACACAAGGAGTTATAAGCTTGAACATAAACTCAAAGTAAGCGAAATCTTAGTTATACGAACCATAGTTAGATTAGCTCCTGGTGGCTCTTGGATGCTTGTAGATGCATTTCTCAGTGGATAATGAATGCTCATTGGAGGTTGAATGGTTAGTTTGTGCTCATTAATGCTGTAGAAGACGTTAAATAGCTATGTTGCTTCTGGTATATATTTGTTTCGAGCATTTGAATAAGATCATGCTCTCTGCCAAATCATTACAAGAAGCACAGATCCAACGTGCTCACTTCACAACTTGCATTCCTGCAGGCTGTAGCCAATTATTTCTAATGATTTCCTTTTCATGACCTAAATGTATTTGTCGATCTAATGTGAATACTCAGGTTCTTGTACGCGAAATATGGGTTTTCGAGAGATCTCTTTTCCATGAGGGAGCCTATTGGCGTCTTTGTGGAAGAATCAAGTTGTAGCTCTCCGTCATCCAGCAGCATACCCGCTCCTTGTTTATGTCAATAAAAAAACATCCCGTTTTCTTGGAGTCTATCATGGAAGCAGCCTATGTTCTCTTTATCTAGGGAAGCAAATGGCTGTTGGCCGTGATCCGAAAACTCTCGAGATTCTTCAAACGTGGATCGGTCGTTGCATTTTGCGGTGGTTTTATCATGTAAATCACTCTAGCAGCACTGGTTCAGCCGCCATTTTTGTTGTGTCGGATATTTCTGTAAGTGTAAAGTAGTAATCTAACTTCCAAACTTGGTAGCAACATTTTTCGTTTTACTGTACTGCTTCGACTTTTCTGTAACCAGAAAAACCAGCGGAGCCAACATATTAATTCGATTTAGTTATTTGGGAGAAATGGATTGATTGTTTAAATAAATTCTACTTCAACTAGTACTGTATATATTATTCCTTCAATCACGCTGATAACATTCAATTTTCCTTTTATGTTTGTTCCATTAATAAGTCAGTCACCTTTTAAATATGAAAATAATTAATCCTTAAAAAATGGTGGAATCTATCAATTTTTATCAGATTCCACTAAATATATATGGATTTGTAATTGATCTTAAACTTTAAATTGAATTCAAATTTATAATAAACAAACCGAACTCAAATTAAGTATTAGTACTATCATCATTATATTATTAAAAGGAAAACGATTCTTACTTTGAAAAAATTCTACGTGGCACCCCTCTTAATTCTCCATTTCTATTTATTTAAATTCTCAATTTTTTTAATTTTTAAATGTAAAATAATAGATTTTAAATATCTACTAAAATCTTGTATCCCACATCGGTTATTCAATGAAATTTCATCTATTGAAAAACCTATAAATACATAGAATTAATGTGTATTTTCTCATCTTTTGCTCCACCAGTTTTATTTGGCCAATTTATTTATTAATCGGCCGAATAAATAACTATATTTTTATAGTTTAGTTTAATTTAATTTAATTTGGTCAATTTATTAATTGGCCAATAGAAAATTATTTTTCGTAGGGAACCAATTTATTAGTTGAAATAATAAATTGTTCCAAAATAATTAGCTAATGTGGTTAATGTATTGATTGGTCGAATTAAATTTTGAAATAGTCTATAATTTTTATTTAATTTGATAAAAAATATTTAATTTATAATTTATCAACTATTTAGGTAGACGTGTCAATTCCCAACTGACAGACACCTCAACTCGATGTCTCACGTGACACATTTTCATTCTTTATTCTTATTTATTTTAAATTTTATTTTATTCATTTTTTCCATGTATTTTTCTAAAATCTAGAATCAACATCTATGAATTGATCTGTACGTGATTTGTAGTTGAGTTTCTAACTTTGCATAACTTATAATTGTAATTAATTAGTGAATATTACTATACAGTTTTTTTTTAGTTGACAAAATAAATGGTTCCAAAATAATTGGCTAATGTATTGGTTGGTCGAATTAAATTTTAAATCTCTAATAATTTTTATTTAATTTGATAAAAATAATTAATTTTTAATTTATCAATTATTTAGGTAGACAGGTTAATTCCCAACTGACACGCACCTCAACTCGAGATCCCACGTGACACATTTTCATTATTTATTCTTATTTATTTTAAATATTATTTTATTCATTTTTTCTATATATTTTTCTAAAATCTAGAATCGTCATCTATGAATTAATTTTTACGTGATTTGTAGTTGAGTTTCCAATTTTGCATAACTTATAATTGTAATTAGTGAATATTACTATACAATTTTTTTTATTAAATTTTGGTTGTATATAAATTCTAAACAAGTTTTATAAATTACGCACTTACAGATTAGAGTCGTGGTCAATGGGCCGGTTCCGATGCAATCCCATGTGTCACATTTCCATTCTTTATTCATATTTATTTTAAATTTTAAATTTTATTCATTTTTTTCATGTATTTTTCTAAAATTTAGAAACGTCATCTATGAATTTATTTTTACGTTATTTGTAGTGGAGTTTCCAACTTTGCATAATTTATAATCGTAATTAGTAAATATTACTATACAATTAAAATGAGAACAAATATTACAATTAATTTTTTTATTAATTTTTGGGTCTATATAAATTTTAAACGAGTTTTATAAATTATACACTTATAAATAAAAAATGTGGTCAATGGGCCAATTCAGACCCGAAACCGTAGCGGTAAATGGGTCAATTCTCAACCGACGGGTACCTGAACTCGGAAAATTTTTCTTCCTTTTATGCATTTTTTTTTTCATGCACATTCTAAAATCTAAAATAGTCATCCATGAATTAATTTTCACGTTATTTGTAGTTGAGTTCCCAACTTTGCATAATCTGTAATTGTGATTAGCGAACATTATTGTATGGTTAAGGACGTGAACGAATAGTACAATCAATTTTTCTTATCAAATTTTGGATCTATTTGTATTCTAAATGAGTTTTATAAATTACACACTTATAAATTAGAGTGGTCCACGGGCCGATTCCGACGCGGAACTATGACAGTAGACAGGGCAATTCTCAATCGACGGTTATTGATATACGGATTTTTTTTAGAAATCGAAAGAAATGAGAATATATTAAATTATAATTTTTAACAAACATAACTATATGGTTTGAGTCGTAAACATGTAATAAAATTACTTTTTAATTGAATTTGAGATGTGTTCAAAGGCATATAAATTTTAAGCGAATTTAGTAAATTGCATAATCGAATTATTTAACTCTAAATAATTAAAAAATAATATTTTTCTTAAAAGATCACTATTAATTCTATCTAATAATTTTATTATTATTAAATATTAATATAATTTCCCGTCGATTTTCGATGGGTTATATGCTAGTTAGACTTTAAACTCATACCATGGAAAGTTACCAGATCGGAGAGCAGAAAATAAAGTTTAATAAATTGAAAAACTTTATAAAAAATATTTCAGACAACTCAAACTAATAATATAACTCATAATAAAAAACTACTGATATTTTGAATTCATTTTTTTAATATTATAAAACAATATACTTCTAAATACTTTCACCTCATTTTGTCTATATTCCCTTAAATGAATTAGCGTAGATAACTCTTTGATTTTAATTTATTACTCCATAATTTATTTTGTGCATCGATTAAACCGTGCTCGACCAGCAGCTTGAACCAGCTTGAACCACCGGTGAAAAGGTTTAGTTAATATTCCCTTCGTTTCACCGAATACGGGCTGTTTTTCATTTTGGGACGTCCCATTATACTTGGCTTATTTCCTTTAAAAGAAATAATTAATGTATATTTAACATTATAAAATGTTATATTCATACTATATGTGGCCCACTATCTCATCTAAATCCTATTAACTAACTTGTACTACATACTATCCACCATTCCATTTATAACTTTATTAGCATTATAATATTGCATTAACAATACACTAAGGGGGATGTATTCAATCAAGACTCTGTGGGATTTTTTAGGAGTTTGAAAGTTTGGGTGTATTCAATCAAGACTTTTCAAACTTCTTAAAAATTTGGTGGTATTCAATCACAACTTTCTAAACTCCATAAAATTTTTGTGGTATTCAAAACTCCACCGACTTTCTAATGTTATTGAATCTGGTGGAATTTAACTTGATTTCAAGTAATTTTTGTACTGAACGAATTCCGACCTTCAACCACGAGAATTTGAGATTCCATGAAACACGAACGCCCGCGCCTTCCCAGGCACCGCTGGGCTCTATTCAGCCCTCGGCTGGGACCTTCAACTACTCTCATCTCTCACCTTCTTCTCCTCCTCCACCACATCCTCTGCAACTATTTCCTCATTCTCTCCACCACCCACTCCTCCATTTCTTTCTCTCTCATCGTTTTCACCATTGCGCTCTTTCTCAAACAACATTTCAGTTTCTTCACTTCCGCATCGTCATCACCATCATCCAGTTATCTCTCATCAAAACATCCCTCTCCACTCTTTCTTACTCAATTTATTTTATCGTATTGGTCGATAAACTGAAGTTGGTGTTTTGTAATTGCAGAGTTTGATGCCCTGCGCGAGTTTGGCGGAGCGAAATCTATTGGCAGACACTTCGAAAATCGTCGAAAAGAACAACAAAACTTACAAAAGAAAAGGCGATTTGAGGAAAATAGTCACCGATGGTCTAATTGCTCTTGGTTATAACGCCTTCTTTTGCAAATCCAAATGGGATAAATCTTCCTCTATTCCAGCTGGTAATTCGCCATTTATTATCTTTACACTCAACTTGTGCTAATCGAAGAAAAAATCAGATTAGAGTACAGTAATGAAATTCAATTGTGATTAACTAATTCATTTGCAAATTGTGCAGGCGAGTACGAATATATGGATGTGTTGGTGGAAGGCGAGAGGTTGATAGTCGACGTGGATTTCTGATCGGAGTTCGAAATCGCCCGATCGATTCCACTCTTCTCACTCCAGAAGTTCCACGCAGTTCATCATCTCTAACTTTATCAACCCTTTGTCCAGATTTTTATCCACACGGCGGCGAGCCAGCGCTGGCCCATATTTTTAATTCATCCAGATTTTAATTGGCCCATCGACGGCGGTGAGCCAGCGCTGGCTGGCTTTTAGTGCCGCGACCGATGAGGTTTAGCCGGCGCTGGACTCCATCGACTTCAACTCCAATATAGTCGTCCAAATCCCACGCGAACTCCGTCAGAAATTCCTCACGACTCCACGCGGAGTTAATCAACTTCAAAACTCCACAAATTTTTCAAACTCTTTAAAACTCCCACAGACTCTCGATTGAATACACCCCTGTAGGAACCGAAAATTTAAGAAATATTTATTAATTATTTATATTTATTTGATGATGGAATCTTATAGATATCCATATTAAAATAAGTTATTTAATTGATAAATATGTCTTTATATGGTGATAAATATCTATTTCTTTGGCAACAAGTAAAGGATATACGTCAATATTTAAGAGCCAATGATATCGCGCCACCTAAGCCCTTAGAGCTCATGATGGAGTCCAAAGCCCACTCAACTTCTCTCTTCCTACAACTATAAATTGGGGTCTCTACACAACTTTAAATCACACCTAAAAATCATCTTCAAGAGCTCAAGAATTGAAGAGAGAAATTCTCCAAGATTTCTCTCTCAATACTCAAGGTGTCCTGATGAGATTCAAGGTGTTCTTCGTAGGAATCAACGCGTTTTTCGGCGGAATCATATCAAGTGGTGTTTGATCCGGAAACAAGGCGGAAGTCCTCCACGTCAACGTTATAAAGCTCGACTCACAACGTTTACTTCGAAAATAAAGTGAACATCCTCCGCATCAACACCATCAACCCCAAAGCTCAAGTCAACGCCATCAACCTCAAAGATCAAGTCAACATCATCAAAGCACAAAGATCAAAGCTCAACGTTTACTTCGGAAGCAAGGCGAAAGTCATCCACGTCAATGTTATAAAGCTTGAAGATCAAGTCCAAGGAGATCTAGGAGGCATACTTCTACAAAAAATCTCAAAGGGCTGCTTGAAAGAGTGTTCGAGAAACAAAGTGAAGAGAAGAATCGGAGGATCAAATAGAGATTGAACCCGCATATATTCGAAATTCTTATATTTGTATGCAACCTTGTGTTTATTGAATAAATACAATATTTTGTGTTTACAGATTTTGGCACGCCCGGTGGGACAATCTCTACCTCTCATCTCTTCTCTTCGCCAACTTCAACAAAGATGTATATAACTCTTGAGGAGCAAATCGCAAAGTTAACAAAGCTTGCTGAAGGACTTGCCAAACGCTTAGAAGAACGAGAAGTTCAACTCGCAAAGCTGGAAAGGGCAAATACGTTGGATACAAGAAGCCAACAAGCAAATGACGATCAAGAAGTCAAGCTTTTCATGGAGTTAAAAGATGGTGATAAATTTCCGACTAAGGAGCTTGAAGTCGATGGATCGATGCATGCCAATCAACTCAAAGCATTCATCAAAAAGACAATCAATGACAAGTTCGAAGGGACCTTCAAATCTTCATGGACTTATTGCAAGCCATATACTTCAAGAATTGAAAGCTTGAAGATGCCGATTGGATATCAACCACCAAAGTTTCAAAAATTTGATGGCAAAGGAAATCCAAAGCAACATATAGCCCACTTCGTGGAGACTTGCAACGACGCTGGAACATATGGAGATCACATGGTGAAACAGTTCGTGCGTTCCTTGAAGGACAATGCCTTTGATGGTATGCTAACTTGCAGCCAAATTCAATTGATAGTTGGAGGCAATTGGAGCAAGAATTCCTCAATCGCTTCTATAGCACTCGAAGGACGGTGAGCATGGTGGAGCTTACAAAGTCAAGTCAATGTAAAGACGAGCCCGTCATCGACTACATCAATCGTTGGAGGGACTTAAGCTTAAATTGCAAAGATTGCTTGTCTGAAACTTCTACAATTGAGATGTGCACTCAAGACATGCATTGGAGTCTTCGATACATCTTAAAAGGAATTCAGCCAAATACCTTCGAAGAATTGGCTACAAGAGCTCATGACATGGAGTTGAGCATAATCGCAAATGGAGTTGAAGATCTTTCGATTGAAGATGATCACAACTTTGAAGAAAATCAAGAAACAAGCCATAGGGGCAAATCTCCTAAAGAAAGTTCAAGTGAAGACGAAGAAGACGCTACAAATCAATCTTCTGATACTTGGTAGAATCCATGAAAACAACGCTCCTTGATAAGAGCTTAAACTATCTACATAGCTCCTAGATGCGAGTAAAAACCATCTAAACTTTTCAATCAAAGAACTTCAAGTGCTCCTTGATAAGAGCTTAAACTATCTAAAATGCTCCTAGATGCGAGTAAAAACCATCTAAACACTTCAAACAAAGAACTTCAAATGCTCCTTGATAAGAGTTTAAAGTGTCTACAAAGCTCCATAACTCACGAACCTAAACTGCATGTTACTCCTGACCCGCATGAGTATAAACTGTATACGACGCCCCTCCTTCAAACTATAATCATACTCTTTGAAGAATTGTCCAAGTGAAGACTCATTGACACGAGTATAAAAGGTCTACAATTCCAATCAAATGGAGACTCCTTAACACGAGTATAAAAAGTCTACAAATCCAAATCAAATGAAGACTCATTGACACGAGTATAAAAGGTCTATAAACTCCTGAGCACGAGTATAAAAAGTTTACAAGTCCGTCAAGTTCCTTGATACGAGCTAAACTATCTAAAATCAAGTCCAAATTCAAGACTCCTTGAAACGAGTATAAACTTTCTATCAAATTCAAGACTCCTTGAAACGAGTATAAACTTTCTATCAAATTCAAGACTCCTTGAAATGAGTATAAACTTTCTAACATATTCAAAACTCCTTGAAACGAGTTTAAACTTTCTATCAAATTGAAGAACTCCTTGAAACGAGTATAAACTTTTTAGCAAATTCAAATTTATCGAGACTCATTCATTTTCACGACAAGTCGTCCATAAACAAGTCTCGAAGGGGCATTTGTAGGAACCGAAAATTTAAGAAATATTTATTAATTATTTATATTTATTTGATGATGGAATCTTATAGATATCCATATTAAAATAAGTTATTTAATTGATAAATATGTCTTTATATGGTGATAAATATCTATTTCTTTGGCAACAAGTAAAGGATATACGTCAATATTTAAGAGCCAATGATATCGCGCCACCTAAGCCCTTAGAGCCCATGATGGAGTCCAAAACCCACTCAACTTCTCTCTTCCTACAACTATAAATAGGGGTCTCTACACAACTTTAAATCACACCTAAAAATTATCTTCAAGAGCTCAAGAATTGAAGAGAGAAATTCTCCAAGATTTCTCTCTCAATACTCAAGGTGTCCCGACGAGATTCAAGGCGTTCTTCGTAGGAATCAATGCGTTTTTCGGCGGAATCATATCAAGTGGTGTTTGATCCGGAAACAAGGCGGAAGTCCTCCACGTCAACGTTATAAAGCTCGACTCACAACATTTACTTCGAAAATAAAGCGAACGTCCTCCGCATCAACACCATCAACCCCAAAGCTCAAGTCAACGCCATCAACCTCAAAGATCAAGTTAACATCATCAAAGCACAAAGATCAAAGCTCAACGTTTACTTCGGAAGCAAGGCGAAAGTCATCCACGTCAATGTTATAAAGCTTGAAGATCAAGTCCAAGGAGATCTAGGAGGCATACTTCTACAAAAAATCTCAAAGGGCTGTTTGAAAGAGTGTTCGAGAAACAAAGTGAAGAGAAGAATCGGAGGATCAAATAGAGATTGAACCCGTATATATTCGAAATTCTTATATTTATATGCAACTTTGTGTTTATTGAATAAATATAATATTTTGTATTTACAACCCCCTTAAATATTCTCTTCTATATTTTTTTTTTAATTTCCGTGTCCATATGAATTATATTTATTTTTTAATTCCCGTGTCTATATGAATTAGGTCGTATTCGGCGGCGCTATCGGAGCGTTAACTAAAACCCCAATTCTGAACAAGAGAAACTAAACCCTCCCTAATTCCCCAAAACTCTAGCAAAACCTCTACCTCTCTGCAATGGCGAGATCTCTAACACAGGTACTATCTCCAATTCTGCATTTCTCAATTACAGTTGATTCCTCTTTTCTCTTCTTGCAATTCTTACTCTTTTTGTTTTTTAATTTCTTTTTCTGGGTCCAGTCATGGCGTCGAATTCTGCCATATCAGACTCCGTCGCGGTGGTGGCATGAACAATCGTTGGAGCCTTCTCATTTTCTGCTGAAATCGCTTACGGTTTGTACCTCTTCAATTCTCTGTGATTTCTGTCATTTCTTTCCTCACTGCATACACTGTTCTGTTTGATTGCTTTTTGAAGCTTATAATACAAACGGTGAACTAACAGTGTTTTATTGTTAATAGCATTGTGATCGAACCGATATAAGAAATGCATATACACAAAATTACAATCGGACTTGATGCTCATATTTCCATATACTAGTTTCTTACTCACAAAACGGTACATTGTTTTTTTTTTTTTTTTTTTTTTTTTTTTTTTTTTTTTTTTCACGACACTGCTATTAACATAAATGTGAATTGAAGCAATATTAGCAATTCGAACTATATAACAATTTACTTAGTCTTCTGGACTTAAAGTAATTCTCTATTTTATAATTTAGATTTACTTAATTAATGTTGAAAGGTCACAATTTGAAATATGAAACACGTTACTAATCTTAGCATGTTAGATTATTGCAGAAATTCATAGTGATATATTTTAATTTTGAATAGAATGAGAGCAGTAGAGATTAAACATGAAACGTCGGATTTTAGAACATTAATGACCGTTTTGTAGCAATGTAATTCTATTATTGTCCATATAGTGCTATTGTTTGTAACAAAGTAATGCTCTATTAATACAATCACAATTGAATAATATGTAATTTGTTTTATTTGATTAATAAAAGCCTATAAAAATTTCAGATCTCAGGTGGCCTCCCCATTAAATCAGGGATTGAGATATGGGGATCATGTGATATCCGGTATTAACCTACTGTTTTTTCAAACGTATGTCAACAAAAAAGCCCTTTAAACTAACTGAAACATTTGAAGTTTATCAAATTATCACAGAACATCCCCCTAGAGTTTAAGTCTATTGATGCCGAGTCAAATTGTTCAGTTGCACTTAGAATTGATTCATCTATTATCATTGCAAAATTGGCTTTGCTTTCTACTTGTGCCCCTGCCTTTGGCTTTGGCATGTTCTCTACATAGTTTTGAGAAGTAGAAAAGTGGCACAGGAACTGTTGATATTCCCTTTGCTCAGTTAACGATGCTAAAATGAATGTTTAAGTATATTATTGAAGGGGCTTTTGACTGCTTGTGTTTTGTGTTTTGGTTCGTATTACAAGCACCATCATGCCAACGCCTTAACCTTTGTACTGTTTACCTAAAGATTGATTGTCTCTTCATGCTCTTTTTGTGTATCCAGTCTTTCGTTGTATTTAGTCTATATTCATTAATGACTTGCATTTTATCATCTTTAGGAGGTCAAGTCACCAGGCATCAGCTGTGTCAGGTTCATCAGTGCACAAGCAAATGCTTCTGCTCAAATGGGACGAGCGGTATGGTATTATTTTAAAGATTTAGTTTTGCTTGTATGAGCTTTCTGTTAGGATGGATAGGAGAGGGAACTTTATGCGTGAGAATTTTTTGTATATGGAGGTTCTTGAAGAATTGACGTGCGGCTATCATGGATCTCTGTAAAAGAAAATTTGAACTCCCAACATATATTTTCTATGAAAGAGGTCCTAGTTGCCCTGCAACTGTCGCATGCAGAATGTGGGCTGCAATGAAGTCCATTCTGACGTGGCTGAGTTCAACATGAAGATTAAACACATGTTGATAATGAAAGTTAGCAGGATAGTTCAACCCTCCCATCAATATGACCGATGAAGTTAGGGTTTTTTGGATGCACTAATATACTAATAGGTACCCAAGAATACCCTGCCAAATAAAATGTTCTAAAGTCAAAGGCTTCTCATTAAATTTACTTTAGTCTCAAGATGCATGTTTGCGGCATATCATAAAATAATGAATAAGGAAAAATAACGATAGCGCTCATTGTCAATATGGAAAACTATCTTTGGAAGGAGGCATGCCACTTGACCTTGGAACTAGGGGCTAGGTTCTATAATCTCAATTTTGTATCCTATTAACTTTTGATAGTAAATCGTTGAGTTCAGGAAATAAAATACTTGTAGAGTACTGTATATTAATAGTATTTAATCGCAAGTATTGAATAAAAAATTTCTAGAGTATGTGCCTATCATGTTCTCAAATTCTGTTTTTAAACTACATGTTGGATGTATAGAAAATTAAGATGCTACATTTGTGGCACACTTCATACTCATTCTCTTTTCAAGTTCCATGAGTGCACTCAGGCCTTTTGAATTATGAACATGACTAATCATTTGTATAAATACGTAGTGTGCTTGAAGTACATGTTGCATTGCATAACAATTAACCTTTTTTTTTTTTTTTTTAAACTTTTATGCATGTAGATGAATACTCAAGTGGCAGTAATGAGTCCTGGATTCGTGGCCGACCCATATTCACCGAGGGAGCCAATCTCGTTCTGGAATAGGTGAGTAATAGCATTAGATGATTGACATATGAAGCCATAATCATCATCATCATGTCGTAACTCATGAAAACTAAATGACACATATTAATCACTATTATGGTGATGCTAATAGTCGTTCCAGTTATTACATATCATGTAAAACTCTTCAGTGTCTCAACTTTTAACTTGAGTTTTCTTGCAACTTGAATTCTGTTCACAGATGCGTGCGTCTTGAGTTTGACCTGCATTTACATAAAATAGTATGTATCATTCGTACTCCAGATTCATGATTTGGTTGCTTGTTACTAGCTTAAGAATGTCATGACATTACTTCTTCTATTGGAATTTGGGACTCAAAGACCTTTAGTCTTGCCATCATTTACTTACTATGTTTTTACCAGATACTTTACCAGATCAGGTTGGACAAGAACAAAAGAAGAAGTTGTTTCAGAGGTACATTAGTGGACATCTTTTTTCTCTTCATGGACTGGAATGTTTCATCATTCAAAGAGAAGTTAGCTATGAGTCTTGAGCTTAAGTGATCTATAGTTGTATTGCTTTGGCTATAAATCATCGTTCTTCATATTTGTTAAATCTGAAACTTTAGTTAGTGTTAGGAAACATTTTTTGTAGACAAAATTTTGACTAATGCTGTTCCTCTTTCTTGAAACAAAAGCTATTATTGGGTATTTGGGTTCTACTGTTTAATCTTCCTCCCAAGCATCGTATCCATTTCACCAGCATAATCACCAACCTGGAAAACAATGCCTGACCACCTTTTTTATCCTATGAGAAACACCTTTTAATTCTATTCAAGTACTGAAACAAGCAGATTTGTGGGGAATCAAATAGGAGGACACCATTTAATATTTATTAAATCAAATATAATCATTCTCATGAACAAATGCTGATGGAATCAATTGTGACTGCCTGACTGGTCTGGGCTTCAAGAAAATAGAAAATGATTTGGGGCTTACATACTAATTCTGGTGGCTGCTGTAACAACTTGATTGTTGGCTAGGGTGTTCAGTGGCCTCCATGAGTTGCTAATGTTGGCGAATTTGTGGATAAGAAATAGTGTTCAGGAACTGGAAAATTGATGATGAACTCGTTTAGAGAGATTGTATTGAGGGAGCAAGTTGAAAAATACACATTACTGAAAGCTTTGATATTACTGGTGACCTTGGAGGATTCCTTTTATTTGTTTATTAGCAAGGATGGAAAATCAAATAATAAAGGCTCCTTACTACATTTTGTTTATTGAGTTTCTGATGCTATGGTTTTTATTTCAGCTTTATTCTGCTTATGCAATTGCAAAAATGAGGAAGAGATACAAGTATTCGAAGAAGAAGTTTTATGAAGAAACTGCTCTGTTATACCAAGAGGTCCAATCTTGCTATTTTGGTTCTAGGTTATGATGACAATTCATGCATAATGTCTTTATTTGTTTCTCATTTGTTGTCCGTATCTTTTCAGATAAATTTTCTAATGGCCAATGGAGACAAAAGATCATTGAGGAAATTTGTTACAGAGCACATGTATTCTGTATGTTTTACTTGCTTTAATTCTATATACTCTGCAGGAACTGTGGTCTAGCTGTGTGCAACTTCTACGCTTCTACTGATAGTAGGCGGTGGAGTGCTAGAGAGTTAAATTTATATTTTATCTCGGTGTAGTTCGTATATGCTTTGTCTAATTAATTATGGAGTCATTAGTTGTTGGGTCGTCTCATGGACCTTAGTTCATGGGCCTTAGTTATTAGGGTTAGACAATTACTTGATTCTCAAGTAATTAAGTATTTAAATATTTTAATAGGGCTTAGGAGTGGCTATCGTGTGATCAATAGGATTTGCGGCTTAAAGCTGTGGCTGCAGGATTTATTTCCTGTGAACCTCTCTTGAGGTGTTTATCGTTTTCCCTATCGTAGTTCTTTTCCTTTCTTCTCATCTTCACTCTATCAAATTGGTCCGACCTACTCGGTTCATGACCAAGACCAAACAAGGGACACTGATGGAGAAGATTGAGAAGTTGCTGGAGGAGGTGAAAGTAACCATGGAAGCTGCCGTGACTAGGGTTTCCGCCGTGGAAGGGTCGTTGAGTATGCTGGATGAATCTGTAGGCCGACATGATGCTCAGTTCGCGGCAATCATGGCTAAGTTGGATGCT
This sequence comes from Schizonepeta tenuifolia, assembly GCA_029490685.1. Lineage (NCBI taxonomy): Eukaryota > Viridiplantae > Streptophyta > Magnoliopsida > Lamiales > Lamiaceae > Schizonepeta > Schizonepeta tenuifolia. The sequence goes on along the minus strand of CM055960.1, from coordinate 65,030,320 downwards.
CTGAAACCTGGCGACCAGCCCCTGTCCTCGACGGGTGAGAAAAATACCACAGAAACGGGGGATTCTGCCTCTAAGAAGACCGGCAACGGCGGAAGTGGGGTGCCGGTGACTCTTGCAGCCAACGCTCCACGGATGGAACTGCCCTTGTTCGATGGCACAGATCCACTCGTGTGGCTCGCGCAAGCGGAGCAGTTTTTTTTGGTTCACCGGACACCGGTGACTGATCGAGTTCAACTCGCACTCATTGCGATGTATGGCAAGACTATGTTCTCGGCGTGGGTGCAGTGGCTACTCCGTCGTTCTGCGACCATCTCATGGGTTCTATTCACTCGCGAATTGCTTGAGCGCTTTGACAAACAAGATCACTAGAGGATTACCTTTCATTGTTTGAAGAGCGCATTGCTCAACTTCCACAATTGCCTGCTGCTCAGTACTTGGGCATGTTTTTAGGTGGGCTGCAGCCATCGGTTCGGGATTCTCTTCCTGACTCGGAGTTATCTGATGTATATGCTGCAATTCGAGCTGCCCGTCGTGTTTCCCGCACCATCCGGCCGCCCTTGACAAATAGCAGGTCCACTTTTGGGGTTCAGCCACGGGGTACCAGCACGTTTGGAAGTGGCACGATGACCGACAGTAGTGCGTCTACTACTCTGCACAACCCTTCCTCTGTCGTCTCTTCCTCTGAATTTTCTGTGCCTCGTCCCCATTGCAATATCCACCATCTGAGTGCGGAACAAGCTGCTGAGTATAGGGCCAAAGGGAAATGTTATCGTTGTGGTGATCATTATGGACCGCTCCACAAATGTGCTGCCAAACACCTTGCAATTATGATTGAGTACGAGACCTGAAGGAAGGGGAGGATCATGCATTTGATGATCCGGGGCACGAGGGGTTGTCTCATAATCCACAGCCTTAAGGGCAAGGCTGCTTCAACGGGTGGAGCTATTGATAGTAGGTGGTGGAGTGCTAGAGAGTTAAATTATATTTTATCTCGGTATAGTTCGTATATGCTTTGTCTAATTAATTATGGAGTCATTAGTTGTTGGGTCGTCTCATGGACCTTAGTTCATGGGCCTTAGTTATTAGGGTTAGACAATTACTTGATTCTCAAGTAATTAAGTATTTAAATATTTTAATAGGGTTTAGGAGTGGCTATCGTGTGATCAATAGGATTTGCGGCTTAAAGCTGTGGCTGCAGGATTTATTTCCTGTGAACTTCTCTTGAGGTGTTTATCGTTTTCCCTATCGTAGTTCTTTTCCTTTCGTCTCATCTTCACTCTATCATCTACAGTGTTTTCAGTTGTATTAAAAATAATCCACTACCTTTACATGCTAATTCAGTCTTTATAACAGGCCCTCAAGAATGAAATAAAACACAGAGAAACAGTTTGGGATCATGTTCACTGGGAAATGCTCATGCCCATGGTTACAATACGAACTCTACGAGCTCGTCTGGTAAGTATCTTTAAAAGTTATTCTGCACTAACCTTTTCTCGTATATTTAGTCTTCTTAAGATTTCATTTATGTGGAGATATTTTGAAGTTCCAGTCCTTTGTTTTAACTTAGTCCTATAACATAAAATTCAGTTAGCAAGGGTTAATTTATGAGATCTTTCATAAGTTTTATAATTATTATATTTGCAGATTCAAACAGATAGGGATGACGAGATGAAATCTTTTGCACAAATTACGGTCGAATTTCTCAGTAAACAGGTAATATGAAAGTTAAGTTTGTTAATTCTGTGTAGCTTGGATTGATTGTTGCTTCTACAAATTTATCTTGCAATAACCAGATTTTGCAGCTGAAAATTATTTTCCTACTCCTAATTGACAACATTTAGTTTGTTCTGTAGACTTATGCTGTAAATAATTCCAAGTTCTTAATATTCATCTTCAACATGGTACATAAGGTTTAAGGTTTGAAGAACCCGGCTAGTAGCAGGAGTAGTTTTATTAAATTCTCTCATCTATTCTTTGTTGGATTTTGAATTATAAAGTTTAGATTCTCTTCCATTAGTTTCTGTTCTTTTTGCTGGTTGTTTTTGTTGAATTTGAAAGTAAAAGTATGTTATATTGGAGTACTAATTAGCAGTCCCTCCAATTAGATTATTTGAAACTGAATTCCTCAAGATATTATGCAAGGGTGAAAAGAGTATACTGTTTTCTTCTACTGAATAACCTATTGCATCTAGGTTGTTGTGTTATATGCCTTACATGTGTTTGTTGTATGTGCTTAAAATCTTTGCAGAAGTTTGAGGCATACGACTCAAAGGGAGCTGTTGTTGCTGGTGATAAAGAAAAGGAGGTAATTTATATGGTTAGCAACATGTTTTACTGCAAGACAAGTAGATGTTTTAAGTAATATCTTATTGAGTAAACTATCCTATCGTTTAGAATTGATTCTGTTAAGTGCCAAATTGAACAAATTGTTCGAATAAGAATGTAAACCTAATATGGAAAGTCATTGCATGTCTCATTAGGTAAAGTTTATTCTCCAAAAAACTCTTAAACATGCACTAATTTAACCAAAGAGATCCACGGAAAGTTGCTTATTCTATGTTCCGTTGTCAAACAAAATATTGGTCTCTGGGATTTTGTGTAAAAATGAGACAAACCATATGATGATCTTTCTGGATTATGACATGCAACACTGGGAACTGACCTTCCAGTGTATATGATTAACCGATAATAGCCAAATATGTTAAAGTCAAAAACTCGGAAAGATTAAGAAATTTGGAATGCTCAAAACTTCCTTCTAGACCTAGCTGCTAGTCATTTATGCTTATAAGGATTTCCAATCTTAAAGCATAAATTTAAAGTAAGAGAAATCTTAGCAACACGAGCTGTAGTTAGATTAGCTCCTTAAGATTCTTTAAACCGCCTTCAGCTGCTCTTCTAGATGTATGTTTCAGCAAAAGGCAAGTGATTGTGAAAGGATGTAATGAATGCTCAATGGAGGTGGAATGATTAGTTCGAGCATTTGAATTTTTAAAAGGGTGGATGCTAGTCCTCATATGATAACTTGTGTAATAAGATCATGCTATTTAAAACTTTACTGTGCAAGACACCACAAGAAGCACAGATCCATCGTGCTGACTTCACAACTCAAATTCCTACAGGCTGTAGTCAATTACTTTTAATGATTTCCTTTTCATGGCACAAACAAATTTGTTGATCTGATGTAGCTCTGTTTGTCACTCAGGTTCTTGTACGTGATATATGGGTTTTTGAGAGATCTCTATTCCATGACGGAGCCTATTGGCGTCTTTGTGGTAGAATCAAGTTGTAATTGTCTGTCCTCCAGCAGCTTACCCGCTCCTCAATTTTGTCAATAAAAGAGCATCTCACTTTCTCGGGGTCTACCATGGAAGCAGTTTGTTCAAGTTCGGATCTCTTTTATGTCTTACAATTTTTTTCTAGAAAGGCAAGCCTGCGTTATCTCTTTATTTAGGAGAGCACATGACTATTGGTCGTGACACCTAGATTGCTGTGTGTTGGTTGTGATCCGAAAACTCTCTGACCGGGATTCTTTCAAATGATGATCCATCTATATATTCTCTTGAATGAGATCGAATGGCCTTTTAGTTGCCCGTTTTAACAAACCATTTGGCACTGCTTATATCGTCTAAATCACTCTAGCAGGACTAGTTCAACTTCTATTTTCGTTGGATCAAATAATGTAGTGTAGACCCAGAATTGTATGATTTGGATTATATCCCAGTGGAATTCTATAAATTAGTTACTTGATTAAAATTTTTATGTTGTCTTGTTTTTGCGCTCTGATAAATTAGTAATGTAATTTTCAAACTTGGTAGCATTTATTTGTGTTATTGGATTTACATAGAGTGAAGACTGATAAAATTTATTTACAGAGCCTATTTCTTATCATCTCCAGCTACAAACTTGTAGGTGACGTAAGCACTAAACGCCGCGATCACAAGCACGGCTGCGCCCATATTCACCATCAGTTGCCTCTCTTCGTTAAGCCCCGCTACCCCTTTCACTGCTTTCGTGAAAGCTCCATGATCGGCTTGGCTCGACTCGACTACTTCTTTCCTTTTTCCTTCTTTACTCTTTCCCTTGGCTGCAACAGCTCCATCATCCCTCTTCAATTTCATCTTTCCCGTCATCTCATGATTCTTATCCTTACCTAGTTCTTTGCTTCTCTCCGACTTCCTCTCTTCCTTTGCCACCGTCGTCTTCTTTTCACCTTCTGTTGTCTTCCTTGTCATCTCATGATTCTCATCCTCACCTAATTTTGTGCTTCTCTCTGGCTTCCTCTCTTCTTTCGCCACTGTCGTCTTCTTTTCAGCTTCAGTTCTCTCTATCTCGGCATGCTTTTGTTTTGATGAACTTGTTTCCTTGCTCCGATCATCATCTGCATTCCCCCGTTTCTCGTTTGGATTAGTTCCTACGCCTTTCTTCTCGGGGGTGAATTCATTAGGTTTGTCGACTGACTTTTTTGGTATTGTGATGGTCAGAGTACCTTCGTGGAACTTGGCTCGGGCTAAGTCCATGTTGGAGTTTTCAGGAACCTCGAAATCCTCGAGGAAGCGGCTCCATTGGTTTCCGGAAAGAAGGCGCTCGCCGCGAACCCTAATAATATTCGGGCTTTCTGTTGAAACCCCAAGTTTCTCCTTCATGAAACCTGCATCCAATAACAACCAACATGCATGCATGTAAATTCTCTGCGTAGATTGAGATATCGTAAAAACTTGTGTAAGACTGTCTCTAAATAGGAGTATAATACAAATGCATATATACCGGGAAGAAAAAGGAGGAGGTCGTGGGAATGAGCGTCTTGTTGCCATTCTGAGATGGGCTTGAAGTCTTTGTACACAGGCAAAACACCGCCACTAGCCGCACCACCTTTCCCCTTCATCGCCATCGTCACTTAGCTTATTTATTTGATGATCAAATAAATGTATATACTTATGTTAGTGTGTTACTTAATTATTGCAAGGCAAAGGCTTATGATCTTAAATTTCATAGGGCATGTGTATATATATAAATAAGAAGTTGGGAAATTTGAGAATGAAGATATGTATATCCTATATAGAGTTTTGCAGCTAAGAGGAAGTAATCCATAGAAATGTAAGAGGTATTTCTTGGCTGCTGAGATGAAGCCTAATAAGTTCTTTGTTTGCCTTATACTCTACTCATCATAATAACTAGCCGTTATATCTATTTTCTTATTTTATATTATAATTTATATATTAATATTATCATATGCTTATTTTTATACTTATTTAGTATATGTATTTGAAGATTTATCTACCTTCCTTGGAGGCTTTTTGCTAACTTTAAGATGAAAATATCCGAATAATACTTTTAAATTTGTACTTCTACTGAAACAAGTAAGTGTGTAAATATATTGTTTTTTTTATTATTAAAAAAATATTAATCTGATTTTATGTCTCATGTAAGATTTTCATTGCCTCATTGGAATAACGTTTTTATAGATGTCACGTTTGTTTGTTTTTCAGTGGGGATGGATTTGGAAGATTGGCATTTTAAGATATGAGAGTTGTTTATATCTTTGATGTTATTACTTTAAATACTAGTTTGTTACCCGTCGAACATCGACGGGATTATCATAGTTTATATTATTTGTAGAAAAAGTTGTTTAACTACTCGATTTGTTCTAAAGCTCGTGTATATAGTAATAAATATCCCTTAATTATTAATCAAACTCATTTATTGAATATTTATATGAACAAACTGTTCATATTGAAAAAAATTTACTTGTTCACATTTAAACTCGTACAAATATCACAAAGTAAACATGTAGTAATTCATTGTAAAAATACCCCGTTTATTTATATTTCCGTTTCTCATATATATGTGTCCCTTTTATATACCCTTTTCATATACTCATTACTCATCTCAAATCAAATTAAAAATTAATTTTACATCTTGTTATCGTCTCAAACTCGCATAGTCATATGCGATAAAGCCTGAATATCACAGAGAAAATGTTATCAAAAAAAAATTTTCAAGTAGAAATATGAAAATTATACTACAAATTATGAATCCCGTCTGAAGTTCGATTAAGAAGTTATTTTACTACTCATTCCCGCCACAACATATATCATAATGCACGCTAATAATCCGAACCCCGTTTATTGTCTACATCTAAAGTGTTTTTGCCAAGAATTTGTAATGTGTATTATTTTTCTTTTAACAGTTGAACTAATTTTTGAAATGTAGCATAAGGAAATTCAGACTTCTTCTTAAAAAACAATTATTGTTTAATTATGCTAATGCGAATTTAATGATTGGACAAATTATATTTCTTAATAAAAATAAAGCTATATTTTTTTAAAAGTAATTCCTACGATAACATCATGTAATTTCTCGTTTTTTTCCCTTCTTTTATTTATTAATGACAAATAACAAATATTATTTTATTTTTTTAATAACCAAATACATTAATCATTCAGAATCAACATCAAAATAAATAATTACAAAACTCACGAAGGAAATAGAAACTACAAAGGTAACAGAAAATACAAAGAATACGCGGAGCGTGCATGTAGTGACTTATCGGAAGAGTGACTTATGTCCAATGCTAAAAGTTTCGGGTTCGAGTCCACAATAATGCATCTTTTAAAATTAATTATTAATTTATCAAAAAAAAAAATATGCGAAATTTCTTTGAAAAGAATACAAACTCTTGAGATGTGAGATATTTGTATTAGTTATGTTGTACTTGGAATTATAATAACATTAATTATTTTCTTATGTAATAGGTGAATTAATTGTACAAATGGCAATGAGCTGAGTATCCAACAATTAAGCATTTCCCAAACTTGAATTGTTCAAATTTATTTATCCATATCTGTCTCAAAACCCGATTAAAATTTGATTTCACACCCAAACATGCCAAATATACCTGTTAGATAATACCTATTAAAAATTAAATATAAAATCAACTTTAAATAGTAAAAATAACAAAAAGGTTATATTAAATTACGTAAATATAAAATTGTATTAGAATAAATCTCAAAATAAATACTGACTAACGAAAATTTTAACATGATTGTTTACGATTGATATCTCATAAAATATGCAAATAAAATTGTAATATAATTATAAATCAGACTAATTCGTGTCAACAACAGATATGGATCAGAGCATGAAGTTGAATAGTTCAATTTATGAAAAGTAAGAAAACTCTAAATATATTAATATTAATAATTATATTTAATTTATATACACATATAATATTCACTTTTTATATAAAAAAAACTTTGGGTAGCAGGTGTTTGTCTGTAGTTTTATAAACCCAATCCAAACTCGTCATGGGTATCAGTGTTACTCCCCATCCTAAACTCGGGTGACAAAATCAAAAACAAAAAACCATCCCAAACTCATTTGATGGTTTGCAAATCTGTCCTATCAAGATTTGGTAGGTAAAGAGTACCCATAAAAACCAGATTCATTATCAACCGCTAATTAATTGAAACAATATAATCTATTAGCCAATATAGTATATGTATTTTAATCTAGTAACTAAAGGTACGTAACATATATTTGTTCTCACAATTGATGAAATAATTTAGTTATTTATTAAATTAACGTTATTACAAATTATATTTTCTAAAATAGTACTCCCTCCGTACGTCAAGTCTTACTCTACTTACCCTTTTTTTGTACGTGAAGTAATGCCCTATTTCACTTTATGTACATTTTTACTCTTAAAGAATCTCTCATATTTACATCCAATTGCCATTTGGACTCACACAACCATAACCACTCATTCTCTTTAATTTGTACCTACACAACTACAACCACAACCACAACCACACATTCTCCTTAATTTGCAATTAACAATATAAACCTATATCATTAATAATACCCCTACTATCTAATTTTTACCCCATTCAAAATAACTTTACCAATTTTCTTAATCTCCGTGTCAAGCCGTCAGTGGAACGTAACTTGACGTGCGGAGAAAGTATATCATTTTCGGTAAGAATGTTGATTAAAAAAGAATTAATAAGAAAATTACGGATATGTAGTCGCTTCCGAATATTTTCCAACCAACAACAAATGAAAAAGTTCACGTAAATAGATAAAATGGATGCATTTTCGAGAAAGTTTGATAAATTTGCTTACTTTTCATATTATAAAAAAAATTGCAATAATGTTCAAGATATGAGTTATTGCAAATTAGCACACCTCATTGCTTATCACAATTGTGTCCCGCTCATCTACTTCCGGCGATTAAATGTCTATGTGGCCCAACGGAGAGCCACGTAGGCTGCACACGTGTAAGTGTGATTTGATTTTGTTTTTGAGTTGTACACGATAAGTGTGATTATTCCATAAATGGAAATGATGTCACTTAAGATGTTGCCACTTATTTTCTTTGTTTGTATTATATTATTACGGGTAAAAGGGTACTAACTCATTTCCCATTTGCAATACTTCTATCACTGACTCAGTCACTCTCACTCACTCTTTATTTCTTAAAACTCATGACACTTCCTCTAAATCACACTTATTGTGAATGAAATGAGTAATATTTTTTTAATATCTTGCTTCGTTGCTTTTATTTCCTTTCTTCATGTGTATACATAATAATGATAAATATTTAATTTTTATATTTTATATTCGATCATATATACATGTCAAATGAATTTATCGTTCTTTTACTTATATAAAATTGTAAATGCTGAGTTTTGTGTGTTAATGAATATTTATTATGTGCGGCGATGATGATGCTATTAGGATTATTTTTAATTTTTAAGTTTTTTGAGGAAGTTTGATTTTATTTGTTTCTTTTTTATATATAACTATATCTTGTAACAAAGAAAAGAATTATTATATATTAGCCAATAAAACTATTTAGAAATGAAAGTGATTTATTTTTCTTATTTTGGTTGTTTGTTGATTGTTGATTGTTCTTGCTATACAACTTCAGAATTTTGTTGTTGAGCGTAGACGAAACACAACACTCTGTTTTGATCACAGTAAGGCTACAAATTAATGTATGTTGGTAACTCGACATTACCTTTTCTTTCTACGCTGGTAAAGTCAGAAAAACAACTTTGAATGAAGATAATGATCATTCGTTAGAAAACAAATAATCAAATATGAAAGTATATACAAAATAAAATGTTGTAGCAAATTATCAGAAAATGCATAAGAAAACACAAGCATCTAAACACAATACACATTGCATGTCCTAATCCTATCATATCCAATCCAAGCCACATAAATCCAATTCTCCAAACGCTTATCACATAAAGGCATCTGAGTCACCTTTGCTGCACCAAAGTACCTCTTCAATCTTTCAAGGAACAAACCTCACGCTTTTCTAACCTGACAGTCTAGCTTGTTGCAGTGAACAAATCTGCAAGCTTATCAATCTACAGGATAGCTCGCCAGAGTCCTGTGTCGCCCCATCGTCGTGACAGAATGATGTCGGGACGACGGAGCCCAGCCAAGATAATCGCAGTAAAGTCAATATACATAACACTGGATCGTCCATAATGTAGCAGAATTCAAATGATGCTATTTATGAATAACGAAGATCATATGCAGTGGGATCTAAATTAGTGACACAAAAAATCCAACACGCAAACCATATGGGAATCTACCACATCCCCAATAAAGTAGAAGTATCAAACTCTATCAGAAATGAGAAATGAAATAATGAGATTAACTAACGACGAATGAGAAATTCATAAATTAATCGTTATAGATGGGAGGCGAATCGGAGAGAAAAATAGCAATTGAGCCCACACCGCTGAATATGTAGAAACAAATAAAGCCCAAAATATTGATAGAAATGACCTGTTTGGTACATGTGACATACCACATCTAAAACCAATATATCATCATCGAGCTTTCCCTTCCGAGGGTGGTTCAATGGGATAAATATAATACTAGTAAAAATTAAACGTAAGTATCAATGGATATCAATCGGGATCCGAGGAGAATGGAATTATATAGTAATTATAGGAGAAGGAATATAATTAATTTGCTAAATTAAAGAATTGCCTTACACTTGTTTTTTTGGCAATTAATGCCTTACGACCTTTTATTATTTATGCATGAAAAAAGGAAATGGAAAGTCATTATACAAAATTATAATTAAATTTTAATTGCATCATTATTGCTATTGTAACGTTAGATTGGAAATCAATAATTGTAGGAGTTACACAGTAAATTTTCAGAGCCACTATATTAGAAGTGGATGTCATATATATTGAAATGCATTTTAGATATAAAAAAAAAATGCCACATAGGATATGAGATGATTGTAGTGCTTCGGATCCACATTGCTATTAGAAATTGATTGATCACTTAATCGATGAAAATGAAAAAATTGATAACCCCCTCCGTAACATTATTTTCAATTTGAATTGGTATTTACTCCAACTCAAGACAAATGTACGATACTTAAAATTATAAATGGGGTCAAATTATACTTGTTCAGGTTGTTAAAATATTTAACTATATGCATGCCGCCCACTTTTATCAGTGAATTTTCATGATTAAATTCATCCTACGTACATATGACGACGTAAAAAATTCCTAAATTCATATTTCCAATTTTGTGGAATCTCCTGCTTTTTCACTTTTTACTTTATGCACAATATTGATCTAATTTCACCCAAACAAAAGAATGAACCAATCTCCATAAGAACTTGCGCATGTTTATGGCTACGTATAATTTTTGTCCAAACAAAATATTCAAATTATATTTGTCTGCATATATTAAAATATTCGCAACCTCTATAGATGTTAAATATTATTTGATGGTCGCAATATAATCACTTATTGTCGCAATATTTTAGCGCATTTTAATCTAATGTCTCAACATATGCAAAATTTTGAATGTGCATCCAATTGTTCAGAAAAATTATAATTGTGCCTTGCTTATTATTTTGGGGCGACCGCGTCTACGTGGCTGGACACGCCACACATGGAAAATATTGTAATGTGAGTATTTAATTAATTAGGGTCAAATGGCCAATAAATTTTCAAATTTTTTGAGTTGTCGCGTTTTGTGCTCCAGAAAAAAAATTCTGCCTTACAATTTTCGAACTTTTAGTTTCGTCATGATTTTGCAACCTAACTCGATTTCCGATGATTTTTGAGCTGATATGGCAGCTGGGAAGCAGACGTAGACATAATTGGAACGACGTCATTTTAGAGCTATACTGCAAAGCATTCATCTTATAAAATTAATTGAGGGCTACAATCGTTTAGCCGAAAGGGAAAGAGACAACAACACATCGATCGATAGAAAAGAACCGACAAAGTTCATGGCTAGTTCGTCGTCGAATCTTCGATTGAACCTATGAATCAGTCGAGGGTTTGTACGTGAGCATAAAAATCCTCCACTATTGAAAATCTTCCACACTCTTCAAAATCCTGAGTACTATTGTTGTAGTCGTCGAACGATAAGTTACATAAATATGTGTAAGCCTGCTTTTCGGTTGCCATGATAGTTCGAAACTAGCCGGAAATTGAGTTGGGTAGCCAAAAACGAAAAAAATTAAAAGTTTGGAAATTGTGAGACATATTTTTATTTTTTTTTCTGAGGTGCAATCGTGCAAAATGCGACAACTCAAAGAGTTTGAAAATTTATAGGCCATTGTATATTACAAACCTGAAATTTATCGTTTTTAAAATCGAAAAAAAAAAGTCTGAAAATCATCCACCGTAAGTCTATCATACATAACATACCTTTCAAAGAAAAAAAAAGGTCTATAATCAACACTGTCAATTTAAGTATGCGGAGAAAAAAAACTGTCATTTCTTTCCAAAAAAAAAAAAAAACTGTGTGAATTGAAGCGAGGCATCCAAGTTTTAACCACGTTCCAAGAATCTCAACTATCACGAATCCACCCACATTTTTCCCACTACGCTCGACTTACTTACTACTTTCTCTCTCTACAAACAGCACCGGTTTTACAGTTGCTGTAACTACCCATTAAACCAAGCAGCAATCTTGAGCAGACTGTTAGCGCAGAGCAGCTCAATTATGAAGTGGGTTGGTAGGGTTTGGATCGTATGGGTGTTGGCTATGGTGATCCTGTGGGGACGCAGAGGGGCAATGGCGAAGGAAGAGGATTACGTCAAGTATAAGGACCCAAAGCAGCCAGTTGCGGCGAGAGTAGAAGATCTTCTTGGCAGGATGACTTTAGAGGAAAAGATTGGACAGATGGTTCAGATTGATAGGATTGCCGCCACTCCTGATATCATGAAGGATTTCATGATTGGTAATGACTGTGTGTGTGTTTCTTGGATTTCATTCATGTTGATATATTCGTTTGTTGATTTGTGTTTCTTGGTTTACTGGGGTGCCTATTGTTAACTCTCTGTTTGGTTTATAAATTTTAAGCTCATTGTGATGAGTGTGTGTGTGTGTGTGTGAAAATGTGTGTTCGAGTTTCTTGGCTTTATGTGGATGCTGTCTTTGTAAATTGATGTTTATTGGTTAGCATGCTTTGGTTGTTCGTTGAGCTTATTAGTGTGATTTTCTGATTAAGAAATGGTGTAGTGGGACCACCATTGCTAAATAAAGAATATGAGTCCATAATTTTGGTGTAAAAGTGGATTTTATGCATTATTAAAGTGGCCTTTATTGTTATACCAAGTTTATAGTTTTCTATTTTTGACAACGCTGTGGTTTCTAGTATTCAAAGACTAGGACATGGTCATTAGAGATTCAGTAATGTTTAATCTTCTTGAATTCTCTGAAGTTGAAAATGTGATTTAGCAAAATAGGTATTGAGATTTTGCTTTTCGTAATGAGAGCATGGATTAAGGATGTTATGAATGTATCCATATGCTACTGATCATGCGATTTCCGATTAGATTCTGGAAAGAAAAAGGGTATGGAGCGTTGCATCCTTGCTGACAATTTTTCAGATATGATGCCATTTAGAGGTGCTTTTTCGGATAACAATTGCTCTTATTCCTAAGTTCCTAATAAGTTGAGTTTACTAGTGAGTAGTGATTTTGGGGGTCTTCTTCAGTATTGTTACCTGAATGTGGATTTTCCAAGAATCGTATCCTTTCCCTCTCCAGTGCTAGGTACTCAGTTACCACTTTGCACAAAATTCCAGAAACTTGAACAAAATCTACATAAAGCTCTTTGTGATAGCGTTGTTAGAAAATTTGAGATAATACAATTTAGGGGTAAAATATCATGCTTACTGTATATTGTATACATAGCTAACTTTAGCTGCCAATAGGTATAGTATATAATTTGGGCAGCAGATGCTTGCAATGGTGTATTGGTGTAAATGTGATGAATGCTTAGGTTTAGGGAAGATGTAATGCCTTGTTTACAGCTGATAAATATAGCCTAGTGTAGTCTTCAAGCATTTATCTGGAGAAGATGGATCGTGATTTTTTTACACTGCACGTAAGTCGAAAATGTCTTTTTCCATGATGCAGGGAGCCTGTTAAGTGGTGGTGGAAGTGCACCGCTTCCACAAGCTACTGCTGCTGATTGGGTTAACATGGTGAATGACTTTCAGAAGGGGTCTTTATCAACACGCCTCGGAATTCCTATGATCTATGGAATTGATGCTGTTCATGGACACAATAACGTCTATAACGCCACCATATTTCCTCATAATGTTGGCCTTGGAGCCACTAGGTGAGTTTTTTATATTTAAGATATTGTCTATTGTCTTAGGTGTTTTTCCATGTAATCGAGCACCGGACACGTGCTCTCTTTATAAATTCCTCGAGGGAACTTTTTAACTACCAATATTCTCATTTGATTGATGGTTGCATGACTGCATATTCCATATTTCCGAAAGAATATAATTCCCAAAGCACCACATTCTAATCCTTTACCGAACTCAACCAAGATGAGAGAACTTCACCTCTTCTGAATTGTTTACGAGATATTAATGATCTGACACAGGGATCCTGAACTTTTGCGAAGGATTGGTGATGCAACTGCCCTTGAGGTCAGAGCTACTGGTATTCCTTATACCTTTGCTCCTTGCATTGCAGTAAGTTATAATACTTACCTCCTTGTTGCAATTTAAAATAAGACTTTCTCTGCTCCACGATTTATGATTTATCTCTTTGTACTTAGATCTTGAATAAAGTCTGACAGTGTATTGATATTATTTTCTGCAGGTCTGCCGAGACCCCAGGTGGGGAAGATGCTACGAGAGTTACAGTGAGGATCCTAAGGTAGTCCAAGACATGACGGACATCATACTTGGGTTACAAGGTGAAATTCCAAATGGTTCGCGGAAGGGTGTCCCATATGTTGCCGGAAAGTATGTATACTACGTATCAAATTGCATGTCTTATTTAGAGAACAAACTTTAATCCTGTATGCTTGTAGCTCATGAACATTTCTTACTAAATAAGATGGTCAGTAAAAACATAAGTAATTCAATCACTCTCGTCATTTTGATTAGTATTAAAAAAATTTGTTGGATGGTAAGTTCCTTTATGGAGCTTAGTATAATAGAATTACTAATGTTGTAAAGATAGGGGTCATTATGTCCTTCCAGTCACAAAAATGAGAAACTCCGTTGAGCTACACACAATTATAAAAAGTTCTGAAAATTTCACTTGAGAGTTTTTCTTCCTTGATATTGTACCCTTACTAAATATCCCACTGTCGTTATCTTTTAATTTTTTTTGGATATCAAACATGAGCCTTGTTTTATTTACTGACCCCTACTTTACCTCTTTCACCTCAGGAACAAGGTAGCAGCTTGTGCAAAACACTTTGTCGGCGATGGTGGGACAACAAAAGGAATTAATGAAGACAACACATTGATTGACATGCACGGTTTGCTTGGCATTCACATGCCTGCTTACTATGACTCTATCATTAAGGGCGTCTCGACAATCATGGTGTCTTATTCCAGCTGGAATGGCAAAAAGATGCATGCAAACCGGGAGCTGATCACTGGATTTCTAAAGGGTAAACTCAAGTTCAAGGTATTTTCGAGACACGTTATATACTTGGCATGCTTTTTATGTTGTATTCTTAATCAATAATTCTGACTTGTTCTTATGTTTCATATGATATATTTTGGAATAATTAGAAAAATATATAATCTCTGATGTTGCATCAAGTTTAGCAAATTTTATCGTGCGACAATCAATGAAAGTATTTTGCTTGGGTATGATATGGTAATTTTATGCAATTTGAACAATGTCTTCCGTTCTGGCCGACTTCTGATTTTCTTATGCTGAATTAACTCGAGAGTCGAGAGTGGCTTGTTAAAAATATCTTTTAAATTCAAACTGGTATGGATGCAGGGATTCGTTATCTCAGATTGGCAGGGCATTGATCGGATCACCTCTCCAGCACATTCCAACTATACATATTCTGTGCAAGCAGGTGTTCAAGCTGGAATTGACATGGTACAGTTTATCTTTCTTTTGCAGGGAAATTGTTCTCTTTTCGGCTATAGTTGGCATGGGTTTAACTACTTTCGTTAAGTTCAACCTCATCCAATGTGAAGTCGTTTCTGGTTTGTGACAGATCATGGTGCCATTGAATCACACTGAGTTCATTAATGACCTCACTTATTTGGTCAAGAACAATTTTATCACAATGGATCGTATTGATGATGCTGTTGGGAGAATTTTGCTTATCAAGTTCAACTTGGGTCTCTTTGAAAGTCCTCTTGCCGATCTCAGTCTGGTCAATGAGGTTGGGAGCCAGGTAGATCTACTATATTCCCTTAATGGAACTTAATAATTTTGATGGTTGTCAAAAACCGTTTTATATTCTGAAATATTATTAACAGGCACACAGAGAGTTGGCTAGGGAAGCTGTGAGGAAATCGCTCGTTCTGCTGAAAAATGGAAAAAATGCAAATGAATCTCTGCTACCTTTGCCGAAGAAAGCATCGAAAATTCTAGTTGCCGGCAGTCATGCAGACAACTTGGGTTACCAGTGTGGTGGATGGACAATTGGTTGGCAGGGATTTAGCGGAAATAACGGGACACGAGGTAGATTTGAGTTGTTGCACTTTTTAATTTTTATCATCAATTCATCTTACTCTATTGCAAATTTCTCATAATAACGAGTATATAAAAATTTATTGAGCAGACCATAGTCGTTGAAATAAAGATCGTTGCAGTAAAATTGCATCTGTTTTGAGTCATTTCTGTTGCCGTCTTAATACTTTCCCCCGTTTAATCAAATTGTGATTAGTTATTTAAGAGCAAGCTGTATTGTGGCAGGAACCACTATTCTCGGTGCTATTAATTCGACTGTTGATAAGCACACACAAGTTACATACCTTGAAAACCCCGACAGTGAATATATGATATCCAACCACTTCGATTATGCTATCGTGGCTGTTGGGGAGCATCCTTACACAGAGACTGCAGGGGACAGTGAAACTCTCACGATGGTCGACCCCGGACCTGATGTGATTAAAAATGTTTGTGGAGCTGTCAAGTGTGTTGTCATCGTCATATCTGGCCGACCAATTGTGATGGAACCGTATCTTTCATCAATCGACGCTCTTGTGGCAGCCTGGTTACCTGGAAGTGAAGGTCAGGGTGTGGCTGATGTGCTATTTGGGGACTATGGTTTCACGGGAAAACTTCCGAGGACTTGGTTTAAAACTGTTGACCAACTCCCAATGAACGTCGAGGATTCTCATTATGATCCGCTTTTCCCTTTTGGATATGGACTTACAACCAAGTCAATGGCAGCAAGGTAACAAACACTACTACACTCGACTCGTGTCCATATAATTTCATTATTTTTCATGAAAATTACCTATTTTGATTGTATCGTGCGAGGTATTTGTTTTTGCTTCCCTTTCTTTCGATATATATATATATATATTTTTTTTTTTTTTTTTTTTTAATATTAGCATCTTGAGAACATGCTACCCTAAAAAACAGCTGTTGTGTCTTAAACTATTTTAGCCTAGAAGTCTACAGAAGCTACAACTCTTTGCATTTGCTTTTATTTTGATCCGATTCCTGACATAAATTGTGCTGATAATCTCACTTTTTGCGGCCGTTTCTCAGAAGTAGTTGTTTCTTCCTTGCAGGTCAATATCAGCTGGTGTCGACAGGAGGCCCTATGGAGCCATCGTCATGATCTTCCTGTTTGTCGGTTTGTATTTTCAAGGTAAATCTCTAGCTTGAGACGTGTGACTCGTTGCAGGATAGAATAGTCGAACTAGATAGATAGAAGAAGGCACCACATTTTGTTAAACTCCAACTAAAGATTTAATTGATAATCCAACATTGATATATATAGGAGAAGGGATGACATTTATGCATATATGAATTTTGAGTTCGTCGTTCGTGGTAATTTCTGTAGATGAGTATATGTGGTATAAGTATAAAGCAAGTATATGTTCATGAACAGTTGTAAGAGAAGAATACTTAGGTTATAACCACAAACTTTATGTTTTTTTTTTTGTTGATTTTCTTAGTTTCTGCCTTTGTTTTCTGAAAAAAATAAAGTAAAGAGGAGGAAGTTGGCATGTAGCTGGTTTTGCTCTTTTGCACAACATTTTCAGAAAAACATGATGCCTAGTGAACGACGTCGTATCGAGTTACAGACAATATAGCAGGTTTCTTTGTATCTTCATTGTTCTCTTCATTCAGGATTCAACACAGTTTGTCCTCAATGTCTCCCACTTTTTTTACCAAAAAAAAGAAAAAAAAAAGAGAAAAGAAAAGCAGAGAGAGAGAGAGAGAGAGAGAGAGAGAGAGAGAGAACTTCTTCAAATTTGGTTCCTCATTCCTTCATTTATAAGTTTCAGTTACCAAATTTTATGACATTGTTGTTAATACGCGCAATTGAAGATTCTTGGTTTTATTACTATTATAATAATTATATTAATTGTTAGGCATGAATGCCCAAGTAGTTTGTTCTCTTCTTTTCTCATTATTAACATAAAAAGTCGTGTAATTATAAGCAATTCACTGACAACTCTGAGTTAGCAAGAAAAAGTGACCCTATGATCTTTCACATAATCACTTCATCGTCTCATGAGGATTAACTTGTGTGGATATTTCATCGACGTACGAAAAATAAAAAGTGTGTGACGTTACATTTATGTATATAAATCACTTCATTGTTTCAACTTTATTTGTTTGCGGTCCAAAGGTATCAAATTCAAATATCGCCGATATTACATTGATCGAATCTACACGTAGTTCTCTAACGTGAAATTACACATAATAAGATTGCCCAAATGCACCTTTGTGTGTAACAACTGCGAGTCGGCAACCTTTCCCATCATTGAAATTCTTAATCAAGTAATATATTTCGTGCATCTTTTAAAAATCGAACATAAAATTTTGATCATTGAGACAGTCTCCATTTCTTAATTTTTTGATTGTGTTTAAATTAAAATATTGACTTGTATAACAGATTTTGATACGTGAGTGGACAGTCTACACAAACAATATACACTATATTTTGTTTGGATGGATGAATGGCAACAAAAGTATTAAAGATCGCGGGTTATTATTAGTAGATATTGAATTAAAATCATAATAATAAATTAAGTTGATGCAACCTACTCTAGATAAACTAAATACTAGTACTAATTATGCAACTGTATTTAATTTTGGGTTACAAACTCACCTAATAAACTAAATACTAGTACTAATTATGCAATTGTATTTAATTTTGGGTTACAAACTCACCTAACCAGCCATGAGATACTAACAGGTCATAATAATTTATCAATCTAAATGGAAGGTTATGTGCTTAAACTTTTGTTCGAGGAAATAAAAAAGCATTCTATATGATTAGCCATCGTAAACTTATGTATATATCAAAGTTTGATACGATAAGACACCAGCTATCAAATTGATCAAATTAGATTGAGCAAGTGCAATCAAATCAAGCTGAAAATCGAGTAAATACTTCAAATAATAGATCCTAGCTCGAAATGATAGATTTAATATAAAAATGATTGGAATGTACTATTTTTTATTTATTTATTTATTTTTTCAAAAACAATCCCCAAAACGTGCAAGTTCGTAAAATTAAGAATGGGGGCAAATTAGTAATAAACATGTAAGAACGGCGAGCAGCAGCTTCGATTTCCCCCAAATCAAATCGCTGCAAAAACAATACTTTGGGATTAGTTTAATAAACGATGTTTTCTGCAAATATTGATAATATATGAAGATTATATAATTCCAACCTCGCCAAAAACCGAAGGCTATAATTTCTCTAAAACCCTACATTTCTATCATCGGAAAATCTTCTCTCTCTCCCCCGGTCATCATGTAAGTTTACCCTCTGCGCAATGTTATGTTAATTCAGCTGAATCTTTACCTCAACTTCTTGTTTTCCTCTCTTTTTTATACATTTTTTAATGTTTCGGTGAGTTCGTTCCGAACAATAGAGTTATTGTTTAATGGTTCCTTGAGGGCGTGCGAAATTGTGATGAATTTTAGTATTGATTTGTGATTATGGGTTTTGGTTGATTGGGTGAGTTGAGAAAGAAGGTGGAGGCAACTTGCGAGAATATCTTCGTAACTGTCTTTTTCTTTGGAATTGAGAGAATATCTTCATAAGGTCTGCTGAAAGTATAATTTCTAATTATGGTGAAGTTGAATTTGAAAACCTCGAGTGCACAAACACCTAGTTATTGTGAAATTTAAGTCTAAATTGCATAAGATATTTGTAATGATCCTACGGGAATTTAAGTGGTTGTCTTTTCTATTTATTCTCTCTCTTTAGCTTTCCTCAGACTATTGTTTTAGTGGCGGTACAAAAATCGATGGGCTATATCTCCCTTGAATCTAGTGATTTGGAACTAGGGTTTTGATGCTAGTTGTTCACTAGTTTCTAGGTCTTTTTGTTTTTGGCTTTCTGTAGAAGTGATCAATCTGTTGTCAGGCTTGAAGCATGTTTTTGGTGAAATAATAAGGTTCAGTTAATCGAGTATCTCAAGAGTCAATTCACTCAATAATATAGCTTTTGTTTTATATCCAGAAAAAAGTGTAATTCAACAAAATCCAGCTAAAGACAGATTTATAGCCACAAGTTATACATTTAAAGAATAGTTAGGGATTCTGAAAAATGACATTGTTATTTTTACTTGAGATGATTTTTTGAATAAATAAAATAAGTGAAGAAAATAAAGAAGAAATTTTACTCAGACTCCCCTAGTTCAGTCAAATCGCCATATATTGCTAGTATTTGTAGTCATCTATGATCTTAACCTGGATTTACATGTGTTAGACAGATCAGAAAGCATTACATTTGTAGCATTTCAATTATGATTCTATGTGTAGTTGTTCATGTTTCGTAATGTATACCTTTCATTGCAGATCATGGTTGAACTTGATCCCAACTACGAGGTTGAACAAGCTCATGGAGAAGAATATGAACCTGAACAGGAAGTTGTGCATGAACATGAAAATGTAGAGGAACATGCACCTGAAAATGAAGTGGAGCATGCGAATGAAATAGAAGTGGAGCATGCGGATGGAAATGAAGTGGAGCATGCTCATGAAAATGAAGTGGAACATGCACACGAAATTGAAAAAGAAACTGAGCCAGCAGATGTGATACCAGAGAACTCACACCCTGATGTAAAACAGAACCATACAGATGAACCAATTGATGGAGGTGGTGAAAAATGGCCCGGTTGGCCTGGAGAGAGTATTTTCAGGATGTTAGTTCCTGCACAAAAGGTTGGTAGTATAATTGGACGTAAAGGAGAGTATATAAAGAAAACATGTGAAGAAACAAAAGCTCGGATAAAGATTCTTGACGGTCCTCCAGGAACAAGAGAAAGAGCTGTAAGCAAATTTCTTATGTGATTTATCATATTAGTTGATGGATGAGATCTAACTTATGCTTAACTTAGAGAGTTTATAGGAGCCTACTCACATGCCTCTTGTTCACTTTTGATCAGTGGTTGCTTCTTGGATACTATTCCAATTTCCATACTTGTTTTATTACTTTTGGTTATTGATTTGAATTATGTAGTATCTTTTAGTCATGTTTTATCTGTTAATGAAACTTGATGTGCATGCCTTTGAAAATTGTTTGTGATCATCATGCAAAATACACAGTGTTACTATGCATGTAGGATGCCAAGTATTCACTCAATACAATGTTCCTTATTTTGATTCTCAACTCTTATGTTTTGGTGCATTTCTTTTGAAGTTGAGTGACTTGTTTGTTTCCTGATTTTTAATAATTTAAAATGAGCAGGAAGTGAAATATTGAAATGTTGATGTGTTATTAATTTTTTTTTTTTTGGCGAACTATGTTTAAACATTAGATAATACTGGATAGCTGTTCTTTTAGGCTGAAAAAATATTGCCTGATTGAATGTTTTATGAGAGTGTTGTCGAATATAATCATGGTTGAAAGATTAAAGGTAACTTTCCAAGAAAGAATTCTCCAGGAATAAAAGTAAGGGTGTTTTGTCAAGAGATGTTTGTACTCCTCCCGCGACCGCTTCTGGGTGTATCCAATATCCATAAAGTTAGGGTATTGTTAGGGGCCTATAAACACTTGAATTATGAAATCATAATTTGTTAAAATCTTAAGGGTTTCTAAATGAGAAGAAATCATAACCTCTGTGTTTGGGTGTAGAATAAATAATTGGAGTCACCATTAAATATTAATTAGTACTTCGAAATTGTCAATTGAATTAACAAAGATGAGCTCAAGAAACAACAGAATTCATTTTTGTAACTTCAAGATAGAAGATAGTCTGCCCAATCAAAAAAATTTACAGTTATCTCAATACTTTTACGAAATTTATGATATAAAGGAAGTTGGTTTGAAATTCAAACCTGATTGGAGGAGTACATAGGAACATTGGAGAAATTTTAATGGAAAGAACCCAATGCTAGGAAGTGGGAACATCATTACAACAATAAGTTATAAGATTTTCTCTCCCTCTTTTTGACTGCATTTTGGACCTGGTGATTTAGTTCCTTGATAAGCTGATCTGTCTTGGCATAAGTGCTAGGGATTGCTTAGAAATATGCCCTAATGATGATCCATTTATGAAGTTTGGGCCTACAACATCATTAACCTACTGAATGTCTTGGTTTACACGAACCAGCTAAGCAACATGTGAAGATATCATACTGCTTCCTATTCAGAGTACATGTACTAGTGTCATATTTTATTCCTGCTGAACAGGGGCATGAATTACTAACTGAAGAAAATAGTTAAAGAGACTGGGTGACAGAATGTCCTGAATTCCAAAACTTAAGAATATCCGAGTACTTTCACCCCTACTGCTGATTCACTATGGATTGGCTTGTTGAAGATCTTTGCTGCCTAAGCCAACTACTTGATGGAGAATTAACCTCTGGTGTTGGGAATAATTTCGAAGGTATCTTCTGATTCAAGAAAATTAATCAATGATGGCTGGCTCACCTCCTGGATAGGTAAGCAGCCTGAAATTCTTGGAGGAAACACGATAAGCTAGCATTTTGATCTCATTACCTCTTGTAAGTCTATTACATTCAAGAATAGAAGGTTTAAGAAATCAATCCAGAATATGTCCACCTATAATATCAAGGGACAAAGGTTGAAGAAGATTCAGATAGATGAAAAATGGAGAGGAAGAATATGATCCATGAAAATCAATCAAGTTGTATGTCAATAGGAAAATCTTATAATTGTATAACACCATAACCTCAAACTTGATGACAGATTCTTAAATCTAATTCTAATTATGTTACCTAACTTGTGATTGTTTTTTTTATCTCCAACCTATTAAAACCAATGACACGGGGATAAATTATTTTTGTTAACGTCGGAGAGAAAAGGTCTTCTTCTTTTGAATTTGTTGGGCATTACGAAATTTATCCAAATTAGGTATCATTACACTGCTTACAAAAACAACAAAAGTATTCAGGAATATGAAGTTTATTGTTTAACATTTTATCACTTCAGGCAAGGTGCTGATATGCATTTTCTGGTTTAGGTAATGGTATCTGCCAAGGAAGAGCCTGATGCCGTCCTTCCTCCAGCCATAGATGGTCTGCTCAGGGTTCTTAGACGTGTTGTGGATGGACTGGAGAATGATTCCTCTGAACCACCATCAGGTTCAGGAGGAAAGGTCTCAACAAGACTGCTCGTACCGGCCCCTCAAGCAGGAAGCTTGATTGGGAAACAAGGCGCAACTGTCAAATCTATTCAAGAAGAGTCTAATTGCATTGTTAGAGTTCTGGGATCAGGTTCTGTGTCGTTGTGACTCTATATAACCTATCTGTTTGAATATCTGTACAGTTTTCTTTATCTGTCTGTAAGTGCCAAGTCAGTGTCATCACAAGAAGATTCCTTATCATGTTTCCCAATTTCTACTTGTCTAGTCTGGTTTTTCTGGATGCAAACTTTATTATTATCGTCTGTGTGTTTGGAATATTTTGCATCTTCATGAATACTGGATGTTATAGTATGTTTTAATGTGTATAAACTATAAATTGTCTCATGTATTCAATTGTTGGCTTTCATTCCAGAAGACCTACCTGTTTTTGCCCTTCAAGATGATAGAGTAGTAGAGGTGGTAGGCGAGCCTGCTGCAACACAAAAGGCTATTGAACTAATTGCTTCCCAATTGAGAAAATTTTTAGTTGATCGGAGCATAATATCAATAATCGAAATGCAAGTAAGATTTCATTTTATTTAAGTACGTTGACCTGGCTCTTCTTCATTTGATATTTTGATTATCTCTTTTCATGGAGCGTATCTATTATATATGGTCAGATGCAAATGCCCAATTCACAGATGGATCATATGCCTCCTTCCCAGCACTGGGGTCCACCTCCCCAATCTTATCCGCAACATACACATAGTGGCACTGGATATGGAAATAGCCCTCATTTTATGCCTCCTCAGCAGTTCGACAATTACTATCCCCCTGCTGACATGCAACGCCAAACAGAAAAACCAACTCATCAAGGTATATCTGCCTATGGTAGAGAAGCTCCAGCGCAAATGCATTCATCATCCAGTCAGGCAGCTACATCTGTAATCACTCAGGTTGAACTTTTCTTCCTAAATTTTAGTTAAATCTATTTTGTGAAACAGATAGAATGGTCACTTATCATTGGTTCATCATATCATAATTAATTCTTTTTTTCTCACTGACAATCTAGGCAGACTCTATTTTTCTATTCAATTAAAGTAGCAGCTCAGTTTGTTATTGTAAGGTAAAATTAGTAGAACTTTGGAGATCTGCATGAGCTCTTTATTGCGTTGATACCTATTGTAGTTTTCACGGTTTGTCATATACTACTAACCTAGGTGTTAATATTATTCGTTTGGCTCGTGACAATTATACCTCGTCCTCTATTTTCAGTTTACCTGTGCTGCCTAGCTTAATAATATTTCTTGTTCCTTATTTGTTTTTAAATATAAGTGTTCAGAAATAATGGACTTATCCCCTCCACTTTCAATTGATCTTGGGGTTCTAGTACTAAGGAAAATATTTGCATGGATTGGTCATGATCCTCATGAGAAAGTATATTGAATGCTTATTTATTTGGTAAATGGGATGTGTTTAATTTTCAGGTCACACAACAAATGCAAATTCCTCTCACTTATGCTGATGCTGTAATTGGTACACAAGGTGCCAGTATTAGTTACATTCGGCGGGTTAGTGGTGCTACAGTTGCCATTCAAGAAACAAGGGGCCTTCCAACGGAGATGACAGTTGAGATTAGTGGAACTGCTTCTCAAGTCCAAACTGCTCAGCAACTGATTCAGGTAACTGTGTAGAAGAACGCTCACTTAGTGATAGATTACCTAAACCTTCAATTTTTGCCCAACAATCTGTTTATATCCATGCAAGCATTCTGCAACTCCTGGCCGCATTTTATAGGTATGGATTTGAGGCTAATGATAACTAAGTTTAGGTTGTAGAGAATAATCATTATAATCCTAATCAGATGCATAGTTTATTGAAATTGGGAATGATGCAGAGCTTACGAGGAAAAATGTGTTTCATAATGTTTTCTTTTGATTGATCTGGTGGTTCTTACTGAACATTGATCGTTTTTTGTGTAGAGCCACAAAGCTCGATAATACTTTGTCCCAAGAATTTAAATAATTCCTCAACTTGAACGAACCTAGAACAAAACTTGGAGCCATGAGATGTGTATTGTTGTTTCTCGTTGTCATCCCTATGGCCAGTCTGTGTCATGATACCAGTTCACATCATTCTGCTGCTAATATAATTTTATTATATTTTTTTGAATGTAGATTCTGTAGATTGTATCATGCTCAGTTTGGCATGCCTGAGTGCTTCAAGAAAATAAATTCTAACACCACAAGCTGTGTCTTTAAAATTTTATTTTGGCTTGTAATGATCATTTCAATTTCCTTATGCATTGGTTGTTGTAAAATGGAGCTAATTTTCTTCCGTTTATTTTTTGTGTCGGGGCAGAATTTCATGGCTGAAGCTGCTGCTGGCGCGGCTCAAACACAACATGCTCCTTCAGCAGAGCATGCGTACAACAACTCTTACGGAGGTCATGGATCGTCACTGTACTCATCAAATGCTTCAAACCCTAGTCACGGTGGCCAACCAGGCGGCTACGGCCCAGTTTACGGCAACAGCTATGGTTATTGAGTTGCACAATCTTTTCATGTTGTAAGAGAATTGAGACAAACTAGAAAGATGGCTTCTAGTAATAGGCAGGTAGACAGACAGAAAGACCTAACTGTTGATTTCACATTATGAAGCCATCTCATTTCCACTCTTTTAACTGTTTTGTGTTACATTTTTCGCTTTTGTTTCAGCCATGGATCCTAAATAATTTGCAAATCTTGTCTAATTTTAAGTCTTCACATCCAATTATTAGTTTATAAGTAGTTTGTGGATAAAAATAATGAGAAAAAAGTCCAAATATATAGGGTGAGTGCAACCTTAAATGTGAGAGTGCATCGTGACATGATTAATGTATAAATGCACTTCCTTTTAGATTTTCAAATTAAGTCACAAATTATGATCCATACTGTAATTAATTATCACTCTTTTAAAGTTTCGAATTAGATACCCAAATCTTTCCATTATTTTCAATCAAAATTCACCCAAATTTTTCAGTGATCCGAATTGTTTGAGGTCTTCATTTGAAAAATTGAAGGTTGGATTTTAAAATTTTGGATCGCCGGCTATCCTTTGATAGTTGGCCGCATTCGGAGTCTCACAAGCATCTATCTCTGGGCAGCCCCGGCGCCGGCCCCGTTTAATCGGCTCAACCACCTACGGACTAGACCGGATTACAACAGAGAACACTATTGCCCGCTTGGCTGCACAGCTTAAGTTCAAATAAAGCAACAGCAGCATGGTAGTAGTCACAATAACAGAAAAATAAAAAATTTACTGATGTAAATCATTTCAGAGCTATCAAGAAAGAGGCTGCATTCTTCTATAAAATGGTACTATAAATCAAACCACTTAATAGGATAAATAATAAAACTGGTCATCTAATTATTAGGACAGCAATCTTGCACCCCAACTTATAAAAAATCCTTTTTAACTATAAATAACCCTAAAAAATTTACTGCACAGGTAAAGATCATAGCTTAGCTTAGCTAACTTTATTGCATCGATACAGAATCGGCCCGTCTCATATTGGCGCTGCACACGTCGTTCTAAAGTGGCCCGTCTGGTTGCACCGGCTACAATGCACGACCCTCTTCACCCGGCCACGATCTTCTGCTCTTACACGCTTCTTCCTCGGCCGTCCAGGAGGCCGGAGTGATTTGGGCGGATTAATCACCATTTCTACTAAAGCTTTACAGCCGCCGTTGGGATCTCCTTCAGATAACTCCATCCACAGTGTTTTATCCGGAATCGGGTGTATCGTTTGTGAGTACGTCTTCCTATAGGTAGCGACGGTGAAGCAGCTCTCGGTGAATCGATGGACGTTCTGTCTGCATGAGAGGAGTGCAGCAACAGCATGTGCACAAGGAAGGCCGGACAGCTGCCATCCCCGACAGAGACAATAGCGGTTCCTAATGTCAACTATATTCGTCCCCTCGTGAGATATGACCTCAAATTCAGCCTCATTAGCACGAAGAACCTGATAAGTGCGTGCACGTTCAAGAGCCTCTGCAACTCGCCTCTCAGCACTCGGGACGAGGATGGATGTCCACTGCATGCTAGTCTCCCGACGTTCGTTAAACCACGTCATTAGCTGCCTTCGGATGCATTCCATCATCTGAATTATTGGAAGACCAGAGGCTTCCAAGATCCAAGTATTTAGAGATTCCACAATATTAGCTGTCAAATGTCCAAACCTTGCTCCCTCAAAATAAGCCGTAGCCCATAAACGGGCCGGAATCCGGCGAATCCAGTATGCTGCATCTTGAGAGATCTCTTCAATCTCAAGAATTTTGGCTTCAAATTCAATCACTGTCAGAACATGGGAAGCATCCCACAAAAGGTTAACAAGCAGTGTATTGTTGAATTCTTTCCGGAAGCTTTCACTCAAATGGCGCATGCAAAACCCATGGAAAGCAGTCGGGAAATTGGCTTCGACTCCATCAACAATACCCTTTTGCCTATCTGACAATATCGTAAGCCTTGGCATGTTCTCGGTATTGACCTCAAGAAGGTTATGGAGCTCGGAGAGAAACCACATCCAGTTCTCATCGTTCTCCTCATCAACGACACCAAAAGCCAAAGGGAAAAGGCCACCATCCCCATCAAAACCAGTAGCCAGAAGCAATGTACCCAGGTATTTACTCTTTAGAAATGTCCTGTCGAGCCCAAGAAGCGGACGACAAGCATTTAGGAAACCATATATGGATGCCTGAAACGAGATGAAGAGGCGCTGAAAGCAGTTGTCAGTAGGGTTTCCATAAACAGATGCAATACTTCCCGGATTAGTCCGTTTAACTTGATCACAGTATTGTGGGAGGAGACGATATCCTTCTTCGAAGGATCCGCGCATAGCAGCCATAATCCTTTCCTTTCCGCGCCAGGCTTGCTTGTAAGATAGAGTGATACCATGAACTCGGTGGATTTCTTCCAAGATCTCTTTCGGCTTGCAATTAGGGTTCTCCTTTAGACGTTGCTCCACCGAATTGGCAACCCACTGAACCGAGGCCTGCTGATGCCCGAGATGAGAAATTCCTCCACATGTATGGCTATCGTTGATGGTCCTGATTGTGAAAGTTGGTACACCGGGAAGCTTCGCAGCATGAATGCGCCACGGGCATTCCTCATTGGCGCATCTGGCAGTAAAACGAGTTTTATCCGATTTTATGGTCTGCATTTCAAAATGCAGGGCAATAGCCGTGTCCCTCAAAGCCCTTCTACAAGCTTTGACATCAGCGAATTCTTGCCCCACATGAAGCTCGTAGCTAGGGCTTATAGCAAGGGTCCTCTGCTGCAGAATATGCGAAGGAGTAACGACTAGCGACTGGTGAAGACCCATATTATGCATCGAGTCCATACCCATGTCCTCGTGCTGGATAACCGTTAATTCCATATTCTCGTCGAGTTCTTGAGTCTCAGAGACAGCCAACTCATTATGATCAGCCATATCTAACTCACTGCTGCCTGCATGTAAATGCACGTCTTGGATCTCGTGATCAGGCTTCTCCGCCTCCATCGTCAAACCATTCTCTTGCTCGTCATATTCACGATCATCTCCCTGACCATCGTGACCCTGCCCCAACCTGGTGTCTTGTTCGTGAGCATGACCCATCTCCAAGCCATGGTTCTGAGCAATCACAATGTTGTGATTGCGGTTTAGCACCACCGGCTGGTTATGACCGAGAGCTGCAACATTGTTTTGTCCGAGGAGAACTTCGTGGTTAACCATTTTCTCCTTATGCCTGCAGGAATTACTTCTATCCATGGCATTAGACCACTGAAGTTTAGGTTTAATATATTATTAATAAATACACACGAACACAGGGAGAGAAAATGCTACAGTACATATCAAGCAATTCAAGTAAATAGATTGAATTCAGCGCACACATTTCATAAAATTCATTTGAGCCAGCACAATCGAATAAATCCAATAAGCTCAATATTATAGAATTACAATAAGATTTCTTAAATTTCCAAAATCACAAGGATTTTGACCTCTCATCACAAGCAGAGACGATTTTCTCTAGTAAGTAGCAGAATCATTCTCAATCAAACAAATTCGTACAATCAATAAACCACAACCGAAACACACAGACACACACACAGAGTGAGAGAAGCGCAACAACAGAGGAAACCATACAAAAGCAGAGCTCCATCCACAAATAAAAAACAGAAAAAACGAAACGAAGATTAAAAACAAAAAAAAGGAAAATTGAACAGTGACTGACCTCCGTATACGAAACGAAATTGAGGAAGAAAAAGGAAAAAGGCGAAATCTTTATCACATCAAATCGGAGTCTTCAACAGAGGAGAGCGAAAACCCAGCTGCGGCAACACTCTCAGTGAAGAATCATGAAAATCGATCCAGCCCCAATTGGTGATGAGAGAATAGGAGGGGCATGAGAATTGAAAGGGGAGAGAATAGAGGAGAAAGGAAGAGAATTTGAAAGTGGCGGGGAAAAAGAAAAAGGGAGAAGGAGAGGAGAGAGAGAGGAAGGAGAGAAATGGGAAATCGGAGAAAAGAGAGAAAGAAGAAGCGAGGGCAGAAGAGGGCGTTGGGAAGAATGAGAGCTGTGAAAGATGGGTATTTAGGTCAAAACTTCTCGCCCTTTTCCCCTTCCTATTTTGTACTTTACCCTATTACCCCTTTTCTATTTTCTACCAATCCTTTTTTATTATTTATTTATTTATATTTATTGTGTGAGTGTTGTGGTTGTGGGGATAAAAGAGCTATACAAAATTTAGTTCTAATTATTCAATTTGTGACATTTTTAAGCATATTGGTTCGATAATCAAAATTGACATGTTGACCAGTCTTTTCAAAATAAATGAAGAAATTCGATCTAGTTTTTAGAAAACCAATTTATTGACTTTTTGGAATTACTCATGATTTGAGATGAATGTGACCATCACGTGTCAATTTTAATTGCCGCGATAACTTTCCGACGCCATAAATGATCATAATTATCATATACTCCCTCCGTCCCGTTCAAGTTGGCCAGTTTCTTTTAGGCACGAGGATTAAGAAGTGTAGTGAATAAAATGATATAAATTATTTTTAATTGATAAAGTGGTGCTGAAGTGACATAAAGTGGTGCTGAAGTGATATAAAGTGAATAAAGTGATTTCTTATTTTTTGCCAAAAAAGGAAAGTGGCCAACTTCAACGGGACACCCAAATAAGAAAGGTGGTCAACTTGAACGGGACAGAGGGAGTACTACTATTGAATAGACGGAGCCTGAAATTTGTATTATGTTCAGGTTGGGTTAATGTGTCACATTATATAATTATCGGGTTAAATTTAGGTATTTTTGCCATTATATTATTGACTAACAAATCAGATACGAGACTATAAATGGGACGAGTATTATATTAATTTTTGTGTTTCCGCATTGAGAAAAAACAGATACAAATAATTGAGAATGATATTACTAGGCCCAAAAAAAATGTATATTAAAACGCGTGAATCTATAAATAAGTACACAATTACAATTTTAAGTTTTTATTCTTTAAATTAATTTGACACAGTATCTTTAACGTGAGTTTATCTTCAAGAATGCGTTTAGCGGCCTATTTATACAGTAGAATTTAATTTTAAGTTTACTAAAAAAAAAAGAATTTAATTTTAAGTTCTATCTGGGAATGGGCTTCATCATTTAAATGGGCCAACTATAGTGTAAGACTATAAGACAACATTGGGCTA
Organism: Schizonepeta tenuifolia; assembly: GCA_029490685.1. Classification (NCBI taxonomy): domain Eukaryota; kingdom Viridiplantae; phylum Streptophyta; class Magnoliopsida; order Lamiales; family Lamiaceae; genus Schizonepeta; species Schizonepeta tenuifolia. Next base: position 64,999,576 of record CM055960.1, on the reverse strand, counting down.
TTTTCAGGTGTATACCTCTCATGATACTTTACAGGGACAATTATAACTAAATAATCCAATTATTATTCTTTCAACATAAATGCTTCAAAGTATGAAAAAGTTACAATTAAATACCAATTTTTTTATCTTTTAATGAGATGTCTCGAACTAACCATAACTATAATCAGAGTTATTTTCGGATTAAATAATGACATATCTCGATTTGGAATAGCAACTAACATATACTACAAATCCAATTTTTGCACTTGGATTCATGCAAAAAAAAAAAAAAACTGATGACGTAATTTTTTTTCTAAGACCACGTAAACTAATTTTTTTAAAGTGGAAAAGTAGGAGACACATAAGAGATAAGACGATGTTCTATGCTTTAAATAACTCACCAACCAATTGCGCGCATCAGGAAAAAAGAAAAAAAGATGGGAATGATTCTAATTGAAAAAAAAAAGAAATAGGATGCACAGCACCAATCATATAACATATCTCCTTTTGTTTTTACAAACTATTACACAAAAGAAGGAGGTTTATTTAATATGCACACAATGTAACGGTTACAGATTCATACAATATAAAAAAAGAGTATCTATATATATATGTGTACTAAGATAAAAATTCAGAGGGTATAATTTTTTTAAAGGGGGAGAGGCGACGGTTTCAGTGGCCCAGCAAAAACTGAATACAAGTAAAATAGACTTGTAGATAATGTCATCTTAATTTTCACATTATATTAGTATTCTCTTATACATATGGGTTTGATTATACAAATGATATAATGCGCCACCTTAAACATATCACATCACTACCCACACTATAAAGAAGTTGAGTCTTTGTCTTCCAATCATGTTATATATTGGAGTAATTTAACAGGGGTCTTTGGACCCAAGACCCCACAAATTTGTAAAAATAATGGGGGTGTATATGTAATATTAATTAAATTACAAAAGAAAAAATTTATGATGGAATGAATTTGTGATTTTAATTCAAATCATTTTATTTATGAGAAGCTTAAAGATTCGATACTCTTTTACAAGGATCTACACATATTGTTGTTGTTTTTATAATTTGTTCGATTTTTTGAGTAATTGGTTTGGATTTCTAAGCATTGTGGAATTTATTTTATTCATACCAAAACATTACGTGACAAAGTTATTGATGATTCTACATTCAAATGATGTAACTTGAAATTATCGAAGCTAACATGTTATTTTTAAGGTTGAAATTTAATAATTTTAAATTGTACTTATTCATTTATATTCTTTAATTTTCTTTGGGATAAGGTGTTGATAGGCTCCCGAAGTTTTGTGCGTTTTGCTCATAGGTCCCTAATATTTGATTTTGGACATCCCGCCCCTCAACGTTTTAAAGACGGTATAGATTGATGCAGATGCTAATGGAAAAGTTAGCTCCGTTCGAAAAATAGTTATTTTTATTATTTATTACTCCTTCCGTTTCTATTTTAATGTCCTGTTTGCTATTAAAAAATTGTCTCTAATTTAAAGTCCTACTCTGCTTTTTGGACATTATTATCCTCCCTTCTTTTTCTTATTTACTATTCCTTACTACTAAAGGACCCAACCCAAATGTCATTAGCCTATCTTTTCTCCCACTTACTTTTACCTTTTTCTCTCACTCACTTCACATTTTTTTTTCCTAATGCAATAATTAACAAAAGTAACCCAATATCATTAGCACTACTATTTTCTCCTACTCACTTTACCTTTTTCAGCTTTTTTAATCGCCGTGCTAATACCCAATTAGGGCATTAAAATGGGGAGGGGGAGTATTTTTTATGGAGTCCCATTTTCTTTTACAAATTATAAAATTATGATAAGTTGGATCTACACCGAAAACAATTCTTGGCTCCATCACCGAGTAAAACACTGTTTTAGGATGTGAATTTTTATTCTGTTTTACGAAAGTTTAAAGTTTTGAGTAAGATGCGAATATATATTTTAAATGAGACCATGTTCATAAATAGTAGGAAATGTAAATCTCAACATTCTTTGTATTTTCTAGTCAAAAGAGTTCAATTTCCAACATATTCTCTCTCCCTCCATAGATCATCAAGTAAATCACTTCCAGCAAAAACAAAACCAAAAACAAAAACAAAGGTGGCTTCGTTGTTCATGAATCCCTTCAAAAATTACAGGTAAAAAGATGAAATCCATGGAATCTATGATCTGATTTGCTGAAAATATTTCATTTTTTGAAAAGGGTGGGGGGTGGTTGAAGTGGGGTGGCTAGCTTTCGGTTCTATAATGCCAACTCCAACCGACCATTTGAGTCATAGCGTCGGCTTACTTGTCTTGCTTTCATTATCAATTAATTCGCTAATTAAAGTTGGGCACATCTTTTTTGTGTTAGAATTTTTCAAACGCTACACTGTTTCATCACCTCCACTTCTTATTTGTATATTAAGTATTGGGATACAAGTTTCTCGGGGCTTTCTCTTTTGTCATTTTCTTTTAACTGTTGTCTGAATCTTGGTTAAAAATCGCTTCCATTCTGGCAATCAGGTATGGTTCCTCTGCTTTTATATATGTTTATATATAGATACGTTACTGATTTGAATGTAGAATTGTGAGTGATGCATTTGGTTTCAGTTATAAAGGTTGACTTTCTTTTGTTTTCCCTCTTTCCATTAGTTTCTTGTTTTTCTGCAGTTATGAAGTGTTTGTTGTCTTATTATATACAAAATGGGAATGATTTTTTCTAAGGTGGTTGGAGAATAGTACTACTATTTGACTTCAATTATGTATGTAAATTTGTCACTGTATGGTTAAAAATGTTTCTTCACAGTTGATTTGATCATATTTTCCATGCTTTCGCTGCTGGAGAAATCTGGTAATCTGAACTATTTCCAACTTGGGATTTTCTGTTTGTTTGTTTGTTGTTACAGTACTCTGTTAAACTTTGGATCATCAATTTGGTAATATTGAGTTGCTGTTTCATTGGAGTTTCGAGGAAATGGATTTAAGGCAAAGTTCGGGCCATGCGTTTGGAAATAAAGTTTCTCTGAGTATAACTTCAGCTTTAGTTTCAGCAGTTCTTGAATGGATGTTGATGTTCATGATTTTTGTTGATGCTGGTTTTGCCTACTTAGTTACAACATTTGCCCGCCGTTACCAACTGCAAACACCGTGTTTGTTGTGCTCGAGATTGGACCGTGTTTTAGGAAATGAGGGAGGTGGTTTTTACTGGGAAATGATTTGCCATGAGCACAAGTCCAAGATCTCCTCTTTAGTTCTTTCTCAACTTCATAACAATCTTGTCGATGTTCAAAATGATTCACTTGATGACAATCATATTGGTTTATCGTCCACAAGAAGTTGTACGTGTTGCAATGAGCAAGCTGATCATGATGCATCGTCATCCATCAATCGTACGTTCAGTGGGGATGTGGTGCGCGAGTTCACAGAGAAATCATCTAAATTAGACCAAATACGGAGCAAGGATGCCGATCCACTGCCTCATGTCGAGTATTCACAGATTAAGGATTGTTCGGATACTGAATCAGAATGTCCGTTTTCAGACACTGAAAGTGCTGCTGCACTCATTCATGAAACGGAAGCTCCACGCCAAGAATCAGTGACTGAGTTTGTTTCTCGAGAACTTGCTTGTAGTCTTACTCTGGAGAAATTGATACATCCAGCTCCTTCCATTGAATCAACAGAGAAGCATACTTGCTCCCGTCGTGATGTAGAATCCGATGTGCCTCTGGGACATGGATTGGAGGAACTTGATTGGCTGAATGCTGGCCACAGTGAAGATGTTGTTCAACCTTCTGAGCAGATAGATCGTTCTTATGTTCATCTCTCGCCAAATCCGAATGGAGCTCACTCCGATGATTCAAAGCTGACGAGTAAGTTTAAAATCTCTCGATGCATATATGATCATGAATTGGGCTCTTCATACATTGTTTATCTTGTAATGCATTCATGCTTATCATCTCATTCATTTTCTTTTGGACTAATGGAAGTGAAAATTTAACTTCCCTTTTATCATTGCTTTGAATCTTGGATCTGTTATTTTCTGCAGATGATGCTACAAGCACCGTTGAGTTCGAGAAGGACGTTCTTGTTGAACGTAATGAAACTTCTAACATAGGAATCGACTCCACAGGCACAGATGTGTTGTGGAAAGAAGTTAAGACAGAATGTCGAGAAACTTCTAGGGTCGGAAGCAACTTGAGTCCACCAAATGAAATTCAAATGGATTCAAAATCTAATAAAACAGAGACTAGTTCACAAATGACTGCATCTTTGGATCTCGGTGATGCTTATAGATTAGCCGTCGGAGCAAGAGGTCGACAGTTGTCTGGAAGATTAGAACAACAACGGTCTATAACGGATAGAGTTAGTGAGGATCTGAAGCTCTTGCTCTCACAAATATCTGCTGCTCGAGGCCTCGATTTGCCCTCTAATGATATGAGTCCTAGGGTATCTGCAAACATCGAAGATTTTAGAGCTGTAGATGCTCAGATTTTTCAAAGAAGGATCTCACTTGAAAGAAATGAGTCTAGTTTATCTGTTGATGGGAGCATTGTAGGTGAAATCGAAGGTGAAAACGATGTGGAGCGATTGGTACGACAGGTTGAGCATGATAAGAAAATATTGGCTACTTTGTATAGAGAATTGGAGGAGGAGAGAAATGCTTCTGCAATTGCGGCTAATCAAGCGATGGCGATGATCACGAGATTGCAAGAAGAGAAAGCGGCATTTCATATGGAGGCGCTGCAGTGCGTGAGAATGATGGAAGAACAAGCTGAGTACGATGGCGAAGCACTGCAAAAAGCGAACATGCTTCTTGCAGAGAAGGAGAAACAGATTCAAGATTTTGAGTTCGAGCTAGATTTTTACAGAAATCGATCTGGGGATGCGCCTTCGTCAAATATTTTTGTCGAGCAGGGGGCTGAATCTGAATCAGATATTAACAAACATGAAATTGTAAAGAAAATTGATGGAGCGGCAAAGATGTCAGACAGGGAGATCGATACCTTACAGATCTCGTTGCATCAGTTTGAAGATGAAAAACGATATATTTTAGAATGTCTGAAAACAGTGGAGGAGAAACTCTTCATATTCACCAAACATGAAGTCTACTCTGACATGATCGTTGGAGGTTTTTCAACTGAGGAATTGCTCAAGGAAAATGCTTCCGACCAGCTTGAATTCGTTGGCATTTCTCAACAGAACGGTGCAACAGAAGCGAATCATCTAAAAAGAGATGGACGCGTGCCAAAAGATGTATCTGGTTATGAGAATTCTGAATATGAAAATGGAGAATACGGTAAATTAAGGCCTGGCAAGTATGTTGATAAAGATTTCGAGTTAGCAGCACTTAGGCATGAGCTTTCTGTTATAAACAACAGATTACAAGCAGTTGAGGCAGAACAAAATGTTATCGAGTGTTCAATCAATGCACTTGAAAAGGGAAGCGAAGGGTATGAATTTATTCGGGAAATAGCTGCTCGTCTGCATGAGCTGCATTCAGCTCATGTTGTAAGAAGAAAATAAGACTCAACATGAATAGTTTCATGTCTCCATGCATCTAAGGTATATCACTCTAGAGACCTACTTTTCTTCGCTCGTCTAGTATACCTGTATATCGAGTGTTTGTTATGGGATCAAAATATTTCATTTATGTTGCCAATAATTAGTCATGAGAATGGAGGGAAAATGGAGGGAATATCTTGTGGCTCTTAGCTTATGATTTTGCATCACTTGTGGATTTTCATGTTTTATTCATGTCGAGATGTATAGCTCGTTCTGTCAAATACGAAACCTCCGTTTCTGGGTTGAGGAAACCGGTTATGTCTGAATTTTTAAATATAGAACCATTAAATTTATGGCTTCGAATATAGTTCTAGCTAGATGTAACTGAGTAGCTGATGAGATTGCTAGTGTTCGGACTTTTTAGTTGTGTGCTTCATAATTTAGACTACCTAAGCGTTTGTTGTATAGCAAACCGCGAATCTAGCTACACTAAATTTATAGTATTTTAGAGAAGAAGATTAGAGAATTGCTAACTTATTATCTGCGTCATTGAAGGAGAGTTTTTTCTAAGATGATGCAGAGACATTTCTTGCTATTAGGTATCCTAGATCTTAGATTTGTATTAGTATCTTTTATATCGAAAGGGTGAGTTTATGCGTTGTGTCGTCTAAGGGTTTACATTAACATGTTTTCTCAGATGCATAATGACCGAAGACTAAATTGTTGGACGAAGGCAAGAAGTATGTTGCAATGAAGCTGTATATGGAGTTGATGTATTTTTTCTGTATAGTGTCATCACTTATTTTTCCTTTTTTTCATCCTACATATATATAGGATATGTATTTATTTTGCAAATATTTTGTGAGGAATTTTTGAATTTGAAAACAGTTTTGGGTTCTACTTTCTACATAGATTTATTTGTGATTTCTAAATAGTTAGTGAAATATTCAGTGTACCTTTATTGAATGGATAGGTGTTTAAAGTCGTGGTGATGTTAAATTGTTCTTCGAACTTGATACACTTTTAGAGATTGTTTGATTGAAGCATTTCCTATTTATTTCATACTTCATATGTAATCCTAAATTATGATTAATAACCTATAATTAAAAATTAATAAATCTTGATTGGGATTGATAAACCTTTATGAGGTCAATATATTCTAACTATCTTCTAATTATCCTCTAACGGTGTCTTTACTTTGATGGAAAATGGTGAAAAAAGAATATTTTCACCATTTTTCCATCTTTTCCACACATTTCTTACGTTGATTAATTTTTCTCGGGGAGGATAGATAACCTTTTCGGGTAGCCCTTTTTCTATCCATTTCTCACTAATTGTGGAAAATATTAACATGAGGGATGAGTGTGGTAATATTTTCCAATGAATAAAAGACATAAAATGGGGAAGGGGTGGGACCATGCGATAATTTTCTTATTCATTATTTTTCAATGAAAATATTTTCATCAAAGTAAACGCACCCTAATTCTCTTAATTATCTCTAATCCTCCTTAGCTAGCCACGGCCAAATGCACGGTGAGATTGGTTTTATACAATTTTGTCTTTCTCACCACCAACAAGTCGCTCTCATAAGTCATAAGTCATAACTTTGAAGCATTTATTTTTACGCGCAACTTTGATAAATCGGCTCAAATGCGAAATTTTATATTCACCTTTGTTCGCTCTCCCAACTTTGAACACGATAATGATAATTCCGTACAAGTATTATAAGTCGGCCTTACGGTTCAATATATGTGAGATGGAAGATCCAAGCTATGCATGGAAATATAAAAGTTTGAGCACAAAAATAAGGCTAAAACTTTGGCACAATGGTTGTACTTAATATACCTATTTTGTTGTCTTTATTTTATTTAGTCTTTTTGTGTTTTGTTTTTAGTTCTTTTTGTCTCTTGTGACTTTTTGTATTTTTTATTTTTTTATTTTCAGATTTATTTTTATTTTTATTTATAGATTTTTTTTATTTCAGATTTTTTTTTTGTTTGCCTTCGTTTCTTTTTTGTTTGTCGATTCTTCTTTGATCAAGATTCGAACAAGGGGAGCCGAATAAATTCAAATTATTGCCCGACGATTATCCTTATATTAGTAATTGGAACGAAAGTGGATCCCTAAAATCGGAGCCAAAGGCTCCACCGAAAAAAAAAATCTAAAAATTTTAAAAAAAATGGAAAATAAATTAAAAAAAACTGGCGCGTGGGGACGTGCACGTGTAGTACACGCGCCAACATTGAAGAGGTGCAAAAGTGCGTGTATTAGGTACAACCGATATACCAGAGTGTCCCTCCAAGAATAATGTAGGGTATCACTTTTTTTAGCACAAAAATAATACTGACTTTTGTAGGGTATCATTTTTATGCACGAAAATATGAGCCATTTAAGTAGGATCTTTATTATCATGCACAAGAAAAAACTTGAACAAGTGTAATTAAGGAAGTATTGAAAACAAAATATCTACAACTTTGAATTGAACTATAAGTTGTTTTATACAGTTTGAGATATTGAAATTGCATAGAGGGCCCCAGCTTTATATAATAGCAACTACCAAAATATGAATGAAATAAAAGTATTTTTGTAAATTGAGATACAACACAAGTAAGAATTGCAATAAAATATAAAAATAGACTACAAAAACAAGGGCTCCATCTCCTTATTGTCTGTGTCACTGCTTAATTTCGACTTTCACATTCCCGTTCCCATTTCCATTTGCATTTGCACTTGCATTTGAATTTGCATTTGCATTTGCATTTGCATTTTGTGACGCACTCATTAAGCTGTCGAATTTCTCCGACTTCTCCAATACTATTTCGATCTGTACAAAAATATAAATTATTATTTCGAATGAGTTCTTATATATCCCACACTGATCAAAATAGTGAACTTTTTCTGGGTTTGAAAATAAATAAGATTTTTTTTCGACTTTTTTTTTGGTAAATAAAAAGGGTTTATGGATCTTCCATAAACTTCTATATTTGTGCTCAATTTGGTAAATTAAATTAATAAGATTAATGTTAAATTTAGTGAAGAAAATCTTAATTGATATTTAATAAATTCTAATTAATTTTAATATTATTTAACTAAATTTCAGAAAGAAAAAAAAAAGTATTGTAAAGGATCCTATAGTGGACCGGACACAAATTTTTGACATATTAATTAAGTTCTTACCCATCCCAAATATTTAAGCTTGTATTATCTTATTTTTCAGTTCTAAAATCATAAGCATTTCTTCGGGGAGTATTAAATATTCCTTTCCTTAATATGTTCTACTAATGATTTTTTTTTTAAAAAAAAAATTCATTTTATTTCGAGAGATAAGGGTATGATAAGAAATTGTTGTATCCATTATACCTTTTCAAGTCCATTGAATTTTTTTTCTTCCCAACGTGACTATTTATATGGGACAAAGAGAGTAATAATTTAAATAATGTAATTCAGAAATATTAATCCGATCTTTATGTGTAACAAAATTTAGTGCATCGACCCATAATGTAGTAATATACCTACCCTAGCTTTCTGAACAGTACGGCCCTTGGCTACATCCTTCGTTCCAACTGTGGAGGTCAATATGCCTATAAATATTTCAAAACAAAATCAATCATCAATCTAACTCAACTGCATATATTTTGTGTCAATCTACAAAATTAACTACTTACTCTTCTCATTAACAAATCCATTATTTTTTAGAATCTCAGCTATGGTCACAACTGTAGTGATGGCTGTAATGAACAAGGTGAACTCATTATAAACATGATTAAATTAATTAATATTCCTCAAATTTGAGCAAAACAATGAAAAATTTCAATAAGGTGTAGATAGCTAGTTACCCATGCCCAAAGCTGAAAGCTCAATCTCTTTATGTTGTTGAAGGTACCTCTGCATAACAAGACAAGGGAAAAAAAACAAGTAATTTCTTTATCACAAAGACTTGGATGGTTGGATAAAAAGGTAACAATTATTCTGAAGAAAAGTGATAATTTGGATCCAACCGCATAGTAAGATCATCCTCACCAAAGAGTGTGTGTGTGTGTGTGTGTGTGTGTGTGTGTGTGTGTGTGAGAGAGAGAGAGAGAGAGAGAGAGAGGTAAAAGTGACCTTAGCAAGATTGACATAGAAGAAGAGTGGTTTTTTGGTATTGGACACCTGAATTCTATTTTTCTTCAGATTTTCATTGTTTGCTTGTTTGATCACAGCAGTTTCTTCTTCTATTGTCATTTCCTTCAATTCACAAATTTCAATCTTTCCTTTTGTGGCTGCTGCTGCTATTTTTTTCCAGTTTCCAAATTTCTCTTTTTTCCCACTTAAATTTGGTTAACTATATATATATGTATGTATAGAGGAGAATTTGTTTGAATAACTGGTGGAGCTGCTACTTAGCATATTGACCCAATCAAACATCTTGACCATGTAAACACCAATCCAATTAAATATCTGTGGTTGTTAATCAGACTTCAATTATGGGAAATGCAAATTAAACATTGGATCTCCACATTCTTAGGACATTGATCCACTCACTCCACCAAAAGCGCCACACTCCAAAAATACTAGCAGGATGGTGCGTGCGTCGCTAAAAATAATAAATACTGTATAAATCATATCACAATTTCAAAAACTACAAAAACTTATTGTATTTTTTAAGGATAGTTTATTAGTATAAGTAGATATTAAATTATGAAAAGAATTTGTAAAAACATATGTGGCTAGTTGTTACAAACCTACAATAGTAGTAATTATAGATAAATATAATGTGTCATGTCTCTTTTATAATTGGTATAGATTGCCACTCAATTTCATAACCAAATCAGAGTATTTATTCTGACATCACATTCTATTTTTGTAATAATATTGAATCTGAGTGCTATTAAAGTTCACATATAGAAGTTTGATGTTCATTTTTCAGTTTGCGTCCAAATAACGAAAGCACAACAAAGAATAGTACTATTATTGACCACCAGACATGATTTTTTATGATAAATCAATGGAGAAGTTCTAACATAATCATATTTTCGTTTCGTTAAAACAACTTTTTCAATGGATAACAACTTCTATATTTAAGCAGTCTCTTCAGGGAGATCCAATCTGTAATAGATCTTATCTGCGAACAAAGAGGTCTCAAGTTCAAACTCTATTGTTTCCCCTTCCCCATGTTAAAGGAAAAAAACAACTATTTAAGCAATTCTAATAATATTTAGACTATATGTAAGACCTACAAGAAATCATATTACATGTACAAGGCAAAGTTTCGCTCAAGAACCAAACAAATGTCTTTCGGTTATAATTACAAAATGATGCATAAAAAATTAAATAAATAAATTACAAATCTTTGATCTGCTGAAGCATAAATCAATTTTGATGGGAACTTGCACCAACAAACCATATACAGGCACTTGTACATAATCTCAACATGTCATAACTACCAAATACAAGGCAAAATTTAACCGTGTGTCTAGCCGGCAATTCAAGATGCAGTAGATGTGTACAAAAACCACAACAGTTGCCATCTTTGACATCTCCAGAACTAGCAGACTGTACTGAGAAGAAGGCTGCATATTACTGCAGTGTCTTGGGATATTTCTCTTAAAAAGATGCACTTCCAACATTTGCTACTTTTCACTGCTCAAAATTTCTCACTCCTTCGTACTAGTCATATCCATAATCTGCTGCATTGTCCTCAATAACTGAATGTCCACAAATAAGATTGATCCAAAAATCGAAGGCTGGTTATGTAAATTGCTCGATGAATCTTTTTTTCCTACCAACGTTGACAGCAGCCCGAAATGCCTTCAGACTCACAGAATTTTGTATATATGTCCAAATTCTGATTCCACTCTAGGGTTTAATTAGATTACTGCATTGTCAGAAGATGGGACGGAAGACTTGACATGTTAAACTACTATCATTCTGTATCAGCTATTCCAAAATAGCATTAGAAAGTTCTCTCAGTTGTCTTATACCTGTTATCATTCAGGATCAGCAACATTCATCGGTTGGTCCTCAGCGATTTCCTCTGCAGGATCTTCATGAATTCCGTCATTCTGATCATCCACGTATGCTTGTGAGCTAACTACTTGTCCCATCAAGTCCTTATGCTTCAGATTGCCTGAAAATTTTCAGGACCACGATTGAATAATTAAATAATCGACACTCACACATAGATGGTATGATCACACACAAGAAGCTCAATATATTACCCATCCAGAACGAGCATCCACTCGGAGTTGTGTAAAGAAGAGCTTTGACATGAAATAAAAAACGTTCCATAGCTCTCTTTGTAAGAGGAACTTTGCCAGTTATTGCAGTTTGTTTTGATCCCTTCATGAAGCAACAATCTTATGTTAAGGGATGCCTCAATTGTACAGCTCTGAGTGAAAAGAAATTGTTGCAATCCTACAAATGTGGTTATAAAGAAATAACCTTCGCTTCAGAGCATAGTGCCTGTATGGTTCTCGTTGCTTTCTGAAGCTCTTTAATCTGGGGAATATCAGAATCTTGTCAGAAGAAACAATTCAAAACTGTTTTTAATACCAAATCTATTTAAAGTTTCTCACCAGGTGAAGTATGAGGTCCTTGTGAATCTGAAACTGGTCTTGTAAGAAGTCAAAAACTGGAAAAGAGATTGATTTAGCAATACAAGAAAACAATGACAGCAAATTAAAAAAAAAAAAAAAAACTTTATATGCCTTAAATGTTATTGAGGGAAATAAAACATCTGGTACCCGCTTGTATCTAGTTGATTACTATGTCACAAACATGAACTACCCACACCAATAGCTCAAAGCCTCAAACAAAATTAGAGAAACGAGAAAGAAAGAAACAAATGAAACTGTCTCATGCAATTCCATTTGCTCTTTGCCGTAACGAAAATTATAAAATGGATTTATGGGAATGATTTTGATCTCAAGTCTGTTTACAACTATGACAGATAAAGTTTATAAATAATTTTAGAGTCTTTTAGATGTTCATTAGTTCAAGTGTTGCAGCATACATTAACATTATCATAAAGCCGTTTTTTAGGTTTATTTCCCCCAATTTATGACAACCTAGCAAGGCAAAAAGTCCTGGATGATTACTTTTGTCAGAAAAAGAAACAATTGAGTTGCTTTCCCTTTTAGTTTTCCACAATACATGCGTTCAGTTTACATTTTTATCTCTCGTGCCTTCCATTGAGCTCTAACAAGTAATATAAGCTCACAAGAGAAGAAAAAATAACAGAGATTACCACAAAATGGAAATGATAAGAAAATGTGCAAGAAGAAAGAGCTCCCAACCCCTAAGCAAGAACTACATGGCATGTATGCAGATTATAAACTTCTTTATTATCAAGATCAAGAGGAGCCCATAACTATTCATCCGTATACTATTCCACTTGTCTGTTATCTTCCAGTGTACAGACCACTTTTAAAGACAAATTACACATACCTTTAAGAAAGGTGTCGATGAACTTCCCACCATACTTGACAGCCATTGCGTGAATGCTCACCTAATTTACCAAAATAAAATGTAAATATTGCTCAAAAGTTCAAAAATATTAGTATTAATAAATGATTGAGGAGACCACCTTATCATTATTCCTGCACATGTTAACCAGGGATACAACCACATTAACAGACTGCAACATTTTGTTCAGAAGTCTTTCTACGTCTTGCACTTTATCACCACCTCTTTGTTTCTCTAACACCGAAATTTCGTTGACCTATGCAGGAAACACATAAATCACAATTTGTTCCTAGTCCATATTGAAGTGGGTTACCAAATTCACTCTTCAGTGAGCAACACAGAGCAACCAGCTACTCACCAGATAGTTAAGAGCAGATATATTCTCTTCATGCTGCAAAATAATGATTACCATCAGTATCATTTATTTGATATAACCTCTCCAATAAAAGATGGGATGTGTCTCACCATTACTCTGTACCAGACAATTATTGTTGCAGGGCAGAGGCTAGGGAAAGTATTGTCATCATCCCCCACTGCATTTCCGGAGGACAAAACCTAACGCAATTAAAGATTGAATTAATCTGAGGCTTGTATAGCTATTCAACTTTATGAATAATTTGGCCTTCCAATTTCAAGCTTAAGAACAATATGTCAGAAGATAATAAATAAATCAACTTAAGCTTTCAACGGATCCTGAAGAAAGCAAAAAAGGCTTGAACAGCGAGCTAGTAATAAGTGAAACACATTAGGAAGTAGTAATGATAGCATGTCTTGGAAGTACTTGGAGGAGAATGAAGCATATATGTACTATTCTCAAATACTTCAATAGAAACTCCATCACATTTTTCCAATTGCCAGTACTGAATTTTATTTATCTAATTTAATTGACTGGAGAACATCTACTTATAATGTGTTTATATCTATCACAACACTTTTGGCCAACCTAATGGTCTATTATACCTTTTACAACATTCTGATGACATTGTAACTATTCTAGATACTAGATTGTTTCATTTTAGGGTAAAATACTGATCATTTTATCTGTTTTTTACCACGAACGATAAATTTGTGAATAAGTATCTTAAAATGAGCAGGGAATACCCTGAACTTCAAGAATCCATAGTTTTATAGGTTTTCAACTACGAAATTTTGGCATGCATAAACATAACAAACAATTAAGACAAGTTAATGACATCAAAGATTCCATAAATCAAGATACTCCAATACACTGAAACTCATTGCCTGTGGATATGTTCAAACTGCCATTGCTGATATTATGCCTTTTCTTTTTAGACGCTTGCAGTGTGGTGTATAATGTTACAGAGTTATTTCCAAATAAAACTATGGGTATTAAATTTCTAATAGATTATACTTTTGAGACATATTTCAGTGCAGACTATATAAAGCAGCTAGATAATTGGCGCACCTGAGGCAAAATGGTGCAGGCAAGGTCATTTAGTGAATCAGAAGTTGACTGGCTGTTTCCCAAATAGAGGCGCAGTATCTTTTGGATCATTTCCCCCTGCAATGATAAGTAGAATTATCATTATTTCTTCAACTTTTGACTTGGTGAGATTGTCAACTTAATTCATTATGTAAGAACTATTAGAACCAAAACTCACTTTGGTTTTCAAACTACCACCAACATCATCTCTATCACACTTGTGCATCAAAAGTTTCTGTGCATAACTACCCAGTTTGTTGCGCAGGAAAGGAATGATTTCCTTGCTAACTTTTGTGCAAGTACTGTCTCCATTTTTACCCAGAGATGCACTGCAGAATGTGTGGATGGATGTCACCATGAACTCTAAAGTAAGCAAGACTTCTGAAGCCAGTGTAAATGAAAAGTTTATTGCTGCAAAAGGAATAGCCGAGCAAATTAATTCTCTTTGTTTTGGTTCAAAAATGATGACAAAAATAGAAACTAAAATACATACCCACATCAAAGACACTTCCTAGGAAAATATAAGCACCAGAGTATAAATAGTCCATACTCCCCGGTGAGGGAATCAGATGCATTCCTTGGAAAAAACAGTCAGATATTTCTGTAGGCTGGAAAGCCTTGAGAAGATCTGATAGGATGGTATTTTCCTTCAAAAGATCTGGCAGATTGAGCATCTGTAAAGAGGGGAAACAGCGAACAAATTACTATTTGAAATACTAAATACAGCTCAGCAATAATAGCACTACAAAATGAAAAGCAAGACAATCTATATTCAAATGGAGCAAATATTATGGGCAAGTCTGTATCACCTTGCCAAAGCAGAGAAGCGTCTCTTTAAAAACTGAAACAGAAGTCAAAATCGGCGATGCAGAAACATGTGTGTTTATTATTTGTGGATTTGCAGCCAAACTAGACTGAGTTATCCAGTGTTCTTGACATATTTCAGCACCTACAGTTATATTATATCAGACATGATAATTCTAAAGTTGTCATACTAGCCAACAAATTTCTGTAGCTAACCTTCTTCAAGAATGAGTACTGCCCGATCAAAGTTTCTCCTGAGGTACAGAAATAAAGGCCGTATCTTGTTGAAGAATTCAGTCAATTTCAGTCCAATAAACACAGATGGAGCAGTGGAGCATCTTGCTGAAGTTTGTTTTCTTGGGGGACTTAATTGGTCCAGCTTTTTGTGAAGATCACGCAGGAGATAGAGATGAAGTGGCAGCTAGTAAAAACCAAGAGTCAGGTTATAGATTTTAGCGACACATTTTAGAACCATAACAGCCAGAATCATGATCTTGCAAAATGAAATGCATTCCTTCCATTTAGCTATTATGGCACCCTTTAGACAATACAGTTTTCACGGCCAAGTGTTATCATATTATATGCTTGCCAAGTCGTCAATTATAGTACTATGATTATGTATATTTTATTATTCTGTCATAAGAGAGCAATACAAAATAGCTCTGTTCTTAGTTTTACTTGAAATTTAATGCTTATTTAAGCTCTGAAGAGTAATATTTAGGTCTAAACACAATTTCAAATATGAATAGCTTTCTTCTAACAATTTTAATGGGCTTTTTAATGAAAAATATTTATCTTGGTGGTCAGTTGGACCTATTTTCCATGTGAATAACCACCATAAGGATTACTATCCTCTAAATTTACTCAGAACTGCTAGTGGATTAAAGTTTCAACATACATAATATTCTTAAATGTACTTCTCCAATATATTGAGCATTTACTTATAGAAAAGAATATTCATATATGCCAAGATTATCCCAAGGAGGTGTGCAGCATGTGTTGGGTAGAGAGAGGGAGAGAGACGTACCTCAGCAGATGGGTCTGCACAGCAAGAACTTTGATTATTCTATATATAAGTGAGAACAAAAGGAGAGGAATAAACACTTATTCATTGAAGTCTAAATATCATTGCCAAAGAACAAATAAACTTGAAGAAACTAAAATATATATATATATATTACTTCTTCAATCTTATGGCAAAGTTGCAAACATGCGTACCAAACCTTTTTCATGCTCACCAATACTAGATAATCCAGGAGACAGCCAATTATGGAGGAAGTTTAAAAAAATATAAGTGTATAATCTGGTAAATAGAATCTGTCAACCTTGCAGCAATTAAAACCAATTTCATGATGAACCAAAGGAACTGCAGATATATATTAGATAATCTAACAGAAGTCCCTAGTTAAGAGAAAATGATACCATCCAAAAACAATGCATGGGAGGTTCATCTTTAAAATTCAGCTTCCTGGTGACACAGGAAGAAAAAAAGTTTGATTGCGAACAGTTGAAAGGTAAATACTCTTTACACATTATTACCTCCATAAACACTCCCTAATAGGCTAATATATTCAGGTGCAATTTTCACCTGAAAATATAACATATAAGACTTAAAATAAAGCAAGTTATATACAAACCTCAAGACATGCAAGTATGGAAAGGCAATCAACTGGAAGAGGCCTGAACTTGTGCTTTTGTGCATCTAAACACTTCAAAGGTGCAGAGACTTCAATATTTAGCGGCATATTAGATTTTTCAGCCTGACTTTCTTCGGATGCAGATTGCTTGGTCTTCAAGGACGCCACAGATGCATCCTCCTCAGGAGTTTCTTGGCTCGGCATGGTCCCTGCTTTCCTCCAGACATCAACTAATGTTGGCTGCTTGAGTTTTTCCTCAACATTTGAACTGGCTGATGGAGTGGAGGACTTCCGTTTATGTTTCTTTTTATTTCGGGATATCAGTTCACCCCCTTTGAGATGTTGACTTATCTTTTCTAAGTCCGCCACAGAGTCAATCTCAACACTGGTGGACAGCTCCCAGTGAGGACAGAGATCGGGAAGAAGTACTGGGTGTTGTTTCAGAAAATTGTCCAATAAATACTCAACAAATCTGCATCATCAAACTTTAATTAGAATTTAGACAGACCATTATCACGTTCCCATTAGCAATATGGCTTCATTTGTTAATAGCAACTTAAGTTTCATGCAGAGAAACAGAAGTTCATCTGTCATGTAGATTGTTATACTGTAACAGGGGCCCCACCGCCCCAGTCAAGGATCTTTACTACGACTACAACATATACAATGTACAATTATTTGGCATCTACGGCTTCCAGATTTGCCTTAGTCTGTTTTAAGTCATATATACATCCACCGTGGGTAAGTTTTTTTTTCCAAGTCCATTTCAGCTTATCAATAGTAAGTGGTATATCTCCCCACATTTTCTACAGCACAGTACACTTTTACCTTTCAATTGTTCTCCTTTTCCACTTCTCATTCCCATCAAACCTCTTAAAACCCCTTCTTTAGGCAAGAAGCAATATAGGGAGTTAACTTTCTTTCATTTTTAGGCTGACTTCAGACTTGAGGCCCTACAATTAGACACTAAAGAGAATAGTGGCAGGACGAGGCTATCATTCTGTTAAAGCTAAAGTTCTCAAAAGGCACTCCCCTGCCTCATATTTAGAGTTTTGGATGGCAAGATGCTTACTCAATAATTCATTGATTTCAAATGACATGATTCTAAAAGCTACAATCAGAAAAATAGTATGAAACAACAATAAGGTAATTTAAGTCGTATCCTATAGCATTACTTTGTTGCAGTTACATGAAATTATTAATTGTATGAAAATTCTGATTAAATGCTTTGCAGAAGACACCTCTGACAAGGTTTATGAGAACATACACTAGGTTTCTCAAGCGCTTTAATAGCTTATGTATTATGTCTTCCTTCGTTGCTTGGCTTATTGTCTCACATTCACTGACAACTTGAGTGGAAAAGACATTTAACTGCACATCATGGAATTAGTAGGAAATGAAGTTAAACAAAAATAAATAATCAATTTAGAACCATAGTTAGCGGATCAAATGCTAATTTACCAGC
Source organism: Schizonepeta tenuifolia (assembly GCA_029490685.1). NCBI lineage: Eukaryota > Viridiplantae > Streptophyta > Magnoliopsida > Lamiales > Lamiaceae > Schizonepeta > Schizonepeta tenuifolia. The sequence continues at coordinate 64,981,288 of CM055960.1, read as the reverse complement.
TCCCTCATCCAGTTAGCAGCATAATAAAGAGAGAGAATAAAAATCTGCTTTTGCTTCACAGTCAAAGGCTGCCAGAAATCTTCAGATAACAGCTGCGACAGACAAGATCAAAATAACATTAGAATATAGTTTGCACGTAGCAATATGCAAATGATAATGAAAGCTTCTGAGATCCTTAGCTCACGGCTTACAAAGATTTGAGGGAAAGGTGATACAGGCATAGATAATGGGATGCAATGCATTTTAGGGCACACCAAGATTTTAGGGCATAGATAATGTATATATTATAATATTATACATAGTTGCATTTACATTTTCCAACTAATGCAGAAGAAAATTCAAGAGGCACGGTGTTGTGATATGATGAAACATCAAGGTATTTCCGCTTTGCATAATTGCAAAGCATAACTGCTGGAGATTTTCCAAACCGGTTAAAAAGCCTAAAAAGAATCGAGAGAATAGCATATAGTCTTGGTAGATCACACGCTTTAGATTGAATAATCTAGAGCATTACTTCACTTGACTAATGTCATGGCCTCAAGAAGCCCCTAATATTGTTGATGTGTTCACGATATGGTGCTAACAAAAACTTGACATTAGCCTGAATCTAATTAGTTATTCTAGAAAAAGTAGCTACAAGATTAACCCAGAGAAAACCAACCCAGTAGAAGAGGATGCAGACCACATAAAGCCTGATTAAATTATGCTCATCAAAACAAAGTCTAGTAGCATCAGATTACGTCTAACCTTCGAGGAAGGAAGATTAAAAGGGCAACCAAGAAGAGCATCAATGCCTCCTAGAGATCCTTGGTTGGCCATTCTCTCAACCTGACAAATTTGGCCAGAACACTGTGACATTTGTCCCTTCAGTTTAAAATGACTGTTTAGATAAAAATAAATTACACTTACCACAGAAAGTAAAAGAAACTTAGAAGGGAGAACTTGTAAGGGTGATGAGGATCTGGGGAAAAAATTACAAAGTTGAATGGCCAGTCTATATAACATTGACAGGGAGGGAACAAGACAATCTCAACCAAAAGATCGCTGCATACTAGTTACAAGAAGGCGACTAATTACCTAAACAATGGGGAAACAAGTGGCAATATGTTTAAGCATACGGGAGATATATCCCCATCAAGGTTCATCCACAATTCTCCTGCATCAAGAAAACAAGGTTTCAGTAAACATTATTCAAAGTTAACCAAATTATTAATTATTAATAAAATTAGATCCTAGCCTAGCATTTTAAAGATGCCGCAGATAGATTTTTCTTACCTTCTAAACCATAAGGCAAGTCTTGATTAATCAAGTTCCCACAATCAATGTCAGATAGATAAATCGACTCGAATTCCGGAACTTGTTTGCCAACCCTAACAGGTAAAATAGTCAACTTAATGGCTAACAAGACTATAGCAATAATACAGTTCTAAGAGTAAGAGAAACTAAATAATTTAATTATATAATCTTATCATGTTAGAATTTTTTGTTATTGTTCTAAGCAGAACAAGCAATGTCCGGACTATTTATTCCATTCCTTCTTTTCCTATGCTTTCTATAGTTTTAATCCTTTTATTCTCTCATATCGTTTTTAAATAGTTACAAATGTAATTTGTATTTTTATCCAGAATGTTAGAAAGTGGGGACCTTATATAGCATATTTTCTTTACGTAGTTGGTAGGGAAACTTTTGAAGTAATTTGGCATCTCTTATATTCTTTGGCTAAACATCAGGGTACTTTGCAGGTGAGAATCAAACACCTGCAGCAACCAACTAAAGAGACTCTGGGTTAAAAATCAAGCTTCATGTCACAATCCACCTTAGGTATTCTAAAGAAAAGTTCCTCCACAGAAAAAGTCTCTGTTCTCACAACAATTGGATAAAAATTATTGGAAAATTAATCTTTAAATGTATTTATGTCCAAGAAGTTGTAATAAATAATTTAAACTTGAAGAATGAATTTGTCAAAAGCCTACTGCATGAGAAGACAGAAAGCATAACCACCTATGAACAAGTATTTTATGAATCAAGAGCTAAGAACAAAATTCAGAACATGATAAGGCCAGAATGTAAGGTTGCTACACGAACTAAAATTGCAGGTTATGTAAATTCACTGAGAAGAATACACTACATCAGATTCAAGAGAATTAGAACCATGGGTTAAGAGTTGGGAAATTGGCAGTTGTAGCCATACTAAAGGTCAATTAACAAACAAGGGAAGTATAATAAAATTACCTAAAAAGAGTCAGACTGAAGTATCAAATAAGTCAATAAGTCTATAAGTCAAAATAAAAGCACAGCCTCTATAATGCCACACACCATTCTATAACAGCTGGATGGAGAGTTCTGCTTTGTAACGTCAAAACCAGTTCTTCATGAAACAAGATCAATGGTAAGGGGAGCTGCTTGCAAGAGTCTAAAGACAATTTCAAAAGCTCCACTGCTTCCTCGTAATTTGGCCTCTGCAAAGAACTTTTCGTGATGAGTCCACCATACATCAGTATCGTAAAAAATCTGTGAAGAGGACTGTTAGAATCAAACACAAAAAACAAGACCAAAATAAGTACATAATAAGATGGATGTTTACGAATACAAGCGAAATTCTACAAAGAGGTTGAATTCGTTCTTATTAGAATAAGCTCCTCACAGTCATACCAAGTTAAACATTTTAAGCAACTCCTCTCTTAGCAAACTAACAACTTAATTTATTAATCCCTTTCTAAGATCAACGAGCAAGCAAGTGATTATTCTCCCTTACTAGCCAAAGGAAATGGGGCAGAGGTATAATCATAAGTCCTCTATTTATACTATTGGACACTCTAAAAAACGTTAAAAATATTTTAGATACATCTCTCTGTTAGCATTCGTGTTTCTTGTTAGAAAATACCAACACACTTGACAAGAACAGGATCACCGAAATCACTCCATCACACTTGTAGATCATAACGTATAAGTTAACAATAAAAATGGAAGTGTGGGGTTATATAGAGCACATTACATGGGATAAAGGCGGAAGAGACACATTATTTGAATCTGCAATGTATGAAACTATCTTAAGTACGCCTATCAGGCCCATCTTCTTGTACAGCAGGTCAGAGTTATTAATCTGAAACATTAAAAGGACATCAAGAAGGAAACATAAATTGACAGAAATAAGTGGTCTGGTCAAAGGAGGATGTCAAATTTGCCTGTTTCCTCAAAATCATTAGAAGTTCATTTGCTATGGAACTTCCATAAGCTTGTGAGCAAGATTGAGCAGTAACTGCGAGACGAACAAAAATTTCATAGACCTGCAACATGAAAGTTATTGATTAAAGGTTTTTAAAGAATATAATAGTGAAGATGGATCCTCATATCAGCAGAAGTACAACAAAATGTACCTTGTGGAGGCTCTCAACACTAAATACCTCCAAATAATCCAAAATGCCTAAATGGTAAATTAAATGTGATAAGAAATTACAGGATTTGCTTTGAAAAATTCATAAGTTTGATTTCCACTAAAGAGGAGGATGAGGTATGCATACCAGTTAAGTGAGAAGAAAGCAAAGTTAACTCCTGGGACTTCCTGGAAGCCAACTTGACCATGGTGTCTAAAGCAGCACTTACCTCATAGCAAACGCCAGAGCCAACATGGGTTAGTAATGCTCCCAGAACCTTCACAAAATTTGTCAGTGAGTAGGGCTTTAAGCATGAATAAATGGCGCTCTGTATCGAGCTTCATCTTCATGAGTAACATTGCCAATAAACTATGTAAACTCAACTCACTTCTTGTCTTGAAAAAGGATCATATGATTCTTCAAAAAGACATATATAAATGTGGACACCAAATTCCTGGGCTCGTTGTTCTTTGCAGGCCAACAAGTATGCAGATAACGACAGAAATGTGGCAAGATAATCCTAGTATATGAGAATTTTGATCAGTAACATAATTAAGAGACCATCAAAATGCCCAACATAGAATTGTTGCTTAGTGCCTTGATACCTTTGGCAAATCCTTAACACCAAGAATGCACTGATCAAACATATGATCTTGAAGGCAGCCATCAATGATTTTTTTCTTAAATAACTTTTCAACACTCTTTTGCAAAGATTCACTGTTCATGAATACGAGCATAAGCAACCATATGTCGACCACCTTGTGCTCCCGAGCTTCTTCCAAACTTTTCAGTTCTTTTAGTAACTCCAGACAAAGAATCTGTAAAACCAGTTCAATAGATTTAAAGCATACATGTGGATTGCTCTGGTGAAGAAAAATGAATGCTTAACAATATTAATATTAAACCCACATTGTTGAAATGCAGACTAGATCTCAGGGCATCAAGAATGGAAGCTTTTGTATCATCTACAATAAACTTTTCTTTAGATTTGCTATGTTGTGAGGTTCGTGAGTGAGATGCTCCCACAAATTTTAACTGTTCGCGTATCTGTGAAATTATTCGCCTTGCATTTGATGCCTTTGCAGAAAGCAGCACGAATTTAAGTAGGTAGGGAATGTGCTCCGTATCAATTGTCCTTATGCAAGATAACGCTTTCATGATCACCTTCACAAGTTTAAAGATAAGACGGGAAAAAAACATATTAAAGAAAAGGAAGAAAAAAGGAGAATGTGAGCATAAAATTAAAGCAAGAAACTGGCAAGATCTAAAATAGTCAGCAGATACAACTCCAGCATTTACCTCTTCTTGCAATATATCATCCAAATTGAGGTTGGAAAATGAATCGAGCACGGGAACAATAATGGAAGAGTCCTCCTGGAGCATTTGCTGAAGCGAACTAACTAAAGTTTGATTATTCTGGTCGCCTATAATCTCAGGCAACGAGCCTATTATCTCTTTCTTCAGATAATGGGGGCAAATAGTTAAAACTTGCAACAGTTTTTCAGCAAAAGCCTCAGAATTTACTAGGAAGTCAAGCCATCGTAATTGATTCAGTATCAACCTTGCTACATCTTCATCAAGATGCAATGAGTTTGAGCCGCGAGCACTGACAAGAGGGTTGACATCAAAGAATTCAGGAAGTTTCTCAAGCAGCATGTCTAAAAGGTCTTGCTGGATAGATTTAACCAATAATAGTACTCGCACTAAGCTCTCGCTTCTTGTTGATCCAAAACCATCACGATGACAAGGTAACAAAACCCTACATAACCAAAAGCACACATAAGTGACCTTATCATAAAATTGTAGCCCAATACATGAACTGAAGGACATATGAAGAGAAAGAAAGAAAAATTGATGATAACAAATCTTAAAACTGTTTTTGGCTGAGTGGGGGAAAAAAGAAACAATTGACAAAATGGTGCTGATTATGCATCTATACTATCTCAAACCCAATAAATTAAATTCATAAGTTGCATGATAAATTATGCACAAATACATTTATTTTGTTAACCTCGTTCCTATACCAAATTCCAATAGAACCTAAATGGATTTGTAGGTTGAAATTATGTGAATTCCAGCTACTATCGCAACATATTTCCTAAATAGGGAGGTGATTCTCGCATATGATCATAAGTCGGTACAACTTCGTTTTCAACCAACCAAATTTTCCTAGAGAAACTACGCCGATGCTGGCTTACAAGCTGCAATCTAATACTAGTATTCAACTTCAAAACCATAAATCAAAAGAGGGTAATGCTAACAAACCGTCGCAAATTGGAGGTGGAAGAAACGTAAGCAGAGAAGCCCTCCAGAAACTGGGAGCGAAGGGAGGAATCGCCGGAGAATATTCCGTCGAGACGTTGGCGGAAGGCGTAGATATCGGAGGGGAGGCACGGCGGTCCGGCGGGGTTGATCAGCGTACAACCGGCCTCCGCCAACACGGACGCCATTTTATCAAATGGAGTAGGGGTTTCACGGAGTGGCGTTGTTTGGGGTTCCACTGAAGCAGTTGAGGAAGCGGGTTCATCTTCAGGGGCGGCGGCGGCGGAGGGTTTGAGGAGTTTGGTGGGTTTGGGTTTGGCGAACGGGGGTACGAAGGGGTTGGCGTTGGGTTTGGAAAGACGTTTGCGGGAAAGCATACTGTGTGAAGTTTGTTCGCTGCGACTGTGTGTGTGTTGATGGTGGTGGTGGAGAAGAAAAGGCGGGAAAATCTTTTTGCAGTGATTATTTTATTTATTTATTTCTTTTTATTTTTATTTGGAAATGGAAATGTAGAGAAGGCAACTTGCTGCGGAATTTACACGCTTTATTTAACCCTCCGATTAGTTATTGGGCATTTTATTTTATCTCGTACAAGTAGAGTTATTTACAATTTATAGTACAAACTTTCATTATTTTCTGTTTGCCGCACGTTTTGACTTTCTAGCATCGAAAGGATGAACAAGTTGATTGACTAACTAATGTGGATATTAAAATGTTAAGTAACAATATTATTTTCAGTTCGAGTATAATCAAATATTGATAAAGTAGCATGACATACAGTTCTCACGATTGTATCCTAAATGTCAAATTCAACTCCTTAAACCTACTACTATAAGTTATTTTTTTAAAACAATACTAAAAGAAATTTAAATACAAGGTGACGGTGGACTTAAAACCATGACCTTTGCCCGGAAATTAACCACTTTACCACTAGACTAATACACGCACACTATTAGTTACTCCCTCCGTTCACGAAATGATGCCACATTTGTTGTCCGGCATGGAGATTAAGAAGCTGATAAAGTTGTTTTGAGTGCGTAAAAGTTAGAAAGTAGGGGTAGTGAGATAATGACAAAAAAAAAACAGTAGTAATGACAAAAAATAGGTGGTATTGACCAAAAAGTAGGAATAAAGTTGTTGGGATGACAAAAAAGTAGAAATAAAGTTGATGTGAGGAGAGGTCATCAATGGCAAGGGTAGAGATTTTAATAAAGTAACGAGGGTATGTTGGTAAAAATAACGAAATAGGGCCTCATTTCGTGAACGGAGCGAGTAAATTTTGGAGAAGACAAGAGTTTAGAGAGAATAGAAAAACATTTAGGATTCAGTCATAAAAGTTCTACATCGAAGGACTTTGTCAATTTTTTAATTCTGCTCAACCTGAAATGACGTTATTTGGGTACACTAACATTGTAGCATCCACATTAGTTAGTCGATCAACCTTCAATGCCGGAAAATAAAGGCAGATTTTATTTTAATAAAATAAGTATAGAATATTTTTTGAAAATTTTAAAATATAGGCTACAAAATAGAAAAACGATTAGATGACTAGAAAAAGAGCAATCATTTGATGAAAAAAAAAATTGGTACAACTTGGTACAAACGATTCAATTGTACCAACAGTACCATATATAATCTTGATATCCGCCAGCAAACCGACCCGCGCGCCCTTCTCATTAAGGATAAATCCGTTCAAAAATATGAATATTGGCCTAAATTTACGTTTCTTAATAAAGTGGACCAAAATTTGGATTTTAATCCTCATTGTAACTATATAGATATATATTTACAATGTAATTTATAAATATGTAGAACTTCCTCTTGCATCATTTTTTTTTTGGTGACTTAAATTTGATGTGCCACGTAAACTTACTTACTTTATGCTAGGATTTATTTTTGAGTTGTTATAAATCCTCAATTTCTGAATATATTTTATTTTCACCAACAAAATGCAGTATATTTAATATTAATTAATTTAATTAAAAAAAATGAAACCGCACGATAAGTGGGTAAAAATCGCACCCAAGTTTCTAGAAGGGGCGGGCTTCTCTCTGCGTCAATAAATATTCGTTTTTTTTTTTAACATTATTGATTTGATTGCGTAGGTCGTGTATGTATTAATGTCCAAACAAAACTTTCAAGTAAATTATGAATGCGGGTTTGCATGCATGATGATGAGGCTCAAATTCTTGGTCGGTACGTTCATTTTCAACCGCTGCATCCGCTCCGACGGAACCATCAACCGCCGCCTCCTCAACCTCCTCGACCGCAGAATCCCCCCCTCCGCCGCCGCCTGCTCCTCCGACATCTCCGTCGACGCCTCCCGCGACCTCTGGTTCCGCCTCTACGTCCCCTCAACCACCGAAAAGCTCCCCCTCCTCATCTACTTCCACGGCGGCGGCTTCTCCTGCCTCCACCCGGACTCCAAACCCTGCGACGACCTCTGCCGCGCCCTCGCCGATCGGATCCCCGCCGCCGTCGCCTCCGTCAACTACCGCCTCGCGCCGGAGCACAAGTTCCCCTGCCAATACGACGACGGCTTCGACGCTTTGAAATTCATCAACGCCAAAGCCTACGACGTCGTTCCGCGCAACGCCGATCTAGAGCACTGCTTCCTGGCCGGAGACAGCGCCGGCGCGAACATCGCCCACCACGTGGCGGTGAGGGCGGCGCACGCGCGCCACGTGTTCGACAAATTGACGCTGGCCGGGATCGTGGCGGTGCAGCCGTTCTTCGGCGGGGAGGAGCGGACGGAGGCGGAGGTGAGGCTGGCGGAGGCGCCGCTGCTGACGCCGGACGGCGCCGACGCGCTGTGGAGGATGGTGTTGCCGGCGGGGGCGGATAGGAACCACGCGGCGGCGAATGTTGGCGGAGATGAGATTGAGAGTGTGGAGTTTCCGAGGACGTTGGTGGTGGTGGGAGGGATGGATCCGTTGCAGGATTGGCAGAGAAGGTATGCGAAATGGTTGGAGAAATGTGGGAAAAGAGTGGAATTGGTTGAGTATAATTCTAACACTTTTCATGGTTTTTATAATTTTCAAGAATTGCCTCAGTTTCAACTGCTTCTTCAAGATGTAAGAGGCTTTATAAACAGCAAGTAGCGATCATGAGGTAGTTTTTACTTTTTACACTCAGCATTGTGAGGAAGTTGTATTCTTGTGCAAAGAGAAATTAATTACTAATTTCAGATGCTCATATATTATGTCATCGACCAAAAGCTAAAATGAATGATATGATTACAGACTGTATCAAATAAAATTCAATGAGTCTATTAATTGTGTAACAAACTAACGTCAGTTTACCAGAATTATGAATATTATTAATCCAAGCTAGAATTCTAATGCCAAAATATTATTTGATGGTATGTAGTATATGACATTTGAAATTCTTCAAATATAACACAAAAAAAAAAAACTCCAATAGCGAAAATGGATATACTTTACATATTATAAAATTAGTAGAGCCGGTTTAAAGCTCTGCCAACGAAGAGAATTTTTGCTAAAAAAATATGGAATAAAAAGAAGTGGAATCTCGATGAGAATAGCTAACTACCTTCTTCTTCTCCTTGACTGCAGGTTCTCACTCCTCTGATGCCCTGCAAAAAAGACACAAAGAAGCCTCGCACCGGGGATTTTGGCCGGTGAAGACCCTCCGACGCTCAAGTCACAGGTGTCTTGGATGGGAAGAAAAGGGAGAAAAGGAAAGAGGCAAAGGGGATCGCGATAAAAAAGAAGAAAAAATCTACCTCGTGATGAAGGTTACTAGCTTTTATAGGGTATGGAAAATCTAGGGGTAGGATAGTCATTCCATGCGTGATTAAAATAGGGCCTGGACCGGCTTTGGCAGACGAATCCTAGGCCCACGCGTTATTGGGTTGAGGCTAGCGACATAATAATCTTTATTTTAGGCCCAAGAGAGTGTAGCCCATATCAACCTCTCTCCCCTACTCTTAGTGACGTGGCATTATCAAGTCATTGAGACTTGAGAGTGAGAGTGAGAAAATTACGTGCTCTAAACTTTCCGCCACTGGGGATACCCATTTTCTTTTAATCTCAACCATTCCTAAATTATCTTTTGAGCTCCAACCATCCGATCCATAACTAGAAGTTTCTATCTTACTTCCTTTGAAATATAAAACGTTTTCATTCTGCCATAATCATTTCAATTTTGCATTTTCTCTCTCTTCGCTGCTTGCATTCTCACTCCAGTAGTTCTCCCTTTTTTGCAATCGAATACACCATTCGTCTTTCCTCGTTCGATTTCTCGTCTCCTTTCCTAAAAATAAACTCCAGGTACCTTCTTCCCTTATTGAGACTATTCCTCTATTGATTTTTCGTTGCTTTGCTCTTCGAGTGTGTTACTTTGCTTTGATTTTTTCGCCGATTTTCTATATATCTTTTGCGCGGTAGTCGTGTTTTAGGATCATTTATGTCTGATTCTGAAGAAACAGTTGATTCGCAAGTAGCGCGTAGTGTTATGGGTGATGATTCTCCATCTGCATCTCCTCAATTGGAGACTATGCCTGTTTCCCCTCCTCCGAAATTGGGGAATGCAGAAATTAGGGCTCGGATTGAGGAAGAAGAGGCAAACCTAAAAGAATTGCTGCAATACAAGGTTAATACTACTTTTAACCCTTTTAATGAGTTATCTTTGTTGTTAGACCATGAATTTCAAAAGATTAAACAATTCTTGTAGTATGAGGAATTCGTCTTTGCTCCAGCCCTTCCTCACAATAGTGCCAATCAGGTGGCTTTTCCCGCCTTGCTTTTTTCTGAGAATCACTTAGTCGTAGGGCTCAGGTTTCCCATTCACCCTTTTTTAGCTGAAATTTGTTCTGATCTTAACATTTTGCCCAATCAGCTGACCCCTTATACGATCCGAACAATGTTTAGTTTTTATATTCTAGTGTCGACTTACTTGTATATCCACAACCCTTCTCTCTTCTTATGTTGCTTTAACATCCAGCGAGTGGGCCTCTATTATTGCTTTCGCAACCGTCACGATGGTGCATCTCATTTTGCAATTTCCCCTGATAGCACTGACAAGCAGTGGTATCGCAAGCTCTTTGTTGTGATGCCGCTGGGGACCTCCTAGAATTTCTCCGCTGACCAGTGGAATAGCTCCCCCAGCAATCCAAATGGGGCGAGAATCTGTACATCAAATTTCCCCTAATGACTTCAAGATGATGCAAGCTTTAAGTGCTTTTGCCGAAAGTAATAACAAGAAAGGAGATAAGAAAAGCAATAGGTTTAACATTGTCAACATGCTGCTGAATCAAAAGGTTCTCGATTTCTTTAGCCTAGACGGGGGGCTTTTGCTTTCATCGAGGCCTGACAGATCTGGTAGTTTTAACTTAGCATTATTTTTTATTTTAACTTGGTTTGATAGGATTGCCCAGTGCGAGTTCTCATTTGTTCATTCTTGTCACAGAAATGGCGGAGGAAGAATAGACCAATGAATTCAATTTGAACCTGACTGAGGACGAGTTATTGTTCTATGTTTTTGCTTCCGAAGGGAATGGTCCTCCTTCTATCGAAAAATGTCCCCACCGTTGATGAAGTTTTCAAAGCTGCCGAGTTAGCAGAGAGGAAAAAGAAAAGTCCTCAGCTTTAGTCCTTCATGAAGTTTCCTCCTCTGCGGTCCCACAGGGCAGTCCTGACAAAGCTCCAGCCAAAACTGCTCCTAAAAAGCGCAAATCGGAGAAAAACCCTTCCACTTTTGCTCCTTCTGAGAAGTCAAAGAAAAAGAATTCTGAATCTTCTCATGGGCTCACGTCTTCTCACTGTTCTCATGAAGAACGTCAGAAAAAAAACCACGACGTCGCTGCCGAGCCATTAAAGACCGCTGCTTCTCACTCTGATCTAGTAACTCCGAACGATACTATTCCCCGCGCTGATTAACCATCTTTAGTATCAAATCGAGTGGCAAAAAATGCTTTCAGTGATGCAATGCCTTCAAAGTCACTACCCGTGATCACAATATCATCCACATAAACAACTAACAATATAATACAAGAATCGGAGTGTTTGTAGAAAACATAGTCATCAGATTTACTCTACTTCATGCCGAACTCCTCAATAACACGAATGAATGTGCCAAACCATGCACGGGGACTCTGCTTCAAACCATACAATGATTTACGAAGATAACAGACCTTATGAGACTCTCCCTAAGCAACAAAGCCAGACGGTTGCTCCATATAGATGTTATCGAGGAGATCACCATGAAGAAATGCATTCTTGATATCCAACTGATGCAACGGCCAATTATGTGAGGCAGCTAGTGAAATCAAGAGCCGAATAGAAGTGAACTTAACAACATGAGAGAAAGTCTCAGAATAATCAACACCATGAATCTGAGCATAACCTTTCGCCACAAGACGAGCTTTTAAGCGAGAAATTGTTCCATCGGGATTAACTTTAATCTTAAACACCCACTTACAGCCAATGGATCGTTTACCAGGACGAAACTCAACAAGAACCCAAGTCCCATTAGCTATCAAGGCATTCATCTCCTCAACCATAGCAGCGGTCCAACCAGAATGAGCCAAGGCTTCAGCAACAGTTTTAGGAATACGAACAAGAGAAGCAACAAGAGCACGAGTGGCCGGAGACAAATGAGCATAAGAGACAAAAGCAGCAATGGGATAGGTACAGAACGTTTACCTTTACGAAGAGAAATGGGAAGATCATCACTCGGAGTTGGATCTGACGACAAATTTATTGGCTCATCGGGACATGTAGAAGGTGCATCACGAGCCACCTCAGCAGTAGCAGGCACGGAAAGTGGGCGACGACGAGAGTATGTGTGGACGGTGGGTGGCATAGCAGACTCGGATTGAGGAACAACTGGAGTGGAAACTGTATAACGGAGAAACTCTAGATCCTCATCCTCAGAAGGAGAAAGAGTAGAGTCAGAACTGAATGGAATACTTTTAGAAAATGAGACATCAATGGAGACGAGATATTTGTTTAGACTAGGACAAAAACACCGATAACCCTTTTGAACCCTAGAATAACCCAAAAATATACACTTTAGAGATTTCGGATCCAATTTTGTAACCTGAGGCCGAACATCTCTAACAAAGCACATACTACAAAATATCTTGGGCTCAACAGGAAATGAAGGTTGAGATGGAAAAAGAACATGAAAAGGAGACTCACCACGAAGAATAGAAGAAGACATGCGATTGATAAGCAAACATGCAATAGAGACATCATCGGCCCAAAAATATTTAGGAACTTGCCGAGTAAATAATAAAGCTCTAGCAGTCTCAAGGAGATGCATATTCTTCCTTTTGGCAACACCATTTTGAGATGGTGTGTCCACACAAGAAATTTGATGAAGAATACCATTGTGCATCATATAATTACGAAATGTATCAGATAGATATTCCTTCGCAAAATTTTCACTGGCACATTAAATTGAGTCTTAATTTCAGCACTAAAGGAAGAAAAATGAGTAAATAACTCAGAATGACTCTTCATCAAATATAACCATGTCATACGAGAGTAATCATCTACAAAAGTGACAAAATAATGAAAACCGGGTTTAGATGTAATGGAACAAGGACCCCAAACATCAGAATGAACTAACTGAAAGAGAGCACTAGCTCACTTATTGACTCTAGGACTTAAACTAACTCGACGAAATTTTGCAAACTGACAAGACTCACAATCTAAAGAGGAAAACTGAGAAAGCTACGGACACAACTTCTTTAAGGACAATAGAGAGGGGTGCCTCAACCGACAATGTGCTTCCATAGGAGTGACAGTTCCAATGCATGCTACTGATAAAGGTGGTTGTTCATCAAGAATGTAGAGACCTTCAGATTCGTCTCCCTTACCAATAATCTTCTTCGTCGCAAGATCCTGAAATAAACAATGATCAGGAAAGAATGAGACACTACAATTAAGATTGCGAGTAAGCTTACTCACAGAAACCAAATTGAACGAGAGTTTAGGGAGATTAAGGACAAAAGAGAGGGACAGAGACGGTGTAGGATTGACCGTTCTCAATCCAACGACACATGACTTAGAACCATCAGCTAAAGTAACAGAAAAGTGGGTATTACTTGTCTCAAAGGTAGAAAAGAATTTGGAATTACCTGTCATGTGATCGGTAGCTCCAGAATCTATGACCCATTTGGAAGGTGAGGAAACTAGACAAGCATTAGGTTTACCTGACTCGACAAGAGCAGTGACAAAAGTTGATTGCGATTGACTTAACTCTTGTTGCTGTAACAAATTGGCTTATTCATTGGTTGAAATAGTGATGGAGTCACTAGAGGAGCTGCTATGATGGCTGCGTTCAGCCACATGCGCAGATGAATGAGGCTTTTTATTAAGCAACTTCGGACAATCCCTCTTGATATGGCCAAATTTGTGACAGTAACGACACTCCACAGAGAATGTCCACTGCTCTCGAGACGCTAAATTGTGTCATTTGGTCCCAGTGTGCTTGTACTGAGGCTTCCTAGACTCATAGGCCGGAGCATGACTAACAAGAGCACTCCCGAGGTGAGAGATGGGGACAAAGGGTGAGTGCTCAGTCCGAAGAATCCTACTGAAGGCCTCTTGCAAAGAGGAAATCTTAGAGTCGGACAGAATCTGTGATTTAGCGATCTCAAAATCATCCGAAAGACCCCCCAAGAAACTCATCACCGCCAACTTCTCCAGTTGGGTACGTTGTACATTGACGTCATCACTGAAAGGAAGCAATGAATTCAATTCTTCATAAGTCTTCTTAAATGCCATGAAATACTCTGTAAGCGACCGGTCTTCTTTGTCCGGCCTATAGAATGCCTGACACACATTATAGATACGAGAAATATTTTATTTTCCTGAATAAGAGGTCAAGATATGATATGAGAGTTTTGACCGTCTTGCAGTGAGTGATCATCCCAATGATGTCGCTAGTGATAGAATTACGAATCTGCAAAAACAACTGAGCATCCTTTCGAGGCCATGAAAGTTTGGAAGTTTCAGAGGATGGTGGATCATCAGTCAAATATTTATCCATGGACGTACTTAAGAGATAAAGCTCAATAGTCTGACGTCAATCCATATAATTGTGAGAATCGAGTTTGTGTTCAGTGATTCTAGTCACCACAGGCACAATATCTACCGTCTTAGAATCGGCAGCAGACATCTCGTACTAGAACGAACCAAAGCAGAAAACAGAAATGAAGATGACAAAAGCTTAAACCTGTACCAAAACAGATCCAACACTAACCCGGTATTGATCTAAACAGGTACACAGATTGAGAGGAAACGTCGAGGCGAGCCGAACGAAACCGACCGAGAAGAATTCTGGCCACGGACGCGCCCTCACGAGCCGGCGGAGCGGCTGACGGTGGCGGACAGCGGCGGAACGTGTGACCCACACGCGCGGACTCCGACGACGAAACTTTGTGCAGAGGTGCGCCGGAGGATGGCGCGTCTCCCTGTACTGGAGGTGTCGACCGGAATGGCGTAGAACGAAAATGGGTGGCGGCTGACTGGAAAAAATATTTCTATTTCCCAAACCCTAAACCATTTGCTCTGGTACCATGTTGAATCGTAAGATTAAACATTTAGGACTCGTTTTCTGTGTATCATTCAACTAATAGAGGCACATATATATACAAAAGATACTAAGCTAATTAAGGAAAAAACTTAAAACCCTATTCTATCATACTTTTAATAACACAATCATTCTAACATCGAGTTTTGCTGTTTTATCCTATCTTTTCCTGTACCTAAACACTTCTTTGTTGTATACGTAGATAGTCCGCTTATTTTTGATAAATACTACTTCCTTCTGGTTTTTGGATGTCTTTCATTAATTTATTTACCCTTTATTTTATTCTTTATTCCTTAACTTCGTTAGTTTTGTCTTTTCGCGTGTTTTTCTTATTTTTCATGTATACAATATTGTATATTATTGTTGTTTTTGGTCGGCTTCTTACCATCTCCCCCCTCCCCCCTCTTTTACTCTGATAGAATTTTAACTTTGAGGATCTATTAGAGTAAAATGAGCATCATAATACAGACTTACTTTCAAAGTTCTACTGTCTCTGTCCTGTTTTTTTTTTTTTACGTCATTATTGCCAACTGCCGTTACTTCAACTACCTTCCTTTAATGCTTGTCTTGGGACTTTATAAAATCTTGTCCCTTGTGTTTTTATTTGATCATGGCTTCCGAACTTATTTTTCACGCTCTTACTTTTCCCACTTTCAACTCACCTTTAGTTTCATGTCCTTGGGGTTTAGCTTTTTGTGACAGTCATACATCTGAATGGTTCGACGAACTAGGCCTCTTCTTTCCCTTGGTTTTGGGCAATGCTTGCACATGCATACTTAACCTGCTCACCGTCTTGGGAATCGTTGGGCTACTTGTTATCTTGGTCAGTACTAAGCTGTTCATCATCCCACAAGAGGGGGCGTGGTGTTATCCTTTATTCAGTGTTTTCCATTAACACTGTTGTATCTCCATATTTTATTTATTTTATTTTTATAGGAAGTATTGAGCATGTATAGAGTTAGATTCGCTTTTGAGGGGCTTCCGGGGAGCCTTGCTAAATGTATTATTTGATTATAATAGAGTTGTTGTGTTTGATTTTATTATTAATTTATTCGATTATTTGTTTCGTCATAGGAGATCTTAAAGATGGTAGAATGCCTAATATTCGTGATTTTCAAAGCTGAGTTTAATATTTTTAGAGTTGAGTCTAATCCTTTCTAGGATCTTAGATCTAAGGCCCGATGAACTGAGCAGGGCTGCTTATTACCCTCGTCGCATCAGGTTTCGATATTTAACACTTTCCTAGGTTAATTCGAATCTCATTCAGCCGGAGCTCCTCTATGAGGTTGACCCGCATGTGAGTCAAATTACCCTTTTATCCCTGGCCTCCTTGGATTTTGCGATTTTAACTTATTCGCGAACGGGATGCCTGGTCAAAGTGCCTTTAATGCTGTAACTAACAATGTCAGTTACTTTTCACTTGACCACTCCCTGAATAAATGTCATGGTCACTTTTCCCGCCTATAAAATCTGCGAATTTACTCTTTATCTTTCATTCTAGCCATTGTGTTAACAATCCATCATTTCTTTCTCTCAATTTCTCTTTTATCATCATTTCGCATATTTTAGTTGTTGACTATGCTTCGCACTTCTCTTTCATTGTTTCTCTTCCTCCCTCTTCCTGAAAAGCCTCCCGAGCTCCTCCTTACGTAATTCTTTATCATAGTCAGACATCTGAAATGGGACCTTTGTGACAGCCAGACATTTGATGCGGAAAATCGATGTTTGGCAGTCAATAGCTTGAGCTTTTGGCTCACCTTACCCATTTGTTTTCCACTAATCGTGGATTGGGGGTGGATCAGAATGGATCATGGAAGGTATGTTGCGATCAGTGCCTCTCTCCGCGTGATTGTGACTACCTTCAGGTCAACTTCTCCCCAAAAAATGCTCGAGCAGGCACCCCCACCTAGCGCAACCGTTATGGTGGTTGGAAGTTGGAGCCTAGCTTCAAGCATGGGGTATCAAAGCCCTACTCGGGTGTCGCAAAATTATGGCTAGATGCTTCCCCTGGCTGGGTGCGAGATCCCACCACTGGTTGCATTTCTTTACAGATCGGCACGAGCAGACATAAATTAAATGACAGACCTAATAGAGGGGAAAGGCAAGTCGGCGTCGATTCACACTCCTCCGTAGGCGAATGGGCTGTAGATGTTTGCATTTTAGTGTGTCTAGCCCTGACACACCCCCTACGGCAATTATCGATAAGGTCTGCCAGGACAATTTTGGGCGGCCGCTATCCATAAGGCTTGCCAAGGCATTTTCGGACGGCGACTAAGTCTGCCACGGCAGTTTCCTGCTACCATCAATCATTAGATTTGCCAGGGCTTTTTCTTAGTGGCGTTTTCCTCATTTCAATTGTTTTGCTATTGATATTTTCATAATTTAGCTCCCTGTCGGTGCTACTTAATCAGATGTTAGCCCTTTATATTGTGTTAAGTTTCTTAAATGTATTGCATTGAATGTATTGTGCGTTTGACTTGACAATATAAGTGAAAGATTTCTCACGTCGTTGTTTGTTATTTCGAATGACTGTCTAGATGCCAGATCTTGAAAACTTGTGCGAGTAGAAAATTTCATCCATTGTAAGATCCTTTCATCAAACACACACTTTGGTTGGAAATTAAAGATACGGAAAGGTAAACAAAAAGGAGCTGACTATAACTTCATCATAACTCCAAATAAACAAACAGTTGCACGTCTGCGGCATCCATCCAATCACCTTCGTGGCTCTTAAGACGTGCTTTGATCCCACTCACTATGGTGCGATTCGTTACTTCTACCTGACCATTTTCTTCTGGATGTTTTACCGTTGCAAACCTTTGTATGATTCCCAGTCTTGCACACCAATCTCACATATCTTGGCCATTGAACTGAGTTCCATTGTCGGAGACGAGTATTCTCGGCCCCCCGAATCGACATATGATATTTTTCCATACAAAAGTCAAGAATGCCTTAGTGGTTATCGTTGTTACTGCCTTATCCTCTATCCACTTGCTGAAATAATCCACCGCTACTATCACGAATCTCTTCCCTTTATCAACCTCAGGGAAAGGACCCACGATGTCTGTTCCCCATTTATCAAACGGGCATGAAACATATAATCCTTTCATTCTTTCCGCAAGCACATGTATGACATTTGCATTTTTCTGACACCTGACGCACTTTCGAACATATTCTTTAGCATCCCTTGCTAAGGTCGGCCAATAAAAGTCAGTTCTAATTATTTTTCTGACTGTGTCCCGGTATCCTGAATGGCTTCCCGTACCTCCTTGGTGTACTTCCCTGAGGGTGTATTCCGTTTCATCCCTTCCAATACATTTTAGATATGGATGGGTAAAAGACCTTCTCATGAGGCAATCCCCTACTAGACAGTACTGCCTATAGTTAATTTTTACAGACTTGTCTAGTCCTTCAATCTTTTTCCCGATCCTCAGGAAATGTATAATCGGGAGCCTCCAGTCTTCACTTCTTTCCGTTACGAGCATCTCTACAGTCTGTAGCTTCCTTTCCGCCATCATCATAGTAATAGCACCCATTTGGGACATTAGCGGTTCTGGCTAACTTAGCTAGTTGATCCGCTCTAGAGTTCTCTTCTCGGGGTATTTGCTCAATTCGAACTCTGTTGAATTTGTTCTTCAGATCTTTTGCCATTTCGATGTATTTCATCATTTTCTCATCCTTGACTTCAAAAGCTCCTTCAAGCTGTTGTGCAACCAGTTGCGAGTCAGATCTTATTAGCACGACTCTCGCTCCCATCTCCCATAATATTTGCATTCCTCTAATAAGGGCCTCGTACTCTGCCTCATTATTGGAAGCACGAAATTGAAAAGAGACAGCAAACCGTAGCTCTTCTCCTCCGGGCTTGATGATTACGATGCCCGCTCCACATCCTACGATATTTGCTGCTCCATCCACTTCAGCAATCCACTCTTTCTCCCTTCATCTGTCCTTGTGGACTCTGTATGAAATCTGCCAGGGCTTGCGCTTTAATAGCCGTTCGGGGTTCGAACTCTACATCACACTCACCCAGCTCTACCGTCTATTTGACAATTCTCCCCGACAAATCGGGTCTTCTTAAGACTTGATTAAAAGGCCAATTACTTCTGACAATAACTTTGTGAGATAGGAAATAGTACCTATTTTATTGCATTTTTAAGTTTATAATAGGATTCCTTTGAGTAAAGTATGCAATTATTTGTGAATTCCCGTTGGTTACCTTAGGTGTCTTGCCACAAACATGACAACTAGCGCTGCCTTTTCGATTTCGGTATATCTCTCTTCTGGTCCCTGCGTGAGATACGCCATCGTTAATTTAACTTTACCTATGCGCATTATGTTAACATTGATTTCTACTTATTTTTATTATTCGCGAATATGTGTGTATGTGTATACAAGCAATATTAATCCTTACTTGAAGCATTCTGTTGACGTAGTAGATCGGGTACTGCTTTAACCCTTCCTTCTTGATCAGAACGGAGCTCAGAGCTTGTTTCCCTACGACGATTTATAGGTATAGTACCTCCTTTGGGCTAGGTTAAGCTAGCAACGACAGCTCTGACAGGTGTTTCTTAAGGTCTTCAAAGGCCTGCTGACATTCATCTGACCATTCAAATCTTGTGCCTTTCCTCAAGATTTGGAAAAAATGATAACTTTTGTCAGCTGATGTGGATATGAAACGACTCAATGTTGTTACTTTGCCCTTCAAGCTCTGGACATCTTTGATGCTTCGAGGTGGCTTCATTTCTAGGATGGCTTGCACCTTAGCCTCATTCACCTTGATTCCATCTGGAGTGACGACGTATCCTAGAAACTTCCCCTGAGTTACTCCGAATACACATCTAGCCGGATTTAGCCTAAGCCTGTTAACTCGTGCTATAGCAAACACTTTCTCTAGGTCCTTCGCGTGAGAGCAGGCTTTAGCGTTGTGTACCAGGATGTCGTCTGCATAAACTTTGGTAAGCGAGTTCAGCAGGTCTGCGAAGATGGTGTCCATCATCCTTTGATATGTCACTCCAGTATTCTTCAAACCAAAAGGCATTCTAATGAAGCCGAAGGTGCCTATGGATGTAATGACGCAAACATTCGCTACATTATTGGAATCCATCTGGATCTGATAGTAACCTTGATACGCATCCATCATGGACAGGAGCTCCTGCCGTGGCATCGACCAGCTTGTTGATCCGCGGCAAGGGATAATGGTCCCTCGGGCAAGCTTTATTCTGGTCTTGAAAGTAATTGCACATTCGCCATTTTCCGCCCGATTTCTTGATCATTACGCATTACATAGCAGTTCGGGAATTTGATCCATACTTTATAGCCTGCTTGCAGTAGTTTCCGGGCCTGCTCCCTGAGAGCTTGGTCTTTCACCTCATCAAAGTGTCTCAGTTTTAGTTTTACCGGCCTGACCTTGGGTTTTATATTCAACTTATGTGTGGCCATGGGGATATACCCCTGGCATTTTGTCAGTGTCAAAGGCAAATACGTCTGCATTTCGCCGCAAGCAAGCGATTATACGTTCTTGCTCATTTGGCTTCATTTTTACGCCGACTCGGGTTATGAATCCCACTCGATCTTCAAACAATTCGATTGTCATGGTTTCCTCGGTAGGCCTCATACTAGGCCTAGGCTCTTCGTCAATTTCTAATTCCTCAAATTCTCCTTCTTCTAATTTGATACTAGCTTTATTCAATGCTTCACTGTGTACTGAGCTCGGACCTATACTATTTATTCCTGGAATTTTAAGATCAACCTCTTCTCTTCCTTCTCTTGGCCTTTTTTCCTTTTTGACTTCTGGTTCTCTTTAGTTCGCTAGCATAGCAAGATCTAGATTTAATCTGGTCTCCTTTGATTTCAGCCACAAATCTTCCTACATGGAATTTAACCTTCATGTGATAGGTAGAGGCCACTGCTTGGAAAGCATTCAGGGATGGCTTTCCTAAGATTATGTTATATGAGCTTGGCATGTCGACTACCAGGAAGTGTACCATTTTCATTTTTCTCAGCCCCCTATCCGCCAAGACCACCGGCAGCCAGATCATCCAAAATGGGGCTACCACCCCGCCAGAGAACCCTGCCAGCATAGCCGGGACTGGAATTAATTCCTCATTTATATCAATGAGTTGGAAACATCCCAGGAAAATGATATCAGCAAAACTTCCAGTGTCAATTAAAATTCGAGCGACATCATGCCCTGCTACCTCGCTGTGATAACGAGCGCATCGTCTTGAGGAGTGATTACCCCGGGCAGGTCCCTATCGCCAAAACTTAGATCAGTCGTGCCTACTTTGGATTGGATGGCATCTACATCCCATACGTTCGGGTCTCCGACCACCCTCTGGGCCCGATCCTGAGCTTGTCCTGAACTTTCATTAAGTAGACCTCTTACTATCATCATGATAGATATTTATTTTTTCGGGTAGGGCATTTTATCTTCTGCTGCTTGTGGTCCCTCAATTGCCAATTGAGGGGGATAGTTGTTTGGCAGGTCAGGGACATCCCTCATTTTCTCCGGCGTATATCCTCTTCGGTCTTGCCTCCTCCAGGTACCATCCATGTTACCTCTAGCTTGCCTGATATAGTCCTGAAAATTTCCTGCTTTTATGAGTTTCTCAATGACATTCTTAAGATGCCTACATTCATCGGTATCGTGTATGTAATCTTTATGAAAACGACAGTAAAGGTCTGATGGCGGGTTTCTTGGCCCTGATTCAGCTGTGAGAGGGGGGTTAAATAGCTTTGGAGCTATGTTCAGAATTTCAGATGGGGAAACTGTCAGCTCTGTGTAAGACTGAGGTCCCCAATCCCACGTCCTTCCAGGATAGTTGCTTCGAGGCAAGGGAGCTAATGGTTCCCTGAAAGGTCTCTACCTCTTTCGGGAAATCCCCTATCACGGGATCCCCCTCGAGTATTCTCAGGTTTCTGCTCTTGTTCTACGACTTCTTTTATTTGATCCCTGCCTTTAGCCTTGTCTTCAACACACTTGGAATTCCAGGGCTCATCGCTGATAATTCTGCTATCCATCCATCCATTCCATCACCTTGTCATATCCTTGATTACTTCACTCCCCCATTGCATGAAAAATGTCTTTATCCCTCAGCTCATTTATCAGGCATGAACTTTGACATCATCGGTAGCATTTGGTACTTGCAGGGCTGCCGCATTATACCGTGTGACATAGCTTCGAAGGCTCTCTTTCTCCTGTTGTTGAAAATTCACGAAGGTTATCATGGAATAGCTCTGATGCCGAGCACAGGCAAATTGGTTTTCTAGTTGAGATGTGAAGTCATCATAGGTTTCTATACTTCCAGATTTCAGTTGGTTGAACCATCTCTGAGCTAGGCCCTTCAGGGTGGCTAGTAATACGCGACATTTAATTCCATCTGAATATCATTGCAACAAAGCTACATTCTCAAATCTGTCCAGGTGATCTTGAGGATCTGTTGTTCCATCATACACTAAATCTCCTAGGAGTCTGAAATTTGAGGGTAATGATTCTACCATAATGTTATCGTTGAAAGGGAAAATTCTACTTCTGCACGATCCCGTGGGACGACCTTCCACCTGTTCTTTCTTAGTTGTCAGCTCGCGAGCTATCCTGGACTGCCAGACTTTGTCATAGGCTGGCGTGCAGTCTTCACCTGCTCTGGAATCATGCGACCTCCACTGTTGACTTGGTTCATAATCTTCTTCATACGAATGTTCTTGTCTGCTTTCATGATTTTTCTCCTCTAGGTTTCCCCCAGGAGGCCTTTATGTTTGAAATGTTGTTGCTGCATGGCAATGAACTTGGCTACGGCTTCCTTTGCAGCCTTATCCAACATGTCTTGAATTTGCTTTGACGATACGGAAAACTTTTCTCTATCATCTAGCTCTGCTTTCCCTTTCCCTTTGTTCTGCAGGGGAGTTTCTCCCTTGATTTGAGCATCGTTGTCAGCGCTAGCTTCTGCTCTATCTTGAGGATAAATTTCTTCCTCTTTGTCTGCCACAGCTCTGCATTAATTAGAGATAATGGTGATGGGACACCTTCGGTACGTCAAGGTTGCCCGATGGCAACCTTCCACTAATACTTTCAGTATCCTCTTACTTGAATGGCAACCTTGCCCCAACATTTGGAAGAGTGGGGGAAGGCTGCTTGGAATAGTGGAATCATGCTCCCAGGGAAGGTTCCCTCGTGGCAACCTTCCCCGATTACACCTTATGGACAGCTGGTATAAAGCATTGTACGAATTTGCCTTCTCAAGGCGCAAAATATCCCGTGTCAGACGTCGGTATCGACCTGTCACATCGCTTAAAGTAGGGAAGCTTCCCCTATCAAAGATGGTTGGGAAACTTCCCCTATCAAAGACGGTTGGAAAACTTCCTAAGTTTCCCTAAAATGACTGAAATACCCTTATTTCTATAGATATATATACTGATTTCTACAGAAAATATATGATCTTCATTATCTCTCACACACGATAGAACTCGTTGAGATAGCTTGAACTTCGTGTTGAATACGAACTGACTTGATCGTCAGAGACACGACGCCGACACACAACCCGGCGTTCACTTTGTAGGTCGGAATTCACGGACGGAATCCATATGGAGAAGCTCTTCTCAAACATAATCTCGTTGATACAAGGTACGATTATGTGTTAATGATTCTTAAACATTGGTATGTTTAAGGGTTGCAAACCTCGACCCCATCAACTGGCGCCGTGTGTTGGAAATCAAAACTAAGACGTGAGATCTGTTTTATCGTTTTTTTTCCAAAAAACATCTTGAATATCAAGATCGATATATGCATGAACTCGTTTTCTTAAAACCATATCTGCATATATGATGAACTTCATATGGATAAACCCGTGAATGAACTTGAATATGGATATATTTCGCATATGCGCGTGCAATGAAATACGGAGAAGCATGATAATTTGCTGATAAAAAACATGATAAGTTGTGGAGAGGAAGTATATGATTAAGAATATCTGTTGTAAGTGATATTTGTTCTTATGATTGCTTGTTGCCAAAAAAATATGATTATGAAGCATGGCAAAACATGATTATTTGCCGAAGATGCACGATTTTGATGGATGCATTTGGATATGTATCTGCATGGATATTATTCGGATGCATATTATTTGTTTAAGCCATGAAAAGACGAGATGAAGAGCGAAAGTTATTCCTCGAATGTTATAGATCGTGACAATTCCTTTCCGGAACTTGGGGCAGGATTTCGAGGAATCCATCACTCCACAAAGCTAAACGACCCTGGGAGGCCCTCTCTCTACAACTGGGGTCAGACGAGGAAGCTTCCAAAGACCTTTAACTCTCAGAGAGGAGTTAGGGTTACCAGCGCTCCCACCCAGTCAATCTAATCAGGTTGCTCATCCAGGCATGGTTGCCTCATCTTCCAAGGCAGATCACATGTTTGGGTTGGATCCTACTTAGATACGCCATCTATTGGAAAGGTTGCTACGTGAGAATGAACAGGGCCAGAGAGAACGTCTAGAGACAATTCCGGAAAACCCTAGTCAAGAACAAAGGGAGCATTCCGATGGGAGAAGGTTCCCCTCCCATGAAAGGCAACCTTCCAGATATGACTTGAGATCACAAGTACCCTATGTTCCTGAGAAGGGGCGTATGAACCAAAGAGAATGGTTGGAGGCTACCTCGGCAGCCCGATTTGATGAGAAAGACCAATCGGCATTTTATCATCCTCATTCTGAGTCAGCATCTGCCACAGGCACAGAGGTGGCTGCTCTGAGGAAGGAAATGACAGAAATAAAGAGGCGTTTCATGAAGCCTGAACTCGGTGATTTTGACGAGATAAGCTCCCCCTTCAGAGATGCCATATTGCAGTAAACCCTGCCTGCAGGGGCGGAGATAAGACCCAGGCATCCTAGGCCATTGTCCGGGTAAATTTTTTTTTTTATATTATATATATATGTATATATTATGTTCCAGGCTTCTAGCTATAATTATATATATATATATATATATATATATATATATATATATATTATGTGCTTGCACTGCGTGGCATTTCCCAACCCATTTCAATCGTCCCACTCACCTCTCTTTTTGTTACTATAATTTTTGTGATGGTCCCACTTACTTGACTTCACACACAGACACACTAAGAATATTGAAAAAATAAATAAATCTTTCTTTTCCCTTTGTCTAATATATAAAATTGAGAATACAAAGGGTTCTTTTCCAAAATCGAGATTACACATATAATACAGAGCTTCCATTCTTCTTCATCTTCCCCCAAAAACCTTCTTATTCGACAACAACCCGGCCTGGTGTGCCAATTTCACAAAATCATACATCAAACATTTCAAATTAACAGTTTTTTAATGATCCAATCATCCATTTGTAAGTTGTTAAATTCTTTGTATTGTTATCTATTGTAATTTCATTTAGGCTGAATTTCAGTAGTTTCTTCAAATGCTATATTGCTATTGTTATTTATTTTCGTGTGGGTGGAACTGATTACAATTGATTTATTGAAGTAATTTAAGGTATTTGATTGTCTGCTGCTTCCTGCTTGCAAACATTTTTTTTGTAGAGGTTGGTTAACTAATTTACTGTTATTAACATTGTTATAGATTAATGGGCAAGAGAAGGATTGAATCATACTTTCAAAAAATAACTACTCAATCAGAAGCTGGTGGTTCTTCAAATCTTGAGGTTCCATTAAGTAATAAAGATGTCAATGTCATTATTGTGAATAATTCTCAATCACAAGTTACTTGTCCAGAATTTCCCCCGCTTAAAATTTTGAAGCTTGGCGAAGAACCAACTGATAGTCATGTAGAACGTGATCCGGGTAAACGTAAAATGATTTGGACTTATCTTGTGAATGTAAGACATGAAATTCGTCGGAAATATTTGATGCATGGTCCTTATCAATGTGATGTACCCAATTCTAAAAGACGTACTGATAAGAATGGGAGGAAATTTTTGCTTTGTTGGTATAATCAGTTTCGTGATTGGTTGGAGTATTCACCTTCCGAAGATACTGCATTTTGCCTCCCATGTTTTCTTTTTGGCAAGTTAGATCCAAAGTATGGATCTAATACATTTGTTGTTGGTGGTTTTCGAGCTTGGAAAAGAGTTAACAATGGAAAGAAATGTGCTTTTCTAGGCCATGTAGGAAGTAATCCTAATTCTGCACATAAAGTAGCTGTTAAAAGTTGCATTGATTTGATGAACTCGTTACAGCATATTGGGAGAATTGTAGATAAACAGACAATTCTATCAGTGGAAAAGAATAGACTACGGTTAAAGGTTTCAATAGATGCTGCCAAATTATGTGCTTTTCAAGGAATTGCTTTCAGGGGACATGATAAGCGGATTGACTCTCGTAATCGTGGAAACTTCCTGGAGATTTTAAAGCACACAGCTTCTTACAATGAAGAAGTAGCTTCTGTTGTATTAGGAAATGCTCCTAAAAATGCTACTTACACATCTCATCCAATTCAGAAAGAGATCTTATCACTCTATGCAAGCAAAATTCAGAAATTCATTCGAGCTGAGATTGGTGATGAAAAGTTTTGCATCATAGTAGATGAATCTCGAGATGAATCCAAAAGAGAACAAATGGCCATCATTCTGAGATTTGTTGACAAGAATGGATTTGTTCGGGAAAGGTTTTTTGATATAGTTCATGTGGAAGACACAAAGGCAGCTACTTTGAAGAGAAAAATAAGTGAAGTTCTTTCACATCATAACCTCAACATTCAAAATATCAGAGGGCAGGGATACGACGGTGCTAGTAACATGAGAGGGGAATGGAATGGTTTGCAAGCTTTATTTTTGAACGAGTGCCCATATGCATATTACATTCACTGCTTTGCTCATCGGTTGCAACTGATATTAGTGGCTACATCTCAAAGTGTCATTCCTATTGAGCACTTTTTCTCACAACTACTTCTTATTATTAATGTAGTTGATTCTTCTTCAAAACGTCATGATCAATTGCAGCTTGCACATGCTTTTCAAATTGAAGAATTGGTTTCAACAAATCAGCTTGAAACTGGAAGAGGACAGAACCAAATCGGAAGTTTGCAGCGTCCAGGTGATACACGATGGAGCTCTCATTTGAAATCTATGCATAGTTTACTTAAAATGTTTGATTCTGTTCTTGTGGTATTGAGTGAGATCATAAATGACAAGGGTGCTGCTTCTAGAGCTATGGCTGATAAGGCATATGATGTAATGATGTCATTTGAATTTATATTTGTCTTGCATTTTTTGATAGAGTTGTTGGGAAGAGCAAATGATCTTTGTAGAATGTTGCAGTGCATATCTCAAGATATTGTTAATGCTATGGATGCAGTATCAAACACAAAAGAAATCATTCAAAGTTTCAGAGAAAATGGTTGGAATGAGTTGTTGATAAAGGTGAAAGGTTTCTGTGAGCACCGAAATATTGAAATTCCTGATATGAATGGGGTGCGTCGATCAAGTAGAGGTCGTTCTCCGAGTAATCCTGTCACATGGGAGCATCATTATCGAGTCGATATTTTCTATGGAACAATAGATTGCATATTACAGGAATTGAAATTTAGATTCAATGAAGATGCAGTTGAGCTATTAAAGTTGAGCTCATCTTTACATCCACGACTTGGCTATGAACTGTTTGACATTAATAATATTTGCAAGTTAGTTGAGAAGTTTTATCCGGCAGATTTTCAAGTCAAGAGAAGTTGCATCTTAAGTATCAGCTTGAACTTTATGAACTTGACATTCGGAAGAATGTGCATTTTCAACAAGTTGCAACACTTTCCGAATTATGCCAAGTTTTGTCAAAGACAGGTAAGTCAGTTATTTACTCTCTTGTTGACAGATTGATTAGACTCATTTTGACTCTTCCGGTTTCGACGGCTACATCAGAACGTTCATTCTCCGCTATGAAAATTGTGAAGTCAAGATTGCGGAATAAAATGGAAGATGATTTTTGTGTAGTTCTTTGATAATGCTTATTGAGAAAGAAATTGCTCAAGACTTTGATGTGGACTCAATTATTGATGAGTTTGATCTCATGAAAACACGTAGGTCACAATTGCGAATTGGCAAATGAATGTGCCATGAAATATCTTTCATGTAGTTTTTGTTATCTATTTTGTAAACAATCAAACTTTAACTTTTATAATGGAAGTTGTTGGATATCATTTCTTATTTAGATTGGTATGATTATAAATGAATATTTCAAGTTCTTAACTTCATTCTCTACTGTTACTCAAAAAAAAATTGACACTATTCGATAAGATCTTGCCCGGCTAATTTTACATTCCTGGCTCCGCCCCTGCCTGCCTGCGAACTTTAGAGGAATACGGGAGCAGTATGATGGAACTACATATCTGATGGAACATCTTATGAGCTTCGAGAATAGTTCCACCCTTCATCAGTATACCGATGGAGTCAAGTGTAGAGTGTTCCTCACAACTCTCACTAAATCTGCACAAAGGTGGTTTAGTCAATTAAGTCCAGCATGCATACGGACTTTTATTGACTTCAGCAACTTTTTCCGACATCAATTTGCAAGTGCCATGAGGCAATGTCGTACTTCTGTTTATTTGATGTCGCTGAGGTAAGGTTTCCATGAAAGTCTCAGAGGTTATATTCAGAGATTCAATTCTGCCGCGTTGGAAGTACCCACTGCCATTTCAGAGGTAAAGATGCACTCCTTGGTGCAAGGCTTATGTGATGGAGATTTCTTCAGATCTCTAGCCAAGAAAGCATGTATTTCCTTTGAAGATCTCTTGACTAGGGCAGACAAGTTCGTAAATTTGGAGGAAGCGAGGGGGATGAAAAAGGAGGAAGACAGAACTATCCTCCCCTGTCAAGATGCAACCTTGCCTACTCTAGGAACGACTTCTCGTGGGTAGAGGAAAAGAATGATAGAAGAAAAGAATCCCGTAATTTTCCGAGAAATGAGAGATTTGACAAGGACAATCATACTTACACTCCTCTCACGGTAGCACCTGCGGAGCTCTTTGCAATATTGTCCAGGCAGCAGATAGGTTTCCTTTTGCCTCGAAGCTATCGGAGGGAACCTCAAAATCCTAGAGTGGGCCCTTATTGTGAGTATCACAACGAATTTGGTCATGAAACAAATCAATGTAGACATTCGAAGGATGCCATAGAGCGATTGGTGAAGGATGGCAAGCTAGTAAAATTTGTGAAGAAAGAACGTGGTCAAAAAAGGAAGGAAGATGACAGGAAAGAATACCAACGCCCCCGATCACCTAAAAGAGAGTATGATCATCCTAGGTCTCCGAAAAGAGAAGAACATCCCCAGAAGAAGAGACATATCCACATGATAGTAGGTGGGCCATCAGGAGGAGATTCCAAAGAGCAGATACGTAGTTCATATAACAAGAAGGTACGAGTTCATCGGTTTAGCAAGGGAGACCTCGTTTTGAGAAGGGTTGATGCCTTGAAGCCAACTAGGAAGTTCGAGCCCAATTGGAAAGGACAAGGTTGCAGAAGTCCTGGCTGGCGGAGCCTACGAGCTAATGGATGCCAAAGGGGAAGTTTTGTCCCGCCCATGGAACATTAGCAAGTTAAAGAAGTACTATGTATAGGGAAAGATAACCCCTATTTTTGATCACTTATCGCAGACGACTCATTCCTGCCCGATGCGCAGATGTTGCTTTCCTGCTTGTACATACAAGATCGGATTTTTGGACGTAAATATGATGCTACACCCTTTTTGAAGTATATGGTTATTTGAACTTTAGTATTTAGAAATGGGAGGAAAGTTGCTGATGAGTAACCTTACTCAGACGGAACCGCAGTGTTCCTAGGGTGAGCAAGGTTGTCGGCAGGCAACCTTGACCCGACAGTGGCTACATGCGCCTCTGGAAAATTAGGGTGAGCAAGGTTGTCGGCAGGCAACCTTGACCCGATAGTGGCTACATGCGCCCCTGGCA
Source organism: Schizonepeta tenuifolia (assembly GCA_029490685.1). Lineage (NCBI taxonomy): Eukaryota > Viridiplantae > Streptophyta > Magnoliopsida > Lamiales > Lamiaceae > Schizonepeta > Schizonepeta tenuifolia. The sequence continues at coordinate 64,951,164 of CM055960.1, read as the reverse complement.
AATTTGGTATTTGGATGGCAGTTATGTCCTTATGCTACGGATTGAACAAGATTGTAAACGTGCAATTTTACTTGAACATATTGGTGATCAGGAATACTTATTCTAAACAACTATTCGTTTGACAAACTCCTACTTCTTTAAAAAAAGGGGGGAGGGAGGAGAACACATATATAAACATATTAGAAGCATGCAAGAATCGCATACGGAATACAAAGATAAAAGCCAATTATAAGAAAAATTGCAAGAAAAATGCCAAGTATGATGATAAAAAAGCACGATGGGCATAGAGGCTCACTGGCCATGGATCGTTTGAGCAAAATGTAGGGAAAGCAAAGATAAAGTAGCGGCCAAGAGGCCATTGTAGCAAAAGCGGTTAAAAAGCTATTGTAGCATACCCCATTGTATTGTAGATTACAGGAATTCACCCTACGCAGAGGGGTTATCGGATTCTTCACCATCAAGCTTCTCCTCTGAGGCCGAGTTGGTGACAACCTTATCTCCCTCCTCAGCCGAGTTGGTGGCAGCCTTGTCTCCTTCCTCAGCTCCGTCTGCCTCCCATGTTGATACCTTCTGAAGAGAGAGGAACCCTACCTCTGAGGTAGTCTTCTCAGCATGAGGAGTGGTAATGTTGGGCACAGAAGTATCCTCGATGGATGACAGCTCTATCAGATTGGAGCTGGAGGCACCTGCAGAAAGATCATAGAAAGGGTTGTCCATAGCAGTCAAGGAGGGGTCAAGGATATGGCTAAGGGCAAGTTTCCTTGTACAAGTCTGCACTACTGGAAGTTGATATCCAGGCCCTGGAGGAAGGTCGCTCAGTGGCTGCAGGTGAGGAGGAAGCTCGAGATTGTCCATAAGGGCTTTGGTGTTCACCTCTCCGGAGTAGGAAGGTTCCCTCATCTGTGCAGCAAGATTGGAAGCTCCCTGGCGGACGAAGTGGCGAATGGTGCTGCTTAGATCGTACAAGTACTGGCCACTCCCCTTGTATGCCTCCACCAACCCTTCAGCCAGCTCTTTCAGAAAGGCTTGACCAGCAGTTGTGCGGAAAAGTCCTTGTTGGCAAGCTTGGATGCCACTCTTGTAGCCTTCTTGACGAGCTCTGACCAAGCTCTCTGCTTGATTCTTCTCCAGGGAAGCCTTCTCATCCTCAGTCTTAGCGAGAAGTTTGCTGAGGGAATCCACCTGCACTTGGGCGTCGGCAAGACTGCCCTCCATCTGCTTACACTTAGTTTCCACCTTGGAAACTTGAAGGAGAGCTTTGGCAATCTCCTCATTCTTTGCCTTGGAGGAAGCAGAGGAACTTTCCTTTCTCCTTTCTTCAGTCTCAGCCAAGAAAGCATCGGCCTGATAAAAAATCGAATAAGTTATATTATCCCTAAAATGATAAGATTTTATGACTATAAATGGAGAATACCCTAACCTGAATCAAAGTACGCCCTATGGCATTATGGAGAGCTTCAGTGGAGAACTTAGAAACTTGATGTCGTTCAAGAGAGTTGGTCATTTGGTGGAATAGAGCTATACAGTGGGAACCTTCCATCGACACTAGTGGCACTGGGAGATGAACCTCGAGCTCACTGGAGAATTGTTGGACAGACATGGTGGAAGCCTTACCCCCGGAAGTCTTCTCTCCTTTCCACTTCTTAGGTGGTGGGGGAGGAGGCAGATCAGTCATGGCTTGACTGCGAGTCCTAGTGCGTATCCCTCCCGAAGAAAGGTGCGTAGGAGAAGCAGGAGTAGACTTGCTCTTGGAAGATCCCCCCTTGGAAGATTGCTCCCCAATAACTATGCCCTCATAAATGTTGGCTTCGAGTTTTGGAAACTGGGGGAGGGGAACAGAGCTGGGTGTGGATCCCACCACAATAACGTCATCATCCTCCTCAGCGCCTTGAGCCGTTTTCAACCAATCCATTACTGCAAAAATGACAAGGATAAAAATGGTTACATTTTGCAAGATTTACCAAGTGTTTGAATTCAACCAAACACTGGAGCGAACACCTACTCATCTTCAGAGTGGAAGGTTGACAAGGAGGAGGAGCCAGACCAAAGTAGGCCAAAGCGGAAGAATCTATGAGAAGGTCACGAATATTGAAATCATTGTTGGAATTAAGACGAGTACTCAATTCCACCATAAGCTCCTCATCCGAAGAAGGAATGGGATGCACTTCTACCAGAGAAGGTCTCTCAAAAGAATACCGCCAATGTTGCACGGTGAAAGGCCAAGAACTATTCACGGGAGTGACAAAGATATAGTAGGGTTGCCAAGTTTTATCATTCTTAGTACTCTTACCCAGAAAGTGAGCGGGACTATTGGTTCGAGAGCTGAACATAACCATTCCCCTTTGGTATTTCATCTGATAGCAGGCATGGAAAAGTTCGGGGGTAGGGTTGCCTCCATTGGCTTTCAGAACTATGTAGAATGACAGAGCAGTCCTAATGGAGTTGGGGATAATTTGACTAGGGCAAACTTTGAAAAGATCACAAATGCGAACAAGATATGGGCATATGGGAAGCCTAAGCCCAGCCTCGAAATGTTTTATCCAAAAGGGCAATGTAGGGGGAGTGGTGTAGTTCGGCCGCTCGCTAGGGCCAGGAACCCTAAATTGAAATCCCTATATTCTCAAATCAGTGATTAAGGCTTGAACTTCGGCCTGTTTAACTAAGGATGCAGATCTAGTTATTAAATTCCAATTATCCCTACTCGAAGAAGAATCGGGTTCTACGGGTAGAGAAACGGAAGCAGACCCCGACCCTTATTTTTTAGGGAAAGCAGATGGTACAAGTATGGGAGCAGAAGGGGAAGAAACCTCCTCCCCGGCAGAGTCACTCCGGCGGGTGGAAGATTCGAAAGGGTTTAGATCAAACCCTCCCTCCAAACCAGGCCAGAAAGACATTGCAACTAAAAAATACTAGAGGAAGTAAAACCTACGAGGAAAGTAGCAGCGAAGTACCTGAAAGGATGAATGGGAAAGCTGGGACGGAGGCAATGAGTTCCGGCGAAGAGAAAATGTGGAAGAAGTGAGAGCGAGAGAGAAAGAGAGATGGAGCGCGAAAAAAGAAAGTGAAATAAATGAAGAAAAACGGTAATAATTTGAATTATAACCGTGTAGGGGTGGTTATCCTCCAAAGCGCTACACATGTGTAACGGATGGGACGTGGGCTATCCCAACTCTGAAAAGGTGGAATTCACAGACGCGGAAAGAGAGAAACTCCTTAACTGCTTTGATTTATCTAAATGGGCAAGGTTGCCTCGAAGGAATGTTACTACTGAAAATTCCTCACTTGATCAGAACGAGTTTCCTCTTTTCAGACTTGAGGGGGGAGGAGTTGATGGGACACCTTCGGTACGTCAAGGTTGCCCGATGGCAACCTTCCACTAATACTTTCAGTATCCTCTTACTTGAATGGCAACCTTGCCCTAACATTTGGAAGAGTGGGGGAAGTCTGCTTGGAATAGTGGAATCATGCTCCCAGGGAAGGTTCCCTCGTGGCAACCTTCCCCGATTACACCTTATGGACAACTGGTATAAAACATTGTACGAATTTGTCTTCTCAAGGCACAAAATATCCCGTGTCAGACGTCGGTACCGACCTGTCACACCGCTTAAAGTAGGAAAGCTTCCCCTATCAAAGGCGATTGGGAAACTTCCCAAGTTTCCCTAAAATGACTGAAATACCGTTATTTCTATAGGTATATATATTGATTTCTACATAAAATATCAGGGATGATCTTCATTATCTCTCACACACGATAGAACTCGTTGAGATAGCTTGAACTTCGTGTTGAATATGAACTAACTTGATCATCGGAGACGCAACGCCGGCACACAACCCAGCGTTACGCTTTGTAGGTTGGAATTCATGGACGGAATCCACGTGGAGAAGCTCTTCTTATACATAATCTCGTCGATACAAGGTACAATTATGTGTTAATGATTCTTAAACATCGATATGTTTAAGGGTTGCAAATCTCGACCCCATCAAATGGCACCGTATTTAGAAAATTCATCTTCAAATAGAATGTTGAAAGAACAACTAGCAAGCTGAACCGCTTATATATTGCGTTGGAAAAGCTAAAGAGAAAACACTCTAACGGATGTTTTTCGAAGAAGAAGTTGTCCCTTAGCGGGATTTTAAGTTAGGTGATAAGTGGTCGTTGCACAGAGTTATGTGTTGCTCTTAGGCTGGCGAGGGTGCATGTTTTCCCGCAGCACTTAAAGCATGTCAGAGGCACATGGCTTGCGCGCCAACGCTTTAGATTGGCAGAGATGTGTGGTTTTCCGTAGCACTTTAGGCTGTCAGGGGCGCACGGCTAGTGCGCCAGCACTTTAGACTAGCAGGGATGCGTGGCTTTCCGCTGCACTTTAGGCTGTCAGGGGCGCATGGCGAACGCGCCAGCGCTTTAGGCTGGCAGAGATTCATGGCTCTCCGCAACACTTTAGGCTGTCAGGGGCTGGCAGAGATGCGTGGCGCTCCGCAGCACTTTAGACTGTCAGGGGCGCACGGCGAGCACATCGGCGCTGTAGCTTGGCAGAGATCAGTGGCTCTCCGCAGCACTTTAGGCGGTCAGGGGCGCACAGCCAGCGCGCCAGCGCTTTAGGTTGGCAGAGACGTGTGGCCCTCCGCTGCACTTTAGGCGGTGCGGTCAGGGGCGTACGGCTAGCGTGCCAGTGCTTTAGGCTGGCAGAGATGCGTGGCCCTCCGCTGCACTTTAGGCGGTCAGGGGCGCACGGCTAGCGCGCCAGCGCTTTAGGCTGGCAGAGATGCGTGCCTTTGTTATATTTCAAATCCCGAAATATGTTATAATATTGGTTGTTAGTAAGATCTTGTTCACGATTATTGTCTTATGTCAAAGCTCGGCAGAGCTTGTTCGACCACGATGTGACTTTTATACTAATTGTTCTGATTTTTCACTTCGATGTTTTATTTGTTTTAACAGTACATATTACACCATTCAACATGACCGACTAGTAGCATAGTTACAGATCCTAGGATATAATACTCCAATTCTTCGAAAAACACGTCTGAGTATCACCACTCCTCGATTTTCACATGAAGAACTTCACCCATTCAAGCCTCAGTTCAGATATATGAAAATTAACGAGAAGCAAAAACGTAATTTTTGAAATGAACATTCAATTGACTCAGTAACTCGCTTTAATCAGATCAGGGCGTATACAACGTTACTCACAGGGAGTAGATTACGTTCCCCTCATTTCTTAGCTAATTTTGCTAAAAGAAAGAGAAAGGGAGAAAAAGAACGAGAAACACAGAACTACAATCAAAATTCAAAAAAATAAAATCAACGCCCTAGCTCATGTTTCCCACAGACGGCGCCAGTTGGTAGAGCCGGGTTAATGCTCAGCCAACGAAGGGGGTTTTTGCTAAAAAAACATGGAATAAAAAGAAGTGGAATCTCGATGAGAATAGCTAACTACCTTCTTCTTCTTCTTGACTGCAGGTTCTCACTCCTCTGATGCCCTATAAAAAAGACAGAGAGAAGCCTCGCACCAGGGGTTTTGGCCGGTGAAGATCCTCCGACGCTCAAGTCAGTTGTCTTGGATGGGAAGAAAAGGGAAAAAAGGAAAGAGGCAAAGGGGATCGAGATAAAAAAAAAAAAAGGAAAAATCTACCTCGTGCTGAAGGTTACTAGCTTTTATAGGGTATGGAAAATTTAGGGGTAGGATAGTCATTCCATGCATGATTAAATAGGGCCTAGGCCAGCTTTGGCAGACGGACCCTAAGCCCGCCCGCGCGTTATTGGATTGAGGCTAGCGACATAATAATCTTTATTTTAGGCCCAAGAGAGTGTAGCCCATATCAAAAACTATGTCCTTAATTAGGTGCAAAATAAATTTTGTTAAATATTGCTCTTTTAACTATAGATGATATACTCCATCCTTTCCCAAATAAGAGTCACGGCTGGGGATCACCAAAATGCATGTATATATGGACAAAATAACTTTTTAACCACACTTAAATTATTGCATGAAAAATTAGAAAAAAAAAATTTGTCCATCTTAAATTAAAACGTAAATACAGAAGATTTAACAAAAAATTTGTATAACAATACGCTAAGGCCATGTTTGGTAGGTATAGTAATAATATTGGGATAAATAATACATAGACAAATAATATGATAATTGTATGATAAGTAGTAGTATTTTGTGTGTTTGGTAAAAAATATAAAAATTCGGTTTATCAAAGTTTGTTGTTTGGTACACCATGTTAAAATTATATTAACTTATGTTTTCCCATTTTATCCTTATGTTAAAAAATACTCCTGTGTGAAGCAACCACCATCAATGGCACTGGCCTTATCTTCTCTCTCTTTCTCCTCCCAAATCAATGGCGATGGCCTTATCTTCTCTCTCTTTCTCCTCCCAAATCTCTCAGAAACCCATCCAATCCATGTCTTTGCCTCCACCGTCGTGCTCCGCCGCCACGAGGCAAGGCAGCTCTTCTTCATCTACCGAAACTACGACGCCATACCCTTCGTCGTTCGGATCTCCGCCGCGCTCAGCCGCTGCGACGCCGTCGGCATCCGCACCTGCCGCGAGCTGGAGGGGCCCATGTGCGACTACATCGGCGAGCAGTTCGAGATGACGGGGCGGCTGTTCCTGGTGGAAGTGGCGAAGCCGCAGGGGGCGGAGACGATTGAGGAGTTTTTGCCGGAGGGGTTCTTAGAGAGGGTGGGGGAGAGGGGGGTGGGTGTAGTAGAGCCGGAGGGAGTTAAAAAAAAAATCAGCGGCGGTGGCGACGGAGGAAGTGGTGGCGGTGGCGGAGGAGGGGCAGTGGAGGAGGAAAGTGGAGGGGCGGGTGGCAGAGGTGGAGCAGCGGCGGAGGGAGAGATGCTGGGTTTCGGGTCAGTTTCGCCGGCTGCGGTGGAGGTGGAGCCGAGGCGGCGGTGGGGTGACTGTTACTGTGTAAGAAATGAGAGTGATAAGAGAGAAGGGATGAAGAAGATAAGAGGGTAATTTTGTCTTTTTAATGTTTAGTACGAGTTACTGTTGAAGCCGTGTAAATAATACCATCTAGGAGGTCGAATTATTTATATGTCATTCTTTGTATTATAACACCGGGCTTTCCTCTATTAACGGGCTTTTTGTATTAATAATTTTTTCTACCAAACAATGTATTAACTCATATTAATAATATAGTATGGCTTAATATGGCCTACCAAACGTAGCCTAAGTATACAAAAATTCAAATCCAACATACAATTATAAGAAAAGTAGTCGGTTGAAATAACTCAACTTCAATTCAACGGATATATATTGAGAATAAGAAAAATCGGTGTTTTTATTTCGACAACCATAAAATAAACATAATACAATCTGATGATCGCATATAACATGTTGAAATGTGACGTTCGATGCAATATTAGCATACTTATTTGACTATAAAATGAAACTAAAATTATAGGGGTGTGATGATCCCAAATTTAATTGCTCACTTTGACTGGTTATTTTTCTACGCTGAGATTCAATAAAAAATTAATGACATTCATAAGCTTATTTCAAACAATAAAAATGTTTCTATACTTGAATGCTATGAGATAAATGAATAAAAAATTAAAAGTCATTAAAGGAGGAAAATAAAATGAATTTTATTTCAGAAGAAGAAACATATTTAAAAAAAATTGAGGGAAAGAAATATAAAAATAAGAAGAGCCATAAGTAAATCTGCAGCAGCCCGGTATAAACGGCATTAACAAAAACCAAACAAAAATAAAATCATTAAAAATTGGGAAAAAGAAAAAACTCAACTGCTGTAAGAAAGATAACACCCAAAACGGAATTTCACACGTTGGTTTGCTAAAGAAGGTGGTGGCGGCTTTCTTGAAGATCTTTCCAACCAGATCAAAGAAGATCTGTTTTTGTAAGGATTTTTAATTACTCTATCATTTATGTTTTCTTGGATTAATTTTTGTGTTTTATTTGGAAGCTTTTGCTCATGCTTTCTTTAAAATGTATATTGATATTGATATTCATGTTCCTGAAATTAGATATGATGAAATGACGAAAGTATGAGCTTCTCTCTCTCTCTGTGTGAATAGGATTTCCCCTTTTTTACTGTTTACTGCTTTTGTTAATTATATTTGGGTGTGAAATCGCCAAAAAGGAGGAATATTTGGCTGAGGGAAATGAGGAATTGGCTGCATTTCTAGTTCATAATTCATACTCCATAGGCTTAATTAACATAATACAGTAATTTTATAGGTGCATATATATAATTATATCTTTTTGGGGTGAGATTTGAATGCTTTTCAATTTCTTTTTCTAGAAAAAACTTGTCATTTTTGAAGTACGTTGAGGAAAAAAAGTGGTTGAAAAACAAAGTTGGAAAAGGAGATGAGTTTGGTATGTACGTAAAGTAGTTGGGATGAATCCAATCTGCTTCTTGGTACGAGGAAGTTTAAATAGCATTCGATCGAGCTTTGAATATTTTTTTAAAGCTAGCTTAAATCAATGATAGAAGGTTAACATGTAAACACTAGCTTGCTTTATCTCTGTGTCGTGTTTCACTAAATGTTTTATTCTGTGATATTCGGTTCTTGGTTATGTTCAGCTTGTTTTGACATATATCCTCCCTCGCTGTTGCCTTGTTGAAATACTAATCCATTATTAGGCATTTTATTAAACTTTAATGTACGTGTTTTAAGCTTTATATTCATGCAATTAAGAACGTTGATCGATTTGAAAATAAACGCATGCATGCAGTGTGGATGTGAAGCCAAATCACAATCAAAAAGCTTTACGTGAAAAAGTTGATTGAACGGACTCTTAATTAACCAGATATTATCATAAGCAAGATGAGCTAGGCAAGGCAAGGCAACGATGACGATAAAATCATAAGCACTTACACCGATCATTCTGGTGCTCTGCTAATGACCAGCATAGCCCCACAACCACTACGAAATCACAGGCAAGTACTCACTCCTCTTTATATATATATGTTTGATCTCGTCTGAGTTGCCGTGATGCTCAAATTATTACAACCCTTTCGGATTGTATTGAAGGGAATAAGGAGATGACTACCTACATTTTGTTTAGGAAGGATTTTCTTGATCAGTTATATATCTTGGAATTCTTGGCTTTGTAAACTTATTGGAAGATATAAAAATGTAGATGCGATCCAATTTCACAATTTCAATGGTTCATCCTTACAAAGTTTTTGTGTTATGTTTGCTCCTGAAGCAGATTCTCTTACACCTTGCCCCTATGCATAACAATTCACCTATTTTTCATTAATTGAATTTATAAAAATGGTAGGCCGTACTGATCAATTGGTGAGATATGAGTTGATTTAAGGAGGTGTGAATAGTTTTGTGGTTTCACTCAATTTACAAGATCTGTTGAATGAACTTATCTCACTTTTTGTTATTTTAGCATAAATTAATTTAAAGTTAATTAAAAATGATTATAAATTAAGTGATCGAGTTGTTGTGAGTGCTAGCTCTTACAAGTCTTTAATTGACGTAAATATACCTATACCTGCATGAAGAAGTAAGATAGACTTTTTTCTGCTTTAAGTAGCCTCTTATTAGTCTCGTTTAAATCTTGTAGCCAAACTGATCTTGTAGGATGTCAACAAAGTCTCAACATGATGAAATTTCCGAGGAAGAAGACAACAATTGTTCCTCCTCATATCCTTAGCCTCAGTTTGGATTATTTGTTACGATCTTCTTCTCCTCTTCGTTGTCACTTATGTTTTGTTGTTGTTGTTGGCGGCCTTAACTTTCATAGCACTGCAACATCTGTCCGGACAAATAAATTCAAAGTCACAGTCCCCGTTGCTCCAAAATTCACTTGTGAGGAACGTTTAGGCAGACGGAAGGAGGTATAAATATATGTATTAATTTTATTTTATTTATTTAAAAGAGACACTAATGTCTTAAACGTTATTTTCTACAAAATATATTATATATGTAGTATTATGCGAAGCTGGAGGAAAAACATAAGGCGTTGGAGAAAGAGAAACTCGAAGCTGAAGCTAGACAAAAGGTGTCATTTTATATACTTATCTCATTTCACACATCACAAAAATCATTCAAAATTTTGTATCGCAATATATATGTAGGAAGAAGAAGAAGCATCTATAAAGGAGCTGAGGAAGAGCATGGTGTACAAAGCAAATCCGATTCCCAGTTTCTATCGCGAAGGACCTCCCCCTAAGGTTAAGCTCAAAAAGGTTCTAAACATATATTAATTCGATCATTAATTAATTAATTTATCTTTTTAATGGCATTGCATAGTATATAAGCTAGATGCAGATAGATTGTTAGTCTTTTTATTAATTAATTTCACATACATACATAGATAGCTTTGATTCGAGAGTGGTTTTAAATTAATTAATATATATATATATATATATATATATTAATTATGGTGCATGTTAATTTTGGTGGAATAATAATAATAATAATATTGCATGCAGCTGCCACTGACTCGTCCTAAATCACCAAAACTAACGAGGAGGAGGAGTTGCGGTGATGCAGGAAAAGCTGGGGACGACGTCACACTTCATCAACGCCCACCTCCTTCTGTTAAAGGTAAGGACCCAATTGGCCGACCAACTTCGGATCGTGAAAATAACAACAAAACCAAGGATGATCAGAAGCATGCAGATATTGATAATCAAGATGATGAGTCATGAATTACTTCATTTTTTCCTTTTTCTTTTTAATATAATTTTACTTATTCTTTAGCACGGGATTTCCCCATCAATATTGATCCATGTTTTGTCAAGGCTATTTATCCTGCTTAGTAACTTGTAAGGATGTCCGAATTTGAATTGTATATTTTATGTATTTTATAATGTTTCATTTCATGTACGTATTACACAATTGAAAATTTTATAACACGCGTTCGGATTGCCAAATACTTGGCTCTAGTTTATATCCTTTATTAAATAATCACCCAAATTAACACATACTTTTGAGTTATGAGTTTACCGTTCGAATTCAATTGTAAATTAATGAACCTTAAAGTGATAAACAAGAATAAATTTGGACAATTATATATAATCCGCACAATCTAGATTGACGGATGCATCAAAATAATGTACAAAATACATCAATTTTACAGTGCATGTATCAAAGTGCATACTAGATACCACATATCAATCGATGTGAAAATTAATCTTGATTATCCATTTAGTCAAAATCTTCGAATCACATTTATTTGTACTTCTTAGATAACTAAAAATGACACTTACATTTTTTTCTCAATAGAGCAAAAGAAAAGGACTTTTATAGTAAAAACTTTATAAAAGAATATTCTATTTAGAATAAACTCTTATTTTGTCATAAAATTTCATGGTTCCAAGTCTAAACTCTTATTTTGTCATAAAATTTCATTGTTCCAACTTGAGACCAGTTATAAATAGGAATAAACTCCATATTTGTCATAATTCATTTTTCTTTTGTAATATACAATACATTTATCTAGTAATTACAATATTTATGTATTGTTCATTAAATTAGAAAAATAAAATAAAAATTCTTCTTATACCTCTATTTAGGAATAACCTCCAATTTTGTTATAATTTTTTATAGTCCTAAAGGTGTATTTCATTTAGGAGTATAAATTTATAGCTCTAAATGGAAAGATAATATTATGAGGTATAAATTTATACTTCATTGTGGGACCACAAGTTTTATATCTTGTTTGGTTGGAGGCATAATATACTTATTTATACTCTCAAGGAGGACCACAATATTTATATCTTGTTCACTTGGGATGAAATTGATGGATAAAGGAAGAAATATCTAAAACACATGAAAAGTAGAATATTATACCTCCATTTTGGAAGTATAAATTTATACTTTGAACAAGGAAAAAAGGGCTGCTCAAAACTTTATACTTGGCATCCGAATTTTTCTTAAATCGAAATCAAACAAAATATAAGAAAGTAAAATAATATTATACTTCATTTTCCCTTATTTTCACTCTAAATACACCCTAAAAATATTCTTTTATAGAGATTTTACTGTAGACATGAAACTCACTTAATAAATACAAGAAATAGATTAGCTAACGTGAGTGGAAGAAAGACCATTGGATTTCTAATATTAGAAGACGCGTGGCTCAATCTTCTCTGTCCTTCATATACTATAATGAATTGGTGGTGTCATGTTACACGACATACGCAGAATTTTTTTTACTGGGAAATTATTGTTTAATAAAATTATTAAATATTATACTATGTGATAGCATGAAAAGATTGTTAATTATTTTTCTTATTTTTTCTAACTTCGTTTATATATATATATATATATATATATATATATATATATATATGTACTAGTGTGTAGCTCGTCGAACATTGACGGGTATCACTTAATATTATAATCTATCAGTATAGATTTTTATACTATAATTTATATTTTTATCGACTGACATTATATTCGAAGAAGTACACAATTGTATTAAATTATAACAGTTCTGAATCATAATTTCTCTATGTTTATCCGTTCCAAATTCGATTAAAATGGGACTTTACTAACACCATCCACCCCAAACTTGTAAAAATTTAAATACAACAAAGTAAACATTAAATATAATACTTAGAAATAATAGAAGAATATAATTAAATGTAAATATCAATATAACATATTATTAAAACAAATACAATAACAAAATCTACCATGACCAATTCATGTCTTCCTCTTCGACCATTGATCATCCATCTCATTGTCCGATGATGTTTCATTCTCACTCTATTACCACCACCAAGAGAGTTCATGAACTTGAACATGGAGAAGTTATTCCCAGAGCTTTGCATGCCCCCTTGCTCCATGTATGTTGTCGGGAAACTATCTTCTTTAACAACATTGGTGTGGCGGTCATGCCCATTTCAGTTAAAAATGTCTTTGTCCATTAGTAGTGGTCTCCTCAAACTTCTCCAGTTTAGGCACTTGAAGTTGATAATGATCTTGATGATGACGGGGCTCTTCCTTGCTCCGTTGGAGCCCGTTGGTGTTGATGAATTTGATCACATAGAGTTGATCGCTTGCTTAACTCTATGAGATTCCTCCATGCCTCACATTTACATGGTATATAATATAAGAATAAATTTTAAGAATTATTTTATATTGAAGTGACAATATTGTGACAATTCATTGGAAGAGTGGTACACGATTATATCAAATTACATGAAGGATCATCTCGTTGCAAATAAGTGTTATATGAATGATTACCCATTGTAGAATTTATTGACGAAAAATCACTTTACGCTGTAATTTATAAATATTTTTTTAAAACATTAATATTTTATTTTAAAATGATATAATTTGATAAATTATTGCAAATAACTGTCAAATAAAATATCGTTTCGTTATAAATGTATTGCATGAAGGATTGTCTCGTTGTAAAATAAATACAATGAAAGATTAACTCATGCAAAATTTAGTGTAAAATAATGGAAGCTCAAATTTTGACAAATATCTATTATATTTTGTTAAAATATTTAATTAGAACTAAAATATATAATTCTACACTCCTTGAATTTCTTGAACCAAAAAGTAGTATTATAAAAATTATACGTAGGACCAAAAAAGAAATAAAAGATAACAATGTTGTTAAGATGTATTCAATTTAGAAAATAAAATAAAAATGTATCCAAGCTCTTGAAGTTTTGTGCTATTATCACTAATCGAGCATTTCTTATAAATTTTTAAGTGCAATTGTCAATATCCCACCCCCACAGTGCAATTATTTTAAATGAATTAAAACACCCTTTTATGTAAATATGAAAATGCCTTTTCATAAATCCTAAATTTAATTTGATCTGTCTTTTCTTCATTTTCATATTTATTCGGTCAACTCAATAATAATTGACAAATTAAATTATTGGTGCATAACAATAGTGGTATGAAAAATACACATTGATCTAAATATTTTCTTAGATTCTTTAATCAATATAAGATCGTATTAAATAAGATAGGTATTTATCAAGGTTCTCATGAAGTCTCATGAAGTCTTATGATGAAGAATTCTACATTATGAATAATAAATAAAATAGAAATTTGAGAATTTAGATAATTAAAAAAGAAAAATTTTAAAAATTCCACCTAGACATGAGGATCAATGTAGTGGCTCCAAAAAGAAACGACAATCAATACATAAAGTACATATAAATCTAAAAAATCCTCAAAATAAGCAAATTGCATCTTGAAATGACCAATGACATTGAAAAATGATTAATTGCTTCTAGCAAGCTGCACATCTTGCTAGAAGTAAGGGACTTCTATGATTGCCATTGCAAGCTTTTCAATTTGAATCTTATATACAATGAAGTAATATGTAGGATATCAAAAGATATATGCGCATAACCTAAATCAATTGATAGCAAAAAAGTAAAACATGAAGTGCATGTGTTTTTTTGCTTGTAGAACTATAGACTATATAAGCATAAAAATAATAGAATAAGAAAATAAATTAATTATAAATTTTGTAACACTTTTTTTATTAAGTGCATGATTGCCAATTATTATAAATTAATAATTATGATATACCAAAATTAAAATAAAAGTTAACATTTTAGCTCCTATTTATCATATAAAAATCATTTTTATATGATCATCTTCTTGCATATGTATACTTGTTTTAGAATTGAAACATTAAAAAATTTATAATTATAAAAAAAAAAAATAGAAGTATTTTATGTCAAAGTGATAGTATTGTGACAATATATTGGAAGAGTGTTAAACGATTATATGAAATTATAATATTATTATATAAAATAAGTTAAGGAGGGATAACGTTACTCAAGTAATAGTACTTGTTCTTTCAATCTAAATCACCATATTCATACATGTCTCCAACTCGAATCACAACTTTATATATTTACCAGTCTCAAATCTAGGAAATGTCAATGGGTTAGGTAAAACCCCACCCATGAAGCCTTTCTCAAATCTAAACTCGTTTAGATTTTCTTTATTTCAATTAAAAATTGACATCACTACCCAAATTGATCCAAAAACCCGTCAACACTCCGTTGGGCAATACTTGTTAACTACCCGCTAAAAATTGGAATACTATAAAATTAATATTAAATAGTAAAAAAAACATTGAATATTTTTTTAAAAAAACTTAAGTTGACGACAAAACAATAAATTATTGTACGTAATTCAAGCAATAATCATGTGAATTAAAAAAATAATTCCACTACCCATAACAATAAAGTCCAAAGTATAATTTTAAAAAAGGATATAAAATCATTTATAAAAAATCTTGTAGTAAAAATGCTATTATAAGGTTGAGCCTGATATGAGTGATATTTTTGTTTGTTAATTAACATAATTTATTTTATATGTATATACAATTTAGCAATTTAGCAAAATAATGTTGTATCGTATCATATATATATTATTTATTCGGCCGATTAATAAATAAATTGGCCAAATAAAACTAGTGGAACAAAAGATGATAAAATACACATTGATTCTAGGTATTTATAGGCTTTTCAATAGGTGAAATTTCATTGAGAAACCGATGTGGGACACAAGATTTTAGTATAGATATTTAAAATCTATTATTTTACATTTAAAAATTTGAAAATTTAGATAAATATGAATGGAGGAATATGAGGGGTGCCACGTAGGATTTTTTCAAAGCAAGAATCGTTTTCCTTTTAGAAATATAATGATAGATAGATTACATAATTCCATAACAATGAACCGACTGATGTTGATGAATTATCGGATGATTGTGTTTAGGGGTGAAATGCCACTCGAATCCTG
Source organism: Schizonepeta tenuifolia (assembly GCA_029490685.1). NCBI lineage: Eukaryota > Viridiplantae > Streptophyta > Magnoliopsida > Lamiales > Lamiaceae > Schizonepeta > Schizonepeta tenuifolia. The sequence continues at coordinate 64,935,416 of CM055960.1, read as the reverse complement.
AGCTAGCTGTTTCTCCTTGAAATGCGTTAAGGCGCAACAGTTAACTGAACATCTAGCGGTAAAGCGTTCTTTCGTTGCCGGGCAGCGAGAATAGTAATCGAGGTAAGCTCATAATACTAGAGAGGTCAAGGTCATCTAGTGAAACGATGGGGGACAAGCGTCATCGAAAGGGAAACAACCCAAATCACCAGCTAAGGCCCCTAAATAACATTTCAATGATAAAGGAGGTAAGGGTGCAGAGATAGGTTTGCCTAGAAACAACCACCCATAAAAGAGTGCGTAATAGCCCACTCATCGTTTCATCCAGGATTTACTTAAAAAAAAAAAAAAACCAGAATAATATTTAAAATTTTGAATGAAACTAAGAGTTAGGTTCACAAACACTAGTCATACTTTCTTCCGTGTAAACTAAAATTTCTTAAAGAATTTCCAATGTTTTTACTCTTTTCACACCACACAAGATCCTATATTGCAGTAACATCCTCTATCATTTATGTTGCGTTGACAGCACCGGATAATCCTCTAAATTTATGATTGGTAATTAGAATTTATTCCATCCAAATAAAATATATAATACTCTTCAAATTAACACATGTTATTAATATAAGAAATTGTAGCATACTTGCATTAGAAGGTGTCACACTAATAGACAATAGAAGATCCAATCCACTTTCCCGCTGACTTTGAGTGGCCGATTTCAATCATTTTTTTTTTTAAAAATCACATTGCAATTTCAATCGGCGCCGATCATATAAATCGTTTATATTTATTTATGTAATTAAAATTAGGCTTACTTTTAAGGAATATTATTATTGGATTTTCGGCCTATAATGTATAATTTCTAACTAAGGTTTATTTATTAATGCTCACTTTAGTTATTGTAAAGTTTGTGTATGATGAGGTGAGTGTTCTGTTAATTCAGTCAGTTTGTCATGAAAAACTACATGACCACAATAATTGAATGAATTAACTGCTAAACCGACCAAATCGATCGCTGAATTATTATTTATTCATTTTTTCCTTAATCTTTTCTAAACTTTCCTTACTCTTTTCTAAACTTTATGTTTTAGTAATAAAATTGATTGTAACTAGACCTTAATATTTATGATTGGTTCCATTGAAGTTACACCGAATCTGTTGAAAATTTAATTTCCAAATATCTTAATTGCTAAAATTAATCGAAATTGAATAAACTAAAACGTATTGGCTTCGGTTCGATTTTTGATGTTCTTTCACATTCAAATAAGAATATATATATGTACGACCAAAGGCAGATCTACGGGAGGGTTGTAGCGCGGGGTTGGTTGCTGAAGCACCTCCAATTCCAATTCAAATTCCAATTGAGAAGTTTTAATTATTTTTAACCTTCAATTTACAAATTTTCCATTTTTATCCTATATTTATAGTATTTCTGTGTCTTACCCATGCATGCATGCATGAACATACAAACATGTACTACTGAGGTGCGTTCACTTGGAGTGAAAAGGAGGTGTGTTCAATTGAGAGCTTATACCTCTAAATGGAAGGATAATATCATGAGATATAAATTTATACTTCATTGTAGGAACCACAAGTTTTATATCTTATTTGGTTGAAGTGATAATATACTCATCTCTACTCACAAGGGGGACCACAATGTTTATATCTTGTTCACTTGTGATGAAATTGATGGATATATAAAGGAAGAAATATCTAAAACATATGAGAGATATAATATTAATGGATGTATAAATTTATACTTTAGGCAACGGAAAAGAGGTTGCTTGAAACTTTATACCTCCTGCTCGAGTTTTTCTTAAATCGAAACCAATGAAATAAAATAGTAATATTATACCTTATTTTTCCTCCTTTTTACTCCTAGTGAATACACCCCTACTATTAGGAATATGCCAAATTAACGGAATGTTTTAAAACGGTTAGAAATGAAGGGTAGAGCGCTTAAACAGAATTTCCGTAATCAAAGGCCTTTCCCTCTCATTTCTTCTCCTTCAAACCTACTTCTTCTTTTCTTCCTTCCGCCTACCTCCATCTAAATCTAATTCCACCTTACAAAACAAAATTCAAAAAAAAGAAAAAATAATAAAATACCAAAAACAGAATAATAATCCATTAATTCATCCGCCTTAGAGAGCCACCACCTCTACGGCGGCCCGAGGCGGTTCCACAACCCACCTCCTGCCGCCGCCGCCTCCTAAGCTATCAATTTATTTCCCCTCTAATTGTTTTTCTCTAATTCTCATGGGAGATCCTCAAAGAACATACGACTACGCAACCGTCGAGCCGCTGTCGTTGTCGTCGGCGTCGTCGTCTCCGTCGTGCGTGTCTGAGGGCGAGGACGCGCCGCCGTTGTGGAGGAACCTGGAGGCGAAGAGGCCGACGCTGTCGAAGCAGCTGTCCATGCGCGAGGTCCCGCGCAACATCGCGTGGGAGCGGCGGCGGCGCCAGTTCCTCCAGCAGGAGCGGCGGAAGAACGAGGAGGATTTGACGGACGAGGATTTGAAGGAGCTGAAAGGCTGCATTGAGCTAGGGTTTGGGTTCAATGCGGAGGAAGGGCAGCGATTGTGCACCACGATACCGGCGCTCGATCTCTATTTCGCCGTTAACCGTCAGTTTTTGACCAGCCCCCTGGCCAGCCCCGGTAGCGGTGGCTCCGGCCGCCCCTCTACAGGCACCCCTAGTCCCCCAGCACAAGCCCCGGCCCCGGACCCCGTCCTCGCCCCCACCCGGGCCCCAATGCCTCGATCGTGCTCCTTTGGGAGGACCGGTACCACGGGAGATTCAGATTCTTGGAAGATTTTGAACCCGGGTAACTACATCTTTAAATATTCTGAAATTATGATTCGCATTTATGACTGACAATTTCTGATACTATACAAAACTACGATATGAATAGGTATGTAAGTAATGGAAATAAGTGGACACGATAATTTTTGTGTGTCTGCATATATATATTATGTTGTTCAGTTAACGGGTAAACCTATATATATATATAGTGCAAAATATAAGAAGATTAAAATGGGATAGATGAGGAGAAATGAGTATATGAAATGAATTTGCATGCATGCAGGCGATGATCCACAACAAGTGAAGACAAAGTTGAGGCATTGGGCGCAAGCGGTTGCGTGTTCAGTGATGCAGGCCCCTATTAGGGGCGGTGGCATGGATTAGACAACACTGTTCTAGAGAGAGAAAGAGAGATGAGAGAGATTACATGATGATGATAATCTACCTCGATCGGAGAATGGCTGCAGGTTTGAAGCCGGCCGGCGTGAATGACAAAGAAGATCTTCTTATTGTCTATATTGAAGAGACAGCATTAGCATTGGCATCGGCATTGATTGCTCATCAATACAGATTACAGAGGACTCCGGCGCCGGCGCCGCAACTGAAGGATTTGATTAGATGCATGCATGCAACCTTCGATTAGTTGAGTAATCTCGGCCTCCACCAGTTGGTTGGTGATGGACGGCGCCGATCGATGGCCATTAATGATAGAGATTCGATATAATAAGTTTTTTGTTCAATGTATGTGGATGTAGTAATTAATTACCAGCTTAGTTTTTCTCAGTTGTCACGCCACAACTTTCCAAAGGTTTCGTGAATGTTGTTCTTCTTCTTGGTACAACTTAATTAATTTTATAAAAATTACATAGACTGGAAGAAAATATTCATACCTATTTGTTCTCAATTTAATTCCAAAAACGTATCCAGATCTATTTATAATGTTCAAACAAGTCTCATTATATATCAGCTTGTCTGACATAAATTTATACAACACGCGACCTATTGTATATCGATATTATTCTCAACCTTTTTTACTTGTGTCGCGAGTTGTAAAACTTAATTACACCTACAATTAATAGAACTTGTCATCGATCACATTGTCACGTAAAATATATCTTAGTACTTACACCTACGACTACGCCATCGGTCGTTTATGGCCTACAATAATGGGCAGGCATTATTATCTGTTGTCTTAATTTTGTGGCTCTCAAAACTTTTAAATGTCCGAATTTTACCTTATTTTATTAGTATTACCCGGCCTACAGCTAGCTTGTTTTGAAACCTTTTAATTTTGCAAACTTTAATACAGAGTAATTTACTACACATACCTATTCCTATACTATATTTTAGTTTTAATTTCTTAAATGGGGGAGATTTAAGAATGAGGATCGAAACCCAATTAATCGTTCTCCTTTAAAGAGGAGAGGAAAGTGCATTAATTCATATATTTTAGTTGTGTCAATTTCAATTAATTAATTAACTAGCTAGCTGGGACATAAAATAACACTTTTATATATACACGCGTATATATATTATTTTAGTTTGTAAATTGCTAGAAGTATATACTAAGCTACTATGTTGCAATGTCTTATACTCCTCTTTTATTATACTACTAGTTAATTGTCCATAATTCGCAAGCTGGAATGAAACAATTTATAACGCGGCTTCGAAACAACTCGAGCTGGCCCGAACCCAATCTTTAAAAATCGAGTTGGATCAACCTGCTCCAATAATTAGTCTGGTTAACGCAATTTATAAATTATAATAGTGATTTGATTTGATTTCAACATAAAATAATAATAATAATAATAATAATAATAATAATAATAATAATAATAATAATAATAATAATAATAATGGGGTCGAACTCGAACCAAACAAACCCGAATCCATCCATCAAGCTTAATAACAACAGAAACCCGCCTAATTTCAGACCGGTCGGTCCCAACCTAAAGAGAGAAAGAAAATAAATTAAAAAAATCACTCGTTTTTATTCGTAAAATCCCCTACTTCACTCACTCGGGTCCAAATCTACAATAACTTGAAATTCTAGGGGTCATATATGCCATTAAGTAAAAGTTGAGGGGTCAAAAGTAATTAAGGCGAGAACTTTCTGGAGTAAAAAAGAAAACCTTGTTTGCAGAGCCCTCGTTCGCTGCCTCCCTCCTTCAAACGTAAAATTCGGATACACTTGAACTCAAACTTCTACATATTTCCCGTCTCATTCTTTCCCGAAAACGCAGAGGAGGAGAGAGACAGAGAGAGATAAATAAATTCATGGCGCCTGATGCTTCTGATGCTCTAGCAGGTTTGATTTTACAACTTCATCTTTTGTGATTCTCCCTCCTTGTTGCGAATCTTCTGATTCCTGCTTGTTTTTGGTTGCAGTGAGGGAAAAAGTTCAACACTTCCTCAATGCTGCACAGACTGGAAATCTAGACCTCCTCAAAAGTAAGCTGCGTCTCGCTTTCTGTTTTGTGTTTGATTATTTTTTCGTTTCTTTCTATCATTATTATTATTATTATTATTTTTTTTTTGGTATGCTTGTTGTTGTAGTAAAGTAGATTGCTTCTCTGTTGATAGAATTGGCGCAGCAGCTCGATGGTGGAAAGGGGCTAGCACAAACAGTAGCAGATGTTAAGGATGCAAACCAGAGAGGGGCACTGCATTTTGCCGCCAGGGAGGGCCAGATTGAGGTTTGCAAATATTTGCTGGAAGAGTTGAAGATGGATGTTAATATGCAGGATGAAGATGGTAAATTAGTGTTCATGTGTTTTCTTATGCATTATCAGTTAATTAAGAATGTGTGATTGGATGTTTATATTTTCATGTTTTGTGGTGTTGATGTTCAGGAGAGACTCCTCTAACACATGCTGCTCGGCAAGGGCATACTGCCCTCGCAAAGTATCTCGTAGATCACGGCGCTGATCCTTCCATACCAAGTGGATTAGGCACCACTGCTCTGCATCATTCTGCTGGAATAGGTATAATCTTATCCCGTTTATGAAGCAAAGCTGTATAATTTTACTCCGTACGCCGCCTTAGGTTTGTCAAACAAATTTGATTAGGTTTGTGGCCCTGCTACGGCTACTGCTAACTAATCTTATACAGTAGTGTTTTTTTAAGATTCAAGTTATGAACCTAGTATGGCTAGTTCATTTAATAGAGCCAAGTAGTAGCTAAGTGTGATTAGTAGAGCAAAACCTTTATGCTTAACTATTAATTTATCTTTTAGCACCTCCCATGGTAACTAATTAATACTTACTGCAGTCTAATGATCACCTTTGGCTGCATTAGTTGAGGAAGGCTGGAAAAATGTAGTATTGATGTCATATTGACCTTGCTATAGCATAATGGGCCTTTTTAGGTTAATATTCCAAGCACACAGAAAGAAAATTTAGGATCTTTAGCTATAGTTAATGAAGAATTAGGCAATTCACATTTGGTTAGAGGACTATACTATTTTAAATTTTTGACTCAAGATCCACTCTTGTGAGTTGACCAGTTCACTTTTAGTTGTTCTTAGTTAGCTATTTATTTGTTTTTTCTGTATATGCCTGTGCCCTGAATTTGAATTTATAGGTTTTTGTTTAGAGATTTGAAGGCAAATTGGGAGCGTTTTCACTTAAAGAATTTCTCAAAATTGCTCTGAATATATATTTCTTGTTTAAACATCTTGATAATGGAATGGATTTGAACTTTGTTTGCAGGAAATATTGAGCTTCTAAATTTCTTACTCTCGAAGAACATAGATGTTGATTCACAAAGTGATGCTGGTACTCCGCTAATATGGGCTGCAGGTCATGGCCAGCAAGATTCGGTCAAAGTTCTACTGGAACGTAATGCCAATGTAAGTTGATTGATATATTAAGTTGAACCAATTGATATCATATATCTTATGTCAGAGCATGTCGTTTGTCGGAACATGCATTATATGTGTAGCTTATATGGGAAAATGTGCAAATATACATTCAAAGTTTATATTAGTCTTGTATCCCCCTAAAGATTTCCGGGCACAATTAAACCCAATAAATCTTTTGGGGGTATATTTGCACCTTCCCATTTGTTTTCTAAAGTCATCAGTTTTTAAGTGCTGACGTTTTGTTTGTCTATCTGCTTTTGTTGCAGCCAGATGCTAAGACTGAAGATGATATTACTTCTTTATTATCAGCTGTTGCAGCTGGTTCGTTGCCATGTTTAGAGTTATTAATTAAGGTAAAAGTTAGCTGGTGCTCTCTATCGTAAGGATACTGAAAAGTTATAGGGTTAGGCCTCAAATTTGTTGGCCCATTTACTACTGAGCTCTTTTTGGCCTGGTTGGATCAACCCTAGCCCAGCTCCCCAGTTTGAGTCCTTAAGTTTGCATTCTCTGATTCTCTCCCCCTTTGTCTTATACTATCATTTTGAAATAAGTGCATTTTGGATTCTACAACTAATTTTTTGGATTAAATGCTAGATTTAAATTTAATGTTTTAGTATTCATGTTTGGAATATAATTCTAGAACAAAATTCTACTAACTGTGGAGCCTAAGTGCAATGGGCCTTAGAACTTATTATAATTGTATCAACTGTAGTTCTTAAGTACATTTTAAGTTCTGATTGTACATTAATAAATGTTCTATCATCCTGCATACAAGCCTATCTAAGAGCTCATAGTTTGTTGTTTCATACAGGCAGGTGCGACTGTGAACTTTACTGCAGGTGGTGCAACACCTTTGCACATTGCTGCTGATATTGGCGGCCCAGAGATCATAAACTGCTTATTACAAGCTGGAGCTGATCCCAATGCCTCTGATGAGGTAAAGCTGGCAAAACGTTATATGCCTCAGTTTTCCGATCCAGAAGTTAGTCAAGAACTATTAAAAACAGTTTTCTTACATAGTCAAAGAATCAGAGAGATTAATACTTAGTAATTTCAGCCAGATGAGCTCACTTGGATGGCATATCTTAATATATTTGACCGGAATATGGTCAAGTTTTGGTTTCTTCTTACAAGTGGATGTGGAAGAAAATCAAGGGGATTTTGAACAGCCATCTCTTCATTAAAATCTCTGACCTTCAAGCTTCGTCTTGCTGCAGGATGGCTTGAAACCAGTTCAGGTTGCTGCTTCAAGAGGAAATAAGGTAGCTGTTGAAATTCTTCTCCCAGTAACGGCCCCAATTGAATCAATTCCAGAATGGAGTATTGATGGAATTCTTCAACACATGCAAGGGAAACAAGAGGTACCTGGTTCATTATGCTTCACTGGTTATGTGTTTGACAATACAATAAAATAATAATAATAATCTACTACAAATCGCAATATCTACCATATCGGCTGGTTTTGTCTTCTTTGACATGTCCTCATGCTTATTAGATTTTATGTGGTTTCTCCGTAAACGAATGCAGGGACAGAATCAAGAAACAGTACGATCTAATGGACATAAGGATACTGCAACTCCTAAGCCAAGTTTGCCTGAGGTATTTCTTGAATAACACTACCTCTAATTTTGAGAGATGATATTTCCTCCTTGTTTTGCTTGCCACTGTAATTTTCTAAACCTGGATCTGTGTTTTCACTACATATTACTCTATGTATTCTTCTGGAATATTTCGTTTTGCCTCAAGCCTTGTATGAGTTGTATCTATCAGAATGTGTGGAGATGGGAAATGACTTCCTCATTGACATGGTCTCTGTGAGATTCAGATACTCTGAAATATGGTTTTTGACATTTTGTGAAACTTATATTCCCTCTCTTCAAGTAGGATATAAGTGGAGCTCTTCTGTAAAACCCATTTCAATTGGTTTATTAACCTTAGGCAAACCCAGCTCTGAAATATGTTTCAGTGAAACTTAAATTCTCCGACTTCAAGTAGCATCTTTTGGTACCAATGTGTTCCTGTTGTTTACTAAAAGTGTCTTTTGTGCGTCCTTGACTTGTATTAATTTCTTTCAATGATTATCAGTAATCCCGAAATTCAAAAAGCTATTGCGAACTTTAAACCTGTATGTCCTGAGTTTTTGGCTCATCATGATATATATACTTAAATTAGTGGCTCAGAAAAGTATTATTGGTATATTGTCAAACTCTAAATAGAGAACTTTCTATTATAGGCAGCAGACCATGCTCATCTTTGAATGGCTGACTGCGAACTGCTATCAATTATGAACCACGCATTGCTCTCTGCTGTCGATACTTGTTGAATAGCTAATATTCAGTAAATGCTATATCAACTTATTCATTTCTTAAAATCCTCAGGTGTCAGCTGAAGCAAAGAGAAAAGCTGCTGAAGCTAAGGCAAGGGCAGATGATGCTTATAGGAGGAAAGATTATATGACAGCAGTTGATGCTTACACACAGGTTCATTTTGTTTGGTACCCGTAGCATTTAATGTAGGCTAAAAATGTAATTGAGTTTTAGTAGCTATGACAACTCTCTCATCCTCAATATTTCTGGCATTGCCGAGTTCTTTTAGATACTATCTTCGTGTTTTGTAGTGGTGTTCCATAGGGAACCTTGATGCTTATTTAAAGTGAAAACTGCTCCCTAGTCCAAGTACCACTAGGATTGAAACCCGTTGCATAAGAAGAATGCATAGCCTGCTGAATCATGAGAAGTGGGGTAAGGTTGTTTTGGAATATGAGAGAATGAATATACCTATTGCAGAATGCAATGTCCTGCAGCGTACATAGCTAGCTAATTAGCAGTAGAATATCATTTTAAATATGAATGGATCTTATATGTGATTATTGTAGATTTACTCTTGGGCTGCGAATGCTTAAAAGTCCTGGTTTAAGGTATATGAGTTACCTTTGCTCTTTAAATGAATTTGCAGGCAATTGATTTTGACCCAAATGATGCTACTTTGCTTTCCAATAGAAGTCTCTGCTGGATTCGTCTTGGACAAGCTGATCATGCTTTAGCTGATGCAAGAGCATGCAAGGCTCTGAGGCCTGATTGGCCCAAGGCATGCTATCGTGAGGGTGCTGCTCTACGTCTACTGCAGGTGAGGTGTCATTCTAATAGTCGACACATTGGAATATAGTCTTTAAGCTTTCTTCACTTTTCTATAATTTTGGTTTCTGTGGGTTCCAACACTTGTTATCCTTGAAATTGCAGAAGTTTGAGGATGCAGCCAACGCTTTCTATGAGGGCGTCACGCTTAACCCTGAGAATATGGAGCTTGTAAATGCTTTCAGGTTAGATGGCATATTCCTCCATCTGAATTTGTTGACATCCTAACCTTATCTACTCTGTATAATAAACGGCTGAACATGGTTAAAATAACCAAAATAAGAAATTATGAAATTATTGTGAGATACTGAATATGAAATTATGCATCATCTGGAGCACACATCTGACAGGTCTTAGCAAATTCAAACTCGAAAAATTGGGGCTTTCTGGTTTGGAACAATTTTATATACGTGGATTGAGCTTGTTAAAGTTTGTAACATGAGAGTTATTCTCACTCTTGTGTTGTAGATTGAAAAAATAATTTGACTTGTTTTGGGTGTTGCAGGGAAGCAGTTGAAGCTGGAAGAAAATTTCATGGGACGCAGCAGCAACAATCTTAATGAAGAAGAAGAATACCCTTTTACCTTAAGCAGACTGGTGTGGTGTGGCTATTGCCACTCAATTTTGTTGTTTTGAAAAACTCGAGTTTGTTCTTGTGATGAGATGTCACTTGTTTGTGGAGTTGGTATTTATTTGCGATGGATGATGTTGACAAACAATTAATTTATTATACTATACTAGCAACTTGTGTTTATTTCCCCTACACAAATTGATATGCAGTGCAACTCCACTCCATCAGCCCCAATCAAACAACCCTGAAATCAGATGAGCAAATGAACGAACACACTCGAATTTAGCAACACTGAATACTCAACTGATAGCTGCAACAAGATTGTGGATAACCTAATAATGCATAACATAAGATGCAAACCTTCAGCAGTTGATTCAAATTCCTCAGATGTTTGGACAACATTGCATATTTTGATCCTTTCTATTTTAGATAGTACTGCAATAGAATTGCTTCACGATAAAGTCAAGGAAATCTAGAAAAAGAAAGATACAAACAAAAAGTTTATTTTTCATAAGGAAGTTTTAATTTCCGTCACCGAGTGAGTAGATTGCAACACAAAACCATAAAGAGGGCATAGTCTTTTTTATTTTCTGTTGTAAAACTCCTAATCGAAAATGGATGTTTAAAACATACTAGTCTGGGAATCTTATTTGAAAACTACTCACAACTGTATTCAGTGTTTGCTCTGAATTGATTAGGGAAAGGAGGGCCTATTTCCGATCAAACACGTTTGAAAGAAAATAAAATAGAATAAAATAAAATAAATTCCTTGAACAACTTTGTTTCGATAAGAAGATTGATTTGTATAAAAGAGGTTGCTGAATTGAATTGAATCTTGTTGAGTGGAAACTTTAAAATTCTTCTCGACTGTTTATTTTATTTGTTTATAATTAGAAAACGGTTGTTATGAACTTTTAAGTGTAGAATCAATCGTGCTTGCTTGCGTACAAGTATATCAATTACAGCCGATCACTCATAAATCTTTAACCTATCCAATTAAAAACTTACAGCCCCATACTAACAGAAAATAAAACTACTCTCAATAGATAACCATTTTTCCTTTTTGGCCCGAAATCATATCAAAAGTTCATTGGTAAAATTAAAAATCTAAATCCAAAAATCATTCTTCTAGTTAGAAGCGCAACTGTGAACTCCCTCAAGTTCAAAATAAATTAATTTCAACTTGTTATAAGTTGAAGTCCTTCAAAATAAATACAAATATGTATATGTATAATCAATGAAAAATAAAATATTCAAAGCTTCAATAAAAGGCGGGGGTGTACCATTTATTTTTCTATTATATTATTAATTGATTAATAATAGGAAATCTCTACTCAATTTCTCTTAAAAAATAATATAGATATGGTTTTCAAATAAATTATTAGTTATTCCCACATCGATCTATTAGAAGATTTGATAATAGGGAACTAAAACTAGAAGGAAATCGTTAAAAATAATTAATTCTAAGTTGGATTTTAGACATATGAATGAATAATATGAAGTGAATCTGCTGCAATGAGGTGTTTAATTTGAAATATAAATTTTGTAATTTCACTGTTGATGCAACTCCATGTAAAAAAGATGAGAACAATACGAATAGAATATAGCACAAGATTAAACTATATGAAATCATAATTTTTCTTTGATTCTGCCTTTAAACACAATTTTGAAGATTTTATAATCTATACATAAAAGAGCGGATTCTTACAAAATTAGATTTGCCTAATATGCTTCTATTATATAGTATCTTTTTTAAAGGCAATTGTGTAATTTTTATAATAATATACTAATTAATCTTAGAATCGTAATTCGGTGGTATATAATCCTATTACAACTCTAATAAAAATCAATATAGACGTTTTGTCTTATTACAACTCTTTATAGCTTATTAATTAGATTTGGACGATTGTGTCAACTGATTTATCAATTTAGATTAATAATATAAACTATAATTCACGACTCTTTTGTTTTAGTATGTGAAATACTAATTAATCTTAGAATTATAATGCAGTGGTATAATCCTATTACAACTCTAATAAAATTTAAGTTATAAGAGACGTTTTGTCTTATTACAACTTTTATAGCTTATTAATTTAGTTAGATTTGGACGATTTGCGTTAACTGATTTATCAAGTTAGATCAATAATTTATACTATAATTCACGACTCTTTTGTTTTAGTATCTGAAATTTAAGAGACATGATGTCTTAAGAGTCAATGATAATTAACAAGTCAAGTCTAACAAAAAGTTCTTTCAACGTGTGAGTTGTTTTATGAAGTCGGTTTATGTATTATATATATATATACTCGAGTAACCTGCGAATTATACATAAACATGCTTTTTTTTTGCTTCAATAGATTAATAAATCCTAATGATTGAAAATATTGAATAAATTTAGATTCGAATTAAATTTTTATTGAAATTCTATTTGAATTAAAATGTATCTTAATTTACTTAAATTCAAGAAGAATAAAGTCCCATAAGTATGATTTATATACTCATTCTGAATTTCATGTAATATATGATTTTAGTGCGAGGAATTGTTATATCCGTAGGAATGAATAAATCCCATGAGTATTTAGTCATTTCACTCTTTCTACTTTATACTCCCTCCGTCTCGTTCAATATGATATATTTTTTAGCACAAAGACCAAGAAGAAGGATTTTTTTTTTTAGTTAAAAAACATCTTTTTAGTCAATAAAGTGCGTTTTAGCCAATAAAATTGTATTTAGAATAACATGTCATATTTAGTGGGAGACACAAAAAGAAATATATGTCATATTGAATAAAACGGAAGGAGTACGTTTGGCAGACAAAGTTGCACTTATTATTATTAGCAAATATTTTAAAAGATAAAATGTATATTTGAGAAAAGAAAAATATTCAATTGATGTTTTTCATTGATCATTACCAATCATGAGAGTGAAATCAGTTAAAAATGACCATTTAATTTCTTCCGTATATAAATCATAGGAATATCATTTCTTAATTTATTCATTTCTCATCTTTACTCCATCAAATCAGTTGAAAAATGACCATTTAATTTCTTCGGTATATAAATCATAGGAATATCATTTCTTAATTTATTCATTTGTCATCTTTACTCCATCACATTACAAGGTTCAAACTTTTTCAACTAAATTATATTTCCGCATATGAGTCATTCCTAAAGAGGATTAGTATATTGACATATTCATGGCATACTTTAGGAATATAATTAAATTAAATATTTTTGTACTCTATTATTTTTTAATTTGTTTAGAATCTATTCATATCGCTTCCAAAAAAAAAGTTTATCTCATAAAATTGAATTTGATTTAATATTTGTTATTTTTAACAATCATAAGACAATTATAACTTTATGTAATATCATTATTTTTGTAACTCTATTTTTCTTAGAAATGGATTTATATGTCTTATGAATGAAATGTTATTTGAATCAGAATCCACCAATGATTAAATTGGTAATTTGTAAGTCTATTTAGTATAAGAGTTTTAAGTGGAGTGAATACCTATAAAAACAAAAGCATATAATGAAAAAATATTTGTAGATGTACCTTAATTTATTATATTTTTATTATTTATATTTACAATGATTGTAATTATTAATTTTTTTTTATGTTTCACGAAGCTTACTAAATGTATTTTCTAAGAACTATTGATAAGATTTTTTTTAGAAAAAATAATTATTGATAAGATGAATATAAATATGCATGAAATTAAAATGTGAACCATGTCATGTTCAATCATGTTAAAATTTGTAGAAATCACAAGGAGGAAGTTGTTCCAGAAAATATCAAGGTGATGAGTAAAATAATTGTAAATATTATTATGTTAAAGGATTATAATGCATATAATTACAATGTTTGATGAGTAGCAACATACTACCGTCGTCCCAAAAGATTAAGTTGCGAAAAGTGTTGCACATGTTGTAAGAAATGTTTAATAGATGTGTTTTAAGTGGAGATTTCAAGGATGGAGAAAGTATGTTATAAGTTTTTATTTCAAATAGTTATTTATTTATATTATCTACTCGAATAATACAATGAAGCTTGAATGAATTTTAGTTTTAATAAGTATTTTAGCAAAAATAATGATGCATGCTATAGCAGATTGAAACATACAAAATTCACCTAAAAATACGTTCCATGATTGTCCGGTAAAGTAAAAGATAATTGATGACAACAGAAATCTAACTCTTATAGCAATTAACTCGATGATTTTCAATACTATATACATAATATTTTTTTTAGGGGCAAAAAACTTGCGTTACTAAGCCAAATTGGCATTATTAATACTATGATACACAACATTTTTTTCGGTAAAAAGGCTTGCATTACTAAGTCAAATTGACGTGAATAACATCAAAAAGTCAAGACGGTTAATCTGACTACCAAACAGTATCTCCTTGGCGTACAAAAGCAAAATTAGTGAAACAAACATTATTTTGTTAGTCAATATGCTTTCATTATCCATTTCCTAATTAATACCGTATTTAACTACAATTTATAATAGTGGTATATATTTAATATGTCTATAAATTCTTACTTACAATGTAAAGTTTATTTTTCATATAAATGTAAACAATTATTAGACTTTAGAAAATGATAAATATTGATTGTAAGATTATTTAATTTGTTATCTTGTATAAAATAAAAAATTACAAAAAAAATACAAACCACGTGCGATCACGTGATTCTCTACTAGTTATTAAAAATAAAGAGAAACGTAATCAAATTCCTATACCATCTTCAGATAAAGACAAGTTAAGAAATTCATCTAATATAAGGCGTAGGCTTTTGAACTAGTTTTATGATCAAATGATGAGAACAAAGTAGTATTAAGGAAAGATGAGTAGGTTACAAACATTGAACTAAAATTCCCTCCTCCCCTACAACAACGTAAGAAAAAGATAAAAGAAGAATCAAGACATTTTACTTGTTGCCCAAGATGCGACGATCAATCTCCTTCATTTGGTCGGGATTGTAGTATACACTGGAACAGAGAAACTCTGTATGGAGAAGAGCGGACTCTCTGTTTTTCATAAACTTGTATTCTAAGGCATGTTTCACGTGCTTGCCGAATTCAAGGGATCCACCGAAATCGAACTCACTTGTATCTTGTTTGGGAAGGAATATCAAGTTGATAGTTGGCCCAAACATAATAAGGTTTGTTGAAAAACCTCTTTAAGTTGCTTCTCGTTCAAGTGTAGGTTGTCCGTGTAAAAAAGACCTCCAACTGTAGAAGGGATGTGGACCTGGCTACAAATGTTCACCTTTAGGGGCGGATCCAAAGCGAATTCAACTTTAACAACTCATCTACATTTTCATTAAATCTAAATCTCAATTCTTGCAATATGCAATCTATTGTTCCATAGAAGATGTTGACTCGATAGTGGTGCTCCCACGTGATGGGATCATTTTCTCGGTATATGTTTTTTTTTTTTGAAAATCACATACATATAGGCAATTAAAACTAAAAAAAATTGACCGGGCGACGACCGAGGCTGCCTGGCTGATCGTGCTCCGAATATACCAACAGATCTGCATGCTGAATTAGTCGTTTAATTTCTAGCATGTTCAATTAATATTGTTATTTGTATGAGTGAAGATCTATTCAATTTTCTCGGATGCTATACCTAATTCTATTTCCGCATGCTCGTCGAAATTTAATTTTCTGTACTCTCTCTCTCTTGTTGTACAACTTTAGAAGAAATTGATATGTGATTTACTTGTTACGGAAGAATAAATTGTCACACAAAAAATATCCCGTATGACGGTAACGGTAACTTGGAAACTGTTTTAGGACTTCACAGTCATAGTTTTGTTGGACATATCTATTGAGCTGTTCTTTTAGCTTATTTCGATAAGTCATTTATGTTCTCCATCTCAAATTTCTATGTTTAAGACTTCTACAAATCTGGAAAATTACTGTGCAAATTATTTGGAATATTTATATTGTTTCTCGGATGTTGGCTGGTGCTTATCGAAATTTAATTTTGTAATTAATCTCTTCTTTTACCCTCTCTCTATTTCTGTACGAATTGTTTAATATTGATATGAAAAAGTGTGAAAATATATTTTACATCATTCTCTTATCAAATGTTTAATTATCACATGATCCCCTTCACCCATTCCATATTTTTATGCATTTTATCTATTGAAAAATATTATTACACCTCTCATTCCATATTAATATTTTTCACAATTGGAGAGAAAATGATATAAAAGGGACTGTCCGAAAAGATTATCCATCCTGCCAGGAGAAAATTAACGAACATAATAAATGTATGAAAATGATTGAAAAAAGTGAAAATATTTGTATTGCACCATAAAAGAAAAGGAAAAAATGACTATTATTTTTTACATGCATATATATTGTTTGAATACCGTGTGTGTGTGTGTATATATACTTACACATTTTGTTAGAAGAAGTAATATCGCACAACATAACATATTTTAAATTTATTTCAAATTTATTTAAAATCAATAGTTCTACTCAGACATATTCTAATCGGCCACATGCCGTTCAACTCAAAAAACTTGATCAATTAAACAGTTGTCCAATTTATTGATTAATCCCAAAAATTAGTGTGACTAATTTATCCCTAATCGTTTTTGGCTCCAAAGCATGAAGATTAGGCGGTAATTTTTTTTTTTTTGAAATTGTTCTACAAGAAATTTTAAAGTCCGCGTGACGGTGACTCGGATCCAAGACCTTTAATCTTGAACATTAACAGCTCTTATCACTAGGCTAATAATGCACACATTTTTTTCCTCCCCTCGCCCACTATCCCATTTGAAATTCCAATTTTGATTTTAAATTTGGATGAAAATTGAATTAGTAGGATTTAGAAAGGATCATAAGTCGATACTAAAATAATGAAAATATAAGATTAATTTATTAATTACAAAATTAGGTGATTTTCTTAAATTACCACCGTGTGGCCAACAGCACTACTTATTTCAAATATGGAGAATTATCAATTTTATCTAAAAAATTATATTATTTTCTTACGTATGCATATACCAAATATAAATATTTAACCTGGCTAGAGACTGTAATTATAGTAACCATATGAGTATGTCCCATGTTCCCAAAGGACGTCGTGGGCTTATTAATATTGGCGGTTGTTGAAGGCCATTATTTATATTAATCATTCTGTAAACACAAAATATGTATTTATTCAATAAATATAAATATGTATACAAATATATGAATTTTGAATATATGCGGGTTCAATCTCTATTTGATCCTCTGATTCTTCTCTCCACTTTGATCCTTGAACGGTCTTCAAGCAGCCTTTGAGATTTTTTGTAGAAGTATGCCTCCTAGATCTCCTCGGACTTGAACTTCAAGCTTTGTAACGTTGATACAGATGACTTTCGTCTTGCTTCCGAGGTAAACGCTGAGCTTTGATTTGATCTTTGACTTGATAGCTTTGACTTGAGCTTTGAGGTTGATGGCATTGACTTGAGCTTTGAGGTTGATGGTGTTGATGCGGAGGACGTTCGCCTTGTTTCCGAAGTAAACGTTGAGAGTCGAGCTTTATAACGTTGACGTGGATGACTCCCGCCTTCTTTCCGGATCAAACACCACTTGATATGATTCCGCCGAAGAACGCGTTGATTCCTACGAAGAACGCCTTGAATCTCGCCGGGACACCTTGAGTATTGAGAGAGAAATCTTGGAGAATTTCTCTATTCAATTCTTGAGAATGATTTTTTTAGGTGTGATTTAAAGTTGTATAGAGACCCCTATTTATAGTTGTAGGAAGAGAGAAGTTGAGTGGGTTTTGGACTTCATCATGGGCTCTAAGGGCTTAGGTGTCGCGATATCTTTGGCTCTTGAATATTGATGTATATCCCTTTACTTGTTGCCAAAGAAATAGATATTTATCACCACATAAAAGCATACTTATCAATTAAATAACTTATATTAATATGGATATGATAAGATTCCCTAATAAAGTAAGATATTAAAATCAATAAAATATATCATTAAATTTCGATATCTACACATTCAAATTACAAAAAAGACATTTTCTTTTTTATTACTTACGAGTTATTGAAAAATATGGCGTACCAATATTTTGAATGTAAAAAAAATCTATGAATTCTAGAAATAAATTTTCCCATTGAATTATCTAAAATTAACATCATATTCATAGAACATATATAGGAAAAATTTATATTAATTGAAAATAGAATAGAATATGTATGAGACAAAAAGTACATAAACTTAGTTGATACTTGCCTTTCTTTATGTTTAGCGAACTGCTTCAATCACCAGAAAGAAAAGATTTATAGGGTTTTAAACAATGGATTCACCAGAAAGATTTACTAAACTACTGAAAATAGGACTAATATTGTAATCTAAACAAGAAAGAATAGGAGTAGATTTTAATTAGTTTAACATTTATACGAAACAACATACAAGGTAGCCAAAAAATTATCTAATTAAGGAACCAAAAGATAGTTTCTGAACATTGTTTGAGAAGAAGAAAAAAAAAAGCAGTAAGGTTTTGAATGATTTTGAAAAGGCCCAGTACGAATACTACTATGTAAGATGAAAAGAGCTGAAACATAATTAATGATAAAATTAGAATGATTTTTTAATTTCATTATATCTTTAATTACTCATTTAATGATATTAACTTTAAAGATTGTTTTTAAGCATCAACTTTAAAGATTGTTAGTACAAAGTTAATTACATTTTTGGCAGGCATTGGAAAAATCTTGAAAGACTGAACCATATTCATTCACTTTAAAATCTACTATATTTTTTAAAGTATGTATTTTTTTATTTGTTTTTGTAAATAGGTTAATTATTTTTTATATTTTATGAATTGTTGTGTAAAATGAAGTATTTAAAAAATTCTTAGTGTTTCATGATTTTATCTTGTTATCTTTCGTTGATAATTTCATTTTATTTATATATCTTATTATTCTACATTTTTTTTTGGTAAATAAGAATTTTATTACCAAAAGCGTGACAAATCACATTACAACCTCACATAAGCACCAAAACAAAACCTATGTCTGAAAATACTGAGTGACACTAGGGTTTCCAGCACCCCTCAATTACCATTATAATTTGGCAGTACTGCCTCACAACACACTCCACACTACTTTAAGTGTTACTAAATTTGCATTGTTCTCTCCAGAGATGATACACTATACTGTTGCCTCAAGGAATCTATACAACACCTGCTTTCCTGTTTTTGATTTACGTTGGGATATGCAATACGTTTTTTCCTCATCCCATGGTAGAGCTTCCTGTCTTACCCCACACCATTTTGCAAGTTCCATCCAAAATACCTTTTACTACATTAAATACAAGAGAGCCACTCCTGTGTAGGGGTGTGCATCGGCCGGTCGGTTCGGCCGACCGACCAAAAATTTCAAAACCGATAAACCGACCGACCAAAATTTTTTGGACCGGGGCCGGGCCGAAAATATTTTTGGACCGACATTGGGCCGGACCGAAAAACTTAGGTCGGTTCGGCCGGTTACGTTTTAATCGAGAATATTTAAAAAAAAAAAAAAACCGGCCAAATTTTAGTACTATAAAAACCGGCCAAAAAGAAAACCGGCCAAGTTTTTACCTTTTATACTTTAGGAATAATATAATATATTTAATTATTTAATACTATTCGGTCGGTTCGGTCCCCGACCGACCCAAATTTCAGAAAAACCGGACCGAAAACCGAAAACCGAAAATTGCTAATTTACAAAACCGGGCCGAACCGGCCCAAACCCATCGGTTCGGCCGGTTTTATCGGTCCGGTTGGTCCGATGCACACCCCTACTCCTGTGCATACTTATGCACCATTTGCACACAACCTGCCCCGCCCACGACCCGCCACGCGCCGACCCGCCCCGCGCGTGGGCCCCACGCGCCATTTTTTTTTTTTTTTTTTTTTTTAATTTCCAGATCTTTTGTCCCTGTCGGAGCCTTCGGCTCCGCCTTCGCTCCGATTACTAAAATAAGGATAATCGGCGGGCAACATTTTGGACTTTTACGGCTCGCTCCGAGGCCTTCGGCTCCCCTCGCTCGCGTCTTGACCATAGAAGAAGCGGCAAACAAAAATAAATTTAAAAAAAAAACTGGAAATTAAAAAAAAAAAACTGGTCAAAGGGGGGTTTGACCGGGTCAAAGGAGGTTTGACCGGGTCAAACGGGTCGGGTCAGGGGCGGGTCGGGTCAAATGGGAGGGTGTTCTACGGTGGAACAGTTGCACCCAAGTTTTTGTCTAAATACAAACATTCTAGAGAAAATTTTAATAAATAAAATAATACAACAAAATAATACTACTCAAATTTTACCAAAATAATAATATTTTTTTTTACCCATGGATTAACTATTTTCCATGTATCGCCCATGATCCACGTATATAATGTTGCCCACATCGCAGGGTTACAATTCTAGTTCTGAAGAAAAACTATGAAAAGGAAAAATCAACGACCAATAACGACGCTTTGGATTTCTTTTTAGATGGTTAATGCTGCAGAAAACTATGAAAACGAAAAATCGATGAAATTTAGGGGACAAGAACATATAAAGAATCGATTGTTTAGAATGCTATTATACATATAATTACTATTACATACCTATATGTGTAGTACATTGAAGATTTGCATTTAAAATTCTTAACAGTGCCTCTAATAATGACATGGCCGGCCCCTGTAATATCCCCTAAAAAAAAAAATATAATAGAACTTAAAACGCTTAATATTGTAATATTAGGAATTCGTAAACTTATAAAAGTTAATTCTGGAGACGAATTTTAAAGCGAAATAGTATTTTTGAATTTCTTTTGATAAGGGGTAATTTTATAAATTAAATCATACTCGTAATAAATTAAATCTTATAAAAAAATAGTAATAGTACATTAAAAGAGCGAATAGATTTATTACACAGTACATATTAAGTAAATGTACTATTATACTATTATAGGCTCCTAATCAAATCCATAACTCTTAACTTCATCATCCCCTATAAATCTGAAGGAAAAAAAGGAACAAAAGACAATAATTATATAGACAACATCGAAGGCAATTATATACGATAGTCATTAGATGTCGCTGCGCTAGCTAGAATTCATTGTTGGTCGTATTGTACAGTGAATAAGGAAATCATAAAGAATTCAGTGGATGCATTTGTGAAATTGATGTGTATCCATGCTTTATTTATTTTTGCTTGTTATTTATTTTTGCTTGTTATGGTTGTAATGCGTTTCGTATATTTGATTTATGTCAAGATGAATTTTCAGAGTGTGCAATGAAATAAAAGTCTTGTTTTGTGTATGACGTCAAGCGGCTATATATAGCAGTAGGTCAAGAAGGTGACGCGAGGCAACAGCGCTGTTACGATGGCGGTGGAGCAACGGTGAGGTGGCCGGAAAATTTGAAGAAGGAGAAGAGAGTGTGAGGTTTTCATTTCCGGAATTAGATAGGTCTGTAAAACCAAATAAAAACAAGATGTCGAAAAACGGGGGGACTTACTACGTCGGCGATGGGAGGAGACCGGAGATGGTCCCTTTTTATTCTAAGTAGATCATTCCTAAGACTTCTGAAGCTGTAAACTTAGCCTCTGCATCATTAGGGTATTTTGTGCTTCAAAACCTTCAATTTCTAATCTCATTCACCGACACTTTGGAGCACTCCCACCACTCCCAGAACAATGTAGTGGTCAACTACCAAATCCATGTTTAACTGCAAAATTTAATTCAACAAACACAACACCATGAAAAGTTCATAAAAAGATTTACTTTCAAAAGAAAGATTGATCAGCAAAATTCACCAACTTACATATGTTAAATGCAATACTTCCCAAACAATAATTCACATCTTTATCAACCTTCAGTAGTCTAAATTAATACTCCATATTCCATTAGACCACAAATTGACAAAAGCAATATTGAAGTAAAAATCGATTAAATCAACACAACTTCTTAAAACTAATCAAAATCAGCCATCAGTATAAATCTAATCTAATTTTAGATACCTGTGGCATTGCCAACATGGGTTGAAACCTGTTTTCCGGGTTGAAACTCGAATATAACAACCTTGAATAATAAACTAATAGCTACAAGATTGTGGATAACCTAATGCTTAACATACGTTACATGCCTTCTGCAGTTGATGCAAATACCTCAGATGTTTGGACAACATTGCATATTGTGATGATCTTTTAGTAATTTTCTATTTTAGATAGCATTGCACTAGAACTGCTTCAAGATAAAGACATACTTATACAAGGAAACCTAGAAAAAGAAAGATGCAAACTTGATTACCACATGCACAAATTGTGGTGAAAAATGGGAGCAAAATAGTAACACCTCAAACTAAACAAAGTATTGCTACAAACATAGCAAGAATTCAAAACAAGGTAATAAACTCCATAAAATCTAGCATCATGTTACTTTGGTTCCAATATAAGTACAACAAAAAGGAAGGAACCCGAGCACTGTCAATATCAAAGCTCGAGCATTATCCATCGAATCAAATAATCCGGGAAGAAGAAGAAGAAGAAAAAGAACAAGACAAAGTAGTTCACCTTCAAAGTTCGGCTGCTGGCATCCTTATATATGATATCTGCTCCAATCTTGAGAAACAACTGTGATCTGATCACCCATGTTTCTTGAATCAACTCATACAACAAGCAAGCAAAGCTTCCAATTTCCCAACAACTACAACATCATCCCCAAATACAATCAAAATCTGCAGAGTCATAAATCTCAGCAAAACACCATCAAAATCCAAAAGGATTCATCCAATTATACTTCATCAAACCCCGATTTCAATCCAAGGTTCAATATCTAGGAATCAAAGCCCCCAATTTCAATCAAAGGTTCAAAATCTAGGAATCGAAACCCTCAACCGTCAAAATCCTAAAGAATTCATCCAATTCTACTTCAACAAACCCCCATTTCAGATCCAAAGTTCAGCAATTACCAATACAAAACCCTCAACGCACAACCGAGAGCAATCCACCTTCAGCCGCCTCGCTCTCATCCAGGAACAAATCCTCGATTCCCCTGAACGCCGCGTGGCCGCCGCAAACGACGAGCGAAAGCATCAACGATACGAGGATATTCAATCCGACGTTAGTGCATACCAATGCCACCACCGTGACCAAGCTCAACGACACCAGAACGAAGCGATCGTCGACGATTCGGCCGAAGACGAGGACCGGATCGTCGCGGCAGAAGTAGAGGTAAAGCCAGGCGACGAACACCACGAGGTACACGATCATGGAGATCGGGTGGTAGACGAGGCTGCAGAAGAGAATAATTAAGGAAATTAGAGCGTAATTCACGCGGAAGTAGTTGAAGTTGTGGCGGATGCGAGACATGGCCTCGGCGTAGCTGTAGGGGAGGGAGAGGTCGGAGACGTCGAAAAGGAGGCGCCACGGGCGGCGGGCGGCGTAGAGGGATCGAGCGCGGGAGACTAGCTGCGGCTTGGCGGCGCCGCCGTCTGAGTTTGGGAGCATCGTTGTTGATTGTAGAGAAAGGGAAGAAAATTGGAAAAATAGTTTGCAGAAGAAGGTCGAGAGGAAGAGAGAGAAAGCAGTAATGGAGATTGGGGCGGCGGCAGGTTGTGGGTGGAACAGCCGCTGCGGATACGGCGGAGGAGCTTTTCGGAGATTTACCGAGAGAGGAAATGGAAAATAGGAATCGGAATGAATGTGTGCTTATGTAATACTGTGGAATCTATAATAAAAAAAAAAAAAAAAAAAAATACTGTATTCTGAATAGATTTTTCAATAGATATATAAAAATAAAAAGCTCATGTTCTCCATTTCGCACCAATCTATATTATTTTCTCCATTTCGTACCAATCTATATTAATGTTATTATTTTATTCTATTTATGTTTTAGGCTAATAACTTATTGAAATCATTAAGTTTAAAGATTACATTAAATTAAAACTCAACTTGTTTTTTTCTTCTTTAACTTCAAACAAATTGAATAGCATTATAATGATCAAGATTTGTGAATATCATATAAATCTATAGATACCATAAAATAAATGGTGCCTCATCAAAACGAAAATCTAGTAGGACAAAATCTGATTATTCATTGCTTATCTTTGAATTGGCGCGTGCCGTTTTTGTGCAATAACTTTATAAAGGTTGATGTCGGCAAAATTCAAAAGAAAGCTGTTATGTAAGGAGGGCCACACTACTAAACCAAGCCCAATTGGGTTGAGGCCCAGATGATAAAGTGAGCCGGGCTACTATTGCAGTATATTTTTGAAAGCCCAAGTATCGATCCGACCCAATTTGATGGTGCTGGGTCATATAGAAATGTCTTAGTATTACACTTTTGATAATATTATTACTAGTTTAGTACTAACCTACAAAGTGTTGTTTAAATTTCAAAGTTTTGAGTCATTTGGTCACACTCACAAGAATGAATACCCACTCGAATGAGATCAATTATGTTGTCTTGTATGTGAACGATTCGTTTGGTAATTATAAGTCTCATTAATGAAACTATTGAACTCCAAATGAATAAATTAATTAATATTTTTTTTTGAGGAAGAATAAATTAATTAATATTGATAGGTCACGTTTCATTGTTCTATTATTTTGAATATATACACAAACATGCATATGATACTTTCTTCAGCAAAATAATTGTTTTTTTTTTTCCAAAATTTAGTTTTGACACAACCATTTACTCTGATCGATAATGAATCCAATTTTTGACATATTTTCCTCGATTGACCCTCAAGATTATAGGAATAAAAATCTTCATCATAACATATTTGTATCTTACAGATCATAATTTTTTGAACGAAGCGGAAAAAGAAAAAAGCATATTAAAAATAATATCGATAAAATATAAATATAAAGTTACAATTTTATCTTGATTTAGGAGAGACTTTGAATACAAAATTGACCAAATTAAATTGGTTGTCCAAAATAAACATAAGAATGAGAAAATACGGTTGATCTTATTCTTGAGTATTTATATAGTTTAAATACTTTCCCCAAGCTGGAGTATTTAATATATATATATATATATATGCGCGCGTGTGTGTGAGAGAGAGAGAGAAAGAGAGAGAGAGATACAATTAATATGTTAAATAATAAATATGTAATAAAAATATTTAAAAAAATTAAGATAAATAGAAAGGGTGGATGAAGAGAGCGCAACATAGGACTCCGAGTTAAGATGAGGCCTCAAATCTATAATCATATTAATAATATATATCATTCTGCTTTTGAATTGTCCCGTTATCTTCTCTATGATTTCCGTATATTGTTTGTTTTCTTTGATGTTTTCTCTAAAATAATACTCCCTCCGTCCCGTTCAAGTTGGCCACCTTTCCTATTTGGGTGTCCCGTTCAAGTTGGCCACTTTCCTTTTTTGGCAAAAATTAAGAAATCACTTTATTCACTTTATATCACTTCAACACTATTTTATATCACTTCAGCACCACTTTATGTCACTTCAGCACCACTTTATGTCACTTCAGCACCACTTTATCAATTAAAAAATAATTTATATCACTTTTTTCACTACACTTCTTAATCTGCGTGCCTAAAAGAAACTGACCAACTTGAACGGGACGGAAGGAGTATATATTGAACCACTTCAATTAATTATCTATTGAGTCATACGTATAATCCTTTAAAATATTTAATGTCTTTCATTAAAAAAAAATCAATAAAAATAAAACTATTATTTATCTGACCAATTAATTAATTGGTCAAATTAAATTGATGTTGCAAACTAATTGCGAGATGTAAAATACACATTGGTTTTTGAATATTTATATAGATTGTTCAAAACCTGGATCTTATTGAAAAACGATGTGGGATAAAAAGTTTTTAATGAGGAATTGAGAAAATTGAATTTTTACTTATTTAAATTTTCTTAATATTTATTAAAATAAAATCACTATTATACACATATATGATATATCATGAATGCATAACATGCGTAAACAATATAAATTCATAAATCACTATCATGCACATATATGATATGTCATGAATGCATAACATAAGTAAACAATATAAATTCATCTTTCTTGAAGGAAAGATATATTTAATTCAAGTGTATATTGAGTAATAAAATATTTGAATAATAAAAACACTTAAAATGAAGATTTAAGATAAATAGAAATACCGAATTGTGGTTGCGCCACGTAAAACCTAAATTCAAGGGGAGACATTGAATCCGCATTGATATTAATTATGTATAGATACTCAAAACACATTTACAAACGGAAATTCCGTATCTATATACCAACCAAAAGTTATCCCTCACTATATACCAACGGAAAGTTTCTCTCGGTATATAGTGACGGAATTTTACTTGTTGCCCAAGTCCTCCTGGATGCGACGATCAATCTCCTTCATTTGGTCGGGATTGTAGTATACACCGGAACAGAGTCAATAGGACAAACTCTGTATAGAGAAGAGCGGACTCTCTGTTTGTCATAAATATGTATTCTAAGGCATGTTTCACGTGCTTGCCGAATTCATCCTTGCGGCCTCGATGGATCCACCGAAATCGAACTCGCTTGTATCTTGTTTGGGAAAGAATATCAAGTTGATACTTGACCCAAGCTGAATAAGGTTTGTTAAAAAACCTCTTTAAGTTTCTTCACGTTCAAGTGTAGGTTGTCCATGTAAAAAAGACCTCTAACTGTAGAAGGGATGTGGACTTGGCTACAAAGGTGCACCGTCAGTAATGCAGAAGGGAGGGAGCATGCATGGATTGGTAGTATATTGTACTATAACTTTCTTATAAATCCGTTTTGCAGCGTGGAGGGGGGAGAGAGAGAGAGCATAAAAAGAATAATTACTTAATATGAAAAAGTATGAAAACATTATTTACATCCTTCTCTTATCAAATGTTTACTTGGATATAAAAGAAAATTATCACATGGTCCCCTCCACCCATTTCATATTTTTATGCCTTTTATCTATTAGAAAATATTATCACACGCCTCTTTCCATATTAATATTTTCCACAATTGAAGAGAAAATGATAGAAAAGGGACTGTCCGAAAAGATTATCCATCCTGCCCGGAGAAAATTAATGATATAATAAATGTATGAAAATGATTGGAAAAAAGTGAAATATTAGTATTGCACCCTAAAAGAAAAGGAAAAAAAAAAAACGACTCTATTATTCTCATGCATATATATTGTTTGAATACCGTGAATATCATGTGTGTGTATATATATAGGGATTGGTTCATATAAAAACCAATCCTATTGTGAGAACGTGAGAATAAGTTTAAATTACTTTGTAATCATGCTTAAATTAATATATTATCATGCTTAATTATGTTCATGTCTTTTTATATAAACATTATATTTATATGATCTATGATTGTGATTATTTAAAGCATGAATATATATCGATTCAAGCATGATCTTATATAAGCACTAACGTTTATATAAAAAGCATGAATCTTATTAAGAATGACAATCTATTAATTTAAGCATGACTACATAGTAATTTAACCATGTTCTCACTTTTTCACACAAGAAAATGTTTTTATGTTAATCCATTCATATATATATATAGATGAGATCTGGTGAGAATACCCTCCCATGTGAGAATTAAGAATAATATCTGACCATTTATTAACCAATTATCAATGGCCAGATTTGATCCACGCAATTGAAATCCAATCTGCACAAATAATAGGAGATACCGATTTTTAAGCAAAAAGAGGGTAAACTAGTAAAATTGAAAGAAATTACCAAATTCATGTTCCTCTACAATCGGCGGCTCTTTGGAGGAAAAATAAGAACAGACATTTTAATCATTTTTTCCTTTGATAATTCTAGTCCTTTTTTTTTGAAGGATTTATGATTTCTCACTTTCATCAAATCTTGTTATTGTCTGCTTGTATAATTTTGTATTGATTTAGTATAGATAAATATACCAATATAATAGTTTGTGCATTTTATTAATGATAATAATGCATTTAAAGTTATGGATAAATTTTACATTTTTGTTTCCCATAATCGTGTGCATAAAAAACAAAAATAAATAAATAATGCATTTAACTTAACACTGTAATGCATTAAACTCAATCGCATAATGCAATAAATTCAATAATAAAATCCTGGAAAAATTAGTAATAACAAATTATCGTCAAAATAGTAATCCTTGTTTGAATTTAATACAAGGCAATTTAAGAAACCTCGTATCATTTGTACATCCAGGAACATAAAGAATATCAAAACCTGGTGAAGGTCCCTTAGTTTCAATTCTTTGATGAACCAAGAAAAAAAATGAACTAAATAAGAATATTAATTAATAGATATATAATGCATAAATATTCATGGAAAATGCATAAACATAAAAACAATTGTGCATTAGTATTTTTTATGCATACCACTGAACAAATAGTTCAATCGATTCCATGACATAATTATTTGACTAATTAATCGATAACCATCTATTGTTTGGTTCCAAGAAAAATCAGCAAATCTTAATGTTTCACATTAGTTCAAAATTATCGGTGACTAGTGAAGATAAAACTTGTGATTGGTGACGAAAAAGTTAATTGAAAGAGAATTAGAAAAGAACTCTATACAAATTCAGTTATCTTCAACAAAAACCTAACTAATGAATCTTCAAAATTTAAATATCGCTACAGTGAAACATTTCTATACAAAAGTTGAAGGCTATGTCGATCATCTGAAATATTGCTGCTTATTATTACCAAAATTAGGAAATATGTAATTCCACAAAATAAGAAAGAAGACGGTTACTTATAAGAAATTTACTGCAGTAGCCTTTTTAATTAATCAACTCAGTTATTAATCAAAAAAACAAGATTAATTATTAGCCATTGATCAAAACAAATAAATGGTATAGATTCATTCTCATTTCTCATATAAAATACCATTCTTATATGATCCACCCTATATATATATGTGGGTTGGTTCACATACAAAGGTATTTTCCCGTAAAAAATAATAATAATGCATTTTATGTAATAAAATAATGCATTTTGTGTATTATTACAATACATCATCATAATATTTTATTTCTGAATTACTATAATGCATCGTTATAATAATGCATTCTGTGTTCAATTATAATGCACCGGTCAATCTTAACCGTAGATCTACAAAGATCAATGGTACAGATCGCTTCTCATTTCTTACGGGACAATGGATTTACATATGATCTATTCCATATATATATATATATATATCGTTAGAAGACGTAATATCGTACAACATAACATATTTTAAATTTATTTCAAATTTACTTAAAATCAATAATTTTACTCAGACATACTCTAACACGCCACACGCGGTTCAACTCAAAATATTGATCAATTCAACTGTGGTCCAATTTATTGATTAATACCAGAAATTAGTGTGACTAATTTATCTGTAATCATTTTTTGCTCCAAAGCATGAAGATTAGGTGGTAATTTTTTTTTTTTAATTGTTTTACAAGAAATTTTAAAGACCCTGTGACGGTGGACTCGGACCCAAGACCTTTAGCCTCAAACATTAACCACTTTATTACTAGGCTAACACACGCATACATTTCTTTTCCTCCCCCTCGCCCACTATTCCATTCGAAATTCCAATTTTGATTTTAAATTTGGATGAAAATTGAATTAGTAGGATTTAAAAAGGATTATAAGTCGATACTAAAATACTGAAAATATAAATTAATTTATTAATTATGAAATTAAGTGATTTTCTTAAATTACCACTGTGTAGCCAAATAGCACTACTTATTCCGAATATGGAGAATTATCAATTTTATCTAAAGAATTCTATTATTTTCTTACGTATACATTTACCAAATATAAATATTTAACCTGGCTAGAGACTGTAATTATAGTACATGTAGAAATGTCTTAGTATTACACTTTTGATAATAACATACTATTATTAGTAGTTTAGTACTAACCTACAAAGTGTTCTTTATAAGAAAAATGTGAACAAGATGAATCGACTGGCGCATAATTATCTACATCGTACGTACACTATATCCGACGTCAGTTTATAATAGAAATAATTAAGACATACATTTGGAAAATTAGATACAAATTACAAACACTGGTACATTTAATATTATGCATAATTAATGTATCTATCCAGAAAACACCAACCATTTGAAAGTGATGCACCATCAATGGGAAACATCAATTAAGTAAATAAACAGATTAGATTCGCCAAATCTCAGCTAAAAAAAAAAAAGGGAAATCGAGATAGTATCTTCACCTCCACGCCAGTGAAGCATGAATCTGAAATCCCTTGTGTTTATGTAAATTGTATAATGAAGTAGTTTTTGCCTTCTATTCTTTATTGCAGTTTAAGTACTGGACTACCTGCATGCATCCAAAAATCAAATAAAAACTTTTAATTGCAACTTCTCAACCTAACTATTTCTAAATCAAATTCTGCCGTTCAATTCTGCTACTAATTAAAACGACTAAGGATGACATACACATATCTCAAGTTGTAATTATACCAAAAGCACGACGCCATACCATACAACTTGCAAGAAACAGACATGACATGCAAGAAATAGTTTGTTTCTTGTATGTCACATATTAATATAGTATGTGATACTCGTGATCGATCACATACTATAAATGAAATGAAGTAGCTAATTTGATTTATAGATAATTAAGCAATCTATATGACGAGACGACATACCTGTTTCATAGTCAACCTCTCATCGGGATCTTCTTTAAGGCAGCTCTCGGCAGCCAGCACCATCCAGAAGAGCTGGTGGACGTCGTGGCTCTCCAAAATCCTTCTGTCAATAAGGTCTGGATAGTTTTTTGCTTCAAGAAGTGGCTTTGCCTGTAAAATACAATATTCATATGATTAATTCTATCAACTTTAATTATTTACTAATATTCAGTTGAAATAAAATACTAATAGGCTTACCCATCCAACAAGACTTTTTCCACCAGGGATTTCATCTGTTGTGCTTAATCCAGTGATGAGTTGCAACAGAACTACTCCGAATGAGTACACATCTGTTTTGTCGGACATTTTGCCACACTCCGCATATTCTGGTGCTACGTATCCAAGCGTCCCTACTACTCCACTCGACTTACCACCTGTATCGTCTTGTTGTGCCTTTGCAAGCCCGAAATCTCCCAGCTGAGAACACAAGAGATGCACCAAAACAATTACTAGTATATCAACATTTTATTTTGAGTAATTAATTATATATCATCATGAATAATTAAAAGCAATGGATCATAGAATCTGCACCAATGTTTCATAATCATGTGTGATGAGAATGTTGCCTGGCCTCATGTCTCGATGCACAATGTTGCACTCGTGCAGATATGCTAGGCCTTTAGCTGCTCCCCTCGCGATTTTCATCCTCTGCTCCCAATTTAGAGGATGTGAGCACTCACCTGTAGTGCGTGTGTGTGCGTGTGTGGTTTTACAAATATGCCTCTTTTAGTAACATTTCCATCAATCAAGACGGACTACCCATTTATTGATCTCGCCTACACGCATACTTCTTTATTCAATTAATGTATCAAACCTCAAAATTGTGATCAAATGCAAAAAATATATAATTTTTTTTTTAAATGAAATGATGTTTTTTTACCTGATAAGTTATCTTCCAATGAGCCGTTGCAGATGTATTCGTAGACGAGTAATCTGTGAGTTCCTTGTGTGCAAGATCCCAACAGCATGACTACGTTTTGGTGCCTTGCTTGGCTAAGTACATACACCTCCGACTTGAATTCCTTCTCTCCTTGAAGGCTGGCAACTTTGAGTTGCTTAACGGCTACTTTGAGCCCGTCTCTGAGTTGTCCTTTGAAGACGATGCCAAATCCGCCTTCTGATATGTAATTCTTTCTTGAGAAGGCGTTTGTGGCCTCATCGAGCTCTGCGTAAGTAAAATCTCGGTGCCTACCAATTTTAGGCCTTCTATTGTTGCAAACAGAACATTTAGGGTTATCAAACTCCTTGAATTTGTTATGCCTACTATATATGCCATTGCTCCCCTCAAGCTTGAATAGTTGATTGAGGTTTCGAGTTTCGTTTCTTTGGTCATTTTTAGTAAGTTTCAGCGCTCTATTAGTAGAGTTGTTATCCTCTAATATTGCTTTTTTGGTGTTGTGATTGAAACCTAAAAAGTGGGGATCATCATCCATCAAAGTAGAAGATGAAGGTAGATTAGAATTAGAATGAGAAGGTGGTGGTGAGGCTTTTCCTTGAGTTATTGCTGGAGATTCTGCACAAAGAAATTAGTTGATGTTGATGTTGATGTTGTACATCCTATTCCTATAGAGAAAAATATATGCATGCAGAGGCAGGAGGCAGGAGGCAGGCTTACTTGTTGGAGAAATATCTTCTTCCCCAGAGTATGAAGGTATCATTTCATCATAGGAAACATGTTGTTTGATGGGACCTCTAATTTCTACAATAGTGTTGTTACTTTTCATGCTCCATATCCCACATGCTAGCCTATCCATGTAATATTGCTTATCCCTTTTCATCTCCCTACAATCCAACTCCAACAAATGCAATTAATGATCCTCTCTTTTTCTTCTTATTACTATTATTGGAAGATTGATTGACACTCGAGGAGAAGCTGCTATTACCTGTCGAGGATGATACAAGTGGCCTCTAACCTTTTGGCAGCTCTAATGGCCGCAACCTTACGAGAAATACATACGACTACCTCCACACTCACTTTTACCTGCACAAACCGTACTTCTACCACTCCGTCACTCAAACATATCAACTTTTATCTCATTATAATTAATTATTCATCTAGGAATAAGGAAAAAAAAAACAAATACTAATTATGTAAATAAACCTTTTTCTCTAATTGAAGCTTTTCTTGCAGCTTCATGATCCCACCATTTTGCTTGTATTCTTCTTTCCTTTTTCTCCTCTCTTCCTCCAACTTTTTTCTATCCGATCCTATTTTTTTACTTGGATCCTCTTTGCCTTTGTATCCCACTACACATATACATATATTCCATCATTCTATAATATTCATCTTTTTTTTTATAACACACACCCACACACAGACATACGATCTTATGAGAACTAATCTTCCATGTGAAGAAAATGCAGGAATCTCCTTTTTTTTTATTTATACAACGATGTTTTTGACCGTCATAGCGATAATTTTTTTTGTGTGTATTGAATTTTTTTCATGATAACCTTAGATCATATAAAAATCAACGTTTAAAATTGATTTCTAGTTCTCATATGAACCATTTCTTACACAAATACACATTTGTTTCTTGGTTTTTGTGTATTTCTCATCTAAATCATTTTTCATCCCTCAAATCATAAATACTATACGAGTAATGCTACTATTTTTCCAACAGTAATGTACACACATATATACAAGGGCGGGCACAAAAATATATTTGTAGAAGTGTTAACATTGAATCTTTTGACGAAAAAAGGGCTAGCAAGAGAGAGAGAGAGAGAGAGAGAGAGAGAGAGAGAGAGAGACTTACAAATTTTAGAAGCAGAGCCAGAAAGAAAAGAGGAAGTAGAAGGGTTAGAGCGTTGAAGAAGTGCAAGAAATATGATCTCATCCCCAGCTTTAATAGGCAAAGCATTAAGCAGCCATTTCATCTCACTCCAACTCAAATCTGTACATGTTTGCATCACCACCACCTTCTCAACCATTGACATTTTCTACATTAATTATCAAACAACATTTACAAAAAAAGATAAAATCAATTAAAATATGATTTAAATCCTCCCAAAAACTTCATCATATAAAAAACTCATGCAAACTGGAGTTGAAAATCTTTCTTACCATTCTCACACAAAATAATAAGATACTATACTTCAAAATAAAACAACACTAGTTTTGAAAATGGTATATTCAATGTCAAAGAAGAGTTTCTCTCTCTCTCTCTCTCTCTCTCTCTCTCTCTCTCTGTGTGTCTGTGTGTGTGTGTGTTTTGGCCACAAGCTGTAGTTAAATGCGAGGCAGATACTTAAAAGCTTTCATTTTGTATAAAATTATCTTAATTAAAAATTTGTTTCGACCAAAACTATGCACGCATCTCTTGGTTGTACATGCTCATTTCGAAAAATCTTATTGCCATTTTCTTGATTAGGACAAATTATTAACCCGTTATTATAATCGGCTTCCAAGTTCCAACCCATTTCACCCTGTTTCCAGCCCCTATTTTGTTTTAATTAGTATGAGAGATACAACACAGTAAAATAAAATTAATAAGTTATATTCCCTCCGCCCGTTCGAATTATAAATTAATTATAATTGCCTTGTTTCAAACAGTATGAAATCTCATAATTCAAACTATATCAGAAAAATAAAATATCAAGAATAGTATCATCTGCCGTAGCAATGAGCACATTCAGGTAGACAACATCAAGCAAACCATATGCACAGTAAAATTAATTAAGTAATGACATTATCTTTCATGAAGAATAATTAGACTATACATTAAATAAAATACACAACTATTCATACATGAATCATCAAAAAAGAATATTCCAACAGTCTTCTTTTTACAGAAGCTACATTTTACACAGCGAGTAATCCACACCCCATACATATAAATTATCTCACGCAGTTGAAGTACGAACAAAGCAACAATTCCATTGCTTGAGCTATCTTGTTCGTCTTTCTTTCCCCTCACGCTTAAAATTTAATTCATTCAGGCTGCACTCAAGCAGTTCTCCCATGTTCCGTATTTTGAGCTGAAGGTTCCACCTCCACTTTGCTGAGCGTACTCAGAAATAACAGCACGAGCACAATTATCCCAAGTTCTTGCTATCTCCCCAAGTGACATTGGCTGTGCCAGGCTTCGAAGGGAGATGCTAAATCTCGACTTGGCCTTTATTGATAGATCCTCATATTCCTTACTGTAGATGCAAATTGGATAGCAACTATGTTATCAGCCACAAAAGAATATGAATGTAAACCATTTCAAAATTTAGAAGGTAACATCACCAACGGAAGAAGATTGTTCGATGATAATGTGAAAGACTAAAAGTCTTAAATGAATTTCTTGCTGCATTCCTATCTTACTTTTTGTTATTTCTGTTCAATTCATTAACTAGTTTGCATTTAACTATAATCT
Organism: Schizonepeta tenuifolia; assembly: GCA_029490685.1. Taxonomy (NCBI): domain Eukaryota; kingdom Viridiplantae; phylum Streptophyta; class Magnoliopsida; order Lamiales; family Lamiaceae; genus Schizonepeta; species Schizonepeta tenuifolia. The sequence continues at coordinate 64,899,986 of CM055960.1, read as the reverse complement.
TTACCCAGAGGGTAATGCAGATAAGATTGTTGAATCATGAATAAACATCTTCAATTTTATGACATTTACAACTGAGAGAATTGAAATGTATCTGACTCGTACTTGGTTAGATCATCTACGGTTAATATACATACACTCGGTCATCTTACACTAATATGCAGCATGAAATATCCTTCTAAATCATGCTGCAAAAGTTTGCAAGACAGCAGAAGACAGAAAAAAAAAGGTGGTCAGTTCTGTGTAAGCTTACCTGACTTCAACTGGAAACTTGTCCAGAAGTATAGGAGAGCAATTTGGATAATTGTTTGGAACCAGCAATCTTAGAGGTTGAATTGGAGACTGCAACGCGTAAATATGTGAGAAAAGGAGAAAAGGTCATGAGACTTACAAGTATTCAAAATCTCACCATTTGTGCAGAAGCGTATTGTGATTTTAGATTTGGGCTAAGAGCCACGGCGCTGAAGGAGCACTTCACAATAGTTCCTTCTCCGCCCTCAGAAGTAGCAGCAACTGCTGTGGGATCAACATCATCTTCACTGATATAGACAACAGTGTCTATAAGTCTTTGATTTATTTCCCGCAACTCTTCTTCAAGTGCATGGTTAGCCTGCAATAGTGAAATAAGTATAAGAGAACCAGCATACCAAACAAGCCGTGTATTGAGATTAAATTATAATTTAAAGGTCATAGCAATTTCCATTTTAGATCATAAATTGCACCATGCGAATAGCTGAAAGTTATGTGGAAAGCTACACTTTATGGGGCTGGCAAAGGCCTATGCTTTTTTGTTGCATGTCAACAAGCTAATATTAATATGATTAATAAAAAGTGTCTAAAAGTATTCTATTTTATTAGATCAATCTCTTCAAGTACATACTGTTCTACAAACTCAAAATCCTAAAGGAAGATTATATGAAACAGTTCATGGACCTAAACTAAATGGCCCGAGAGCTTCCAGCAAGGATGAACTAAGAACTTAAGTGAAATCCCATTGCCAATTACATCATGGACAATTTGACACGGAGCTTTGCAATTTTGTAATTGAATAGCTACTGCTCCATTAGAGAAGAAGGTTAAGCATATATAACAAACCTCAATTCTAGGTCTTTTAACATTCGACGCTCCAGTGGATTCTCCATCAGATTCATTGCCATTTAAAAGCCTGAGGTTATCATTAACACTCCCACTAGATGAAACAACATTACATGGCATTGCACTAGTATAACGTCTCATTTTCTTGGTACCACTAGGTCCATCTTGAGTGAAGAAATTTCTGGCCTGCAGGCGACATTTAGTCATAGCAACCAAATCTTCACCCACTGCCGCCCGTGATCCATTACCTGGAGCTGATCCTGCAATTCTGTCAACCATACTGACTACAGAGCTAATGTCACTAACAGAGGCACTCAGAGATTTGGGAGAGATAGACTTCACCTGTCAAAAAGAAAATAACCAATATAACAAAATATTTTGCATTGCTGAGGTTTTAATCCCTGAAATATATTACGAGAATTTGAATTGATTTGCCACATCAGTACTCAAATTCCTACATACCACTTTGATTAACCGTTCAAGTGGCTGTTCCACAACATTAGAGTTTCCAGAAACAATGGTTGATGCAACACCATGAGTGCCATCAGGACTGGTGAATTCTGCTAGTAAAGGTGAGGCTGATATCCCAGGAGTTCCGATAGCAAGGGACTGGTTTGGCATTGACGCTGCAGTGGTTGGATGATGCATGCTATTTCCAGCATTTGAGATTGATGATATTCCAGAGTTCATTTTCTCTGAATCGCCTGGCATCGGCGATGGAGCCATGGAAGTTGAAGGAGATGGTGCAACAAATGGCGAGTTTGCAGATTGCAAGGGAGTTCCAGTCTTAGTATGTGAAGACAGAATACTCTGCTGGTCAATTTGTGGAGAAGAATGATGACCAATCTGCGGGGATGCTGTCTGAAGAGCACTCTGTGACGACATGGAGAAAGGCGCTCCAGACTTCATTTGTTGGGGATGATATGAAGGTCGTTGGCCAGAAGCGTTATGCGGTTGAAGAACTCCTGGTTTTCCACCCATCTGGTGTCTCATCTTTATATCATTTGTGTCATTTATTTGATTAAGTTGCATCATTTGCTGTCCAGGCAACTGTCCTGATTGCTGCTGAGAAGTTTGCTGTTGTTGTTGTTGTTGTTGCTGCTGCTGAATTAACTGCTGCCTTTGCATATATTGTTGCTGTAACTGCCGCTGCTGGTACTGCTGCTTAAGTTGCTGGGCAGAAAAAATTTGTTGCTCCTGTTTTATTTGCTGGGGTTGAAGAATATTTGAATTTGATTGCAAGGAATTAACATTTGACTGCAGTGCTGTCAGCCCATTTTGTGAAGATATGGAGCTAGTCATCTGTTGAGAACCACCCACTGAATTTTGTTGCATAGAGTTCATCGGTACTTGCATTTGGTTAAGTGCATTGCCCTGTCCAGCATCAATATTGGAATTAGACTGCAGTCCTTCCAGCATATTCTGACGAGAATTTGAAACACTGGAGCCGGAGGATAAGGTATTATGCTGCAAACTGGTCAAATTATTCTGCTGTGTAGGCATCATAGAACCCTGTATATTCAATGGTTGCATCTGAGGATTCATTTGACCATCATTCGAGTGCAGTTGAGACTGTTGCTGCTGAGACTGTTGCATGCCATGCATGTGAGGCTGGGCGAGCTGCCCTTGCTGCAACGAAGAAACAGACTTTCTAGGCCTATTTGAGTTGAGAATGTTCACAATCTGCTTTTCAACTCCAACAATCTTATCCTTGTGATTGGGCTGAATGTCATTCTTGTTTGTCCGCAGAAACATTATAAGTCGTTCCAACATGAGCTTAAGAAATCTTAGTTTTTCCAGTTGCTCATTCTTAGGCTGTTGAGGGTGAGCATCATGCTGCAATGAAGTTAGATATGTAATCAGACAAATAAAAATCATGAAAAGGTGTTATTTAAAAAAGAGGATGAGTAAAAATAGTGAAAGTGCAGTGAAGTTAAAAATTTGGTTTCCTTGGAAACTGCATGTACTGTTGTATGTAACTTAACTAAGTAACTTGACTGCCTTGCATTTCTCCCTTCAATTCAATCTTTTTTGAAGATATAAACTAAGACTGCCGTAAAATAAAGGGTTGCATATGTAAACCAATAATATACCTGCTGCAACTTGGCAGCCATTCGCTGGTACATCTCATTCAGTTCAGGATGATACATCTCATGCATGGATTTAATCTGCAATGAGATAGCAGCTTAGAATGTAGACTAAATATGAAAGAGACTAAACCGTGCAGATCCACATGGTGTGAAGCATAAAAGTTTAAATAAGGAAAACGATAGAATAAACTAGCAGACATGCAAATCGACAACCTTAAAATTCTTCTAGCTTGAGTAAGGAAAGATGTACTGAATAATACCTTTTGATAAATGTCCTCTTGCCAGTCCCCTCCAGTCGCACTTCCTGTCTGTGATGAGGAATCTAAAGAAGCTACAATTATTATAGGTTAGCTGAAAAGATAAGAATAACAAATCTTACATAGAGATGTTTTGATTATTGCATAGCTCTATAATTCTTAATTAGGTTTACAGTTGGATGAACTACACTACATCGTTGATGAACTAAACTGCTGGTGTTGATTTTAAAAAGAAAAAAAACAGAAGTTACAGCTGAGCTGTGAACAGCCAACAATCATACTGCAAAAAGTGTATAGGTTCTATCTACAGTCATTTGCTCAAGGCCTGCTAAGACAATCTAATAAATTCATCAAGTTGTTCCAAAGAATCAAGACCTTCATTGTGACTGAAAATAATTGGAAGTATGATATGGCAAATTCTCAGAGATTGGACATAATACATGGACATTAGAAATAATTCAGATAGATCATCTTTTCAATCAAACAAACCATATGCCAAACCATCGATGGCAATATCAGTCCTATAACAAATTTCCGCCCATGGTCTTGTTCAATTGATTCTCTCTTAAGCTTGTTTATACATTTAACAAGAGTCAAGACTTTATCTTTTACAGATTGATAACTTATCAATCAAGTAACTGATTTTCTAAATACATACTCTAATAGTCAAGATGCTTCTAGAGACTACACAAATGTCCACAAAGTCTAGATGAGTAGTATAAGAGTAGTCCAAAACACAATTATGTAACAAAGCATAAGATGAGGAGACGAAACAGTATATGTAAACATGGCCGTATTATGTAGTACTTAGAATAGCCGACTCAAGTGATAAAAAAAGAAAACTGAGATATCTCTTACGACTTAAAGAGTGAAAACTTACTCAGTGGCACCTCTGGCATGATTCTTGAAGATTGCAACAACTGTTTCTGCTGATCGATTGTATTTTGCTGTTGAAGCATGGAACCAGATGATTGAATTCGTTGTTGCATATCTCTTGGCAAAGTATTTGCCTGTTGTTGCAAACCCAATTGCTGTTGCAGCTGCCCTGGCTGTGACATCAATTGCTGCTGCATTGGCTGTGACTGGGATGGTTGAGCTTGGTTAGGCAACATGTTTGCCATATTCTGCTGCTGAACTGCAACTTTAGATTGTTGTAGCATATGTACAGGTTGCTGATTTGATTGTAAGCTTGAGTTACCATGTTGAATTCCAGCCATTTGCTGCTGTTGGAAACCAGAAAGATTTGTCTGACCGCCCGATTGTTGTTGATGCATATTTTGGAGGTTATTCTGCTGACCAGTTGGCTGCTGTTGATGCATGTTCGGAAGGTTATTTTGTTGATTGACTGTCTGATGCTGCTGCATGTTGGAGATGTTATTCTGCTGAGCCATGATCCTTTGCTGTTGCTGATGCTGATGCTGTGCGTCGAGCATGTTATTCTGTTGGGCAACCATCTGATTCTGTTGCATGTTGGCAGTACTTGGCTGCTGGGCACTAAGCTGCTGCTGTTGCTGTTGCTGCTGCTGCTGCTGCTGAGTGGACATCATCGGGTGCTGAGACATAGAACTTTGCTGCTGATGCATGCCGGAAGGTTGCTGTGGTTGTTGCTGCTGTTGTTGTCTGAGAACTGATTGTGGTTGCTGCTGAAGCATAGATTGAGTTGATTGCTGAAGAGATGTCTGTGGATTTTGGAGCGTCGACGGAGCTGATGCTTGCCTCAAAGAAGATTGCATAACAGCCGGCTGAGAGGACTGGAGCTGATTTGGCTGCAATAGGTTCTGTTGTTGTTGTTGTTGTTGCTGCTGCTGCTGCTGCTGCTGTTGCTGCATCTGAGATTGCATAAGGGATTGTGGCACACCTCCCTGCCCATACTTTTGCTTCAAAAGGTGTTGTTGTAGCTGCTGCTGATTGTACATATATTGCTGTGGATTCTGAGACTGCTGTTGAGAATCCTGTGACACAACCTGCTGCTGCCTACCTTGAATCTGTCTCTGAGAGTTGGCATACATATTAGCAGGCACACCTTGCCCCATTGAATTTCCTACTGCATTCGTGGTTACATTAGACATGTTTTGCATGTTAGGATTCTGGACAGGAACATTGGACATGGTACCCTGGGACATGCCACCAACAGCGGGCAGTGCAGGGGTCAAACCAGCAGAATTCGACACTCCCGTTGATGGAATGTTATTCTGGATATTTTGGGATAAAAGCTGTTGCCGCGCTTGAGATTGATTGGACACCATTGGAATTGGTAATTGCTGGACCTGATTTTGCATTTGGGACTGCATGTTCTGAGAAGCTACCAAAGATGGGTACAAAGAGAAGGACAGATCTATCAGGACAAATATATTAAAAGCAAGGAAACAAATCATATTGATGAATGTGAAGTCAACTTATGGGAAAGTACCACCAATAACTATAACAGCTCTGTTGAGTTAGCATATTAACACCAATAACTATATCATTACAAGCCAAATCAGAGTAGACACATCTGAAAGAGGCAAGTGTGCCAGAAAGAACCTATTGACTAGATCTACACTGGGATGTAGTTTAAGACAGACAATACTCAACAGTCAAACTATATTAGCTTCGTTAAGTGCTTTAGTTAAAAGTTAATAATTAATAATCTAAACCAAGCTAAATATATCAGTGATAAACAAAATTGACTTCCCTAAAACAGAACAAATGTGATGTTTACCACTTAATATGTGGTTCATCATGACCTATGGAGATGAATGTTTCAAAGATATCAATTATCACATGGTTATTGACACACTATTATTTCTAATACCCATTTGGAAAGGTATAAAAAGCTCTAAGGACTGAAGAGTGATCAAAGTTACTTGGATCGAGAACAAATAAGAAAAATGTTTAAGGAGAGACAACAAAAAGTGTTTACAATGACTAGATGAAAACCATCAAGTTGAGCGTTTAAGACCTTCAACACAGCTACAACCTACAAGGTATTCTCTGTTCCACTTTTTCTACTAATTTAACTTTCATAAGTTATAATGTTTGACAAGACAAAGAGATAATGAATTGTAGGATTAACAAGTCGAGGCATAAGGAAACAATCAAGCTAATTCATTGCTAATTTCAGCAAATTGAAATGTTTTAACCAGTATCATTCATAAGCTGGAAGGGTATTAATCCACACAGTTACTGAATGATGTACAAAATCCATCAGAAGGATAACATAACGCAGTCATCAAAAGCAAATCAATAGGCGATACAATTAGCCTTTCGGGGAAAAGAGATATTTTAGCAATGTCTGCAACATCCAGAAATCCTTCAAATTTTCACGATACCTCCATTTCTTGGTGTTATCAACATGCATATTGGAGTAAAAATAACTTCTCCACAATTTCAGGAAATATTGATATAAGTTGGTTCAGAATACAATTGGGCAAAAAAGTAAAAAATATCAGGGACATATAGCAACAGAGGTTCATTTACCGGGATCTTGGGGATTTCTGCTATTACTTGCAGCATTAGCCTGAAGATTATTTGCCATAGGATTCTGGGATTTTGTCTCCATCGTCAACATTTTCAAAGATATCTTTCTTAAGTAATCTGACTGTAAAACGAATGAAATAGGGTCGAAGTTATTATAAATTTTAGTTTGAGGAGAACAAGCATTCAATTACAAAATTTAGCTTTCAAACAGCTTAAAGGGATACCATGTGTCGTGTATACCTGGCTAGTTGCAGCAGTATAAATTTTTTCCTCAAATCTGACTGCTATTTTCTTGAGTTCCTGCAGTCCCTCATGTCCAGAGCACGGAAGATGCCTCTTCAACGTTTCCATACTATAAATTGAGCATCATAGTGTAAGTTTGAAGCAATGATTGAAATATGTAAATATTCCAATATTTCTGTTTTGGGGTCACTGATATCCATTTCTCTTGTTCATATTTTTTTTCCTAATATTGTTATCAAAGTTAATAAATTTAGCAAAATATTTTTAAAATGAAGAAACTAATATTTTTATCCTTGCCTAGAGGAGCTAACTACAAAAAATCAACTTTTAGGACTCAAAAACTAGAGGAGCAGCAGGTCCTGCACTTTATGAAGGTTATATAATACAGAGAGTTCTTTCAATCTCCTACGACATTTGATGTAATGTAACTTCTTCACATCAACTTAGCAGCAATGTTACTGGCTCAAAAAGAAAAAAAAAAAAAAAATGTATGAACGAGCGTTAACACAGTCTTCCTACTTTCTGCAACTATTTAAGAACCATATCTTTTGTTAAAAATGTGCCAGTTCCAGGTATAATCACTTGGCCATGTAGCTCTTAATATAACTTTTCTTTTCATCAAGTTGAAGCCTTTAAGACAGAATCTGAAGGTCGTCTTTTATACTGAAGGCTCTGCAATACAATTTTCTATGTGGAAACCAAAGATAGTATATGTAATGGCTCCACACAGCTGAGACAAAAAACAACTGCGGAACACATACTAAAAAAAAGTGACAATCTTTTGAGTCCTTACGAAGAAAACAATGAGATAAAACTTCACAATGCCAATAGCATCAGAAGTGCAAATCGTAATCGTCTCCTTTTGCTATCTTGACGAGTGTCAAAATAAAACTATAGATTAAGGTTTTGGTAGAACTCTATAAAAACCCATGATTGGATTCATTAACTAAAGCAGAAGAGCTTAAACTGAAAATCAGATTCAAGATGGAGACTTGAAATTATCTTTCGTCAGGCAGACTAATCAATTAAGTATAATAAGAGTTCCCTCAACTAATATTCTAACATAATCAACCTAAAAACCAACACAATAATCGACATCGAGCAAAATTCAGCAGCAGGCAATGAATATACTAGATAAACCCACAAAAACAGCAAGCTCAAAAACACTAAGTCAACATACCTATACTTGAAGAAGAGCAAAAAATTGAAAAGTAGAAATTGAAAATTACATCTTGTTGACAATCCTCTGTCTGGAGTCCTGCTGCAGCTGAGTCCGCCAATCGGCGCCTTCCATACCGCCGGGGGCGGGCAGTGCTTCACCGCCGATGGGCTGACCGGTCATCTGAACCTGCGCTTGCGCTGTCCGCCAATTGTTGCTATCCATCTCCAGCCGCCTAAAACAAGCGCAAATCAACGGACTAATTCAACAACCGCCATTGTTTGACCTCAAAGAGCAGAAAAGAAATGCATGAATAAAACAAAAAAGGCGATTGAAACTAGCTAGGTTTTAGATTCAGCGCATGGCGAAATTGACTGCAATTTTGACCTTAAGAGGAGTTAGCGAAGAGCGAGAGAGGAGAGGGAAAGAGATCGGCGATGAAATTGGAAGAAATTCAAGTGTGGGAATTCAATAATTGGAATTCAAAATCATAAAATTGATCATAAATAGTGGGAGGCGAAGTGGGTTTGGGGGTAGGGTATGCGTATCTATCAATCAACAAGAGAAGAAATTTATGTTGCATGGACTTATTAATTAATTAACTGTACACTTTTTTAGTGCTTGTGCTTTTATTTATTTTATAAATTCTTGTAATTTTAGCAATTTTTTTTTTCTTTTTGAAAAGGCAATTTAGTGTTTTTCTGATAAACAAAAATATTCTTCCAATGAGCCAAATTTAGTAAATTCAGCAGGCTTAATCCACATGCATATCTAGATTTGTTTCGATTTGTTGGGTTGGGTAAACTGAAAATCTCATCTCAATTCTTTTTTTTTTCTTTTTTCTTTTACTAAATAATAAACATAATTTCAATCATGAGGTGAGGGGATGTGAATATCCAACATACTTCTTTTTGGATTTTTATAATTCTTTTTATGTGGAAATGACACAATTGTCATAGAAGGTGTCAAGTGTGAACCACCTTACTCTAAAACCTAAAAAATTCTACCAAAATAGCAAATGTCATAACTTCATAATCTTTTAATGGTGATACCTTAGTTTGTGCATGAGACATAAGAACATCGATTTTGAAGCGAAAGAAATTTGTTGAGGAAAACGATACTTAATATCGCTACAGATATATATATTTTAAGGAGAAAAAGCATAAAATTTGGAGATTTTTAATTAGAAGACTTGTATATTTCTTCTTTTGGTCGTACTGTATAATGTACTATCACTCTTTTTTCGATTATGGTATTTTTTCTTTATGTTCATGGGGTTTTTGCTATAAACATAGACTTTTCGGTCTAAATTTCATGTGTTTTATCTCTTATATCAAAATGAAATTTTTGTACTATAAAAATGAAATTTTTGACTTACACAAAGATTTGAGTATGGCCAGATAAAAATTATCGAGACTAAACAATTTCGGATGCTTGAATGTTGAACTTTTGACCGGATTTCACGTGCAATGCACATATATCTCTACTAATATCTATATAAAAACAAACATTTCTTTAGTAAATCTTAGAAAAAAAAAATCAAATTTTTTTCATATCATACCGGTACGTGCGTAACTCTGACTTAATTAATAATAAAAATAGAAATTTGTATGACTTGTGGATGTTGCATTGAATTGGTCAGTAAAACATTTAATTTTATGTAGCTTAAATAATAGATATAAGACTATTTGCAACCTTTGGAGACTATAAGTAGTCTTCAAGGAGTCTCCAGCACCCCATTTTCCACTAGAGACAGGTTAGAGACATCTACCTCTGCAATTCAACTATCTCTAAGTTGTCTCTATCTTTAATATTAAACAATTCCATATTTTCATTAAATTAGTTCATATTGAAAATAACATTCATAAAAAATTAAAATACACTAATTAATAATAATTCCAATTTTCCATTAATATTTAAAAATCGGAAAATTACATGCCTTCACAATAAAAAAAAAAAACACTAATTAATTAAAAATTACAGAAAACTAAAAATTACGCTCATTCCCGGCGTTGCTTCACCTCCTCCACCATCTGCATGTGAACGTGGAGCTGCTCCGGCGTCATGTACCTCGTATCCTTGGAGATAACTTCCAAGTCAGTGGCATATTGTCGCGCCCTAGCAGCTTCGAGCTTCGCCCGAGCAGATTCGCGCATTGCCGCCGCGATGTCATGTTTGGCCTTGGCGAACTGGCCCAGTCGGGAGCTGTATCGATCCAAAAGGGAGTCGAGCTAGGACGACTCACCTGCTGGCTTCTTTCCTTTGGCCTTTGCCGCCGCCCTTGCCACATCTCGACCCTCCGGTCGGTGAGGCGCGCTTTCTCCTTCTGTGGAGGCGGCCTCCTCAGCTGACAGCGCCGACGCAGAAGATGTGTAGTTAACCTTCGCCGTAGTCTTCGTCTTCTTCATGAAGGGGACGTCTGGGAAAGCATGCAAGAGGAACTTGGGATAGTCTGTTAGAATCTCCCAAGCCGTGAAATAGTGGAAAGCAGGGACCGCTCGTTGATACCTTGTAGATTTATTGGGCATCATCGACCACCATCTGGTCATCGACACCGCTTTGTCGGCAAGCGGTCGCTTTGCGGAAAGCGACAATCCAAGCCTTAACCGCTTTCTGGATGTGGCCGAAGTAGCTCTTGACCTGCTTCTTGTTGAGGACCAAGCCGAACCTCGCGTTGAAACGATCGGTGACCATTCCCCAGTATTTGTCGTTGCTCATGTTGCATCCGACGATGGAGTTGCAGGTCTCCTCCACCCAAATCTATGCCAGGTAGGTGGCTTGTTCGTCGATGTAGCTGTGACGCTTGCAGCCCTTGCCGGCTTCGTCATCATCTTCATTGACAGCGGCGGCGGAGGTGGCGATGGCTTTGCCCTTGCCCTTGCGCTTTTTGCCTTTAGCAGGGGGTTGTGACGGCGGCGGCGGCATAATTAGGCGATCATCAGTGTTTGTAGCTGGACTATCGGTGTCGAGGGAGAAGGATGGGTAGGACTCGGTTGAGGCCGGAGTGTTAAGGTTGATTGAATCAAGCCCCGCCCCTGTGTAAGCATATATGTCGTCGGACATGTCGGGAAATCACGCCGATAAGAAGGGGTTGTTGGGATCCATTTTTTTTTAGATGAAAGAGTTGTAGAAGTTATAGATAAAGAGATGAAGAAATAAGATGTGAAAAGTGGGGGAGAAATACATGTATTTATAGCTAAAGAAATAGAATAAAGAAAAAAATAAAAAATAAAGTAGCCGTTTCAAGCCGTTGCTCCCTTTTAAATTTTGCCCGTTAGGCGCATCTCATTTTTCTTTTCTTTTTCCGGAACGCGCGTGTAGCACACGCGCTGCTCGAGCCGGTCTTGAGCCACGCCTCCCTGCAACGCGGTGGTCTCCAGCAACAGACCGTGTTATCAACAGCCTAAAAGAAACTCAACAAACCGATTTTGAAGTGGTATAAAATTTTAGTTTTTGAGTGTAGTTAAAAACTTCGAGGGACTTCCTTCAACACAAACATTCAGGAGTTTTGCTCGCAACCGGCGCGACGTTGGTGATTTTCTTTTGTAATCTTTTAATTAATTTTACCAACGATATCTACCGCTTTAAATAAAAGGTAAGAATAACATAATTGATTATAGAATAAACATTTTCTTGAAGGATGCGGTCCCCCTTTTAGTAATTTTTAATATCAAGTTAATGAATTCTAATTTGTAAGTAATAAACTATAGTGATTGAATTAACTAATCCTACTATTCGAAATATTTTACAATTACTCATAATTACCCCACAATATCCACGCCCAATCTCTTCAACATGTAAAAGGGTTTTCGTTAGGGTCTGCCACACAAGAGATGAAGATCACGTGCTCGGCTCGGTGCGGTCAAGCGTACAAGAGTATTTGTGAAACTTGTGACATTCAGCCATCTTTTTCATTGTTAAAATCGTGGCCAACACGAAAAACCATTATTCAATACATGGCTCATCACAAGTTGAAAAAAAGCAAAGCTAAATTATACTACTTGACAACTGACATTGGTTCCTCATAGTGACTCAGACAACAAAAAAGATAATAAATTATATAGCATATCTATGAAACTGGAAAAGAAGAAAATGGCACTGATATAAACAAAAACATAGTATGAACATAAGTGTTTAGTAACAGAGTTGCAGTAGTTGAAACAGTTAACCACTATCACCAACAAAGATCTAGTTGTTGTTTATTGTCTGACTCTGCATAGCATACCTACCAACAACCATTATTCTTGAAACATCGCCGTGCAAATGTCAGCATCATGATTGCTCGCCACAGAGGAGCACTATGGAAAATGTATCAGCATCATCTGCATCATACGGGTCAAATGTTAATCCAAGAATCATCTAAAGCTGCCGCATCAAGAACAAACATAGCCTAAACATACTTCACTTACCATGACAAACACCAACACTGCATAACAGCCTAGAACGAAATATCCCTCTATCAGATCCTGTCTTGATTGCTTCTTACAAATTTGTTGCTGCGCTGATTGCTCCTGAGAAGTTTGTTGCTGCTCTGATTTCTTCTGAGAAGTTTGTTGCTGCTCTGATTTCTTCTGAGAAGTTTGTTCCTGCTCCCGAACTAACTGTTGTTGCACTGATTGCTTTTCAGATAACAGTTGCATCGCCTGCTGCTGCCTTAGCACATATTGTTGCAGAATCTGCTGGTGCTGCTGCAATAGTTGATGGGTTGAAAACATTTGTTGCTCCTGTGGTTGAAGAACGTTTGGATTCGATTGCAAGGAATTAGCATTGGACTGCAGTGCTGTCAACCCGTTTTGTGTAGATATGCAGCTAGTCATAGGTTGAAAACCACCGACTGAATTTTGTTGTAGAGCGTTCGAAGATACTTGTTCTGGCACTGATTCCTTCTGAGAAGCCTGTTGCTGCAGCGCAATTAACTGTTGCGCTGATTGCTTTTGAGATAACTGTTTGATTAACTGTTGCTGCTGCTGCTGGATTAACTGCTGTCTTAGCACATATTGTAGCAGCATCTGTTGCTGCTGGTACTGCTGCATTGGTTGCTGTGTCGAAAACATTTGTTGCACCGGATTTATTTGCTGTGGTTGAAGAAGTTTTGAATTTGACTGCAGCGCTGTCAGCCCATTTTGTTGAGAACCGCCGACCAGATTTTGTTGTAGAGATACTTGCTGCGTTTGGTTAAGTACATTGACCTGTCCGTGATCAATATTCGAACTAGATTGCAGTGCGCCAGGCATATTTTGACGAGTATTTGAAACACTGGAGATGGAGGAAAAGGGATTATGCTGCTGCGTAGGCATCATCATTGGTTGCATCTGAGGCTTCACTTGACCTTCGTTCAACTGTTGCAGGGCATGCATCTTTTTCAGGGACGTAAGGGCTTTCTTTTTCGATTTCAAATTAGTACCTGAGAATGAATGTACATTTGTAATGCAAAGATAATTCTCTCGAGGAAACGACAAGGACAAGCGAGTTTGTGGGAAACTCTAGGCCAATTTACTCATAAGATAAAAAAAAAAAAAAAAGAGAGAACTCACCGAGTTGAAAGTGTGGCATATCTCTTTGAGATTGCGATTGAAATTGTAACAGACTATTCATAGGCCAAGCTTGCATCATCGGATGACTTAGTGCAAATGGATTCGTATTAAACGTGTTTTGCATGTTAGGGTTCTGGAGAGGAACACCGGGCATGGTGCCCTGAGACTTGGCATCGAGAGGGGGCAGTGCAGAGGTCGAACCAGCAGAATTCGGCACTCCAGTTGATGGAACGTTATGTTGGCCAGGATTTTGCATTTGGGACTGCACAGATTGAGAAGCTGGCAAAAGATGCAGTCAACTTCTGCCACAAAACACCAATATTCTAGAAAGGAACTGCAACAAGTGTATTGAGTAACCATAAAAAACTATAGTGCAAGTCAATATATGTTTCCTTACCAGGTTCTTGGACGTTTTTGCTACTACTTGCAGCATTAGACTGAAGAGAATTCGCCATAGGATTCGGGTGTTTCGTCTCCATCTTCAGCATTTTCAAAGATATCTTTGTTAAGTAATCGAACTGTAAAACAAATGAATGAATCGGATAGAAGTTAGTTTGAGTTGAGGAGGCCAAGCAGTCAAATACAAGCTTTCAATGTGTCATGTAAACCTCGCTGGTTGCTTCAGAATGCATTTTTTCCTCAAATCTGACTGCTATTTTCTTGAGTTCCTGCAGTCCCTCTTGTCCAGTGAAGAAAGGAAGATGCCTCTTCAACATCTCCTCCATTCTATAAAATGAGCGTCATAGTCTTGTTAGTATATGCACATATTCAAAACATCTAATACATGTATTCTATATATAATGTTCATTTAAACATCTATATTTTTAAATTTCAACACAATAATAGTTAAACCATCAATGGCAATATCAATATCAATATCAATTTACAAGAAAAAACAAACACGCACTCATGTTCAGTATATTCCAGTTATTAACAATAACATCACATATACACTATACAACAAAATATTGTTTACAGATTGACAATTCGTCAATCATGTGTTATTTTCGGATTTCATCAATATATAAAAAGGAGTGACAACTTTACATATGAACAAATAATTAAAAAAAATAGGAAGAGAAATATAGAAATTTACATTTTGTTTACAATTCTCTCTCTAGCATCCTGAGCCCTCCAATCATTCTGCAGTAGGGGTTCCTGCAAATTGTTGCTATCCATCTCCAGACGCTTACAACAACTGCAAGTTATCAATCTTATTGAAACATCGCCAATTTATATATATAAACTCGCAGAAAAAAGTTGATAGAATAAAACAAAAGACGACATGAACTAAGTATCAAATTCAATTGATCGACGTTGTTGACTGCAATTTTGACCTTAGAGGATTTTAGCGAGAAGAGAGACGGAGAAATCGACGATTCAAAGTGGAAGTAAACGAAATCCGCAAGAGTGTTGTGTTGTGTTGTGTTGTGTTGTGTGATTATGGAGTTGGCAATAAGGTACGTCACTTCTCTCTTATAAATAGAGCCGTCGCCCGTGTAGTTGTTATTTGCTTGGTAATTAATTATAGGAACTAATTTTAAAATGATTAGAATTATTAAACTCAATTTGCTTGGTAGTAATTTGCTTGGTAATTAATTATAGGAACTAATTTTAAAATGATTAGAATTATTAAACTCAATTTGCTTGGTAGTAATAAAAAATTATTTTGAGAATAAAAATCTTTAATTTCTAAATAAATTCAAACAAATTGTTCATGTTTTTCCTGTCTTCATTTCCTATTTTTGATTCTTTTAGTTCAATTATAATTCACATGCTTTATTAAGATTATTAAAATTTAAGATGTAATTTACTTGTCAATTTTTGAATTTTATTTTGAAAATGAAAAACTTTAACTTTTAATTAAATTCAATAAAATTGTTTCGCGATTCTTTTCTTTTTATTTTTTTAGTTCACTTTTAATCCACATGTTTTATTATTGTATTGTAATAACATTTAAACGGTATCATGATTGTATTAAAAATTGATATTTGTTTAATTTTTTTCTATTAATAAAAGAATGATTGTTGGGCCCCGTTCTTTGAGTCGTAATTCTGAATTCGTCGTTGTACCACGGTAGAACCTCCTTAAATTAATACTCAATAAATTAATAACCTCTCTAATATAGTGATTTTTTTCCGGTCCGGAATTAGGCCTTGGGCGTAAATTAATAATTTTTTAAAATTGATAAGATCATAATTTTTTGGAAGATCCTTATATAAATATAAGGGCCCCAACAAAATCATAAATTAATAATTTCCTAAAATTATATAGATAACTAGGACGACTTAGTAAAATATGAACCAATTATTGTTTGCTTTTTATTGAAATTTGTATCAAAATTAATTTCATCTTTAACTTATCTCACGGCATTCAAAAGTTCCGATGTGGCATTCTTGAAATGCAACAAAAAATTGTGAAAGACTATCTCTTTTGCACTCGCACAATGCCTACACATTTGGTCAGTCATGATTATTTTTTCGACTCCTTTTAAATGAGAAGACATTGTTTGTTTTGGAATGATTTTAAAAACCTTCTATTTTGTTTACATGGTAGTTCCTTTATTAATATGGAACATCGAACGTCGATATGTATATATAATTAAATGTTCTATGAATTAATTAAAGAACATATATTAGTTGAATTAATTTAAATTGTACTAATGCATACATGTATGTAGTTTTTCTAATACATTGCACTTACCATTCATTGAATTCATGTATTATAATTCATCTCAATTCACTTAATATGAAATACCTCCTTTAATTAATAAATTATTAATTTATTGATTAATTAAGATCTCTGTAAGATAATAAAATTTCAGAGTCATAAGGGTATTATTTATTGGTTGCATCATTTGACCTTCGTTCGAGGGCATTTAGCTGCAATTAAGAAACAGACTTATTAATAATATTCACAATCTGCTTTTCAACTCCAACAACCATATCCTTGTGCTTGGGCTGAATGTCGTTCTTGTTTGTCCGCAGAAATATTATAAGCCTTTCCAAAATAAGCTTAAGAAATCTTAGTTGCTCATTCTCATGCTGCAAATAGAATCCAAAACCTTGAGAAAGTGTTATTAAAATATAGTATGTGGTGAAGTTAAATCTGAGTTTTTCAATCATAGTATTTAATTAAGGGGTTTTTGGCGGCCGAAACAATGATGTTGCGCCAACGTAAACTGAAGAATATGACGTTGTTTTGCCAAAGCCCTAGAACAATATTTTTTGTTGCTTAATAAAGCACATGATTGGGCTCGATTGAACCTCCTCGTTTCTAAATTTTTCTATTATGTGTTTATCAGGCACAAAACACGTCGTTTAAGGGTTTTAGCTAAAGGGACGTCATATTCTTCTGTCCACGTTGGCTTCCACGTCATTGATCTGGATCCCAATTGCAAAAATTGCGAAGTCCATGCTTTAAATTCACAAAGTTTAGCAATGTTACTATAAATTAAATAACTTACCTGCTGCAACTTGGCAGCCATGCGCCAATACGTCTCATTCAATTCAGCATAATACATCACGTGCATGGATTTAATCTGAAATGAAACAACAAAATAGAATAAATACCTAAATTTTTCAGATTGAATCATGCAGCACCATAAGGGGTGAAGCTCGAGTTGCCTAAACTGGACTGAACACGGTTTTCGAAACCGCTGATTAAGGTTCCACCCCGTCAGCCGATTATGGTTCACCTCAACGAACGCTGAAAACCGGCGTTTTGAACAATAACCGGGCCCGTCAGGCTGACCCCAGACCATAGCTGTCTAGAATCTAGATCCTACAGCAGAGGCAGAACTATAACTGGCGGTTCAAGGCCTGGAAACGAAGGGCCTTAGACATGGATCAATGCTAGGTGAAAGATAATAATCGGAAATCGCTCGAGTAAACTTATCCCCAATCATACACCTTAAAAAAGTTAGATTAGGAAAGGAAAGATGTATTGAACAACACCTTTTGATGAATCTCCTCTTGCCAGTCCCAACTAGTTGCACTTCCCAATTCTGATGAGGATTCTAAAGAGGCTACAAGAATTTATGGGTCAGCTAGCTGAATAGGTAAGAATTAACAAATATTTACACATAAATGGTAGCACCAAGAAAAACAAATCCTGCTTTACAAGTATCATTAATTCCATCTATTAAGCTCGCCTACACATTATACAACATAATATATAATCATAGTCTATCAGACAAGATGCTTCTAGAGACTTCACAAATGTGCGTAAAGATTATATGAATGGCCAAAGAGTAGTCTATAACACTAATATGTATCAAATCACAAAATAAGGTAAGGGTTATTTGGGAAGAAGGCTCGGACCATGTATAAATTAAGAGCAACTGCCTCAACATAATTGGAAAAAGAATTTCAACAAACTATCATGCTAGTCTAAACAGAATAGGTGAGATCAAACCAGGAGAATTCGGCACTTCAATTGATGGAGCATTATGGACTTGAGATTGATCGGACAACACTGCAACTGGGAATTGCTGAACCCGATTTTGTATTTGGGTCTGCATGCTTCGATAAGCTGCCAGAGGTGAACAAAAGAAAAACGACAGATCTATCATGACAACTACATCAACTCAAGGGTAAGGAAACAGATCATGGTGAGGAAAACCACCAATCTTCAACAAATCTGTTGAGTAACCATACAAAACTATACTACAAGTTAACATAGCTTTCTCTACCAGGATCGTGGCGGTGTTCGCTAGTACTTGCAGCATTAGACTGAAGAGAATTCGCCATACATTTCTTGGATTTGTTCTCCATTGTCAACATTTTCAAAGATATCATTCTCAAATAATGTGACTGTAAAACAAATGAATAGGGTCGAAGTTACTAAATTTTCACTTTGACAAGACCAAACAGTCGAATTCAAAATTTGGCTTGCAAACTGTGTCATGTGTACCTGGCTGGTTGCTATAGAATACATTTTTTCCTCAAATCTGACAGCTATTTTCTTGATTTCCTGCAGTCCCTCTTGTCCATTGTAAGGAAGATGCCTTTCCAACGTCTCGTATCTATAAATCAGGCATCATCATAGTGTTAGTCTGAAATTGACAACAGGATCGAGCAGGGGACAATCCTGATGTTTGGGATCATGAAAGTAAGATTTTCAATCAAAGATGGTAAAGGTTACAAGGAGATCAACAAGTTCTAATCAAATGGTAAATACTTGAATCGAAACTTCAAACTTCTAAACCAAATAAATAAAAATAAAAGGAATACAGCTCAAGCATCAACAAGGAAAGGGTAGTTTATAAATTACCTATTTATTATGAATTTCAAGCCAGAAACTTGCTTTTTAATGAAAACAGTATCTGAAATTGACAGCGTGTGTGTGTGTGTGTGTGTGTGTGTGTTTAAGGTAAAAGTAGAAGGAAAAACAGGAGAAAGAAGAAAACACGAATGCAGCGTTGAGGCAAATATGATGAGCATAATTACTTGACTGAATTTCATTTTATTCATGCTAAAATAATGTGCTAAATGGATTTCCCTAACTAAAGCAATATATAAAAAGCGGGAAGTTATCATCTTCCACACATACATTTATTTAATTCAATACACAAATAATTAAAAAAGGAAGATGATAAATATGGAAATTTACATTTTGCTAACAATTGTGTCTCTGGAGTGGTGCTGCAGGCCAGTCCTCCAATCGCCGCCGATGAGCATCTGATTTTGCCCTAATTTGTAGGTATCCATCTCCAGCCGCCTAAAACAAGTGCAAATAATCAAAACACCGCCATTTGATATGATTATCAAAGCAAATAAAGGAGTCAGTAAAACAACATGAACTAGGTATAGGTGTGAAATTGAGTTAATCGCAATGCTGATTGCTAGTCTGACCTTAGAGGATTCTGCGAAACGAAGAAATTGGAAGAGAAACCAATGTCAATGTCGTGAAAAATAGTACTACTACTACAGGTAATCAATCAATCTCACGACTTATTTTAAGTCCCTCTCCCTCCTCCACCAAATTCAATCAATGGCCTCGATTTGTTTATTTAGATAATAGACAGACCACATCGAGAGGAGTGAGTGACAGTGAGTATTTCTTTTCTTCTACACAATTTTGTTATACGTACACTAATTCTAATCTATTTTATTTTTATCAAACCAATTCGATTTCGAATCGGCTCCATCGACCTATTGCTATTAGCATTTCAAATTTCGAATTAGAATGGTCACAATTTTCATCCCTTTTCCAATTTTATTCAAGTTGAAACCACTGTTATTTTAAGTTAGATTGACAATAAACAACGATGCTGAATGTCGTTAACGTTCTTGTTTGTGTGCAGAAACTGTATAAGAGCTTAAGAATTCTTAGTTTTTCCATTTGCTCATTCTTGGGCTGTAGCGTCATTCTGCAATACGCTTACAAGTAAGTATGTATCAGCATTTAGCAAGAATCAAAAATCTTCACCAAGTCTACTATATTAAAGCAAAATAATTTGCAATTCATTTTCCCTTCAATTTTGCATGCTACATGTAAATAATTACATATTTTTCAATGTAAATGTATGACTTTATATTTTTTCATTTTCCCATGTCATTTCAATTTTTCAAATTCAAACATTAAGTTTTGGAGTTTGATAAATTTCCTCCCATTTTGCATAACATGTAAATAATTGCACAATTTTCAATGCAAATTCATAATTTTACATGTTTTCATTTTCTCATGTCATTTCAATTTTTTAAATTCAAATATTAAGTTTTGAAGTTTGACAAATGTAATTTCTATATAATGATGTGTATACTAAACTATTAGTACAAAAAGATAGTAGTCACTTTAATTTAATTTTTGTGTTTACTAAATGTATTATTATATGTAAGAATGTTAATTGAGATGAATTTTATCAATTTAAAATATTTAGTTGTAATATAGACATAATCATACATAAATGATGCTCTATTGACTCTGAAAATGTAGAATCGAAATATTAAGCTTTGTCCAGCACAACACGCGCAGATAAATCTAGTTAATTACAAGTCGCAAACCCATACTTTTTTTCGATGGGGGCTATATTTTCTATATTTCAAATTCAACACTATGAAAATCAATTTTCATGTAATTCAATTTGGTAATGTGGGTTTTTTTTATAATAATCCAAATAATTTAGTGATTTTTTTTTATAATCTTACAAGAATAAAAAATAATTGCAAAATTTGTTTGGTAGGGGCTGAAGCCCCACCTTAGCCCTACTTAGGTCCGCCAACATGAAGGATTATATATTTATTTATACTAGTACGTAGCTTGTCGAATCTCGATGGGAAATAATTATATTTTCATCTAAAGCATATCTATTAAAAATAATTTTGTTGGTAAATAATAATTTTTTTCACCAAAGTGAGCAAGGGAAAAAATACAAACATCTTGCAAATGATAAAACATCGGAATTTTCTGTCACAAATCCAACGGGACGTGGAAACTGCGACAGACTTCAAGGACACGGTGACAGATTTTTCCGTCGTCAAATCTTTGTTCTTTTGTAGTGTAAATTTGTTTAGAATTTTTCTATATCTCAATTAAAATAGTGACTTTATCGCATATATACGTCGCAAACATGTTGGGTGGTAGTACTTGATTAAAATCTGAATACTACAAAGTTAATATTAATTAAAATTAGTGAAAAATCTTATATTTATATCTATTTGAATCGTCTTGTTGGTTTATGGTAAATTGATATCTCTAATCTTAGCCAAAGACCGATAAAGATATATATATATATATATATATATATATATGTTTTCATTATGTATTTTCAAATATAAATTTGTTTAGAATTATCTCGATTAAAATTGTGACTTTATTGTATATACGCATCGCAAACTTGTTGGGTAATAGTACTCGATAAAAAATCTGAATACAAAGTTAATTTTAACTAAAATTAGTAAAAATTGTTATTTTTAGTCCATTTGAATCGTCTCATTGGTTTATAGTAAATTGATATCTTTAATCTTAGCCAAAGATCGAGAAAGATATATTTACATTTTCAAGATATTTTTTTCCTCTTTTTTTAGCTATCTTCATACATTAGATTCAATGTGATCATTTGAGTAGTATTTTCTAACATACACTAATCAAAGATTTTAGAAAAATATGAATGAAAAAGAATTTCATATAGATATATTGATTAAATATATTTATTTAGTTTCATATATATTTTTTATTATAAAATTTTTATTGGCCTCTTAAATGCTAATTTGCTTATTTTGACTTTAAATTTAATTATTGGTGCTGCTTGTAGACTAACTTAAAAATAATTTTACATGTCATATTAATTATATAATTAATAGAAATTGAGAATATATATCTATTAAGAATTGAGATATAGTATATAATATTAATGTTATGAATTAATAATACACAAAACTTTAAAAAAGGGTAAAAAATAGAGATAATGAGAGTACAACAGATATATATGAGACATGAGGAATTAATATATGAATATAATAAGTAATATATATATATATATATATATATATTATGAATTAATAATACCAAAAATACTAGAATTAAGGAAAATCATAACGGAGCACCGTTTATTTTCCTATTATTAATTGAATTTTCTTATTATTAATTGATAAATTACTTACCTGCTGCAACTTGGGGCAACGCTCCAGTACATGATTCAGTTTAGGATAATACATAGTATCATATTGAAGTTGAAGAATAAAAAAAATAGAAACCGAAAAATTTACAAGAGATTGAATTAATGATATGCTGTTTGTCAACCGGCAGGCATAATGCATGGATTTAAACTGAAATTAATTAAACAATAAAAATAAATTTAGAATTAATGCAGAATTAACGATATGGGATGAAGGTGGAGTTTGTTCTCAATCGGAAACCATCTTGTACTTGTAGTCAACGGATTCTAAACCTCTGACAATTATATTAATAATGTTGTGGATCACAATATAATAACTAACACACAAACATATCGATCGCATTGCCTAAAGTAATGTAGGGTCTGTTGAAAAAGAGATGATAGAAGAATCCTAGTTGACTTAAACCACTCAAATCTTTTCAATCTGAGTTTGGTAATTAAAGTATTTTTCATATATATATTATCTACCATTGATTACTAATGCTCTTAACTTACAATTTTCTTTAATTATTTCATATATATATATATATATATATATTATCTACCATTGATTACTAATGCTCTTAACTTACAATTTTAAGATTGCAATATGGAATGACAATAGAGGATGATCCCATCTGGCATGCAGCTTCATCTCCATTAATCCAAACTATTATCAAAACATTCAAATCATCTCCATTGATTGCTATATATATATTCTGACATTAAAATGATTTAGCCAAAATGAAATTGGAAGAAACCAAGTATTTTTTTTTTCTTCATACCGACCCTGCAGACATCGCCAAGGATCTCCATATTCACCCTCTGATCATGAGAGATCACTATGAGATCATGTATTCATGTGGCTAATAAAAAAAAGATCAAACTCATCAACAAAAGAGATCGTGATTATAACCATAAAATAAGATAAATCAAAATAGTAAGACAAAACAAAAATTAAAAATTATATTATTTATATATTTATTATTGTTTATCTTGATGAATCGGATTAAACTTTGTATCGAACTAGTATAAATGATCTTAACGATATTTATAAGGTATGTGATGTAAAAAAATTCTTACTCGATCGGGTATATCTTGGAATATTATGAAGAAGCAAGGTAAGTGCTAGTGAAAACGAGTATAATTTATTTCAAGAAATTCTTTTCAGAAAGAGGCTACCGAGTTTGTGTGTGTGCCCTTTCCATCCCTTGGATAAGGCTGTAAACAAGCCAAATTATTCGTGAGATATTCGGAACTCAATTATCTCGATGAAAGTTCGTTCGAGCTCGTTTAGAAAATTTTGTTTGCTAAACAAGTCGAGCTTGAACATGACAATATTCGGCTCGTTAACATGTGAACAAGCTCGTTTAGTGATTAAGATTGAAAATATAAATTATTATCGTTATATCTTATATTCCTCTACTCTAATCAGTAAGAATTGTTGTATTAATATTATAACCGACTTTATTTGTTATAAGAAAATAAAAAATAAATTTAGTGAATATATTATGTTGATAAAATGATAAAATTTTGATTAAAAATAATGGTATTTAAAACATAAAAATAAATTTAGAAAGTTCATTTGAGCATGATTAAGCTCACGAGTCTCGAAATATTCCGATAAAACAAAACTCGATATTCGACTCGATTATAAACGAACCAAGCTTGAGCTACTCGGCTCGGTTTGACCATTTGAGTACACCCCTACCCTTTGGATAGATAGAGAAATGGCAGAAGAGTGCTTTTGTTTTTCAAATTAATTAAAAAATTGATGTTTAATTAAATCTACAATTTAATTTCATTAAAATCCAAATTAATCATCATACAAAAAATAGTTATGGTTTCCATTTTCCACATCATGTCGAATCATTTTTCATTAATAAATTCTGGCATATATTAGTTCCTTCATCCCATTATTAATGACTCACTTTGTTTTTTGATTATGACGCTATTAATAGCTCTATCCCGAAATAGCAAAAACAACCTTCCTAAAAGTGTCTACGGGCCATCATTTTTCTATCTTTTAGTAAACTTTTTTCCTTAATTTTGTGTTCAACAATAACGAGACAAACGGAGTGTAGAGTGAGAGTCAATATTAGAAGAGAAATGCCAATGATATAAACCAACACAAAATACGAAGCAAAGCGTCAATGTAATAGAAAGTTGAAACAAAATAAATTAATTTCCACCATCACCAAAACAAAAGTTATACTAGTAATAAGGAAAGGGATAAAAAATTCAGAGAGGTGCTTAATTATTTAATGACAGCGTGAATCACGAATGGGCGCATACCAAAACTTAGCAAAGAGGAGCGTCGCCTGCATCATATCATATAAATCAATCAATAATTAATTATGTAAACAATAAATTAAACAAGAGGCACATTGTGCGACCGGTCAACTCTTGCGTTAAAACTAATTAATATGAATTTTAATAGAAGATTAATAAATACTACTAATTAAAATTAATAAATTCTTATTGAGAATTAATAACACTAATTAGGACTAATAAACTGTAATTCAGGTTAGATAAACTTAAGCGGATTAATTAATTCTATTTGATGACCAATTAACTTTAATTAAGAAGAACGTAAGAAAAAAGAAAATTAAAATGAAAAAAGCAAAATAATAAAATAAAAACGGGATACTCAACTTGTATCCTACTCTCTGATCCCATTATTAACTTTATTTAAAATTAAAGTTTTGTAATATATAACGGACCTTATTAAACATTTATCATAAAAGATAGAATTTACGAAAAATTGTACTATATGTAATTTAACCTATTCAATTAAAGCCTTTTCAAGAAACTAAATGAAATTTAAAATTAAAAAAGTGAAATTTAAAGATAAACTATATGTAAACCCTATTCAGATGATTGAACCTAAAAAAAATGTAGAAAAACTAATGAAATATGTGGGACGCCAAAGTTAGAGAGAGAGAGAGAGAGAGAGAGAGAGAGAGAGAGAGAGAGAGAGAGAGAGAGAGAGAGAGAGAGAAACTAATTAAATGCATATATCCGCGTGCGTGTGAATTATGCAGATGAATTTATGAAGCATATAGAGGTGGCGTGGAGAAAATAAGTTAGTTGTTGAGTTACCGTGATCAACAAGAAGACTAGGCTACAGACTCCAAAGAGGGATGCAGCTGAATATGATCGGTGCAGATCCAGCTCCAGAAGCTCGATTAACTCCTGCTGCTGCTCCAACTGCTGCTGCTGGTCATGAATAATCTTACATTGCTGCAGCATTATCTGCTGCTCAACACTGCTACTCTTCATCTGCATTTGCTTTTGCTGGTACTGAGATTCAGTTGCCGTTGTTGCATTAGGACCATGAATATTAATGTCAATGTCACTCGTCTGTGTATTATTAATTCGGGATAGAAGCGGTTGCCGGAGTTGAGATTCGCATTCAAATTGCTCCGATGCCATTGCACTTAATTGCTGGATTTTCTACTTCAAATGCTGCAAAGTAAACAACAAACAACACTCCGTAAAGGTAAAGGAAACAGATCATATACTATATGTATGATGAAGGCAATAATTATTTATGGGGATTGGGATTAGCATTAACTAACGGAACCATGTTGTACTTATTTCAACATTTTTGCAAAGTTTTTGATAGGACAAGCCAAGCAAATCATGCGTGTCGGGACACCACTCGATTTGTTAAGGCCAAACATTAACACCGTCTGTATTAAGGATTTGCTCGATCCAAATATGAACACGACACCAAATATATAAACACAAACACCACGACACAAACACAATTATTACTTATTTTTCAAGTTGACACCATACGATAATCACACGATAATAACATAAAACCTAATGTTTTCCCTATATATAATATATATAAAAAACCGAGAAAGGAAATAAAATAATGAAAGTAAAAGTAGTGTATATTAAAGCTATTAGCCCCATAATATAATGCATGTAGATAAAAAGACGACATAAAAGTTCACCTGTGAGGAAAGAGAGATCGCTGCTGCTGATACAATCGGAAGAAACCAAGTAGTAGTAGTCTTAGGGTTCGTTGATTATATAATAACCAAGCAAACAATATCCCAACATTTATATAACCAATTGGAATTAGCTTAACGGGCCCGGGCTTTATACGATAAGCCCACCCAAACTTATCAAAACAACATAAAACTTGTCAAATTTAATCACAAACTCTGCTCTTTTCAATAAAAATAATAAATCATTTTCACAAGCATATTCAAGACATTGATGTCGTGTCTTCATAAATTGATTGTTGTTTATAAGATCTTAGCAAAAATAAGATGGGGCGGAGCAACTTATTTATTTTAGAGTTTATAAGCTCCCGGAGCTTATTTTTCTTATTTTACCAAATACAATTACTTTTGAAGAGCTTTTAAATGCTCCCTCAATCCGCGGATTTCTTTCCTACATTTCCTTAGATGCGTGTCCACGAATTTCTTTCCTAACCCATTTTTATATTCAACTCAATGCCTTGTAAATTGTAATGCATAAAATACATCATTCGGAGTGAAAATCAATTTTGACCATCAATTTGGTTAAGATCTATAAACAAGATAAAATATCAAAACAACAATTTGGTTGACCCAGATGCCGAGTCAGTTTTGAGTTGACAAAAAAGAAAAGAAAAGAAAAGAAAAGAAAAGAAAAGAAAAGGTCTCAATTAAAATTCCAAGATTTGTGTATTTTCACCGGAAAATTTGGAATTTGGGCATAGTATATAGTATTTAGTATCTACACCAAATTAGTCCTATATAACATATGCAGATATAGATGGAAAATAAATTAGCTTTAAGAAATTCGACTGGCAATCCACTTTTTTTAATCACAACAGCAAGTAACGCAGCAGCAACTTATAGAACCCAACAACTTTGATGTACTTGCATTTTGTCCTCTCTTTTGTGTCGACCGATGAAATACAAACACTCGGCAGAGAAATAGTACAAGAAAATGCAATTTGAAATATTAATATCATACATAATATAAAGACGCGCACACACACAAGCAAAGTGCTTAGCAACTGAGTTGGAGTAGTTTGAGACAATGTTTTATCATCACCACAGTAGCTAAAAAAACCATTACAATTTCCTGCATTCTTCTTTATTGACTGCATACTATCCAACAACTATTATTTTTGAAACATTGCAGCGCAATCTCACCATCGAATTCGCTTAACCAACGGAAAACCTCACCACAGAGGAGCATTATCTGCATCATACAACACTAAACTTATACGAAACTGGCCATGATAAGAACAAACACAGCCTAAAGAAACTTGAACGGTCAACACAAACAGGAGTAACCAAAAGACTACAACGGTAAGCAGCAGCAGCTGTGAATGCATACATACTACAGCACAGTCCAAAGGAATTTGTCCGCGGATGTGTTTCGAGAAACTACAACTCAGTGTAATTTTCCTATTTATAAAACCTCTATATTTTATAATTTTGTTTGTCCAGAGAGTAAATCAGTGGTCTAGGAAGACGAAATTATGTTGAGGTGATGAATGGTTATTTATGCATTGTTCCTATATAACTAATATTTGAGGCTAAACTCAATTGCTCAGGCAATTCACAGAATACAGAAAGGTTGCATGATCGATCAACCAAGTCAAAGATGAACACACATAAGACACGCCAATTAGTATGTGTTACGGATGAACGAAAGAACAAAGTGATTGGAGGAGTCCCAAGGATTAAAGTTCAAACATCAAAAACAAAAGTGAGCTAATTTATTGCAGAACTCAATTATAATATAAGAGTTCGCCAACTACAATAATATTTTAAATGTGGAAATTCTTGATATCTAATGTTACTTAAGGATGCTAATAAATATTTCATGTTCAAAAATAAAAAAGAATATTTTATATGACTATACCTGGATCTTGGGGGTTTCCCCAATTGCTTGCAGCATTAGGGTGAAGAGTGTATGAATTAGGATTCTGAGATCCCGTTCCAATTGTCAACATTTTCAAAGATATCTTTCTTAAATAATCTGACTGCAAAAAGGGTCAAAAGTTACAATAAACTTCTCAGATTTCAGGTATCAAACAACAAATACGTGTAAAGCTTGGCCAGCATAGAATACATTCAAGAAAAGATCATGTGACATGTATACCTGGTTTCTTGCTGCAGAATACATTCAAGAAAAGATCATGTGACATGTATACCTGGTTTCTTGCTGCAGAATAAATCTTTTCCTCAAACCGAACCGCTATTCTTTCAATTTCCGGCGCATCCCTCGGTCCAGAGAAAGGAAGATGTCTTTTCAAGGTCTCCACTCTAATCATCAAGAATCATAATCTTCCATCAATATTCATCACACAAGCACAAAATAATAATAGAATGAGCCCAAACAAATATTCTGACTAATCCTGATGTTACTACTTTGAAGGAGCTTGCTTAAGCCTTTTTTATATACCACCATCCAAAACCCGCTTTGTGAAACGAGGAAAAAAAAAGAGGACGACATGTAGGCAAAAATTTGAAATAACCAACAAAATTCGCAAGCTCCAAAATGATTACTCAACACCACACAGAAAATTACCAATAGAATAATTTGAAAGTAAGACAAGACTATGTGAGTTTACATCTTATTTACAATCCTTGTTCTGGAATTTTGAGGTAGTTGACTCCTCCAATCACTGACTTCCATGCTTGCCGCTACCTCATGGAATAAGAGTTGAAAAAGAAATTACGTAGAAGAAAAGGAAGGCAGTGGAAAAATGACATATAAAGAGGCACATGAAAAGTCAAAATAAATAATGCAGAGGGACAAACCAAAAGCACCAACAAGTTCATTACTTGAGGATCTAGATATAAAGGGAAAACAATACTATAAATTTCAAATACAAAATTAATTGATTAGGAGGCTTGAGATTTAAGAGCATGAGGTGTTCAATTTGCCTAAAATTTGGAACTTCTGAACTAAGCGGTCCCATAATCTCCTAATAGTAGATCATCATACAAAATTGAGCACCATAAAAGAAATTATAAACCAAAAGAAAACTGAAGTTCCCATTAGAATAAGAAGTCTATCCAAAAGACAAGATCTACCACAAAATGCAGCTCAACACATACAATTGACAACTGTCTAATCACTTATGTTATGTTAATATCTCCTCATGTAATTTTTCAAATCTGTTAGACATCAACACCATGCTGAATACACGAGCAGTCAAACAAGCATATGATGTTTCCTTTTCATCTAAATGAGTACCTAAGTCAGATCCTTCGGCTATTATACTGAAGGTGCCGCAATAAAATAAAAAAGTAAATAAAAGAATGAGAGAGAGAGATAGAGAGTGGGAGAGAGATTTTCGAAACCATAAGTATCAACGTGTATGAGCTCAAAACTAAAGTTCGGGACAGATGTAAGTCTCTAATGCACAACAAGGCATAAAGCACTCATCAAATGCGAGCTTCAAATGCTCAGCAAATTAGCTTGAATGATTATTATTATTTTATTATAAATAAAAAGACTCACCAAAATTAGCAAGATAGGTATCTATACCTTGATTTTGGGAGTTTCTGCTAGTGCTCGCAGAATTAGTCTGAAGAGAGTTCATTCTAAGTGTTTGGTATTTTGTCTCAATCCCCAGCATTTTCAAAGATATCTTTCTTAAATAATCTGACTGCAAAAACAGATGAAAAAGGTAAGAAGTTACAGTAAACTTCACTTTCAGGAGACAGCATATCAGAATAATATATAAATGTGAACTGTGGACAATATGCAGAAAAGGGATTCATGTGACGTATATACCTGGCTTGTTGCCGTAGTAAAAATACTTTCCTCAAACCTGAGAGCATTTTCTTCAAGATCCTGCAATTCCGCTTCTCCAGAGAAGGGAAGATGCTTCTTCAATACATCTAATCTATTAATTAAGCATCATAATCATACCTTAGTATTCACAGCTAAGACGCAGATAACAAGGTTCGTACAGCAATCGTCTAACTTATCTTCAGAACATTGACAAAATAATAGTTCAATTTGAAGAAGGGGAGGTTTAAAATACAATCGACCGGTTCATCAATCAAGATCCTTCAATATTCATAGTGCCCTTTGACTGTGAGATCATTTGCACTATAAAAATGTATATACTATTCATATAGAAGCATTATCTAAACTTTTTTATCAATCATCAAGCTTTGGAAGGAGAGCATGCAATTTTGTACAAAGTACATAACAAAAACTTAACATGAAGAAATAGAAAGCTCAAATGCAAACACAAGAAAAGGACAGACTTGTATTTTATTCTTGGAAGGCAGGCTAGTCTTGCGTGAAACGTGAAGCCAAATTATCACATTCATGCAAAAGGAATCTTAAATAAAAAATTGCAGCACTCAGGAGAAGATAATAGTCATTGTTTCTTTCTTCAATCCTAATGTATACATATTAAAAAATGTAGGTACATTTTCTTAAATATTTCTAGGACCTTTGCCAACAGCCAGCAATACACGACAAACCTGTTTTGTGATAACTGATGTCAATCAGTTTAGTTGGAGGACATATAACATCTTTCAAACAGGAATAACTTCATGCAATATGAATCTTAAATCATATGATATGACTGAAAAGAGTACTACAGAACCTCGGCCGAAATAATATGATATCTGCAAACTTCACGATCCTACTCCAAAGGGTACACACATCCTTCCACAGTATGAAATTCAAGTATGGTTGAGTTTGTGTTTCTGTGTCATGTTATATCATGACCATGAACAAAATCTTTTGCGCATTCCAAATTGGCACAATTAACACAATAACAGAACTAAGTAATAACTACAGAAATAAAATTAAAATATGACGACGACATTACAAAACAATACATCACATTGGTAAGGCGTGTTGTTAACATGTTAGCATGTCATCTGTGAAAGTTTGATCATCTTCCATGGCTTAACACAAAGGGCACGACACTCCACAAACTTCATGTCCTTTACCGGTTGCCATGATGACGACACAAACACAATAAGCCTAAGCACGAGCCGATGATTAATTTTAAGCGCCTATCATGCCAGTATACATAAAACCCTTTATTCTCACTTCAAAGCATGTTCAGGACTGCGAGCATTCTTTTTATCGACATATCAAGCACGCATATCTAAACCTCATAAAACTAATCAACTACAATTACTATTCTCCATCATCACCATGAAATATGTTTGTAAATAAACAATCAAATTAAGCAAAACAAAATGCTCAGTCAACACCTACAGTGGAGGAAAAACTAAAAAAATAAATCAAAAACAAAATAGGAGGATATACATACATCTTATCAACGATCCTATGTCTGGAACCAGGAGGTAGCTGATTCCTCCAACCGCCGCCGGCCGCCGCATCAGCCACCGCTTGGCCGCCGATAGCCTGATCTGAAACTCGAATCTGGCCTTGGCTTTCCCTCCAATTAAGACCTGGCATCTTCAGCTGCCTAAAAATTCGAACGAACTCAATGATCATGCCATAATCTAAAAAAACAAATAAAACAAATTTTGACTCCAAAAGCAAAAAATGAAGAGAAACTCAAACGCTTCGACAGTAAAAAAGTGGTAATTAAGTCGATCGTCTTCTGATTTACTGCCATTTTTACGCGATTTTGACTTTAATTTACCTGAGGGATTGAGAAAGAGGCCGATGAAAATAAGGAGAATTGTGTGTTGCTTCTGTCGCAGGGGAAGAAGGTAAAGCGCTCCCTATTTATACTACAGAGCGGGGAGGGTGGGGGTGCTGTCAATCAACGGTCTAGATCTTTCAATGATAAATTTGGCGTCAAAATTCCCGATTTCGGTTGACTCTATTCAATTTGATGATGAGGAGGAGGAGGAGGAGGAGGAACACTCCCCATACGTTATACAATGAATCTACTTCTACTCTTTATTTTTTGGGTTAATTAGCTGCACCCACAATGTTTTGTTTCATCTTAATGTAATTTAATACCATTTCTAATGATTTAAGCTACCAAATTGAATTATCAAAATGACGTGGATTTTCATTTGAGATCAAAGTGCAACTATTGTAATGTATATGTAGACAATGGTGGTGAACTGGTAGGTTTCAAGTAGTCGGAAAGTTTAGTGGTGATCCAATTTACAATACTTAAAACATTGTGCTTTAATATGTTAATGATCAAAAGTTTTGTTAAAATTACAATTGCAGTCAAAACATTATGCCTTAATTTACAATTAACTTTTTTTTCTAATTAATAATGATTAATTTCAAACGGAGATTCAATAGTTCCTACTACTCTTTCCCCCCTTTTGGGATTTTGACAAATTAAACCAAGAACTTTAGGGTGTTTTGTAATTTTAATCCGAACTTTCAATTTTGGCAAATTAAATCACGAACTTTTCAATTTTTGCAATTTTATCCCGAACTTTCAATTTGACAAATTAAACCACGAACTTTCAATTTTTACAATTTTATCCTGAACTTTCAATTTGGCAAACTAAATCACGAACTTTTCAATTTTTGCAATTTTATCCCGAACTTTCAACTTTGACAAATTATATCACGAACTTTTCAATTTTTGCAATTACGACCTAATCAAACTTTATTGGCATAAAATAATAAAAAGATAACAAATAGTACAATATTATTTTACATGTCTTTATTGAAAATAAATATTAATTTATTTGAAAGTATAAAAAAATAGATAAAACATACCATAATACTTATTTATACTATTTTCTTGAAGTATTTACGTTATTTTGAGGTATTCATACCATAATTTACGTTATTTTGAGGTATTTTATTTATTCAAAATATATATCATAACATAACATCTCAATATAGACATTGTTTACTCAAATATATTTTTTTTATCATAGATTAGTAACACCTCAATACAGGCATTATTTATTTATTTAAATATTTATTCTCATGCAACAATTAATAACTAGCACACTTGTTGTCTTGACTTGCTCTATCCTACAATAGGTGTATACGCAAAAATTCGTGATTTAATTTGCCAAAGTTGAAAGTTAGAGATAAAATTGCAAAAATTGAAAAGTTTGTGATTTAATTTGCCAATTGCAAAAATTGAAAAGTTCGTGATTTAATTTGTTAAATTGAAAGTTCGGGATAAAATTGCAAAATTTTTGAAAAGTTCGTGATTTAATTTGCCAAAGTTGAAAGTTCGGGATAAACTTGCAAAAATTGAAAAATTCGTGATTTAATTTGCCAAAATTAAAAGTTCGGGTTAAAATTACAAAACACCCTAAAGTTCATGATTTAATTCGTCAAAACCCCCTTTCCCAGATGCAAAAAAAAAATTAGATTAATAAATTCGTTTGAACTAATGAATTTTAATTATCTTCTGATTTTCTCAGATTATCTCAATTATTATTCCCTAAATACGACAAACCACGCAACTTTTGCCTAATCAATTTCGATATATAAGCATTTAATTAAAATTTCATTCTTAATTAATCATTAATTGGTAAAGTCGATTTTCATAATGTATTATAAATTATAAATTATTTAATTTAAAATTCTTAATCAATAAATATTAACTGAGAACTTTTATAATAACAAAATATAAGTGGAACATCCAAATTATGAGATGGTCGATCTTATCCCGTCCTTGGCGGCCATAACGATAAAGGACCACTTCAGACAATTTTACCCATAAATAAATAAATTTATGTTAGATGTCATGGTTGGTTATATTATGTGAGATCATACACCTAAATTCGAACACAATCAAAATCAACAAAATTATAAACATATTATTGAATATAGTATAAGACTAGTGTGTTGGAACGCTTGCAGAATACTTTATTTATAGGTTTGAGATAAATATTTCAACATAAGTTCGTTGAGATGAAATCGTGTCTTGTTCAGGATAGTTAAGAGATGTGGTAGTAAAATAAATTCATATTAGTATAAATTAACATTTAGATTCTTTAGTTCTAACGATGAAATGAACGAGAATTTTAAACTACTGTGACAAACCTACGACTTATGAACTATTCTTAAAAGTATTGATTTCATATAAGAAACTAGCGTATAACCCATCGAAAAAAATCGATGATAATTTATTATTTAATAAGATTATCAAATTTATTAGACAATAGTGATATAATTTTTTGACTGTGAAAATCTTTAGCTTTTAATTAAATTTAAAAAGTGTTAATATAATTTGCTTTTTTTTAAAAAAGTTGAAACGTTGGTTTGGAATCAGCCCGTCTATCCCTTCCAGGTCGGAATCGTCCTGTCGACCACAATTCTAATCAAAATTTAATTAGAAATTTTTAACCCCTATAGTATTATTCACTAATTTTCTAAATTTATTTTAAAAAATATAAATTATTTAAACAATCAAGAATATGTGTCATATAGAAATTTTTATTACAATATTTGAAATTTTAATATATGTTCAATCATTCGAAAAATTTGAGAAGTTAGATAATAGGAATAGAAGAATCTAATAGGTAAATATTCGTTGAAAAACAAATAAAAATAACACTCCTTTTAAATAAAATTTAAAAATGAAGATTCACATTGGATAAAGTGACATTCCTTAGATTATTCGTAGTGGTAGTGTCTCTATAAGGTGTGATGGAGATAGAGACAGTCAGCTGCAGTGAGACTATCTCTATAGGGTGTCTCCATCTAATTAGTTTATTAATTTTGAATATTGATTTTGTCAATATATCACTGTCTCAAGACAGTGGATGCTGGACTGGGTTGTCTCCATGGATGCTAGACTGGGTTGTCTCGAGACATCCATGGAGACATCCACTGTAGACAGTCATATGAATCAAATCACACTCCACATTGATGATATTTATAACCGTGGAATTTTTTCCATCTCATTAGTAAATCAATAAAAAAATATGTGTACGGTGAAAAATAAAATATTACTCAATTATTAAGGCTCCACCGTATTACTTACACCAACTTTATAATTTGTCCCATCTTTTCAATATTAAATTTAAAATATTTAAGAACAAATTTGAAGATTTAATATTGTTAATATGTACCACATATATTTTATAATATATTAAAATATTATAAATATTGGCTTTGATGATTTAATTTTGTTAAGATTTTGTTTTCATGTCATATATAATATATAATATAAATATGATAAATAGTGATTTTAAATTCATAAAAGTTGAGAATTTAGATAAATGAGAATGGAGAGATTTTAAGGGTGAAACATAGAATTTTTTTTAATATTAAATCGTTTTTGTTTATAATATATATATATATATATATATATATATGTTTCATTACTCAATTGGTATGATTTGAGAATGTAATCATTAGAATCCAGTTCCATGTATTGCATTTCTTAAAAGCATTGCATGGCAACAAAGATATACTACAGAATAACATTAGAAACAATTGATTGTCAGGTTAGGCTTTCATTCTTTTTCTTGTTCGTCTCTAATATGGTGCAAAGCATCATTTTCTTAATTGAAAGAAAAAACTATTAATCCAAAAATTAGGAAGAAAAATAGTAGAGATAGAGAAGCGCACTAAATAATTTGAGAGAAAGAGACCTTGATCCACATAAATTGAGATAATAATTGGGAAGATTTTCAAAATTACGTAGGAATGTCCTATTGCAGAAATGGGCTACGTGGGCCACGTTAACAGCTTCCAGCCCAATACAGAGCCCAAAAATTCGTGGCATAAACTTGTACATTTATGACAATTATTTATATATACCACTATGTGTAAAGCAACATAGCTAAATGACATTTTGGAATGATGCTGAGAAGATTAGCATGGCCACTGCACAAGGATGACGCGCATAAAAATTCCAACTATTAACATAAAACACCACAACTTTTTTATTCTACACATTTCACTCCCCATTGTACAAAGCATCTTCACACACACTTAATACAACAAACTCACTCCGAATCACATATACTACCCAACAAACAAATAGGTTATTGATTTAAAAAAAAAAAAAAAAAAACACACACACGCGCGCGCACACACACACACACACACACATCAGAAATCATGAATTTGAGTTGTTGAAAAAGGCAAGTGCAGTATCAGCATGACAATTGCTGGCAGTGAAGGTTGTGAAAAACTCTGGGTAAGTAAAGCCTCTATAGAGAGGAAGACGATCTTTGGGTTTGGGTTTGGCCGGTTCAATGAGTATGTCATTCGATGGAATCAAGAACGTCCCAATCGTGGTCCGACTCTCTTCCGAATGCGTCACAACTCGATGAACCGGGCTCGAAAATCTCCCGTTGCTTATCACCTAATACCAACATTATGCAAAAATTATTCAACCTCCCTAAGCTCTTTCACTAAATCGATATAGTGTATATATATACGTACCTTGAGTTGGAGGCCTGGGATGAGGAGGAATGCGTGGGGAGTGGGGTCGACGTTCATCCATTGGTGGTGGCGGAGGACTTGAAGGCCGGGGACGGAGCACTGCTGCAGCATGCTAATAAGATTTGGATCGCTGTGTTGAGGCATTCCTAGCGTTACACTTGGATCAGGGCATGGAATGTGATGGTTCACTGATACCACCTCTATTTTCGTCATTTCACCTTCGAAGTATTTAGGTTTCACTCCTAGCCCTTCCGCCATTAATTCAAGAATCCTCATCATCAACTTCCTCGTCTCAACCGAATACTTCCCTACTATTTCTCTGCAAAATTTTAAAATTTATGACAATCAATTAATTTCTCAGAAACAATTAAGTAATTGGAAAATCTCAATTTCGAATCCTACCGTTACCTTACTTGACTCTCGTCATATATGATTAGCAGACAATATATATTTTTTAGTATACTTCAATTTCTCTGACGATTTTCTTTTTCTTTTTCAAAATACATAAATCTTGAATTAAAAGCGACGTCTGATGATCATATGGACATTTTTATTTTTAGCTCCCACATCATCTTGAATTTGGCAAAACTTTTAAATCGTGACAAACTGCAATAAAAATGCAACGTTGAAAGAAAAAAAATTGAAAGTTTGTGTAGTTTAAACTAATTAATCCTTATATTTATATATATACACAAGAGTTGATGATTTAATTTGTTGTGACGAAAAAATTAAGAAAAAGAAAAAAAGATAGTGTTAATACCTGTATGGTGGAGGGTATTGGGGCCAGAGGTGAATATGATCTTGCAAGGGATGGCAATGGTGAGTGAGATTATCTCTCCAGTAATGAACGTCTTCACAGTCGTAATTCATGGTGCTCGAATAGATTCTGCATTTCTTCGTGATGTCCGTGGAATATAGGGTGGCCTTGTAGTCGGGTGGCGTCGCGAAGAATTCTTTCATCACGTTCATCGTCTCCTCCATTAGGCTCCATGGGATCCCATGGTTGATCACCTGACCTCATCACACAAATGGAGTTTACACACATGTATTATATTGTACGTTGTTAATCGAAGAAAGTTAAAAAGAAAAGAAAAAATCGATGAAGTGGAAATTAATTAACCTGAAAGAATCCAAATTCTTGGCTTGCATCACAAATCTGTTGAATCATTTGTGATTGATTGAGATTTTGAAGATCAATGAGAGGGATGTTGTTCATGGTTGGGAAAACAAGTGTGCCAGGCCTTTTCTCAAGTGGAAATATGTATTTTTCTGGCAATTTTTGGACAGGACTAGACCAGTTTGACATGAGGATATCCATTTTTTTTTTTCTTTTTTAATTGAATGTAGATGGAATGTTAATTAGTATGTGTAGGTTTTGAGGTAATGTGTATATATATGCATAGATGAGCGAGGTAACAAGTTATACGGAACAACTTTGATTAATTTGTCTCATTTGGAGCAAAATAAAGTAATTAGTTTAGGGGTTTTGGAGTTTTATTGGTATTAATGGGGCCGAGTTTGAATAAGTTCGAATCTCGATGTTATAATCATGAATTTGGGACCATAATTGTAAATTGTCGAGGGCCAATGAGAATAATTAATTCGTACATTATTTACATATGATTTCTTTTTTTCATATTAACTTGTGAGAATTCATCCTTTCGGTAGGTAGTAGGTACTGGATGAATATATACTAAATTGTGTTTGAAAAGGACTGAATGAAACTGTATTATTGTATTCATAGGTTTATTAGAAGAAGGGACAAAAATTATGGTTAATGAGTAGTAGGTTATAATATTTGAAGTTTTAATATAATTATATAGTACTGCTACAAGTAGATACTAATTCGCGTTAGTACCTAAAATGTATTGTAAACGCTACTACTATAAATGAAATATGCAATTATATTGTAAATAAATTAAAATGGAAAAAAATATACAATTATATCGTGGATGAAAGAAATATTATATAAATTGACGATGGAAAGATGATACAAATGGTTGGACTTTGGTAATTTTGAAAGGACAGGGTACTTCTATCTCATTTTATGACAATCTCAATGTAAGCATACCAAGTCAATTATTAATTAATGTTACTGAAGTTTTGTTTCCGTTTTATTAAAGTGAATAACAAGTTAAAGTTCAGATCATTTTATTATTTCATAAAATTCATTTATAAAGTCACCAATAGGACAAAGTTGGGCTACCAAGAATATATAATTGTATTTGTAAAGTTTTTTTTTTTTTTTTTTTTGAAATGTCAGTTTATTTGAATATAATTCAGTGACCTCCTAATGACGAAATCTCCCAACACTAGTGAATATACTATCCTTGAGGAAAAGAGTGAAAAGGGCTGCTCGAAAAAAAAATTAATCTGACCGGAGAAAATTTTTCATCATAGTAAACATGTGAAAATGATGGAAAATGGATGAAAATTTTCCTTTTACACCATTTTTCCATCAAAATAGATGCACCCTTATTTGAAAGGGGAAAAATGAATCATTTCATACGGTGGATAGTGAAGCTACAATATAAACTCTTGAACATTAGAATCGTCCCAAATAAAAAATGATCAATACTCACTATCATTAGATAGCTCAATTTTATCCGAGTATATTTCACTTAATTTTGCATTAATTTGATTCTAACAGTTGGGGACAACCCTAAACATATTTTCTTATTTTTAGTTGTTGCATGTTTTGCAGAGAACAACCCAATAATTAGATGAAGGGCCTTGTGTGAAATGATTTCAAGAAAGCTCAAAAGTTCGAATTCAAACTCATATTCAATTATGAATTATAAATATATTATAGTAATATGTTTGGATCTGGATCTTTGATTTATCTCACCGTGAAACTGTCTCACACAATTTTTTGTTAATTTAAAGGCATACGAGCGGAAACGTATGGATTTCTTTATTTTCAATTTTTGAAGAAATTGCAAGAGAACAAACAATCGGTCCCCTACTGAGATAATGTAATGAGCACAAAGATTGAATTATAATATCTTGTTGTGTTAATCAAGTGGCTAATTTGTACATATTATTGCATTATCAACATTAGGACCACAACATTTATCATATACATAGATTTTCGAGTACTAATAAATCCACAAGCTCACATCCTCTCATCCTTTGTGCTATGAAAACAACTTTGGATAAAATTATATCATAATCTTATTTTCCTTTGAGCTACACTCTCATGCAACAGGTCTCACGCTGTAAGACGGGCGTGTAGCGCGTGC
Source organism: Schizonepeta tenuifolia (assembly GCA_029490685.1). Taxonomy (NCBI): domain Eukaryota; kingdom Viridiplantae; phylum Streptophyta; class Magnoliopsida; order Lamiales; family Lamiaceae; genus Schizonepeta; species Schizonepeta tenuifolia. The sequence goes on along the minus strand of CM055960.1, from coordinate 64,859,998 downwards.
ACTGCACGCGCGCACCTCTCACACGCGGTGCGTGTTGTGCATGCGCCCTAATCTTTTCCGGTTTTTCTTTTTCTTTTTGTAATAAGTTCATATGCACGTCACCATATATTCATATGTACTGTACTTTATGACGATATGCACACCAAAAAGTATCGATATGCACCAACATTTTCAAGTTTCTTTTCATTGTTTTATTTAAATTCTTTTTTCTTTTTTTTATTCCGACGGAGCCTTCGCTCCGATTACTAATATAAGGATACTCGTCGAGCAACAATTTGGGATTTTCAGCTCGCTCCGAGGCCTTCGGCTCCCCTCGCTCGAATCTTGATCAAAGAAGAAACGATAAACAAAATAACGAAGAGGCAAAAAAAAAATAAGAGTGCAAAATAAATTTGAAAATTTAAAAAACAAAAATCGAAAATTAGTTGTACATATACAAATACAATGTGGTGATATCGGTTAACATGCTTGTGCATATGACATCATAAAAAAAATAACTGGAAAAAGTTAGTGCATGTGTGCATATCAACATAACATCAGTGCATATGAATATATGGTGATGTGCATATAAATTTGTTGCCCAAAAAAAGTTCGCGAAAAAAAAAATTGGGTGCGTGTTGTACACGCGCCGCGCGTGAGACGCGAAGGGTGGAGAATAGGTGGTGGTGAGAGCGTGACGCCGAGTTGGACAAGGAAAAATGGTAGTGTGGTTGTGTCGCGACGGTGGCGGGAGTGGATCGGCGAGTCTCTACAGCTGCAATTCGTCGTCGTCCAGAACGAGCCGCGATGGTGGCGCGGAAGGGCACCGACGGGTGCGACTGGACTTCAGAGAAACAGGGGAGAGAGAGACGCCTCGATCTTGGGAAAATTAGAGCTTTAGATTTATGGATAAGGATCTAGGATTTAGAGAGGGGAAAGCGAAAGGAGGCGGTGGCGGTGGCGGTGGTGGTCCGCCTCTGCCTTCTCCGACCAGAAACTAGCCTCACTGACCACATCTTCCGATTCTCTTTTTTCGCCGGAATCCCAGTCCCAACCAATCAAATCAAGCTCGCAGCTAAACCGCTAGTCTAGAGCTCGCGCCTTGCGAAATCTGGGTCCCACGAGAAAGAGAAGCACGATGAGAAGGGGGCGGTGGATGTCGTCGCCGCTGAACTAGAGGGTGAAACGGCTTGAGATTGAGATTATGGAATTGGGATCTTGAACCGGCTCGAGATTTTCAGAGAACATGTAGCCGACGATGACGGCGGCAACGGAGCTTGATTTTCATCGTTAACGCCATTGTTGGCTCCAATTAACAAAAAAATTAATTTATTGCTCTTCACTGCATCTGTACCAAAATTCAACTTTTACTTTTATAATTGAACTTTCTCCCAAGTTCTCTCTGATAAATCAAAATTGATTCGGAGAAGATGAGATATCAATGAGGTCCATGTCATAGTTAATTCATAATGATATAAGGATCACAGTCATTTTCTAGGCGATATCAAAATGTTGATGAAATTTAATTGTTGTTCATAGTGATATCGGTGGCGATGAAAATGGCTTTTTTTCCAACTTTCAAGATAATACAACTAGTGATTTACACATGGTGTTGATCCAAATGGTCGATTTTTTTATGGTCGGTCTAGCGCAGAAATTCCCATATATATGATACCATTTTTTACATAGACTTATCAAGGTACAACTTTTTAATTGATTGTAATTGTAGTGTGGTTTGCAGGCTACTGCACAAGGGACGGGGATTTATCCAGTGCGCACCAAAAGTAGCGGCTGCGGATTCCCACGATATCAAAAAAAAAAAAAAAAATGAATAAAAATGTCACGTCAAAAAAATAAATCCACCACGATAATTGCCAGGTGAAAAGAAAAAGTCCGCATGAATTTTCTGATCATCCGAAAATTCAAGACTTGAGCTCAATTACAATCAATTAAAATGTTGTGCCTTGATATGCCAACGAAAAATATTGTTATTATTACAAACAATAATTCTATTCGCACGTACTATGTCTGAACATACGTGCTTCAAATAGGAAAAATATTATCCGATTGGCTTCAAAATTTCTTTCCTACTCAAACTCTCTTCCGAAATATCGATCTCACATACACCCACTCCCAAATTTTACTCTCATCCACACCCAAGTCCTAAACTTGTGAATTTAAATTGGAATGAAACTTTATAATTAAAATTTAAAATTTGTATGTTTATTAATAACCAAACTATCGAAACTATGAAATTAAATTATTAATTAAAAAATTCCGTCAAATCCGTGTTTTTACCATCGTATGTCTAGACATAGTATGTCCAAATAGCACTACCCACAAACAAATAAGACTAAAAGGGTATCTTGATTTGCAATTAACCCTAATAGAAAAGAAGCAAAAGTGCTAGTAGGTCGGACTAAAATTCTCTCTTTTTTTTGTAACCTATAGTCGATGTGAAAAGTTCACGTATAAAATTCCATAAATATAGCATAAATGATGCCATGTTCCTACCGTTACTAGTATATACATTTCACAGCAATAAGTGAAGCTACTTTTAATCAATTTTGGGACGTCTTGTTGTCGTCGTCTGAGCACAAAAGAATAGAGACTGCAAAATCCAAATTGCAGCAAAACTAATCGATCAACAAGGTTTCAGTCGTCACCATAGTCTTCGTCGTAACCTTCGTCTCCATCGTCTCCTCCCCAATCATTGTCTTCATTTTGCATGGGATCAACGCCAGCATCAGTACCAACGGGCACTGCAACATCCGCACCTTCTAGAGGAGCTTCCGGCTCCTCTGGCTCATCCACTTTTACTTTCATGGTGGCAAGGCTAGCGTCGCTGAAAAAGTCGGCATAAGGCTTGGATACCTGAGAGAGATGTGTGCTAGTTAATGCTAAATATTGGCATTTTAGGGAAAAAATTATTGAAGTTAAAATTTTGCTGAAGTATATGAGAATAAGCATTGCAAAACAGGATTTTTTGAGCATTAGTACTCCCAGCCTCATTAAACAAGAGAAGCAAGAAAATTCACAAAAGGGAATATTCATGGCCTGCATAACCTCGCTTTGAATTTCGATTATCGGACAGAATTGGAGTGGACTTCAAATTTTATTAATTTTGAAGTTCAATGGCATATAAATTTTGCTAAGCTATATATACAGAATTACTGCAGTCAGTCTGAGGATTTTAATTTACGATCAACACGATAATCGTGAGATGGATGAGTCAAAATAATTTTGATAAAAAGATTGCAATGAAATCATCTCGTGAAAGTATGCGAATTGAGTGTGACATTTACCTTAAATAAAACATTTCTCTGCTCTGCACTTTCAATCAGATTCTTCCAGTGGACATTTCCTCTTAAAGTTGACGCAGAACCCACAACCTACAATATATTTAAAAATGAAAAAAAAAAAGAAGATAGAAATACAATCTCATAACACAAGAAGACGAACCCTTTTAATCCAGAGCCTTACCAGAACAGAAGACCTTGCTCGAGTAATGCCAACATTCATTCGTCTAAAGTCAGAAACAAAACCAATGCCTTGATTGTCATTTGCTCTAACACAAGAAAAGATGGTAAGATCCTTTTCCCGTCCCTGAAGAATTTAGTCCATTCAGTTATTAATAGTTCAATTATTGAAATATTATATGCAATGAAATTTATAGTTCAACGTATGATGCGAACCATTAAGGCACTGTGGCAAAACAATATATCGCGCCCCAGCCCAGGATGATATCTTCTAGAAGTAGGAAAATAATTTGACAATTAGACAAACCTACCTGAAACCCATCAATGGTGTTGATATCGACATGTTTAGCGGACTCTGCACCAAAGGTGCTACGGAACTTTTCTCTGAAGAGCTTGACTTGAGCTGCGTATGGTGATATGATTGCAAGTCGAGAACTTGATTTAAGCTCTGAACTTGGCTTAAGCTCTGAATAGCTACTTACTAATTTACCGTACATAGCAAGTACAAACTCGACTTCATCTACATTTACAATAGAAGTTTCTGATGGTCGGGACTCCTCCGCTTCATGTATATCAAAGAAACAAAATGGCCCAAAGCAGTGGAACTCATGCCACGAACGCTTTGTTCGATCTTCAATATCAGGTCCATCCTCCAATGCTTCATCATAAAATTCCTTAGAAGGGAAGCTCCTAATCTGCTCAAATAAAAATATATTAACAACTTAATATAAGTAAACTATAGTGGCATTTGGTTTGGTGGTTGTGATTGATAAAATTGATAGAAGGATAGGATTATATGGTTGATTAATACTTAATCCAAATTTGGAAGGACAAATTATCACTGAATTGGTGGATGTGATCAAGGGCCTAGTTATCCATCATGGGCCAAATCATTGAAACCAAACATGTGATTAGGGTGGATTATTTCTCAATCAAGCCTTATCATTCAAACCAAACGCCACCTATTTTTTTTCCCCGTAACGGTGAAAGTAATACGAGTAATCACATAGTAAAGAACCACTCCCTCATCAACAAAACTTCAAGTAAACTTACTTTTGCTACTGTGTTTGGTGCTTTTGGACAAAATGCTTATTTAAATAATTGGATACGATGTCTTAGAATGAATATATAGAAAGTTCAGACTCTTCATGACTAGTAAATCCTTAAGCCAATCCTTATGAGAACCATGCAATTCTTTTCTTTTCCTGTATAATCTTAATAGGAAATCTAATATTTCTGGATGAAACCCCTAGAAGCATACTCTTGGCGGAATACAAATGAAGAAGGCAAGAAGAAGAGAAACAGAACCTCTGGATGCATGCGATACTGGGTCTTCAGCATCTGTACAGGATACCCTGCCATCTGGAACCTTTTAAATAAGCTCATTCCATACCTACAAAGTTCCAGAATAGATTTATTCTCTTTCATGTAGATTTTCCAGAAAATCACATCAAAATAGGTAAGAACTAATTATGACAAAGTAAAGCTGTCAGACAAGTCATTGCCCCTACCCATATTTGCTTGCAACAGTGGAAAGTACTGTGGCTGGCAGCTGAACTGGATCTCCCACCTAAATGTAAACGGTAAAATTGATGGACATTGTTATCAATAAACACGACTGGCACAGTCAACCAGAAAGTAGAACAGCATGAAGATCAAAATTATACTTTTATGAAGAAACAAAACTTAGTTACAAGTCACAACATTTGTCAGTGGAATGAATGACTGCAATTAAGATGACAATTAACATTCAAAATTGCAATTGTCCTAAAAAACATTGTATATGTACATCCGTACCATTTAATTTCCCAGAAATGCTACTAAACCATTACAAATAAACCAAAGAACATTAGTAGCTGTTTGCTTCTATTTTTACTATGCAGTGTCATATCACACACAGCCTTCATAAAAAGTATATTTCTCCAAGCATCTTCAGCAGGTAATAATACTTGCATCTAACTCTAAGAAAAACAAAATACAAATATAGAGTGGTTGTGCTTTCCAAGAAAGTAAGTGATCCAATGGCAGAGGGAAAATCAGCAATATTTTTCGTGGTTGGCATTAGGGAATCGAAGCCTTAAATTTATGATTAAAGAATATTACATTGCAGTTAACATCGTCTCCACATCAATGACTTCAAATTTGATATACACTGGAAAAGACATACCAAGAAAACCTGTTTGCATCCATTGGCCAGTGGCACAAGTGTTGCTGGCTCCACCTATTGTAGATAAAAACTGAGAATGGTTACAACATTATATTAGCCTTAACCATAGCCTAACAATCTCAACTTTAAAAGGATGTCTTTGAACTAGTAAACAATAGCATGCTACTTCAACATAGAAAGTAAGAGGGACTACAAAACACTATTTCTCTGATTAATTATAAATAGAAGTCATTATGGGATATAAACATAAAAGTTTACATTTCTAGCATGATATATCAAGTGGACATACTCTTAATTCATAAGCAACCCTTGTTTTAATCGATGCGTACTTACAGCTTGAGCGGCTTCATCAATTATGACAACATCAAATCCCCGACTCAATCTACAAAATATAGATGTTCTGCTGAAGCTCAGAGTGGCGAAAACCTGGTAACAATCAGCTCATAACTAAAACCTATATACCAATTAAAAAAAATATCAAATAGTACATTAACTGAAAGAGAAGGAACCAACATACAATCACTGCTTCATCGAGTATAGAAGCACGGATATTGTCTTTTTCTTCTGCTGATATACCTCCTTGATTCTGCTTGTCGCCAACTTGAGTGTTTGTACCCGCAAGTTTTTGCTCTACCTAGAACAATTTGGTACTTCTGTCAACTTTTGAAACTCCAAGTTTACGTAAGTACACTGCTTATTAATTGAAGTTTTGAACAATTAGCCTTTAGTATATTTATGATTGACATATGCATACCAAGTGATCCATGGAAACTGCCTTGATTGAAGGGTGGGCTTTAAGACCTATTCGCACAATTTTAGGATTATACGAATGGTCATTTTCATCACGAATGCCTGTATTGCAGCCATAGAGGTATCATCATTTAATAACCAGAAGAAATTCCATGCAATAACCTTGAAAGTTATTTCAAACCACTACTTTATAGGTCACCAAACAAAAACCTAATCATTCAAAGCCACATAAAGTGATTTGAACCTTCAAAACCCACAAACGTATCAGACATGATAAACTAGAATGACTACTACTTATTAGTACTGTCCTCTTTCATAGCAACGTCGCATCACATGTTGTTAATCAACCCCACTCATTATGTAAGTATTCAGTAAAATGATGTTATTCTACACTCACTGAATTTTGATCTTTGTTGACATCAGGAAAGTCAAAAGTTTCAAAACAAGGAAATTAGTATTGGAACTATAAGTATTGGCAGTTACTTGTGGTCACTATCATAACAATATATTCGCAGAAGAAATTGACATTAGAATGATTATATGATGAATCTCACTACAAGAACAGAGCACGGATGCGATGTTTAAGATTATATATTTTCTTAATTTTAGAACCTTATCCAATCATAAATTTGATAATTATATGAAGTATAAAGTTACTATCAGATCAATATCTTTGGCAACAAGTCATATCTTAAATATTTTCTGATATTTATAATTCATGACGAACCAATAAAATTGTGCCACATTAGACCTAAATTTATTAGATTTACTTCTGTACGACTGTACGTAGGAGGCATGACAAGGTTCACAATCACATCCATTCATAATTGAAGTTGCTCAAGGATAGTCAAAGAAGTTGAGTTATCTTCGGAAATCTTTGTATGGTTTGAAACAGAGCCCTCATGCATGGTTCGGTACATTAATTCAAATTGTTAAGAAGTCCGGCATGCTGAAGAGTAAATCAAATAAAACAATTTTGAAAGTGACATCATCCTATTGGTTATGTATGTGGATGACATTAGACAGTGATTCTACACTTAATCTAAGTACATAAGATTTGAGGATGTCAAGGTTTTTCATAGGTGTCGGGGTCATCAAGAGTAAGCAAACGAATTTTCTTATGTCAAACGAAATATGTGCTTCAATCTGAAACTGTTGGGGAAGGTTGGGGGCTACACTGTGTAGTAATCCGATGGTTCCAAATATACAACTTACGAAAGCTGGTGAATTGTTCGATGATCATTAGCTAGAAAGTTATATTATCTTAAGGTGACACGCCATAATATTGCTTAACATGTATGTGTGGCAAGTATATGTCGATGCCCATTGTTAATCATTGGGAGGCAATATAACAAATTTGTGTGTTATGTGAAAGGAGCATCTAGACGTGGAATCATAAATAGTGATCGTGGTACGATAAGATTGAATGCTTCTTAGATTCTAAAAAACCACTTCCCTTTATATTTATGTATTGTTTAAGGTAATTTGATTTTGTGGAAAAGAAAATACAAGAACATGGTTTCACGTTCAAGTACAGAGTCAAACTATAAAGTTATGGCATGTGGTGTGATAAAAAAAGGGCAATTCAAATATATCTAACACTGGTCTTTCATGAACAAATCAAACAATGATGACATCGATTCAATTTATCTGTGAAAATATTCAACAACAAGTATTGATTTCGACATGATACATGAGAACTGAAGACCAACTAGGAGACATTTTCACAAAGCCTTTCGATGAAGATAGGGTTGATTATCTGATATCTACACTCCAGCTTGAAGGGAAGTGTTAGAGATAGTATATAGTAAAGATTGTAAATGCTTTATTATCGAGATTTCCTAGCTACAATAGATAGTTTTTCTTGTCTTGTATATATCCATATTTAATCAATACATTAATACAAAAGCGCACTCAACACATGTTTTGACGCATGGTTTTACACACAAAACAGGAGCAATAAGATAAAATAATAGACAAATGCACGAACGAACTAAATATCAAACACTAATGGCAAATGAAATTAAATAAGTAAAAAGTAAAGGATAGAAATTGCTAACCGGTACTTAGGATACGCATTACAATCTCATCAAGGGCAGAATTCGATGGAGCACATACAAGAGCACGAACACGATATTTTCTGCTCGAATTAACCACTTCTGGTCTCTATACAAAGTTTGAACTTTAAAAGTTGACAATGGTACAAATAACTTAGAACTAATGTTATCACAATGAAATTGCTCTCACCATCTCATTGCCAGATGTGGGGTAGAATCCATCATCGCCATCTACAGGCATGATAACATCTCGAGGATTAATTCCACTTAACCATGGAGATGCTTTATTCCAGTGTTTATATCTGTAGGTATCAATACATCTTTTAGATGAAATATTACCATCAAAAGTCCATAATAATGTAATACTACATAAATATGGCTCTATTTAATTGGAATTCTATTGCTGCAGCTAAAAGCTGCATTCAATAAATAGAAGAAAGGGGAAGATAATGGAAAACTTAAACTATCTAGTATCTAGAATTCTCGATATAATTTTAGGAAAATGAACGCAAGTGAATCCTTAATGAAATTTTTATCTAATTCAGTGAGAAGTAAATAAGTCTGATGTTTCCATACCCTGATTCCTTCCCATCATACTGAAAGTCCTTGTAAAGGGGTAGCCAACTTAAGTTTTAACTACATTATCAGCGTACTAAATGAGAAATGAGCTATGCCTAAGAATGACACGTTGACGAAAGATCCATAGCCAACTCCATGCAATACAGTGACATCTCGGAACTCAGGACTTCATCAACTACTAGGGGTAGCACCATTACCTTGGGAGATAATTTTAAAACAGGTGAGCACCAAATTTGTCAAATTGTTTCATGTATTTGATGAGTCCTAGAAGTGAGAGTGTTAAATTATCCAATAATCTGTATTTATCATCAAGGAAGTGTCCAATGTGCAACAAAAGTCTCAATCTGTCATGCCCAAAAACTTAATTCATCTTTAGAGAAGTGAGAACTGTAACAAGTCAATAACTTAAAACTTGCCAAGATAAAATTTAGAAGTAACTTGCTAAAACATTTATAGGTTCATAAAACAAGTGCAGCATAATAACTGAAAGCTTGCAGTACATAATAGAGCCAACAGACTCAGACATACTTTTCTTGAATAGGCAACTCTGGCCCACGTTTTACTCCAACCTGTTTGCCCCTGCATGTCATACACATATCAATATATTCATATTATTGAACATGATATTTGGCAGTTCTCCTCTAACAACTGGGTGACAGCAAAATAAGCGTTCTAGAAGAGCAATAGAAAAAAGATGCTCACTCGTTGGATTGTACCCTAGGTGGAGTAGCATGCAAAATGGCACTTAGAAGCCCAAGAATGGTTTGTGTTTTTCCTGTCCCCGGGGGCCCCTACAAGAAGCTACTCGGTTAAACAGATATATTCAAGATATGCTGTTTTGGAAAACTCAAGCAACAGAAAAGCAAAATTAAACAGATCAAGCACTATTCATCATTGTTTCAAAATATAAACAATATAATTAATAAGTCGGTGACATGGTTGCATTTGTTGTCAGCGCGGAAAAGGAATTAAAGTCAAAGTTAGGCAAAAGCCACATGTTAAACATCATAAAGTTGTATGCATATGAATGTATAAAAGGATTTTAACATTAGAAGCGTACAGACAGATACAAGTCAAACCTGTATCAAGACAAAGGGCTTGCGAGAAAGACCTGCCTGCAACAAATTTAGAGGGAACGCTATCAATAAATGTCTGAAAAACATCTTAACTAAGAAACACCGTAATGAGCATTTCTTTTAAACAATTAACCATATATGATTATTCAGGTGATTTATAAACTAAGAAAGGATTCTCAATGAAACTGAACATTAAGGATAATGTTAATAAGAGCTCACATATATAGCCTCTAATTGTGATTTATTATGACCACTCTCAATGTACTCCTTTAAAGGTTCCGATAGTTTCCACGCACGATCTTCAGTGATATTGTCAACGTCAGCTGCTCTTAGTATCAAATCCTTGAAAGGGAGCGAGCTAATGGACCGCATAGCGACATATTCACGAACTATAGTTGATAAATTGCAAATCTATAACAACACATGCCAAAAGATATACATAAAATTAAGCAACAAGTGAAAGCAGTAGCCAAGATATTATTCACAAACTAACTATACAATAGAAAGATTCATTTTCTGATGCTCAACATTCTGCATCACACGATGAAGTAAGCATAAATTGTGTTTATTTTAACATTTACCTTCACAAGAAAAACAACTTTCTTCACTTCACTAACAACACGAAGCATGTTCGATAGCCTTGGGCGACTTTGAATTTCATCTGTGTTGTATCTCTTGACTTCACCACCCAAATACATTCGAAGTCTTATCTTATCTTGTTGACGATGTTCAACGAGTGCAAAGGCGTATGCATTGGGTGGTTTGCCATCAAACTACATCAGAGAACACCATTTTCAGATTAGTGATAACAAACTATAACAGAAAAGTATAGCAATGGATCCAAAATAAAGTACAACCGTCAGGATGTCAAAGATATACCTTTTTGTTCGAAACCAACATTAGATCATTTTGAGATACTTTTTCTGGGTCCGAACAAATGATCGTAGGCATATGAAACCCATTGACTTCGCTGCATTCTGCTACCATTGCTTCCTGGCTCACAATTTCTGTTTGGTAACAGCATACATCACATAATTATTCACAGTGAAATATAATAATTCATATCTTTTTGAAATTATGCAAAGAACTACAACCACATTTATTATCAACAGTTAGAAGTATTTCAAAATCAATTACGAATAAAATCAGATACTTGTATCCAGTAAAAAGGTGAAAAAAGCTCTTCGACATGCTTAAACTCGTAATTCATCTTAAAATAATAAATTTCCAATATGGTGAGCAATCAAACCCCACAAATGGAGGAAACGGAAACAAGGCGGGAAGAACGCAACACCTTCTTCTTCATCTTTTTTTTTTGCAATATTTCCTTTAGCTTCTTCAAACAGCAGTGGCTCGAACGTATCGATATATTCATCAACATCTTTATACGTGTTCTTCACCTCCTTGAATCCATTAGCATCTTTATGTCCGTGCTGCTGCTTCTAAACAACAACCCAAAGGAGAAAAAAAAATCAAATTCACAGCAGATAACGCAGTTTAAAACCAAAAGCACAAATCAATCAAGCTGAACAGTACTTGATCCGCCACACATTACCGAAATCAAGCTACATTAAGAGTATATTCAGTCATAATTTCGGATAATAAATGGGAAATTACAGAAAGAGGGAAATGAATGTGAAAGTAATACTTCTGCTTCCTTCAAAATGCGATTGTAATCCCAACTAAGAACTATATTGTAGAATCGATGAACGCACGCTTCCTGGTCGAGCATCTTCTGGTCGACCGCCATAACTTTCCCTCTCCTCACAATTGGGGAGAGAGAGAGAGCGGGAGAGGGTTTTGCGGGGATGGTGCGACGGTTGGAAAATGAAAATAACAGGGGGGTTTAATGTTTGGAGGTAAGTTGCTAATAGGGTTTAAGGTGAACCAATATCAATATCAATATCAATATGCATGAAAACTAAAATTAATTAAAGACAATTGCTATTTAATTATCATTTGACCTATTAATATCTTCATTTTTTCATGGAAAACTATAATTAATTAAAGAAATAATTAGTGGTATATATTATTAGGCCTATTAATATCTTCCTTTTTTCTTAAATAAATAGCCACCTAATTATATTTGTATCTCCTCCTGTCTACAGACACGACATGAGGGAACGAGAATTAAAATAATTAGAGGTGTGTAGAGATCGAGCAGATGAAATTGATGGGTAAGATTTTAAGAAATTGAATGAATTCGACCAAACTCAATATATATATATGTATATAGTTTTATCATTTTCAAAGTCAAAACACTAAGGTGTTTTGTTTAATTAAAATGGATAGTCTTCAGGTATGCAATTTTTAAAACATGAAATATGGAATTGAATTTGGTAGTTTCAGAAACCGACCAAAAATGAAATTTTATGATTGTTTCAATTTTCAATTGATTAGTGTATCAATTAATCAAATCTCTAAATTTTTGGTTAGTTAATTTAGGAATAATTTGATGAGTCGAATGAACGAACCAACGATGCACATCTCTACTGATGATAGTGTTTAAGATTCTTGAGTTGAGGATAATAGCACTCTATATAACTCAAGTCGTCCACAACATTAAATCACATTATATAAGTTCAAATGTAGTATGTATTTAATCTAAACTGAAAATTAAAGTGCATAATTTAAGCTCAATCGGCGTGTTTGGAGCTACGCAGAAACCAACGTCCAAAACTTGATGATAATGACAAATTTGATACTATTTAATCTAAAAATAGTTGTTCCAAATTTCTCAAATAAAACTGATGATAGACAATAAATATTAGATATCGACTCACATGTCATAATTTTGGTGTCATCGAGCCCATGAAGGCTGTTCCTTAAATATAACAAAGCAACAAAACCTCGAGAATTTGAGAGTAATTTAGACTTCCGGGAAAAAAATTTAAGTGGGTTTAATTGTAATTTTTTCCCTTAAAAATAAAAATACAGTGTCCGAAATAGCAATTCAGTATTAGGGTCGGGTAAATTCCCCGTACAATTTACTACTCTACTATTTCGGATCTTGGCATATATCTTCTTCATTTGCCTCCCTTTTTCTTCAAACCCTCTTATTTTCCGCAAACCACTTCCGATTCTTCAACAATGCAACAGGTGAGTAAAATTCACACATACTCGCACACAGATGCTGAATCAAATTGCTTATTTTACCGAGGAATTTCACTTTTTCTGGGGTTTTAATCTGTGTATTAAACCTCTGCATATTTCTTCTGATTTTTGAAGGGGGGATCGGCGTCGGAGACTGAGGTGACGTGGGAAGATCAGCAGAATATTAATAAGTTTGGAAGATTGAACAATCGCCTTCACGATTTAGAAGATGAAATCAAGATTGCTAAGGTATTCGATTGTTTGGGGTCTTTTACATTTAGTTTCCTGCATTACGAGTTTGAGCTATTTTAATTGTTAGTTTTTACTGTTTGAGTTGTGTTCTGTATTTTGTCATGGGTTTGGGTAGTTGAGATTTGCTAGTGAGAGACAGTTTATCAACTGATGTTTTAGCTGAAAACAACTGAATGAAAATGAGGAGGAATAGCAGTATTAGCACGATTTGTTTTATTAGTAGCAACAGTGATGGAGAAAGAACACAGTATTAGCACGATTTGTTTTAGCAGTAGCAAGTAGTTCATCGCTTAGCGTTTTTTCTGGAAAACAGCTGAATGACAATTAGGAGGAATAGCAGTATTAGCAAGATTTGTTTTAGCAGTGATAGAGGAAGAAAACTTATATTTTCTCTTAAACCAGAATTGAGGTTGATTCACAACCCAATTAATTCGATCTTGTAGATAAATGCGTGCTTTTTTGCAATTTATTGAAGGTGCTTGGTTAGTTCAGAGCATGGTGTGTAAGTACAACCTCACTTAGTGTTTTAGAGCTAGTGATAATCAAATGATCAATTTAGGTAAGTGCAAAGAATCTTGTTTTAGATTATTCAGAAAATGAAACACGACCAATTAATTTGGAACTTATAGTGGATCTTCTCGAAAAGATGGTAGACTTTGCACTTCTTGTTGTGGCTGCATGGAAACTCAGGAACTACTTGACTGTGTTGTGAACTTGTGATAATGGGACCTTGTAGACTGTAGTGTAGGGCTGTGTTGCATTTAACTATCATTCAGCTGGGAAAAGCATGAGAATCCTTTTTAGGTAACTCAACTCTTTCTTGTGTATTTAGGTTCCTTTGCTAATCATAGAGAATGGTGGGTAAGTGGCTTCAGAGTTCTAGTTAAGTACTAGAGGAGCCCATTAGCTGGTGAGCTCTTCGTTGCAACAACTATGCTTTTATGTGCTGCTGCTTTCACCATTTGCTGATAAATGATGTGTGAGGATGGAGCTAAAATTGAGGGTTGTTTGGTTGTAGTATCTTTGAGGAGCATCATTGTTATAGGTTTTGGCCATGTGATGTAGTTGGATCATAATATCAGTGGAAAATTGAGCTATAATGTGTGGCCATGGAGTTTTTTGCCTGCTGGTTAAATGATTAGTAGTGGGATATTGCTAATAAAAAGCACTATACACTTTCCTAATTTCTTTCTAGAGATTATTGATTCAGGAGATGTTCTAGTTCATCAGCCCGTTGGATAACATCGATGACCTTGACACCATTTTTTATTGCCGACAAATTATGTGCAGTTTTATGGTCACTCTTTCGGACAATTTATCTGGGTTTCATCCACGGTTTCTTCTGTGTCTTTTTTGATTGTCTTCTTAGTTGTGAATACATGGTTTTGGAATCTCTTGCTTTTGTTGTATTATTATGTATAAGGGAAAATTAAAGAAGAAGAAGAAGAAGAAGCTACCATTCAAGCTTCTCTGTGTTAGCTAGTTTCATTGCTTTACGCCTCTTTTCGACCAATTTTTAATAAAAAATACTGTAACTATGCAATATCTGATGAGGCTGAAGTATTCTTGTGGCAAATCTACTTCCACTCTTTGTAACTTGTTGCATCATTTCACTCATTAAAGTCTAAACTTGTGCTCGTCATATCCTCATGTATAACTGAAAAATCTTTTGGGCAGGAAACAAATGAGAGTCTGGAGGATGCAAGCAATGAGCTGATTCTTACGGATGAAGATATTGTTCGGTTCCAAATAGGTGAGGTGTTTGCTCACGTGCCGAAAGAGGAAGTTGAAAGCAGAATTGAGGAGATGCAAGAGAAGACGAGCAAGAACTTGGAAAAACTAGAGGAGGAGAAAGAATCAATAGTTGCTCAGATGGCGGAGTTGAAGAAAATCTTGTACGGTAAATTTAAGGATTCTATCAATCTCGAGGAGGATTAGATCCAAATGTAATGGAGGTGGCTTGTGCAATTGTGTCTGGTATCTGCACATTTTTTCTTTGGATTTGATTTTCTCTGATTCTGTTTTCTTTTTCTAATATAGTACTAGTAGTATTTATTAACCCTCTAAAACTCCCTTTTCACCTGCCACTCCGACGGCACATTAGTATTAATTAGCCCTCTAAATATCGCATCACATTTTCACAAATTTTTCTTTTATGACTCAATTTGTCATTTCAAAACCTAGCACTTATGTAAATTTATCATTGCCAAACTATATACGGAGTAGCTGAGATGCACTCTGTGGGTGGAGTCTACCGTACGGTTGGTGCCGACGCCATCCACTTTAGTTTTGTTATAATTTTTTAATTTCTTATTTAATCTTAATTGAATTTTAATAAATTTTAATTGGATTGATAAACTTTAGTTGAGACCAATTGCCTCTAATTACTTCTAGTTACTCTTAATTTTTAATTACTTCTTAATCTTTTTATAGAGAACTACTTAGAGGGTGTTTGAATGAGCTTATAAGTTATTCATGATTAAGGATTTATGAGCTTATAAGCTGTTTGAAGGAGCTTTTAAGCTTATCCAAATACCCTATTGATCTCCCTTAACTAGCTCTAATTACGGCCAGCACGGTGCAGTTGGTGAACCCAAATTTTTGCCTATACATTTACTTCGAAATAATTCATCAAGCACGCAATCTACTTTCCATATCTCTGGAAAGACAAAATTCTTGGCACCGTGTCACAAGGTGTTTTGAAATTCAATTTGGATGCCTCTATTCAAAATGATATCGAGGTTGGTCTTGGTGGGGCTTTCCGGAATGCTCGAGGCGAAGAAGCTCTTGCTTTTGTTGTGAAGATGTTTTGAGGTGGCTGTTGCTGAAGCGCTTGCTTGTTTGGAAAGAATTCGCATTGCAGTCGCACATCAATATTCGAGGATTATCATCTAGTTGGACAGTTTTAAATTGGTGAGAAGTTTCAAACCAATCCAACAACCACATCTTACCTCGATAATATTACACTCTCCATGAAGGCTCTCTTTCATTATTTTGAGGGTGTGGAAATCAAATGGATTCTACGTTCAGCAAACTTAGTTGTCCACAAACTTGCGCGTTTTGCTTTTGATGCAACTTACCTGGGGAACTATGAATTTCATGTTTCCTGCCCCCACAAAAAGAAGGTTGTTAAGCCATTGGCAACAATCGGAGGAATATACTTGGCCGATGACTAGTTATTACTAATTTACTATTAAATAAACATATTTAAACGTGAAATTTATTTTCTCGTTTCGTCAACATTTTCTAATATTTCTTTCACATGGTGTGTAGTATTTTTAATACTAGTATTTAATAAATATGTATGTATATCCCTATGCCTAAAAATACCAAAAAAAATGGACCATAAATATCAAGATACATAGACCACACCTACCCACCACCACCAAGCAAGATTACTGAATCTCTCTCTCTCTCTCTCTCTCTCTCTCTCTCTCTCACACACACACACACACACACACACACCGTATAGAAAGCTTTTAAAGCGGCAATTCAATCCGGAACGGAAGCTGAAAGTGAGTTGTTCCAATGGCGACCGTCTCATCCGCCGCAATCACACCGTCTCTCTCTCTTAGTCCACCAAGGAGATTCACTTCTCTCTCTTCCTCCAGCTCGGTTTTCTTCAGCTATAATGTCTGCAACCGGACCCTGCTCGGCCTCTCTGTGGATCGACCCAGAGCAGCCAAGAGGAGGGGGATGTCTTGCAACTGCCTCTTCGGACTTGGAGTTCCGGAGCTCGTAGTTATCGCCGGCGTGGCGACGCTCCTCTTCGGCCCCAAGAAGTTGCCTGAAATTGGAAAAAGTATCGGCAAAACTGTCAAAAGCTTTCAGCAGGTATATTCTTCGATCAATTAGGTTTTCTAATCGTAAAATATCGCTTTCGCTGTGATTTTGAGTTATAACTATCATCTTCTAAGTTCTAATAGTTACAAGTATGTATGATGATACTGCAATAATTTATTTTGACTTTTGAGAGAGAGTCATGAGGCCAGTACTACTTTGCGTTTTTAATTATGGTTTAAAATCTGAAGAGAATTCATGAGGTTATTACTGGAATTTGATTTGGCGAAGCTTGTTGGTTATTTAGCTAAGTCTGCAATCACTTTATATTCATGGCTATTTGATTACTTGGAGGTTTCTGCATTTGAACAATAGTGGGATGCTTAACAACTGGTGGCAGTGAAAACTATAAATTTCGATTTTGAAGTTATTTTGTGTTAGTCTATGCCTTTGCAAATCTCTATTCACGGAACCATCAAGGAATATACTATGCAAGTTTGTTTGTAACCAATTCTAAGCAGATAAAGCTCGAATCGTAACTTAGATCAGGTTATCCGTTTTACCTCATTTTTATTTGTTTCTTTGATATGTTTTTTGTTCTGACCATAGTTGCATTTGACGATGCTAATAAATATTTATGA
Source organism: Schizonepeta tenuifolia (assembly GCA_029490685.1). NCBI lineage: Eukaryota > Viridiplantae > Streptophyta > Magnoliopsida > Lamiales > Lamiaceae > Schizonepeta > Schizonepeta tenuifolia. The sequence goes on along the minus strand of CM055960.1, from coordinate 64,842,145 downwards.
GCTCAAAGTCATCAATCTCATCATTTTCCTGTGAAAGTATTTATTATTAAAAATCTGAACTCACATAAAAAATTTTAAACCAGAGTGCCAACTGACAGTCATATCCGTATGTATCCTGTCAAATTGACAATTTCTTGGATAAAATTCTGGGATGCTACTTTACAATGTTGAATTGTAACCTCTAGACTAACTGTAATTGCTCAATTACAGTATCATGTACAGATAACCATTTTAATGGTTGTAATTTATTGTAAAAGACCGACAGATTAATTCTGACCTTGTTGATTCGGTAACAAACAGTATATGTTGGTTACCTAGTTTCTGAGTTACTAATGTGAAGCAAGTCATTACTCCAAGTCACTCTTCAAGTACTATAAAAGTTTTGCCTCATGGTGCATATTTTGGTCAGTGAGTTTCAGCATAGTTCCAAATGAGTCGTTGATTTTCTCAGGTAGTTTTCTGAGCCTTGTATCCAAACTATATTACAAAACTAAGTTGCAACTTATATCAGGAATTTTGAAGATAATTGCTATGTTGCTTTGGGTTGAGTCTGCCCATACAAGTTTTATCAATAAGAATCAATAAAGAAGAATTTGTAGAGGTGGTTAAAGCTCCACAGCTTAAGTAATATCAGTATCCAGCTCTTCAGACTTCAGAATAGTATGTTAATCTTAGTCATGGCATTATGTATATGCCTTCAATTTGTGTGCGACATCTGCTACCCAGAGGAGAATAAATTATTGGAAATCTGCTCCAATCAATGCAAGAGAAAGGCACATCCAATATGTTTGCATGTAAAGCTAATTTGCCTTTTTACATGCTAAATGAAATTAAGATATTGGTTGGTATGGTTTTTGTTATCTTTTATTCTAGTCAACTTGAAAAGATGATAATAGTTTAATCCGCGTTACTGTAGTTCACCCGGAATGTGGGGTGCAGCTTTGAGCTTACTGATTAATCGACCCTCGAGTGTTATGCTGATTCTTGCTTGATAAATACTCTTCATTTATCTAAACTGCTTCCTGAACACATTGGTGTTTGTTAAACAAGCACTAAATTCTCCACATCCCGATCTAGCTCTTTGAGAATTGAATCACCTAGTCTTATTTATGCATAAATCGAATGCCATTAATTACTTATGGCGTCAACACATTTCCAAGTGCAGGCAGCCAAAGAATTTGAGACAGAACTGACGAAGGACAGTGGCGAGCCTTCTGCAGAGGCACCTAAGGAGAAGATGACAACAGTGAGCGAAGAAGAGAAGAAGCAAGAGGATAAAGTCCCGACCACAAACGGAAGTTCTTAATCGAGACTTGCGTTATGTCTTGTTGATTTTGGTTGGCCAGTTTGTTGTAGTTGCTGATTCCCCTCATGTTGTACGGCACACACTTGCTTCTTTTAGATATAGATAGTTTGTTGTGTTTTGAGTGTTACATCAATAAATCTTTTCCACTCGCATTGCTAAAGAATATTATTACCCAAATCTTGAGTTAATTTCCTATTCTTACCTTAAGAATTCTGATTTTGTTCAAGATATGCTTATTGCTTTCAGACATTATTGATTTAGGATTAGCATTCGAATTATGTGATGTAGCAATACCGTGTTGTTTGATTTATGAATTTTTTTTAAGCATGTGGAACATTAGAAAAGTTCACCAACTCTTCTGATTGAGAATATATTTTTTAATGTACATATTACTAAAAGAAAGGGCTTCTGTTGATTTCCTTGATTTGATTGAAAACAACACCTGAATTTTTTAATGGCGGTCTTAACAGTTCGATAAACGCCTTGTTTAATTATTTTTTAATTTATTTAATAAATACATAATAGGAGTAGCTTAATTTAATTTTTATTGAGGTTAATAATAAATTCTATAGGGTTTAAAATTCTTAATTAACATTATTAGAGACATCGGAACGGTGAAATATTTTCTTCGTAAATAGTAGCGTGTGTTTATACATAATTAAATATTTTTCTGTCCACAAAATTAGTCCATCTTCAATTTTCACACGGATATTTTAGTAAAGTTAATTTAGTAAAACAATATTTTAGTACAATTCCACTTTAAAAAAATGAATTACATTTTGTGACATCCCAAAAGATGAAATGAGTAATTTCATGGGATGGAGAGGGTATAATCGAAAAAATCGATGTAACTTGTACATGGGCAAAATACTATTTTGGACCATTTGCGATCGCATATAAATTGAAATATAACTCATATCTCCCAAAATGTTTATATAAATGTTATTGAGACATAACGTTGGAGATAAAACTTGTCAACATTTCCCGCTTATTATAATTTTATTTTTCAAATCTTTGAAATTTCATTAAAAAAAAAAAAAATTACTAGCTTTTTAGATAATTTTTCTTGTACTTCATTAATTTATAATCGACTTATCCTTGTACAATTCTCTCTCGTAATCATTGTTATTATTTTTTTGTTGTTTCTATTAATTCGTTTTCATTCTTGTTTTAAAACCTATAAGGGTCTACGTTTGGGTTGATGGTCCCGATAACGAGTTAACTGGTGTATGGGGGGAGGGAATACACCAGTAAGGAAAACTTTCTTGAAAATTATTCAGTTTAAATTGCTCGACAACTGTAAAAGTCAGTTGGAACGCTCACTCAGTTCAATATACAGTTGACTTCTTGGACTGAGGGCCAATTGTATTTTCTTAACTGAGGTTTTAAAGAGTGTATAATGTGCGGAATGTGGTGGTTATTTTTATCCTCGTTACTCAAATAGAAACTCCTTTTGAGCGAAGCTGAAGTTCACAACACTTACTGCAATTTTTCAAAGACTTGTTTATGTAGTTAGTCACTTAGTTAAACAAACAATAACTGAAATACTTAATGTAAAAATTACACGAGTATTTTTTACATGGTTCGGAGATAAACTCCTACGTCCATGACTAGCTTTTCGGGCTAATAATTCACTAGAGAAGTTTACGCGTACTTACCAAATGTTAGGGTTTGGTTTGCGGGCACCAAATAAGCCTATACAGTTCGTTTACGAGTACGAACAACACCTACAACTCTTTTGCGGGCAAGAGTAAAGCCTATCTTTAGTTTGTGGGTACTAAGGGACCTAGTGGCTTCAATTATGGGTTCGAATGGGGACCTAGAAATTGGGAGTTGGGGGTTTTTCCAACTTATGAATCCTTCAACACTTTGCAGTGGAAGTTTCCTTCTAAGGTTTAGAGACTCTTTAACTTTTACAATGAATCTACTTAGAAATTACAAGAAAGGGGAATTCTAGACTCAATCAATAACAGATAATCTGAGAAACTAGAATGAAGAACAAGATGATGTATGAACACTCAACTACTTGAACTTCGACTGAACTAACACTTCCTTGCTTTTGTGCGAGACAATTAGAATGCTTTGAATGCTTGAATGCTTGTACACTTTTGTAGATTCAATCGTCTCCTCGCAATGGTGAAGGTCTCTATTTATAGAGAGAAGAGGTTGAAAGAGCCGTTTAATCTCTGACATATAGCATGATGCTTCACCTAATCTCAACAAACTTTTCTAAAATGATAATTGCGAGACTTGCTTTATGCATGTCTCTGCGATCGGTCCATAAAAGGAAATTTTCAGGTTGTCTTTTACTTAGAGCATATTTGAATTTGAATTCGAGTTCTTCTTTCTCCTTCGTCTTCCAAGTCTTCTTCTTCAGACTTCTGGACATGTGACTTCGATAGAACTGATCATCATGCTAAATGCATGGTTCAGTTCCGGAGTCGACTAAGAATCAGTCTGATTGACTGAACTTGAACTTGAATTGCCTTTGGTCTTGAGTTGTCTTCTTCAGTTGAACCTGTAAAGATAAATATTCTACGTTCAAATACTAAACTCTAGCTACGAACAGACTGAAGGCACATCTACTCAGTTAGAATCAGTTGGATTTTGGTAGAAATCAAAACCTTTACTAATTTTTTCAAGGATAATCTTTGGAGTCGTAGAGAAATTGAAACAGTCTTGTTGTTTCCAATTCATCCAATTTTTTCCCCTTTTTTAATATTTAATTGAAAATAGTTTGAAAAAAGTATGGAATCTTGATTTCGGCATTTTTGGTTATCATCGCAAAATAAAAATTCAAAACTTTCCAGAAATTGGGGGTAAAAGTTTCAGTTGGCACAAAAATAACAAAAATGATACAGGTAATCAATATGGCTGAAACCATCAAACACATATATTTGCATAATTAAGTTAAATTTTGTCAAATGAAACATATTATTATATTTGTAAACAAAATTAGTTGGGTTATGTGAATTGAGATTTTTATCCTAATATACCATGCTACAATTTGTGGCATTATTTTTCACGATAAATTAATAAAAGACAAACACGTGTCATCCATACAATACGGAAATATAATTGCGAAACACTTCCACCATTAAAATTCCCACATGTCCGCCACAAAATTTGATAATATGTGCACCACAAAGTCGAATAACAATATTACATTTATATCTCCTCAAAAAACAAAAAACAATATTACATTTATATTTAAATATATACTTATAACAATATTAATTTATACTATTTAAATATATATAACATATATATGTGTGTGTGGGGTGCCGCGTCACTACGATAAACAAATTCAACTCTCACGCAATTTTATTTTATGGAAAATTCGATGTTGGGTCTCACACTATAACAAACGCTAATGCACCGTAACAACCAAACGATATAGTAACCCATATTAAAGATATTATTTCATAAAGTGAGACACTTTTCAAATATTGGGGTAACACTGTTTGGCCAAAATTGTTTATATCTTTTTCCAAGCTATTATGTGATTTAAATGACAAAAAAAGGTTATTGAACAAATAAGACAGTGAACATCGTTTCTACTAGACCTTCGATGTAAGAAAGATAAAACCCTTTAAACATTATTGAACATTATTTTATAAGGGTGAGTTTACTTTGATGGAAATATTTCCATTGGAAAAATGATGGATAAGAAAAGATGAGAAAATATTAATATTTTCATTCTTTTTTTAGCACATGTTTACTAGGATGGAAAAGAAAATTATCACATGGTCTCCCACTCCTTCCCTATTTTTATGTCTTTTATCCATTGGAAAATATTATCAAACCCTCCTCCATGTTAATATTTTCCACAATTGTGAGAAATGGATGGAAAAGGGACTGCCCAAAAAGATTATCCATCATGCCCAAGAAAAATTAACCAACGTAATAAACGTGTGAAAAAGATGAAAAAATGGGTGAAAATATTCTCTTTCCACTATTTTCCATCAAAGTATGTTGTATTATTCTTTTGTTAAGTATGAATTATTTTTGTTAAGTATGTTGTATTAGTCTTTTGCAGTTGCAGTAGAAATGGAAAAAAATTAAAAATAAATCGGAATGCTCTTAATTAATACTATGTCAAATCAAAAATATTTTTCCTACATAGTAACAAATATAATATGGAGTGGTGGATCCAAGGGAAAGGTGGGAGATGCTCCAACAACCCCCAACAAAAAACATTTCCCTTTATAGTTATGTAATATTTTTTTTAAGGAAAATGATTTTAATACATAATGAGGTTAAATTTTAGTCAAATTATCATTTATGTCAATTTTGAATTAATTTATTAATTTAATTGAATTTTACACATTACCCAATTGTCCATAGCACTAATTAAGGTATTAATTATATAACTTGATTTGAAATTCTGGAAATCAAATCAAATCTATTTATTTCATAATTAATCTCTCTTTTCACATAATTAATTTGAGATCATTGGATTACAAAAAGAATCTTCTCATATTAATCGATTGATTTGAATATAACCAAATCATACAAAAACTAAACTTTACACAAAAACGAGAAAAAAAAAAGATTTATAAATAGTACTACAACCTATTCTATATTCAACAATATCCAACGCCTAATTCATTTTCTTTTTTCCCGTCGTTGCATTTTATAAATAATCCCAATATTGCATTTTAATTGAAAATTTTCTAAATAATCTCAATATTCTATCCCAAAACCATGTATTTTGCCTATTATTATAATATTTTTAATTATCGACAATATTATTTTCTATCAAATACTTATAATCTCAAAATTTTATTCTAGATTTATTTTAAATCTCTAAATATATTATTAAATCACAATGAAAATAAAATATTAAAGTGTAATTTATCATATTAAAAATAATAATTTATAGTTGGAAGTAATATAAATTTAAGAATTAAAATAAGTTGTAAATTATTAAACAAAATAATAAAAATATATTATTATAAAAAATTCGAAGTAAAATAAAAGGTACAAATAATAACAATATATGTTAATTTTGAAAGATTATTTGATTACCTAATTTTGAGGGATTAAATTATATATACCTAAATAAGATTAGGTGATAATTAAAACTTTCCAAAATAATACTATAAGGGTAAATTAATGTAAACCAGAAAATCGAAAACTATGGAACCGATTTAGGAAAAACCAATTTCAAATTATATGGGCAAAATAAACCGATTATGTCTAGGACATTATGTCTCATTATCACTACCCATTTTTTAAATATCGATTTCAACACAATCGTTCGTCGAAAAATCCAGTTTTAACATCCCCTCATATATGTATCTAGAAAAAAGAGAAAACAGTAGAACTGAACCTTAAACGTCACTATTTGTCAATTAAAATCTGCACTACTTGGTATCTCTCGAAAACTATATAACATGTTCAAGTACTAAAAAAGAATTGTCCATTTTTTTAAGGAAAAGAATTGTCGTTAATAACTTACATGGTTACTTGAAAAATGGACAATTTTTCGGTTGAAAAGTAAAATAAAAAGAAATAAAAAAAGGGTAATGATAAACGGACAACTGTTGTTCGGATAGCTTGAAAATCGGTTCAATCAATATTATTTAAAATCGCCGATTTTTTTATTTTCTTATTTTACTATTGTATTCCTTAATTAAGCTCGTACGAAAGGTTATGCTAAAAGCGATTAAAATATAATTTATAATTAATTAATAAAATTATTTATAAAAAAATAAAATGATGGGTGTAAGGAATTGATTGGACCTGTTTTCGAAAGAAAAAATCAACTATTTTAAATAACATTAATTGAATCAATTTTCAAACCTAAAATCGATAGTTGTCCGGATAAGAAATACCCGTTTGTCATTATTAATAAAAAAAAATATGAACAATTATAGCCACTAGACTATACAAGTGGGGGAGTGAGGTGCAAAATGGGGTGGGCCCAAAATGTATAATTATCCACAAATAAGTCGCCGCATCTTGCGCATGTCTATCCAATCACACACTTTTCGTTTTATGCCTTATCCACTACACTAAATATTTCTCCCGCTTTTCCACCTCGGATTTTACATAATAAAGCACCCCTAATTTATCCACGTCACCTCTTATGGAGAATCACAACCTCTCAATTTCCTGCTATTTATTACTAGTATTTACATCCGTACAAGTAAATACGTGTCGTATATTTTTTCTCCACGTTTAATTGTTTTCCTGTGTTGAATATTATTATGATACATACAATTTAAATTACTCTACCAGTCTTCATATTCTTTTTTTCATACAAGTAATATGAGTCGTATATTTTTTTCTCCACGTTTAATTATTTTCTTGTGTTGAATCTATTTAAATTACTCTAGCAGTCTTCTTCATCTTCTTTTTTTCGTACAAGTAATATGTGTCGTATATTTTTTTTCTCCACGTTTATTTATTTTCTTGTGTTGAATATTATGCATATTATTTAAATTACTCTAGCTCTTCATCTTTTTTTCGTTTGACGATACTTACGACTATATGTATATATAACATATATATTGTATATTCTTAATTTTATCAAATTAAACATGAGCGACTAGTCTTTTCCGAGAAGAAAACCACTTTCATTAATTTAATTAAGAATAAAGACATTTGGACAACAGTTGTCCGGACAACGGTGTAATATGCGTAATTAAATAATCTTTTTCAATCTTTTTAATAATTAATATAATTAGGGTTTTGTTTATAATACATTTTTTCACCTAATTATATGTTAATTTTTAAATTTAATTAATATTTCGAATTTTCAAAAATTTGTGCATGATATTAATTCATTTTAATTAATATTAAAAATTAACATACAATTAAGTGAAAATGGGTGTTATAGACAAAACACTAATTATATTAATTATTGAAAAAAATGAAAAAGTATTTAATTACGAATATGTTACCGTTGTCCGGACAACTGTTGTCCAAATATCAATACTCTTTAATTAAATCTTCAAAGACAATATTCAAAAGTGATGAAGGCCATTCACAAGTGGCCTCAAGATATTTAGCATAACAAGCAACTTCGTATGCTATTTTGTTAGCTTCTTTATGGGTGTGACTAATAGAAATAACATTGAGATTCTTGACCAGGGGCAGAATCACAACCATTGAAGGGGGTGCTCTGGCACTCCTCAAAACTTTTTTTATTAGTAAAATTTGTGATTCGTCATAAAATTTATACTATCGACCCCGTTGCATTTAGAGTATGGAGAAGTATTTTAAGGGAAAGATTATATACAAAAAAAACGAGTTCGAGCCAATATGTCTATAAAAAAAAGTAAGCTTCACATTGCATACAAAGTAAGGCCAATTCCGAACTTAACTTACTCTCCATCTTCTTCAAATTGAAAGTTGTCAAGGGAACGGTCTTTTATTTGTTGCTCGTAAATGGAATTCATTATTCGTCGCGCTCTTTCTATTGTAGTATTATTCTGAGGGTTGTTGGCTATTCCCGCCAATACTTCAACGAGTCTTGTTTTACTTTTATAATTGGGTCCAACTACTAGCTCGAAGACTCGCCGATACTTACTGTAAGAAGGTGGCCTGTCAAAGTCAGAATCCATATTGGATTTAAAGTAATCGATTATTATTCTATGCGTATACCAATACCCATTGGGTTGATTGTAGGGGTCACTTGTGTCATCTCTAGGCTGTATGGTCTCCAAGGAGAGAGTGGCATGGATATGAAACAAGGAACTCGTTCAGTAGCATCGTAAAGAGGGAATTAAAAATAATGGTGTTCCGTGTTCCACATTTCCTTACCAGCCCGGTAAGAGAAATAAAGCAAAAAGAGGGGACTCAAGGCAGCTCTTTGTTGTCCGATTTGATGCTTTAATCGCCTGTTTCCCGACTTCCATTCGAGTGCATCCCAGGATAGATGGGGGGATCTCGAGAGCCAGAAGAAGAAGCGAGGGAGTGCATCTGATCGAGTCCTTCTGGAGGATGAGCGGTTTCGAACCGAGTGCATCCGAGGTTTGAAAGGAGCGAGCTCTCCCGCCCCTCGCTAAAATTGCATATCCGAGAAGGACTAGATTTGGTTGAGGAGAACTCCGGGCTATATACAGACCATAGAATGGAATTTTTTCCACCCGTGTCAAAAGGAAGACTCCCCAAAAAACTCCTAAATCCAGTATAAGCTACTTAAGGGGAGTTAAATGTCCCGCCATAGAGAAGAGATCTAAAGTCTGGGTCCCCTCGCCTCCCTTGAACCTGAACTGGTCGAGAGAGACGCACCACATTTGAGTTCCTTCGAATCGAAACCCCCAACTCGAGATGAAATTCCAGAACCTAAACAACTCAGTTGAGAGCTCCGTGACTGACTTCCATCTGAGGGATCCGAAGATAGAAGGTGACGGTTAAACAGGGAAGCCACCTCCGACTATTTCCGAGACATCGAAGAAAATAGAATAAAGAAGTGGCTACATTGATTGGCCCAAAAGAAATTTTTTGATTCTGCCCCTGTTCTTGACCATTTTGAAGAAGTCGAACATGTCTTCACACAAGACACTAACGACTAGTATATCAATTTAGCACAAATATTATGAAATCCCACGTGTCTTATTATACTTTCACTTTATCAAGTATATGTATAACAATAAAATTGTCAAATACTATATTTTATCTGCATATAGCGACACCTTTTCTATGCAAACCAATTAAACAACACGGTCGATTCATATTATACAACTATGAACTTGTTGCAGAAATTTACATAAATATATACCATTTCTACCCAAAAATAGCTGTGAAACAGGAATTTTATACAACTCGAGTTACTCAATATGATGCTCAATAGTATTGGATAAAATTTCACGTGCCTGGCTATAAAAATGTATGTTATCTGCACCATATAGTATAAATTATGATAAGAATGTAAAAGTATGGTAGTTTCCTCCAATAAATAAATTAATACAGTATGTGAATTAATTGTCTTTTTGAAACAGGTGCTTGCTTTAACTTGAACTTTAAAGCAATTAAATACAATATTAACGTATCGACTAGCTATTATAGTACGATTATAATGCTCTCGCTACTAGCTACTAGTAATTTATTACTATTATATTGGCTCTATAAAGTATACTCATTTTTAAATTTAACATGTTATATACTTATATATAATATGTTTTTTCAATATTTTTATGGACTTGGTATTGTTGTATCTAATAATTTTATAATTTTAATCAACTCCAACATATTCATGTGTGCGCATTTGTTGACTGGTCAATATTACAAAACCATGCATGCCCACGTATATGGGAAAAATAGGCTGGGATAATTTTGATATGGATAATTGACAAATTTTTTTTATTACTGTTTTTTTTTTCTTTCTAATTTTAAGAAACAAGAACAATATATTAATCTGAATTTGATAGAACATAGGGAACCATCTTACTATTCCTTTGAAACTCCACTTTAATTAATCTGAATTCCTTTTGATCCAATAAATTAAGGGCATAGTATAATCCCTAACCAAGTTTATTGTGCAATAAGTATATTGATGGAAAGATAAGTGGTGTGTGATTTATAATCATTTGGATTTTTATTTTTTCGTCTTGTTTGTCAAATTATATATTTCCTTTGAGATGTCATAGGAACTTTTGTTATGTTTTAGGGGAGTCGAGTTGATATTGAAATATAGACTGAGATTATTTTCCTTCTCATGTATTCTTCGGCATTTATGTGTGAATCAAACGAAGTACTAACATGTATTTTATGTATTCTTATAATTTAACTATCAATGCAATTCGTACTTTTATTATTTTTGATATATTCCACGCTTCTCACTGCATCATATTTCCTTGGTACAATAGCCCGCAAATCATACATAAAATTGTACACCATACTTAAAAATTCAGATACATTAGGCCATACCTATAATAATGTAGATGGAATTCGAATTTGTCTTTGACTACATAAATATATACACACCATTGACACCAATAGCAATTTTCTTTCGCCAAGTAAAAAAAAAACAAATCTTTGTTCGATTTGTCTTTGACGTTGTTCAATTATGTCTTTTGCAACTCTTATATCTTTTTCTCGATTCAACATTAGATACTCCATTATAATGATTGAATAAGAAGCTTTAGTGAGCTTTCACTATAACTTAAAGTATTCCAACTAAAAATAGAGGAAAGAAACTGCTGTCCACTTGCTAAAAGCATCACCAATAAGAATACAAGTAGGTAGAGTATCCCAATTGATCCAAATCTTCTATTATAGGCGTAGAAAATATTAATCCTAAATCGTTTATCGAAAAGTTACAACTTAGAATTCATATTGAAGTAAATAAGAAATTAATCCAGATTATTCTCACAAAAAAAAAAAAAAAAATAGAAGAAGAAGAAGAAATGAATCCATATTATTCTCACACAAAAAAAAAAAAAAAAAAAAACTAGAAGAAGAAGAAATGAATCCTTATTAACTTCCTTTAGTGCATCTAACTTAATAGTAATTTAGTCTTAGAGGGTCTGATACAAATGTTAACAAAAAATATTTAAAATAAAATTGAAGAGAAGAAATAATCTTTTAGAAAGTATATTTGTCAAACCAGGAATAATTAATATAGTGTGTAATTAAGGAGTTATAAATGCCGAAGATATACGTTTATTATATGAGTGGTATTGCAATTCCCATTTAGGTTAATATATTGGAACCACTTAAATAAAAGAAGTGAGAATAAATTATTGAGAAAAAAATGTAATTTATATATGCAAAAATAGCTTATTAACCTACTCAACCACAAGACAAGAAATTTTAAGAGCCTTCTTCTCCTAGGCTAGGAAGAAGGAAAGAAAACACGATTAAGGTTGACAATTTAATTGGCAGTCAGAATTTTATACTATTAAAATAGTAGTATTTCATTTTGTTCAAACACCAATCTAATTGAAATAATAGTAGTATTTTGACATGCATTAACTGAAAATATGGTACGCAACAGAATAACGAACCAAATAATCACTCATACTGTCATACAGTTAAATTTTGAAACATATTATATTATTATTCGCTCCAAAAAGGAAAAAATATACTCATATAATTATTGAATAAATTTTTGCAGAGTCTTTTTTCACGTAATAATTTGGAAAAACATTAACATATGGTACGGAAGAAGAATCAAATCAACAACCATCGAACCCAACAACAGTCTACAAAACATTTTTCAATTCTCCGGTGAGTGAGTTAGAGAGAGAAAACAAGAGAGAGATGGATAGAGTGTTTTCAATGGATGAGATGGACCACTTCTGGTCACCCCACCACCACCCTCCGCTCCCTCGCGACGGCGACGCCGCCGCCTCTGGTCCCTCGTCCTCCGCCGCCAGCACTGCCCAATCTAATCTAGGGATGAACCGCAGCTCATCGGAGTGGGCGTTCCAACGCTACCTCCAGGAGGCCTCCGCCACCACCACCCTACAGTCGTCCTCCTCCTCGACTCACCCCCCGCAAAACGACGACGTCGTCGAGATCAAAGGCAGCCATCATTCTATTGACGTAGGGCTCAATGCAAATCAGCAGCAGCCGAAGACGGCGGCGGCGGGGGTCCCACCCCCAAATATATCACCCGATTCCGAGGAGTACCAGGCCTTCCTCAAAAGCCGCCTTGAGCTGGCCTGCGCCGCCGTTGCTTTGACTCGGGTATTTCTTTCCCTATCTTTCTCTGTCAGCCTCTTTTAATTTAATAGACGATAATTAACCACTGCAAAAAGATGTTTCTTGTCTTTACGTGGGAGTAATTTGAGCTTGAGATGATTTTGAATTTTTGATTATGAAGATGCTCAACTGAATTATGCTGCAGCCGCAATTTGTACCTCTTGCTCTACTGTTTGTACCTTTTGCTTTATGCTGTTTATGTGCGAGATTCTTCTCAAAATCTTGATTCTTACTTTGTTTTTCTCCTCAAAATGTGTAATACCAACTCTCATACTTAGGGAAGCAATGGCAAGGTTCAAGTGTCTGCTGCAGCAGCAGCGCCTGACAATGGTTCTCAGGCTTCTAACTCGTTGCAGCTCGGTTCTCATGTTGCTCAAAAAGGTCAGCTCTTTACTGCTCAGAAATACGAATGTTCTGATTTTGTATGTATGTTTCTGATTGCCTCTAGATGGATTTTGGTCTTATTGCTTTTGTATGTATGTTTCTAATTGCCTCTATTTAAAGGTCTTGCCTTTTCCACTCATGCATTGTCCATGTCAAGTTAACGGCTACAGTTTGATCGAATAATTGGGATAGTATTAAGTTTACAGTGGCTCATAGATACAAAAATTAGAGAATTTAGCATTGTTGTTTCAAGATTTGTTTAGAGATTGGAGATTTTTATTATTATTATTATTATTATTTTTCCTCTTATCCAAAATAAAAGGAGAAAAAAAAATCATCTTGGAGCTTTCTCCAATTATTGATCTTTGACTAGAGATCACATCACAAGATGGTCGCAGAATTATTTTTGTTTCTTTGAATTTACAAAATGCAGTTGCGGAGTTGGCTCATATATTTTTATGGTTTTGCTTTGTTTAAGAAGAAGATTCAGTTTACTTAATTTTTTTTTAATTCTTGTTCATTTTTATAATTACTTGAACCATTCATATCAGCCATATATGTTTGGAAGTATGTGTGATCATCAAAGCTGGGAAAAAAATGTTGGGAAAACAATCTTAATTGTAGACAGTAAATATCTCTCAATGAATTGAAGTTTCTAATAGTTGAGATCTAGTATATTTTTACATGTTGATAGAGGTAGAGGCTTATTTTTTTTACTGAAATGCTTAGATTGGTAATTATCGGAAGATAGGGTCTTGTTAACAATGATACAATATATTGTTTTAATTTGCTTGATGACCCATCCTCTTACATTTTGGTAATTATCAGAAGTAACCAATGTTATACAACTATGGCAACTTCACTTTGTGCACATCTAAATATTTGATTATCCTTTTTCTATGTACCAACTATCACATTTTGGAATTGTCTTGAAGTGCATTGCCAGACCCTAGTATTCATAAACTTAGAAGACTCTCTGTCACTCGCTAGGTGAATATTAGCATATAGTTAGTCTTAAACATAGTCTTTGTTCCTCTAAAAAAAAAAAAAAAAAAAAAAAAAAAAAGTCTTTGCTGCGGCAGATCTTTTTTGCTTCTTGTTGTAATTCCAAAGTCACTACTTCTGACTAGAAGAGCAACACGGAACTAACACTAAGGCATGTTTTTCTGCGTTCTCAGGTCAGATACCACTTTAATTTTTCAAAAGTCTTCATCTAGAATGATCAATTCTAGACTTGATCTTATGTAAAGGCACTTTGAAATTAGTTTGTTTTTTGCTGATTCATCCTATTCCTTGCTATCTATCTGTTTCCTTTCTCTTTAATTCTGTAAATAGTAAGTATATACCGAGAGGAGAGTTTAGTAGCATTTTAGCTGGTGTGTTATCTTTATGACATTAATAATGTAGAACTAGTATGCCACTAATTTGATGCTGTTGCTGAAATACCTTGGCTTATAAACTGCAGATAGTGAAGAAACTTCAAGACAATATAACGTACATGATTGTTATGAAATATAATTGGTTTTGTGAATTAGGAAGGTAACAGTAATAATGGAAGGTGACTAATTAGGACTGTGGGGTTGTCATGGTTTTATGTGCCATTGTCCTTCAAATCCTTAGGGTGTGTTCACTTGCAGGTAAAAGAAGGTATAATATTATTCTACTCCCTTATATCTTGTTTGGTTGCAATTTAAGAAAAATCCAGGCAAGAGGTATAAATTTTCGGGTAGCCCCTTTTACCTTGCCCGGAGTATAAATTTATACCTCCAAAATGGAGGTATAATATTATACCTCCCATGTGTTTTAGATATTTCCTTCTTTATCCATCAATTTCATCCCAAGAGAACAAGATATAAACATTGTGGTCCCCCCCTTGAGAGTATAAATACGTATATTATCCCTCAAACAAGATATAAAACTTGTGGTCCCCACAATGAAGTATAAATTTATACCTCATAATATTATCCCTCCATTTAGAGGTATAAATTTATACTCCCAAGTGAACACACCCTTAACATATATGGCTATTATATAAAAAGTTAAAAACATATTAGGTTACATATGACACAGAATTATGAAAGGTGTTAGTTGCTCTTGTGAGAGCCCGTTGATTATTTCCAGCTGAAAGTTAGTATTTTACAGTTGCCAATCACAAAAACTTGGTAACCGGAACTTTCCTTGTATGAGCTTCATGCAACATTCGCATGCACATGCTGTTTTCCTTCAATGTCAATTTTTCTCATAATTGCTGTAATGTATAAGGAGCTTTAAAATATAGATTTATATTTCTCGTTGTCGATGAAATATGAATAAGAACGAGAAAGTTTAAGATAGCTATTGAGAGATGAATCTTGAGATGTGAGAGGTCCCAAGAACTGAAGAAAGGTATTAGTTTCAATATGTGTTAGTTAATTACTCTGGATCATTTGTACTACTACTTATGTATTATAGAGATGATCGATGCAGTCTCTGACTCACTGAACATTTAACTAGTACAGCATTGTAATTGCTTTATTTCCCTATGCTTTACAGGTTCAACAAAGCTACAAGATAAGGATGTTGGCGGTCCAGTTGGTGTACCTCCGCTCCCCGCTATTATCTCTAAGAAATATGGGGTTCAAGTGAAGTCAACAACGAGTGGTTCATCAGGGGAACAGTCGGATGATGATGAAGCTGAGGGAGAAAATGAAGCAACTCAAAACATGGATCCTTCAGATGCAAAACGCATGAGAAGGTATTCAACTGAAAATTTCAGTTGTTAATGATTTTGCTTGATGGATAGTCTTGTGATCATGTTGCAAAGTCAACTTAGGAAAATACTGCCAGTGTAGCTTGTTTTCCTGGTGTAATTTGGTTTGAGTCTTTTAAGCCTTAACTTTAAGATAAACAAAAAAAACAGATTCGTATTTGTTCAAAGAGGAGCTCTGGTTTAGTTTGTATTATTCTTAGCTAAATATTGAAATTCTATCCCTTTATTTCTAAAAGTCCAAGGGCATTTCTCAATTCTTTAAATAAGTTTTCCAGCGCATTTTAGCATAGAGACGAGTTCAAGAATTTATCTCTTTCTTCTACTTATTTGTTTGCTGGTTTCCAGAATGCTTTCAAATAGGGAATCAGCTCGACGCTCTAGAAGAAGAAAGCAGGCCCATTTGTCTGAGCTTGAGACACAGGTTTACTTCCTTAAGATAGTATGCATTTCTCAGTATCTTCTGGTGTCCCTTTGTTTATTAATATTAAGCTTTCATATTTTGTCTAGGTTTCTCAATTAAGACTTGAGAACTCTTCTTTACTTAAGCGCCTTTCAGACATAAGCCAGAAGTATAACGACGCAGCTGTTGACAATAGAGTTCTGAAGGCTGATGTCGAGACATTGCGAGCAAAGGTAACTCATACCACAAATACATACAGAGCATCATTGCTTGCATTTAGGGATCCATGTTTTCAAACTTATATTGAATGAACTGCTGAAATTTTTCTAAATCTTTGAAATAAGATTTTAAGATTTTTGTTAAGAAACATGATAAATAATTAAATTCCTCAACAAATATAACTTTCAGTTTAAATATGCAATGTTATTTTTTGTTTTCAATATAAGATGATCAGAATATGATTTGTGGAATCATAATTCATTCAAAGCACAATTTGGTTTGTTACAATCTAAAAAATTCAGAATATATTTCATTTCATGGAAACTGCCCACATAATGGATTCAGTATAGGAAAAATCTTTGGCCAGTATGCTAGAAAAGGTTCGATTTCTAATAAGCTTCTACGAGCAACGAAGACACCAAAATTGTGCTTCTCTGCTCGATCCTTTTCATTCAATATCTGAAGTCATTTTGAGCTATGCTAATCCTTTCGCCACTGTAGCAATAAGCTGCTTCAGGTTGTCCATAGCATATGCGTCTGAGTCGAACCATCCATGCCATAAGGATTCCCTCGAAGATAACCTAGGTGTTTCTCTTATTCAGGTAAAAATGGCGGAAGAAACAGTTAAAAGAGTTACTGGGTTGAACCCACTGTTCCAAGCTATGTCTGAAGTTTCGACAATGGGCATGCGTTCTTTTGCCGGTAGCCCCGACACATCAGCTGATGCAGCTGTACCCGTGCAAGACGATCCGAAGCAGCAGTATAACCACGCTCCTTCTAGCAGCCAAGCTTCGCTGCAAGACCACATGATTCCAAATGATGCAGTGGTTATTCCTCCGGCAGAGAATGTACAGCCAAACACAGCAGGAGCAGTCGGGGCGAACAAGATGGGAAGGACTGTTTCGATGCAGAGAGTGGCTAGCTTGGAGCATCTGCAGAAGCGCATTCGCGGAGCGTCTGGCTCGTCCGATACTCAAGGTACCATAGAGCAATAAGGCTTTGTTGAGAATCTTGAGAGGAACTCATCACTATTTAATCCATTTATTGATTAGCCCTATTTTTTGCCGTTTCAATTGTTATCAAGATTCATTTTGCCCCTCATTTGTATGTTTCCGATCCAAATCCTTACTTCTTGAGACAATATTAGTATCCTTGGCTGGATTAGTTTATTATTAGGATTTAATTTTGTTCCTTTTGTAAAAATAAAATAAAATTGTTTGTGGCATACATTGCTCATTGTTCGAAGCTCAAATTATTCAGGGAAATCTTTTCTGTAAGTTCTCTCTTTATGAGAAGAAAGAAAGATTCTTGCACCAATGGCCAAACTAATCGAAATTTCACAATTACTTTCCAATCTAAATGAAATTACAAGTAAATGTCCAAACTATCAGTATTTTTACGGCTACTTTTTGGGTAGAAATTTTAACTAGTAACTACAGTACGCATGTGACATGCTGAATGCTGAGTAGGATTTTAATATAGATAAATAAAAATAACGCGTAATCGCTAAATGAAATTACAATTAAATGTCGAAATTATCAGTATTTTACAGCAACGTTTTGGGTTGAAATTTTTACTACAAAAAGTATGTTGCATGCTGAATGCCGAGTATAATTTTAATAAATAAATAAAATAATACGGAATAAAAAACGTAGTTTTTTTTAACCAAAAAAAATGTTGCATTTTCCGTCCCTAGAAATTGGAATGGGAATGCAATTGTGAAAAATATTGATAAATTGGCTATTAAATCATAATTTTCGCAATTTTGATGATGTTAAGTTGCCAATAGAAGCGAACTAAAACTAACAAGCTACTAACTAGCAAGCTATTGCTTATTCTTTGACTTCTTCACTGGAGGGTTTGGAGATACTTCATTATCATCCTCTGAAGAGATTTCTTCGGGGTCGTCGGGGACGTCATTTGGAATATTGTTCTTAGTGATGAAGTCCTTAAGAATGCTCATGCTCTGCTCCTTCACAAAAGTTAATTGCTCAGAAATAAGGCCGTTGCTTGCCGCACCACAATATATCTCAGAACCAAGGTGAAGCGTGACTTTAACCCGTGCTGTGGAAGAGTCGACATTTGCAAGCTCAGCTTCCATCTTGCGAGCCTTACTACTACTCCTGCACTAACCAAAAACTTAATTTACATTTTTGCAAGCATGCTTCGAAATTGAGGATAAGATTCTGGTTTTACTTTTACAAATTGGTAAAAGAAAATCTAATGACTGAAAAAATGACATTTTCACCTAGGTTTAACATACCAAGACACAATCAACGAAACAGGCAAACTACGAGCTATACACATAAATCCATGGCATGAAATAGGCAAACTACGAGCTATAGGCAAACAAAGACCAAATATTACTCTGCTACCATGATCATATTACAAGTAAGGATCATCCAAAGACAGTCATTACATAATCAACGGCTAAAAATCATTCGATGCCATCAAAACCACCTACCTTACCAAAAGTTATACTAGCACAAATCAACCAGCATAGGATCTTTGGGGAACAACCCATGATTCACATTCAGTATAGAAAATTACATTCTATTAAGCAAATCTTAATAGCTCGATTCAGAGATTTTTGTTGTGAGCAAACACAACATTTAATCAGACAAGTTCCACATGATACTCAATCGTAACTAACTTACGAGAATATTCCTTTGTGAGAATTTCTACATTAATAACATTATGAGTCAACTCTAAATAAGAAGAATAATATTTCTCCCATGAATTTCAGTTTCAAACCACCAGAAAACAAAACTGAAAGTAAGCAAATTGCTGAAACTAGCAAATGTGCAGAACAAGACACAGTAAACTGATTAGCAGTTTAACCTGAACATTAGGAAAAAAATAAAAATTACAACTTCAATGCAAGGCAAAACGCACAACTCAACAGTTAATAACAGTTCAAACGAACAAAATCTCAAACGCTATACCGAATCGTCAGCTTAAAAAAGAATTCTCAATTATAAATTGCATCATTCGCAGATAAAATAGAGGAGAAACGAATAGAAAAATCTCCATTCAAAATCTAAAACTGACAGTTTGAGAACAAAATCGCAGTGGATTGGCGTCGAATTGCTACAATTATTAACTGAAATTCAAACAAAACTGAACAGTCAGATATTTAAAATTTGCACTAACCTGGTTAGAACTTGGATATAGTAGTTGCTACCGTGTGTAGGAACGAGCAAGGTAGTCAAAACCCTAGCAAAATGCCCAATTTACTTCCCCTAAATTACATTATGGTCATCTGGAGTCTTTATTTTACCAAATCACCCCTGAATATACGTAAATTTACAGTACGACCCTGCGTGATCGTAGAATACTACCTGAAGTGTTTCTCTAGCTATAATAATTTGAGAATTTTAATTTGGGTAACATTGCAATTCAATCTAAACGAAAAAGTTAAGTGACCAATTATAAAAAAGACTTAACTACATTAAAGTTAATCGATTATGTTAAACAAATTTATCAAATGCTAAAGTGTGATTACTCGGAAAGATCATGTAAGAGCACCCACAATGGGTGTCGATCTCCGATCGCTCGTCGAGGTCGAAACCGTTGTGGGTGTTGTCGATGGCATCGAGGTTGAGAGGAGTGTCAATATTTCGACCTCGCTCTCGACACAGGTAATGTGCCACGTGGCGTTGTGGATTAATTCCTGTATTTTTTTTAATTAGTAATTAAAAAAAATTACGACTATTTTACCCAATTTTCACTATAAATACTACCTCAATCCCTTCACTCTTCACCCTCACTTTCTTCAGCAGATGTGAAGGACTATTTTAACAATTAATCTTATATCTTGTTGCTGTTTCAATCATTGTAGAATGAGAAACGGAGAGAGGTAGATTAGAGAGAGAAGAGAGTAGCGATAGCTCTTTCTTGTAGATCTGTAATTACTCCATTCTTGATAGCGAAGCTTTGCCGCCGGTGATCTCCCTTGGATGTAGGTTGCAAGATCGAACCACGTTAAATATTAAAATATTCTCAATTTTGTGCTTTTAATTTTGATTTCAGTCGTTTAACGAACTTGCTTAACTTTTTCATTATCCAAATAACATGTAATATATTATATTAAAAACCCAACAAACAACACATTTTGTCATAATAATAAAAAAAAAAAAAACTGAAATATAAAATAAGTACATAGATGAATTAAACCCTGTACATTTCATAAGTGGGGGTCTTGGACACAACATCCTCAACATCATAAATCGAATTAATCTTAGAATTAAGAAACCTATGATGATCATCACCTTCAACATTATCAAATGCATACGCCACTTCTCCATGAATTTGCTCGTCTCCAACTTTCAATTCTTCTTCACTCATCCTAAGTGGAACGAAGATCTTGATTAGCAAACAAATGAGGGTGGTAACCACAATGTTCAAACACACAATGAAAGCAAGTCCGATGAGTTGGAGGCCCATCTGGTGCAGCCCGGCCGACGTGCGGCCGCTCTGGACGGCGTAGGCGAGGCCAACGTACTTTTCCCAGTCGGGAACGTTGTAGAAGAGGCGGCAGAGTTTGGGCACGGCGAATACGCCGGTGAGGATGCCGCCTAGAGCCCCTGCCACGGCGTGGGTGTGGAAGATGGCGAAGGTGTCGTCGACGCGGCGGAGTAGGCCGAGCTTGTTGTGCAGCACGGTGAGTGTGTACCAGGGTAAGCTTCCTGAGATTAACCCCATCAACATGGCTGCCCAACATTGCACTAATCCTGCATGGTCCAACGGGATTATATTTATGTTCGAGACAAAAGTGCAAAAAAAAGAAAAAAAGAAAGAGTAGCACCAATTGTACGGTACAGTCTACCGCACAAGAAAGATGACGCGGGGACAAGAAAGAAAAGAGTACCGGCAGCCGGAGTGATGCAAACAAGGCCAGTGATGATACCGTTGGCAACTCCTACGGCGGAAGGCTTACCGCACAGAGTAATGTCCAGCACCAGCCACGTCAGCAGGCTCGTGGCGGCGCAGACGTGGGTGTTGATCACCGCCAAAGACGCCACCGTGCTGGCTGCGTACGGTGCTCCGCCGTTGAATCCAGTCCATCCGATCCATAGCAGCCCCACGCCGGCAAGCATCATTACTATATTGTTTGGAGGAGATTTTTTTCTGTCGTTGTCGCTCCTCGGCCCCACCTACACATACATTATCTTGTTCACCTTAGCTTAATTCTCAATCAATTATGTGACTAATATAATTTTTTAATTTAATCTTTTGTAATGGACTCATAAGCTTATTAACTTTTCTTTCTAAAGTTGTTCAAGAAACAGAATCACATGCTTCTTCACAAACTTCTTAATTATTAATGTTTCAACAAAAATATCCTAAATTATTCATAAATACAATCACATGCATAAATTATCATAAAAGTAGCAAGGGTATCTAAGAGGTCATGGATTTCCACCTCTCGAAGCTAACGTGGATCTAAACGACACTGAAATCCATGCCAGCATGCGACTATATATATCGTCGACTTTCTACCTCCAAATATTGACGTCGAGAACATTTTTTTTTTGTTATAAATTATAATACTCATTCATAGTGCTTAATTGTATAATTATCATAGTTCATGACACATAATAATTAGGGATGGCAAAATGTGGTCCGTTCCGGTTTGGCTCCAAAATGATACGCCCGATAGAATTTCGGGTCCGACCCGACCGGAAAGTTTTGCACTATAAATTAATATTGTTGTTATCTTAGGTACCTCTAGTTTGTGGCTCATTTGTTGGGCCGATACATACCGGCGGGCTTGGGCGAGCTGGCCTTTTGTAGAAGGTCGGTGAGTAAATTTATTAAAACAGTAGGAAGAAGAAAAAGAAAAGAATGTAGGTAGTCACCCAATAAGCAGCAGTAAATCCAGCAACACCAGAAGAGAGATGAATGACAAAGCCGCCTGCAAAATCGATAACCCCCAGCTTCGCCAGCCACCCGTTGGGATTCCACACGCTGTAGGCCCCCACCGTATACGACGCCGTATGCCACAGCGGCACGAACGCCATCCACGCCGCCAACTTCATCCGCCCCAGCACCGCCCCGCCAATCACCACCGCCGTGATCGCCGCGAACACCAACTGGAACCACACCATCGTCGCCTCCGGGAAGCCGCCCAGGAACGCCTGCCCCAGGAGGAAGCCGTCGTCCATCGCCGCCGCCGGTCTGCCGATGAAGTCGGCCAGCCGGTCGCCGAACGACATCCGGTAGCCCCACCCCACCCAGCAGATGATGGTGGCGCCGAAGGCGTACACCGCCATGAGGGAGGAGTTGACGGCCCACTTCCTTTTCACGAAGCCGCCGTAGAGGATAAGGAGGCCCGGCATGGACTGCAGCGCCACTAGGGTGGCGGCGGTGAGCTGCCACGCGTTGTCGCCTTTGTTCAACCACTCAGGGCTCGCCTCGTCGGGCCGTAGATTGGGAGGTAGCTCAGCCATAGATGAGAGAGAGAGAGAGAGAGAGAGAGAGAGAGAGATGAATGCAAATGGCATAAATATTAAAGGTGGCGTCTTTTCTGCTGGAATGTATCTTACATCATCGGCCGGCGTTAGTTAACTTGTGCTACTCTTCTTCAAGCACCAATTATTCCAATCTCTCACTTTCACCACTACTATTTTTACATTTACGTTTCATAGAGAGGAGTTAATTGGGTAACAACAATACACGAATGTTATCCCCTTTTACATTTTTTTTTCTTCATAATCTTATAAAAAATTACTTAATTTCTTTGTAAATTTTTTCGGGCAATGTAATTTCAGGGTCGTTTGTTTGATTTAGTGGATGTACATGTCAAACTCTATGGTCACATAATTGTACATATCAAAAAAACAAGAACCTATATTGTCGTAAATTACACCTTCGGAATTTTAATCAAATGAAAAATTGCAAATAAATCTTAAATTCGTGTTTTGGTTTGCAGCTTGTACGGGGGGGGGGGGGGGGGGGGGGAGAAACAAATTAAAAAAGGTGCAAGTTCGTATAATGTATATGGATGATATCGCTCATTTTTTGTTAAAAACCATTTTTAATCACTCTTTTGAAACATGTTTTGGTTATTTTGTAATTTTAAAAAGGCAAAAACGTAAAGATTTAATTTTTTCCCATTTTGTTACTTGGAAATATGTATTGTCCAGCGTTTAAATAAATCCCTAACTTCTAAGATTATCACAAATGCCAAGGACCAAATTTTCTGGTTTTGAAAAATCAGACGTGTCACGCCTGAGATGATATAGATTCATTTACAAATAAATAACAATGAAAGTCACATGGAAAGTATTATCTAACGCACAAAAAATTGATAAATGAATTTTTAATTACACATCAACCAAAGAAACCGTCATCATCCAGTAATAATAATTAATGTGAATAATAATTTTACTCAGTGCGAACCGACGGCTGCGGCCACGATATAAAAAATAAAAAATAAAAAAAATAATAATAATTAATGTGAATTTTTAGCATGCTACCGAAGCAAACTACAAATGACTCTCAAATTTAAACATAAGTACAAAAATCTCTAAATCCATTGGATTCGGATTCGGATTCGGAGAGCTAGGCGGACAGCACAATACCGGTCTAACATATGATGCCTGAATTAATTTACATACTATAACAAATTTAGTAGTTCAGCTTACTCCCATCAGAAAAGAACAAAGAAACATATGAAATCATACATCTAACCAACATCATTTCGACTCCACGTCATTAAGTGATCATAGTATATTTTGTTGATGATATCTTGTAATTGGATGAAAAATACAAAATGGTTACAATTTGGAGCTGAATCGCAAAATTCATCGCTTTCTTTCAACATATTGGAACCTAACTAATCAATGAGATATTTAGTCGAAAATAAGATATTTTCAGACGACGAAAATAAGATTATTAGTCAACAGCATGCTCAGATTAATTTTCGACACTAAGCTAATATCATCATATATTAACACTTACTCACATTTTTCAAAAAAGAGAAAAAAAAAATCATAGCTAGCTAATTCATCACCAAAATGATCGAAATAATCATCTGAACTGGATAAAACTTAACAAAGTCGAAGAAGAGAAATCTGCAATTTTGTCTATGGACAGTTATGCAACCATGACAACAGAGACTTACCGGTTTCATCAGTTACACGTTGGGACCATACAAGTATTTCTTATCACGAAGTAAGGGACGAGAGTTTACAACAGGCAAAAGGCTTTTTACCATTTCCCCTTGCAGTATTTAAACAAGATACTTAATAAAGTTTTTCATGATCTCTTGCTCAATTCATGGTGGCTCAGTGTTCCTCGACCTTCTTCAGACCCTTTTTCATATCCGTCGTTTCCACCCTGCATCATCCAATAAGAAATTGTGTTTAAGGCAAATCATTCGAATTATTTAGACAACATTACATTAGTTGCACTTGGTATATCTTCGAACTATTTAAGATGCTCTACACATAATATACTCTTCCATTTTCTCTCCCCATAATGCAAATAAGCAGGCATTAGATTTTTCTTTCTTTCCATTCTTTCAGTTTAGAAAACAAAAGCTCATACAAAGAAAACCCAGAGTTGTCAAACTCGAAGTCTAGCATTTACTCTGAATTTAATATTTCATTGGATTACTATTAACTATGGGACTATTCCAAGAAATTTTGATAACACGAGCTGAAGTCCAAATCCTTGAAGTTCGGTAGCATTGCCCTAATATTACGTTACAAGTAAGAATAATAAACTAGTCCCTTTGTAGGAATCAATATCACAACCAATGCGCATAATTTTTACGAGGCATAATAATCCAACAAAAATCTGGATTTTGCATTTTAAAAAATATGGTACTAATTTAGAGAGTTCAAAAGTATATTTTGAAGAAAGATGTCTACCCATAAAATCATATTATAAAATTTTTACACATTTAAACGTAACATCATTACACAAAGCAAAAAAAGGTTATTTCTATTCCTCCCCCCCCCCCAACAATTATCTTACGATTGGTAGTCTGTAAAGTAGATTAAAGTTGGAACATCATTTCTTTTGCACCGTATAAATCAAGGTTTTGAGGATTGAGGCATAGTTGCCTATTAATAATTGGAATCGAGAAACTTGGCAGCTGAATCATCCTACTTGAATACTGCAATGGTAAATTGATAGATGTGCAATGGAGAAGTGCAACGAAATACTTACGTTGTTCCATAGAGAGCAATCTTTTGAACTTTCGAAAGTTCAGAACCAGATTGATTGTCCTCGATGAAAATTGTCAAGCTGATTAAAAGATCAATTGTTGAGAACAATCAGATATTTTACTGCAGCAATATTTCTTCGAGTATAAAGGCATAGAAAAAGAAAACACACCTGCGAACATTCTGAAACTTTACATACTTCAAAATGACTGGTTTTCCCTACAAAGGTTTTAGCATATCCGGCATCATATTTCGTACCAAAATTGCCACCACAAGTAAGTAACCAAAGCATATTTCAGGCAAACAGGATGGCATGAGAAGCACAGAAGTTTACCTTAAGATTATCCTCAGATAAAACAGCTGTATCACTCGCGGGGAAATCATTGACATTACTGTGGACTTATAATAATCAGAAAGAGTTCAAAAAAAACAGCAAGATACAAATTTGTCAACAAGAACGATAATCCTTAGACAATACCTAAATCCCATGTGCTCCCTGTTAGCAAAGAGTTTGACAGTTTTGGGGCCTGCAAACAGGTTTTCACAGATCAAACAGGTATGTAACAAAAAAGTCTTTCTTGTTTCAGATGTCAACTCCATGAGATTATAGCAGAGTCAAGCAACCGCCACTAAGGCATAAAAATAAGTCTTTTACAGCATCACGTATGAAATGAGATTATAGAAGCTACTTGCCTTCCTCCTCTGGCCCTTTAATTACAATGGAATGTAATTTAATAACTGTATTAAAGGGAATGTAAATTAAGAGCTGCTCGTCCGCATCACTTTCTAAGTTCAGACCATCGTCTTCCCTGTATCCCTGATATGAAACAAGCTATTAAACTCTAGAATGGCAAAGGATGCAGTTCCAAAGCCACATCACCGTATACACTAAAGTTAAACCCACCAACATACATTACAAAAGTTTCAGGCATATTTTCTCTTCAATCAACCTCCATTTATTATGCTATTGTTTTTTTGTAAAACCTTTTCCTCTAAGGCACTATTTTATCATAGAACGGAAGGAGCAACAATTCGATAGACGAGCACTAAGAACCAAATGCAAGATTTCTCCATTGAGTCCATCATCAGAGCCACCACACTTTGTTGTTTATGGTCATATTTGTTAATCGTGGCTGATTAATTGCAACACCATTAACCCCATTACATTGTTTTTTCGTCATATTTGCTAATGTGGATGGTTAATTCACACTACTATTAACTCAATATTTAATCAATTAGGATTAGGTCATCAACTCCTTAAGACGCTTATATTTGTTAATGCAACTAATGTTGTTGTTTCTCGTGATATTTGTTAATGGTGGCTGATAAATTCACACAACTATTAACTCAGGAATTTATCTTTTGGAATTGGGTCATCACCCCCATAAAAGCTTATATTTGTTAATGCAACGACGTACTTTTATCATATATTGGGCGTACTTTTATCAAGTCGATATGGAACAAATGGAGGAGTTCACCACGCCCCTCAAGTCCATCCATGATACATATGGACAACAAATTCAGCATTAACTTGGACCAACTCCGATACCATATTAGAATTGGGTCATCACCCTAAAAAGGCTTATTAGGGGAAAGGTTAGCTAACTTATATGTTAAATGTAAGATCTTTATCAAGCCGTGGGAAAAACGTAGGACTTCATCACGTTCAACACGCCCCCTCATGTGTTGTAGGGTATACCATACACGTGGAGCACAAATTCATCATTCGACTTGGACCTACTCTGATAATCTAGCTTATATGTTGAAGAAATAATCTTTATCAAGTCAATGTGGTACAAAAGAAGGACTTCAACATAAATCAAATCAGATAGTTCGAAGAACTTAGTCGAAAACATCATAGTCTTAAATCGTGAAACCCACTAAACCACTTCCACAAACAAGCTCGAAACAATTAGCTTGAGAAAACAGCAAAGAATCCAAAGAAGCAAAAGCACAAAACTGATACCTTTTTGAGAGCGTTGGGAAGAGAGTGGCTGCTTTTTTGATTCAAACATTCCACACCCGTCCAGTCGATAAACTCGAGCAAATCAACCTAATTATCAAAATATTTTATCAACCAAAAAAAAAAAGGAAAAAAAAGAAAGAAGGAAAAACATGGAATTGAAAGAAACAGCATAATAATCAAGTAATAATTTACTTGGTTACGTAGAAGAGCGGAAGCGGCTGATTCGGCGGACATGGCTGCAGAGCTCAAAAATAAAAAATTGGGATGAAGAAAAGGGCAATTCCCTCTCTAATCGATTCAGATTTATCGACTTTAAAAACCTATTATTACACGGGACCGCCTTCAAAGTTCTACCCCATTCATAAAACGTGTTGTATTATGTGAAAATCGCGCTTACTAGCTTAAGTATCATATTCTATCCCGACGTGTTTCTAAACACATAAACACGACGTCCCCCGGTTAAAATATGATACCAAATCCGTCCGGTCTGAATTTGGTAAAGGCGGAGCCCCACCATTATCATTCCTACGAAAAATAACATGGCACATTGGAAACCAACATAATTTTTCATACTAATATCATTTTAATGTGTGGAAATCAAGTTTCACATCGAATTATTTTCACATAAAAAACGTAATTATTATCGGTCGCCCAAGATATGCTCAGCGGATAAATTTGGTCTTTTGTCCAATGCCCTATTCTTAATAATTTTTAAAAGATTAACTGGTATTTGAATCATTAATTTAAGCATGCTTAGCAATTTCGACCTTCAATTTAAAACGTAATACACAACCTTGCAAATTCAACTCCTACAATAATTTTCAACAATTAAATATCCTCCTTTCTTATAATTAAACCTCACCATCACTCATTTTTTCCACTCAAAAAGTATCTAATCTACCTATAATTTTATCCCTTCTTTTTTCTTTTTTTTAATATCGTGGGAACTCACAACCGCTATCTTCGGTACGCATTGGGTAAACCTTCATCTCATACAGTAGCCTGCAAACCACACAGGACAGATAAACCACACTTTTCAAGTACACGTGTGACAGGCTCGACCCATAAAGGCGTGCCCACTTTACCAGTAGACCATCCGCAGATATTTTACCTGTATTAATATTATTGTAAAATGTATTCAGTGGACGGTTAAAAAAAAAAATTGTACATGTATTTGGTGGACAAAATCAAAAAATTTAATCTTACTTTTAATACGTAGCAAAGCCTTTGAGACGCTGAGGCCGATGTCGTTTGAAGCAAAAGTCTCATATAGATTACTAAAGTAGAGACAATGACTTCACTTTAGAAATCGAGATTCATATATGGACTCCAACGTTGGTTCCTCCGTTTCGTCGAACTCTTCAATTATTATGTTTCTTTCGGTTGCGTTGACTAGTATCGTAATTGTCAAGTTTAAAAATCAAAATATAGTAATTGCCAAGATCAAAGGTTGGATGAAATTTCAAAAGATACCAAGTATTGATAATAAGTGATATCAACCATTGTTACTTTTATAATTGCAAAATCATGCGTTTATTTTGGTTAATTTAGTGTAAATTCATAAACCATTTCAAAATTATAATTTACTAGTGAGAAACCCGTCGAAATTCGACGGGGTCACTTAACATTATAATATTTTATTTTAAAAACATAATTAAATAGTTTGTTTAAAGTTAGTATAACCACGAATCACTAAGAGAATTGTTAAATCACATACAAATAAAAAGAATTCAAGTGAAAAGAGAGGTTGTATTCGCTCCCTCACAAGCTTGTTTCAGCTGTAAGGAAACAAAAAGACATCAAAGTAAACAAATGCATAAAATAAAAATAATTAATTTAAAAAAAAATTGTGAATACCTCATAATTTGTCGAAAATTTCATCATAAACCACGTTAGTTGTTGTGTCATGCGCCTTAGCGTCATCGTCACGGATCAAATTTTTGACACTTGTTTTGCTAATGACTACTGACTCATGAGATAGTAATGTACAACTGACTATGACTAAACACAGGTTTGTATAGGTACAACCCCACGATAAAGCTCAAGTAATGTACAACTGACCATAATCTTTCGTATATGAATCATAAATTTTGTAATGTATTGTATGATTATCCTTTATTTATGTACTAAACACGTCTTTATTGATAAGGAGGAGCTCAAGTAAGGTACAAGTGACCATAATCTTTTTAAATCTCATGGTCATATATCAATATATGCAATTATATGAATATCACAAGTTTTGTAATATATTGTATGATTACCCTTTATTTATGTACCTGTTAAACGTTTCAAATCCAATTGAAAATAATTTTACATTATCATCTCAAACTCACATAGTTTTACACGATAAAGCTCTAGTTTTACAAAACTATTAAGAAAATAAATTTAAAGTAGAATTTGAAAATTATACAATTTAAGAAAAACAATATATGTCTCCTTTATCACATAGAGATTTAGCAACAACCATTTTTTTTTTTTTTTTACTAATTAGGAACAACATGTGTCTCAAAATGACTCTGTAAAATCCAAAAAAAGAAAATCCACCACCATTACCGCCCACTGTTGTTGCTCGGAGACCTCGACCCACTCAGCTCCTTGTGGTACAGTCCTCATTTAGATAATGGTGGTGGACATTCATGAGGTCAAAAAGTTGGGTTTCAAATCTTATCAATGTTTTTATAAGTGGAACTTATCACACAATTCACACTTGATTTTTCTAGTGTGCAGAAAACTCTCCTATTTCGTTTGCCGGTTACCGTACATGGGCATCGAGTGCCAACATATTCTCACAATATTAGTAAAATTATCATCTAGATTTTTCACAATGTTAATACTCGTGATAACTTTAATAATTAGTATTGTTATGAATGGCTTAATTTATAACACTACATATTAGTTATTGTAACTACAGTTTTGAGTACATGTAAGGATCTAGCTTATTATATTATTTAAGAATAAAGTGCACCACATTATTCAAGTGTGCGGTGCGGTTCACCAAAAGCTACCCTCCCCATGTAAAAAAAAGAATTATGTTATACAGTCAAGTAAAAATAAAAATATTGTAGATAAATTATAATCATATTAAAAATAAAAATATTGTAGATGAATTTACAACGTGACAAATGTAGCCCAATGATTTTTCTTTTATTTTTATTTTTTTAGGAAAAATATAGCCAAATCTTAATATATAATACATTCATAAATGATAATTAAATTTATGACAATTTAAACTATTTAGTGCTCCGAAAAATTGAATTAACTACTGCTATTGACACCAGTAATAGTGGTAATGTGAGAAAATTCACATAATTAATCTTTGCTTTGAATTTCTGCCAATCGATATATATGATTGCAAAAATCACATGAACTGCCAACAATTATAAAAGCAACTTAAAAGAAACTCATGTTTTTCTCAATGGATTTATATCTAAAAGGCGAAAGTCGCATTCTAAATTTTTCGGTGCAATTGCAACCTCGGATTTTGGTATCTTTCACCTGCTCGATTTTTGTTGAAATTTCTCTCCTTCTAAAAGCAAAACTCAATTTAGTTAGAGTTTTTTTTTTCTTGTGCTACACATAAAGTAAAAGTGTTTACTAATTTTTTTCATTGAAAGAGAGAAATCATACACCATATGTACATGTGTCTTATTCACAATATATAAACAAAGAACCCGATAACTAAATACCCAAATCCTACCAACATTAGTAAAACAACATAGTTTTTCATTATAACTTGATTTATTAGTAGTATACTTTAGTATCCTTCCATCTTTGTACTCCTCATAATGTTAGTATTTGAGCATCATCGAATGCCCGTCAAGTATAAATGGAAAACAATCACATTTTACTAAATAACTATGTTCGTCGCCAGTTTTTATTTTTGACATCCTTGCATTAGATAGTGAATAAATTACGATCACAAAATAATAGGAAACTTAAAAAAAAAAATCTATTCAGATCAACATGACTTAATTCAAAATATTATTTTTCCTCACCACAGCTCAAGAGCACTCGCTAACTGCACCTTTTTAATAATTAATGATTGAAAAGAGGGAAATTTGTTTTATTCGGCTAACAACCTACGAAAATTGATTAGATTTATTATTTCTAAAAAGAAATGCATTTGTTAAAGCTGAGGAGCATGGGTTTACCTTGCCGATTGATACACCATTATTTTCTTTCAGGGTGCGGTGAGTACGTATCCACATTAATCTTCATCACGAAGCTTTCTGGCAAAAACAAACTTTCTATCGAGCCTTTGCACCAATATACCATGTTGGCCGCTAGTGTGCGTGTCTAAACAGAAAAGCTTGCAGAATTATCTTTGGTTGCTTCAAAATTTCAAATTCTCATAGATTATGTGGTAATGGGACAAACTACAGGTACAAAGAGAATCAGATAATGCATAATTGAAGTTCATTAGCTTATTCCTTGATAGCCTTTATAGATAAATATTACTTAGCGTTTATCAATGAGAAGTAATTTTCTCAAAACCTTGATTCAATAAAATACAAATATAAGATTAAAATCCAATTTAGAAAAAATGTAATCATTAATAATAAGGAAGAATCTTTCATCTTTCTACTAAAATCTATCATATTCATCGATGATGCTCTATGGAATCTTATAAAGGCTGCAGAAACTCCATCAAAAACTATTATTCTCTAGCCAATAATTTCGTATACATCATTGATAATAA
This sequence comes from Schizonepeta tenuifolia, assembly GCA_029490685.1. Classification (NCBI taxonomy): domain Eukaryota; kingdom Viridiplantae; phylum Streptophyta; class Magnoliopsida; order Lamiales; family Lamiaceae; genus Schizonepeta; species Schizonepeta tenuifolia. The sequence goes on along the minus strand of CM055960.1, from coordinate 64,809,585 downwards.
CACAAACCAATGAGAATTTGTCTATTTGGTTAATACATCTTATAAATTTATAGATACAAAACACCATAAATCTAGGTAAGAAATTTAGTTGTTGCCATCAATTAAGATTTTGTAACGGACAAAATTAATTATTTGATTGAAAAATTAATAATTATTAACATATACAATCAAATCAAGTAATAGAAACGGGATTGATTTCATCTAGTTGGGAGAAAACTGAAATTATACCATATTTTGTTTGAGATATTAGATAAATACAAACAAAAAATCTTGAAAAATCCACCTAGAAAAGATAATGAATGTGGTGCTTGCAATAAACATTGTAATGATTTCATTTTTATTTGATCTCTTGAAGAGAAATGAGATAATAGCACTTTTAGGAATAAAATACTAATTAAACTGATTTTAAAACATACAAAACACAAAACTTTCTGACTTTTTTGCCCTTTCTGTCAGATTTTAATATCAGTATAATATGTGAAATCACATAGTAAAATATGTGAATTACATCATTATAATATGTGAAAGTACAAATGTGTACATCTATTTTCACATAAAAATATTTATGAAATCACAATTATTTGAAAATACGCGTATAATAATACATGAATTCACTTTTTGCAAATATAGATTTGTGAATTCACATTTTTTAAAATATAAAAATGTTAATAATATGTGAATTCACAATTTTTAAAATATGAACACTATAATAATATGTGAATTTGCATTTTTTTAAATGTGAAAAGGATAGTAGTATGTAATGATACATATCTTTTTTCATACATGTTCTTTCACAGAAAAAAAAATATATAAAATCACAATTATATGAGAAAATCACATGTATAATAATATGCGAATTCACAATTTTTAAAAAGTGAAAACTACAATATTATGTGAACCCACATATTTTACTATGTAATTTGGACATATTTACTGATGTTAAAATCCAGAAAAAGGGGAAAAAAGTTAGAAAGTGCTATTTTTTGTATGTTTTAAAATCGGTACTATAATTAGTAATTTTATCCCTAAAAGTACTATTATCCTACAATATCTCTATATATAGGATGTTGATCTGGTAGGAACTCATCCTTATATGAGTTCGTAGGAACCAAACATTAAAATATTGTAATGCACAAAATGTTGTACTTTAATACAGAAAAATGGCAAAGAACACATTACACTAACTTAATGCATAAATATTTAACACATTTTTAATGCACAACATTCAATAATTTAATGCATTGACTAAATTAAAGATCAACGTTTCAATTTTTCATTAATATGTATTTGTGTGTTGAAATAATGTAATTTCGACATTAACTGATGTGATAAAAATATATGGTTCATACATACTCATATAACTATGATTTCCTATATGATCTTCTCCATATATATATATATATATATATATATATATATATAGGGTAGGGAACTGGTGAGAATGGATTTTATATGAGAACGTGAGAATGATACATTTTAATGCATTTTTATTATATTGGTAATGCATATATTGCAGAAATGTAATACATAAACTGCAGATATGTAATGCATAACCATTGTAATGCATAAATTACTATACAACATAATGCATCGTTAAATTTGAACCACTGATCTACAGAAACCAAGAGTTCAGATTTATTCTCATTTCTCACTTAAGATAACATTCTCACATGATCCTCTTCCTATATATATATATATATATATATATATATATATTTATTTTCCCGTAAGAAATGAGAAGCGATTTGGACTGTTGATCTTTGTAGATCTACGATTGTGATTGAATGATGCTTTGTAATTGAACATGAAGTGTATTATCGTAACAATGCATTGTAGTTTTTAAAGAATGCATTATTATGATGATGCATTGTAATAATAGACAAGTGCATTCTTTTAGTACACAAAATGCATCATTTTTAATTTTTACGGGAAAAGTGCTTTGTACGTGAACCAACCCCTATATATATTAATTATTAATCAACTATCATTCCAGGACTTAACTTGAATAATTTGGTGCTTAATTGAGTAACCAAGGCTCATTGACTAATTGACTATCGATGGTCAATAAATTCTGAAAAATACACCATTAAGGTTCATCAAATGTAGAATGCTATGCAAGATATCACAATAATTGAAAATTTTTCAATATTAATTAAATAACTTGTCCATCCCCAATGAATGTTAATATTCAAATCATCTAAATAAATTGTGGTCAATAAGATGTGTTACATGAAGAATCGTCTCGTTGCAAATAAATATCACATGAAGGAACATCTTGTGTAGAATAAAAAAACTACAAACATAAAAAAAATGCACACGCAATGAAAACAAACAAACAAATAAAAAGAGCAAAAATATTAGAATAAACAAAAATAATAAATTACTTGAATATGAGAAGAGCAAGACATTGATAAGGGGTACTGAGATTAAGAAAAATTTCATGGAATAATGTTCGTCATTCATCATGATCTTTATTTTAAACAATTGTAGCAGGGAAAATATATAAATCAAGCCAAAGTAAAAAGATCCAAAAAACTAAATGCAAAAAGGGAAACAAAGAATAAAAAACGAAAACCCATCTAAATTTATTCATTAGGAATCAATTCCAAACAAATTTACAATTCTTAATCATGGCAAAATAATTTCCATCTATCTTAATTTCATGTAAATTTCTCTATTCAAGAACTATATCCTATACAATCAATCGTCTCCTAAATCCAAACCAAATCATAATAATAACTAAAGGGAAAAAAATACATATTTTTAAGAAGAAAAGGAGAATATTGAAAATTTTCTTAATCCAACAACACACGGAAACAAACTAAATACAAATCCAAGTAGAAAAATAAAATAATGGATATTTTCACTTAATCCAACACATATTGTTTGAAATTACGAAGCAATTTGTAATTATTTTACACAAATCAAATAAATTTAGTTAATATTATTACATCTAGAACTATACATAACTCAAGGAACTCTCGATCTCCAGCTTCATCTTCAATTCATCCGTCCTAACGTACTTTTGTTTCTGCCGTTGCAAGCTCTTGAACGTGATTCTATTATCCATGTCATAGAAATAAATCTCTTTTTTTTTTTTGCAGAATTATAAATTTATAAATACAACCTAAACCAATTCCTAGACAAAGAGAAAGTTAAAATGTGTGAATATTTTTATTTGTGGAATTCTACATTATATAGGCACCATAATAATAAAATAAGGAAATAAATTAATTGTTGCCATTAAATTTAATTTTGTAACGGTTTTATTAATTAGTAATTGTCAATATTAATGAATAATTGAGATATACCTTTTAAAATATTGTAACCCCCAAAAACTTTATTTCACATATACTTAAAAATTGATATTTTAAATAATTAAAAAAGAAATTTTCTAATAATGCTACATAAGCAAGAGAATGATTGTGGTGGCTTCTATCAACATGATAATTATATATTGATTTTAGAATGTCCTGAAATTAAAATCCCATCAAATTGAAACTGATGTGACGAGCTCATCTATTATTATATAAACGAAAACGACTCTACGTAAAAAAAAATCCTATGTGGCGCATCTCATATTGCTATGTTTCTATTTATCTAAATTCTCAAATTTTCTGAATTTAAAATTAATATTTATCATATATATATTTATATTCTATATATATCTATATTTATCATATTTATATTTTATATTTTATATATATGACATGGAAATAAAATCTTAACCAAATTAAATCTTCAAAATTAATATGGTAATTGTTAAAAATTCGACACATCTCTCCATCATGAACTTGATCTCCAAATATCTAATTTTATTAATCTTATCTATATATTTATAATATAATAATTATAAATCTTCTATCCTACGTTATTTTTTTAATGAAACTCCACCTATTAAAGAAATTATAAATACTTATAATTAATATGTAGTTTTTCATCTTTGCACCATCAATTTTAATTTGACCAATTAAATAATTATTAGGCCAAATAAATAGTTGAATATTGAAAAATAATAATCAAATAATATTTTTCTTAATCTATCACATATTAGTACTATCTAATAATTTATTTATTTTTATTATGATTCTCGCTTCGAAAAAATTCTATGTGGCACCCCCAAATCCCTCCATTCATTTTTATCTAAATTCTCAAATTGTTGGCATAATTGAACATAAAAAAAAAGGTTTTAAATATTAATTAATTGAATCTCCATCTCACATCGATTTTTCAATGAACTTCACCTATTGAAAAGCCTATAAATACTTAGAATTATTATATATTTTCTCATCCTTTGCAACACCAATTATATTTTGCCAATTTATTAATTGGCCAAATAAAAATTTCTTCCCAGAATTTAATTTGACTAATATTAATTTTAGTCAAGATTAAATTGTTAATTCATTGACCTCCGTGAATTGAAAGTTATTTCATCCAAAGAAATTTTATACACATATTTATCAAAGGATTAATGTTCAAGGAATTAAATCATATCTCGACTTATTATCCTCTTCTCATCTTTATAACTCATTTTTTTATTTGATTTTTTCCTTCATAAATTAACGAGAAAAATTCAATCAAAGGGTCTTTTGCATATGGTAATTTTCACTTTTATATAAACTAATATAATATTTATTAATTTGTATGTTTTACGTATATTTATTTATTAATAATATCTATTTAGAAAAATATTATTTAACTATAAATCTTGTATCCTACATTACTTTTTAAACCAATTGCCGTCTATTGAAAAGTCAATATAGAATTAATGTATATTTTTTTCATTCGTTACAGTGTGCACCACGCACTAATTTAATTCGCCCAATTAATTAATTGGGCAACTAAATAGTTACTTCCTCCGTCCCAGATTAGCATGACAACTTTCATTTTTTAGTTGTCCCAACTAAGAATGATGTTTCATTTTTAGAATATGTCTTTTACCTTTTTACACTTAAAATTTCAAGATATTTACTCCTATAAAGTTTCTTCATCCATTAATAAATTAACAATACATCATAAATGAGTCACTTCCTCCACTTAAAATAAAGTTCAAATCGGCCCGTCTACCTCCACTTCTACCAAACATTTATCTACTTTTTCTTAATACATGTGCACGGCCCCCGCACCATACTAAGTGGGGACGGATGAAGTATATCTTTTAGTATAGGAGTAAATTTTTAGATACATAATGATAATAAATTCTTTTTCTCTAAATATTTTCTCTAAATCAATATGGGACAAAGAGATATTTGTTGTCAACATGAATCACAACAATTCTCATAATTATTTGTCTTCTCTAAATCAATATGAGAGAAAGACATATTTACTTTCAAGAGATTCACCACAAGTTGCATATAAAATCGACGTGAGGCAATTTATTTGAGAGCCAAATATAATTTTTTCTCACATCGATTTTGAGAAGTAAGATAACTTTAAAAATTATCTATAAAAATGGGGCTCATTTAATCATTTGGTCAAATAAATAGTTTTTAATTTTTATTAAAATTTTTAATATGACCACCTATTAAGTCCTATTGTATAAACTATTTATTTTCTACATGTCGTGCATTTTTTATTCATTTATTCTATTGCTCACAAAATTTAAGATCATGGTCAACGGGCTGATTCTGACCGGAACCGTGGGAGTAGACGGTTCGATTTGGTTACGGCAGTTCAACTTAACGGGAGGATTCCGACTTAAAACCGTGAGGGTAGACGGGCCGATTCCAAACCGACGATTTAACTTTTCAAAACCGTGGTTGACGAGAGGATTCCGACCTTAAACTGTAGGGGTAGATGAGCCGATTTCAATCTCGCCCATCAAACTCACACAATAAAAAGTTTACGACAAATGTAAAACTCAAAAATAATTAATGAACAATATTTTTATTATAATATAATAAATAATAATTTCCCGTCGATTTTCGACTGACTACTCGCTAGTTAGTAGTCAAATAAAAACACGTACAAATGGTTAAAAGAGAGAAATGAGACATAGAGAGATCGAATAGAAAGATAATGAAGTGAAGATGGAAAGCAAAAGAATATAGTATATATTTTTTTAAATCTTCAATCATCAAAAAAATGTGATTTTGATTATTGAGCTCGTCTAATAGTCGGCGCCACGTCAAATTCAAAGTTGCCATAATCGATCTTAAATAGAAATTATAGTATATATAATAGCGAAGCTTATGTTCATACTACGTAGCGCATTCACGTTTTTCTATTCCTATTTATTTTAATTTTCGTAATTTCTGCATTATTACGTTATATATATACATTATAATTATAATTAGCATATAACTCGTCGAAAATCGACGGGAAATTATGTAATAAAAATTAATAAAATTATTAGATAGTACTAATATGTGGTAGATTAAAAAAATATTATTTATTAATTATTTTAGGGTTAAATCATTCGATTATACAATTTACTAAACTCGTTTAGAATTTATATGCACTTGAACACATCTCAAATTCAATTAAAAAGTAATTTTACCACATATTTACGTCTCAAAACCATATAGTTATTTCTGTTAATAATTATAATATAATATATTCTCATTTCTTTCTATAATTTTCAAAGCTCTATTTTTTTACAAACTGATGTGGGCAAAAATATATTTGTCCCTCAAAGGAAAACGACTCTTAAGCTGAATCTTTTAGCTTTTTATGAAGAGAAAGAGACAAGAGAAAAAGAGGATAGTGAGAGAGAGATTAGAGATATAGATAGAGAATAATTCTATAGGTGTTAAGATTGTCTATAAAATAAAAGTGACTCTAAATACGCTACATTATGAGTACAACATAAGATTCAGAAAAAATAAGTTGAACCACCGCTGCTTCACAATCATCCCGTCTACTCCGACTGTTCCGACCTGGAACCGGCCCATTGACTACAATACTGATTTTATATTATATAAATATCATCTACCAAATATATTCACAGAAAAAATAATGATTACATTTGGTTTCTTTTCGGTCTTAAATTAATATTTAATTATATAAATAACTGTCTTCCAACAATATTCACACAATATTTAATAAATAAAAATTAATATTATAAATAGTAGTATTATATAAATAATTATCTTCCAAATATATTCAAAGAAAAATAAATGATAACATTTTTTTTTTCTTTTTTACCAGCTTCAAGAAAAACTTTTTAACTGAGAATAATACTTCAAGAATTGTTTCACTATGCACTTGATAGTTTTTCTTTTATAAAACTTTATTTGGAATGATTGTGATTCGGCAAAATTATTTAGTCAATGATATAAGATAAAATTTGACCATAAATATCCTTAATTTTTTGAGCTCAAAAATTATATAGTACTAAAAAAAAAGTTGTCCCGCCAATACTTAATCGGCCCCTCTACGGGCACAATTCTTGATCGGAATTGGCTCGTTGACAAATCGTTAATAATTATTCTGCCAATTTTTCTACATATTCGATGTTTTCTAACGAAGAGGATTAATCAAACAATTTGAGGCGCTATGTTTAGGATTATTTAAACTTGTTTGAAATTTATATACTCATACTTGTTTCAAACCCGATAAAAAAATTAGTCATCTGTGTTTCTTTCTAAAAAAAGAATTTGTATATCAATACCCGTCAATTGGAAATTGACCCGTCTACCGCCACAGTTCCGCATCGGAACCGGCCATTGATCACGACTCTGATTTATAAGTGCGTAATTTATAAAACTTGTTGTGAATTTATAGACCCAAAATTTAATTTAAAAAAAATTGATTGTACTATTCGTTTTTTGTCCTTAACTGTATAGTAATATTCGCTAATTACAATTATAGTTTATGCAAAGTTAGAAGCCCAACTCCAAATAACGTAAAAATTAATTCATTAATGACAATTATAATTTTAGAAATTATATGAAAATAAAGCATAAAATGAAAAATTTCTCGAGTTGAGATAACCGTCGGTTGCGAATTGATACATCTATCTATCGCCACGGTTCCTGGTCAGAATCGGCGCGTTAACCACGGTTTTGATTTATAATTGCATAATTATAAAACTCGTTTAGTTATTATATAGACCCAAAACTTAAAAAAAAAAGTGATTTTACTATTTGTTCTCATATTAACTGTATAGTAATATTTACTAATTACGATTATAAATTATGCAAAGTTGGAACTCAACTACAAATAACGTAAAAATCAATTTATAAATGACGATTCTAGATTTTAGAAAATACATGGAAAAAATAAATAAAATTAAAAAATTAAAAATAAATAAGAATAAAGAATCAAAATATTTCACGTGGGATTCCGAGTTGAGGTCATCGTCAGTTGGGAGTTGACTCATCTACCTAATTAATTGACAAATTAGAAATTAATTATTTTTTTATCAAATTAAATAAAAAAATCACTAGACTATTCCAAAATTTATTTTTGACAAATAAATTAGCCAAATTATTTTGGAATCATTTATTCGGCCAACTAATAAATTAGTTCTCTATAAAAAATAATTATTTATATTGCCGATTAATAAATTGGCTAAATTAAATTAAAATAAATTATAAAAGTATAATTGTTTATTGGGCCGACTAACAAATAAATAAATTGACCAAATAAAACTGGCGGAGTAAAAGATGAGAAAATATGCATTGATTTTAAGTATTTATAAACTTTTGAATAAGTGAAGTATTATTGAAAATCGTTGTGGAACAGAACATTTTAGTAATATAATAATATAATGATATAGATACATAGATGACTATAATGACAATATAATAAAGATCTGGTAGTTTAGATCCTATAACACGCGTAAAAAAAGTCCTAACTGATAAGTAATAAAATTGATTTTAAATTCTATTTTATACGACAATCATATGAAAATTAAGAAAAGCATTTATATTTAAGGGAATTCATAGAATTGTGATAAATGCTTTTCTTAAATATAAATGCTTTTCGATCAGAAATGGTTTTCGATCGAATAAATTTAAATGGTTTTCTTATATCGAGGCTATCTTTGTCCGGTTTTCTTAAATATGAAAATTTAAAGATTTGATCTTGTTAATTTATATCATATAGTGGTAGATTTTATTTCCATAATATATAATATAATAAAATATAAATATGATAAATATTGATTTGAAATTTGAAATTTTTGAGAATTTAGATAAATAGGAATGTGAGGAATATGAGGGGTGCCACATAGGTTTTTTTTTTACGTAGAGTTATTTTCGTTTATATAATAACTAGCGTATAACCCGTCGAAAATCGACGGAAAATTATAAAAATTAATAAAAATTTTAAATAGTATTAATATGTGATAGATTAAAATAAATATTATTTGTTAATTATTTTAGCGTTAAATAATTCGGTTATGCAATCTACTAAACTCGTTTATAATTTATATCCCTTGAACACATCTCAAATTCAATTAAAAAGTAATTTTACCACATGTTTACGTCTCAAACCCATATAGTTATGTTTGTTAAAAACTATAACTAATATATTCTCTTTAGGCCAAATGGCCTGTAAATTCACCAACTTTTAACAAATTCCGGTTTGGCAAACGTGAGATCGATTTTGGCGAATTAATACCTGAACTCTCGATTTGATCCAATGTGCTACCGCGGTAGGGCTCCGGCGAACCCCAAATTGGGGATTTTGCACAAGTGGACTATTTTTGACACGATGGCACATATGTGGCAAAAATACCATACGACATCGTGTAACTAGACAAAACGTCGTCGTTTTTATGATAATTAACTGAAGTCTAATATATTATACAATTTGGGCGTGATTTTTCACTAACACATCGATCGATTCCAGAAAAAAACCCTCGATTGAAGCTTGAGACGACATTCTTCTTGATTCTTGTTCATTTAGTTGTCGTTGTTACTCATATTTTACTTCCGAATCTCGACTCGTGTTGGGGATTCGCATTTATTTATACATTTGTTTGGTGATATCCGGTGGTTTGAGATAGTGGTCGGGTGGTCCCTCATTGCCTAGATGTCCTTTTTCTGCCGCTGTAATGGCAAAAATGTAGGTCCATTCTTTCGATTCTTTATTGTGTGTTGTCAATATCTATATATTTAGGGTTAGAGTTTGCGTTTTTCGTTGTTTTTGTTGCTATAAAGTGATATCTTATTTGTTTTTTTTTTTTTTCTGCAGTCAATATTTTACTTTGTATATCTATTATGGTTGTGAGATTCGCATGAAAGATTTTAAAAGACAATATATAGGTGGTGAATATGTTGTTAAATCCCATGTAGATAGTGATCTGTTTGGTTATTTTGACCTTCGTGACTTTGTTAAGGAGTTAGGGTTTCATTCATGGGACAAGTTGTGGTTTAAAATACCTAGGACAAACGCATTTGAAGAGATTGTTGATGATCGTGGTGTAGTGAGTATGTTGTCTCACATTGGAAAATTCAAGTCAGTAAGTGTCTATGTGGAAGATGGTAAGAGTGTGGAGGGAAATGGTGAGCGGACTGGCTTTTGAATTGCTGAGGGATATGGTGAGGGAAATGCTGAGAGGACTGGTGAGGGAAATGGTGAGGGGACTGGTGAGGGGATTGGTGAGTCTTTTTATGATACTACAATTCTGTCTAATGATTACAACAATGAGTACACAGGAGATTGGGGCTATAATGGTTGTTCTGAGGAAGAGGATGTGCAAGGGAATGATGGTGAGAGCAGTGATAATGATTAATACATACCTGTTGATGATTTGTTTGAAGTAAGTTTAGCTGATCTAGATTACATCTCTGGTGAAGAAAATGTTAAACTTAGAAGAAAAGTGAAGGATGTGGAGAATATTTTTGATGTTATTAATGAACCTGATGGCTTTGTGGATGATTTTGATTCAGACCATGTATCTGAGTATGAAGATGATTATTAAGAATTTGATCATTCAGAAACTTATGAGGAATCTGAGGGGAGGATGAGGAAAAAAAGGATAGTGTATGATCCCAAGTGTGATCATAACACTCTTGAGCTGGTTCTAGGCATGTATTTCCAAGATGGTTTTCAGTGCAGGAAGGCTTTAACTAACTGGGCTATTGAGCACCAAAGGTTTATTCGTTTCAGGGCTGTCTCTAAGACCAAGTGCTTTGCTAAATGTGGAGCTCCACCTTGTCCATGGAAGGTGTATACCAGTGCAGTCAAGGCAAATGGAACCTTCATGCTGAAATCATATGCTGGTGACCATGAATGCATGATGACACTGACCAACAAGCTACTGAGTTCCAAATGGATATAGAAGGTACTTAAATACTTTCAGATTAAGATTCAATATTGATATATTTGATTTGGCTGTAGACATACTTGAGAGGTTCAAGACAAGAGTTCCTAAGAACATGTTATACAAAGCAAGGACAATGGCACAAGAGATAGTGAGAGGTTCAGTGGAGTCTCATTATGTCATGCTGAGGAGATACATAGTAGAGCTTAGGAGAGTTGACCATGAGGGCAGGTATGATCTGGTGTTGAAGGAGGATAATGTATTCAAATCATTCTATATGAGGATGAGTGCACTGAGGAAAGGGTTTCTCACAAGCTGTAGGAGGGTGATTAGCATAGATGGCTGTTTTCTGAAGACTTTTTTGGGTGGCTTTTTGTTGTGTGCTACTGGTAGATGTGGAAACAATGACATGTTTCCTATTGCCTGGGCTGTAGTAGAGGGTGAGAATGAAATCAACTGGACATGGTTTTTACAGCATCTTGTAGATGATCTCAGAATTGGAGATGGTAGAGGTTGGACTATCATAAGTGATCAACAAAATGTGACATCTAATATATTATACCTTCTTCATTTGTAGATTTCATGGACAATACTTATCTAACTCAATTTTTTTTATTGTAGGGACTTATAAATGCTGTTGCTCACTTGATACCAAACACAGTGCACAGGAATTGCTGCAGACATATATACATGAACTGGAAAAAGCATCACAAGGGAGAGACTTTGAAGAACTGTTTCTTTGTTGCTGCCTGTGCTACATATGAAGCAAAATTCAAGGAGGATGTGCTAGCCATTAAGGAGAAGAGTCGGGCTGCCTATGATGATTTTATGGCCAGAGACACCTCAAAATTTTGTAAGGCTTTTGTCTCAACTACTCTTGTTTCTGATTGTGTTAATAACAATATCAGTGAGACATTTAATGGATACATCCTCAAGGCAAGAGGTAAACATGTGATTCACATGTTAGAAGAGATTAGGAGATCTCTTATGGCTAGGCAGGTGGAGAAGTTTAATGAGATGAAGAAAGTGAGTGGGAGGTTGACTCCCAATATCAGAAACACTCTTGAAGACAATATTATGTGGAGTATGAACTGCCATGCTGTTCCTAGAATGTATGACACTTTTGAGGTGTATTGTGAGGGTGAGAAGTTCATTTGTCAAGTGAAAACTTCAGATACTAGCATCAATACCTGCTCATGTAGGTATTGGGATTTAACTGGAGTTCCTTGCAAGCATGCAATTTATGCAATAAGATATTTGGAGAGGAATCCAGCTGATTATGTGTCAGATTATTTCACTTGTCTGCGTTTGAGTGGGGAATTCCTGCAACTCTTGGAGAGAAGATGTGGCCTGAAGTTGGAGGTGATGTTGTCAAACCTCCAAACAAATTGAAAATGCCAGGAAGGCCATCAAAGAAGAAGAGGAAGAGAGCTCCTGAGGAGAAAGATGAGAGGATGACAAAGTATGGGATTAAAATCAGCTGTGGAAACTGCAAACAAGAAGGACATAATAGGAAGTCATGTAAGAATGCAGCTGCAGTTGCTGAACCAGTTGAAAAGGTATAATCTCATTTTTAATTGTTTCTTCCAGCTTATCCACTTAATGCTTATTGTCTTGTTTTCTGTCAACAATAGAGAAGAGTGGGAAGACCTGCAAAGCCCAGTGATGCTACTGCAGATGTTGTTGCTACACAGAAAAAAGGGGAAAGACAAGGTGCAAGAGCTTCAAAAAAAGGAGCTGCATCAAAAGGAAAGTCAGCTTTCTTCAAAGATAGAGCTACTGCAATGAAGGGCACTGGTATGTACATCAACGAGAATACTGGAAATGCATTCTTCAGGGTAAGATACTTATCTATTTTATGTTTATTACTTGTGAATTTTGCTGCAATTACTATTGATGAATTCTGAATGATGTTGGCAGCCATCTGCTTCAAACAAGCGCTGTGTGAATCTGAACAATTACAATGCACCAAGAGTTGTTGGAGAAGGACCATCCATCCAACAGAGTGGAGTGACTCATACTCCAACAACACAAGAGAGTGGCTTGGAGTAAAGAAATGTTGTTTTGAAAGTGTGATAACTTGTTTTTATGTACATTGCTGCTTTGACTCTTAGAACTTAGTTTTAATGTCTTGGAACTGAAATCTTTTGAATACTTTCAGTCTTAGCTTGTGTTTTGGACAAGAATAGTTAGAACTTGAAGCAAAAGCAATGTAATTCTGAGACTTCAGATTATCTATAGATATGTTATGATGGTATTATGGCATCAATTTTAGGGTATTGACTTGAACATTGTTGTGTTGGCAATGTAGAATGACAAAGTTACTAATAGAAATTTCAGTCTTTAATACAATCACTGAAATTAATCATTAACAAGGTAGACTGCTACTTGTTCCAAATTACAACAAAATGACTTCTACTAGTTCCAGATTACAACAAAATACTACTTGATCGAAGTTATCTTACATCAAAATGGTACATCATCCAAATTAGACTCAATTCAGGCATTACTTCATGAAAAACACAATGCCCATGATTACCAACAAGCAAAATGCTATCCTCCAAACCCTAGTCTTCTTTTTCTGAGCAGTAACAGTGGCTTCTAGGTCTTCAATCTTGGATTGTAAATCGACAATGAAGCAATCTTGATCTTCAAGCTTTCTCTGCAACTCGACAATCCGGTTCTGGAATTCAATGCATTCATTCCTAAGTGGCTGCAACTGCTCTGAAATCATCATTTCCCTTAGCAGTGCATTACACAGCTGTTCTTCTGCGATATCTCATTCACTCTTGTATTCATTCATTGCACCTCTGTAATGATCTGTAAGTGGGTCATCAACCCAGTCCCAATCATCACAACCACCAGCTTTCTGTAAATGAAAAAAAATGAGAATAATCAACAATAATAACAACCACAACTAAAAATCGAGGTAAATCCAAATAAATTGAGAATAAATAAATCAAGAGTGGAGAAGTACATCTTTAAACTTGCAACAATAGAATCTTCGACCGGGATTTTGAGTTGTATGCGACCTCCATAGCACAAGCATTCCATGCTTGCAAGTACGAGGACGAGCAGAAAGATAGTGCGGAGCTCACACCTCATTTGGATAAATTTGATCCGAACTTGCCTGAGAAGAACTAGACTCTGCCATTGGCCGGAGTAGTTGCAGAAGTTGCCTTAGTCGTGAGTTCTTGGCCTTTGTCGTTTGTAAATTCTAGGGCTCGTGAAGTTTTGGGGAAAAATAATAGGAATTTGGGCATATATTCAGAAAATTTGAAGGGCACGACGTCGTTCTGGGAGAAAAGTAAGTAATTTAAGTAAAAAAAAATACGACGTCGTTTTAAGGCATCACCGGCGGCTCCAACGTGGCATTTTCAGGGATCCATGTCAGCTTTTGGGTCGCCGAAGCCCTACCGCGGTAGCACATTGGATCAAATCGAGAGTTCAGGTATTAATTCGCCAAAATCGATCTCATGGTTGTCAAACCGGAATTTGTTACAAGTTGGTGAATTTACATGCCATTTGGCTTTCTCTTTACTTTCGATAATTATTAAAGCTCTATTCTTCTACAAAACCGATGTGGGCAAAAATATATTTCTCTCTTAAAGGAAAACGACTCTTAAGCTGAAATTTTTAGCTTTTAATTAAGAAAAAGAGGCAAGAGAAGGAGCGGGTAGTGAGAGAAAGAGAAGAGATATATAGATAGCGAATAATACTATAGATGTTAAGATTGTCTATAAGATGAAAGTAACCCTAAATACCCCACATTATGAATTCAACACAAGATTAAGATAAAAAAATAAGTTAAACCACTGCTTCACAATCATCCCGTCTACCCCGACGGTTCCGACCTGGAACCGGCCTATTGACTACAATACTAATTTTAAATTATATAAATAATCATCTTTCAAATATATTCATAAAAAATTAATGATGACATTTATTTTCTTTTTACCTGAAATTAATATTTAACTATATACATAACTATATTCCAAAAATATTCACACAATATTTAATAAATAAAAGATTAATTATAAATTATAGTATTATATAAATAATCATCTTCCAAATATATTCATAGAAAAATAAATGATGGCATTCATTTTCTTTTTTACCATCGAGAATAACTTTTTTAACTGAGAATAGAACTTCAAGAATTGTTTCACTATGTACTTGGTAGTTTTTCCTTTTTACAAAACTTTATGAGGAATGATTGTGATTTATAAAATTATTTAGTCAATGATATAAGATAAAAGTTGACCATGAATATCCTTAATTTTATGAGTTCAAAATTATACATATTAAAAAAAAAGTTATCCCGCAAGTACTGAATTAACCTATCTACGCGCACGATTCTTGATTCTTGGTCGGAATTGATTCGTTGATAAATCGTTAGTATTTTTTCTACCAATTTTCCTACATATTTTACTTTTTCCAACGGAGACGATTAATAAAACAATTTGAGATGATGTGTTTAGGATTATTCAAACTTGTTTGAAATTTATATATTCGTACTTGTTTAAAATCCGATTAAAAAATTAGTCATTTGTGTTCCTTTCTGAAAAAAATTCGTATATTAGTCTACCGCCACAATTCTGCATTGGAACTGGCCCGTTGACCACGACTGTGATTTATAAGTGCTTAATTTATAAAATTTATTTAGAATTTATATAGATCCAAAAATTTAATAAAAATAATGATTGTACTATTCGTTAATCGTCCTTAATCGTATAGTAATATTCGTTAATTAAAATTATAAATTATACAAAGTTGGAAACCCAACTACAAATAACGTAAAAATTATTTTATGAATGACGATTATAGATTTTAGAAAATACATGAGAAAAAAAAAGCAAAAAATGAAAAATTTCTCGAGTGTCGGTTGGAAATTGGCTCGTCTACCGCTACGGTTTCAGGTCAAAATTGACCCGTTGACCACGATTTTGATTTATAAATGCACAATTTATGACGATTCTAGATTTAGAAAATATATGAAAAAAATGAATAAAATGAATAAAATGAAATTTTAAAATTAATAAGAATAAAGAATGAAAATGTGTCACGTGGAATCCCGAGTTGAGGTACCCGTTAGTTGGGAATTGGCCCGTCTACCTAATTAATTGACAAATTAGAAATTACTTATTTTTTTATCAAATTAAATAAAAAAATATTAGACTATTTTCAAATTTAATTCGGTTAACCAATAAATTATCCAAACTATTTTGGAACCATTTATTCTGTCAACTAATAAATTGGTTCCCTAATAAAAATAATTATTTATTCGACCAATTAATAAATTGATTAAAATAAAATAACTTAAATTATAAAAATATAACAGTTATTTATTTGACCGATTAATAAATAAATTCACCAAATAAAACTCCTACAAAAAAATAATTATCTATTCGGCCAATTAATAAATTGACCAAATTAAATTAAATTAAACTATTAAATATAGTTATTTATTCGGCCGATTAATAAATAAATTGGCCAAATAAAATTGGTGGAGCAAAAGATGAGAAAATACACATTGATTCTAGGTATTTATAGACTTTTCAATAGGTGAAGTTTCATTGAGAAACCGATGTGGGATACAAGATTTTAGTATAGATATTTAAAATCTATTATTTTACATTTAAAAATTCAAAAATTTGAGAATTTAGATAAATATGAATGGAGGATTAAGAGGGGTGCCACGTAGAATTTTTTCAAAGCAAGAATCGTTTTCCTTTTAGTAATATAATGATAATAGATAGATAGATTAATCAATATAATACTCCTAATAGATACTGAATTCTATTCATATAAAAATTACGCCAAAATTATATATTTTCTTGATGGAAATAGAAAGATTTTCTGCTGCAAGTTGGTACAAACGATCATATTTGTACCAAATATACCAAGCCGACCCGAACTCATATGCGCCTTGACCCGCGATCCGCACCATGCTTATTAAGGATAAATCCGTCTCAAATTGATAAGAATGACCACAATTTATATATTTGAAGAGGGTGGATCAAATATTGTATTTTAATGCTCCTTATAGATATATGACACAATATTCTCATATGAATTTATATATTCAAGATTTTGTTTATATTTCATTAATTGATTCATATATATCATGCCGAAAAAATATATTTATTTTAGGGATAATTGTCTGTAAATCCTCAACCTTTACTCAAATTCGGGAATTGTATATGACTTTTTAATTTTCGCACAGATAACCTTAATCGGCCATTTTCTTCTGATTTTGCAACTCCGATCGAATTCCCCCAATTTTTTTCTGACGTGGCTTCTCGGAATTCCACGCTGGAGGCCGAAAATGACACGTTGGACACCGGAGTAGACAAAATGACGTCGTTTTGATAACTTCAACTTAAAAAAAAAAAAAAATGCCAACTCATTTTATAAAAAAACAAAAAAAAAAAAAAAAAGCTTCTTCTCTCTCTCCCTATCTCACTCTCATGTTCTTCTTCTATCTCTCCTTCTGCCGCCGTCGCCACCGGTTGCCGCCGCCGCCAATGGTGGTGCAGCGCATCTCTCCTTCTTCCTCCCCTTTTCTGCACAACAACCACCACTGAAAAGAATGACTAACCCAGTCCCTCACGATGCTCATCACCATCGCTCCAATCATCCCTCCAACTTCTCCGACCACCGCCAAAATTAAAGCTCATCAAAATCCCTCTCATCGACATTCTCTTCTACCGACCACCACCACGTCACCGCCTCTCCTCCCCCACCCCTCTCTTACTCACCCACTCCACCATCTCCGACCGGACATATCGAAATCGAAAACGACCACTTCCTTCGCCGCCCCCAACAACTTCTCCTTCTCTTCCGCCGCCGCCTGTTCAACGCCTCTCCTCTTCAGCTCCGTCATAATCAATAAAGAGGTTGTCGCAGCAGCGCCTCTCTTCTTCTTCCTCCCTTTTTCTGCAACAGAAACCACCGCCTCTCCCCCACCCTATTTCCGACTTCAACGGCGCCATCCCTTTCATCGACCGCGACCCCGACCTCTTCTCTCTCTTCCTCTCTCTCCTCCGCACCGGAAACCTCCCCTCCAAAGCCAAATCCTTCGATATGCAGGACCTAATCTTCTACGGCGTCGAGAATCTCCTCTCAACTCCCAATCAAACCATACCCAATTCGACGCCTTCAACCTCGACAAATCCCTAATCCTCCCCCCTAACGACCGCGATTCGCCGTCGGCGATCTCCACCACGCCCTACGGCTCGCTCCACGTCGCCCACGACAGCAAAATCACCTCCTTCGACTGGGGATGGAGAGAAAGAGAAGATGGGTTGTGGATTGAATCTATGTACTTGCGAGAGAGAGAGAAAAGTGTGGATTTCAATTTTTCTTTAAATGGGTGTAAAACGACGTCATTTTATGTTAAGGGGACGACGTCGTTTAGTTTGCCAGCACAGTGTGTCCAGCGTGGAATTCTGAGAAGCCACGTCAGAAAAAAATTGGGGAAATTCGATCGGAGTTGCAAAATCAGAAGAAAATGGCCGATTAAGGTTATCTGTGCAAAAATTAAAAAGTCATATACAATTCCCGAATTTGAGGAAAAGTTGAGGATTTACAGACAATTATCCCTTTATTTTATATAGGTAATTTCGTTTATAAATATACAATAATGAACATTTACATGAATCTCTTAATATTTTAACGATTCCATATTTTAATTAGTTATATCTTCTTAATTCATTTAATAGTTAATTATTTTGAGAAGAATTCATTTAATAGTTTAATTTATGGGTAAAGTTACTTTATGACATGACCTTTCGTGCGAATTAGATATAATGCACGTTTTACATATCAATATATTCACAACTTACTTTATTTCTGGGGAAAAAGATTATTCAACTTCCAAATTATTTGAATAAATACTTTTTCAATTTAATACTAATGGGGAAAGTAATACTTAAATTTGATCATTTTTAATAGTGAATGTATATATGACTTTTTTTCTCTATTTTTTATTCAAATCATTCTGAAAACGTAAATGAAAAGAAATTCACATTACTTTTTTTAGACTCCAAAATTGAAGAATCTGAATGAAATGAACAACATATCAAGTTATTAATTTTGTTTTTTCTTTCATAGATGCAATTTGTATATCACTAATTATAATTGTAAATTTTTAGAAGCGTAATAATCCAATTTTTTACTCCGTCCGTTCACAAAAAGTGTGGCCTGGTTTTTTTCTTGGGGGGCAGTCCACGATAAGTGTAGTCATTGCCATAAATTGAAATTACAACCCACATTCCATTCATAATAACTATATATCATTCTCCACTCACAATATATTTATTTAACTCTCTCACTCTTAAAGCCCGTGTCACTCTCTCTGGATGGACCGGACCACACTAATCGTGGACGGATGGAGTATCTATAAGTATATTCTTTCATCTTTTTAGCTTTTTTTATTTATTCAGACATTTTTAATTCTTTTTTGTGAAAACAAGTAAAAAAGTAATCCGAATAAACCGAGAAAAAAAGAGAGTTATAATCGAGAATTTCTAGCCCAAAAAAATTTGATTGATCGAGTGAGTTGGTAATTATTAGATAGTATGCAACGAGTTTAGGACGACTAAGATTGTGAAGTCTCTTAATTAATCGTGTTTGAGAAGTGTAAATATATATAAACTTTAAAATGAAATGAAAATATTTAATAAGCGGGTAGCCAACACATTGTTATTCCTAACTGATTCTCATAGGTAGGGATGTTAATTTAGACCGAAACTGATGGACTGATTCGAATAGACCAAGAAAAAAAAGGATTATGGTTGAAATTTTTTTAACTTGATTTTTCTTAAACCAAAGAGAGATAGAGAAAAAATTAGTATAACAACTTATATTTGATTATTTAAATATTTTTAAATTCAAACGAACTTTTTAATAATTAGTGTATTTTACAGACAATAATGTGTAGTAAATTTTCTTTAACAAATTGCAGCAAAGTCACAACTTTTAAATAATTTTTTAAAAAATTATTATATAAAATTTAACTTTAATTTCGACGGGTTAATAACTAGTTCCAAAAATAATAACAATTCGTGTATACAAGCATCAATTTATAAAATTCAATGTTGCCATAATCCTATCTTCAATAGAAATTCCAAAAAAAAATACCCCTTATGTTCCATTCAATATGATCTATTTTTCATTTTGGGACGTTCAATTTGATCTGTTTTCTTTTATGGAATGAGTTAAAGTATATTTTAATTTAATGTACTTAATTAACACTTTATTGACTGAAAAACAATTTATTGACTACAAGATACTCCTTTATTAACACTTTTTTATGCATAATACTTTTTTTCATAATCTCCATGTCTTCATGTCGAAATGAACTAGATTGTATTGAACGAGAAAGTGGGAGGAGAAAGAGGGAGTAATAGTTCATGTATACAAGTAGGGATGACAATCGGGTACGGCGGGCACAGATAGTGGATATCCATACCCATACCCGCGAGCCAAACTCATACCCATACCCATATCCATACCCGCGATGGGTAGTTTCCTCCACCTATACCCGCTACCCGCGGATACCCGCCACCCGTCGGGTACCTGCCTACCCGCCACCCGCGGGTATCCATCAACCCGCCACCCGCAGATATCCACTAACTCGCCACCCGCGAGCCGGAATTTAATCAAATAAATTACAATTTAACACAAATAAAAGATTAACCACCAAAGTTCAAATTCATAAAACATAAAATTCAAATCTACAAAGTTCAAATCCATACCAATATCCAAATTCATCAACTAAAATTCAAAGTCCAAATTTAAAATAAAAAGTTACATTATTCCAACTCAACGGTTGAAATAGAGCAATCTTCCTTCAACTCTTAATCCGAGGATGACCGATGGAGAGAAATGAGAATAGAGAAGAGAGGCGGAGGGCAGCAGTCGGGTAGTAAGGTTTAGTGTTGTGAAGATTGAAGAAAATGGGTTGGACTTTTTTAAATAATTAGTTAATATTTGGTTGGTTGGGCTTTTCTGGAGTTGGGCAGCTTGGGCTAAATTTATATAACTTATACTATTAAATAATATTTAGACCAAATATATATTACATACATTACATAATAATCGGGTAGTAGTCGGATATTTCGTGGATATTTCGAAGATATTTTTAACGGGTATTTTTAGCAGGTAAATGGGTATCGTGGGTACGGATAGTAATTATCATACCCATACCCGCGAACTAAATAAATAATATTTTCTAACCATGAAACTATCCATGAATATCAAATGCCCCTCAAATTCGCACCTATTAAGGTCAAATACCTACTGATATCGGGTACCCACAGGTAAATTGCCATCTCTGTATACAAGTATCAATTCATACACAGATATCTCTCTCTCTAATCACAAAAGTGGTTTATGTGCTTAGATGTCTCAAAAAAATACTCCATTCTTTTATTATGAAAAAGAAATTGAAAACTTAACTTAATCCTATTTATTTATGTTGTGGAAATTAAAGTCTACACATTCTTGATTGTTTCCTCTGGCCACATGGCCGGGCCAAAAAAAAAGAAAAGAAAAGAAAAACACCTCATAGCTTGTACCTACCCCACCAAACTAAACCCCCCATCATCATCACCAACACTCCCACACCAGTTTTACCAGCATCAGAGAGAGAGAGAGAGTCGAGAGAGAGAGGATCACTCATCACTCATCCCTAATCTCCACTCCCCACCAACCATGGCCGCCACCTTATCCCTCCTCCCCCCCGTCTCCCCCTCCCTCCGCCGCAATCCCGCCCCCAGCCGCCTCCACCTCCGACCCAAATTCTCCTCCATCAAGGCCTCCGCCCCCGTCCTCACCCAAGACGACCTCAAGAAGCTCGCCGCCGACAAGGCCGTCGAGTACGTCAAGAGCGGCATGGTCCTCGGCCTCGGTACCGGCTCCACCGCCGCCTTCGTCGTCGACAAGCTCGGCGCCCTCCTCAAATCCGGCGCCCTCTCCGATATCGTCGGCGTCCCCACCTCGAAGCGCACCCAGGAGCAGGCCGCCGCCCTCGGCATCCCCCTCTCCACCCTCGACGCCCACCCCCACATCGACCTCGCCATCGACGGCGCCGACGAGGTCGACCCCAACCTCGACCTCGTCAAGGGCCGCGGCGGCGCCCTCCTCCGCGAGAAGATGGTCGAGGCCGCCTCCGACAAGTTCGTCGTCGTCGTCGACGACTCTAAATTGGTGACGGGGCTAGGTGGGTCCGGCCTCGCCATGCCCGTCGAGGTGGTGCAGTTCTGCTGGAACTATAATCTGGTGCGGCTGCGGGAACTGTTCAAGGACGAAGGCGTCGACGCCAAGCTCAGATTGGACGCCGACGGCAAGCCCTACGTCACGGATAACTCCAACTACATTGTGGATTTGTATTTCAAGACTCCGATCAAGGATTCCGGCGCCGCGGGCAGGGAGATCGCCGCCTTGGAAGGGGTGGTGGATCATGGCCTGTTCTTGGATATGGCCACCGCCGTCATTATTGCCGGTGGGAGTGGCATTACCGTCAAGAATAAGTGAAGCTGATGGTGAGAAATTGGGGATTTTTGCTGATTATTTTTGTTTTTCTTCCTACATTGTTGAATGTTGGTGTAACTCAGATGCTGAAATAATTGAAAGAATTGTTATAGAACTGTATTTATTTATCAGAAGAGTTGATTCTTTTTTTGTTATTGTGATGGAGCCATTCATTTTCATGACTAGTTCAATTATAGTGAGATTGTGGAATGATTTTATCTTTGATGATTTTCCTGTCTCATGGATGGATAGTAGAGTGATACCAAAGGTTGATTGATGGGCTCAAGCCGCAAACTCAATGAAAGAAAAGAAATAATTTTGAAAAAGAAACAAGTAGGAATTATTTTATTAGGTGAGTGGATCAGAATGAGATGGAAAGACCATATATTAGCAGCAGCAGCAGCATCATATATTCTTGCTAATCTGTTTCTACCAAAAAGAGACTTTCAAACTTACAAAAGTTTAGGTATGAGAAAACCATCTTTTTAGTTTTACTTTTGTTTTGCACGTAAAATAGTATACCAGAATTTGAGTCAACAATATACAGAGCATCGAAACGGCAATATAACCTTTTTTTTTAAGGAAAACGGCAATGTAACAACTTGAGAACGACACATGAAATAAATGATTGATAAAATTGTGAAGCAACAGAAAAGGTCGAGATTGCCCCCAATCCTCTCTCCTCCGTAAGGCTACAATTCAACCATCAAATCTAAAGAGAAATCCTCCAAAACAATATGGATGGATGGTTTAGAGATGACAAGCCCACACACAAAAAAACAAGAAACAAAAAATACAAAAAACAAATCGTTAGCAGCAGGAAAGGAAAGGGAAGGAAGGATAGATAAGTGGCATATGGCAGCTAAAGCACAAGTCTATTGCAGTTGCAGGCCCATCCTCAAACCAAACTCTTAAACCTTAGTCCACAACCACTCCACAACTTCAAATATATATACATACATAGCTGCACCTTTTCTCTCATTTTACTTTCAATCCATTCTCAACATTTCAAGCATGGGGAAGGCAGGCAAATGGATCAGAAATTTATTGATGGGGAAAAGAGAAGGAAAGGTCAAGGAGATTCCGGTTAAGACCTTCACTTCAACGTTATCCACAACCACTACTACTCCTCCTACTGTGACAAGGAGATGGAGTTTGAGTTTCAACAGACCTCCTACCGTTAGACCCATCTCTCACAAAAGCACTAAATCCTTCGACTCAATTTATATGCCCGAGCAAGCCTTACTGGAGTACGAGACTCACCTGAATAAGGCAATGCCTCCTCCTACCTTAAATGAACATGCAGCTGCTACCAGGATTCAAGCTTACTATCGTTCTTATTTGGTACGTGAATCTGCACTCAAGTCTGTCATTCTACTTTTATTTCAACTTCGTAGACCTGCTCAGTTTGTGTTGATGTTGATGTACTTACAGGCAAGGAGAGCATTGCGGGCGTTGAGAGGAATAGTGAAATTACAAGCCTTGGCAAGGGGTTACTTGGTGAGGAAACAAATGAATACCATACTAAGGTCCATTCATGCTGTCATGGCGATTCAAGTTAAAGCTCGGATTCAAAGGATCCAAATGGCGGATGAACCACCCCTCGTTGTAGGAAGGAGAAAATCTAATGCGGTACCATCATCATCTGATAGACAACATAGAAATCAAATTAGTGTGAGTCATTTTTTCAACTTCACGAGAGAAGATAGCTCTAAAATTTTAAGACAATTCCTGTATGCAATGCAATTCAAATTCCTCAACATTTTGAAAGTTTGACAATCATGAAGCCTTCATTCTATCACCATAACCTTTAATGCAGGAAAATACAGGCGATGGGAATATTTTAGCAACAGGAGGTGGTTTAAGAAGCAGAAGTGAACGTGTATGTCGTGAACCTGCTGAGAGAGTAGAATCCGGATCCAGAATCTATAACTCCAGTCGTCTTTCAGTCTCTCAAAGAGATTACCAAGTAAAGATGAGTCCCAGTCCATCAACATTGTCCTTCACAGATTCAAGCTCTACAACCTTCGATGGCCAACTTGAGGAATTTCCGTTAAAAATGGCAAGAAGACATTCAAGAAGATACTCTTCTAGCCCAGAAAATAAGCATCCATTTATCATACCATCTTCACAGTGCCAAGATTATATGCTCTCTAACTCCACTATGTTTCCAAATTATATGACCAACACGAAATCATCAAAGGCAAAAGCCAGATCACATAGTGAGCCAAGGCAGCGTCCTAAGCAGAGAAGCAAGCGATCGTCCATGAATGAGAAGAATGACAAACAAAATGAGTACACTTGGCTTAGCAAGCTGTACCGTTCTGAAAAATCCACTGACGGAGGTGACTGTGATTCCAGTCTCGAAGCAATGACTATTATCTCCAAACATATGAAGTCGTCCCTTCCATTTGAAGTGGTATGTGCCTCAGTCGTTTTCTTTTACTGACATCCTGCTCTATTTACAGACTTGAAATTCACATTTATCTGTTTCTGATTTCACTTATTATAACTGCAGCCTCCCATGAATTTGTACTGATGCTTCAGCTTCATGGTCAAGAGTGGGGTTGCAGAAATTGAGGTCAATGCATAGATGTTCCTAAGTAATGCGACAGAGAAGGGCACGAAGATGAAGAATTAATGCATGATGTTTTAGTAATGTGAAGGAGACGGCGCGAAGATGAAGAACTAAATCGACAGATTCTAATCTATGGCAACTGCCTAAAATGATGCTGCCTGCGATTATGTAATTCCTTTTTCTTTTTTCCGTCTCTTTTTGGCTTCTCTTTTGCGGCCAAACGGAAGACATACTAGAACGCGAGACTTGAAATAATTCATCTATACATGATTCTACATGTGTAACAGTAGCTAAAGAAGAAGAAATCGCATACCTCATTTTTGTATTCTGAAAGCTTGAACTCAACAATGGACACGATGAGCACCCTAAATACTGTAAAAAAAAAAGGGAAGAAAACAAATAGCAGAAACTTCTCAAAGATTATAGTGGATCATTAACGTGTTTTGATACTAATAAAAAGCATCAAATATACAGAAATTTCAAATATGGCATTTCCTATCTCATCCAGCAACTACTCAAATCCCAGTTAGGAGCTAACCGGAACTCGAAATTGACCTAAACGAATTAAGGAACTACAGTCTGCTAGACTCCTCTGCCTAAACGATTACATGCCGATAGTTGGGAGAACTAGAAAATATTCCATAAAGATATTCTATACATTTAAGCTGCTCCTATGCTAAGCATCTTCTGGTAGGAGAGTATTTTCTTTGAAACTCTTGGTCAACCAGATTGCAGTTTCCCTCGGAGATACTTTTCCCGGTCCAAATGGCCTTAACAAAACCCCAAGTTCCTCGATTCTCGCTTCTTGAAATAACCTTGCACTGAACTCAAGCAAGCCTTCCAGTGCTTCAGCTCGTTGTCGGTAAGACGACATGTCAATTCGTCGGGGCCGTTGGTCTGAGGACGTTCGGCTAGAGGCACCAGCTGTGGCATTTTGATCTGAAAACTCACTTCCATCTTGCTTATCCTTGTGTTGTGAAGAGCGAAATCCTTGCCAATTATTGAAGCTCAATCCCCCCGATTTATCTGGGAACTCGGTATACCTATCTTTCATGATAGAACGATCACCCTCTGGAGATTTGGAGGAACCTTGTGCAGAGGTTAATGAGCTTCTTCGCACATTAAAGCACTCCTCATAGGACCCTGAAGGAAGTTCAAACATCTTATCCATGCGAGGGGCATTCATAGAAACATCTAGAGACTTGATGCTGTCAATGTTTCCAAGAGGACCAAGACTCGGCATGTGACGATACTTATGTGCTGATTCTTTTTCTGGCAATGGAAGAGATGCTCTACGAGTAGTTGAAACAGGTCTCTTAACCACGCTTTTAGACGTTTGAAGCTGCAAATAGCATTTCTTCAGTTACTTTGAGCACCAGGGGAAAATTCAGTAAGAGTTACTAGAATCAATTAATATCCATAACTACTTATGCCCACTAACCCAATGCAACTGTAAGACTGCATTGCCAAATAAGATGCTACAAGTGGGATGACGTGTTTATTGATTATAAGAAGATAGTTGCTTCAGAGAGAAAAATGAACAATACGTAAGGTAAATCAAAAAGAGGCATCTGAAATAAATTATCATGATAGAACCTTACCAGTTCATGATTCTTTGAGAGCTGTGGTTTTCTTTTTGAAGCACTTGAAGCTTTTGTTTCTGTAGCTTTCTGGTTTTTTGAGATGTTTGAAGTAATAGTTTTTGTAATGACTGTCCCCTCATGCATGCTTCCAGCATATGACTCTTTTGTTCCAGGATGCAGATTGGAAGGATTAGTTCCAGTTATTCTAGTGGAAGAATCATAACTTTGCTCAGCTCCAGATACACTAGGATTTAAAGTCCTGTCATTTCCACATGACAATCGTCTCTCTCTATTTACTGGAGGTGGAAAATGTGAAGGCTCTGAAAATCTGATTGTCCTAGTGTTGCTCTTTTCTGCTTCAGCCCATTGACTTGGAAAACTGGTGCGCCTGGGGGCATTGAGCTTGAGGTTGACATTGAGTACATAGGGTTGAAGGTGTTGGTGCCTGAGAAGTTCTGCAGCCTGCCATAATTGCTATCATACATTAGTTAATTAATTGTATAGCAACTGTTGCTTCCTCAAAAAAGGCATGCCAATATAGTTAGGTTATCAACTAGAAGCACAATATTTATGTGTGATTGTGATTGTGTATGTGTGTGCATGGTAAAAACCGACAGTGGAGCTGCAGAAGACACATATCAATTTGATGTTTACCTCCGTAGTTTAATTAACACTACCAAAGAAAGTTAGTGAAATCATGGGGAAAGCCTTTTAAAACAGAAAATGCCGTGTTCCAAAAGAGGTTTCTGTTTATATAGAACACAATTACAAAATTATAATTTGTAAGAGCATCAACTTTAGCATATATGCAGAAGGATTTGACAAAGTTTATAGAAATAAGGAAGAAAACAGTGGCTTCGATTTACAATGTTAGCAAGTTAGTTTTTAATCTTGTCACCTTGTATCCCTCGATAGAAGGTCAGAATGGAAGTAGACTGTTCGCAAATATAAAGGAAGTAGATAAACTGCACTTCTAGAAGACTATGTGGAATTTTGAATTTACAGAAGAGCAAATAAAATGCAGGATATCTACACGCCACTTATGCCGTAAAGAGGTCTGTAAGCAACTAGTGGGTTCCAAATCAGAGAACAGGACTTACACTAGGACGAAGTTCTGGATTTTTCCTCAGCATGCTTTTCACCAGGCCTCGGCTGTATTGCACAGAATAATAGTAAAGTCAATCAGCTAGTTAAGGCAGAAAACATCGTAGAAACTTTTTCCAGAAAAAATGAATAATGATATTAACAACCATTTAGCAACATCGTGAAATCTCTTAATTTTTTCTGTTACTCTAATGAATAAAACATTCAACATAAAAGTAAGAATGACGAGTAACTCACAATGCACCAGAGTACTTGGCAGGCAGTGGAGAAACGATGGACTTGTTTATTTTGTTGATGAGAGCTTGCATATCCTGACCAAAAAATGTATAGAAAAATGTATCAGGAACCAACACCAATCATACTATCATACTATTCATCTAATGTTTAACTCGCCCACATGATTATAAAGCAATCAAGGGCTAACAATCTCATACTATATGCAAGAAGCAGGACTTCACACTCAAGCAGATCGATTTCTTGTGAGAAATAAGATTTCAGGCTGTAGTGTCACAGGGTTAATGCTCTCTACTAGAAGAGTTCATGGTCAACCTCAAAATAGCACGCATAAAATTCATGCTGTATCATTACACTTCATCCTGAACAATTGTCGATTATGGCCAATCATAGTGATACCCCTACCAATGAGCCTGATTCACAAATTAGTTACGATAAAGAAATTGTGTTGCAGCAATGTCAAAAGTCCTAAGAAGTGAACTTCTAGCAGGTGGCAACCACTAGACATTTGCTTAGTTGAAAATAGTTAGGGCATAATCGTTTGATCAAATTAGCCAAATAATAACGTCCAGGCCCCATTAGCAATAACAGTGTCCAAAGAATATACCATTATATTATTATTAGATTAGGTCTGCAGCAACTTACAAATGCCTTGAATGCAGGTTTAAGGGCTGTCATCTCATACATGCAGCATCCTGGAAGAAATAACATAGCCGAACACATCAATTTGACATGGACAACTTTAAAACAAGAGGCTAACTTAATTTGGTGCCATTCTTTCCTTTCTAATGATTTTCACTTACCAAGTGACCATATATCTGATTTGGAACCATATGGTATATCTGCAAGTAGCTCAGGGCACATGTAACTGGGAGTACCAACAATCTGAGGAAAAGCGAGGTATAAACAGATGATCTGATAATGAGACAACGACAAAAAAGAACTGAAAGAAGTCATTTTGTAACCATAAGGCTTACCGAGGAAGCAAGATCATCTGAACTCAACATTTTAGCAAGTCCAAAGTCACCTGAAACAACCATGTACTTTAGAAATTGCTTCCAAATTTCAAAGACAATAGATAAAAAGGATAATATCTTACCAAGACGAATTTCTTGATCTTTCGTTAGAAATATATTTGAGCACTGCAAAAAATGTAAAATTGTAACTCAAACATTGTAGGGATTTCATAACATGTATTATATCTACCATATAAGGCTGTCTAAGGCAACTTACCTTGACATCGCGATGAAGAATATGGTTCATGTGTAAGTAGTCCAGTGCTATGAGTAGTTGAACAAGCCATCTACAGAGCTTCTGCAGAAATTTAGTGGAAAAAAAATATTAGCCACATGCAATTGTGAACTGCCGTTGAGGGGACGAAAAAAGCATGCGGAAAAAAAGAAATTAATCTACTAAAGGAACTACCTCTTCAGAAAGATGGACACCGTTGGCCTTTTTTATGACTTCTGCCCTACAAATAAAGAAATGGTAGGCAAGATTAAAGACTTGTACGTGTTCCGATTTCATTTTTGGAATAAGCTCCCAGAAGAGCAAGTTAAATGTGAAAAACTTCTTACATGTCTCCACCTTCACAGTAACCTATGATAATGCAGACATAACAACCCTGACACAAGCGACATAAATTTTTAGTTCAATTGATTTCAGAAACTAAACGAGAGTAAAAAAAATATATTGCTTAATAAGAACTGATTGCAGTGCAGATACCGACAGGTGACATTTTCTAAATATGGGATCCCTTCAAAAAAATTCTTTTTTGGTGAATGCAACCAATTCAGTTTCTATAACAACAATCAGCGGTCAACAGAAGATACCTGTACAATTAGATGTTAGTTGTAGGGACCTACTAGAGATTTAGCCCACATGTTCCCTTATGTTGGCTATCCATCAGCAGATTCATGATTGTAGGTCTATTCAGTAGTTTGTAGTCCTAAACAATCTTAGGTAGCTCAAATTGGAAACACTATTCTAACAGTCTTACTGGCAGCTATCAACAAATCCACATCACAAAGTCAATGAAGAGGCATTAGGCATCACTTCGGTTACCTTTTCCACCCATGAATCTTTGTACTCCACTATAAATGGATTCCGCATGCTTGATATAAGCGCCATCTGCATAGTAACAAAAGGCTGTATTTGCTTAGTACAGAGAGTATATGGAAGAGATCTATGGCAGGAAGGACAGATAGCCCACAACTAAATTATACACTCGAAAGAGAGAACTGGGAGTTTAAATTTAAGAATGGTAGAATTGACCTCCTGATGTGCAGATCGACGCGTCCTATTGGTTTGGCGGGCAAGACGAATCTTCTTTAACACATACCTTAACATTCAAGCCAAGATAATTAAGTGAAAATTGATCAGTAAGTTAGAAATGCATTATAATTTTTTTTGCAGTCATGATGCACACATGAAAAGGACTGTTATAAACATGACAAAGGCATCATTTATTTAGTGCTCACTTCTTCTTTTCCTGTTTGTGCCTCACAAGAAGTGCAGAACCAAAAGCACCCTTTCCGATCTGTTCCAGTATTTCATACTTGTCCATTGAATACTAAATTACTTCTTTCTACCAGGCCACCAAGGCAAAATCTGAAATCCTGCCACACTGAGCAACAACAAAAACAAATGTCGATTTTTTTTTTTTTTTTTTCAATTTGTTTATGATAGTACATAAATTATAGGAGAAGAGAAGGTACCAAGAGAAATTGAAGAAAATATGACACTAAACAAGAACCAAAACTCGGCATGTTATCTAAACATATACCTCAACAGCATTATATATGCGTCGAAGCATAATTATAACATTTAATTCATTCAAAATTTGAGAGATGAGGACATCAATTCTAATGAAGGAGGAATTTCGCTTCAAATTTAAATATAGAACCATAAGTAATTAAAAACGCGGTTACTAAACATGAATAAAAGCAATGATTGCATATAGTTTCGAATTACAAATCAGCAATAAAGATTCACGCTCTCCAGCAAAATGCACCATAATCTAAGCCTTGATTTACGCATAATTCAACCACCGCGTTCAAGCTCATTCAGCAAAAACTGTAGTAAATTGCAAAATGCAATCAAATATAAGCAAGCTCACAATAAACACACACAAAAAAAACTATAGAGGAAAAGCTAGATTTGGTTTTCATTTGACGGTCAATTTTCACAGATTCATAAATACATTTTACATAAAGAAGCAGCAAAAAAGCAAAAGCGCGAAAAAATTAGAATTATCAGGAAAATAGCAAAATTAGAAAGGAGCAAAAGAGAGAGCGTCACCTGAAATCCGTAGTTCTTTGGATCACGAGCTGCTGCAAGTTTGAGGATAGAGAAACAGCAATGCGTGAAGCTAGAACACTAATATCAGCTTGAGTTAAACGAGGCCGCCGCAATGGCGGTGGTGTACGGGTAGGAATAAGCTGTATTCCTTCTCCCTTCCTCCATTTACAGATTCGGAGTGCAACACCACTGTTTGCTGATTTCTGCTCCCAAACTACACACACAACACACACATTGTAGAGAGAGAATATAATATTATCAAAAGCGACAAGTTTAATAGTGATGCAGAAGCAGACAAAATGGAGAGAGAGAGAGGAGTAGTTTAAGTAGTGATTAGGAATCGAGATTTAATATTAATCAATCACATTATAACTTAAATATAGTCAACATGTGACTAGGTGATGGAAATTTTCCCATCACACGATCCTACTATTATGAAGATAGTTACCTTTTGTGTGTAACTTTGTTAAGTTCTAGAATTTGTGGTTTTATTTATTTTTATTTATAAACTGATGTTATACTTCATCCGATCCACTCATATAGCATCATTTCCTTATTCATGTGTCTCACTTATATTGTCATCTTATAAATAAAGAAAGTTTTAATCATTTAAAATCTTTCAATATTGATGTGACATAGCCAATTTCTATCTTTTTACCTTTATTATTAATCTCCGTGCCGAACAGTAATATGATAATTTTAATAGGTTGAATGAAGTATTTTCTATAATAAGTAGGAGTATATTTTTTTACAATAATTCTATTCGAACATACTATGTCTGGACATACGTGCTTGAAATAGGAAAAAAAATTGTCCAATTGCCTTCAAAATTTCTTTTCTACTCAGACCTCCTTTTGAAATATCGATTTCATGCACACCCGCTCCAAATTTTACTCTCATTCACACCCAACTCCTAAACTTGTGAATTTAAATTGGGATAAAACTTAATAATTAAAATTTTAAAAGTGTATGTTTATTAATACTCAAACTGTCGAAACTATGAAATTAAATTATTAGTTAAAAAATTCCGTCAAATCCCTATTTTTATCATTGTATGTTTGAACATAGTATGTCCAAATAGCATTACCCATTTTTTTAATTTCATAACATACGTACACATCATTTGAACTCGATCTAAAATTATAGGAAAAGTGCCTTACTAATTAAATTGCGCATCATTGTGACTCTTTATACTGACTGTTTTATTATAACAAGTTCTCCTAAGTCTTAGAAAATAATTACTCAGTGTGCACCGAATGTAGCGGCTGCGGGTTTCCACGATATCAAAAAAAAAAAAAAAAATTACTCATTTTGGTGCCCGGTACATTTCAAAATTTTAAATTAATCGCTTAAATTATATCCATGATTTTTTATTTGTTATTTTATTCATCACTTATATTCATGTTTTTTAACTTTTATCTTATAAAATCAACAACCCATGAGTTTTGATATAGCTTTATAAAACTGTCCACTCCTTTTAAAATTTCAGTATTAATTTTTCCACAATTGTTAAGCGTTTACGTTATATTTTGTCATTTTGTGTAGAGTGGATATATCCTTTTTTTTTTAAAACAACATTACAAGGAAATTTAAATACCACATGACGGAAGACTCGAACCCGTAACATTTAGTCCTAACATTAACCTCACTACAACTAGGCTAACACACACACTTAGAGTGAATATATATCATTTGTTAGTTTTCTTACTTTGTGGTAAATAAGTACGTTTTTGTAGTTCTTAACTTCTCATCCATCACGATCTCAAAAAAAACTTTTCGTCCTTCTTTATGTTTTTGAAAATACTTACGAAATACACAAAGACAATATACGAATTATACATTGAAATTAATTGTCTTTGCATATTTATAAGTATTACCAAAAACACAAAGAAGCATGAGAATTTTTTTTTATGCCTTTGGGCTTTGGTTGTTTCATTGAAAAGAATAATAATAAAAAAGTCGAATCAATTTTGATTTTCTCGACCGACAAGTCGAAGTAAGTCTTAGTCAAATTAAATACAACAATAAAGTTTGATTAAGTATATAAGCTCAAGTACAATGGAGATATTAATTGTGTAGGAAAAAATGTATAATTGAGCCAGAGCTTTAAGTTGCTATAAATATTTTCTTAAATTTAGTTGACAGACAATAGTAGATGACAACTAACGGTGAAACGAGACAATAATTTTTGTCTAATCGGCTATTTACTAACGAAATTTGCTCACATATTTATTATGGATTTCTGGGGGCTAAAATAAAACAAGGAATCGTTTTTAGCAATTTCAGTCTCTCGAAGAATATTGTATAGTTGCGTATTGAATACAGTGGAGTTAGAAACCTCATAATCAAAGTATAAACTTATATTGGTTAAAAAAAAATACTATTATATGCAAAATGAAAAATGTGAAATACAAATAGAAAAGGATGATTTTCATTAATTTGTAGCCTATTTACATGATAACTAAGACAAATTGGTCAATACAAGAAACGAATATGCCCAATATTATTGAATGACATATTTTTTATTGGTTCAACTAAAAATTTCTCTCTTTTTATTAAACAATAAACACCATGGTCTAAATCTAAGATGATAAATAAATATCAACAACTATGAAAGAAATTGATAATGAAACGTTCTAGTTTGATTAGTGCTTTCAATAGTTGTTTTGAACAAAGTCATCAAATTAGAGTTGTCAAATTGATCAGGTAGGTTACATTTTTGGGTAAGGTCGGAAGCTATAATAATAATTTAGTCTAATGTGAAAGGATAAATTTAATGTAAAATAGTGCGATGTATCCGAATTGAGAATGATGAAAATCATTTCAAATAGGATTGGACCAATTCAAAATGCAATTGAACATGTATTATTAGAGTCATGTCTTCTAAGATAGAATCAATTATTCGGGTCGAACAGACCAAATTGATCTTGACATATCCAGACCAAATAAGATGCATTGGGTCATGATTAGCTAGGTAGGATTTAAGTGGTTGTATTGTTAGGGTTTAAGGTAATTATTGAGTCAAATGTGCTAGGTTTTTTCGTAGGCAGCTAAGAAATGAAGTAGTCACATGGTTCATCAAATTGTGCAACTAAATTAAAAAAAATCACAACTTCAGTATGAAAAGGATAAAGTAGAAGACTAGAGCGAGAGGATATGGTTATAGATTATAGAAAGGTAAGGAGAAAAAGGCAAGCAACTGGGTCCCACGGATGTTTGGAATTGGAAGCTCTTACAGTTGGAACTAAAATAAGTAGTTGGATTTATTTGCGAGGGGCGAGGCGTTAAGTGGGCCGGCCCCACCGACAACCCCACGCCGTTGCTCGTAAATGATTTTTGCATATTTCACCAACTATTTAACATGCTAGTAATAACCATTTTAGAGTTTAAATTTTGTCGCAAATCAGATATTGTATGAGATATATTTTAACATTATTAATTTTTTGTTACTATAAGTTGACGAGAAACATAAAAGCGCCGTTGACCGATTATGACATATTCGTCCACGAAATGATTGTTATTTTTGCTACTTAAATTTGTCTACCAAATAATTGTCACTTTTACTACTCCACCTATATTTATTGTGGGACCCTTACTCTACTCACAATAATACTCACTATAATTCATTACTACCTACCATTTTCTTAAAGTTTATGTCGTCCACAATGTGGCAACCATTCCGTAGACGGAAAGAGTATATAAGTTCGATAATACTCACACAAATCACAATCACTACAAGTGCGTTAATTTATTTTTCGCAACTTTGATGTATCAATATATATGTAATTGTTTATTGCTTCGAGAATGACTTCATCGTGAGGTGGGATTATTTTGGCGAAATATTATAAGTTCAAAATACACTAAACGATTTCTGGGTGGAGATTGGAGTTTATAACACAGAATTGTCTTGGTGTGTTTTACCTTTTTTTTTTTTTTTTTTTTGGGGTTACTAGAGTGCACATCAGAAAATGATTGTCAGTTTCTCTCATTATCAAAATATATATGTATCAATAGTACAATAAAATTACATATAAATATTATTTGAACTCCATACAAGTAATTAACCTTATATGAAACTTAAATATATAGTTATATTCACACGTTTGTTTGAGATGAATCGGGTGTTTATGGTGCATACAATGTTTACGACATCTTAATGTTTTGTTTGATACAAAATATATATACAAACCTTATAAAGTACAAATTCGTATGTGTTATATTAATTTTTATTGTTACTTATACAACCTAAAAAGTAGATACATATGACCGCAACTAATTATATCATAATTTGTTACTAGACTGAACTACTATAAATTCACTCTCATACCATAATTGATACATGTTGTTGTAACGTACTGTATATACTTCTAATTGGATAAATATTAATCCATCATACGTAAGAGATATCATAGTGAAACATATTGAGTCTTATCTGATATTAGCTACCAAGCAAACTATTATGATCATGTCGAAAGGATAAAAATTAGAAAATCTGATCCTAAATTTGGAGTTTTGTTTTAGAACTATTATTACGATCATGTCGAAAGGATAGTTTAACCTAAAATGTTTTCCCATAATTCCGACGGATAATCTTCTAGTTATAAAATCATTTATTCCACATTTCCACCATTACATCACTCTAGGCTATGATGGGCTAAACTAAATAACCATACAAGTTGAGAGATCATTTAAAAGTTTAATTATACATATTTGATTTTATTTTCTGTACGACTCAAGACTGAATTCATGACTTTAATTTGCTTGATCACTAAAGGAAGTTTAATTAATGTTGTGACAGATAGGATGGCGTTGCCGAATGGTGGAGTTTTCCTCATGATAAAATAAAAGGATGCCATCTTCACTGATATTTACTGTTTTTCGTTTGTTAGATATGTATAGGTTTTTATTTTAGCTCTCTCGACGCTCAGCTTTTTCATTTTCTTTCTTCTTTTTTTTTGTAATTATTTTCTGCTTTATTAATAAAATTCAATTAAGGATTACATCTTTTATCTATGTGATTATTATACTTGGTTGGACAATATTATCATATACTATCACTTTATTGTCTACATATAAGGATATTTTATAATTTTATGAATGAAGTAAAAATAATGCTCCCTCAAACCCATTGAAATTATCATATTAGTATTGAGATTAAAAATTAAAGGTAAAAATTAGAAAGTTAGTAGGTTCCATTATATTTTTTTAGATTTTGAAAGATTGATATTTTCTTTAATTGGAAGATAACAATATGAATGATACACTTAAGTAAAGAAATGATGACAACATAAACGAATAGGCGGGAGTAACATAGAGTTGTTGGAGTGAACAAAATTGAAGTTGGAGTTTTACCGTTGGTTGGTTTACTGGTTTTATGAGTGTTGAATGGGTGGGCACATGGGGGCCCTACACCCACAATGTACGGTAACCAATCACGAGGGCATTTACCCATCATTTTCCGTTATTTGCACCCAAGCCCCTTATATTATCACAAAATGCTATTTTGGAAAACCATTAAAAGTCAACAATTATCGATTTTTTCTTTCTAAAAAAAGGGGAAAATGGAAGCAATTTATCAAATGTTATCTTAGTAAAATGAGTTGTATTACGGTTGAGCAAAAAAGGTTCCTAAAACTGACTGAAATCATCTGAAACTTATTAATCAAATCCTTAGTATTATTTCTTGTAATTTTCAAAAATCGACGATATTATTTAATTTTTTATTCTTATTATAAAAACTGATGGTTAACTGTACTGTACTGATATTATTATACTAATTGTATATTATAAAATCATTTATATTTAGATTTACTATTTTATTTTTACTTTTGTTGACTTCGAAGCATGGGAGATATCACATTATGATTTGCATGCACTTTTTTAATTTTATGTTTGAATCTAAATTTTAAAATATGATTTTTTTTTTACATGTTATGACTATTCAAAACTTTCTTTTTATTATGATTATTGTTGAATAAATGATTAACCGCTCTGTCTTTAGGTTATACTGATTTTTTAATATTTATTTTCCACTGTTTTTGTGGTTAACCAAATTAATTAATTAAAAATCGTATACCCAAAATTTTTATATTGGAATTAGTCGGTTACTCGAGCAATTCTTCCTAAATCGTAACGAGTCCATTAAGTCAAAGTTTCGCGCTTAAAAATTGTCTCAACTTTTCTCCCACATGAAGAAACTCATTTTCTGTTTATTTTCTATTTTTATTTTATTTCATTGTGTCTTTTTGTTTACCATAAAAGAAAAAAAGTTGTCATTAATTATATGTAATAGAAGATTGTTTCTAAAAAGGAAAGGTAGTAATTTCACCTAAATCACTTCTTAGTTCATGGATGATTGGTACGTATAAATGGAATGAAATGACCCTGGTAATGGAATGAAAATGAGAAAGAAATAGAATAAAAAATATTGATATTCTTATGACTAATATACATAAACAATGAAATAAATTTTTTTAAATTATTTTTTTGCATGATTAATATATTTAATTTAATAATATTTGTAATATTAATTTAATAATAATGAATTATTAAATTTATTTATTATTTTAATAATTGATATGTATAATAATATTAATAACATTTTTATACTAACTACAATAATAATAATAATTATTATATTAATAATAAATATATAAATATAATTATTATTAATTTAATATTATTTTAATACGCTTAATAGTTTATTAGTAAAATAATATTAATATTAATGATAATAAATATAATATGATTTATTATTATTATAATTATCAGAATGATTTTGTAATAATAATAATAATAATAATAATAATAATAATAATGTTCATTCCTGAAGATGTGGAATAACTAATATTAAAGGGAGGGAATGAATGACTAAACTCATTGTCAATTATTAGTCATTCCTTATGAAAGAAACAAACCAACCATAAGATTAGGAATAGAAACCATAATGACCATTTCATTCTCATCTCATTTTAGCATGCCAATCATAAACTTTACATTGAGATAACTTTTAAAATATGCAAAACTTTACGTTGCATAGTTTAATACACCAAGGGGTTCAATACGATTAATCATTCCAATCCCAAACAATATATATATATATATATATATATATATATATATATATATATATATATATATATATATATAGCTCAGATTAACGATCTTGATTTGTATATATCCTATTATACTATAGCAATGAGGTACCATATAAATCCTCATAATAAAAATAGAAAAATGCCTATAGTCCATAAATTAAACTTTTAATTATATATTTTTTTAATTTAAATCCTGCTACAGTTGGTCGCTAATAAATACTGGGTATGGGAAACTTTTGGATCTGTTATAATATGCATTAATTGATCTGCGCCATGTTTGGCAAATGTATGATGACTGCAACTTTCAAAATTGCCAATTTTCTATACCTAAATAATTAAAAATACAAACTAGAGGTGTGATTGATACTCGTCCCAATAATTATGCCTCACCCGTCTCAATTGATAAAACTATTTTCAGACATGTCAACGGGCTCAAAAGGTATTTTTATATTTTTATTTCATTTTTCAGAGATATTATTTGATATCCTTCGAGGAGCATTCAAGCGATAATAAATCTTGTTTATTGATTTTAATCTTTATGGCTTCCCTTGCTCCCTGTTAAAAAATGAGCAAAAATAAATACTATGTATTTGGTCCATCCAACTGGCTTTAAAGCTTGTTGGATTTTTAATTTATTTACAAATCGGTCCATTCGCCACTTATTTTCTAAAAAAAAACTAACTCATTTCGTTTCTAAAAATTATTTATGGCCCATTTAAGATTTTACATGTTATAATATTTTAGCTTTTCGGCCCAGTTTATTGGGCTTACGCCTAACGATAATAGAACCCAGCGAGATATGGAAAGTGAAAATCAATTTATTCTAACATAGAAAGTAATGGACGGGCCTTATTGGCACCCGCCGCTATCAAACTTTAATGAGGTGAGTTTGTGAACTATTAACTGATTTACTTTTAAGTAATTGCTCTATTGATCCTATATCTATTTATATGAAGAAGAAATCATGTAACGAAAGAGATTTTTATTTGTATAAATGGTACTTCGAACTTGGAACAAGTATGAAGAAATTAACGATACTTCTTTATCTTTTGAGTTATTCTGTCGGATCGGCCGCTCAAGATCTTTGGTCTCTACCCGGATCCGATAAAAAAATGGAATCACTATGGTCTTGGATAGAAACATTGAACATGTAATGGGTTTGGGCAATTATATATATATATAAGAATATTATGTAACACTCCACAAATCCGATCCTAGGAAAAATGAGATTAATAAAAATTTCTCCCTAACAAGATAAATAGGTCTCTTATTCCCGGAAGTTTTAAAAGAAAAGTCTCTCTCTCAAAAAGATGAAGACTTTATTTATGAGTCTTAAGAAGAGATAATTTCGAAACAAAAGCACGATATTTTATATGTTTCAAACATCATATTCTCACGCAAGCATGAGCATGTCACGTTACTTGAATGAATAAGAAGTTTCATCTCATACATTACATTTTATTCGAGCATGAGCATTTTTGCAAGATAAATTATTGAGCTTGATAAAATGGAATACGAGTCGATCAAGAAGTCGTACCCGGATAAAATTTACAAGATGAATAATACTTGACTATGTGCTTGAGTGTATAAGTAATCACTTGCAAGTAAATACATTAATATAAGTTGAGTACTAGATAAATTAATACATGTTAGAACTTGCTAGTGGGTTGAATAAATAAAAAGAAGTAGAATGAGAGAGAGAGAGAGGGTGAGAGATCGAGCAAGAGAGGGAGAGGGAGAGAGAGAGCTACCCACTATATACACACCATCATTACCTCTACACCATAATTCAACCCCATTTGAATTCCACCAATGCATATCCACCATTTTCTTACACCTTTCTCCCCTCCACAAGCCAACCATCTCTTCACCTCCTTATTTCTTCTTCTTGGGCAGCAAACTCCCACACACACACACTCCATCCTCATTCATCCTCCATCTCCATTTTTACTCTAGCACCAAAACCTCCATTTTCTTCTTCTTCATCTTCCACCTCCATTTCTTGCCATCATTTCTCACCACCAAGAAGAGCTCAAGGAAGGGAAGAAGAGCTCAAGAAGAACTCCACAAGCTCACAAGAAGGAGAGGGCCGAAAGTGAGAGGAAAGGAAGAAAGAGTGTTGGGCAAAATGCCTAAAACTAGTTTCTATGTTTTCTTCTTCATTCTTCTCTTAGAAAATCCATGATAGGTGGTGAGAATGTGTTTGCATGTTAGAAATAAGGTGTGAGGAGGGACAAGAGAGAGGTTTAGCTCTTGGATCCTCAAGTTATCTTGCTATTTTTGTTCAAATCCATGAGATCTATGTATTTCTATGCTTTACATGTGTTCTACACAAATTGCATGTTAGGGTTTCTCTTTTAATTTGAAAGATCTATGCTATCATCATGATGCATGTGTAGATCTAGAGTTTATGTGGCTGATTTGTGGATCCTTATGTGTGTTTATGTTAGATCTTTAAGAGTTACAAATTTTCTGCACAAATACCTTGTCATCTTCAAAGAAATGCAGCCCTAGAAACCCTATAAAATGATCTTGGATTGAGTTGAACGTTTAGTATTTTTTAGCCCTATATGTCTTCTTTAACATATCCAAAAATCAGAAATTTTCATTGAGCCAAACTCCTTCCACACCTTCAACTATCTACTTACCTACCTCAACTAGACACTTTCCCTTGTTTGGCTAATACCTCTTTGATCCCTTGTGATATGAACGTTTTGCTTTTTAAAATCATATAGTAGACATCTCAAGGTTTCCAATGCTATAAAGAAGTCAGTTTTTCATCAAGGGATGCGTTCTCCATGAATTTTCTTGTGAAGCTCTTGTGCAAAAATTTCCAGAAAAACTATTATTTTGTAATCTGCCCAACAAAACGAGTTTTGATTAATTTGAGTATCTCCAAAATGATTTTCATCACTTGAAAGTAGTAATTTGGTCAGTTTAGGATGTTAGTTCAAAAGGACAAATCGACCGAAGGTCGTTTGCTATTTTTACGAAGCCCCCAATTGTGTTTTTGTGCATTAAAATAATTTTCAAAGAATTTCCTTATTATTATTATTATTTTATAAAAATATTTTCTTGAAATTATATATATATATCTTCTCCTCAAAAGTCAGTTTATAAATTATTTGTAAGTTATTATTTTATAAAAGAGTTTTTATAAATTAATTATCTATTTCCTAAATAAATGGACTTGGGCCTTTTTATTCTTTGTCCAACTAGAATTTCTTAGTGAATTGGGTCAGTAGGATTGAAATGTTGGACCCAATTTATTATTTGATTAAGTGTGTTGAGTCTAAACACATATGTCTTGGTTGGTTATGTATGCTCTTATTTCTCCAAGTATGATCCATTAAAAATGTTTGGGCTTGTTAAGTGGGCCTTTGGGCCATGTATGATATTTTTGTCCAAGTAAATTGATTAAGTTAAATTGGTCAAAGGTCCTTGACCTTAAGTTAATTAAATTAATTAATTAATTATTAATAAAGCATATTATGTGTTTGCATGTACGTGATTTGAGTGCCTTCATTACATAATCATGCATCGGCATGTTTTAATTGATCATCGATGCATGATTTTAAATAAAGTAATGCATGATTTCTAAAAATGCATTCAAATGATTTTGGATCCTCCATCCGGCAATTAAATTAAAAACTTCAAGATTTGGACCGGGAATAAGATTCGACCTAAAACTAATGACTAATGTTTGGTAATTAAGTGTTAATCTCCCTCGAATAGGAACCTAAGTATTTAGACGATGTTGTAGGAGATGCAAAGTAGTAGACCGATGACCCGTTTATCGTCGACGACTCAAAGTGGGTTCCTATGTTCAAAATTGTGGATTATAAATTCCACGGAGGTAACCTTTGGGTTAATAAGCCCTGAACTACTGCTTTTAAAATACGAATTTGCATGCTAAAGGTTTTATATGCTCTTTACTTGTGTTTACCTCTTATATGATTGACTTCTTGCTAATAATAACGATCGGCCTTGGACTTTGATCAAGTCAAGGTAGTGCGCACAAGGGAAGTATGGCGGTTCAGAGAGTGGGAGTGGCTCCCCACTTGATGAACCGTGGTAAAGGTAACACAGTAATTGAGACTTATGTTTCGTGCACGATAATCTATGACAAATGATTTTACGTATATGAAGGGTAAAAATGACTTCTTTTTAAAACCCCCTTTATATATATGAAATGAGCATGCAAATTTCTTTCAAGTATCTTTATGAAAATGGTTTCCAAAATGGGGCAAAAGAATCTACTGAGTATTTTATACTCAGCCCAAAATGTTTTGTTTTTAACGCAGATTGAGCGACGAGCGACGGAGGTGTGAGAACGGGGTATCCAAGTCTCAAAGATGACGGTTCTTCGACCCGTAATCTTCCTTTTATTTTGTTCTATGGTGGATCCATAGTTGGTCTGTAATAACTAAACAAAGTCCGAACTCTACTTTATTTCTTTTCATGCTACGCCGACTAACCGCTCGAGGTTAGTCGATAACAAACTCTATCCACTGCGACGGGCCGAAGTCTTCACACTTCGGTTAATTATCAAACTTTTTTTTGAAAACTCTACGTCTATCTTTCTAAAATGTCTTTTGGAAACTTATTCACCTTAAGTCATCTTTGAAAACCCAACTGGATTATTCTTACCTTACCTTTCGAGTTACTAACGATTCAATGCTTGATGTCTAATGGTTTTATCCCTTTCCCCGGCCCTTTTCCCCTTTAGTAGCGGTCCGCATCCCCATAGGCCTGGGTGCAGGCTGTTACATATTATCTATATAATTTATATTATAATTATAAAGAATAGTAAAAATATTAACAATTTTACGATCTTATATAATTCTTAAAAAACAAAGAAATTGCCAT
This sequence comes from Schizonepeta tenuifolia, assembly GCA_029490685.1. Classification (NCBI taxonomy): domain Eukaryota; kingdom Viridiplantae; phylum Streptophyta; class Magnoliopsida; order Lamiales; family Lamiaceae; genus Schizonepeta; species Schizonepeta tenuifolia. The sequence goes on along the minus strand of CM055960.1, from coordinate 64,766,067 downwards.
GATTCCTAGTGTTTTATAAAGTTTTCTGTAAACCAACTTTACCTGTGAAACCCTACTACCACAACTTCATGATGCAACTTTTTTTAGTTTATCTACCATGGCGAAAAATGTCGATTGACTTATTAAAAATTTTGTTATAAGTATTTATTTTGAGATTTACTTTAATAAAAAAAATTATTGATACTTATATTTACTTTTTAGTATGCAGGTTTTTAGGGGTAATTAACGGCTATTTCCTAACGGATTCCGGACGAGTACAAATTTTAAATTATTTTTTAATCTAGTTTGGATAGAAAACATTTTGATGATTTGAATTTGAAAACTGATTAATGGGTAGAAGATACACACCTAGAAAGTCATGATAATGCCTGTTGTGCACTACTTATTAATGGTATTATAGAAAAAAAAATCAATGTATTATAGAAAGTTCATTGAACATGAAGTATAACTTTCAGTCAAGTCCATTTTTGAAGTAAGAAAACCAATTAAAAGTTACTTTGAACGAAGAAATAGGTTAAATACTCAATAAAACATTGTAGAATTGCAAAATAATTGTGAAGAAAATCTGTAGGTGTGTAGAAGTGAAAAAAATCTGCTTTGGTGAAATATGAAAAATGACAATTCCTAAGACACAAACATTCTTGTACTAAGTTATTTGGTGTGATGAACCTTAGTCAATGTAATTAATCAACCAATGAAGAGAATAGATAATTAAACACAAATTGGGAGGAGAAAATTCGAATTGCATAAAACCTATTACAAACCTGATTCCTCTAATCAATTTGATTTATTTTTCCATATATACTAATGACAAACCCTGATTCCTCTAATCAATTTGATTTATTTTTCCATATATACTAATAACAAGTGCTTAATTTCCGCGACTTAATTATTAAGAGTGCTAATATGGACTGCTTTAAATTAATGGCCTTAAAAAAATAGAATTTTGTTGTTTTTGTATCTTGTTGTGCGTAAATTAACCTAAAATCAAGAAGCCAAGATGGGGAATCTTTGTAATGAATTTTGGCATATTTGGCGATATAGCGAGAGATGAATTAAGATGATGTACTTATTGGGAATAGAAGAAAAACACAAAAACAGATAATTGCATTGCATGATGCTTTTCGCGATAATATATGAAGATTAGGGAGCGATTTTTATTTTTTATTTTCATTTTATTTTATTTTATTTTATTTTATTTTATTTTTCGAAGAAGAAGAAGATTAGGAGTGATTCTTGTACAAGTAATTCATATCTTAAAAATAAAACGTTAAGCACAGAAATTTGATACATCTAATATTAATACTATCTAGTGCAGCAATTTTGTACATGTACTAGCATCAATTTTAGGCACGTGATGAATCCCATTTTTTTTAATGTTAAAATCCTAAAATCATTTTGTTACTATTCCTTTCATTACCACCACCACAACTAACTCGCCATCACAATCGTTGTCGCTTGCCACCCGACTAGCCTTACTGCGAGCCACTATCGAGCACGAAATATTAAAAAAAATAGAAACGCTATTCGGTGCGTCTCAATGCAATGTCTGATACATCGCATTATGATGTCTGATGCATCTAAATTTTGATTCATATTAACCCTACTTATGTCAAAAAAATGGGTTTGACTAAAAACGGATTTGACAATAAGATTAAATCATATCGATTAGAATGAATAGTTAAGATCTATTTTTATTTCTCACTTTAAAATTTATTCTTATATGATCCACCTTTTACATATATATATATATTGAACCTTTGAATCTTAAACCTTGAACTTTGAGTAAAGTAACAAAAGTGGCAACCATTTCGTGGACGGAGGAAGTATGAAATAAGAAATTATCCTCTACATTAACATTATCATTCTATATTTTTTTTTTGAGAAAGATCATTCTACATTATTCTCTCTACAGTGTTTGCCAACATATTTATATTTGTTGGTATAATTGGAGAAGATCCAAGTTAGCCTGATCATACAGCTGACTCGAAAAGCCCGTAATTTACGAACCGGATTCTCTATTGCCTTTTCATATAATATCTTCTATTGCTTGAATAAGAAGATGACGTGTGGCTTTACTAAGGGTTCAAAATTTAAGATATATATTATTCTTATATATTAAACTATTAATTATGCTACATGTAATTCATTTATTAAATCAATAGGAGATGCCACATGCTGAGGTAATGAAGGATCCAATTTGTGCAATTTGGGTTTGACATGTACTCATTAAAAGTTTATTAATGGTCCTCGGACCAAAGAGTTTATGATTCTTTTCAATTATTTATTATTAATTTTAGTATGTTTTTAATAAGACATTCAAACGTTGAGATTTATAGTTTAATTTTCACGGTTCCCCATTTCCCCAACTTAAAAAGAAAAAAATTACATTGATAATTGTATTCATAAAATTACTTGATCGGTCATTTTAAGCCCGTCCGACCCATTTTTTCCCATTTGTCCGACCCAATCCAGAACTTTAATTAAGCGCAAAAGCTCTCTATGCTCTATTTTAAATTGAAATCTCTCCATAAAACACACACACTCTCTCTCTCGCTCTCTCTCTCTAGTAATATCGTTGTTGTTGTGTTTCTTGTAATTACAAGAAACACAAACAACAGCAACGATATTACTATAGAGAGAGAGTTCAGTAATTGCGGTTTTGAATTCGTATTTAATTTAATTAATTAGTAGCATAAAAAATTGGTGGTTCGGGGGTATAGAAAAAACAAAAAAATCACTGCTACTGTAGCAAATTTAACGACGGAATAGCGACGAAATTTCCGTCACAACACGGTCAACTAACACAATCAACCTTAACGACGGAATTAACTCTGTCGTTACTAGCGAAAGATTTTCCATCACAATTCCGCTGTTATTGTGTCAATTCTAACAACTGGATTTTTTCTGTTGCTATTAGCTACATAATTTTCCGTCACAATTTCATCACTAACGGGCGACGATGAAAATTTGTGACGTGAGGTCAACGACAGAACCTCCGTCGTTACGTTAACGACGGAACCAAAATTCCGTCGTATGTGTCTTAGTGACGCGCCCTTTGGCATCGACCGCTTTCCGTCGTTAGACCCTTTTAGCGACGGAATATTATGGTTTAACGACGGAATTTTCCGTCGTTATTTGCATATTTTTGTAGTGAATGTCACCATGCGTAGCAAACGAGCCATAGATGAGGTCCATGTGATGCATGGATTGTATGCAAAAAAGGTAAAATAAAAAATTGTTAGAAACGCCAAGTATTCACATTTTCATCAAATTATTTTAACTGCTAAAGTCGTACAATTATTAAACCATATACTCCCTCCGTCATACCGAATACAGCATGTTTTCCATTTTGGTAGTCCCACTATACTTGGTCTGTTTTCTTTAAAGGAAACAATTAGTTTATATACATGACCCACCATCCCATCTAAACCCCACTAACTTACTCCACTACACACTCAACCATCACATCTATAACTTTATTAGCATTATAAAATATTGTATTCACACTACATTAAACACTTTCTTTATACTCAATACTCTTTTTCTTAGTCTCCGTGTCCATATGAACTAGGCCGTATTCGGCGGGACGGAGGGAGTACTAGTATTCATTGATAAGTCATAACTTTTTGTAGAAGTGATATATAAACATGAAATTTATTAAATGAATTTATATAAAATTAAAGAATATTAGTTGGTATTTTTCACAAGTCAAAATGGATTTAATAGTTAAAGAAATTATTAAATGAATAATTTAAGCCCTTCTATAGTCTAGGGTTCGGAATTTGCAATCTTAATGAATTCTTGATTTATATTGAGAAAAAAAAAATCAAATATGGGTATATATATGTATAACCATCGCTCATATAAACGTAGGAACATACATCTTTGTACTCATGATAATACATTTTATATAATATTACATGCAATAAAATCTTTTATTTGATCCATTTTGATATTTACAACTTTCTTAATACCCAAAACCAAAATATCCGAGAAAAAATTGTGCAAGAAATTAAAAGGCACATAGGGTTTCTTTGTTTAATCAAAGACACCCTTAACCCCGAATATGGGTAGCATATATAATTATCATCCTACAGTTTGTGAGCGTACAAATTATTTAACAACTCAAGGTATGTAATTATCATATATATTGACACTGAAAAAATTTATCCTACATTTACAGAACATTTAAAGTTATGGACCTAAAAAAATTTTGGACTCTAAATATAAAGATAACAAATACACTAGAATGTTTCCCATATGAGTATACATAGAAGTGGACCACATTTAAATATCTTTTCTGCGGAGATTTGGATCCACATCCACTTAATAATCTATATAATTGTAAATATACAAAATGTAAATTAGCACTCCTATGTTTTAACTAGCGATATTCGATTTTGTTTTTTGGTGGGGGAAGATATTGGAAAATTGTTGATAATAAATGATGGCGCTGCATCTCAGATGCAGAGAGAGAGAGAGAGAGAGAGACAGCAGTCGTACTAGTATGTAGAGTAGCTATTTAGTGCGTGTTGTGTGTGTAAATGAGTGTGTGTACTTTGGTGAAAATGCGATTGTAGTAATAACTGGTCCCATTGTCTGCATGCATTCACGTGCCCCTGCTGCAATATTTGCCTTTAAATTTACACAATCATCCCTTCCCTTCCCTTCCCTTCTTCTCTTCTCTGCATGTTTTCTCCATCTCTCTCTAGCTTTGGATTCCATATAATATATGCCCCCACCTCCTTCATCTTCAACGTTACACACACACATGTACATATGTTACGTGTATGTATTTCTCAATTTGATTTTAATTATTATATACTGTATAATTTATTGATTAATATCGATCCAGTGAGAGTAGTGCATCCCCCACGTGTGTCTACGACGCGTGTGATCCATCCCCCCAATCGCATCAACAGCTTTGCCTGTCCATTCATTGGACTCTAGTGCTACAATTTAATTTAAATGTTTCATATTATTTTTTTTGTAAAATAAATAATTTTGATGATAGCAGTATTATGGAATGGGGAATGCATATGTATGCATGCCCAGTTGCCCACCTATTTACTTCTCTCCTGCAATACAAGACAAACTTCCCTGATGAATAAGAGAGAGAAAGAAAGGCAGAAGAAGAGAAATAGAGAGAGAGAGACACACTAGGTTTTGTTCAAATAATCTCTCTCTCTTCTTCCGCTAACATTTTGCTGCGGGCAACGCAACGCAGCGCAGCGCAATTAACCGTGATTATCGAAGAAATAAAAGTAGCAGCAGTTGAGAAATTCGATTATAATCGAGAATGTTCGATGCCGGCAGTGAGCAATTCCACCAATTCATAGCTTCTTCTAGAACCTCCCTCCCAATCTCTCTCCCTTTCCCTCTCCATGGGAACCCCTCCTTCTCCGCCGCGGCCTTCGACTCCTTCGCGCCACCTCTCCACCCTTCCTCCGCCGCCGCCGCTGCCAAGAACATCTCCACGAATCTAGCTCTTGAGAGCGACAGATCCACGGATCCATGGTCCAACGACGAGCTCCTTGCCCTCCTCAAAGTTAGATCTAGCATGGAGCTCTGGTTCCCAGACTTCACTTGGCTACACGTTTCAAGGTCTCTCTCTCTCCCCCCTTGTGTGTGCGTGAGTTTGTGTGTGAATATTTTACAATAAATGAGGAGGCCGTGGGTGGCTGCAGTTTGAAATTCAGTGCCCATTTTCTTAAGGGGAATTGTGACGACAGCGAACAAATGTTTTACTGGTATTTAGTACTGCAAAAAGAAAAACGAAAAAATTAAAATAATAATTAATGAAAAGGTGTTTGCAGTGCAGTTTTATAGTTTTTGGAATCTTGAAGCACTTTGCAATCTTCATCAGATATGAGTGTTTCCTTTTTGTGTGATTTCTCTTTCGACTTTTACTGTGTTAATTGGATATTTTCTTCTTGTTTTTCACCTTTTGTCCAATGCTATATATATATGTATATATATATACAGGAAATTCTCTATTTTTAACTGCATTTCATCATCTTATAATATCCTCATATCAGAAAAATGCCACTGTGGTAAGCTGAAAATATGAATGCGGTGATTGATATAGGAAACTCGGGGAGCTCGGATTCAAGAGGAGCGCAGAGCAATGCAAGGAAAAATTTGAAGAAGAAAGCCGCCACTTCAACAGCAAGAACTACAGGATCCTGAGCGAGCTCGACGAGTTCTACCATCCCGATAATGAAGATGAAGATGAAGATGAAGCTCCAGTTGCTGCACAGGAAGTAGATCAACAGAAAGCAGTAGCAGTACATGAAATGAAGAAAATCGAAGAACCCCCGGAGGCCAAGAAGAAGAGGAAGAGGAAGAGGAAGAGGACGCACAGGTTAGAGATGCTCAAGGGTTTCTGCGAGGCGGTGGTGAAGACGATGATGGCGAAGCAGGAGGAGCTGCACAACAAGCTGATCGACGACATTGTCAAGATGGACGCAGAGAAGATCGCCAGAGAGGAGGAATGGAAGAATCGAGAAATGGATCGGATCCGAACCCAGATCGAGATACGAAGCAGGGATCATAAATCCGCCGCGGACAGACAGGCAACCATCATCCACTTCCTCAAGCATTTCACCTCCGATCAAGACCACACAATATTCAACAATCACTATAATAACATGAACAACAATTCAAACTCAAACTCCAACTCTTCCGCTTCCTTCCCTCAAACTCATGATCATAACGACGACGTCGTAGCAACACCGCCGCCGCCGCCCAGCATGATCTACCAGAGCCAAAACAACAACCCCCCTCCTCCTTCCAGTCCCAGCTTGATTCATCCTCCGCCTCCGTGTTTGTCTGAGGGAGGCGGAGACGACGTGGGGAAGAGATGGCCTAGAGATGAAGTGGTGGCGCTGATAAACCTCAGGTGCAAAATGAGCGGCGGCGATCAAGAAGGTGGCGGGGGGAAGGAGGGGGCGAGGGGCCCACTTTGGGAAAGAATATCGCAAGGGATGAAGGAGTTGGGATACAAGAGAAGTGCGAAACGGTGCAAAGAGAAATGGGAGAATATAAATAAGTATTTTAGGAAAACTAAAGATAGCAGCAAGAAGAGGTCGCTTAATTCGAGGACTTGCCCTTATTTTCATCAGCTCACCTCTTTGTACAGCGACGGAACGATCGTGGCTCCCAATGCCGCTGCACCGGTGCCGGAGAATCACTAGATGCTGCGAATGAACGACGGAACCTCGCATCCGATCGACATATATAGTTGTAAATGGTGTTTCGTCTTTTATTGTGCATATATATGCGATGTGTGTCAAAATGATAACATCAATATTTAATAAGTGTATGTGTATGTGGGTTAATGTTGGACGAGGTAACTTTTTTATTTCGGCTTATTCCGGTGAAACTCTAGAATAAATTTTGTACTCTAGTCGTGTACTATTATGTAGTACTAGTAATTATTTATTTATTTCGTTAATTTCAATTATATTGTGTGTGTGTGTGTGTGATTGTAATAAGTTTCTAGGGTTTGTGCAGGGGACTGATTAAATTGCATCAAATTACAGAAACTTTGAAGAAGCAAATTGCTTAGGTTAAAAGTTTATGCCATTTACCACAGAGAACAAAATATTTGTCGAACTTAAAATTTTATTAGTGGCAAAGTTTAAATACAAGTTAATTTGAAAATAATTTGGAATTTTAGTTTTACCAATATGCATGGGGAGTAAAATCACAAAATGTATCTATACATATAAATTTGAGTGAGATTGTATGAGTCCAAATCTGGTTATATATTACGTTGTATTCAAAACCAAATTTATATTCAATATAATATTTATAATTATGTGTGTAATTCAATTTTTTTTTAATCCGTGGGAACCAGCAGCCGTGACACTATCTTTGGTTTGCACTGGGTAAACCTAGAAATTGAACCTAAGACCTCTCAGTCACAAAAAAAACTCATTCTATACACTAGGTTATTCTCCAGAGGGCGTGGGTAATTCAATTCTTCATTTTTAAATTCAAGTACAATGGTAGAATGAACTACTACAATAATTTTGCCATGATCTCACAAAATAAGTGTCTTTCGATTTTTAGAAATAATTCTTGTCTCCAAATAATAAAGTTTCATATTTCGACAATTTAATGGAAAATTGATGTCGGATTTCTTATTAATTCTGCTCTTATTCTGAAAGTTCTTGAATTAATTGCTCCATTTTTAATGTTATTTTGCAATAATTAGACGTACAAATAAAATTACATGAAGGACATTGAGTGACACCTGAGAAGACATGCTATATGGTGGGCTGAATTATATTCCATTTTAGTTTAACTTTTTATGCGATTTATTTATTGCCATTTAAGCTCAATGAATCAGCGGTATCTTTGCGGGATAAAAGTTGAAAAAGAAAATATCACATCAGTATATGTACGTCCATAGATACTCTTCTTATTTTGCACCTCCTGGATCCATTAATTAATTCCATTGTGATTTGACAACTACTTTAGCGGTCTTAATATATACGGCTACATATTGTATAGTATACAGTAATAAAAATAATAATTTGCTTTTATAAGTTGATTGTAGTATTTAATAATAAAATAAATAGCAAGTTTCTGTTGTTTATTTCATTTAAATATAATCACAGTGTTTAATTTTTATATATGTAAGTAATAAATAGCTAATTTAAGACTGCTCATGATTTAAAAAAGACTGACCATGATGGGGTTTGCATTTTAAAACATGCACTTTTAGTTTTAGTGGTATTATTTGGAACTACATTAATGTTGAAAGAGAGGTGCACGTGCGGATGTTTCCATATAAAAGGGTCATCTCTAGCTAGAAACTAGTAGTATGTAACCCGCTGAAAATTAATGATAAATTATTATTTAATAAAATAAATAAAATTTAATATATAATAATTTAAAAACTGTATTATTTTTTAATTATTTTTATATTTTTAAATTGATATCTATTAAAAATTTAAATTTAATTCACCCCTATTTTTATAGATAATTTCAAATGTATATTTCTTCTCAAAACCACAAAAACTGTTTACTTCTCAAAATGACCAAATGAAATAAAAGCTAGACTTTTATTTGGTCAATTAATAAATAATTGACCAAATTAAATTGATAGTGTAAAAATTGAGAAAATACACATTGATGCTAGTTATTTATTGACTTTTTAAAAGGTGGAATTTCTGATGGTACCGATAACGAGTGAACTGGTGTAGGGGTTGGAGAAATACACCGATACAAATTTTTCTTTCTTAAAAACTTTCTATCAGACTATATGCATCGCGCCTCTATGGGGGACGCTCGAGGGTGGCTCGAGACGGGGGTAGCTCGAGGCCACCGCGTGGCAAAGCACCGCGGCTCGAGACCGGCTCGAAGCCAGCACGTGCAAGCCACGCGCGCCTTTTACAAAAAAAAAAAATAAACACGCGCCTAAGGTAAATAAAATTTAAATTTCGAACGTTGGCTGCTTTCAACGGCTAAATGCCGATTTTATTATTATTATTTTTTTTTCCTTTTCCTCCACTATAAATACATCTCTCAACCCTCATTCATCCCACACCGAACATATAACCTCTTTCTCTCTCAAATTCAACTACAAAAAAATATCTTCGTCGAGTTTTTCATCTTCGTCGGTGGAATATGTCGAGGGCGGCACCGACGACGAGGTAATGGAGATGATGATGGACGTAAATCGACACATACGTGCACACTTAGCGGTGCAGAAAAAGAAGAAGAAGAGGGCGTGCGGGTTCGTCGACCGCGACCGAGAAGCGGCGTGTGCGCTCCTACACGCCGACTACTTCGCCGACAACCCCACGTACAACGAGCATTTTTTCCGACGCCGTTTTCGAATGCATAAGCATCTGTTCTTGCGCATCTGCAAGACGTTGGAGGAAAACGTCCGCTACTTCACGCATCGACAAGATGCACTCGGACGATGGGGGCTGACGTCGGTGCAAAATTGCATGATGGCGGTACGACAATTGGCGACCGGTGGTGCTGCGGATGTGTTCGACGAGTACCTGAAGATCGGAGATAGCACGGGCCGGCTTTGTCTCAAAAAAATTTGCTGAGCAATGATCGACCTCTTCGGCGAGCGGTACTTGAGCAAGCCCAACGCTGCCGACACCGCACGTCTGCTCCAAATGCACGAGGCGCGGCATGGGTTTTCGGGGATGCTCGGGAGCCTGGATTGCATGCACTGGGCTTGGAGGAACTGCCCAAAAGGGTGGGCGGGTGCCTACACTCGCGGCGATCAAGGCGTGCCTACCTTAATCTTGGAGGCGGCCGCGTGCATTATTTTGCACAACATGATCATCGAAGACGAGAGGGAAGATGTTGAGAATTGGAGAGACGACTCCGATTCTCCGTCCACTAGCGGGATATCCCGGAGGACCACTCCGATCGCCTTTCAGGCCTATCTCCGACGGAAAGTCGAGTTAAGAGATCAACGAAAGCACGTTCGGCTTACCAATGATCCCACCGAGCACATTTACCAGAAATTTGAACCTCTACCGGAATAGTCCACATTTTAATGAATGTAGTAGTTTTTTTTTATTTCTATTAATGTAATTTTGTTTATTTGAATTACTGTAATTTTGTTTATTTGAATTAATGTAATTTTTTTATTTGAATTAATGTAATGTTATTTTTATTAATGGAATTTTATGAATTAATTTAATGGAAATGGAGAATTGTTTAATATTGTGCTAGAGATCCCTTGGAGACCGTTGGGATGCAGGGGTAGGGGTCTTTAAGGGGTTTCTAGTACTGGAGACACCCTTGGAGATCACTAATAGTCTCCAAGGGATGCAGATAGTCTCAATTATGAACTTTTGATCAGTTCGTGATGCTTAACAACTGTGAAACTCAGTTGGAGCTATCACTCAGTTCGGCACGCAGTTGATTTCTTGGACTGGGTCAACTGTGTTGTATTGACTGAGGTTTTAGAAAGAGTTATGCAGTGCGGAATGTGGTGGTTGTTTGTCTCGTTACTTTACAGAAAAATCCTTTAATGCGAAGGTCAATTTTGCAAACATTTAGTGCAGATTTTGTAAAGACTTGTTTATGCAGGTCAATTAATTAGCAAATAAATTGAAACTTAAATACTTAAAAATAAACGACCTAAGTATTTTAACGTGATTTAGAGATGAACTCCTACGTCCACGACTAGCTTTTTGGGCTAGCAATCCATTAGATAAGTTTACGCGTACTTATCAAACTTTAAGGTTTGGTTTACGGGCACCAAATAAGCCTAGACATTTCGTTTGCGGGTACGAACAACACTTAAAATATTTTTACGGGCAAGTGTAAAGCCTATACTTAGATAACAGGTTCTAAGGGACCTAGACTTCGATTACGGGTTCGAATGAGACCTAGAGTTTGGGGTTGACGGTTTTCCAACAATGAAGCTTGCAACACTTTATAGTGGATGCTTCCTTCTAAGAATTACAGACTCAAACTATTGAAGTGAATTGACTTAGAAATTACAAGGAAAGGGTGATTCTAAAGTCGATCAAGAAGTAACTCTGAGAGGCTAGAAATGAAGAATAGGACAAGGTGTGGACAATCAACTACTACTGGATCTTCAACCGAAACTTCTCCTTGCTTTTGTACGAGAGAGGTTGCTTCGAATGGTTGAATGCTTGAGTGCTTATGTGTAGCTTTTGGTAGACTTCTCGCAATGGTGAAGACCTCTATTTATAGAGAGGATATCAAAGAGCCGTTGAAAAGAGTTGTTTGACCTCTGCCATAAAGCATGGCACTTCACCTACTCCTCTGCAAACTTTCCTGAAATAGTAACTGCGAGCCTTGCTTTATGCATGTCTCTACGGTTGGTCCATTTAAGAAAATTTACAGGTTGTCTTATACTTTGGAGCAGATTTGAATTTGAATTCAAGTTTTTCTTCTTCCTTCGTCTTCCAAGTTTTCTTTCTTTGACTTCTGGACGTTTGACTTGAACAGAGCTGATCAACATGCATGAGCTGCATGGTTCAGTCCTGGAGTTAACTGAGGAATGGTCTGACTGATCAAACTTGAACTTGAACTGCCTTTCAGTCTTGAGCTGTCTTCTTCAGTTTGAACCTGTAAAGATAAAATCCATATGCTCAAACAGTGAGCTCTGACTCTAATAAAACTGATGGCTCATCTAGTCAGTTGAAGTTAGTTGAATTTTGGAATAAATTAAAACCTTTACTAATTCTCCCAACAATTTCATTAAAAAATTGAACACAAGATTTTAATAGATATTTAAACTCTACTATAGAATTTGAGAATTTAGATATATAACAATGAAAGAATCGATGGGTGTCACATAAGATTTTTTTCAAAGCAAAAATCATTTTCATTCAGTAATAATAATTTCAAAATAAAATGGACCACATGGTGCATTCCACCATACACAAATTTTTATGATGCTTAATTTATTTATTTATTAATTTTCAGTTTTCTTTCGTTTCTAGACTTTCTTTATTTCTCTTATGATTCATTTTCTTTTCCCTTTTCTTTTGCAATGCAGGGCTTCATTTCAAATGTTTTTCCGTTTGTTCTTTGATTTATTTCCTTCTGTTTTCTTTCTTTTTATGTGTTTTATAGTATTTTTCAAATCCATTCAATATTATTTTTTTCTTAACTTGTTAAATTTCAACATAATTAAAATATGGTTTATAATAAAAGAAATAATAAATAATACTCGCTCCGGCAACTTAAATGTTGTGCATTTTGCCATTTACATCCGTCCACTTAAATGTTGTGCATTTCTATTTATAGTAACTTCTTCCTACACATTTACCCTACTAATAATATTTATTCACAAAAATGTCATTAGTGGGCCCAAATTAAACATCCTAACTCAACCCAATTAACAATAAAATAAACACACTAAATATGGATGAAACCCTCACTCCACTCACTACACACTTTAATTAACAAAAAGTAATCACTCTATTATCACACTAAATGTGGAACCCTCATTCCACTCACTACACAAATGTAGGACCCTTATTCCACTCACTACATATTTTACCAACTTTCTTAATTTCCGTGTCATTCTCAAATGCACAACATTTAAGTTGCCGGAGGGAGTAAAAGGCATTAAATAGTTAAGAACTTGATAAATTCTGAAGTAGGTCCTTACCTAACTTGGCGCTGGAAGAACTTTTTTTTGAAGTTCTACCGGTGTTGATGCTCTAACAAAATTTAAGTCGACAGGAAAAGATAAATAAATTTCAGTGTCATAAGTTTGCTAGAATTGGAAACAGAGACAAAAGTTATAATCATAATACAGATCGACGCCTGTAATTGTATCGATGCACTAAGCTAGCATATCGAAAGACAATAAAAGTACTAATTTTTCAAACAAGGTCAAAATGGTAAAACCTTTCTACCAACCAAATATCATAAATATTCGATAGGGGCAGAACCATAAGGATGAGTAGGTCGTCAGGTGATGTATCCAGTGAACAAACGGGGGCAATCAACAAGATTGCAGTCAGGTTGTGGAGTTCCGTTCATCATTTTGCTGTCCGGGGGAGTTGGAAGAAAAATAAAACAGTTCAACATTTTGCATTCCAGATTCATACATCATCCTTGAAAGCAAGAAAAGACAGACATACCTTTAGCTGGGCATTACAAATTGGGACGTCAATCAAGAAACAAATGAATTTCCTTCAGTAGTGAATGGCTTAGTTTAGCGCCTTGTGGAATGCAACCTGCAATGAAAGATGGAAGTATTATTATTATTTAGGTACCAAGAATTGGTCCTTTTTGCAGTAATCACTCGGATGTATGAGTGCATGAACGACAAAGTTGGTGGAAATTGGTCAGAGACGATGAATTGGAGGCGATCACCATCATATTATCCAGAACAGATGCATACCGAGGTTGATGTCTTCAGCAACTCCCTTATAGCCATAGTTGCGTAACAAGAAGATGGAAGGGTAAAGCACAACTTGAGGGCCGTCTGGCTTTCTTGTGTATCAGAGGCACCTAAAGATTCCTTAGTTTCTATATCGTCTTTTCTTCCTGCTGACTGCTCAGTCTCATTGTTGCATTTATCTGCCTCCAATTTGCAATCATGAGGATTTTCTTTTTCGTCTGAATCTTTGACAAATGTAGATGCACGCGACTTGGCAATAGTGTCCAAATCTGTCTCTGCCAGTGGTAGATTTGCATCTGTGTACTTGAGCAATTCCCTGCAGTGTAAGTACATTAAAATTTCAACATTTAAGAAGACCATCAACTACCTAAAAGGAGCAAAGACTACATTCAAGAATACCACTCAAAATCCTTAGGCTTTTGAAAGACCCGCCTATATGCTCCAGTCATATTGGTTAATGAAAATTCCCTACAAGCAGCAGGCAATGTTAAATGATGAAAGCATTCTCAAATGCCAACTATAAGTTAAGAACAACTTAAAAGTACTACAGAAAGACTGAAATATGTGTTTGGTGGGTTATGTGTTGCGGAAAGGAGAGAAAAGAATCAGTGAAGATAAACTAAAATAGCAATAAAGATGATCTTTTAGAGACACAACAAGAAAAGATAAAATGATAATGCTGACACTGACAATGATTTGTTTAGTGTCTGAAAGAACATTAATATATCTATCATTGAGATCCTTCCTTGTCCCCTGTTAGTCCCAACTCTCAAGGTGGAAAAAAATCGTTCCCTTTTATATCCAAAGGACCTTTTTGCAGACATGTTGTTTCCAGGGTCACCTGTCGCCCATCCTTACTCGGGGGGGTCTAATTTTTTTACCACTTATCCAGAAAGTTCCATGCACATTTGACTAGCTTAAATGAAATTCAATACTTTAATATTGCCAATAACTCACTTTGAATTATGCGCAGTCTCTGTCAAGCAGATACCATCCTGACATGCAAGCACATTGAGAATTGTGAGAAATTACATTTGAGATATACCCGTAACTCTGATTTTAACAAGATCAATTAAAGCTATCCACATCAAATGATTTGTAATTCATTTTCACCCCAGTAAACCCCATATTCAAGGAGCCATTTGCTTCACCACTGAAGATAACTTGACCTTTTCATTGCTTGCCTCATGCATAGCTGTCTTATCTATGAACTTTTCCAGTATACTTATTCTCATTATACACTACTTTATGTTTCTAAAGAGAACTACAGTATACAGCTCCAAATAAGAAATTAAGAAGCCAGCATAGTTGTCACATTTTCATCTCATATCATGCTCGCTTATATACAAACAGTGCACCCACATATGAATTAAATTGGCAGGATTAAGAGTAAAAAACTTTACCTTTTTTGCTAGGTCATGATAGATTTTTCCAATTTCATTTGCTGGATAAGATACCCTCGACCTGTTGAATGCGTTATAGAAGCTTAAGGCAGCCATATATTTCAAGCTTTCAACCCCCTTAAATTGGGGAATGTTTTAGGCGATTGAAAAAGGGAGCATTAAAGATGTCCAGGTTTCAGCCAAACTTTACCCAGGCAAAGGAAGGACAATATCTTCAACGGTATACTTCTCAGCAGCGATATCCTCCTCAGTTACAATCTGAACATGAGAAAGAACTAATATAGATTCTCTATCATGAGGATATGCAGGATATGCATCTAAAAGTTTCAAAACCTCTCGTTATTACTGAAAATAGCTGATGGTGGTTCTTACCTAACTGATAAAAGATGCATGAGCATGAACAGTGAGAAACAAACCCCTCCAATTCTAAAATTTAAATTTACCTTAAATTACTGCATTATTATATCAACACTTTTATCTTCTGACCAAAAAGAGGTCACTCTGAAATTTTGAGTTTCTAATCGGCCACCTAATATTAGGATTAGATGTAATATAATTTTGTGTTCTCCTTTGTTTTTCTAAAGCCCAAAAAGCCAGTGTCTTCTTCTTGGCAAAATCAGATGAAGAGGTAATACCGTTATATAACATACCGTAATTGGTACTTATCAAAGAATGTACTAAACTCCCCTTTTCTACATGTCTATTCATTACTCAAAAGTCAAAAAGTTGGTAATATTGATTATGCACAACTGAAGTTAAAAATTATGATAAAAGGCTTTTGGTTGCACAATTTCCCAGTTGTTTTTCTCAAACCCTGTAATTCAAGTCCAAAACTTATACTATCATCAATAGGAATAAAGTTCACAGAGAATAAGGTTAGAGCGTGATAGATAACAGGTCCCCACTTGAGCAGAACATAGCAAAAGAAAAACAAAAAACGAAAAACAAAAAAAGGGGATTTCAACTGCTTTTATGTATGAGAATTCATGTCCATTAGTTTTGGTTCAAAACATCCATGAAGAGCTCACTTAGAAAAAATTGCAGAACAGTACCTTAACAGATGCATTTTTTACTTCACAAAGATCAGTGACTGTTATGTCCTCAAGATCGCAATCAATGTGTGTATCATCGCCACCATCATCTTCACACTCTAAAAGAGATGTTATCATTTCTTTGTCACTCTCTACTTCTTTGCTGTATACTAAATCGCCCAACACAACCTGATGAAACCCTACATTTTTTTTTCATGGCATCAGAAGAATCATGAATAAAATATCTGGGTACATTTTTCCTTAAACAAGTAAAATCATTCACAACCTGAGTATGCCAGTTACATAGAGAGAATAATGTCTAACAAGGTTTGCTTGCTCAAAAGGACTTATGTTGGTGCAGTAGAAGAAAGCAAATACCAGGAGTTTGTTTGTTCATTTTTCTACACTTCTTTTTCTTCTCTGCCAAAGGTAGTTAATTGTTGTAAATAGCAGAACTTTCACACGAATTCGCATGCAATTATATAACAACTTTTATAACATTGCAGTTACAAAACCACCATCGTAATTTTTTGCAATTACATCCCAATTTTATTATAAGATTTGTGTCTGATGTCTGCTGCTAAAGTGAGGTTGTTTTACTGATGAAACCACGTAGTTTTGTCCCTAAAACAATTTAGGATGTGATCAAGCAAAAAAATTATAAGGTGAATTCGTAATTGTTGCGTCTTAAAGTAGTGTTATTTGAAGGTTCGAGTGAAGGTTGTTTTATTTGCGCAATTAAACCCATTTGGTGATGTGACCAACTGACCATATAGCCCCACAACTTCCCAATCTACTACAAACAAATAATTTTGTCCTTCCTCGGCAAATTTAAAATTGTTTTTTATATCCTAGTTTAAAGTGCTACATAGGCTACTCATTTAGATCACCTAGCTAGAAGAGAAAATAGAAAACCCTAAAGCCTACATACCATAATTTTGTACTCTCATACTTGCTGCATGGTTCCATAAATAGCTCTGATAACTATGCACAAACCTGAAAGTTGAAAAGCACCATATCACTAAACACAGAGAATGAAATTTAATTACACAATGTTATGACTCAACAACACCTGAATAAGTACAGAACAATTAATCTTCTTACAACCACTTAACATAAACATCTAAATACAAAGATTTAAGCAAATGCATGCCCACATCAAGCCATCAAATGTTAGCACTTGGACAGTAATTTCATTTACAATCATATCAATCTCATTTGAAACATAAATAACTGTGAAACATGGAACTTGAGCACATATCACATACACAATTGGCAGTTAGCCTTGTGTTCAACAAGGATTTTGGATTTTGTCAGATGCTTTGACAATGGCTTCTTGTTTGCCATAAAGAACATGTTTACTTCTAAAGCATAATAAAAGAAAGAAATGGAAGGAATTCTACGTAAGCTGACTGGCAACTCACTCATATATCAGAATTCATTTAATCATCTTCAGTAACAGTTCAGATTTCAGAGTTGAAATTTCTGAACAATTATCAGTTGCAAGGTTGAGAGTAATGAGGCTGTGAGGCCCAATCTCGTAACTGCAAACCAATACTTCATGAGGTACTCTTTTCACCATAACAAATGGGTTCTATCGAACTAATATAATTATGACACTAGTTGACACATCCAAGTACCTTTCAAGCAAGCAAACTCAATATTTATAAAGCACAATAGTGGCAAAGGAAAATGCAGATTGACAATAAACAACATGAAACCTGTGATATATACTTACATCATTCTCAGTGTCCTAGGTATAGCCAACAAAGCTTGCAAGTAATTTCCAGGACATTTTTGAAAGTATTGTAGCTGAACATCAAGAAAATGAAGTTGTTTGTCACAAACAAGAGATACAGATTCAAACTGTAGATGTATGACTAATGACTCAATCAAGTCAAAGAGATGAATGAAATATACAGTTATACCATGCTAATAAGCTAATAGTGGGCATTCTACAAGCTACTTAGATTATTTCTAATTAGTGTAGAGAGATTAATGAGCAACCACAATCAGTATGGTGCATTAATCTTGCTAGGTCTAAATTTGGCATGTCAGGGTCCTTAGAAGATCTGCCAGGGTTGGTATTAGCTTTGGACAAACCCAGCCCACAATACCATACCCAGCCTTTGATGCTCCCAGTTGCTAAGGTATCAAATTGTGATCATCAGATGAAGACTTAAAGAGGTAATAAGAGAATTATGAGAGGAAGAGGATGGAGAAGTTAAGAGAAGAGAATCGTCTAATGCTAGTATTAAATCCCTGTGCTGAAACTGCCTTCTAAACACAATTCAGTAATAAAGCTTGACATTAGGAAGATCATTCTTTTCAAACATACTTCCCTGCCATCTTTTCAGTAACTGACTTATTTCAACTTGTCATCCAAGGCAACGTTGATTCAGAAGACGGCATATAAATATTAACAAGTAGTTGGAACTTGAATGACATATCACCATAAAATATGGTGTAAAATGCTTAATAAAAGACTTACAATAGCACGTTCTGCAACAAGATATCGTGGTAACTGCCTTATAGTTCCCTCAATATCTCCACTCTCCTTGTAATATTCTCTTATCTTTCTTGTGACATCCTTCTGTGATCAAATATCTTAGTCAAGAAGAAACATGGTCTACAAGTTAACGAAGCCATCCTTTTCCATTTATTGAAACATGTGAACAGCAATGCAAAAGGATATCTCCTTCTCGCGGCTCCAGAACCATGTCTACAGCAGCTTTCCATTCTCCTCGCAGTAATGCAGCTCCAATGAGATGAGTCGGTATAGAACTGCTTCCAAAGCGCTGAAAGCATAATGTGTCATGGTCAAATTGTGTGATCAACATCAACAAATATCATCCATGGTATAAGTTTGAAGGCATAAGTCAAATTAAAGATCTCAACAGAAATAATTTCTCTCTACTGATTTCGATGATTACAATGTCCTTTATCCGCAATCCTAAATAAGCTTGCTTAAGGAGTTCATGCTTCACAGAGGGGTATCCTTCAAAGCACATAAGATAAAATTGGCGAGACTTTGACATTGCCATGTTCAGAGAATAAAAAGTAGTTGAGATTGAGTGAATTAGAAAAATCTTGAAGTATAGCACATATATTAACTACATCATTCTAGAGAATCTAGAGTTTGTCTTGTCAGTCATCTACTTTGGATGCATTCTTAGTTCCATGTTAAATCAGCTTATCCAAGTTACAGAGATTAGATTAAGAATATGAATCCTAAGACAGTTCCAAAGCACTCAAGCATATACTTTTCACCGTCTGGACAGGGGTAAACTAGGAGGTTGGATGTTTATAAGCCAAATTTCAAAGTAGCAACTAAAGTTTGTCCTTTATAGAATTCGTCAAAACGTGAGTGATTTCCCATATGCTAACATGGAGCTTAAAATTGGCTATCAGTTCTTTAATCTAAATGATTTAACAATATGCATAGAATTCAACTTAAAGCAGGAGAATACTTGGATCCATCAAATAACCTGCAGACCAAAATAGTTGATAAATCCATTCTTCCCTAAGGCAGTAGCAGCTGCTCTGATAATATCTTCATTCTCAGCAATAATGCTTCTGCATGCAGGGAAACGTTGAATTGTAGATTCAATATGCATAAGAGCAAAACGTATTACAAAATCAGTGTCTTGACACTTCATGTCTTCAAAGACGATCACACCTTAACGTAATTGTGAATCTATTTCCTTGGAGTTGCCCAAGAACAAGTGCTTCATTAACATGGCTGGAAACAAAGAAAATCCATCATAATGGTACAAAATTAGAATATGCAACATTTACTGCAAGCCATGCTCTTACCAGAAATTTCCAACTTTAATACCAATCAATCTTTCATTAAGTGCAGCTAATTTATTAGCTCGCTGCTTGAAAACAGTAACCTAAATGAAAAGACAAATCAAAGCAAGATGAAGTGAGAAGTATATAAATATCTTGTTACCTTAACAAGACAAAGTAATAGAACAAGGAAAGTACTCTATATCCTCTCTATGTATCAACCAATATCATGTTCTGAAATCCAATTTTCAGGATTTGATTTAATTCATAAAACTACTGTTTTCAGTAATTTCCATCAAAATAGATTCAAGATTATTATTTCATAGGAGTTGGACAGGTTGGGAAGTGATTAGAATATTGACAATTAGCCACAAGCTCAATTATCACAAGTCGCCTTACCAAAAATGAGTATTTATTATATCTCACTATGACCAATGAATGAGGGAAATACACATCCTGGAGGTGTTCCAACACAAAAATGAATACAGTTAAAAATGTTAGTGGTTCTTTTTCTTTTGGTTGGGCCAGGGTGGGGTTGCTTTCACTATAAACAACTATGAAGAGCTTATAGTAGAAGCAATAATTGAAATTACCCTCTGGGTGGACACTGAACGTTTGTCCTTTGTGCCAGCAAAACCAAAAGACCTGGGCTGCCAAACAAGAAATTGGAAAAAATAATAATTTCAGGCTATATATGTACATCACAGGAATCACAATGTAAGAGAAAATTAAATAGATGGAACAACTATACCCTGACTAAGCAGTGAACCCAACTATAAGTACATATACTTCCAGATCACCATAGTAAACATTTTTAGTACCTTAGTGCCAAGCATCTTGGCGAGGAGCCCCAGGGTCTCTTGTGTATCCTTGTTCTCCTTGTAAAGATGAAACCTATGAATATAATAACGACCTTTGTTACTTGATTAATTGACTAACAAGGAGCTATGATGAGCTTTAGCACGGGAAATGCTTTTAAAAAAAATCAACAGGACAGATCGTTATCAAATTATCAATAGTGCAGCTATATAAAGAGATGAAAATTGGCAACATGCTTGCATAGACACTAAATCATAATCACAGTTTAATCCATTGCCTGAAGTGGTGTGGAGAATGTAAATAGCAAGACAAAATGAATTAAACATATAAACTCAGGACAGCTGTACCAACAATGGGGATAATCCTCAAGCAACTAGCTAATAGAAGCTGGCAGAGCTTAAAAAAAAAGTGCAATAAAAGTTAAAATGACAGGGCTGATTCCAACCTTGTCAGATGACATAAATTATTAGTCTAAATTCCAAAATGACATAGTAAAACAATAAGTGAAATCTCTTCAGCCATGAAACACAGGCGAACATGTAGCGATCAGAGATCTTAAGCTGAACCAGCAGATATTCAGAACTAATTTAACAATTTTCTCAATGCTGTCCAGAAAATCTTTTATGTTGTCCTAATTTTGGGTGATGTGTGTACTACATATATCGTCAAAAATCCCCTATCCAGCTAGGAAAGGTTGGTATATTTTACCCAAAATGCAGGCAACTACGAAGCCTTCAATTTGTTAGACATCACAACAGGCACTATAAAATATACTACCAAATAGGAAAACAACAATCTATAACAAAAGTTTAACTCGTTAAAAATGTCCAACTGCAGAATCACTTGAATAGTTCTCATCAATCAACCTCCAAGCTCAAGGCACTTTTACCCCTTGATGTTAAATTAAGCTAATAATAAAACATTTCCATCCAAAGAAAAAATCAGGTATCCTTTTATCAACCCCTTAATTGTCTTGTTTGTTGATGAAATGAAATTATTCCTTGCACTCCCAATAGTGTTAATTAATATATGATACACATTAGATAGTAAAATATAATGGATAGAGGAGGCATCACCTAAGAAACTTGCCAAGGTTTTCTGGCCAACTGTCTGAGCCTCTAGAATCATATGGTTTACCATCTCGGGCTTTTCTTTTCCTGGAGTTCCTTTCCCTTCCATTATTACTTCCTGAATTCAATCGCACACGAATACACTTTGATGAAGAATATGGCGCATCCACTGTGTCAGTAACAAGGAACTTCATTCTCTCCTTGAAAAAGTTGTGAACAGCCTGAAAATACCATGCTTCAATGAACAAGAAAGAATGATATATGAATCTTAAAAGTACTAAACCCAGCAGAATTTGTTTATCATACAGTTCGATGAGATTTGTCAGAGCTCGGAGAAAGAACAATAGATTCACCATTGTCATTAACTCCTGAAACAACTTGATCAACGAGGTTTTTCAATTTCTCAGCATCAGAATCGCCAGCAAGAGCTCTGAATAATTCTATCTCATCAGAAAAATCTCCATCCAGTAAATCAGCTATCTTTCCTTTCTTTTCCACAGCAATCTATCAGACAAAATTATGAGTCGTTATACTGCATAAACTTCCATGTAAATTTCGCGAGAAATAACTAAGAACTAACTGCACACCTCTGATGGACAGTCCAGCGTAGTTAAATGTACGACGTTACCATCTAAACCCACTTCATTTACAATAAAATCTGAATATCTGAAAAGGAGCAAAAAAGTGAGTGCCTATACAGTTTCTGGTAATACTTGCATAAAATTCGTGCAAATCCATTTAAGATGCTACAGTTTCAACCATCATCAACTCAACATATTTACCTTATAACCATGAATGGTGTACATGATAAGTCTCTTATAGGGAATAATTCTCAAGCCACCTTCAACAACGGCGATAACTATATTTTCTACATAAAGCATATGGGGCATTGTTTCCTTTGAGGATTTATTTGCTGGATATGCAGTTTAGTAGATGTAAGTTTGAATATGATAAAATTATCATTCACTTACTTTGATGTATGAATCATACCTCACCTCTTCAGATGGGATACATATTCACCATTTAATCACTCCAATCCATGATGGCACCATTTAATCACATTTTATTATAACTGGATAATTAGATGATTTATAAGCTTTGAAAACATAAAGAAAAGGGGCATGAATGCCAATTGAGCCTCACTAAATGGAAAATCATCTCAAATGAAAATGTTACAATAAAGACTTACATTAAGCAATAGCATACTACAATCAATATCAATCCCGATAACTGCTGCTACTGATCTTGTGCTTTACAATTAAAGAACCTTACGCCGTGAACATGCAATGTGATGTTGAAGTGCATTTACACTGTAACAATTACAAAATTATACAAAAAAAGAAATCAAGGATTAAACCTTTGCTTGAGAATTCCACTGAAGCCGGGAAGTTGAGAAATGTAGCAGAGAATCCCAACGTGAGATTCTTCGACGGAAGTCATGGTTGTCTCCGGCCGGCGGGAGAAGGGTTTTAGAAAAGGGGGGAATTTAATTTTGAGGAAGGAGGGTTTAATGTTTTTGAGTGAGTTAATAATTTGCTTTCTCAGCATCTCTCTCTCTCTCTCTCTCTCTCCGAAATAAATGAAAAATAATATTTTAGGGATTTTTGTTTCAAAAATAGTACTACTAGTATTCTAGTATGTTATTATTTGGAAAGAAAATTTTACATTTCAATCAAATTATTTATTTTTCATGTCATTATAAAAATAGAATAAGATTCGTTAACATAAAATCTTGTTGTCTAGACTGTTCAATGAATTAAAATTCGTTAGATAAACATAAACTCGTCAAACACGCTTGTATTTTATGAAATTAAGTATCATGTTTTCACTTTGGTGAGGGATATAAGTCGATATCAACGATATGGCATTATGATTGCACCATCGTATTATACTAATATTCAAAAATAGATTATTTACATTTTTAGAGTGGAGAGTTTTTTTAGAGATGTAATTTTAGTCAAGTTGTAATAGAAAGATAAATTTTTATGGGTTTGCAATTGAAAGATAATATATACAAAATTTGGCAATTGAACGATACATTTAAGCCCGATTGGGCCAAATTACATATATTTCTCAGCCATGTACCTACGTGGATTTTACATAAGCAACGAAAATGAAATGGTCAGGCATCACTGTAATATAAAATCAAAATTTATCTTGTATTTTGTGCAATATTTAGCTTAAACTTCTAATCATTTTTATGAGACTAATTTAGTCATATTTTGAAACTAGACAATGTGGAGAATATTGTACATTTGGAATTGAAATGTTATGTGTCAGTTTAATCTCATTTACCTTAATTTAAAAAATTATTTTTTTATATTATTTTTTGTACAATTTGAATTTTGTTTCCAATTAATCAAGTTGGGTACATGTGTATTTGCTAAATAGCTTTTGTTGACTATATTGGAAGTTTAAGAATATTATTTGGTTTGTGTTGATTACGAAACTACAAAAGTTAAAACTATATCTAGTCATGTAGCCATTGGGCCGCTTAAATCACGTCATGTGAAAAAAATGTGTAATCTGATTCAATCGTGTTTAAATTTGTCCTTCAATTGCCAAATATTTTAAATATTGTTCTTCAATTGCCAAATTTATTAAATATTATTCTACAATTGCAAACTCATAAAAATTTGTCCTTCTATTACAACTTGCCTAAAATTCGGTGCCTAAAAAAGTTCTCTGCTCACATTTTTGTGTGTCATCATATATAAATCCACAACTTTGAGTAAATAAAAGAGTCATTGACTCATTCTTAGTTTGTAGACCAAATGTTCATCTTTAATTTATTGATATGATCTTTGAAAACTTGGTGAAAGCATTTTCAATTCCAGTCAATGGAAGTTAACTCAACGTGTCGGATATATGAGATATGGATAAATAAGTGATGCATCACTAGAAATGACGTTTCATCTTGTTTTTCAACAATTTCTTCCGACGACGACGACACCACCAATAATAACAACAACAATATTTTTTGTAATTTAAATTTATAATACATACTATAAAATAGGAAAATCAAATATTGTAAGTGAGGCTATGTTATAATACCAGTACTAGCTATATAGTAGGTGCATATGTAGTAGTAGTAATTAATTGGGACTTTGTGGAGTGATAGGCGGTGGGGTTGGTTTATCACCAGGCTGTTTGTGCAACGCAAATGCAGCTTGGGTTGCTGCTGCATTTTCAGGAAGCTCTGCCGCCCCTTGGGGATTAACCATCACCTCTCCCGTCGGTTGAGCAAACGGCCCTTAATTTATTAAATGAAATGAAATACATTCAGATATCAATCATATCATAGAGAGAGAGAGAAATCTAGAGAGAGAGGGGGGGGGGGGGGTTATATATATATATACGTACAATGGCAGGCAAGAGCGCAATTGAAACTGCACAAGCCCCCACGGGCGTCCACGCACTTGCTGATGCACCTGTTGAGGCAATCCGCCGGGCTTTCTTCTGCGCTGCAGACGCCGCCGCTCGTCAACGCCACCGCCGCCACAACCACGATCCACGCCGCCACCCTCTTCATCTCCATTCCACTCCCACAACCCATTAACATTTTTTTAATTAATTGATTGATAATCGTTTAAAAAATTATACGTTATATACACACATATCCACTTTTGCAGGGGCTCCTCTCGCATGCATGTGAAGCACATAATTTCCATATTCCCTGATTACTTTCTCCAACGCTACATTTCTTTTCTTTTTTTTTTTCAAATAATTTGTTACACGTAAAGATCATATACAAATCACTTTTTCCGTAAGAGAAGAAATCTGGACCATTTATAGATCTATTATTATCATTGATCGATGCATGATAATTAACATGAAATGAAATGCATTATTATAACGATTCAAATATAATAACTAAAAAATGCATTATTATGATGATGCATATAATAATACTTAAATGCATTATTATAACTTTTTTACGGTAAAATTTTTTTTTGTATGCGAGTCATACCCTTTATTACACAAAAGCTCTAATTAAGGTAATACACAAAAGCACGATCTAATTGGAGAGGGAATTGAAGTTAATTGGTCGTTATTTGCTTCACTAAAAAAAGTAAGAAAAAAATTTGAAAATAATGATCACATTTGTAGTTAATTATTAGTATGGTCTTATTTCATTTTTGGGATAAGAGATTTTTTTTTTTTTTTTGATATGGGAAGGGGAACGGTACAGCTTGAAGCCGAGATCCTCTGTTTACAAACAAGATTTATTACCACTCAAATGTCCCTGAAGAGACGCGACAGAGGGAAAATATTATTTTGAATAAAAAAAGAGTGCCAGATTAGAAAACAGCATACAATTGCGAAAATACTTTTTGAAGTGGGAAACTATTTCAATAAGAACTCGACTTTTAGCGAGATTAGATTTTCTATATCACCACCTTTTGAAGTAACATTGTAAACTTTATCTCAAATTTTGCTTTGATTATACTTTTCTTTTGGTTATTTAATTCAGGTTGGCTATTCATAATTAGGAATTACAAATTCTTTTTTCTTTTTAGTTTTCAATGTTAAACTAAAAAGTTAATAATTACTCCCTCGGTCCCATTCAAGAAGTCTCATTTTAATATTTCGGGTGTCCCGTTCAAGAAGTCTCATTTCCTTATTTGGCAAAAATTAACACACTAATTCAACTCATTTCCTTTATTTTTTTCATTTAGTACCTATGTGAATAGTGTAGTTTACTTTAGTTTACAGTGTTTTTCCACTCAACCTACTTTACATCAATAATAAAATACTACCCTAATTCATTTAATCCCTGGGTTTATATATTATTTTGCAATTAGGGTTTATTAATCCCGAATTAACGATGGCACAAATCAACATTTTTCGTGGTTGAAAAATATAAATAATTCAATATAATTGCCGTGATGAAAGTAATTAATTATTGATATGAAGAAAAATAATGTTTCACAATCATTACATTTCTTAACGACAATGTTAATTTTTGTTCACGACAACTTGTACTTTTAGTAATTCGGTCAGGTAATTATTGTTTGTGATGAAAAATAATTATTGATATGAAGAAAAGTAGGTTTTCAAAAACATTACTTTTCTTCGCAACAATGTTTATTTTTACTCACGACAAATGTAGTTTTACTTATTTGGTCAAGTAATTATTGTCGTAAGAAAAAGTAATCATTGATATTAAAAAATGTAACGTTTCACAAATATAACTAGTATTCATGCTCGTGCGATGCACGACCTTTTAAAAAAAATTACTTATAAAAACACTAATATTTTTACAATCAATAAAATATTTAAAAAGTGTAAATTGAAAGGTGTACATATAACTCAGTTATTGCAAAGTCTTAAAATCAAACCGCACTTCCCAATTCGAGACGAAGACCTTGAAGACTCAATTGAAGAACGAACTCTCTTAGTTTTTGGCCGACCAACTTGTCGGGGATTACATGGAACACGAACAACTTGGTCTTTCACACCTTCCGGCGCGCAGATTCCACTCGTCCTTGTTTGGAATTGGGTTTACATCTCCAACATACATGTCAACTCAATTCTTTGTTGTGAAATAATGAGAAGCATAAGAGATAGGCTTATGTTTTGCGCTGCTGCAAAACAACAATAAATAATAAAATGAATATTAGAAATAATATAATATTTTGTATTTTCTCATCAAATTATTTATTAATACAAGTACTATTTTTTGACACCACAACGAGAATTTTGTGACTATACTTATTTGTTAAATCACACATTTATTTTTGTGATAGCACAAAATATATTAGTAACAATATACTTTTTTGTGCTTTCTCATAAAAAAAATTGTTACTACACGATTTTTTTTTTTGCTTTCAATGAAAAAATTGGTGACTGCATAATTTGATAAATCACAAATTAATTTTTGTGACCGCACAAAATATCTTAGTACCAAAGTAACTTTTTGTGCTTTCTCATACACAGATTTGTTACTGCACGAAATTTTTTGTACTTTCAATGAAAAAAAATTGTGACTACTAATTTGCTAAATCACAAATTAATTTTTGTGACAACACAGTCTTAGTACCAAAGTATTTTTTTTGTGATTTCTCTTAAGAAAAAATTGTGACTATAGATATTAATGAAACCTCAACAAAATTTTCGTGTCGGCACAAATTTTATACCTAAGCATTTGTGTTAAAGCACAAATTCTAATTTCCAGTACCAACACAATTTTCGTGACTATCAAAGTAAATAGTAGAAATGTTGTGTCCTTGTGTTTGAACATACAAGTTAAAAACAGAAGATTTGTGACTTTGTCCAAAAAAGAAAAACAAACCAGTATATATATACTTACAAAATTGAACAACGTATGAACCTAGTTTTCTACCACATAAATTTGAAAATAGAATCCCAACAAAAAATCAAGAGAGGATCAACCAGATCTCCTACCATATTCCATAACTCTATAGACTATTGCAGATTATCATTATTTATACATTAAGAAATTTACTCACCAGGAGATCTTCTTCCTGGGTGGTTAAAGTCGACTGACCCGCCGTATCTGGTTGGTTGGTCATCACCAAACTCACCGGATCCAGAGTTTCTTCACTCATTTTTCTATTGCGATTCCGCAAAAAAAAAAAAAAAAAAAAAAAAAAAAATCCAATGTCAGAGATAGAGAGAGTGGAAACGAAAACGATTCCTAAGAACTACGCCATGATTTATGAGTACAACAAAGTTTGTAATTCACAAATAGTGATTCTTATCGATCAATCGAACATTGATACATAAACTACGCCGGGATAAAATAAAGTCTTCTATTTCAAGTAGAGATCGAACATCTAATGCCGATTAGATCTCATATTTTCTGATGAGATGACGGGAATCTGAAGGAAGAAGATAGAAAGGCAGATGAAAACATTTTACCGATGTTGAAAGAGTTACAGAGAAAGAGAAGGTTGAAGAAAAATAAAGCCTTCTATTTCAATTATAGATCGAACTTCTAACGCCGACTAGATCTCATATTTTCTGATGAGATGACGGGAATCTGAAGGAAGAAGATAGAAAGACATATGAAAACATTTTACCGATGTTGAAGGAGTTACAGAGAAAGAGAAGGTTGAAGGAAAATGACAGGTGAAAAGTAACACTCTAAATTTTGTTATCCACATCTGGTTGTGATATTCATTCTTAATGAAGGGTAAAAAAGGTCATGAATAGCTAAAATTTCAAACAAAAAATGGGAAGGGTTAAAAATAAAATAAAAAACTTCTTGAGAATGGCTACTATAAAATTTAACTAGTATTGTGACACGTTTTTTAATAAAATTTACTTATAAAAACACTAATAACTTTAATATCAATAAAATATTAAAAAAGTGTAATTTGAAAAGTGTACATATAACTCAGTATTGCAAAGTTTTAAAATCAAACCGCACTTCCCAATTTTTAATGTGTTGATTACTCACGTCCAAATAAAGAGCACATATATATAATCCAGCGGTTCATTTGCTTAGTAGCTCTTACAACAATTTCAACCTAAAATCCATGCGTACTCGGATGTCTGAAAGAGTAAAGATAAAGAATTAACATCATGCGTAAATATTTATAGCTATTAGCTTAAACACACTTGGCAATGATTTTCCCAGCCAGGCAACATTTGTTATCCTTTAAAATGATCAAAGTACAAATTAAATATTAAAGATCTTTGATAGAATAGTTAAATAATTAACATATGTGATAAATTATAGGTTTCCTTAAAAACAAAACTCCGTAATGTTCATATATTCTCTCGTTGATCAATTCCTCCAAATTGTCCTCGTTCGATACCATGCCTAAATGGATAAACAAAATCGTATTAAAGCTCATGAAAATAATTTGAGAAATTAAAGAATATGAAAGAGAAATAGGACAGTAACAGACATATCCTAGCCATGACTCTGTGTGTGTGTTTGTGTAACACAATTTATATAGGTTAACATTATGCACATAAATATATACTAATTGCAAAATATTGGGTTCCATGCTGTATTTTAGCACCGTGGCGGAAATACAGAAGCCATCTTCTAAATGAAGGAAACCAAAGTCTACAGGTGGTAGTGTAGTCGCATGCTAGCAACAATAAAGCAATTCAAGAAGGAAAATACTAAACTCTAAAAGTGTGTTTGGTTTCTATACCTCCATTTAATTTAGAGGTAAATGGAGGTATAAACAAAAATCTCACCCTTTAAATCATCCCTTCTTTTTAAAATCTCTCTTTTCCACCACCACAAGGAGAAAACCAAACACAACCTAAAGACCACAAATTCGATAAAGTCGTACGCACAACATAATAGCCAAGAGAAAGGACAATAATCGTAAACTCGATCTATGATGTACACTACTAAATTCATGCTTTACGACTCTGCCGATGGAAAGATGGAATCATTCGTTGCAATCTAAATTACAATCTACTTGCAATTAATTTCAAAAAATAGTAACTACAATATAGTAAAAGAATCGTAATCAACTCTTAACTTGTGAAACCATCATATGCTGACTATCAAAACTAAACCTTCAATTATTATGCAGCACTTGTAGTCATTCAAATTGAAAATATATATAACCACTGAATCCAAAACTTCCACAAATATTCCACATCACTCTATCCAAACACAAACAATGAATTACTAAATCAAAATTAATCACTTCGATGTATACTGCAACGTTTAAAACTATTCAATGCCGACAAAAAAAATATACTATATGCACTATGCACATATGATGTAGACAATTACTGATCTAGTATGCTCAAGATTCAATTCATCACTGTAAACATTAGTCAATTACATATGTATCTTTCAAAATCACTCACTGCAATCCAAATCACAATCCAAGACTCTACCTACATTAAATACATTCGCTGCAATCCAAATCACAATCTACCTGCAATTGATTTCAATTCAAAAATATATATATGTTATTGGTATTTTTAGGATGAATCTTATGCCATAGTCCGTTGTGGCGCCAAAAACTTCAACCCACGCCTTACTTTCCCTTCCCTGCCAAGCCATCACCAATATTTCGTTTGATATAGTCAGAGATTTCAGAGAGATGACCTAAGCCACAGATAAAGTAACCGATACCTCTGAAGAAAACCTGTATGAAAAAACTCTCCACAAATAAATATTTGAGATAAAATTTGAGATATACTATATTCTGAATTATTGAACAATATATATTGAGAGAGGGAGAAGAAGAGACTTTTGAGTAGGCTTTGTTCGAAATTGGTGGTTTTCTGCAGCGGTTACATATATTTTTGCTTGTTTAACGGATGAATAAATTTCAGATGATATCTTCCGCCAATCGATTGATGAGAGTTTACTTGCAGAGATTTAGATACAACTTTGGAGTTGAAATATTTGTGCTACATAATTTGAACAGTTAATTAGATCATTAGTGGCCTAGTGGGTGACTAAATGAACGTGGGCTGTTATCTGATGAAATTCATACGAAAATTCAAATTTTTTAAGTAAAATTGTAACATTTAAAAATTTTCGGATGACTAAATGAACGTGGGGCTATTATTAGATGAAATTCATACGAAAAGTCAAAATTTTTAAGAAAAATTATAAAATCTAAAAATTGTCAGGAAAAAGTTAACTTAGAAACTGTGTTATATATATTAATAAATTCTAAAATTTTGAAAATAAAACCTAATTAGGAATTAATAAATAATTTATAAACAAAATGTTTAAAATAATAATAATAATAATAATCAAACGGAGGACATATAAAAATATCCTATTACATAGCTATTAGGACACTTCAAAGTATCTCAATAAGTATAATAATGCAGAAAAGGAGAAGAAAGAAGAAAAAAAGACATACCCCTCCTAAGAATGGAACCCAGGCCACTGAAAGAAGAAAAAAAAAGACATACCCCTCCTCTCTCTCTCTCTCGCGTTTTGTTTTAATTTTAGCACGGGTTGCGCAGGTCAAAACCCAACCCGTTTGGGCTGATTGCATCCCATACAACTGGTGAGTGTCCCACATAATAAAATATACTTCCTCTATCCCATAATAAGTGCTCCACTTTTCTCTTTGAGTTGTCCCACCAAGTGTCCCCTCTCGCAAGAAGGTATGACCACCACTTTTATCACTTTATCCTTTAAGTTACCCTTGTGCTTATCGTACATAAAGAAAATATCTCACTTATTGTGGAATGGAGGGAGTACCAAATATTAAAATTAAGAGAGAACACAAAAATTGTCATTTCATTCTCATTTTCAACAGACAAACCCGCAAATACGACACTATTCCAACATCATAAATACAAAATGTATAAAACAGGCTGTTATCGTTGATTAATAATATCGGACAATGTTTTATCTCTTCCGTCGTATCAATAAAATTTTAGTTTGAAGGCTATTCAAGTGAAGTAATACAGGAATCAAAAGGACATAATAAAGTTGGTATATCAACAAGCCTTATGAGAAATTCCTATACTAACTCCAATAGAATATAGAACAGGAAGAAACTATGCCTCCTTCGAATAGTATTCCTCTGTCACTTTAACTATATGATTCGGAGGAAGAAACGAAAAATTCCTCATCTACAACTCATTTAAAAGAGTTTTTGCATGCACGACTCATGAGCATATGGCTACTGTATGTTTTCTAATCAATCAAACCTGAGAGTTAATTATTTAACTTAATATTCTGCAAACCCAATTCTTCTGTAATAAGTCGAAGTAGTACTTGGACAAGCTCTCTAACCCTTGATTCCCTGTCAAAATACGGAGGTCACGGCATTTTCAGAGAACATCAAAGAAATAGCGTACATAACAGCAAATGAACTAACATATACCCATAGGGTGCGCGTTTGCTTTTTATCCCACTGAATGGAGGGATAAAATAAAATCTCACCCTTTAAATCCTTCCTTGTTTCTTAAATCCATCTTTTCCACCATTTCTTATTCCTCCTTTTCAATCCCAAGGAGAGAAAATATTATCCCTCTAAAATTGGAGTGATTATTATCCCTCCTTGTTAGTAAAAAGGAGTAATAAGAAATGGTGGAAATGAGGGATTAAGAAAGAAGAAAAGATAAATGAAGAGATTTATTTCATTCCTTCATTTAGAGTGATAAAAAGCAAATGCACCCATATAAAACAAAAAACAATAAGTCAGTTTCTGGGAACAAATAGTCTATTTGAAGCTCAGAAACATCTCACAAGAATATCCATATCTATCCACCATTTATGTCAGTTTTTCTGTTTCTTATCCAAGACTATTTCCACTTCAGGGACTGGCCTACAGATTGTACACTCTTCGTGTCATAAGATACTAGTTATAAATTTCTAAATTAGAACATTTGCATTCTGCTTGGAATATTTTAATTGAGTTATGGATGAAATAAGATACTAGCTACAAATTCTTGAGCTATTTTTGGAAAATAAAATTATATTCCGAGTAGTGATGGCTCTTGGCATACTAGTTGGTCAGTTATGATGCTGATTTGGACACATTGAGTGGTAGCTAATCTGGCGTAAACTCATTTACCAGCTGTGCCCGTGAAGTGACATTTGGGATTGAAAGGATAGAAAAAAGTATAAGGGTAACCAAGGTAACTAGAAAAGTGAGCTGCTAAAAGAAAATGATTCTTATTTCTCTAGAGCAGCAAAAGAAAGTCCTGAAACGAAATAGTTAGCATTACAGCATGGAAAATCTATCTGAACTTTGGTGTCAATTTGTGAAGGACCAGATCCAAATGACTTGCTAGGGAACTAGGGAAGAATATTTTATCATGTAGAGATAAGTTGCAAACTACACATGGATGGAAAAAATCATGCTCTTACCTTGATATAACAAGTTCACATAATGAAGCAAACAGAGCTAGCAAATGTGAACGTCTATGAAAACTCTCCACAGAGATACCCTCCCTTAAGTTATGATGCAAAGGAAGAGATGATGCTGTTTCTGGATGAATTCTAAGACGAGCAAGCTCTTGAAGTACAAAAATGACTTCGTCTACTCTTGCTAGAGGCAAGGAAGAATCACCTGTGCAAGAAATGCAGTGATTCAAACAACATTCAGTTTAAGCAGAGGCAGAAAGCATAGACAAATAAGTTAATCAATACAAACCCAAGTCATTTTCATCTGTCAAAAATTTCCGTAATATGTAGTCACATCTGGAAATAAGGGTAAAGATTGAAATTTTGCTAACTTCAGATCTTGCCAAATTCCAATCACCAGTTTCATAGCTGCAAATAACATCATTTGGGTGAGTAATTTGATGCAAATACCATTCGTCAAACATAGCACTTTAAGAATTGCAAAAGGGCTTCAAAAATTACCTGCTTAAGGAAAATATCTTCTGCAAGCATCTCAACGAGAATCTGCTGCAGTGGACAGGCATGAGCTCAACAGTTTCGAGAGGCAAGGAACAAGTGCGTGAGGCGCACCGATCAAGGGTGGATATTAGTCTCTGCAATATCTACGGAAAAAGCATTTTGTTAATTGTATCATACCATATTAATGAAGCTTAAGTGAAATATGGATCCGGTTTGAGGAAAGACCAAATCATACAGATTTTAGCTAATATGAATAAGAGAAGAACAAAGACCTTCAGAGACTAAAAACAGTTCACTAAGTTTGTAATTTATTAATGTGTTAGACCTGAAGGAGACTACTTCCAGACACACAACAACCACAATTGAAAATGATAAAAAATCAGAAAATAAACGTAAACAACTCTCAACAGGTCTAGTGAGCCAGTCAGAATAAGTTGATATGGATGCTTTTATTCAACAGTAACAAAAAAGGCAAAAGAGGTGGTATATGAGTGAATAAGCTCCAAGTACAAAGGCATGATATATTTCATTTTAGTTTATTACCATAACAAAATGCAAGGATATATAAATCACATCCAATGGGAAATTTACGTAAATGTTAGGGAGGCGGAAATTACATCAGTAGGCAAATCAGCATCAGACACGAGAATCTTATCCCCCAGAATGTCTAAGATGTTCATCTCAACAGACTCGTCAGTCTGATGAGCAGCTGTTGTGAGTCTGTTTGAAGGTAAGGCACGTCCACAGTGCCCCACTAAGAACAGCTCATACACATCGGCCACTTCTTTCCAGACATGTGTCCTTGAAGACCTTGTAATTGTTAACTGTGTTCCCGACGCAGGGTTCATGCTCCTGACATCATCAATAAGAATATGGTGAAAGCCATCAACAGCTAGTCTCCAAAGTGTGCCATCGGGGTCATCCCTTCTTGTTGTCATACACCTAGAAAGAAAGGATAAAAAAAAATCTTATATTATATGTTACACACATATCGTGCAGTGAGGTAAAAGCGAATAACACAACAATATGTTGAATGTAACAAGAGCATGTTAGTGTTTTGCATTCAACCTCAGTTATTTTAAACTGCACAATCTGCTATACATTTAACAATAAAAATCCAGACCAAAATTCATAAACTACCAACAATATAATGCTTAACTAATTTTGCGGAGTTAGTGTATAACCTACTCAAAGTAAATTCTCACCTTCCCAGACTTTGAATTACATTGGGGAAAATATTATACTTTTCTTTAAGTGGAGCTTGCAGAAAGAGATCAACTAGGACAGGTACAAGCTTCTCCGTAAATAAAGAATGCGTGTTGTTCAAGATCAACCCATCTCCTTTTTTTTGAACTGTTAAATAAGCACATTAGGCTCAAGTAAGTTATATAGACCATATCAAATTTTCAGATTTCTAACTAGACAATTTAGGTAGGTAGCAGGTCTTACCCAGCATATGATTAGTATTACTGACTCGATTTGGATCATCATCAATGTCATCTAACAAGGGATTGGCAGCTGGGAGATAACGCAACAAGTTCATGAGAAGAAGATTCCACATCGAACTAAGGTGTGGTGCTGGGCGTATTAAAGGTAAAACTTCAAGTATAGTCCGTTGCACTGGTGGTACATGACCCTGTAGGAAGAAACCCAAATGTTTAAACGAGCATATCAATTAAAGAGTATACATGAATTCTAGGTTTAGTAGTGGTTTGCAATGTTCTTATCAATATTTCCCTCATCAGCAATTGTGTAACCAATTTTTACATGCACATGGTGCATGAAATTCAGATGACATTCCAAAGAAAATGCATCTAGCTATATGTAGGTGTAATCGACCAGAGTCGAGCTGAATAGTGTCTTGCTCAAGATTGACTTGTTTGGCTAAACGAGCTTCTCATTTAATTATCAAACGAGCTTCTCATTTAATTATCGAACGAGCTTCTAGTCGAATTAAAGTCGAGCCTAAACGAGCTTTTTAAATTTAGATTTTCATTTAAAATATTACTAGTTATTTTCAAAAATATAAGTTATTTTATTCACAGTAATGTAATATATCTTAATCCAAATATTACTAAATATAGTATAAAATATAAGACATCTATTTAATAATCTTATATTTTTAAGACAAATCACTTAACGAGCATGAGCTAACGAGTCAAGTATTGTCATGCTCAAGCTTTAATCGTTTAACAAACGAGCTTCCCAATAAATCGAACGAGCTTTTATCGAGTCAAACGCCGAATAGCTCGCGAGTAGCTTGACTCGTTTACAACCGTAGAGGAATTAAAGACGACTTACCAAAAGAATTACCATAAACATTTGTAGTTACAAGGCATGATATTAATGTTTGGATCTCATTAAAGTAAACAAGACTGGGGAAGATTTCCAAAAAAAGTAGTTATGAAGATATATACTTACATAATCTGCTTCGAAGTTATTGCTGTTTATCTTGGCTTCTTTAATTGCTGAATCAACAACCAATATCAACTGGCTATACATGTCATTGTCAAACATACCCTGAGCTAGTGAATATAGTTCACCTGCCAAACAGGAGCATCGCAAAATAATTGGTACTAGTGCCAGGTAAAAATCCTCATGTATTAAACAGAAGCTCGGCCAGATATAACAGAAACACAGCAACCATATGATATATGATATAAAGGAAAAATTAATTATGAAGAATCGATTTAGTACCAAGACCATGCAAGATCTCCTGCTTCACCTTTCCTGCAACATGATCACCACTGTTTGATGATTCTTGAAGAACAGCCTCATAAATATCGAGTACTGACATAATATATGTTGAAGGAAGATTTCCCTGATTGAAAAGGATGGTAAGTATAAGAAAATACCACATTTGCAAGGGTAGAAATAACGATTGCCAAACACAAGTCATCATGGGGAGTTTTAATTTACGCAATATATTGTGACAAACTGGCAGCTCCAACAAAAAACTAGGTAATTACCTTTGGAGAATGAGAAACTACAGTGGACTGTAAGCAATTAATAGCTGCAAGGGCAACTTCTTTACTACCATTCAAAATGCTATTCTTGACAAACACAAGCAAAGATTCCCATCCTGAAATTCAGGAGAAATCTTATATACTTCTAATTGTTTAAAATATAAGTTAAGCAATAGTTATATATGACAAAAAACAAGAAAAAAATAATAATAAAATAAAAAAAAAGTGCACACCAGATTCAAAGTTTTTTAAACTTCTCAGAAACGGGAAAAAAGTTCGTAAAATCCGGGCAACTCCACCCAGCACCAGTGCAAGTGTCTCATCCCACTGTTTTTGAGCGGTATTCCGACTGCAAAGTTATTCATTACAAAAGTAGATTGTATTATTATAGAGAAATGCAAAAAAATCTTGATAAATAGCAAGCACAAAATTAAAAATACCTGTGATGTATAAGCATATGAACTGCTTTGCCTTTGCGAGTTCCAAGTTCTTTACCTTGCCATTCATCTTTTGACGAGGTCGCAGCCTTAAAAAAGGAGTATTCCTCAGTCAGAGAAAGAACAGGAAGATTTGTGTAATTCCAAAAGACTTTTGAGTTTACCAAATGAGATGCATGATCTAATGTAGGGAAGACATAACTCCAAAGGCAATCCTCCCACATGCTTCTTGAAAGCTTCTGCCCATGACTTCCCAGAGTTTGAAAAAGCATCCTTATTGCTGAATTTCTAACCTATAAATAAAATTTCAGTTCTAGCTCAGAACATAACATCTACCAGTTGTATGGGGCAGTCAGAAAAATATTTCGAGTCATCAGATAAGGCAAAAACAAATAAGAAAAGCAAATAGCTCTATAAAATGCTAGAGTCCACTTTAACACACAAGTATGGAAGCTATTGTTCCTGGTCCGAACAATACATCAGTGTACATATACAACTGTATAAACAAACAATTATCATATGTGGTGGTTAAAAGTATGATTATGCAAAATAAAGCAATAGGCTAACTGTTCACTATTAATCTGAAATATTATGCATCTGACTAACTGACCTGAAAGTATTGTGTCAACACAAAAAGACCGAACAACACAAGGCCAGACATTGACCATTTGTGTCAAGTTTTCATGTTGTGTCAAAAATTACCAGCCCTAATATGAGGATGTGACTTGGAAGACAGATCATAACTATAGACTATATCATGTTCCATAACTAAGAATTAAAGTAGCAGTTTTTAGACTAAGTGGATGACTTCTTTTTATGAAACAAAATTTTACAGTTAAAGGTAAACAGAAAAAGCAGTTTTACATCAAAGGGGCAAGATAAAATCCAAGTCGTTTTTATCTTCCAGGACCTAACTTACAAATATTACGCTTCAATGTCTAAAGATAACATTTATAAGACAGATTGCTTTTGATTTGTGGAAGAAATTAAAACAAAGGAAACATATTAATTCAACAAAAGGTACTTTTCATTTGTGGAAGATGTGTTCTAGATATTCTCAAGGAAAATAGGAAAATTGACTACATATGAAAATTTGATTACCTCCGGTCTCTCATCAGCCCCCAGCTTATGAAGTAGAGAGAAAACAGAAAATAGCAACTTGTCACGTTCAACAGTATTCGAATAGTTTGTGACATCATTTACTTCCTCATGAGAATCATGTATTGCCTCTGCCTTCTCCTCTTCATTTTCTGAATCTGCAACTCAAAGCAAGCCACAGTGTTTCAGATTAATCTAAGGAATACAACAATTATCGTACCTGGAGTTCTAATTTCTAAAACAGAACTGAACCTGCTCCAGGTTCTTCGTGAGTCCACTGCACAAACCCTTTAACAATGAAGTCAGTAGCCGCCCACAATAAACCTATAGCTGTAAGGCTTATATTCAACTCAGTCTTCTGAGCACTGTAAGCCCCAGCTACGTCAATACATCTGCAGATTGCAGAACCACAGAGTTATGGAGGATATAACATGTTTAGAAGTGATGTTTAGTATATGGTTACTATTGCAAAGTAGATTTATAGAATAGCTTTTCTAAAGTTCAAAGAGATCTTCTATCAGCCTGGAAAGCAGAAAAATGGATACGTAAAGCATCACAATTGTCTTTGGAGAAATTGCAATAACAGTCATATTTATCGACTAAGCCAGGTCAAGAAACAACAATTGTATAATTTACAGATGAAGAAATTCAAAGTAAATAAAATAACATATGCCAAAATAGCTTGGTGTTAATTAACAAGGCTAAAAAGATATAAAACATAAAAACTCTTTTTTATATTCACATTGACCTTTAACTAGAGATCATGAGTGTTAACTGTAAGCAAGAGCTTCACATGCCAATTTTTTGTTGATCCCTAGGTAAGTAAGCCCAAAACAGACTAAGTTCCTAGCACCAAACATCAGAATGGTTGGTCAAGTCTTGATAAAAGGAAGTAGCCCCCCGATAAGAGCATCCTTACAGCACAAATGCACTGAGCCTCAGAGAAACAACTAATTCAAAATCTTATTCTCCTTGCTTCCTCAAATTTTTGGAATTGAATTAAGAAGGAACTCCAGAGTCTTTATTAAAGGCTCCCTCCAAAATCATCACAAAGGCTACACAAATAGTAATTGTCAAGACTATTTCGCGCGACTCTTGCAAGATAGAATCATACTACAGGTGCCAAGCCTCTTACTATGTAATGACCAAGAAAGATGAGCACTAATGAGATCCTGAGATCAAGCAAATCCACAAAAGTCTGAGAGAAGAGGATATTCACGTTCAAGTCCCACAAAGTATTGAGATCAAGCTTTAGAGCCCACTATCAATCAGTGGGGAGAAGGAACTGATGCCAGCTAACTTCCAAATCCCTTTCCACCACCTGCACTCCAGACCTCCTAACGAAACCCTTGTTCAAGGACCATCTCTTTGCAGAAGACA
The DNA here is from genome assembly GCA_029490685.1 of Schizonepeta tenuifolia. NCBI lineage: Eukaryota > Viridiplantae > Streptophyta > Magnoliopsida > Lamiales > Lamiaceae > Schizonepeta > Schizonepeta tenuifolia. Next base: position 64,725,903 of record CM055960.1, on the reverse strand, counting down.
AATGACATAGTCACAGGAAATTGGGACAAGCAAAAATAAAGAGTAGAGAAGATAGGAAGTCTTTAAGAAATAATGCAAACAAAAAAATGAGGATTTCTAAACAAAATGTTCGAATTACCTAAGAAACCATAGTTATCCCAGAGATATCAAACTTCATTAGTTTTACTAATTCAAACAATACAGCAATTGGAAGTAACTATGCTGTTCTTCAACTCCAAAACATGTGGGGAAAAAAATCAAACGAAAGGCAATAAGAAACCACAAAATTTAAATTCTGAAAGAAGGGAGAGCTCTTACTCATGGAGGCAATAAGCAGGTATGGTGGGCAACCCATCATTCATTATGACACGAAGGCTCTACACAAAGGAATTCTATTAGTACATATTAATGACATGTATCATGATATCAGTTACACTATCATAATCAGCACAGGGCCGATCAAGAAAATCTGATGATTCCTTAAGTGCGCATATATCAGAAATCAAATTATCAAAACCAACTACATGATACTATGGGGTCCTGTCATTGTCAAGGTAATATCATTGAAACAATTGAATGATGGGAAAAAAAAGGGAGACTGTTGAACTTCGATTACTAAAAAGAAAGAACAAGGTAATATCAACATGAAATGGAGAAAACAGAAACTTTGAGTACTCAAAAGAGAGAAATAATGTTGTTTTAGTGGTGCTTTTAGAATGGAGATATTCTCTTTTGTGATTAGGTGGACTTCTTCCCCCTTATTTGTACTAGAAGAAGAAAGTATGCCATAAATTAGGTGTCCTTTGTTTACTGCTTGTTAGCTAGGTAATGAAGTATTTCTTTTGTTGCATTGATTCCGGATTTGCATTTTGATTATTATATGGACATATTAATAACTAAAATCATTATAAATTATTTAAGAAAGTTAAAGTATTAACTTTTGTATTGTTTGTGTACATTTTTTATAAAATAATCACCATTCTTCTACTTAGTACGAACCAATATATTAGGTCAAAATCAAACTATAACTGCCAACAAATGAAGTGAAATTACACATTTCCAGCACACAAATGTAGAAACAGGATTTACTGGGCGGATAACTAGGTTTAGTTGTAGCATTGACTGAATGACTGGCTATATGCGGCCCGGAATGCGCATTAGCCATAAAAGTTCTCATATTTACTAAAATACTGATCAAGATACAATAAGTGAACAACTCAAGGAAAAGTGTGTCATCTATGTTTCTCACCTGGAATCCAAGTGCAATGAGATCCTTCTCTGATGCATGAGCTATAGACCTGGAAACAGGATAGAACACAAGTGCTCAGTTGTTTAATTCACCAGAAAGCACGATAAATATCAATGCAAATATGCACCTTAACATTTCAAGAATATTCGGCCAACTGTAGCGCAACTTCTCGCCATGCCTCTGATTAGTGGATCATCAGTTAGACCATGAAATGCAAAGTAACTAAGTGCGAGCAAAGCTTTATTATATGGATGACTGATAATTACCTCTAAAACATGCAGAAGAATTTTTAGAGATCCAACGCGGAGATCTAGACTTTGGGAAGAAGAATAAAGATCTTTTAACGGAGAGATGACAGAACATTCCAGCGACCTCAACTTTGATTGGTCAATAAGCTTTCAGAGGATTTATCAGCAACATTGATGTTAATTACTACCATAAAAAACTGAAATAATTGCAACACCCCCCCCCCCCCCCCAAAAAAAAGAACCCACGCAAATAAGTTGAAGACTGGGGAAAGATTATAATATGCTTACGTCATTTGATGCATCAACAGCTTTAGATGAAGCATTCCCAGAAAAGTGATCAGAACCTAAGACAGCACATATGGATTTGTCCAACGCATCCAGGGCAAGAGATTGCAATTGTACGTTGGGACTGTCAGCAAGCTGTACAGCATCTTGTAGTTATCAGAACAGATGCAAGTGCATGTATGGCTAGAAGACTGACAATTTAAATTACCTCAAGAAAATGACCAACTACATCATCCCATAATGGCTCCACCCCTGAGAAGCACAAAATTTGCAATAACTCAGATTACCCATGATCCTTCCAGATCGTAAATATTTCAGAAGATAAATAATTTAAGGAGGGTTCCAAAGAGCCAAAACTATTAATAGGCTTACAGATTTTTCATGTTCAACCTAGGTTTAAGCTCCAATATAGTAGTCAACTATATTTTTAAGCTCCAGCTTGAGATTTTTAAGCAGATATATCAATTTCCAACTTAATTGTTTTGATAAAAAAAATGATAGGGTTTTGTTTACATTGAATTAAATAAATACAAAAACAGCTCAAGACCTAGTCATGAGCATGCCATCATTCACAAAAGCAACAATTTGAATGATCTCAACCATATTACAGGGCATTTCACAAAGCTGGATCGAATCACTTGCACATGAACATTATCAAAATATCCTGACGTGTAAAAACCAAAAAATATTCAATACAAAGCGCTAAGGGAAGGCATTTACAAATTAAGATCTCCCTTGGGATCCAAGCCTTTAAGATCAGAAAGCAAATCAAACACAATGCACCCCAAGGACCAGATATAATTTCATTTATTACATCTGGGTATAGAATCAAAACAAATGCAAGCAGTGAACCAAATATAATATATTGTGTTAAGAACTACACCCAAATGCAACTTAGTTTGTTAGCATCTATATATAAGATCGGTAACAGATGAAGTAACCACATCACATCTACAATAGGTTCAAGAACATACTGTGCAGATTATTGGTGAGAATAGATAGTATTCTGTCCACAGAGAAATTAATGCTTCCAATCTTCTGATTTGATGCCTGCCCATTGCTACTCAAAGTTGCATCCATAGATTGACAAGACAACTGACGCAGAGCAGATAGTAGCGATTGAACAGCCGATATGTGCATCAGCGCTGAGCTCTCGAAAAGCTGTATTAAGCCCAAGTAGCATCATTAGTATACTGTATCTAGAAACTACACCTGGAAACCAGATAAGTTAGAGAATTTGCCTGAGAATTTAGTGAAGAGAGAATACTAAAATCACTATGGTGCCCAGATGAATCTCTAGTTAGCTTTGGAGCAGCTGCGGATACCTCCTACAGAGTTGAAAGCCCCAAATTAAATCAATGACCACCACCAGCAAAGAGGACTTGACAGACTTCAATATAATTACTTAAACAACAATACAACGGCATCTAAGTCGGATTCTGAACTTCTTCCTGATTAAACCAAATACATTGATGACCAGTAGATATTTAATATTTAATAGGTCATGACAAATGCACAACTTGTTGCAGTTTCTGAACTTGAAGCTTGAAACTAGACCCTGATACACTAGATGATTTTGAATATTACCTGTGTTGTTGCATGTGGAGAATGAATTGCACGATCAAGAGCAGATAGAGTCTCCAAAACCTCCAACGCAACAACAAATCTTAGAATATGTAATTGAATAATCTTGTATGTTGATGAAATTGGTTAACATACCAAAACCCAAGAAGGACCCAATACATTCTGTAATCTGTGAGCTACGTTGAAGAGAGTCCTCAAAGCCTGAATACGTGGATATTTGACAGCACATTGATGGATTAGATAGCAAACAAGGAGGATGAGTGCAGTTTTGGAAAATCACAACAGAATTGATCTACCAGTGGACAATTACAAATGGAATCATTAAGAAAATACCTGCACATTTTTTGGAGTAAGAATAATGCCTTCCCTCTGATCAACCAATTGTTCAGCGCGTTTAGAACTAGGAGAGTGTATTACACTGCACATAAGACATTAAAGGGTTACTTGATCAACTATTTCTAACAGAAAAGTTTTCTAGGTGGATCATACAGAAACAACATTCTCCCGCAGTTCCGCTTAAGATTCTTCTTGATAACAAAGATTTGCCTGTTCCTTTCTAGCCATAATTACCAATAGAAAGCTGGAAGGATAACCCAAACCCTCCCCCCCCCCCCAACACTCCCACCCTAAATGTTATCACAACGTGGAAAAAGTATATGCTTAGCGTCCAAAACTCTATGAAGTTGGATAATGCTAAAGTAGAGCTTCCGTGAGAATTCAATAACATGGTGAAGATAAAAAAGAAAAAAATTAATAACTTGGACCCTAATAAACTCAAAATTAGACCAACAAAACCTAGAACATCCATCAAGGATTAAAGCAACAAATACTATCAGCAGAAAAACATTGTAGATTCAGCTATCAAGATGTTTAAGATAAAACCAGCGCAAAATCATCCTAGCTTCTCAATGAACATACCTCCTTTTTTCAGCTTCGTTAGGAATATAAATTGTAAACTTGCAAAGTGATGCTAGAAAAGAATTTAAAGGCTCTACAGCACGAAGAACTCCGCACGCCTGTAAGAAACATGAGCCGAACTCAGCATTAAATCAGATGGCATCGATGAAGTATTCTGGTAACCAGTAAAACCTACAACTTACTAAAAACTTCAGTCAATATAACACCAAAGAGTGTATGTAATAGAGAAAAGCTTTCTATGTGGAAAAAGAAAAAACAGAGTAATATACACCAACCACATAAGTTATATACTACAGATGAAAATATGGTTCTTTTATTACTCTTTTAGGTATAGTAAATTCATTCACCCAATACATCAATCTTTTATCAAAATGTGTAACTTGATTTTGCATCCAAGTACACTCCAGCAAGTACAAGAACAAAATTGACTAACATTTACAGCAATAAAAATAATGAATGACAAGACATCTAGAGTTTAAAATGTCCCTACATAACTCCCCTATAAAAATGACGCAGAATTTTAATTTGTAAACTTTTCCGACAAAAACCAAACACATGATCATTCAATACAAGTTCTTCAACATTGTCAAATATATACTCCGAAAATGGCTGAAAACCTCTTGCTATGAACATAATTACCTGAGTAAATGCTTGGTAACCTTTCAATATCTCCAATATGATGGCCTCTCCCTGTGATCTGAGACAATAACATACATAAGAAGCTATAGATATCAGGTCAAATTACAAAAATTGCCCGAGCATGGTCTATTTACAGAAGTACCCCTTAGTTTGTACCAATCACAAAATAACAAAAACCACCATCAGGATTTTGTATCAATCCTACAAATTCCATGTTCCGAGCTGACTTGTTGAAAAACTATAACGAGAGAAAAGAACTTTATAGTTCACATATTTTCTTATCCTTTATGAAAAACTAAAACAAGTTGAAATAAAACTTCAACAAAAATGATAAGAGGTGCTGGAAAAAGAATAAAATGCAAATTCTAACCCTATATTTTATCGAGCTTATCTTTGTAAGATAATAAAGTATAATGGATATTAATTATGATGATTTTGTACCATGAGAAAATTGTATTATTATTATTACCAAAAAAAAAAACTATGAATCATGAACCAGTTTATGTTACATTTATCATAGTTTGCAAATTTATCGAATCTCAGTAAAATATATAGTTTTCACCTAGAACATTAACACTGTCAACTTTATAAAAGCCTATATGAATGTGCAAAAATAATATGAATACAATGATGTTTTAGGCTATAGTTTTATTGGACGGATGTTTACGAAAATTCGCAAAAACACAGGATAAAGTGCATTTTGCCACAAAAAAAAGATAATATTGAGTGTAACACTTCAATTATATAGCAAAGGATTAACAGAAATATCTAATTATATTCATACTTTGATTTTACTAAAATGATACTACAAGTCTATAACCCTTTAAAAAAAATGATACTATAACTTTACTTACTAATAAATAGAATAATTTAGCCCCCAAATCTAACTAAAAAAAGCTATCAAAATTACAACAAGAAAATATTGATAATCATTTTTTTTTTTAAGTCAATGATTCTGATATACTTAACTAAACTATTTAGCTAACAATAGGATTTAATTGATATCTAGAAACAAAAAGATATATGAAATGAAACTTTCAGTAAATAAAAACAGATCTAGAAAATTGTATTACATCATACCCAGAACGACATATATAAGAAAATAATACCAACCCCCTCCCTCCAGCCCCTCCTTTCTTTAATGATTATTATCCCATTTCACCCACCTTTCAAGCTCCACAACCCTCCTCATCCCAAACAATTTGTACTCCGCACATTACACAACAATCCAGAGTCTTCCCCAATCCCATCCATCAGGCATTAATAATGTACCTTACCTAGAGGTGGTTTTGTAATTTCAAGACATAGAGAGGTACATTTTTGTAAATAGACCAAAGATCAAGAATAATTTTTGTAATTGACCCTAAATAATACTTTGTTTATGACAATATGACTCAAGGAAATACTCCCAACCTACTTCATCAAGATGAGGGAAAGAGCATCTAGTACGGTTAACCACATTGAATCAACCATTGACACACAAAGCCTGGCCATCATCCCATTGCAGCTTGCAGTACAGCTCACAGGTGGATCAGTATCACACTTTGGAGACTCAAGCTAATAGCTCCAAGATTAAGAACATTGCAAACAACAAGGTCGTAAAATACTTCGTATAAGATAAAGGCCAAGGGACTGAGAGTACTTAAAAAAAAATTAAAAATAAAAAAATAAAAACCCAACAACTATACTCACCTCACCATCATCCACTGCCTCATCAGTCAAAGTGGCAACAGCAAAAACAACACCCAACAGACCCTCAATTGCCAAAGTGATGGCATGTGCTTCACTAGCAACCAAGACAGTAGCATTTGACGCTTCAGTGTCTAAGCTCCACTCAATACCTGACACAGTAAAAAGTTCAACATATTACCAGATTCGCAATTACGATACTAATAACTGCAAACTATTAATCCAGGAAGACTATATAATAATCTGCTGTTCACTGAAGGATTTACAAACAAATGATACCTTTGGCTTTACTGCTAAACATCCCAGCAACAGCTGCAAGGCTCTCCTCTCCAGTTTCTAGGTACTATAACATGTTTAACATAAAGTTAACGAAAAAGCAGCATAAAATCCTATACTAGGAACTGAAATCAAAAGTATCATGATTTTTTGCATATTTTTGTATCAGACTTTATTTTTCCCATTTTTTAATGAGAAACATCATAAGTCAGGATAACCATTCCGGCCCTATGTCTGTCATTTATATTAGGAAGGAAAATGAGAATTTTCGTGGACAAAGAAGAATCTTTATGGGTTAGATATTGCAAGAAATTGGAGTTGGATTTGTAGTTAGGTTTTGGGGGATTTTTCATCCCTTTGTAATACCAAGTTATTTGGTTTCCCAATAACTTTGTTTCTTGTCAACCATAGGTGAATAATGAGTTAAATTGGAAAGGGTAAATCAGGGTATAAAACTCAGATCAAGCAAGAGAAAATATAATTCACCAAAGGATGTAGACCATGTACCTGTACAGTGGAAACAACCCGAGCAAGAGCTTTTACCATGCCCTCAACAACATTTGAGTTATTCGGATGCCTGCAATCAACACATCTAAACATAAATATAAAAGAAACATAAACTAACAAACAAATCAAAACCTATAGACTGCTTTCATATTTTCAGAACAAGCACAAGAGAGTAAGATTTTAAACTATGAATAAGTGCCAAAACAAACCGAATAATACATTCCGCCCTACTTGTTCATAAATTCTAACAAACCAATACTAATTTCACCCTAAATCCTACAGCTATTGTGAAGCTCAAAACTTTCTTTTACATATTTATTTATTTTGATAAGAAACAAATTTGATTAGAAATACGAAAGGTAGATATTAAGGGGTGAGAAGTCCCCAACGGTGAAGACAGAAGACTATAGCGTTATATACTTACAAGTTACAAGCCAGTCAAAACATACACTATATACTTACAAGTCAAAATTCTGGAAAAGAATACGCAGGGTGCGTGCTTCCACACAGAAACCCTGTCATTAAATTTAAGATGTACAAACCAGAAGATCAAAAGATAATAAATAACAAATCATGCAGGTTTCAGCTCAGTATGTTGTTAGGGATTACCCTCAAAATTTCAAGGACCAGAATGCGATGCCATAGTGGTAGATCTAGAGCAATAACTCGCACTAATATACTGAGAAACACCTGTTCAAGCAAAAGTATTAAATAATTAGACATATTTACAAGCGAAATGGGGGTAAGTATATAATACAGTATAATTAGTACAGATCTTTTTATTGAGCAGACTTATCCGAAGGAAACCTTGATGGGAAATTATATTCTGTAAAGAACCGATATGTTTTATCTGATAAGAGATTTACATTACCATATTCTAGCTTGTCAAAAAGTCATTGTGTACAATCGACCAAAGCTAGGGTTGAGTCCTTAGGATAGTGAAGAGACTATAAAGGAAGTAAGGGATAACAAAAAAAAATCAGGGTTGCTTGGTAGGTTGATGATATAAGCTCTCTGCTATATGCCGCAACAAATTCCCATCTCTAATTTGTCCTCCTTAACTTCTCTCTCTTCCATTTTTTTTTTTTTTTATTTGAGGTTCTGCATACCCTCCGTTCTTGGCATTTCAATTTTTTTTGTTATTGTCTGGCAATTTCAACAGTCAGAAGATCATGTAATACCTAACTCTATTTCTGAGATATGAAGTAAAACATTTTGCTAGGCGAGAAGGCCCAACTCCGACGCCATTCAAACAACTGTACGACAGCAATATAAAGAATAGCAAATAATAAACCATGAAATAGCTACTTTTGAAAAAGAGAATAAATTTACTACCTCAGATTCAGTAGTAAGTGATGAACTATAAAGTCTGATAATATGGGATACACACCGCAAGACCAGGCGGCGAAAGTAAGGCTCTCCTACTTCACCCTCAATCTGATAGCATTCGAATTCAGAGAGGAATATGTATTAGAAAACCTTTCAGCAGTAAACTAGTTCATTAAACATGTTTGTCAACTAAAAGAACCACCTCCGCATTGGTACGAAGTGAAGTCATGAGAAGTGAGCATATTTGGTGACGCAAAACCTGTTGGTTTGAACTATCTATTAGACAAGCATAAAATTGGTAGCCAAAATCCAAATCTCAGCCCTACAGCGTAGCATTAATACCTGCTCAAAAGGAATCAAGGTCCTGAAGAGCACCACGTAATTAGATAATATGAACCTGAAAATGCCATCATAAGAGGGTTATTATAACCATTCATACTTCCCTTCAGAAATTAGAAGCACCATTTGAGAAAGTCCTTGACTATTTATATCACAACAGTGAAGCCTGTATATGTAAACTGTATCATAAAGCAAGAAATCCAATAGGCAAATTAGTAACAGCAGGGACAGCCTCTTTCTCCAAACGGTACCTTGCTTTCCCAACTTCCTGTGCACCCGAGTCATACAGATTACCATAATACAATCAACTCTGTAGCCTTTAATATACTGCTACTGCCTCTTCTCCATTTTTTAAGGAAATTCAAGGCTATCATATTTCTACAAGCTGGCTAACATACTGACCCAAAATAAATGGATGATATTTCGCATGTTTCTAATATTCAATCGACTATCATCTATTTGAGCTTGTTTATATCAATTAGTTGATACAACCTCCATGAGAAAAGGCAACGTCCTGATTCTTGTGGATCCAAAAGTCAAGAAAGCAACATGTAATATTCCATCCCAACAGCAAAACACTATATCTAGAAAATGTTTTTTCTAACAGTCTAAAGCATGTTAAAGATCTGAAATTTGCATATGACCATTTTTATGATGTCTCGTCAACTTTCTTATTCCAATTTCCAAGTGAAACATAAATTCTCAGCAGGCCTAGCTCCAGCCAAACCTATCCTTAAATTTTCTATATGAAGAGGAAAACACAAAAAAAAAGTAAAAAAATAATCCAAAACTGTCAAGTCAACATATGCACGATAATACCCTGCCTTGAATCCATATTTGTTCTTCTAGGAACAGCTGTTGTGGTCCTATAACCTCACACAAATTCAACATACAAAAATAAAAAAATAAAAAAAACAAAAACTTCTTACTCCAGCAAGTCCAGTGCAAATGACCGCTGAATGGAACCAGCACGTAACCAAACAGCCTGAAACATAAAAACAAATGATAATGATAAAGACTGGATTTATGGTTGACAACATGAATTCTCCCACCCAACCCAAAATATATCACACAAAAAAATGAACCTAAAGAGATATGGGGTTTGAAGCAAGTCAACATTTAGAATTCATAATGATGCATTTATTTTCAAGCTATCTAGCACATACAGATCCACCTGCAGCAAGAGTTGTCAAGTCCTCGAGTAAGGAAAGTCCGAGCTTCCCAGGTTGTGTAAGGGTGTTTCTCTTTAATGACGTGCCTCCAGAAATAACTTCTAACTCCAGCAACCTGTGTATACCTTTTTTATAAGTGGTCCAAAAAAAGCAGCATTCTAGCAAACATATATAAGCAAGCAAATGCTATAAACTCATTGGTCAGTGACCACTATAAAATATTATTTAACAAATAAGAGATATTTAATGGTAATAGCTGACAACAAAAGAATGAACTCATACTCTAGACGCTTTATATTGCGATTGACATCACTTGTCACAGAATTTGTTCGAGAAATATATCCTCCAGAACCAAATCTGCCTGCAGGCAGTGACTCTGCGGAAATCACATGATCAAATATCAGCGCTACTGCTTGTCTGAATGTTGCTGCAGCCGTACTGGACAAGATCCCCAAAAAATAAATAAATAAATTTGACACCCTTTAATGAGTGACTATAGCAAGTTCATAGGATAAAAAAAATAATTAAAAAAAAATGGAGGATAAGACAAGGAAAGAAAATTCTTCACATAAAAATAGTACAAAAGTTACTTACTTCCTCACACTGTCAGAAGACCTATTGTTTTCAAGAAGGCGGAGACAAATACCAAGAGCATGAGACATGTTCTCCTGCCAAAACAGGAAAACATAATGCACTTAAATCAATCATGTCCACATCACTCTGTGAAATTCATCCTTAGATAAACTTCAGGAACCAAATGGAAAGAAGGTTCTTCACAATTGGAGTTATGGCCAAAAAAGATATGAAACAATAAAGTAAGATGTAGATGTATCACATGAATTATTTACGTGGACAAAGTTAACAACAGTTGTTAATTTATAAAAATTACCAAACATGACAAAGCTGAAGATGATGCAATTATATGGCGACCATATTTCAACAAGAGATGAAATATACCATTTCACTAAAAATACAACATAAAATAATGAACATAATACATGAAATTAGTTCCAGTTTAGAATTTACTTCAAGTTTAAGACCACCAAGCAGTTATATTGGAGCGACTACATCAATCCTCAATTTTTCTATAAGAAATAAGATATTTCAATAGGAAAATAATGAGTTATTACTAATAATGATTAATCCCCAAAAATGGGATACAGCTCCAATCCCTGGCTACACTTGAAGCAAAAGACGAAAAGGCCTTAAATTCTTTGAGACGCATCCCACCTACCCAAAGGCAAAAGGCAACTCTAAGTGGTACCCTACCCCGCACCACCTCTAAGGTCTCTTCTTGATCCTCCAAGATTGCCATAATCATTTCTATCCAGAATGCCAAATGAGGGCTGGTACGGTACTCCACCCTTCCCCCCTCCCCCCAAAAAAAAAATAAAGAACAAGCACACACACACAAAACACTACCCTCTTTTAAATATGAAACTGCCAAGGGTAGACTGAAACCAATCATTTACTGAACGGTATATGCCCAATTCTTTGGACGCTCATACAATAATCTAATGGAGAACCTCTGTTTGTTGCAAATTGATTATATTTACAGCACAAGTTAAGACAAAATGGTGTCTCTGACTCTAGAAAAAATCTGAGATTCTATTTCAATTTATACTATGGGACTAAGTATTCCAAACACAATAAGGATTCAGATAACCCCAAACAGTTATGAATCAGATCATTAAGCTGAACCTGATGATTACATGTTAAGAATGGATTTAGAAGATGGAGAAAGCTTTTAGATAGTTCCCCTAATTTTGCAAAGCATAACCAGATATTTTGTAATTATTTGATACACATGTGATAAGAAGATGTTCAAGTTGCTTGAGAATAATGATTGCAGAAAATGATTATATCAACTATTAAACTCTGTGGCGTAACCTCATCTTACAGATCATCTATATAAGTAAACTCAACGAGAAATCACCTGCCATATGTCAAATTTTGGTTTGTTTCCCAAATGAAATCCCTACACCGCATGTCAGCCTCCAGTAAATATTTGTTACTAAGCCAACTTCTGAAAAACTTGTTTTTTGTAGGTCGTATCTCTAAAATATGATTAAAACAATAGTTTATGTTCCAAGATCCAACTTAGATAAATACACGCACACGCGCACACGCGCACACACACACACACACATATATATTTATATATATATATACATATATATATATATATATAAATTTATATTGTTGAAAATTATATACTACTCCCTCCGTCCAGGATAAGTGTAGCACAATTTCCTTTTGCGACATCCACGATAAGTATCACTTTCCATTTTGGGAAATGACCCCCCCCCCCCCCCGCCCTTATTTTAATCCTCACAAGTATTCAACTATTCATTATGGTGGATCCCTTTCCCCACTAAAACTCAATCTACCAACCATTCTTAAAACCCATGGCGAATCCAAAGTGTTAAAACTTATGGTGGACGGAGCGAGTATATACTTTATGATCAGATAAATTCCTCTGTATTCTAAAATTATGGCTTCTTCATCAACATTTGACAAGTCAAGTTATATCAATTCAATTTCATAACAAAAAAAAAGAAATAACCATTTGGAAAATCATCATGAGCTTTTGCAATATGCTTCATCTATATCAATCATAAGTCTATAGGAAATCAAAAAAATTGATATGGAAAGTAAATAAGTGATAATAATGATGTATTAAGTTTTACCTCATCATCAGGCAGCAGACGAGATTGAAATATTACGAGTATAGTTTGTAGAGTCTTAAGTTGAATGCCCTCATCTGCCATCTCACCATGCTGGAAAAAGGAAATGATTTTTATGCAAAAGTGAGATCTCAATATATATGGCAAAACCCGATGTACAACAGTTAGCTGACCGAAGCTGGCATATAGAGCCAATTGATAAGACTCATTGAAAAAAACCAAAGCAAAATCGTAAAAGAACAAATTTAAACGGTCATTCCCAGAGTTGAAGTGACTGGAAAACTGATTATCATTAATTATAGCAAAGACATTCAATATCGCACATACCAAACTTCTGTTTAGTGAAAGCTAGGGCAACTTGGTCAGCCAATGTACGTATTATAATCTTTTACGTAGAGTGTGGTGAGCAGGTTATTCAAATATTATAATTGTCTAAGCTTTGAGCTCAAATACGTTAAAAATTTATTCAGTGTGTGAATGATGGCAACACTGACCTATTACTTCTTTTGCTTCCAGAATTCCTTATTCTTCTTCATATTCCCCCATTTCCTGGGGTTTTTTGCCCCCCCCCCCCCCCCCTTCACAATCTAGAAGTCTCTGAGTGCAAGATCTATGTTATTTCTGAAGGTTTTCTTAATAAAGTTAACTTTTTTAGGATGACTGGGACATTAGGAGGTGGATCAGGATTGATCTGGCGTAGATTCTCGTAGCTCTTTCCTGAAATCCATCTTTCCTTAACATACTTATCCTACCTCTCCCTCCTTCAAATCCTTTCAGAAGGTCTTCATACCCAAAATAGTTATGATAATAACTTTGATTTTACCCTAATTAAGGTTATGTTAGGAGTTCTACTTTGATTTTACAATTCACATAGCCTTCTGCGCAATCACAATCTGTAGCATTCGCCCTTTATTACTTCGAGACTACAAGACTTGCTATGGGATTTGGTCTTTTAGTTTTAGATAAGAAACAATAAATTTTTGTGAGGAATTACATTCGGGCGACAAGACGTCCACACAATCACTCTGCATACAAAAGTCTAGGTTTAAGAGATTAAACTCCAGTGCTAAGACTATCCCTAACAAAACATAAATGCTTAAACTCCATATTTTTCTAGACATACATTGCAGAATTCGTACTAAGCATAATTCATAAATGGACTCTCAATTTAGCTTGCTATTTGATCTTAAGCCTCATCAATCAATGACCTGAGGTATTCGTTCTCTTACACCAAATAAATCCGAATTCCAGAGAAGTGGAAGGCATACTGTACTTACTCAAGAACAATTAATAGGACTCTACTTGCTACTACGAAACGAGTAAGTAGAGGTCATAGAATAACAATTAGAGCATGAGTAGAATTGACTTCAAATTATCCAACACATAAAATAAAAAATGATGAAAAGCACATTGAATTGCCAACTTACTTCCTTGAGAGTGACAAGGATTTCTTTCAAAGCAGACGGGGCAATGGCATCATGCGAAATAAGCTTCTGCAGGCATGACAAACCGATCACACTTATCTTAGCATTCCTAACTTCACAAGCCATCACGAATATCTTCAAAATATCCTCATTGTGGGCAATCTCACTAGGGCTCGCCAGCGATCTAAGCTGAAACTCCAAAGAAACAGTAGTGAATTAACATCCTAATTATAACCGAAACACTAAAGTAAATTCCGCAGCTGAAAGGGCTATCAACTCGAAGCTCTGTGGCAGCAATCCATAATCTCCGACTACTTGTGGCAATCAAATACAACTCCACACAACTCCATGAGAAATTCAGCATCGCATGGAGAAATGAAATCGAAGAGAGAGAAAATGAGTGGGAGAGACCTTTAGGATTGCATGTTCGGCGGCGTCTTTGATGGCGGGATAGCGGCGGCGAGCCTCGGCAGAAAGAGCCCTGAGATCGGACTCTAAAACCGTCATGAAAGCCGCCATTCTACCCTAGGGTTTATTCCAGAAGCAGATTTTTCTTTAAATAATGTATCTGTTTATTAATTCCAATGGGATTTTTGGGAGAAATGGTAAAGAACTGTGAACACAGATCTGCATCTGCTTCTGCTTCTGCTTCTGCTGCTACCGGTCGGTTTGACAACAAAGGGACTGCACGTGCCTTCCGCGTGACCTCTGCTCGCTCTTTTTCTTTTTTAAATTTATTTTTATATTAAAATAACTTTTCTCCCCCTCCTTAAAAAAAAAAAAAAAAATCGTTAAAATGATCCTTTAACATGAGTTTTAGGCCTTTTTTTTCCCTTTTATGAACAACGGACCAGAAAATAGTTGTACACGTTACGTACGCTCTCCCACCGACCTATTTATCTTTATTTTCTTTTCCAATTCCGACCTGCCACATCAGCGACACATCAAATTTTGAAATCTAATAACTTTTTTTCATAAATTTTCTCCAATACTGAACCTTACTTTCAATAAAAATAGGACCCCATATCAATACATATCATTTTATATCTCTTATATATATTTTTCCAATTGCATTAATGAAATCAAACTTACATAACTCAAATTGAAATTACATAACTAAAATAAAAATTACACTACTAATGCATAATTTAAACACAAAATACTCTATAAAAAATAATATAATTTAATTATAAGGATAATTTCAAGTGAATTGTGCCCAAATATATTGTGTCATAATTAATTTGATATTTTCTTTAAACTATCATAACTTATTCACTTGAACTCCAATTTTTATGATTTACATGTCGAATGAAAGCTTTCTTTGTGATCTTCAATATAAGATGTATGTTCGATATATTTGAATAGAATTTTAGACATCGAAATAACTAGTCATATTGTTGTTTTAACTTTATAAAGATTTATATAATATATAAACTAAGCACTTTTTTTCCTTTAAAGTATCATATAATTCACTTGAACTCCATTTTCTTCATTTTATTAAAGCTAAATGAATTTCAGTGAAATTTTAGTCATCCAAATGCCAAAAAAAAATAAATATAATGCAAAATGAAATTTAAAAAAAAAACAAAAAAAGAAAAAAAGAAAAGCCAAAAAGATTGGATTCCTACCACTTTTTCCACGCCTTTGCTTCACTCGCATGTGAGGGAAACGCTCCTATAATGGAGAGGCGGTGTCTTCCACGCCATTACTTTCTCGTGCACGGTGGGTCCCTCCATTTCCTTTGAATCCAACTACCCAACTTCGCACTCATTCGCTTGGGTTCCACATTTCGGAAGCTACTCCAATGGTAGGAGTTGGGTTCCATCTTTTGGAACCCAACCGTTGGAGTTACCCTTAGGTACGTTCACAAATCACAATTTATTTATTGATTTCATTTTAAATAATATGTCTCTACAAGACTACATGATACTCTCTACCCTATAGACGTCACACTTGATTTATCACCTTTCCAATACCGAAAGAATTAACCTTTTAAAAGTGGCGAAGTGGCGATATATGGTGTCAAACAATAAATAAACAAAATGAGTGGCATAGAGGTGCAATTCACTTTTCAACCACACAACAAAACACATGAATAATAGTAACCTTAGTCTGTGTTTGGTAGCCAAGTTAAGATGAAGTGATATTAATAAAATTGATATAAATAGTATGAAATATATGAGATTATTTATCTATAACATGTGTTTGATAGGTATGATTAAAAATTAGATAACATAAATGAGTTGTTTGGTAGCATTATGTAAACTCAAGATTTAAATGTGAAATGACTAAAATAGCCTTGAATGAAAATATGGAAATCGAACACATTTAAGTAGAGAAATCTGATTTTATCTATAGTTTCTTGAATCAGAACATAACAACTACAACAAGATGCATAAGACAACAAAGAATTATTCACAAGATAAACATCACTCAAAACATAGCTGCTACAAGATAAGGATTCATTCGACAACATGGAATTATTAAGAACATAATACTAGCAAAATTCTTGTCTACAGGTTTAGCTCGTCAGCTAGTGAGTGGAAAGCGGCGAGTGACACCGCCTCCGCCCAAGATAATCGAAGCAACTGCTGTCGGATTTGCACTTGAACTCTCCTCAGGAATTAGTTTAGACTGAAGTGCTTGAAAAACTAAAGGGGTGTATTTAATCCAGACTTTCATTGTATTTTAAAGACTTCAGAAGTCTGGGTGTATTCAATCCAGACTTCTGTTGGATTTTTGAAATCTTGGGGTATTCAATCCCGACTTCTGTTGGACTTCTAAAATCCAGGTGTATTCAATTACGACTTCTGTTGGATTTCTGAATTCTTGATGTATTTGACATTCCATGGACTTTTTACTTATGGACTTTGGTTGGAGTTTGATGAAGAAAATAGGCATGATGAAATCTGATCGATATCGATGAGAATTGAAATCCAATGCATCCCCAGCGCCGGGTGAGGACGAGCGGTCGCTCGAGGCTCCCAGCCGGCGCTGGGAGCCACCGATCGCTGGGTTGCGGTGAAGGTGAAATGTCTGCCGTAGTGTAATAGGCTTCACTTTGAAAAACTTTACCATTTTCGTTTTTGTTTTCTGCTGGAGCTTTCTTTCTGCTGGATTTGGTGGAGCTGGAGCTGAAGCATTTTCACACTATCATTCTCACTTACCAGTTTCTTCTCTACAAGGTATAATTAGAGATCTTTTATTTGTTGTTGTAGGTTCTTTTTGTATGTTATTGGAACTAGTTGTTCTTATGAGTTTGCATGTGTAGATAATTTGAAATATTTATGAATTTGTCCAAATGTGTAATGCTATTGTGGATATGGAGTATGAATTTTGAACTTTGGGTATGAATTTCAGAAATATATTGTGGATATGGAGTATGATTTTTCATATACATTGTGCATAATGTTTGATGTATGGATGTTGGGTTTTTGAACTCGTGCATGTTCTTCATTCCTAGATTTAGCCAGCGAACGCTGGAAGTTAGCGACCGTTGCACTTACAATGGTCGCTGACTTTGAGCGAACGCTGGAATTCTCTATTGTGTGTTGTCCAATATATTCTTAAAACATAATACTATATATTTTCATTTACATATATATATTTGTCTATTAATATAGTTATATAAGCATAGAGGATTCACAACAACATGATATCAAAAGAAAGCCAGCTTACGAATCATGGAGTAAGATACAAAGTGACGTGTTATTAGAACTTATGGCTGATGCTGCGCATCGGGGATAGCGTGACAATAGTGGCATTTTTAGCAAAGCAACGGTGGAAGAAAGAATACTTCCTGTTCTGAATCAAAGACTTTGGTGTAATAAGAATTATAGCAATTATCAAAGTCGCCTTAAATGGTTCAAACTTCGTTGGGCAGCTTATTCAAATCTTATGAAATTTAGCTCCGGTTTTGGGTATGATTCAATTACTAAAAAGTTCACAACTCCAGATGAAGTATAGGAAGATTACTTAGCGATAAGTTTTTTAAGCATGAATATTTTAATAAAGTAATAAAATAGTTTCATTTTGATAGTTAATAATTATTTTTATTTTATTCATGCTAGGCTCATTCAAAAGATGCGAACTTGCGCTATTCGAAATATCCAGATTATGAGGACCTGAAAATTGTTATAGGAAATGGTGTTGCGGTAGGAAAAAATTCCATTGGTTTGGGTAGTGCTACTGATGCAACAACATTGCAAGAGGATGAAAATAGGTCTCCACGCGTAGAATAACTTATGATACTGAAAGTGACATGTTTGTAGGACTATCTCAAAATGATCCACTATCCGGTTCCACGCCACCTTTGGTGTTTCCTGAAGTGCCCGAGGTCTCCATTCAAAAAAAGAGTCAACCAAAGAGAAGTAGAGCTCAATACGAACAAAATTTTAGCTCTAGTGAGAATGTATTTGTGGAAGAAATTAGAAAATTAACCAAAACATTTAATGGAGTTCATAACCTTTTAGAGAAAAGAGAGAGCATGCTAGAGAAAAAAGAAAAAGAAAGATCGTACACTACTTGGGATGCTATCAAAGAGATCCCAAATTTGGATGAACACACTCGCCTCAAAGCACTTGATATGCTTGACACGAAGTCAAAGAAGGATAGTTTTTTGAAGATTACCGTTGAGGAAAGAGCAAGTTGGATAGCATATAAGCTTAGAGGATAGCTTGTTTGTGTTTTGTAATTTGGAATCTGTTATGTGTTGCATTTGTGTTTTGGATATTGGACATGTTGTTTTATGTTTTGGAAATTGGACATGGTGTTTTATGTTTTGGATATTGGATATGTTTTGAATTTTGGAAATGTTATCCGTTATGTTTTGGATTATCGAAATGTTGAAATTGTGTTTTGGATATTTGGATATGTTTGTAAATTTGATTTGGTGAAATTGTGTTATGATTATTCTGTATACAATAGGTTTTCGAGCGGTCACTGTAATTCAGCGGTCGCTGGATTGTACTCCAGTAGCTTATTTCAGTGAACGTTGGACTCCATCGATCAGTGTGTAAAACGTTGTATAGTGTACAAAATGTGCTTTACTAACTCATTATTGTTAAAATGTAGTATGAATTATCGTGAAATAGTAGAAGAAGATGAAGAAGACGAGGAAATGGAACAAGAATTACACGAAGAGGAGGAGAATGACTTATACGAAAACCTTAGGGGTTTGATGGTGGCAATTAAGGCGGTAATAATTTTATTGGAAAAGTTTGCTACAATGCCTTCGTGTGTTGATTGTTCGTTGATGCAACGACCTAAAACTAGAAATGGTACTCTTTTTGTACGTAATATGATGGATGGAGATCCACAAGATTTTCGTTATTTGTATAGAATGTATCTGGATGTGTTCGAAAAGTTATGCTTCATCATTAGAGAGAAAACTGAATTACACAACTTTCTTCGAAAAGAGTGTCGTTCTGATGAATTTCCAGTCGAGAATGAAGAAGATGGAGCAAAACATCATGACGACATGGAAGATGAAAACTTTGAGTGGCTTTCTCAAAGCCAACTACAGCAAAGAACGAAGACTAATGCATGGAGAATGAACATTGCTAATTCTATGTGGGAGAATAGGCGGCCACATAACGGTGATGAAAATGAAGATGACAATTCCAAGTAGTGCATTTTTTGGAATTAATTGAACTTGTTTGATATTGTTTGGTATTTTGTTTGAACTAATGGATATTGGTTATGTTTGTGAATTTGATTTGGAGAGAATTGTGTATGAATGGGATTCAACTGCATATTGGTATGCATTTATATTATATACAGTACGTTTTCGAGCGATCACTGGATTCCAGCGGGCGCTCGGAACTTCGAGTGCGCGCTGGATACCAACGAGCGCTGGGTTGATGAACTTCTGAACTCCAACAGAAGTCGATGCGAACTCCAACAGAACTTCAACATAAATCCGTGAAATCATACGAAATTCCAATGAAAATTCATAAACTTCCCAACTCCAATGTTTTATAAAGTCCAATGAAAGTCATAATTGAATACACCCCCCTAAAAACATATCGAACAACAACAGCAAATCAACATCTCTCACTTTGGCACGAAAGCTTCTGAAATCAGAAAAAATACAGAAGTAAAATCTAAACAATCTCAGTAAAAACAACATGAACCGCCATTGAAATCCTAAATAAGTGTTTTATTTCCTTTTTAGCATAAAAATCCTATAGATTTAACCAAAATACACCAAGCCAAACTGTAGAACCCCGAAAATTCGAGCCTAAAAATTTCATTTTAAGTATATAAAATAAGTAGAATAAATTGAATAATAGAACGGTCACTTATTCCCGATCAACTTTTAAGCTCTAAATTGTGGTATAAAATTTAGACATTTCATGCATTGCATAAACACTAGCATTTATATTATGTGAGTTAAGTAAAAAATATTAATATAATTGTTGTTTATACAATATTGTGATTAATTAGAAATAATAATCAAAAGATGAATTATAATGTATATATATATATATGAAATATATGTCTAGTTGGTTTGAAGAAGAATTATTTTGTGAAATAATATCGATATTGGTCTCGTTATGATCGAAATAATTAATCATATTCGTATGCTCAATCAAAACTTTGATATGACTAATAAATATCGTATTACGGAACAAAAATTGAAATACTATATAAAAGGAAATTATATAATATAATAATATATATTATATATGTAAGTGGATGTGTGTGCGTGAATTTCGTAGGTGTGCCGTAAGCGTAGGTGTGTGCGTGTGTATAAATATGTGTTAGGGAGTTTTAATTTATTTAATTAAGAAGGGTAACTAGTATAATAGATAAAAAGAAAAAGAAAAGGGATTAAGAGGAGAGAGTAAAGAATGACACAAGAGAGAGAGAGAGGGAGAAAAGATTTGTAGCAGGTTAAATCTAAAAACAATCATTATGCTTTTTCTTCTCCCAAAACTATCTTCCCTAATCCCCAATCAGATTAAATTAGAAGTAATGATATTCATATAGCCTACAGATTCCCTCTTCCCTTCATTAACATTAAAAAAAAAAAAAAAGATTTGCAGATGAAACTCTCACTATTTTCTGCAACCCATCTTCTCCATCAAACCTTATTTTCTATTTTCTTCTACCACCATCTACCACCATCCATCCCCACCAAAACCACCACCGCCATCTAGGAAAGCCAGAGAAACGGCCACAAAGGTGGAGAAGGAGGAGCAGCCGTGAGGGAGGAAGGAGAAGGAGAGAGAACCGAGAGTAAGAGAGAAAGAAGAAGAAGAAGAAGGCTATGTATAAAGACTAAACCCTCGTTTCTCTTATTTCTTCCCTCTTTCCGATATCTTAGAAGCATGTTTAGGGAAATAAAAAGGTGAAACCTTCTGTCTTGGTGTGAAAAAGATGATGTTTATGCGATTTTTGTAGTGTAGTGAAGGCAAGGATGATTTTGTGTGGTCTTGATACTTGTTGTGAAGTTATACTCAATTATATGCATTCTAGGAAGAGCATGACTTGGGAATGTGTATTCTTCATAATCATATGGTTGCTATAGATGATATATGAGTGTGTTTAAAGACTGAAAAACCAAGTATATGTTGTTGTGTTGGTGTTTGAATGAATGAAGCTTGGAATGAATTGTGTGCAACGTATGAAACTGGATTGATCTGATCTGCCCGTTTGAACATGATAGGTTTCGATTTTGACTCCCAAACTTTTATATGTTGTAGATAAGTATGTTAGAAAGGTGGTGTGAACTTTTCAGAATTTTTCGTTGAGGTATGTAATTTTGGTGGATTTAATAGACTACTGCTCTTGTTTGAAATTCTTAATTTACGCAGAAAAATGTATAAGTATTTTTCTCCTTTTATTCGTGACTTTTGAAGGCTTAGCCTTTTGGAAAATGAAACTAGACATCCTAAGGATTCTAAGTTGATATTTCTCATCCCTTGTGGCCAAATGAACGATTTTATATTGAATTTTCAAGTAAATTGTTATGTAGTAAAACTTCAACTTTTGGCAGATTCACTGATATGCAAACGAGGCCCCGTTTGGACAAGTAAAATTTTATGTTTTTGAAGTTTAGTAACTTCTGAAAACTCTCTTATGTATTAGAAGTATCCTATAAAAATTTCAAGCCATTTTGAGCTCGTTTACTATTTTAATTGGAATTTATGGTGATGATCGTCTTGAAGAAAAATCTGCAGAAAATGATTAGTGTGATATTTTATGTTAATTTCGATTTTTGGGTAAAAATATGACTAAATTGCATACCAAGACATGTTATAACATTCTTATAAGTTAAAGTGATGATTTATGAATTATTTGATGACTAGAAGAATTTATTTTGTGTGCTAAGTGATTATTTATTAAAATTGGGCTAAGTTGTTTTGGGCCAAAAATAAATATAAATGGACTTGGGGACAGTGGGTCAAATTTTCAGATCTGTATGTACTTTGACCAAATTAATAAATTGTGTGTGTGGGCTATATGGTTTGAGCTTGAATTAGAATGTTGTGGGCTTTTGAATTAATTTCGATTGGGCCCGAATTTGTTTTAAAGATGGGTTATATCCTATAAAATCGACTGGGTCTAGTAAAATAAAATTGGACCAATGTTGTTATAATGACTATTATGTTGTTGGGTTGTACTATCCTAAGTTAATAAAAGGAAAAATGAAATGGGATTAGTCTTATATGATTAATGAAAATATAATAGTCCAACATGACTTGTTTATGTGTGATGAGGACCCTTATTCCGTATCTATATACAATTAAATGCGAAGTTGCATATTATATGATTAATGTATATTATTATTTATGCATGATTAATTGTCTATTATTTATTTATTAATTGAATAAATAATATTTTATTAATAATTATTAATTGAAAATTAATTAATTAAATAGAATACTTTCATAATTAATCATATGCTTTAATAATTATTATTTTTAATTAATTAATTAAGTCTTAATTAATTAATTATATGTCTTAATTAATTAATTAATTATATGCCTTTAGTAATTAATTAATTCTTTATTAATTAATTACATGCCCGGGAGAGATAACATAGTAACGACAGATTTTCATGACCAACCTACGTAACGGAAACCTAAAATCCCATCTGAAAGGGCTCTCATAGAGAAAGACCATACCCGGGAAGTCTCAGTCTGCCCTTGTCACGCCCCCAAATCCCGAGGGACGGCAGAAGCCGGGTGCGACTGGGGTTGGATTAAAGAAGCGGGGAAGAAGGGGGCTAACTGACTAAACATACATGATAAACATCGATAGACTAAGAACAAGACTTTAATATGAATGAGGAAGAGTTAATCCCTAAGGATTACTCGACAAGAGTACAAAAGAACTTAAGTTCATATGTACAGACGTAGACTACTGAATATTGTTTCAAAGTACATCTCAAAAGGAAATCAAAGTTTGGCAGCGGAAGGGGTTCTACTAATCATCCTATCTTCTAACTCAACACCAACCGTCGCCGCTCACCGTCGCTTCAACCTGCACATTTAGAAAGCAATGCAGGGCTAAGTACAAACGTACTTAGTGGGCACGATGGCGAAAACATACTTATAAATATAGATAAATATGGCATATCATAAGCGTAGCACACGGGGTTTTGTTGAAAGAATCCGTGTCTACTAAACATTTTCTGACTTTTTCTCATAAATCACTTGGCCAAGTATTTTTAGGTATGCTATGTTCAATCTTGACCTCTACTAATTCACCGTGGCTGGTTACCCCTCAACAGGATACCACATACACCACAGGTTACAAAGTGCACTAACTCTGGAAAGCACTTAGCAGCTAACTCAGAGCCGATCGTTAGTTAATCTAAAAATAGACTAACTCTAAATGTCTGGAAAACCCGAAGGTTAACTCAGAAATCTGGAAAACACGAATGTTAACTCAGATAGGTACAAGAGAACTCACATAAAAACTTAAAATAGTTCATGCCATATTATCACTTTGAAAACACAGATATCAAAGCAATAAATAATACTTTCGAGTTGTGGAAAAACCCACATTTTATTTGATATAGATAAAAGCCCACCTTGTAAATACAGAACTTATACGTAAAAGCGTCCAACTTCGGATCTTTTGTCCTTTCTTTACAGTTGGCTTCTTCCTTCATCGTAGAAATAACATACTTAAAAGCGGTTCGTAAAGATACTCGAAGAAAGAGAATCAAAGAGATTTTTAGTTATTTTATTCTTTTGGCATTTGCACGCTTACTAGATTTGTTTTACTAAAACGGGAAACGAGACTCGTACTAATCTTGTTTAGAACTCGGAAGATTTCATACTCGACTCTCGGGTCAGAAGAGAAGGTTGTCGATGTCTTAAAACGACTTTAAAGATTAAAAGAAACTAAGTTGGAAAGAACCAACTTAGGCGATTTCCATTTATAGCTCATTTCACGACTTATGAATATTTCTCGTTTATTACTTCTTTAAAGAAAAGATAAGATATAAGATACGATCTCGACTGGTTTTCATCATTAAAGGTCTGGTCCTTGACTCTAGGGTCAGATAGAAGGTATCCGTTAGATAAGACAGCTTAAACGATCAAAAGAAACTAAGTTGTGAACTAAACAACTTAGAAAACAAGAAACTGAAATTTCTACTGTACAGTCCAGTAACTCTGGAGGCTGTCCAGAACAGAGGACTTGGAAACAGGGGGTGAGCCCTGTACCACTAGAAAGCTTAGGAAGTCTAGTTTCTGCTCCAATTTACGGATCACAAATCCGATAAACGAGCCGGGAGTTATTACAGTTTCCGGCAAGGGTCGCAAAACTGCCGTGAAACCCTAGCTTATTGATAAGTTCGCCGTATAACGTTTTAGGTTCGTTTTAAATCATCGTATTCAACTTTTTTAGAAACTGAACTCTCAAGGCAGTCATCACGTACCTCCGTACGTGACAAACTCCTTCTCACTTGCTCAAAGGCACGACGTTCTAACGTCGGATTTCAACTATCAAGTACTATACCAATAAAGAAATTCCAAACGTGTTCTAGTTCTCGATTATCACTTTAACCCATATTATATGAACTCGGATGCTTACGATGTCAACTAGAAAGATGTTCCAAATTTCATTATAAACAATAATATCAAGTTAAAATTTTCATCCGACTTCCCGATTATTAGTTACAACTAGATATTCGTCTCTTACGCGATCTTTAAAAGTCGTCGGTTTTCGTTCAAATTTTACGACGTTAATCTACGTCTAATAGGGATCGTTTTTATGCATGCTAACATGTCTTAATATCTTTATAACTCAGTTTATATAGTGATCTTTGTCTCTTACATTCCATTAAACATTTTTAGAAAATTTCCAATTAATTCCTATTATCAATTAACATGATTTGTAACAATATTCAACTAACAATTCATCATTTATATCTAACATGCATAAACTCCTAATTATCTTATAAATTTTCTGATTTCATACATACTTTAAGGGGATGATTTTCTTTTCAAATTAACAACATTTATTTACTAAACATACTCTTATATCACTAATTAAACAATTGCAATTCTATTATCACTTAACATCTAAAAACCCCTAATTTCATACTTCAAACCCTAACTAAATTTCATAATAACATAGGGCTTTCAATCCCTTTTCATCTCATACACTAATTAACCCTCTACTAAGCATGAATTCATAATCAAAAGAAGAAAAACAAAAATCCTACAATTTTCCAAAAAAATTCTGCATTAACATAGATGTTAGGTTTCTTATTTTTAATCATTTTCAATCCATAAATATCATACCTAGCATATCTAATTACACTCTTTCAAGATCAATTCTTCCATTCCAACTTCTAAAAAAAAAATCGAACAAGAAGGAGAAGAAAAGAAAAAGAAACTAAATGGATAGGATTGTAGAGGATGAAAATACCTTAAGTTTTAATGAAAGAAGGTATGGAATTGTATGGATGGATGGATGGTTTGTGTGAGTTCTTCAAGCTCTTAAGAGTGTTCTTCAATAGAGGATTGAAGTGGTGAAGAAGATGAAGTTGAGGGAGAGAGGGAGAGAGTGGCCGAGAGATAGGGAGAGAGAGAGAGTGATGGAAAAGGTTTGTTCAAGTTGTGGGATGATTAATGTTGACCATGCATATAGGTAGGCTTAGGTGTCATTAAATTAAGTAATGACAAGCATGCATGTCTTCCACTAGAAGGGATGAGGTGGCGGCATGCATGCAGAATTTTTGGAGGATTTACGGGTTTTTCCGGCACGATCCGACGTTACGGGAAAACGAACGACGAAAAACGTTGTTCGGTACAAAAAAAATCGTCGCGATTCGATTTGACTTACAAATTCTAACGTATAACTTAAATAGAAAATAAATTTATAAAATTTATTTTGACAAAAACTCGGGACGACAAGTCCGAGTTCCGTCCGGAAAAACGTAAAAACAAATTTTCTCGACGTGTTCGTATTTGCGATTTTGTAAACGTAAAAATTAGACAAATTTTCCTTTCCGAAATTACAAACTAACTTTTCGTACGTGCTAACCCCTAATACGGTAGTCGTCTAGCCGACTTCTGTAATTTATTTTTATTAACGGGTTCGACCGTTAGCTTTAGAATTAAGAAATTGTAAACTTAGGCGTGCAAAGCCATCTATTTGGTTAACTTTAAATATTAGTACGCAAGGATTTTACGGGGCATTACAGCCCTTGCGCCTTTACATGGAGCATGCATTTCAATATCTAAAGGAATTTTATGCATACGACGAAGCTCTATCATATCGACCAACTTCAACAAACTCGGGAAGTTGTGTAATGGAAGGTAGTTTGTAGGTCGGCTCTCTTCTATGGGACCGACACTATCAGGACCACACTTAGTAAACGTATTTGAATTATCCAGACGAGCCAGCCAAGCAAGGGATACACCATAAGGAATATTATCAACATCACTACCATTGCCACTATGAACCACAAGACATTTACTACTCGAATCCGACGAACCATCTTCGCAATGAGAAGACATGTTGACCAAGATAATAACACATGTTATCATGCCAAGAGAGAAACATGTAGCATACATGGATCATACCGACCTCTCCTAATTAACTAAATTGTCACGCCTAGGTTCCTTGAGATATGAAGTGACCGACTAAGTAGAGCAAGCCGACTAACCCGACCAAGCCGACCAAGCAGATGCAAACAACAATAGAGCAATGGCATGGATAATAACAAAAACATTAACTTACTACTACTCAAAGATCTAGCACAAACACATTGAAAACACGAATCAAAATAAATTACCAAGGTAAATACTCATTTCTACATACGAAATATACGAAGAACGATGAAGGAGAAAAGAAAACAAACCTTTGAAGATGTGAGAATCATCTCTCTAGCACTATCTTCTACTCATTTGCTCTCCAAAAATCCTCTCTCTACCAATTTTTACCAAATGAGAAGTGAAGTGAAAGTAAAATCACAACGTTCCTACTTATAAGTAAAAATAGAAGCATCGAATGCACCTAAGAGCATCCACTGCGGGCTTCTTGCGGAGGGGTCGAAGGCAGCGTCGAAGGCCGCTCGACGCACCTCCGCTCGACGCAGGCGGCATCGAAGCCGCAGCGGATGATAGACGCAGGGCTGGGTCGAACGAGAGGTCGAAGGCTGTGTCGATTTTTAGACACAACCTTCGACTTAGTGATGACGAAATATGGGGACACGTGGCGTGTCTCCATTTGTCCGATCCTTTCTTTCTGATAAAAAAAAATTGAATTAAAAGGCAGCAACGGCTATGAGCAACGAATATATACATGTATCCAACGGCTAAATCCCTATTTTTCACTATATATATCCCTTCATCATTCATTCATTCTCCACACAAATTCCTTTCTTCATCCATTTTTCTCCACAAAAAAATTCAATCTTTCAATTTTATTTTGTGCAAAAAATGGCTGACGAGCAGTTCAATTCGTGGTACTCGCAAAATTTTGGTTCAATCCCACCGAACCAAATCCGGCAAATCCAACTCCCAATCCGGCAAATCCAAGCTCCTAATTCTCCCATTCTCCCGGTTTCGGCCAATACTCGGCCCCTGTAGGGTTTGCATCTTTTTCGCAGATTCCGGGGTTCTCTCAATTTCCCCCGTCGGCGGGGTTCTCACAGCCGCAGGGGTTCTCCCAATTCCCTCCGGCGACTGGGTTCTCGCAATTCTCACAGCCGTCGGCGTTCTCCCAATTCCCCCCGTCAGCTGGGTTCTCGCAGTCTCCGGCGTACTCTCAATTCCCTCCGTCTTATGTCTACTCGCAGCCGCCGGGGTTCTCTCAATTCCCCCCGACATCCGGGTACGAGCAATTCTCGCAGCCACCAGCGAGTACTACTCGATTCAGACGTTTCAACCTCAACAACGACAACGACGATGTTGAGGTGGAGGAAGAGGTGTACGGAGATTCCCAACAAGAGGAATCAGACGAACGTGAGCTAACACCACCGCCCCCGCCCACCGCAAGGGGAAAGCTCCCACCTCCTCAAGCACGGCCAATTCTCCGGCCAAGGGGAAGGAAAAGGCACGCCGCAAGGGGAAAGCTCCCGCGACCTCAACCGGCGAGCAGAACCGGCCACTGCGAGGTCTCAACTACATAGCCAATGAAATTGAATTCCTCGCACAGTGGTACATTGATTACGGGATGGACGCGGTCACCAACAACTACCAAACCTCAAACCGCTTCAACAAGTTCATAGCTCCCGCCTACCCAAGAGAAAATGATGCAATGAGGAGCGCATGGGCCCGCGCTAAGAAACAGATCTAGAACTTCGCCGGCATGTACATCCAAGAAGAGAACAACCTCGGAAGCGGGCAAAACGATCTCGATCTATACACAAGGGTCCAAGATCTGTACGCAGCCAAGCATCGAAAAGAGTTTTTGTATAGGGCTGCGTGAGAGGTCTTGAGGCATATCCCGAGTTTCACCAACCCAAAGAAGCCAACAGCTCCAAAGCGGACGAAGATAAATGAAGCCGGCGAGTATACTTCGTCTTCTAGCGGCACTGCATCCACCACATCCGCGAGCGATGCAAACACGCTGGAGGTTCGCCCTGCAAGAGTGAAAGCTGTGAAGAAGAGGATGAAGGGCAAAAATGCGCTAAGGGAGCAAGCGGCAAGAGAGTTGACAACACTCAACGAGAACTACGGGAAGGACGCCGCTTCAGCGAGGGAGCAGTGGGCGTACGGTGTCTATATTGCAGACACGTCGAACTTTACTCCTGAGCAAAAGGAGAGGCACGAAAATATACGCCGCAAACTTGCAAGGGAATTCAATTGGGAGGAGTAGTTGTCCTATTTTTTTTTTCTTAATTATTGTAATGTTGCAGTTTTTTATTATTGTATTTTTTTTTTATTAATTAGTGTATATTTTAGTTTTTTTTTTAAATTCAATAAAATTGTCA
Source organism: Schizonepeta tenuifolia (assembly GCA_029490685.1). Classification (NCBI taxonomy): domain Eukaryota; kingdom Viridiplantae; phylum Streptophyta; class Magnoliopsida; order Lamiales; family Lamiaceae; genus Schizonepeta; species Schizonepeta tenuifolia. The sequence continues at coordinate 64,696,169 of CM055960.1, read as the reverse complement.
TTTATTAATTTTTTAATTTAATTAAGTAATTTTTATAATATTTATTACAAATAAAGAAATAACAATAAAATAAAATCTATTCAATCATTAAAATCACGCTTCCTAGTGCTTCAACCTAGGTCTTACTCAACTCCTCTGTAGTGGAAATATCAACATAAGTCTAACTCAACACTACCAATCATTAAAATCACGCTTTTCAGTGCTTCAACCTAGGTTTAATAAAACCAGCGTAGTGGATGTTTTAATACATAAAAATGTTGCAAAGGTAAAAAATACTCAGAAGTACAGTGGTTCCTTTCAATAAATTTCCTATATATATACTTATATATGCACGCAATATATATGTGTATATCATATATATGTTGTACGTGAGTGTACAAGCATATCAATGCTGTGGACATTGATTAAATTATCAAATGCTGTGGATATTGATGTTGTACGTAAGTGTACAAGCATATCATATACTTCCACCGTCGACGCCGTCATCTCCAACCTTACAACTCATGCCCGTGTGCAGCCAGCTTCCGCAGTTGCGATGCCAAGGATTCGCCTCTTCTACAACCTACAGACTCAATAGATACTTAACTAACGAACTCGTCGACCGCACCCACGACTATAGTTCTGTAACTTCAACTTTTACGACGACAGAGCTGCACTCCCCCCTGCTCTCGTTCAAGACGGAACGAATCAGCCGCTACGACATTACTTTCTTTCCCTAACCGGCATCGTCGGCATCGTCGACGATGCCGCAAGATGAGATGGAAGAAACAATTGCTTCTTGCTCTCACTACTAGCAATTGTACTTTTGCTGATTTGATGAGGGAGTAAGGGTGAAGAGAAGGGTAAACTCCATCTTTTTATAAACTAAAGGTAACAACCGAGCAGTTACTTTAAACATATGCACTACTCTATTGCCCGTATGTAGTTCTTATTGATGCAACTTGACCATCTACAAGCAGTAGAGTAGACCTATGTATTTGTGTAAAAGGGAAATCTGAGCATTCATTCATCTTTACCCACCTAATACCCAATAAATAAAGATGTTGAGTCAGCTACAATGTGGCAGCAAAATTTAAAATAAAGCTGCTGCTAAACACCAATATATACAAGGTTAGTTTTTCTATTGGAAGATTTTGAATAGCATTTGCTATTAATTCACATAGCTAGCTCGCGGCCGACGAACACCTATTCCTTTCAAGATCAACACTCAGTCGGCCACGTCGACCATGCCGACTACGCCGACGAGGCTGATGAGGTCGCCCGCTTGAGTTTCTCTTTATTTTTATTTATTTATTTTAGATCAAATATATATACCGCTATGGCCGACAAAGTCGACGAGGTGGACGAGGCCACCTACTTGATCCCCTAATATTTTCCATATCAACTATATGGCTGCCCGAAAAGGCTAGTGCGAAAAGGAGATCGACAAGGTGGTCGTGCCCGACCAACCCGACGAGCCGTCTTGGTGAGCCTACATTGCTTCTGAAATTAACCGTATTGATCGCCGTGACCGACATGGCCGACCACGCCGACCATGCCGACAACGTTGTTTACTTGAGCTTCTATATCATGGTTTCATGGGTATATTCCCTATTTCACAAACTGGGCCGATACTTTATTAATACAAAGTGGCCCAATATCTATATTTTCTTAATACAAAAAATGGCCCATTATCTTTATTTCCTTCATTACAAAGACCGGCCCATTATCACTTTAAATTGTCCAAATTAAGCCGACGTCACCACTTGCCATTTTTTCCAGCTTTACTATATATGACATTTATTTATTCATATTTATCAACATCCTAGATGCGACATACTAATAATTTGCTCCCATTGAGCTCGATCTGTTTAGTTTTATTAACTCTCTACTTAGAATAATTCTAACTAGAGAGTGGAGGACAAAATGTAGTAGACAAATTTTGTATTTATATTTTAGATCCAATTAACTTTACTTGATAGATCAGACGAGTCAGACAAGACAAACGAGCTAGCCCAATAGCCAGTTAATCAAGTTCAAACTCGTAGTTGGGCCGTAGAAGCCATCTTTATAACCATGATCCGCCACGTCGGTCATGACGACTGATACGGCTTAACAATCCAATCGGCCACAACAGCAGAGACTAAGTCAAGATAAGGTAGTTCCACGGAAATAGCAACTGACGTGATGGATGAGGCTGACAGAGAGAAATCCTAAGGGGTATTGGCGGCTCTATATAAACGACTTGATTAGGTCAAGTAAGACCATCTGGACTCTCGTATTCTCATTCTCTCAACTCTCTTCGCTTACTCCACTTACTCAGTCTCCTGATAGCCTTCTCTATCGGTCTCAAGACCGCCGGGGTTGCCCGTCACGCCCATTGCAATCTACCTACACTCTCATCTGCCACCGTCACCGTCATCACCCTCCGACCTATCTCGATCCATCCCGATTATCATCGGCTCTCCACACAATCTCTCTACTTATTTTATCTACTTTCCGCTTACTTTATCACCGTACTAACTTGAGCGTCGGAGGCTCTTCGGTCGACACCTCCCCCGGTGCTCACCTTAGGGCTCTCACATTCTGTTAGTGTTGTGTTGACAGGTTGCTAGTGTCCGATCAACCCGACGTGCCTGACGTCACCTTCAATTGTAGATCTAACCTCTACAATGTCTTTAATCATTAATTGATTAATTAATTATATGTCCTTAAGTAATTAATTGATTCTTAATTAATCAAATAATGATCTAAGTCAATTGAATAATTGTTATATATTCAGTAGTCAAGTATGGATGTATTATATGTTTTAAAGTATGATCTTATGACATGAGATATGTGATTACTTAAGAGCGCATGCATATAGTATGATACGATATAAAGCATATAGTATGTATAAGGCATCTATGTGACTTACGTGACATAACATGCATAACATACATGTTATAACTCAGGAATAATCTTGACCTAAGATGCTAAAACTTTAGACACCTCTTGCTAAAACTCGGGAATAATCTTGTGAACCTAAGTGTTTAAGACAACTCTTGTAGGAACAAGCAACCTTTAAGTTCGAGGACTAGTCAAGTGAATCCGAATCAATGTGTGTTTCTATTTTCAAACTGTGGGATTATAAACTCCCACTGAGGTAACTTTAGGGTTATTAAACCCAATGCTTTCCAATGTGATATGCATGCTAAATCTTTTATACTCAATTGTTTGTGGATTACCAATGTTGGATGTCTTTATAATACGATCGGCCTTGTGTTTTGTACAAGCTAAGGTAGTGTACACATGAAGTTATGATGATTCGATTGAAGGGAGTGGCTCCCTTCTAATTGGACCGGGTGGTAACCCAAGAATGTGAGTTGTTTTATGGTTCGAACCGATTATCCTTTTAACTGTTTTAACTTATGAGAAGGACAACCGTTTTCACTAAAGTAACCCCTTCCATAAGAAAGAAGCATGCTATATCTTTTCAATTTTTTTTTTCACAATGGGGCACGAAATCCATTTAGTGCTTTTGTACTCAGCCCCCTGCATTGTTTTCCCTAATGCAGGTTGATCAACGTGGAGGCGGAGGAGGGGGATGTCGTTGTTGTCTACTTATTCCATTCCAGTACTTGTTGTGTCGGTCTTTATGACCATCGTCTTTATTTTCAATAAAGCTTATGTCAATCAAACTCAAGTAACCTCCCTATGTTATAACCATCTATTTTGAGATGGTTATCTTTTGAAACGCTTCCGCAGTGCGGGGCCGATGTCCTCATACATCGACCCATTTATGTTATGCTAGGGCATTCATGTTAAACTAATTACCCACCTTACCTTTATTATTCCAAACACTTATCTTTTGATGTTTTCAATAAATAATATTTTATTGTTACCTATGATTATGATTTCTATGGTTTCACCGCACCCCCGAGTGGCGGCTCGGATGAATCCGCATAGGCCCGGGTGGCAGGTCGCCACACAAACCCCTTAATCAAGAATTTGAAGACCAAAAGCAATAAAAATCCTGAAGTGCTTCAAGCTTCCAAGATAAGGATTTTAAGTCCCACCATTTATTTTTTGCTTCCATTAACCAATCCATATTCATTCACACAATAAAAGCAGCGTGGAGCAACTACTCATATTGCCTTCAGTTTCAAGGGCTTTTAGTTTCTTTGTGCCCTTCTGTATTTGGGTAATTCCTCTTACTATCACTCGCTTTCTTCATTTAGTTTTACTAATTAAATGGTTTTTGTTTACATCAATTTTCATGCCCTATTTTCAGCCTTTTAATTTGCGCATGAGTTCAACTATTTGGGGCAATTTGTATTCTTGTTTGTTATAATTAACTTGGAAGTTTCTGTATGTGTATCTATTGCACACTCGATGTATTGATTATTGGGAATTATCAGAAACCGCAGCCCATTGCATCAATAAAGTTTCTGCAATCATAAGTTTATTTTTTGCAAATCAGAAACTTCAATTTCTACAAATTGTATATACAAATCAGAAAGATTCAGTTTAAATCCTAAAATCCAAACAAATTCTAACAAACAACTGATAACAAACATAAATCCTAGCATCCAAGCAACTGATAACAACTTAACATAAATCAATAGTTCAACAGCAACAACAACTGATAAAACCAACACAAATCCTAACATCCAAGCAAATTCAAACATCCAAACATAAAAAAAGCCCCTACCCATAGAGAGCATCTTAAAGAGTTAATCAACTTTTTTAACCAGTTTAACCAAAGAGTAACCAAATTAACTTAGAGTAACTTATACAATTAAAGCTTACTCTTTCACATTATAAGTTGGATTTATAACAATAAAGAATACCAACTCTATTCTATAGTCTCTAGTGTGCTAATTAACTGACGTAGATTATTATGAACATGAAAAAGAAACTCTATCTATCCATTATCAATGATTCTTTCCAATACTATGATAATAAGTTAGATAATTACGATTATGCAAGTTCCTATGATAATGATTCTTTCCAATACTATGATAATAAGTTAGATAATTACGATTATGCAAGTTCCTATGAATGGATAGATAGAGTTTCTTTTTCATGTTCATAATAATCTACGTCAGTTAATTAGCACACTAGAGACTATAGAATAGAGTTGGTATTCTTTATTGTTATAAATCCAACTTATAGTATGAAAGAGTAGAGCTTTAACTGTATAAGTTATTCTGAGTTAATTTGGTTACTCTTTGGTTTAACTTGTTAAAAAAGTTGATTAACTCTATAGATGCTCTCTATGGGTAGGGGCTTTTTTTGATAACCAAGCTAAATCCAAACATCAACATCAGAATTGGGTTAACATGGGCTCAAAGAAATACCTGGAATTCGTGGCTGGGATCGGCTGTAGTTGGTGGCGGAGAAGAGCGGCAAAAAAGACGACTTCATTGAGCGGCGGAATCGGCGGCAAAACTGGAATGAGAGAAGAGTAGAGTCGTGTGAATCGGAATGAGAGAAGGGGATAGGCGGCAGAGTCGGCAGTGGAGAAAGGCCGAGTCGAGGGAATCGAAAAGGGAAGAGGCGGTGGAGCAGCGCAGAGGCTTTGAGGGAGATGGAGAAAAGAAGCGGAGATGAAAAGAAACGGCGGTGATGGAGAAGAGAAGAAGCGGCGGAGGAGATGAGAAGAAGCGGCGGAGTGGCGAAGGAGATGAGAAGAAACGGTGAAGATGGAGAAGGGAAACTCGAGGTTGGAAGGAAAAGTAGTGATTTGTTTGGGTTACCGTTGAGAGAAATTAATTAAACTTACCAACTTGGGCCCGGAGATAAAATACCTGAGAGGAATAGGGATATAGCACCGGGCTTCCTCTTTGTATTGGGCTTGTTAGTTTATTTATCTGACTACCAAACACCCGATAAGCCAAATAAATAAACTGATCTTGGTATATCTAGGCTACCAAATGAGCCCTTATTCTAATCATAGCACATTCTACCAACTTAGAGGGTGTTTGGTTGAACTTTTAAGCTTCTTAAAACAACTTATAAGCTGCTAACAATTAAGGATTTAGGTGTTATAAGTTGTTTTAAGGAATTTTTAAGCTCAACCAAACGCCCTGTAATAGTCGACCAAATTATTGAAATGTGTGTCGGCTAACTACATGCAAATAGATCGCGCAGAGAGGGAGCACTATTTTCTCTTTGTTTTCAAGAATCAATTTTATTATATTAGTGTCATTGTTATTCTTTCGCTTGAATATTAATGTTGTCGACCTGATGTTATATTCAAGTGTTCTATATTAATTTTTATAAGCATATGTATAGTTCAAGTGTGTGATGACTGATGAAGATGTGTGTAATAGGAAAAAAATGAGAAGGAAACGCAAAAGGAACATCTACGGCATATTCTATAGGTGTGCAAGCCCACTTTATCCAAATAATGAGTTTGACTCGTTTCATTATCGAGGTGAAGCTCAAATTCTATTTGTCGAATATTCTAAAAGTTGAGAGTATAAATCGAGTCTTAACTAACTTTTGAAAATTGCTCATTAACTAAAGAATTGAGTACCAATAAACTGATGCTTGGTTTGTATAGCTAATTGAGTTTTTATTAAACGAGATTTTATTGAATAGCAAATGGTTTTGTATATTTTCATAATATTTCATCATGCATTAACATATCAATATGATATAATAAGACTTTATCAGCAACTATGAGTTAGTAAAAATAAATTATGACAAAAATATAATTTTAAGATAAATTGTGTCATGTTTGTATGTTATGAATCAACTATAACTTAACTAATAAGTAGCCCGTCGAGACTCGACAATTTTAATTTATGTGTGTACTTCTTAAATTTTTTTTTTTTACAAACATTATAAGGAAATTTAAATACCGCGTGACGTTGGACTCAAACCCATGACCTTTGGCCCGGACATTAACTACACTATCACTAGGCATAAGAAAAAAAAAATATCAAACGTGTATCTTACTTAGAACTCTTGATGTTGATCAAGTTAACTGTAAATCAAACTTAGGAAAATAATTTTATTTCACGTATAAACTTATAAGTACGAATGATTATGGATATGGTGGTACTCATTCATTAAGTATTTCCACAAATCAATTTTTTTTTCGAATTTTCTACATGTTCTCGTCCTAATCGCGATTAAAATATTAATTTATTGAGCATTCCCGTCTCAAATTCGTTAGGTAAATACTCGATAAAAATCAGAATACTACAAGTTAATATTAATTTAAATTAGTAAAAATCATTCTTTTGTCTATTTGAACCGTCTCGTTGGTTTATGCTAAATCATCACTCGTTGGGTAATACTCGATAAAAATCTGAACCTACAAAACTAATAGTATCAATTAAGTAAAATTAATTGCAACTACAAGTATAATTAGTTAAAGTGTTAAAAAAAAGGATTGTGGGAGAAGACATACATGTTGCTTGATGAAAATAGCGCAATGTCTTTGACCCGACGTGATTTGGTTTAGCCAATTTATTAGGTTGTATTGATTCATAATTATTATGAGATGTATATACATTATTATTATCTAAACTTATAATCATAAATTACAATAAACCAAATACTCATTCATTAAGTATTTTTCAAATCTAAATTTATTTAGAATTTTTCAACATTATTTGGTTTATTTCTTCTTTTTATGTTTATTTGAATCGTTTTGTTGGTTTGAATCATCTTGTTGGTTTATGGTAAATTGATATCTCTAATTTTAGCCAAATGCCAAGAAAGATATATTTACATTTTCAAGATGCTTTTTTTAGCTATCTATTCATACATTAGATAAAATGTGATATGAGTAGTATTTTCTACCAAGCACTAATCGAAGATTTTAGAAAAAAAATATGAATGAAAGATAGAGAGAATTCTATGTCGATATATTGATTAAATATATTTATTTAGTTTTTATAGAGATTTTCAATTACAAAATTTCTATTAGCCTCTTAAATGTAAATTTTCTTATTTTGTTGCTTTAAAGTTAATTATTGACACTACTTGTAGGCTAACTTAAAAAATAATTTTACTTTTCATAATTATTAAATATATAAGTAATAATGAAAATGGCTTATGTAATTTGTATTTAGAAATTGAGAATATATATCTATTAAGAATTGAGATGTATCATACATATAATATAATATTATGAATTAATAATACACAAAAATTTTAAAAATTGTGAAGAATATAGATAAAGTTAGTAATAACAGATATACATGAGACATGAGAAATTATTATATGAATATAATAAGTAATATATGTGTAGACTAACTTAAAAATTATTTTTTACTTTTCATAATTATTAAACATATTATTGATATTTAAAATAAGTTATATATTTTATATTTAAAAATTGAGATATAGTATATAATATTGATATTATGAATTTTTTTACCATAATATTATTAATTAATAATATACAAAGAGTGTGAAGAATAGAGATAATAATAGTAATAACAGATATACATGCATGAAAAATTGTTATTTGAATTATTGTGTAGTGCTATTTGGACACACTATGTCCGGACATATGATGGTAAAAGTAGAAATTTGACAGAATTTTTTAACAAATAATTTAATTTTATGGTTTCAACAGTTTGGTTATTCATAAACATACACTTTTTAAATTTTAATTATAAAGTTTCATCTCTATTTAAATTCACAAATTTCGTAGTTGGGCGTGAATGAGAGTAAAATCTGGGAGCAGGTGTGCATGAGATCGATATTTCGGAAGAGAGTTTGAGTAGGAAAGAAATTTTGAAGGCAATCGAACAATTTTTTTTCATATTTCAAGCACGTATGTCCAGACATAGTATGTTCGAATAGAATTATTGTAAGTAATATATCTGTATCATTACAAATTATTAATGCAAAATCACGAGAATAAAGAAAAATTAGAACGGAGCATCGTGGGCACCATTTATTTTCCTATTATTATTAACGAGCGTATAACCCGTCGAAAATCAACGGGAAATTATAAAAATTAATAAAATTATTAAATAGTATTAATTAGAGGTGGCCAACTTCGGTTACGGTTCCGAACCGGAACCGGAACCGACGGTTCTCGGTTCCACTTCGGAGGAAGCGGAACCGAACCGGATACCTCTTCGGTTCCGGTTTCGGTTCCGGTTCCGGTTCCAATTTGGAACCGAAGTTTTAATTATATGTATTTTATTATATTTTGCTACTTTTTTATATTATAAATATATATTTATGCATTCTAATATTAGTATTTAAGTGATATAATATGAATTATGATATAAATATAAATAAAAACAAAAAAAAAATAAAAAAAAAATGAGGAACCGCCGGTTCGGAACCGGAACCGAACCGAAACCAGCGGTTCTCGGTTCCACATTCTTGGAACCGGAACAGAACCGGCGGTTCGGCGGTTCTCGGTTCCAAAAACGAACCGGAGGTTCGGTTCCGGTTCCAGAACCGCCGGTTTCGGTTCGGTTCCACAGGTTCCGGTTTTTTTTGCCACCTCTAGTATTAATATGTGATAGATTAAAATAAATATTATTTGTTAATTATTTTAGCGTTAAATAATTCGGTTATTCAATCTACTAAACTCGCTTATAATTTATATCCCTTAAACACATCTCAAATTCAATTAAAAAGTAATTTTACCACATGTTTACGTCTCAAACCCATATAGTTATGTTTGTTAAAAACTATAACTAAAATATTCTCATTACTTTCTGTAGGGGATAAATCCTACTACTCGGAAGACGTGGATGACGTGGTTGAAAGGGCACTAAGCAACCTGTCACGAGTAACACACGTAAGAGTCCAACGGATCACCGGAGGGGGTGTTGGCCGATGGACCTCCGACGCTCAAGTCAATTATCGGAATAACAAGATGTAAATAATAAAGAAAATAATTGAATAATAGATATGCAATAGTATTGAATTCTCAGATATCCGGGGCGTCCGGATGGTGATGATAGAGAGTAGGAGCGTCAAGAGGGTAGGAGGTGCCGGTGTAGCCGGTGCGGCCGATGGATCCGATAGTCTAGAGAATAAGAGAGAAAGATGATGGCGGCAGATAGGGCAAGAGATGGAGTAGATAGTGAGAGCGTGAATGATTGGATGTAGTGGCCACCTATTTATATTGGCTGCTTAGTTGATTTAGGGTTTTTGGTATACCCTAGTCGCCGGCCTTATCCGCCCACCATGCTCTCTCAAGTGGTTCCGACTATCGTGGAAAGACGATTATTTGACTTATTCATCAACTAGTCGTGCTGACTTGCCCGGATATCGTGGTCGGTTGCGCCGATATGTCAGGTTAGGCCGTTGGACACCCCTGGGTCGGATATGGGCTCCTTAGGCCCAATAATTTAATTTAAATTGTCTTGGGCCAGTCCGTATAGTTCGACATGCTAATTGGACCGATTTAACAGGCTTTGTAAGAAGATGGATTTTGTCCACTACAGTTTGTCCCCCACTCTTTGATTAAATGATTTTAACCAAAGAGTTATAATAGTCGGGTATGCTGGTTTTGATGAATTTTCTCGATCTGAAATTTATATATATATATATATATATATATATATACATATATATATATATATATTGCATATTTCGACACAGTAAAAAATGCATGCAATTGGTTATTGGTTTAGAAAAATGAAAATGACCCATTAAGCCAATAAAATGCAATTGGGCCGAATCAATTGAATGGAAATTGCTGGCGTGCACCAAGTGATTGAAAATTCATTGGCCATGTTGGCTCAAGGGATAGGTGCGGCCAGAAACGGTCTTAGATTTTTCAACATTGGATGGTGGAATGAGCCACTATAGCCAACACGTCCAATTCAAGCTACCCAAGGCAAAGGGGTCAAATGTGGCTAATTAGGTAGATGCGTCCGATGTGTCTGATGGTCCGATAGAGGCGATGCTTCCGATGGATGAAACTTTAGCCAAAACAAGAATGAGAAGCATGCCAGTGTAGCCAATGGTTCCAATGGAGTGAGTGACATGTGAAAATAATCTACCTTTCCAATAAGGCCGATAGCGCCAATGTTTCCGATGCTTCCAATGGAAAACATTGCAACATTAGTGACTTTGACAAGGTCGGCGATGTCGACGAGTCCAGCAACAGGCTCCGGCGCGTCTGATGAGTTTGGAAAGGAAGAGTGGACATGTTAGTAGCCCATACTTTTGAATTGTCTAGTGCATCCGATAGAGCCAATAAAAGAGATAAGGCACATGACTGCTAGTATGAGAGAATAGAGAAAATAGCGCCGGCGGTGTGGGGCTTACAGATGTTGCTGCTCGAGCGAGAGATAGAGATCAAGTAGCTCTGCCAGCGAGTTCAAAGCGTCCGCAGACATGGGTTACTTGTCTACTTTTATGGAGGTTCTGCCATTATCAAAGAATTGCAGTAGCCAAGGAAAATGGAAGGGAGAAAACGAATTTTTGCATCGCCACCACCGTGTCCGGCATGTCTGTCGATGCCGATGGAAGTAATGAGAAAGGGAGATAAAGTGATGACAGAGCTCCTTGGTCGTTGGCAGAATCTCCGGCGGACATTGCCGTCATTTGTAGCCAGCAGCGCTATCACATTCGGTGGATGTTGTCGTGTGTTTCAATACCAGCGCTATGCCTATGGTATTAGATGGGTAGGTTCTTGATAGCTCTTAGCCTATTCTGCTAGAGTGGTTAGAAATTAATGCCAAGTGCTTCATTACGTAAAGTGTAACATGTTGCAGAAGTTGCTTGCAACAAGAATTTAACCTCAAAGAGCAAAGAATCTGACACCAACTTTTGACTTGAAGACTATTCCTTGTGTTAGCTTCGATTTGATAAAGAAGCAAACAGAGATGTCAGCGGCTTATGAGTAAATAGGTGAAGGAAAGTACAACAAGATGGCTATGTATGCAGAAGGTTGAGTACAGTAGGAGGAGTAGCCGTTGAGTGAAATAATACTCTCAAGGGGCATATTTATTTATAAAATAGAGATTATTATCCTTCTTTTTGCACCTTCACTTTTATTTTGAAAATTCTGAGGTCGTTCTGGCAACTTTTCTCATCCAATAGAGTAATGAGGGATAAGTGTCGTCTTATTCGTGTTGTTTAGATCATAGAGTGGTCAGGTTGGTTGAGAAGATTCAATGGAGTCGGTGGTGACGGCGGGGGCCGTATAAACGTCGAACGCACTGTCGTCGGGCTTGGTCGAGAGCGCCGGTGCGTCTGACAAGGTTAGCGTGGTTTTCAATCTCTGCCCATTTTTGCGGTAGCTCTGATCCGATGAAGATGATGCTTTTATATATTCATGTATGTTGATGATAAACTTGATGAATAAGTTCAACTTTTTATTCCTTGCAAACATGTAAACAGTATGCATATATCTTGCAAATGTGCATGTTTTAGAAGTATATCTGACTTGTTCTTGTCTAGTTCCTTGAAAGTGAGAATGAATGTGAATTATCTTGCTTCTATAATTCATATACATCATATATACGTGTATATATATGTCCATTGCATTTGGTATGAGTTACAGATTTTTATCCCATACTGAGACAGAGAAATTGCAATGTCAGTAGCTAATCACTCCCTCATATTCGGTGTTGTTTTCTGGACGAGTCAATGAAGCCAACAAGTCCGATGTCTATAGCAAAAGTGAGTTGATGAGGTTTGCTGCTAAAGGATCAACTTCTTTTGAATGAGAATGTGTGCGAGAAGAGCCAATACTGGAGGCACGGTACGTCCGGCGTAATAAATACTTTTGTGTTGAACCTATACTTTTTATTTATAAGAGATAAACTCGCAATACCACTCTCACTTCACTTTTTACAGAGATAATTTTTTTTAGAGAGAGTTGTGAGCTTGAAGTGGAGGAATGAAGTTCTAGAGATAAGGAGCTCCTTAAGGTTAGTTTTTCTTTTCACCATTTACTCTTCGAATGTTCTTCGCGTTCTTCGTAGTAAAAGCATGAAAGTAGTAACTATAAATTTTTGATTCCTTGATAGCATATGTTTTTGTTTGATCTTTGTTAGTAGTACAAGTTAGGAATTTACTGTTTTAGCAAATGCATGTAGTATTACTTTCCGTTAAGTCCGGTTGTGCCGATGGATCTTGTATTGCTCGTGTGTTAACAAATCTCTTGCATGTTAATCTAGTAAGGCCGATATTGCTTGGTGTTGACTTCAGCATGCTTGAGTATATGCTTTTTTATCATGATAAGCTATGGATATTTTGCATGGTAGTCCAGTGAGGCCGGTGGCCGACTGTAGTTGTGTATAATCATGTTGTTATTTTCATATTCCAACATGTCTTACTTGGTCGGAGGGCTAAGCTTAGATAGTGTCTTTGTTTTTAGGTGATGTCGTCCCATAATCGGAGTATTGTCATTGGATCATCTAGTAGAGCTGATAGGTGTTCTAGTGAGAGTAGTAGTGATGATGATGTTCATACTAATATGATTCCGGTGGGTGTGGTGATTCGTGGTAAAGATATTACTAAGTCGATTCCGGGTAGTGTGGCTACCAACATACTTTTCTCTGACGTCAATTGTTACCAAGCTTAGAGAAGACCATTTAGGTTGGGCTAGGTCGAATTATGGAGTTCCAATGCATGTTAACTTGAAGCTTCCGCTGTCTGTCGAGAAGGCCGATTGGCTTATTCCAGGATATGGGTGTATGTACATGATGTTTTTTGAGGTAGGTGCTCGATTTCCGTTGCCTAGACTAGTATTGGAGCTCTGTAACCATCAGCGGATACATCCGAGCCAATTGATGCCAAATGTATGGCGTGTCCTAATAGGGGTACATGTCTTTTGTGAGTTGAATAATATTTGTGATTTTACTTTGGGGGATGTACTATATGCATATTCCTTGGTGGAGTCTGTCGAAAAAGGGAGATATAAGTTTGTCAAGAGACGGGGCCAACATTTGGTGGTAGGTTTGTCTGAGGGCGATAAGTCTGGATGGAAACATCGTTACTTTTATGTCCCTAACGAGTTGTTGGGAATTTCGGATTATAGGGATATTCTGCCCTGTTGGTCTATTGCTGGTAAGTGCTTCCATGTTCAAGTAGTTTACTTCATACTTGTATGCTTCTATCATATTGTTTTATAATAACTCTTTCTTTTTATGTTTCCTTGTAGATTTGAAGGGTAAGAACTCCCTAGTGCGTGACGAGAGCGAGGAGAAGGTTGGCCAGATTTTTAGCTATCCGGAGGAGGATCGCCATTGTAGATTACTCTTGACCGAGCAAACTCTTTACTCCACCAGCCTTTGGGATAAGAGATACGTTCGTCCGCCTCGTCGAACAGACCTAGTTGCGCCTACTACTCGAGGTGAGCGTGACCTAGCATTTATACGATACGGTCGTGAGATTTACGGTAATACTTTATTCCTCCGGATCCGAATGATCCTGGCTTGACTCCTAACGATCGAGCTTGGGTGATAGATACTATTGACAACATGTATCGTATTGCACCGAAGAGAGGAAGAGCTGCGGCCGCGCCTCGGAAAGATAAGCAACAAACCATCGCGACTCACTCCGGCGAAGGAGAGCGAGTCGATACTGCCGACGCCCTTCCACTTCTTACCCCGACACAAAGAGGAGGGAGAGCATCCCAAGACGTTGTATCCGATCTATCCGATGACTTAATCAAGTTATCATTCTCCTCTACGGCTAGTGGATTGCCGCAGTCAGCTTCTGTTGTTGCTAGTGTGGAAGGCTTTAGTCCACTTCTTGAGAATGTAGATCGACTATTGCTTCCGAAGGACGAGAAGGTCTGTGACACCGTTGGAAGTGACGTTGCATCTGGTGCATGTCTTATGAATATGTTCCGGGTAAGTGTAATTTATTTTCATTGCATTTTGTCTTCATAAAATCTATCATTCCTCTAACTTGTACTTATATCACATACTTTGTGTAGAGTATTGCGACGGCCATATGGATGAGGAAGAAGATCAAAAGCTTGACAAGTCGGTTGAAGGCGATGAGGGCATAGCTGAATTGTTTTCGTGCTAAGTGTCAGGAGATGGAGCTTTCCAACAAAGAGTTAAAGAGTCAACTCGACACTTGTAAGTCTGAGGTTGCCGAGCTGGAAGGTGTTAAGAGTGAGCTTCAGACCGTCAAGGGTACAGTTACGTTACTTGAGAAACGGCTTGTGGATGCTGCTGATGACATGGAGGTTCAGGTGCGTGGAGAAATGGCTCGAGATTTTGTAGACGGTAAGGCAGAGACATGGGATGTTAACAGGTTTATTGCCGACCATGATGCTTACTTGAAGAGGGTGGCCGATGAGGATGCGGGGAATGGTGGTCTTGTTACTACTCTTGAGGCTATGGTTACTGCGGACCTTGCTCTTGGAGACCAGCCGCCGAATTACTTCGAGCCGGGAGCTACTACTGGGTCGGACATGGAAGCCGATTCTTGATCTGGTTTTTTATTATTATATGTTCATTTGCAGACTTCTATCTTTATTTTGGTGTTTAGACAATATTTATTTTATTTGGCCGGGTGCATGTACCCGATGACTGAGCCTGTACTATGAACTCATAACTTGTTGTTTTCGTTATCGTTTGTAAGGGTTCGTATCCCCATTTTCCCCCTAGTTCAAGTTATTGTCGGAAGACATGACTTGAATTAGTTGATAAATTATAGACGACGACTAGCTCGTCCGGGGCGTTCTCTTGTTATTTGCAAGTTCTTTTACTTGTTTTCTTTTATTGTATTGTTGTTTTTGGTTTTCCTTAATTTAGTCCAATGCCTTCAATATGTGCTATTGGATTCATTTATGTCTAGTCGTTTTATATTCCGACTAGTCCGACACATTTGGAGCGGCTTTTGAGTTTATAGATACTTGGTCTTTTTTATTATGTTGTTGGACTTGCACATTCAGCTTATCCGATTCAGAATGTTCTTTGTGATTTTTGTTTTTAATTTTGTCGACACTTAGTCGGTTTTTTCTTTTACTCGTCCTCCAATGTTGGTAGGACAATAAGGTTGGGTCTATAAGAGGGCTGCGCTCAATAGAGCTGCCTACATACTCCATTTGGAGATCAAGCCCATATGTAGTTCTGAGAATTTTCTGCATAAAATTGTCAGAACAAGTGTGGGAAATGGTAGGTCCCGTGGGACTAAGCAAATGAAGAAACCGAATAAGTTAGATTTGATACCGTCCAATGGGTCCGGTGTATGCGATATTGGTGACTGAGCGTCTTTTCATTTTCCATCTTGCATATTTGACCTGCAAAGACGTTGGCTGGACTCCGGAGAGTTGCCTACATACTCCTTTCGGAGATCAAGCCGATATGTAGTTCTGAGAATTTTCTTCATAAAATTGTCAGAACTAGTATGGTTGGAATGTGAGTCCCGCAGGACTTAAAATTTATTGATAAAAGCAAGTAAGGTTACCGCCCTATGCCGATTCAATTGCGATTGTTGGCGGAGTTGCGTCCGTCTTTTCTTTTGGGGTTGATAGGGCTGCACTCCGGAGAGCTGCCTACATACCCTATTGTGGGATCAAGCCCGATGTAGTTCTGACCTGTTGCAATAAATGGTCAGAGATACCGGGAGAGAAGGCAAGGGTGGCTGTGCTCCTTGGAGCTGCCTACATACCCTGAAAAGGGATCAAGCCACAATGTAGTTCTTTTATGTCCTGCATAAAATTGTTAGAACTAGTGTGGCTAGAGATGTGGATCCCGTAGGACCTAATTAATTGAAATAAGTGAAAAGTTGAGTTTAGGCGTGATACTGTCTTAGATGGATGGCGTTCCAGTTGTTGCCTATGTCGCGTCTGTCTTTCTCTTGAAGTTTGTATGCTCCATTCCCATATACCTTGGTGATCAAGTATGGACCTTCCCATGTCGGGCCTAGTTTGCCAGTCCCAACCTCCTTAGTGTTTTGGAATACACGTCGGAGTACCCAATCGCCTAGCTTGAAGGTTCGAGTGCGAACATGCTTGTTGTAGTGTCTCGCGACACTTTGCTGGTATGAGGCCAGCCGTAGCCTAGCCATATCTCTCTTTTCATCAAGTGTGTCGAGCTCATGACATATTTCTAGATCATTAAGGTCGCCCGAGGCAAGCTCAGTTCTCGCAGTCAGTACTTTGCTTTCAGCTGGAATGACTGCTTCCATTCCGTAGGCTAGGGAGAATGGAGTTTCTCCCGTCGAGGTTCTGGGGGTCGTTCGATATGACTAGAGTACTCCGGGTAGTTCGGCGGCCCACAAGCCCTTGGCTTTTTCGAGCCTCTTCTTCAAGGTGTTGACGATTGTCTTGTTGGATGATTCAGCCTGGCCGTTTGCTTGGGGATATCTAGGTGTTGAGAAGCTGAGTTTGATGTTCCAAGACTTGCAAAAGTCTTGAAAGTCGTAGCTGATGAACTGGGAGCCGTTGTCAGTCACTATCTCCTTTGGTACTCCATATCGGCATATCACATTTTTCCATATGAATCCTTTCACTTCCGTATCCCGGACTTTGTGAAATGCTTCGGCTTCTATCCACTTGCTGAAATAGTCTGTTACAACCAGCATGTATTCTAATTGTCCAGGTGCCTTAGGTAATTTGCCCACGATGTCCATCCCCCACTTCATGAAGGGCCAAGGCGACGTGATTGAGATCAATGGCTCGGGTGGAAGGTGGGATACTTGGGCGAAACGTTGGCATTTGTCACATCGCTTGACGTAATCAGCGGCGTCTAATTTCATGGTGGGCCAATAGTATCCACTTGTTAGAGCTCTGTGAGCTAAGCTCCTCCCGCCGGAGTGGTTTCCACATTTTCCGCCATGCAACTCGGCCAAGACCGTCTTTGCCTCTGCATGATTAATACATTTTAAGTATGGACCAGAATATGATCGTTTGTACAACTTACCTCGGATGATGGAGAATCGGGCAGACTGAGCTTTTATTCGGCGTGCTTCATTTTTGTCATCCGGAAGTATGTCTTGCTCAAGGTATTCAAGTATTGGAGTCATCCAAGTCCGGTTGTCTGATATGTCAAGCACCTGTTCTTCTTCTTTCTTCCATACGGCTGGCCATTGGAGGTAGACAATTGGAATGGTCTTCGGACCGGTGGTTTGAATAGAGGAGGCGAGGTTGGCTAAAGCGTCTGCGTGACTATTCTCTTCTCTGGGCACTTGGCTGACTATGAATTCTTCAAAGCTTGACTGCAACTCCTTCACCTTGTCTAAGTAGGCCGTCATCTTATTATCCCGAGCTTGGTAAGTTCCTTGCATCTGATTTACTACTAGTTGTGAGTCACTAAAGACATTAATCTTCTTTGCTCCCAACTCCTTAGCCAATCCAAGACCAGCTAGCATAGCTTCGTACTCGGCTTCATTATTGGTTGCCTTGAATCCGCATCTTACTGCCTGCTCAATGTTGTCACCTTGAGATGATGAAAGGACGAGTCCAAGTCCGCTTCCATGTTTGTTACTTGAACCATCTACGAAGAGTTTCCATGTTCCAGTTGATTCGCCTTCAGTGAGGCAGCATAACTCTTTGTCTGCCTGCATTGAAAGGTTAGGCGTAAAATCATTTACGAAATCGGCTAATACCTGTGACTTCAATGAAGTACGTGGCTTGTAGGATATGTCGTGCTCGCTTAGTTCGACTGCCCACTTGGCCAATCTGCCAGACAACTCCGGCTTATGAAGAATGGTCTTCAGAGGGTATGCTATAAGGACCACAATTGGGTGACATTGGAAGTATGGACGAAGTTTTCTTGCTGCATGTACAAGCGCGAGGGCTAACTTCTCAAGCAGGCTGTATCTTATTTCCGCATCTAACAATGATTTGCTGACGTAGTAGACGGGTGACTGCTTGCCCTCATCTTCTCGAACTAGGACTGCACTAATGGCCGTTTCTGACACAGCCAGGTAGATGTATAGTGTTTCACCATCTTTGGGTTTGGAAAGGAGCAGCGGGCTGGTCAGGTATTGCTTCAACTGGCTGAGTGCTTCCTCACATTCTGATGTCCACTCAAATGTTTTTGATTTCCTCAATGTATTGAAGAAGGGATGACAATGCTCCAATGACCTTGAGATGAACCGGCTAAGGGCCGCCACCCTTCCCGTGAGCTTTTGGACATCCTTAACACATGTTGGGGATGTGATTCTCTGGACGGAATCGATTTGAGCCGGGTTGGCTTCTATCCCCCTTTGGGTCACCATGTAGCCAAGAAATTTACCTGCAGTCACACCAAATGAACATTTAGTCGGATTAAGCTTCATGTTATACTCACGAAGTACGTTAAAGGCCTGTCGGAGGTGATCGATGTTGTCTTCTGCTCGTAGAGACTTCACAAGCATGTCGTCTATGTAGACTTCCATTGTTCTTCCCAACAATTCCTCGAACATTTTGTTGACTAGACGTTGGTAAGTCGCTCCGACATTCTTCAACCCGAATGGCATGTATTTGTAACAGTAGATGCCTATGTTGGTCATGAAAGCTGTCTTCTCTTGATCGTCGGGATGCATCAATATCTGGTGGTATCCGGAGTACGCGTCCATGAAGCTGAGTAGCTCGTGTCCGGCTGTGGCGTCGACGAGCATGTCTATGTGAGGCAGTGGAAACGAATCCTTAGGGCACGCCTTGTTCAAGTCTGTGAAGTCTATGCACACTCGCCATTTGCCATTCTTTTTCTTTACGACCACCACATTCGCTAGCCAGTCGGGATATTGGACTTCTCTGACCAACCCGGTATCTCGAAGTTGTTTGATTTCGTCGTTGATGACTCTATTCCTTTCTGGAGCGAACTTTCTTCGCTTTTGCTTCCTTGGAGGGTAGTCAGGATCGACATTCAACCTGTGAACAATAATATCAGGATCAATTCCGGTCATGTCCGCATGGGACCAAGCAAAACAATCATAGTGTTGGGAAAGAAATTGAATAAGCTTCTCTCTGAGGTCGGGTTCAAGTTGTGCTCCGATCCGGACTTTATTGTCTGGGAAGTCTGGGTGAATGGAGACTTCATCTAGCTCCACCGCGTCAGGTTGATCGGGTTGAGCTTGTTGACTCGGCTGGGGGTCAGATGATTCTCCTTGCTGTAATTGCTATAAGACGGCTTGCTTAGCCTTCATGGTTGTCTGGTAGCAAGATCTGGAATCTTTTTGATCTCCTCGAATTTCCTTCACTCCTCATTTGGTCGGGAATCTTAAGACTTGGTGATATGTAGATGGGACTGCCTTCATCTCATGTATCCATGGTCGTCCTAAAATGACGTTATAGGCAGAAGAAGAGTCCACCACTAGGAAGCGAGTGCAGAGATTGACTCCTTCAGCGTAGACGGGTAGTTCGATTTCACCAATTGCGCTCTTTTGTTCTCCGCTGAAGCCGATAAGGATTGTCGCCTTCCTGATGACCTTTGTTTCGTCTATCCCCATTTCCCTGAGAGTAGACAGAAAAAGGAAATTGGCAGAGCTGCCATTGTCTATTAGTACACGCTTGGTTAAACAATTTGCAATACAAATTGAAATTACTAAAGCATCGTGATGAGGATTAAGTAGCCTGTCTGATTCAGATGTGGTGAAAGTGATGGTTTGTGCAGGCAGGATGGTTGTGCTTCTTTGAGCTTCGTTATGTTCTGGTTGGAAATGACCAGCCTGTCTAGTATGTCTCCTGGCTGCTGAATGAGTGATTCCACTGACTTCTGACCCGCCGGTTATCACGTTAACTGTTCGATCAAGTGTCGGCGGTCTAGGCGGGGTGACATTTGCATTGCTTTGCTGACGACTTTGGGCTTGTTGCAAGGTCTGGCGTCCTTTGTTAGTAAGGAGGTCAGTCAGGTGACCTTGCTTCAGTAGGTGCGATAATTCTAACTTCAGCGCGATGCAATCTTCTGTTCGGTGTCCGTAATCAGCATGGAAATCACACCATTTCGACTTGTCTCTCTGATCAGCTGGTGTCCTCATCTTTTCTGGCTATTTGACCTTGTTTCCAAGTCCCTTGAGGGCTAAGACTGCCTCAGCCGGTGAGATGGATAAGTTGTATTCAGGAATCTCCGCCCTTTGACGCGGTCGAGTCTCGTAAGGGCGATCATATTGCTTCCTTCTGTATTCTTTCCGTGGAGGTGGATAAGGCTCGGACCGCCTATCACTCGCCCTCCTATCCACTTTGGAGTCTCTTCTAGTGTTTCTGCTTGGTGAAGATCGGTGGTGGTTGTATTGATCTTCCTCCCACTTGATCTGTGCCCATGCCTTGGCTAGGACATCTTCCATCGTCCTACAAGGATACTTGGTGAGGTCCTTGTATAGGTCAGAGTCGGGCAGGAGACCCTTTCGGAAGGCAGTGACCGCTGTCTGGGTGTTGCAGTTGGTTATGGACACCTTCTCCTTGTTGAAGCGACCGATATAGTCTCGAAGAGACTCTCCACGTCGTTGAACCACGGCATACAAATTCTCTGATATCTTTTCAAGTTTCCTGCTACTAGCGTATTGCTGCACGAAAATATCCGTTAGTTGAGCAAAACTCGAAATAGAATAATTAGGAAGATTAGTGTATCACTGGAGGGCCGGTCCTGTCAGACTAGAACCGAACCCCTTACACATGCAGGCCTGCCTCAATTCACGAGGAATTGTGGCGGTGAACATCCTTTGCTTATACTGAGCAATGTGGTTTGTCGGATCAGTCGTGCCGTCGAACATCTGCATGCTCGGAAAGTTGAACTTCACGGGCATTTCAACCAAGGCAATTTCATCCACAAATGGTGAGTCGGCGTAGCAGTTCTCTGAACTTTTGTGGATGGGTGCCGGCACGCCAGGAATTCGCTGGATCAAGGCCTCCATTTCGGCCAATTTTCTTGCCAAGTCTTCATCTCTGACTGCAAACTGGCCGGTCGTGGCTGGCTGGGCGAATTCATTAGCGAATAGCTGATCTTGAGTGATCTCCCTCCGACCATGTCCGACCATCTGTTGGTTGACTTGGGTTGGAGCGATCGTCTGATTGGGCTCTGGTATGGTTGGTTGTGTGCCTCCAATAATAGCATTACTCATTGCTACGCCGGGGGTGGTCAAGATGGTTCGAGCATGTTGTCCCCCAGTGGTGATAGTTCCATCTGGTCGGGCTATTCCTCCAGCTCCGATGGTGTCGGCATTGATTTGCCCCAGATCATGTGCTTGTTCAAGTGCAGACGGTGGAACGTTGATACCTACATTCGAAATACCACGAGCCGGATCAGTTGGGTTAAAGATGACATTACGGTTTCTTACCGAGGGTGACGGGTCCGTCAAGAGGGAGTTGGATCCATCATGGCGAACGATCGGTGTGTCTCCCAGAGGCTGCATGGGAGGCACTTGGGCCCGGAAGCTGGGAGGTTCGACGATCTCGACGGGCTCCACAGCCTCGAGACGGTCGTACAAGTTAGCGTTCTCCATTTCCAACTTCTTGCATCTCTCCCGCTCCCGATTCATCTGCTCAGTGAGGGCGGCGATCTGGGCGGCTAGGTCAGCGTGAGCAGTCATGTTGGGTCCGTCGGGAGTTTCAGATCCGTCACGTCCGTCAGACATGGTTGGTATTCGAAAGACTCTCCGGTGTCGTTGATTAACTTGGTTGCTAGGCCCCACGGTGGGTGCCAAAATTGTAGGGGATAAATCCTACTACTTGGAAGACGTGGATGACGTGGTTGAAAGGGCACTAAGCAACCTGTCACGAGTAACACACGTAAGAGTCCAACGGAACACTGGAGGGGGTGTTGGCCGATGGACCTCCGACGCTCAAGTCAATTATCGGAATAACAAGATGTAAATAATAAAGAAAATAATTGAATAATAGATATGCAATAGTATTGAATTCTCAGATATCCGGGGCGTCCGGATGGTGATGATAGAGAGTAGGAGCGTCAAGAGGGTAGGAGGTGCCGGTGTAGCCGGTGCGGCCGATGGATCCGATAGTCTAGAGAATAAGAGAGAAAGATGATGGCGGCAGATAGGGCAAGAGATGGAGTAGATAGTGAGAGCGTGAATGATTGGATGTAGTGGCCACCTATTTATATTGGCTGCTTAGTTGATTTAGGGTTTTTGGTATACCCTAGTCGCCGGCCTTATCCGCCCACCATGCTCTCTCAAGTGGTTCCGACTATCGTGGAAAGACGATTATTTGACTTATTCATCAACTAGTCGTGCTGACTTGCCCGGATATCGTGGTCGGTTGCGCCGATATGTCAGGTTAGGCCGTTGGACACCCCTGGGTCGGATATGGGCTCCTTAGGCCCAATAATTTAATTTAAATTGTCTTGGGCCAGTCCGTATAGTTCGACATGCTAATTGGACCGATTTAACAGGCTTTGCAAGAAGATGGATTTTGTCCACTACACTTTCGATAATTGTTAAAGCTCTATTCTTCTACAAAACCGATGTTGGCAAAAATATATTTCTCTATCAAAAGAAAGTGACTCTTAAGCTGAATTTTTTAGCTTTTTATTAAGAAAAAGAGGCAAGAGAAGGAGCAGGTAGTGAGAGAGAGAGAGAAAAGATATATAGATAGCAAATAATACTATAGATGTTAAGATTGTCTATAATATGAAAGTAACCATAAATACCCCACATTATGAATTCAACACAAGATTAAGATAAAAAAAAATAAGTTAAACCACCGCTTCACTATCATCCCGTCTACCCCGACGATTCCGACCTGGAACCGTCCTATTGACTACAATACTAATTTTAAATTATATAAATAATCATCTTTCAAATATATTCACAAAAAAATTAATGATGACATTTGTTTTCTTTTTACCTGAAATTAATATTTAATTATATACATAACTATATTCTAAAAATATTCACACAATATTTAATAAATAAAAATTTAATTATAAATTATAGTATTATATAAATAATCATCTTCCAAATATATTCATAAAAAAATAAATGATGACATTCGTTTTCTTTTTTACCAGCTTCGAGAATAACTTTTTTAACTAAGAATAGAACTTCAAGAATTGTTTCACTATGTACTTGGTAGTTTTTCCTTTTTACAAAACTTTATGTGGAATGATTGTGATTCATAAAATTATTTAGTCAATGATATAATATAAAAGTTGACCATGAATATCCTTAATTTTATGAGTTCAAAATTATATATATTAAAAAAAATTTGTTCCACAAGTACTGAATTGGCCCATCTACACGCACGATTCTTGATTCTTGGTCGGAATTGACTCGTTGATAAATCGTTAGTAATTTTTCTGCCAATTTTCCTACATATTCTACGTTTTTCAACCGAAATGATTAATAAAATAATTTGGGATGATGTGTTTAGGATTATTCAAACTTGTTTGAAATATATATACTCGTACTTGTTTAAAATTCGATTAAAAAATTAGTCATTTGTGTTCCTTTCTGAAAAAAATTTGTATATTAGTCTACCGCCACAATTCTGCATCGGAATTGGCCCGTTGTCCATGACTGTGATTTATAAGTGCGTAATTTATAAAATTTATTTAGAATTTATATAGATCAAAAAATTTAATAAAAATAATGATTGTACTATTCGTTAATCGTTCTTAATCGTATAGTAATATTCGTTAATTAAAATTATAAATTATGCAAAGTTGGAAACCCAACTACAAATAACATAAAAATTATTTTATGGATGACGATTATAGATTTTAGAAAATACATGAGAAAAAAAGCAAAAAATAAAAAAATTCTAGAGTGTCAGTTGGGAATTGACTCGTCTACCGCCACGGTTCCAGGTCAAAATTGACCCGTTGACCACGATTTTGATTTATAAATGCACAATTTATGACGATTCTAGATTTTAGAAAATACATGAAAAAATGAATAAAATGAAAATTTTAAAATTAATAAGAATAAAGAATGAAAATGTGTCACGTGGGATCCCGAGTTGAGGTACCCGTCAGTTGAGAATTGGTCCGTCTACCTAATTAATTGACAAATTAGAAATACTTATTTTTTATCAAATTAAAAAAAATATTAGACTATTTTCAAATTTAATTCGGTCAACCAATAAATTATCCAAACTATTTTGGAACCATTTATTCTGTCAACTAATAAATTGGTTCCCTAATAAAAATAATTAACTATTCGGCCAATTAATAAATTGACCAAAATAAAATAACTTAAACTATAAAAATATAGCAGTTATTTATTCGGCTGATTAATAAATAAATTGGTCAAATAAAATTACTACAAAAAATAATTATCCATTCTGCCAATTAATAAATTGACCAAATTAAATTAAATTAAATTATAAAATATAGTTATTTATTCTGCCGATTAATAAATAAATTGGCCAAATAAAACTGGTGAAACAAAAGATGAGAAAATACACATTGATTCTAGGTATTTATAGGTTTTTCAATAGGTGAAGTTTCATTGAGAAACCGATGTGGGACACAAGATTTTAGTATAAATATTTAAAATCTCTTATTTTACATTTAAAAATTCAAAAATTTGATAATATAGATAAATATGAATGGAGGAATATAAGGGGTGCCACGTAGGATTTTTTCAAAGCAAGAGTCGTTTTTTTTTAATAATATATAATGACGATGTTATATATATATATATATATATATATATATATATATATATATTTATTTATATGATAAGATGCTAGGTTTCTAAGATAAATACGGTCATATAGTTTTTATCTTCTCTCTCCAACTAATTATATATCTTTTTGCTACTCTCTTTCTCTCATTCTAAAAGAATTCATGTTTCAATCCATTCGTTGCTTTTTCATCTAAAAAATGACGTCGACAGCCGCCCCCTCATCGCCTACGACGTCTCTGAGCCGCTCATCGCCGAGTTGCTTTACTCCCCCGCCGCGATTGTGCAAGAGAACACCACGATGCTCCTCAACCTCTCAATGGCGTTGTGCGCTGCCGCAACGATATTCAACATGTCCAACGTTCAGTCATTCCACCCCATCGTCGGTGACAAACGCGACATCATCTTTGGATTGGTAGAGATTGTGCGCGGATCTGGATCGTTGACGTGGTCGGTGAGGGATGCCGCTGACTTGGGAATGTACTTGCCATTGTCACGCTATTTCTCGAAGAGATTTGGAAATGCCAAATTTGTTACAACTCTAAAGATGAAATATTACTATGACATTACAAATTATGTCAAAATTAGTGGCTGGATGGGTGAGTAAATTAACCAAAAAACAGAAGAAATCACATCCCGTTGTACTTGCCTATCGCCTATCGCGGCTTGACGAGGTTTTAGAGAAATTGGTGGTTAGGGTTCTGACTATACGATGTCGATTTATTAACTACTGCAATGTTTATCGCGTGTCTTCTCCGTCACGACCCGAACAACCATCGTCTACCATATCCGGCTATTCGCTACCCTATACAAGATTCGTTCGTGCGGTTCATACAAAAAAGGGTTGATTTTTGTACGAATGGTACGATTTGACGTATTCGTTCTACTCGTACTAAATCAGATTATAGAAATACTTGGTACAAATTGTATGAACAGGGTACCATCCGTATTAAGTCACAGAGAATAAATACTTGGTACAAAGGCCCATTCGTCCTATTCGCACCAACTACTTGTACTCCATAACTTAATAAAATGAACTTATTCGTTTCGTTCGTACTAACTAGTGATGCAACGTAACTTAGTACAATTATACAAATTAATTCATTCGTCCCGTTCATACCAACTAGTGACAAACCATAACTTAGTACGAGTTGTACGAATCAATCCATTTCTTACCAATCTCATCAATCTAGATTTGATTTTGGATTCATGTTTGTGAATTGACGTAGCCGTAATTGGATGGAACGACGGCGACGCGGTGGGTGGTTAACAACGTTAGAAGTTTCGGGAGGACAAAGAGAGGAGAGAGAAATAGAAGAAAATAAAAAGTACGCTTAATGTTAACTATCTATAATGGCTATTTGACAATTTTTTTCTTTTGGAGTAATGGCTATTTGACATTTTTACTCTATAAATAAACTCGCAAATTCAATTGTTAGTGGCTATTTGATATATATATATATATATATATGTTTTTTTTGGAGTAATGGCTATTTGACATTTTTACTCCATAAATAAACTCGCAAATTCAATTGTTCAGATTAGACTAGATTAAAAGCAAGAATGTTTTTACCTTATGTCTGATTAACAAGATTAAGGCCCAACACTCAATGCTATGACAAATGCGGCCCATTACTAGTCCCTCCAAAACTTAATAGATACAGTATTAGATTTGGTTAAACAATTGAATGATTGATAGTCGGGCAATTCTAAACATAGTCCTCAAATTAATCTTTATAGCCTCTTAATTAAAAATAATAATAATAATTATGTTAAATATACTGTTTTACCCCTATTATAACCCCCAAAAATATTACTTTATCCCTATAATTCACAATTTAAAATTTAATGAATATCTTCATCATAGCCTCAACTTTGAGAAAGACGACACAAAATTGCTTGGAAATATTTATTTTACGTGGTTACAATCTTTCGATGACTGCCCAGCGATGGAGATTAGATCCGGAGCCTGGAACATAAAATATATTATTGGCGAATTACGAGAATATTATTATAATTTAACTTAAGGGGAGGAGGGATGAGATAGTGATTATAGTAGTGTTATAGCCTTATAGGTTTTGGTAATTGGAGGATGAATATGTGAGATTGATTAAGATGATTATTGATGTTCCTTAGCGATTCTTCTCTGTGGAATTAAAGGTTTGTGAGGTGATTCTTCTCCGTGGAATTAAAGATTTGTGTGGTGGCGAGATTCAATTGTGTTGTTTGAATCAATAATTCAAAGAATCGAAGTATTTTTTTTTTTCTCTTATCAGAAACATTAACAAGTAAATCTTTCAGATTATCCTTACCAGATTCTTGATTCATTTAATCTTAGAAAGGAACAATAAATTCTAACCAAAATTTGACATTTTATGGTTGTGCTGTTGTTTCTTCGGTTTTACTTGATTAATTAGTGAGTTAATTGATCAATAATATGAGCTGCTAAAATCTGATCGTGAGATCTCAAAAATCGTTTCTGACCATTTTGTTAACCTAATTCTCGGAGTGAGTATATGATCGAGAAGATATTCATTAAAAAAATTAAATTGTGAATATAGGGATAAAGTAATATTTTTGGAGGTTATAATAGGGGTAAAACAGTATATTTAACATAATAATTATTATTATTTTTAATTAAGGGGCTAGAGAATAATTTGGGGGCTATGTTTAGAATTGCCCTTGATAGTCAAATTTCATGAAATATTCGATAATACAATCACTACATGTGAAAAAATTAAAAATAGGTTGAAATATTTTATACTCCAATACTTTCCCAAAGAAAAAAAAAAATGACCATACATAATGTCTGATTTCATTTATTTTTTATGGGATAGGAAATCAAATTTTTAAAGAATATTCCCCAAAAAATTGGAAATGAGCTCCATGGCCACCTATAAATAGGCGGCAAACCTCTTGCTTCGGCCTTAATCCACACTCAGTAGATAGCGTGAAACACGTGCAAGCATCATCGCTCTCTGCTCTCTCTCTCTCTCCACACGAAACGTTTAAACTCTTCGATCCACGCCACCCTTTTCTCCCCCAAATTCCAATCGACGAGAAAATGAGCGTAGAATTCATCGACGGCCAGATCGTGACGGAATTCGTGAACGATTCGCAGGCGTTCGAGAAGTGGGCGAGCGAGAAATTCAAAACGCTCGATGCCGACGGCAACGGCGTGCTGTCGCGCGACGAGCTGCAGAGGCGCTCCGGCAAGCTGTCGTCGACGGAGTTCGAGCTGCAGTCGTCGGACGAGATCACCAGCCTCTACGACGTGCTGTTCAACAAGTTTGACGCCGATAAGAGCGGGACGATCGATCCACAGGAATTCATGGCGCTGACGAAGGAGATCATGCTCGCGAAAGCGCGTGGGATCGGCAATTCCCCCGTCTGCATTATTCTGCAGGGTGATAGTTTGCTCATGAGGGCCGTACAACGCGCCAACGGCTGATGATTTGATTCCCACGCAATCGGTGCTTCATGTTTGGTACGTTGAGATCGTATGATTAATTTAGGCAGATTTGAATTGATCATATATCTGATAATAACGGTAGTTTTTTTCATTTTTATTTCTCGGTTTCAACTTACTGGTGTTAATCTCGGATTAGATTGAATTCGGATAGAATATTTGAATTTACATAGAATTTGATTTCGATATATGGATTTGATATCGTTGTAAGTCAACCGCACATTGAATCTTCGGATTTGAATTTATATTGAATATTTTAAGAATGAATGAAGATTTTCCTTTTTCTTTTTTTCTTTTGGGTGAGGATTGAGCCTGTGTGTTCACTTGAGGGAAAATGAATGTGAGGAATAATATTAATTTACCGCTTTATGTTAATTTTATTTTAAAAAAATAATCTATCAAGAGGTATAAAAGCAAGTTCGAACAGAGCTTCTTCAATTGGGTTGATTAATATTATAACTACTCTAGTCTTATATGTTTTGACATTTCTTTATTTATTCGTCAATTTTCCTACAAGTAAATAAATTAATAAGAGGCAAATGGTAGTATGTCATTACCCTACATGATAATAACAAATTTTGTTAAAAGTTCACTTTTGACAAAAATTGTGTAAAATCGTACTCAATTTGACAGAAATACCCTTATAGGGTAGTGGGTGTGTACGGTTGAAATTCAAAATACATTTACTCACTTCTCTCTCTTCCTTCTAGAATCTCTCACCGATTTTCTCTCTCCCCGTTTTTCTCTCTCTCGGCGCTGATACAAATTCCACCTCAAAACCCTACCGCCGCCGTCAACCACACCGCCACACTCCCCATCACACCGCCACAATCCGCCGTCAAGCTCACCGATACAGATCTATCTAAATGGCGCCACGAACAAAAAAGCCAAAAACTACCGAAGTAGCAAAAGAAACGGCGGCGAAGGTCACCACCGCGGCGACGAGTAGCAAAGCAGCGGCATCACCGACAAAAGGCGCGAAGAAACAGAGAAAACTGGCGGCGACGCCGAGCAAAGCCCCGACCAAAACAAGGTCTCAAAGGATCGAAGTTCCGACGCCGCGCGAAAAGGCGCCGCCGCGCGAAGAAGAAGCCGAGCAGACGCCGCCGGAGACGCGCGAAGAAGAAGGTGAACAAACATCGCCGCCGCGGGCAGAGGAAGAAGCACAGCTGTCGCCGCAGCGAGAAGAGGAAGAAGACCATGCTGAAGATGCCGAGGAGGAGGAAGCCGAAGAAGAAGATGCTTTCGAGCATTTGCCGGTAAGATTTCCAGATCTGAAAGTTACGGTGGTTGCATGTTCGATTATCACGTGATTTCTCCGATTTCGCGGGTTTATTATATTTTGAATGCAATTTCGTGCCTAGTTTGTTGAGTAGAATGGAAATTAGGGTACGATTTGCAGATCTGTGATTTTGGGGGAAAATTCTACTGGTACACCGGGTACGTTTTGTGAAAAACGTACCGGTAATACCGGATATATCATTACTGGAATTGAGGATAGCTTCTTGTTGAATAGCTGAGATTGTTTATGCATGATGTATGTTGCATTCTGATCATTTGAATATGCCTTTGTTTTGTTAAAATTGATACGATTTTCCCAAATACGTACCAAGAAAACTAATATGTTTTAGTACACTCGCTACGCATTTTCAAAAACGTACCGAGTGTACCAGTTTTTAATTGTAGTATAGGTAAGAATTTACAAAAGCGTACCTACTATACAGGTACATTTGGTACGATTTTATCAAATCGTACCAAGTGTGCCATTCTGAGTAAGATTTTGTAAAAGCGTACTAGGTGTACCAGCGTATAATAGGTACACTCGGTACGATTTCATCAATTCGTACCAGGTGTATCAGCGTAGACTTGGTACAATTGGTACGCTTTCATCAATTCGTACCAGGCGTACCAGCATAGACTTGGTATAATTGGTATGATTTCATCAATTCGTACCAGGTGTACCATGTTGTGTGAGTACACTCGATACGCTTTCATCAATTCGTACCAGGTGTATCAGCGTAGACATGGTACAATTGGTACGATTTTAACAATTCGTACCAGGTGTACCATGTTGTGTTAGTACACTCGGTACGATTTTGAAAATTCGTACCGGGTTTTACCAAGCAGATTATGACTAAAACAGTTCAAATGTATTCTTAATTGAATTGTTCTTTTTTTTATTGCAGACCCGATGGAGATACAAGAGACTCAAGCTTGATAGTTTGAAAAACAAAACAATTACTCACGGTTATGAGTCCCTTGTTTACGACATGAGAAACTGCCTCACAGCAAGTGGCAACTCTACTTTGGACAAGCTGAAGCAGTCCTGCCTGGGCCATTTTATGGGGATGGAGGACATGAACACGAGATCGGGAAAGGCCATCCACTGGATGGTGATTCGAGAGGTGCTTTCCTTCCCCCAGTATGATCCATCAGCTCTTTGGTTCAAGGTTGAAGGGAAGATCTTGCGGTTCAGCCGGCAAGAATTTGCATTGGTTAGCGGCCTGAAATTCGGCCCTGCAGATTTCGACCCCTACACCGACCACATCATACCGCGATCATCATTGTACTCCTGAATATTCAACAACCAAATGGTCACAGCTGCAGAGGTGTGGACGCCTTTCACGAACATGAAGTTTTTTTCCAAGAAATCTGAAATCAAGATCAGCGCCGACGACTACTTGAAGTTGGCAAAAATTCTGTTGGCGGCATCGTACGTGCTGGGATTTGAGAATACCAAGAAGAAAATACCGGACTGGATGTGGGTCCTGGTTGAGGATGAGGAAGCATGGGAGAAATTCCCCTGGGGTAGCTTGTCGTTTCAAATGGTTGTCGATAGTTTCAAAACAATCGACACAGAAGATAAAAAGAACAAATCCGGCGTCTCTTACCACATCAAAGGCTGCAGTTTTGCTTTATTGGTAAGTTCTTAAGAATAGGTAAAATTGTTATTTATTGGAAATCTTTGTACAATTTTACAATTACGTACCAAACATTACAGTTCGATACTGGTAAAACATGGTACGAAATTAGAAAATCGTACCAAGTTTTCCAAATATAAGTATAAGCTCTTGGAAAACTTGGTACGATTTTCTAATTTCGTACCAAATGTAACAGATTGAACTGGTAAAACTTGGTACGAAATTAGAAAATCGTACCAAGTTTTCCAAATATAAGTATAAGCTCTTGGAAAACTTGGTACGATTTCCTAATTTCGTACCAAACGTAACAGTTTAATGCAAGTAAACTCGGTACGCATTTATAATTACGTACCAAGATTACAAAGTAAACCTATTATATCTTGTATATGATTACATACTGATAAAGCTTTATTTATTAAACAGGGGTGGATATTTGAGGCTGTGCAGGCAATATGAACAAAGGTGGAATTGAGATCCACCGAGAAGAAGCTGCCTCGGATGTTGAGGTACAGGTTCATCAGAGACGTAGAAATCTCCCCAGCAGAAGACATAAAATTGGTAAGATTTATTGTCAGATCTAATATTTATTTTAGTAAAGCTTGGTACGCATTCAAAAATACGTACCACTTTTACCATTGTCAAAGTCCTAAACTTGGTACGCACTGACAAATGCGTACCAAGTGTGCATAGATGAATTGGTAAACTTGGTACGAAATTTTAAATTCGTACCAAATGTACCAAGTGAAAGAAGCATTTGTTAGGTACACTCGGTACGAAATAGGAATTTCGTACTGAGATTACTTAAATAAATTGGTACACTTGGTATGAATTTATAATTTCGTACCAAGTGTACCAAGTGAAAGAAGCATTTGTTAGGTACACTCGGTACGAAATAGGAATATCGTACTGAGATTACTTAAATAAATTGGTACACTTGGTACAAATTTATAATTTCGTACCAAGTGTACCAAGTGAAAGAAGCATTTGTTAGGTACATTCGATACGAATTAGGAATTTCGTACTGAGATTACTTAAATAAATTGGTACACTTGGTACGAATTTATAATTTCGTACCAAGTGTACCAAGTTTATCGACAGTTTATCTAACCATATTTTATCCTTCTCAGACTCTTCACCAGCTGCTGAAGCCATCCAAAGCTGAAAAGCAAACACCATACTGGCTTTCTCTACAGAACGATTCAGAATTCGGAACATTTGCATTTAAGTACGATCCGAATGATGCAAAAAAGAAAAGAAAAAGAGAAGCAGCGGACAATGGTGAAGATGATGACGAGCCTGCTGCCAATGAAGCGGAAGCTGCCAACAAAGATGATCAAGACAATCTTCCTCCTCCTCCTCCGCATACCAACATTGCATCCACCTCAACCGCTCCTCCTACCGCCGATACACGTTCCTCTATCCTTGCAAACTTAATGCAAGGGCCGGAGAGAGCGGTTCTTGTGAGAGAGATAGCGGAGGCAGCCGCAAATATGCTCATATCATGGCTTTCGGATGAAAGGAAGCAGCTCGTGGAGGACGTTGGGAGCTATGTTGTGAACAAGCTCCAAGAAGAAGGGATAGTCCAACCCTTCACGGGTGCACACTATACGTCTCTAGCCTCTACTCCTATCAATGACATCCAACCTGCAACAACAGAAGCAACAACGGCGGATGGCGACACGAAAAGCGCAGAGAAAGAGCAAACGGAGGTAGCTGCCATGGAAAGCAACAAGACGATGAACGAGGCGGAGGGAGCAGCAGCAACAGAGCAAGCTGGAGGGAGGACGTCTGAGCAGCTAGATGATGAAAAGGTACAAGATGCATCTTGAGTTGATGCTTGGCAAAATTTGAACAATTTCTTGGTGTGTTAACATAAACAATTGCATCCTTTTTATTTTTCATGTTATGAACAAATATTTATTTTCCTGTTTATTTGAACATGTAATCGAATTTGTAATATGTTTGATGAATTATTTTTCATTAATTTATTGATCTCTATTGTGATTGGGTACGCCTGGTACGATATACAAAATCGTACCTGTTTCCACGAGTACGCATGGTACGTTTTTCATAAAAACGTACCATGCGTACACACAAGCGTTTGTTTAAAACGTATCGAGTGTACCGAGTTTGCAATACAAATCTAGTACAAAATTAGGAAAAGCGTACCAATATTTCTCTTTTCTCAAGCAAGCCCCTCAACAGGAAAACGATCAATTTTCGGACACGCAAATCAACTTGCTGTGGGACATCTTCCTGGAAAATGATCAATTTTCAGCTGGTCCATTCACACCGTGTCCAAAATTTGAAGCTAAAAAACCAGCAGCTCCAAAAAACTTGGTGCCACAAGGGCCACCTCCCGCACAAGCTCCAGAAATCTCGGTGCCACAAGGTCCAGCACCACAAGGGCCGCCTCCCCCACAAGCTCCACCAGCACAACAAAGCTCGGTGCGCATCTTGAATCCGAGGCCGATCCGAAGAAGATTCCCAGCTCCACCTCTACGCAGTCCATTTCTGCCGGAAGACGTGCGACCAGGCCGTCACACCTTCGAGCATTGATTGAACTCAGAGGAAGCTCCACTGTAAGTTAAATTATTCATCTTAAAAATTTTATCAATGCGTACCGGGTGTAACATGTATTTTGGTAAAACTCGGTACGATTTCTTAAATTACATACCAAGTGTGCCATTCTGCAATTGGTAAACTGAGTACGATTTTGTAAAATCGTACTAAGTGTACCAGTCTAGAATTGGTACACTCGGTATGGTTTTATCAATTCGTACCAGGTGTACCATGTCGTGTGTATAAATTAGGTACGATTTTGTGAAAACGTACCGGGATTAGCATATTACAATAGGTAAATTCGGTACGATTTTATCAATACGTACCAGGTGTACCAATCCTAATTAGTAAACGTGGTACGGTTTTTACAAAACGTACAAGGTTTAATTAATGTAATATTCATTGACAACATGAGGAATGTCGGGGCCTATTGTGGTGTTGACAAGACCTTTTTCCAGTCTATCATGGATCCAACAGGACATATCGACTTGGAACACATTGAGGCGTATCTTGCTATTCTGGTGGCAAATCCTACAATAGCCGGATTGGGAGAAGTTGACCCGAAGATTGCCGTCACGTCTTGTTATTTTATGGTAAATTCAACCAATTATAATAATTTTAATTTTATACAGTAATATTTATACACACATAACATATATATATTTCTTAAACTTATTTGTAGGAAACAGTGGAGAATGTGTTCGACACCATCCACAAGAGACCAATTCCTTTTGATCCATACAATCACAAGGCGTTTAGACCAAATGTTGAAGAGGTCTTCCCAAAAGAAAAAATGGAGAGGTTGCTTTTGTTTGCCGAAGGAGCTCAGCCAGCTTGGGGGAAAACATAAGGCCTTGGGTTGACTGCGACAAGGTAAGATTTTATTAATAATATATAATAATAAAACTAAGTACACTCGGTACGAATTTACGAATTTTGAAAAACGTAGCGAGTGTACCAGTTTTTAATTGTAGTATTGGTAAGAATTTACAAAAGCGTACCTACTATACAGGTACATTTGGTACGATTTTGTAAAAGCGTATTAGGTGTAACAGCGTATTATAGGTACACTCGGTACGCTTTCATCAATTCGTACCAGGTGTACCAGCATAGATTTTCTAAAATTGGTACGATTTTATCAATTCGTACCGGGTGTACCATGTTGTGTGAGTACACTCGGTACGCTTTCATCAATTCGTACCAGGTGTACCAGCGTAGACTTTGTACAATTGGTAAGATTTTATCAATTCGTACCAGGTGTACCTGGTTTAGCAGTACGAAATTATAAAAACGTACCTGATTTTCTTAGATTTGTGGTACGCATTTACAATAACGTACCATGTTTTATTTTATTTTTAGGTAGTTGCATTGTGCTTCTACAAGGATCACTGGGGTACAATATTGATAGATATGAAAAAGCAGAAGATCACTCTGTATGACTCGATGGAGCATATATTCGACAGCTATACCTAATTCATTTGTTGCATATACCGATAATTCTTCATTTCTAGATCCAGATTTTGTGCGGCGCTGAAAGAACCAAGATTGGACAAGATTACGACAGTATTCTAGAAGAGAACATGCCGGAAGTTTTCTTGCCCACCGAAGTCTTGAATTCATATTCTCTACAGCGTTGGATGTACCAAACCCAAACTTCCGCACGGGGCATAGTGCAACAGACCATCTGCTCGGACCAATACTCATCAGCTTTTCATAGCCACCACGAGAGGCCTCATTCAAATTGTTCATGTACTCCTCATAATCCTCTACTTTGTAAGCATTCGCAGCAAGGTGGAATAGATCAGTTACAACAGTACCCCAAGTCTTCAGGTTACCCTGTATATGAAACGTACAAAGATCATGAGGGATGCCAGGATAAACTCGATCTATAGCATTCTTGATGCTCAGATACTAATCGGAAACTATCATAAAATCCGGGGGGCAACCAAACGTCCGACGGACACGCTCCAAAAACCACGACCAAGATGAAGTATCCTCCACATCACCGATTCCAAATGCTAATGGAACAATCTGTTCATTAGCATCCTTTGTAGCGGCAACAAACAAAATGCCCTTGTATTTCCCTTTCAAGTGTGTGCCATCAATGACAATCACAGGATGACATGCACGAAAAGCTCTTATGCACGCAGAGAGAGCAAAGTAACAATATTGAAACAAACTGTCCGGACATGTCTGATGGTCCACAATTGAACCGGGATTCATCTGCTCCAACATGTATAAGAACTTGGGAATCATCTGAAAGAATTTATCTCAATTAATAAAAAAAATCACTAAAGTACGCTAGGTAAACATGGTACGCCTTTCAAAAAACGTACCGAATGTACCAGTAATGTAGTTGCAAACTAGGTACGAATTTACAAAAACGTATTGATTCTACTAACATAATTGGTAAAACTTTGTATGTTTTTATAAATACGTAACAACATACTATACTACCTATTGTAAACTAGGTACGCAATATTAAATTCGTACCAGATTTGCCGCTTTATTACCGGTACACTGAGTACAATTTGGTAAAATCGTACCCAATGTACCGGTAATACAGAGACAAATCTGGTACGAAATTTGAAAATCGTACCAACTTTACCAATAATAATAATTACGCAATAAAAATATAGAAAAAGATAGAGAAACCTGAAATGAATTATCCACATCTCCAAATGAAAGTTCCAGAGCATGGTGCTTACCAGCCAAAGCAGTAGAATATTTTACATTCACACCAAATTCCCTTCGTATCTGTGATTGAATATCCTTTGGCCTAAGACACGAACCATCTTCCCCAAAATTTGGGCCAAGGAGTGCAGCAACAACTCTAGATGAAACCTTAGGATCAGGGTGATATCTCAAATCATCCACACAAGAGTGATGAGTGAAGAGATTGATACGCCACAAATTAGATGTTGCACTTGCTCGCATCTCAAACTCACATCGCTCTAAAAGTTTGCATCCCACATGGTAGTACACCTTGTTTGATCGAATTGTTTTACACTCGAGATGCTTTTTCATGTGATATAAACCAAGAGCTGACTTCAGTTTCTTCTTTCCGACAAAAGTGCCACCCTGAACAAGCTCATCCACACGCACAACCGGTGCAAGTATTTCATCCGATGGAAGAGACGCTTGATGGGCTGCACCGGGAATAACCCACAAACGCTGTCCTACGCTACTTTCATTACCCACATCGCTATTACCATCCACATTGCTATTACCAACATCATGGTCATCATTCTCCCCAATGTCATCTAAACCCAACTCATCACAACCAACATCAAAATTGTTTTGGTCTTCATTCCGTACACCATCATCAATTAAAGGAGTCCTTCTATTATGAGATTCATCAATCGTGGGAGAATCTGCCACATATACAGTAGGAAACTCCAACACATCCATCAAATACGACAACTCGAAATCATCTGTAATCTTCATTCTCATAGTTTCGCCACTAGGAGATTGGACTAAACCATCTATATCAAACATATACAACCTCTTATCCTTCTTCATTCGAACTTCAAGCTTTGCTAATAAAGATTCAAAGCTTATATCACTAGGCGGTATAAGAATATACTCTTTCCTACCACCCTCATAAATGTTCTCTTTCCAGCATCCTCCATGCGCAACCACTAAAGAAGAAGGCCTTACCTGCACAAAGTAAACTTGGTACGCATTAGTAAATGCGTACTGCGTACCCAGAAAACTTAGTACGAATTCATAACTACGTACTGCGTACCAAGTACACTTGGTACGTAATGATAAATACATACTGCATACCAATAAAACAAATTAAGGTACGCGGTACGTTTTTATCAATACGTACTGCGTACCAGGTAAACCTGGTACGAACCAGTACGAAATTAAGAAAACGTACCAACCCTGCAACCACAACATACAGTCGCCGGAATTTACCTCCATAGCATTAACGCCACAACCAAAAATCGCTGGAAAATTACTATTGAACCACCGTAATACTTTCTAAACAAAAAATAAAGCAAAAAACACAGCAAAATCGCAACCAAAAATGCATAATAAAAAAAAGCAAATACAAAAAATTCTACACAAATCTTACTAAAATTGCAGAAAAAAACACAGCCAAATCATATAGACGACGGCGACGACGAAGCTAATTCCAAAATCAATAGACACGGCGACGAAGAACAAGAGCCGCCGCACCGGAACAACACATATACGGTGACGTCGATGGAGACGACGGCGAACGGTGCATCAACGACGACGACTCAGCGGCGACGTCGACGGCGACGGCGATGGCGGTGGAGACGACAGAGAAGAAACAACAATGGAGAAATCACCAGAGAGAGATTAAGCGTGATGAAGAAGAAACAGAAAAAAAAACGAGAGAGAGAACGTGAGCTCAGGGAAAGTGGAGAGGAGAGAGAAAAAAGAGAGAAAAAAATAAAAGTGAAAAAGTAGGAGAGAGAATGTATCAGAATAGAATAAGGTGTAAAATATAAGGGTACAAATGTCCAAAAATTAAACATATGACAAAAATTGATAAAATTTGAACTAGTGACCCCTTTTTATATTACAATTGAGCTAATGACATATGGGTGCATTTCCTCAATTAATAATTATGGTTTCATGTATCATTCCAATCAAACAAGTTATAAAATTTCCCCAATATTATGTAGTAGTATAAATTTATACTCAATCCCATTATTATTGGCATGTATTCTTTTTTGTTGTCCCGTTATTCTTGTTTAAATAATTAGGTGATGATTAGACAATTAATTTGTTAAGCAATTTATTTTACACCTTTCATCCTACTTTTTCACCTTATTTATCCAATTTATTTTACTTTATTTCATTATTCACTCTTTTTCTCCTCACTTTATTTCATTTTAAAAATTCCAGTAAATACTTTTTACTCTGAATTATTTTCTCCTCCCAAATCAAACCTGGTAGGACGGATGGAGTACCTTATTTGTTATGAACACACCCTTTTTTGTGAAAAAACACTCTATATCAACGCATTAATACAACAAAATGAGCTAATCAATCCATATGCGTGTGCGTGTATATACTTCAATTAATTTAATATAATATGGATAAAAATACATTTCTTGCATACTTTAAAAAGATTAAAACGATGAACCGTTTCAAAATCACTGGCCAACTATACTAAATTAATAGAAACTGTGTAAACAAAGACACATTCGGTGAATTTGTATTTAGATGTTTTTTTTTTCTTGACATGGGGCTGTATTTTAATTTTTAAAGTACTCTACTTTATTTACCTTTATCAGCCTAAAGTAAACATGCAGTTAATTTTTTTGGCTAAATATAAATTACTTTGTTGAGTTAGTGCATAACCACTACTTCTCTCACCAATACTTAATTGATTTTTTTTGAATAAGTTGACTGCATCATCGAATTATTAATCAAATTATTAAATTATTATTAATACATGATTGTACAACTCTGTAAATTAAACAAATTTACGTGATTGTACAACCCTGTAAATTAAAATAAGGAATTTGTAATTTTTTTAATTAGGCCGTTATATGTATGATGTCGATTTACTGGAGGCCGCAACACCCTTAAACGGACGTGCATGTGCTTAATAAAAACATAAAAGAATCATTTAGAAATTTGATAAGGAGATCTTTGAGTCCATTTATGTGGTTTACTAAGCACACAAACACCGATTAAAGGCTTTAGCAAATCGACGTCATATTATCATTTCATGTTTACATTCACATCGTTCCGACCGCATTAAAGCTGGACGCTCTCAAATATTTTTCCTTTTTTTTTTAATCTCAGTTGAAATAATTATAAATTTTATGGTTTCGTTAAGCTTTAAAAGTTACTTTGAAATTTCAAATTATCTAAAGTTTTTAATTTATTTACCCTTTCTTTAACGACTATAGTCAGGGGAAGAAATATACAATACAAGCGACGTGGTATTTATAAGCAAAGTAAAATTCTGAAAAGTTTAAAAAGCCCGTGGTAGGCCCATCGGACCATTCTTGTTTCAGGTTAAGGGTAATTCTAAATATACTCTTCATTTTATTATTATAGGCCCTTAATTATAAAATAAATAAAAATAATATTAATTTTACTTTTTTATCCTTGTAGCCCAATAATTAAATAATACTAGTACTACTTTGTATCTTTAACCCTAATCTAATGTTTGTCGACATTGAAGGAATCATAGCCATTCAGTGCGAAATCAAGCATTCTAATGGGTTTACTTTAATTCATCTCTATTGTCAATTGCCCAATTATATATTTTTAATTTAATTTAATTATGCCTCAATATTATTTACTGTATGTTTGTAGAAATTAAAGCTTTCGTTCAATACGAAGGAATCAAATCTTTTTTGAAAGGATTTTCACATAATAACAAATTCACATTAGGGAAAGAGCTTTATATGAATTATGAAGTTTCCGCCACATTGCAAAAATTTTATTGGCCTCTCATGTAACTGGCAATAAAAGAGATGTTTTACATCCAAAATGTGAAGATATCGAAATGTGAGGAAGGTTGAACATCGATTGTGAATGGACATGCTATCACCGATGGGGAAACCCGAAAATGCATGTAAATAAATAATTCTTACTAGAGACAGACCATGCCCTTAGGTGTGAGGTGGCGCCGCCGCCGACTCCAAAGCTCCGACAAACATCCATATTTTGCATTTTTCTCTCCAACTTTGAGTTTGGGGTTATACAAACGTTCATGTTTCTTTTTTCTTCAAATTATTTGAGATTATAGTGATTATTAAATTTGGGGCTATAGGAGTAAAAGAGTATAATCAATATTATGTTTAAAATGGAGCTATAAAAAGTAAAACGAGGGCTACATTTAATATGTTCTTATTTTTCAGAGTATTTACACCATATTTTGACTTCAATAGTTGATATAAGATTCTTGTGGTGCAGTTAAATATATATTGTGTTACAAGTTTCAAATCAAATAATACGGTTGACATAATAACACTCATAACTTAAAATCAAGTAATATACCATCCCTTTAACCAAATAGTTCAGCATCCAATATCAGCTAAAAACTATCACTAAACAAAGTGAGTCTCCAACATAAACATTCTCAACCAAAGTGACAATGATCTAATTGAAATTTCATCAATCCTCCTTTTATTCGACAATATTAATAATACAAGATACTAAAATATGTTCTTTGGTACTCTCAAGCTCATACATACTAAAATATGTTCTTTGGTACAAGCTTCTTAACATAATTAAAAAGAAGACTATATTTATCTTCTACAAGTAGATAGTCGAGCAACATTTCTAAAATGGATCCAGAAAGTAATCACGTCTTCCAAGAGCAGAATTGCATTCTCAAGCTCATTTTTTAAAAGCATTCTCAAGCTCATTTTTTGAAAAGAAAGCCCTGCACCCCACCAAAAAATATACAACGTAATTAGATGGTTCAACATTTCTTTCCATAATAATTTTGAGAACCTCCACAGCATCTTTCATCATTCCATTCTTCCAATATGGACCCAATAAAATGCTAAAACTAATCACATTCGAACAGATGTCATGAGCTACCATATTCTTTATCAACACTGCCTCTTCTTTTGTTCTACTCAATTTGCATAAGCAAAAAGTGCCGACTTGAGAACCAATTTGGAGAACAGTTGATGCGCATTCACCCATTACGAATATTAGATTTACATTCTTTCCAGCTTGAACAAGTTATTGGCCACAAAGGCAATGCTAGTTGAAGACGGACCATCTATCACCGTAAGATATGTAACTTCATTAGGCTCACACTGTTTCTCTCCATAACTTGTTGAACAAAATCTGTGCATCAGCAACTTCGCCAAGAATCCATGCCCACACATGAAATAATTGCATAATATTGCAAACCCCTAAATCAGCTCGAAACAATAAGCAACAAAAATTAACCGCAATATTCAAGGTTTGGTTATCTAAAGAACTTTTCTATGAGGCATTTCGTCGAACAATGAAAGGGCAACAAAGTAACGTTTCATCTTCACAAAAACATTCAGCAAATTCGTAAATTCAACAAAAGAGGAGCGGGGATTATATCTTACCAATCGGCAACATAGCTCAGCAACATTATCAGGCTCACGTATTTCCCCAAAATCGAATCTGGGCTTTGCAGAAAAAAATTTGGATATGGTTTTGGTAGAAAAGTATTATCTAAATTGGAATTGTGGAGTTGTCTGAATTGAGGGATTCGTGTGGGAGAGAAAGAAGGTGGATCGAGTTGTTCCTGCTCGGCGACGGCGGCAGTGTTGAGAGGGAGGGTTTGGCTGCGGGGTGGATATCGAAGGTATGATTTGATTAGGTTTAGGTTTAGGTTTAAGATGATTTCATGGTTTTTTAGTTTTAGTTTTTATTCCTAGTGGCGGCTAGTATTGTCTGTCCCACGTGCTGTATCGGTTAATTATAAATTGATTGTACGTGGCCTACGTATTTCCTAGGTTTAAATTAAAAGGATTAGAGTTCGGTTCTGTCAATTGTCAAATATTCTGGTTTTACATTGCTGTCAAACGTAGTTACAGCTCGTAAAAGATTAGATGAACAATTCTCATGTTCGTTTCGTTTTTGTGATTATGTGTTTACGTTTATTCCTAACACGAACATACCATAAATAATTAAATAATAATGAGCGTGAAATATTTTTATTGTTGAAAAACATGACATATCAAAATATTGTTCAATTTCTTTTAGGAAGTAAAATATTTGTTCAATTTTAAAAATGCATTTCAAAATATAAAAAATAAGAAACATAATATTTAATTTATTTGTTAACAAGTCTTCATTTTTCCTTGGAAATTACAAAGTTATCTAACTATATGAAATGGATGAAAGCTCAGATGTTGGAAGAGTAAATAGCGAAACGGCACGCCGTATGACATAGAAAATGATTAGAGACAAAATTTGTTGACGAAAAACGAGCATACAAATCGCAGATTTCGCACGACATAAGTTTTATTATTATTATTATTA
This sequence comes from Schizonepeta tenuifolia, assembly GCA_029490685.1. NCBI lineage: Eukaryota > Viridiplantae > Streptophyta > Magnoliopsida > Lamiales > Lamiaceae > Schizonepeta > Schizonepeta tenuifolia. The sequence goes on along the minus strand of CM055960.1, from coordinate 64,652,798 downwards.
TTATTATTATTATTATTATTATTATTATTATTATTATTTTCGCACAACATAAGTTTTAGTATTATTATTATTATTATTATTATCATTATTATTTGTTTCCGTTACTTGAAACTTTACTTTATATATGGTCAATTCAATTTGTGTTAATTGTTTATAAATTGAAATTGTAATGGGCTTAGGGCTTAGTTAGTTTTCTGTATTTTTTTTTCTTATCATAAATTGAGTGTAAGTTAGAGTAAATTACATACGGAAGAAAAATGGGCTGAAATTGAGTGTGCAAATCAAAATTCAAGATAAATAATTAATATGCATATAATACTACTTTTTTTTTTTGTGCACTTGTGCCCCCATGTTCTCAATTCGATCCACAGTTGAGTGTATTACTAGGGCTCTAAATGAGCAAATACTTGAAAAAATTGTAAGTTCGAGCTTGATCTGAGCTTTACATTTAGGGCTCAGCATGTAAAAGCAAAGTTTGAGTTCGGCTTGCTAACAGCTCATTTAGACCGAATTTGAGCTCGAGCTCGAACTTAAACTCCGGCTCAATTGCTCCAACCTACATACATGTGTATTTAAATTTCTTAATCCACAAAATAAAATATAAGAACACCTAACCTACTATATCCATGAAAACAAACGTCAATATCTTAAGTATTTAAGCTATAAGGATTTGTTCGTGAACATGTTTGATAGTTGGCTCAATAACTTAAGTATTGAACTCGACAATTTTGCGTACCTCTCGAGCCGAATAAAGGTAAGCTCGGTTCAAGGCTTAAGCTTGGCTCGTTTAATTTTTATATATATATATATATATATATATATATATATATATATATTGGATAACTATATATATTTCTAGGTGATTATTCGGTCACTATATCCTTAAATACGTTAATTTAAGAGTAAAGGAGCCATATAGCAAAATCCCCCCTTAGATTACAATAGTTGTCAAAGAACATAATATGGTAAAATTATAGCCAAAAATGTATTTTTGGGACAATTATACCCTTACTATAGGGTAGAAGTTATTTTCAGTTTTTCACTAAAAAAAAAACGTCTCATCCATTTCATCCCCACCATTTCATTTCCCATCTCAATTTTTCTCTCTCTAAAAAAACTCTCCACCACAAAACCCTACTTTCCCAAACCCGCCACCTCCATTCTTCCACAGTTTCCTCCGCCCGTCCCACAACCCACTTCCGTTGTCGCGCCACCGCCTCTATCAATGGCTTCTGATAGTGAAATACCCTCCAACTCTGGTGAAGAAGAAGAATCGAACCACCTTGAAGAAGAAGAAACCACCAACCATGAAGAAGAAACCGGTTCCCTTCGATTCCGACGACTACAGAGAAGAAGAAGATAGAAGAAAAGAGAAAAAGGAAGAAAAAGATCTGCAGATCTGTTTTTTTGTTTGCATAGTGTGGAGATCTGTTTTTTTCTCAGATCTATTTTTTTTTTTTTTGAAATTCTTAAATATACGATCTGCTTTTACGGATCTGGTTTTTTGTTTTGAAGATCTGCAGATATGTTGTTGCGAATTTTGAAATTCGCAACATAATATACGAATTTCATATATGGTGTTACGAATTGTGAAATTCGTAACTAAATTTGCATTTTCATAAGTTTATTTGAAGTTACGAAATTACAATTTCGCAACATGTTTGAGGCTTTTTGAATTTTTCGAATCTGAAATTTTTTAGGTGTATAATGTTGCGAAATTCACAATTCGTAACACATTTTGTATAATAATGTAGCGAATTGTGAAATTCATAACTTTTGGTGCATTTTGGTTCGTTTATTTGACTTTACGAAATTACAATTTCGCAACATATTTGAGGCTTTTTGAATGTTTCGAATCTGAAATTTTTAGGTGTATAATGTTGCGAGTTTAACAATTCGTATAATAGTGTAGCGAATTGTGAAATTCGTAACTACCTGTGCATTTTCATTCGTTTATTTGACGTTACGAAATTACAATTTCGCAACGTGTTCTAGGCCTTTTGGTTTGTTTTGAAGGTTTCGAATCTGAAATTTTTAGTATACAATGTTCCGAATTTCGCAATTCGTAACACAGTTCGTATATAGTGTTACGAATTGTGAAATTCCTAACTAACTGTGCATTTTTATTCGTTTATTTGACGTTACGAAATTACAATTTTGCAACATGTGTGAGGCTTTTTGAAGGTTCCGAAATGAATCATTTTACGTAACAGAAATTGAAAATTCTGTTGCTAATTCATATTTTCGTAACATATTTTTGGGATTTCTATTATAACATGTTACAAAATGACAATTTCGTAACTTGTTTGTGGCTTTTTAAACGATTCGAAACTAGATTTTTAAGTATACGAATGGACATTCGTATATGATGTTGCATTTTCATATGTTTATTTGAAGTTACGAAAATATAATTTCGCAACATAGGTTACATGTTCTGAATTATTAAATTGATTTAATTGTTTGTTTATTGCAGATCGAATGGACATACAAGAGCAAGAATCTTGCAGCCAAGCACCATCGGATGATTTTATTCTCATGCTACGAAATTACAATTTCGTGACATTATCGTTTGTTTCGATTTATTATTTTCGTAACATTGTTACTTGTTATTAATTTATTCAAATATTGCGAAATTCTAGTTTCGCAACATGAGTTGTTGCGATTTGTTAATTTCGTACCAATGCTAATTGTTATGATTTTATTATTATGTTACGAAATTCTAATTTCGCAACACTCTCTTTTGTTTCGATTTATTATTTCGCAACATTGATACTTGTTATTAATTTATTTCAATGTTACGAAATTCTATTTTCACAACATGAGTTGTTGCGATTTGTTTCTTTCGTACCAGTGCTAATTGTTATGATTTTATTATTCGTTACGAAATTCTAATTTCGCAACATGATTTGTTGCGATATGTTTATTTCGTAACATATTTAATTGTTATGATTTTATTGTTATGTTACGAAATTTCAAATTCGTAACATAAGTCGTTGCGATCTATTTCTTTCGTAACAATATTACTTGTTCTCTGCATTGTTTCGTAACAGTGCTAATTCTTTTCTTTGAGTTAGATTGATTATGCTCACCTCCAGTGCAATAATCAACCGAATCATCAAAATCATCAAACACATCATCCATGTCATCAGATTTACTGTCATACATTTAATCAAAATCATCATACACATCATCCATGTCATCAGATAAAACCAAAATTGTACGAAACCAATTCTGTTACGAAATAAATAAATCGTAAAAAAAAATATAAACATTCGTTTCGTTACTAAATTAAAGAATCGTAACACACTAAATTGTACGAAACGTTAAATTTATAACAAATAACCACAAACATGTTGCGAAATTGTAAATTCGTAACATTTTGTAACCGTAATTTCAATAACTTGATACGAAAATATGAATTAGCAACAGATTATTCAATACGAATGCTAATTTCGTAACATAAAATGATTCATTTCGAAACCTTCAAATAGTCACAAATATGTTGCGAAATTGTAAATTCGTAACATGTTATAACCGAAATTCCAAAAACGTGATACGAAAATATGAATTAGAAACAGATTATTCAATACGAATGCTAATTTCGTAACATAAACTAATTCATTTCGAAACCTTCAAATAGTCGCAAACATGTTGTGAAATTACAATTTCGTAACGTCAAATAAATGAATCAAAATGCACAGTTAGTTACGAATTTCACAATTCGCAACACTATTATAATGCCCCGGAAATTCCTTACGATCTCAAAAAAATTAATGTTAATAAAATAAATGGCTTTGCACGCGTAAGTTTACGATTTTTAAATTCTAAGACTAACGGTCGATTCCGTCTCTGAAAATAAATTACGGAAGTCAGCTAGACGACTACCGTATTTAGGGTTAGTGCATACGAAAAGTTTTTAGTTCGTGAACTCAGAACGGAAAACCGTCTGATTTTTACATTCACGAAATCTCGATACGAACTCGCTTGAGAAAGTTCGTTTTTATGATTTTTCGGACGAACTCGGACTGTGTCGTCCCGAGTTTTTGTCAGAATTAATTTTATAAATCTTATTTTCCAATTAAGTTTTATTCGTTAGAATTTTTTTTTGGACGAATCGGGTTGTGACGATTTTGCGTCGAACTACGTTTTTCGTCGTCCGATTTCCGTAACGTCGTATCGCGTCGGAAAAGCGAGTATTTTTTTTTCCTCCCTTCCCTCTCATAACCGATTTTTCTCTCCCATTTTTAGCATTATAGCTTATTTCTTCCATGTAGTATTATTTTATATACCTACTACTATTCAAACACTATTCACTATTCCCTTTAACCTAAGTATATATAGCCATGTTCTATCATTTCTAGCTCACATCTCCTCCCTCCCTCAACCTAATTTCGGCTGCCCTTCTCTCTCCCTCTCTCCCATCTTCTTCTTCCACCATTGTTGAATCTCCAAGCTCTTGAAGAAGAAAATCACACAAGCCCTCTTTCATCCATCAAAAACTTATTTTTCCTTTAGTAAAAATCAAGGTATTCACCTCTTCTATGTTTCTATCCATCCAACATCCTCTTCTCTTTATTTTCTTTTTGATCAAAAATTTAGGGGTGAAGAACTAGATGTTTTGATCTTTGATTAGTTTAATTAGTTGTGTTTGGATGTGATTTCTAAGATCAAAATTGGAAGAAAAATCAAAAGCCCTAACTACATGCTAGTACCGAAATTTAGGGCTATTGTGTAGGTTTTTGGAATTCTTCAATTGATGTTAAATTCATGCTTAGAAAGTGTTTAATTAGTGATTAGAGCCAAGAGAAATCGAAAGCCCTTTGTTTGTTTGAAATTGATTTAGGGTTTAGGGTTTGAAATTGGGGATTTTTGCATGTTGATGTGTAATTGGACTTGAATTGATTAATTGATATTATAATAGGATGATTAGGGGTTAAATGATGTTAATTGATGAAGAAAAACACCCTCTTAACCTATGTATTAAAACCGAAAATGAGTAGGAAATTAGGGGTTTTCATGTGTTTGATTTAGATGATGTTTGGTTGATGAAATAATGTTGTAAATGGTATTAATTGATGTTAGGAATTTATTTGAGAATTTTCTAAAATTATTTGGTGGGATGTAAGAGACGAAGAACTCGTCGTAAGATGAAATATAGTGTTGATGTGAAGTGAATATATGCATGAAAGTGATTCTAGTTAGATGTTGTTTAATGACGTAAAATTTGAACGAAATCCGACAACCTTGAAAATTGTGTAAGAGACAAACCACTAGTCGTAACTAATAACCGAGAAGTCGAATGAGAATTCTAACTTGATAATATCATTTATGATGGACTTGGGAATAAATTTGTAGATGATGTCATGAGCTTTCGAGCTGTTTTAATATGAGATATAGTGATAGTCGAGAACTAGAACGGGAAATTGATAACTTGTTGGTATAGTACATGTTAGTTGAAAGCCGACGTTTAGAACGTCGTGCTATTGGACGAGTTTTGAGAAGGATTTCATCACGTACGAGAGTACGTGTTGACTGCCTTGAGGGTCAAGTTTCATAAGAAATCGAATACGAGAACTTAGAACGAACCTAACACGTTACACGTCGTTTCTATTGAGCATCTAGGGTTATCGCGGCAGTTTTGCGACCCTCGCCGGAAACTGTAATAACTTTTAGCTCGTTTATCGGATTTGCGATCCGTAAATTGGAGCGTAAACTAGACATCCCAAACTTTCCAACGGTACAAGGCTCATCCCCTGTTTCCAGATCCCCTGTTCTGGGAAGTCCCCAGAGTTTCTGTATTGCGCAGTGAAATTTCAGTTTTCTTTCTTCTAAGTTGTTTCGTTCGCAACTTAGTTTCCTTTCGATCGTTTAAGCCGTAATAACTAACGACTATCTTCCTACTGGCCCTAGAGTCAAGAAAGGAGCCTTGAGTGCTAACCGAGACGAGTTGGTACCTCTTATCCGTTCAAGTAAAGAAGTTTAGTTAAGCGAGAAATTGTCTAAGTCATAATGAACTAAAACTTATTTTCCAAATTGATTCTTTCCAACTTAGTTACTTATGATCTTTTAAGTCGTATTAAGCTATCGACTACCCTCTCTACTGACCTAAGAGTCGAGTATGAGACCTTTCGAGTTCTAAACGGGATTTGTACGAGTCTCATTCCCGTTTAAGTAAAATGAATCTAGTAAGCGTGCAAATGCCTAAAGAATGAAACGACTAAAACCTATTTCGATTTTCTTTGATCGATTATCTTTTACGAATTGATTTTTAAGTATTATTATTTTACGATGAAGGAGGAAGCCAGCTGTAAAGAAAGGACGGAAGATCCGAAGTTGGAAGCTACTGCTTTTAGTTCTGTATTACGAGGTGGGCTTTTATATATAAAAATAAAACGAGCATTGCTCGGAAAATCTTTCTTTATCGCTTTGATATCTGTGTTTTCAAAGTGATATTATGGCATGAACTATTTTACGTTTTATGTGAGTTCTCTTGTACCTATCTGAGTTTACATTCGTGTTTTCCAGATTTAGAGTTAATCTAACTAGGTTAACTAACGATCGGCTCTGAGTTAGCTGCTAAGTGCTTTCCAGAGTTAGTGCACTTTGTAACCTGTGGTGTATGTGATATCCTGTTGAGGGGTACCAGCCACGGTGAATGAGTTTGGGTCAAGATTGAACGTAACATACCAGAAAAATGCTTGCAAGCTAAATTGAGAAAAGAGTCAGAAAATGTTTAGTAGACACGGGTTCCTTTCAATAAAACCCCCGATGTGCTACAAATTATGAAATGTCATATTATCTATACTTATGATTATGATTTCGGCATCGTGCCCACTAAGTACATTTGTACTTAGCCCTGCATTGTTTTCTAAATGTGCAGGTTGAAGCGACGCGAGCGGCAACGGTTGAAGTTGAGTTGAAAGGATAGGATGCTTTAGTTAGGACTCTTCCGCTGCCAAACTCTAAGTCTTTTGAGAACTTGTCTTTTGAACAAACTCTGTAGTATAAGTCTATAAACTTGAACTTAGTTACTATCATGTACTTTTGTCGAGTAATCACTCGTGATTAACTCTTTCTTGTTATATTCAAGTCTTGTTCATTGATTGGTTGATGTCTTTTATGTATGTTAGTCAGTTAGCCCCCTTCTTCCCCGCTTCTTTAATCCAACCCCAGTCGCACCCCAGCTTCGGCCGTCCCTCGGGATTTGGGGCTGTGACAACTTTATACGAAATTCGTATATTATGTTGCGAATTGTGACGTTATATGCTTAAAAATTTCAGTTTTGGAACCTTCAAATAGCCACAAACATGTTGCGAAATTGAAATCTTGTAACATCAAATAAACGTAGGAAAATGCACAGTAAATTACGTATTTCATAATTCGCAACACTATATACGAAATTCGTATATTATGTTGCGAATTGTAAAATTCGCAACATGTGTGCTTCAAAAATTCAGTTTCTAAACCTTCAAATTGCCACAAACATGTTATGAAACTCTACTTTCGTAACATGTGTGCTTCAAAAATTCAGTTTCTAAACCTTCAGTTGAGGTCATTGAAGATTTTCAAAAAAAGGTATGAAAATAGAGAAGATCGAGGGCGACGGCGACGGGAGGAACGACGGCGGTGGCGAAAGCAGATCTAGAGAGAGAGCAACGACGACTGGAAGGGGTGCTGGGCGACAGAGGCGGCGATGGGAGGGGCGACAACAGATCTAGAGAGAGAGCGACGACGACGGGAAAGGGCGCAGGGCGACGGGAGGGGCGCAGTGGGGTGGCGAGAGAGAGAGAGCGGCGGCGACGGGGCGACAGGAAGAAGAGAAGAAAAAAAAATGAAGAAGAAAAGCAGTAGGAAGAAAAACACGATGAAGAAAAGAGAAGAAAGAGAGAGAAGAATAAAAGAGAAGAAAGAGAAAGAGGAAAAGATATAAAGATGAGAGAGAAAAAAAGAGAAAAAGTGAAAAGAATGAGTATTTTTGTCCAAAAAACACATTTTTAGCTATAATTTAACCATATTAAGTTACTTGACAACTATTGTAGTTAACCTAGTCAAAGTGGCTATATGGATAAATTACTTCTTAATTTAACCCGTTCACATTAATTTAGCCCGTTCCAACCACTTATAATATCTAATTTATTATAGTAAAGATATTTGGAGTCACAACAAGAATTCTCTATCCTAGGTGGAATTTTAAGGATTTTTCATTTGTAATTATCTAAAAATCTCATTTTTGTTAGTTGGTATACTTGGTAATATCTCAATTGTTATACATCTAATATTAATATTAATTAATGGATTAGTAGTGACTGCCACGTTGTCTTTATGAAATTGAAAGCCCAATATACAACATTGATTGTAAGCTAATCAGTTTATTAGCGAGTGTATTAAGAAAATGGAATTTTTAGTGATGAAGAAAATGACAGTCAATTTCCGTACAATTCTCTACCGCATCATCCTCATTCCTCACAAATTCTATGTTAACTTAGCCGGTTACAAAATCTACCGCCTAAGTGGATTTGAGCTGTATTATTGGTATATAAAAGTATACCATATTGTTTTTTGTGCCAAGTGAAAATTTAGTATTTTCTCAATTAGCTCCCCCAATAAATATATAATTATATATAATGTTAATTAGTCAATGGCATACAATTGACTTAGGCGGTTAAAAAGTCTTAATTTGGTAATTTGTTTATAGGTGAAACAAATTTACAAATTAGGCGGTTACAATAATACAAATAATTTATTTGGCAAAAAAAAAAAAAGTATTTACAAAACCAATTAGCCGCTGAATTATTTAAGAAAATGTGTGTCAACAAAAAAGCAAATTACTATATTCATTTGGAATTAGCATTATGCGGTTACAAAATCAATTACTCAAATAATTAGGCAAATATCAAATATAAAATTATATATAAAACTAATTACATTACCTTTAATACGACAGATTTCAAGCCTTCATCACCCCTTATTACTACATAAAATAATTGTAATTAGCATGCATCAAGTATTTATAATTAATACATTTATGTGCATCCACTTTTATAATCCACTATATAAGTCAATGCAAGCATTCTTTTCTAATCAACCAATTCCTAAGCATATACACCACAATAAATTCAGAAAGCCATATACTTGATTATTTCCTTTTTCCGATCCCAATGTCCAATGACTCCTTTTTACAGTATGATTAATCGAATTGAAAGTGTTGGGAATAGTAAGCCAGATCTTATTCTAAAACTTCGAATTGTACGAGCCTATAACAAATAAATAATTGGTGTAGTTGAATGAGGACATGCTGAATATGATGATAACTAACGAGGGAGTTATTTTTGTTTGATTATATGATTAATCATAAAATACAAATTTTTTTCCCATAAATTTTATGCTATATACTTAGTCTGTGTTGTTATATTTTTTGTCTACTTCTTTTAATTACATTCACACTAATTCGATCAAATTTGTGTCATTTTCAAATATATGGCACCCGAAAAAATATTTACATTTTTCATTTCTTGATTTCCAAAGTTACAAATGAATCATCGTATTGGTAATAAGCGACAAAATGATTGTAGAGATGAACAACATTGATAAAATCGCGACGCCAAATTTTGCTACCTCAATTTCTGTCATTAGTGCCGGCAAGTTATTTTTGTATGTTATTGCTAATTAAAGATTTGTAGTTTTTATTATTTTGAGTTTTCTTTTATTATTATTTTTAAAATATTGATCCCAAACATGACTTTCATTTTTCACGATTTGTCAAGTTAACGAAGACGGTGACCAACGATCAAACTTGATAAACATTCAGAATAGATGTGACAAGCAAGTCTCACGGAGCTCATCAGTTTTACAATCAATCAATCGAAGAATTGTTGCTTTCGATCCGAATATGGCTATTATCCAAGAAAAAAATTGTAAACAATTATTGTCCTCATATACTTTATAGTATATAAAATTTTACAAATCTTATTTACAGACACCAGATACTTATCCTGGCTTTTCTCGACAAAGAAGGCGTTGTATTGTGTCACGAAAATGGAACAAAACTCGACGAGCTTCAAATTACTCAAACATTAACATTGGTACAAGATAAAATAAATTTTATATAAAATTAATTCTTTTTAATACTATAATCATATGATTATATATTTTTTTTACTAATACTCTTTATATATTTTCAGGCTAAAAATATTCATTGTGCATTGTCAGACAGAGGAGAAGTCAGATTATTTCTATGAAAATGAATAAACCTCTACAAAATGTCATTATCTTGCAGATTTCTATTGGCAGCACATGTATATATTGTTCAAAATGTCTTTATAATCTTCTGAACTTTATATATTTAAACTTCTTCTCATTGTGTATCTAGCTGTTATGAAGAACAAATCATCTGCGGCTCGAGATAAGAAGCAGGCACTAAGGAAAAACAAAAGTTTCAAACAACAAATTGGTACGAATTCATTATATCTAGCTTTATACACTAAAAAATTGTCCATTATTGTAGATTTAAATACATGTCATTATTTTATAATTTTTTTTACTTTTTATTATCTTACATTTTTCATAACAATAATTATTTTTATTTAACAGAGTATTTTGATATTGGTGATTCAAGCTATGTTTGTGAGTATTGCAACGCACAAATGTGGTTCGAAGAAAGAGTAAAACATGTCAAATCGTCAGCCCCGAAATTCTCACTGTGTTGTTCGAAGGGGAAGTCAAACTACCTCGATTGAAAAATCCACCTCAATTATTGAGCGACCTTTTAGAGAACAGGCATGAGAAAAGCAAAAAGTTTATAGTAGATATTCGTGCTTACAACAACATGTTTTCATTTACTTCCATGGGTGGAAAAATTGATTATTCTATTAATCAAGGCGTCGGTCCTTATATATTTCTTTTGAGTGGTCAAAATCTTCATCACATCGGAGATATGTTGCTACTTGAAGGGTCATCCCCATAATTCTCACAACTCTATATTTTCGAATCAGATGAAGATTTAAAACATCAAAAAAATGTTGTGAGCTAATAATTATAGTTAAAATTGGCGGAGTATACGTATGTATGTATATATATATATATACTCCCTTCGTTCACCAAATGATGCCATATTTGATGTCCGATACGGAGATTAAGAAAGCTGATAAAATTATTTTGAGTGGGTAAAAGTTAGAAAGTAGGGGTACTGAGATAATGACAAAAAAACAGTGGTAATGATAAAAAATAGGTGGTATTGACCAAAAAGTAGGAATAAAGTTGTCGGGATGACAAAAAAGTAGAAATAAAGTTGATGTGAGGTTGGGTCATCAATGACAAGGGGTAGTTATTTTAATAAAGTAACGAGGGTATGTTGGTAAATATAACGAAACAGGATATCATTTGGTGAACACAAATAAGGAATGAAACATGGCATCATTTCGTGAACAGATGAGATATATATATATATATATATATATATATATACCTTAATTTACGTATATTGCCAAATAAAACAAAATTATCCTATTATTGTTTAACCAAATAGATATTTTTATTTGATATTTCTTAATGTTACATAAATTTAGATATGATAATTACATTCGTTTATTTAAACACTTTTTCGTAGTAAATGGAAATTGAGTGATTTCGATGATTAGATCATGAATGATCTAAAAAGAATGATCGATGACAACAATCTGTACGCAAAGACCAATCTGTTGATCATATTTCATGTGATCGTTCCATCGATTTGAAGCTTCAACCGATAGGAAAAAGAACAAAATATGGTAGGGAATACAACATGCCGACCGAATCAGAGGTTGCTGCTCTTATTGTTGGAGATTTTGAATCTATGCCGGACAAAGAGACATAATTGTTAAAAAGAGTTGTGGTCCGTATCAGGCGCACCCATATATGAATTTCACCCTGCTGATCTTGCACTCCAGTAGTATCCGCTTAATTTATTTACATAGAGGATAGATTCTATCTGGAAGTTCAGCATGACGATTCGGACAACAACAAGAGAAATAAGCTCACGCTGAGAGAGTTCTTAACATTCAGGATACAAGAAATGAAGGACGACAACTTCTTCTTGCCAGATGGCTGCTTCAAAAATTTATTGTTGATGGATACACCATGATAGAAATGCAAAGGCTATAATGGATCCGTCACAATCAGTCAATGCTTAAATAAAAAAGATACGAGAATCTTAAGCAATACAAAAATAAAGGAAATATGGATAGTTCGTGTGTTGGCAAACCTTTAGTATTTCCATCATCGTTCACTGGAGTCTCTAGGTGGACTGGATGCGCGTCGTTATTTATTACTTTTACATGCAACTCCAAATGGACTGAGATCACGAGGTTCCTTAGTAAACGAGGATTGTGTCCAGAAGATAGACCAAACATATCAATTTGAGTATTTAATAATGAAACTCGATGAACTGATACACGATCTGAAGCATAAGGATGTTTTTGGCAAACACACAGCATGTAAGTTCTTATTATTATTTATTGAATTATATACGCACTAACAATATTTTTTTAATTTCAATTCCAAATTATGTTACTGATTTGTTTGTTTAGTAGATGTCGCAACCATCGAATTCCAAAAGCTAGGATTACCTCATGCTCACATCATTCTCTTTTTAATACGAGAGGCTCAACATCACCTGATAGAGAATGTAGATGATTTCATATGTGCAGAGCTTCAAGACAAGGAAGAGAATTCATAACTATATGAGGCTATTGCAGAATACATGATTCACGATCCTTGTGGACCCGAAAGAATAAATTCAGGGTGAATTTTAAGTGCTCCAAAAGATACCCCAAGAATTATATTGAGCATACATAACTTGATGATAATGGTTACCCAATTTGGAAAGGAGGTACACGGGCATCACAGTGGAAAAAAATGGAATTGTCCTTGATAACAAGTGGATGGTTCCATACAATTCATTATTTTAAAAATTGATTATTTTTTATCGTATGCATTTATTTATTTAGATTTCCTTTGGTTTTCTTGCAGCTAAAAGAAGTTGGTGAGCGAGTGAATATACACCCTATTTTCATTTGAATTCTTTTCATTTGTATGTAATTTAACAATTCTGATCTTAGCGATTTGTGTTCGTACTATGACTTTATACAAACTATTTAGTGAGAATGTATTTTTAAATACCTTTTTATAAAACATACAAATTTTTTGCACTCATTCATAAGACTATAAGTTTTCTATACCAAAATCACTTAAAAGACTAAAATACCCTTACTTTTGATAAATAAATAAAAAAAGACAAAAAATGACTTTTTCTTTTCGTATGTTTCTCTCTCTCTTTCTCTTTCTTCTTCCTCTAATAAACCCTAAACCAAAATAATATCACCAACCAACTTTGATGACATTAAATTTTGAACAATGCTCATTTATGTTTTGGAAGAGAGGTTGTTTGCTCTCATTAAACACACAACAACTAATGTAATTGTGTAATGCAAAATTCTCAAACACACGAACTTGAAACTAACGACATAGAGAAGAAGAGAGAAGTGGGTCTCTAAGAAAAAAATCATGATAGTTAAAAAGAAGAAGGAGATAAAGCTCAAACGGAAAGCTTTCGTATTTCTGGGGTAGAAAGAAGGTATGTAACTATATTCACCACGTTAAATATGATTTTTTTCGACGAGCTTTTATACCCACGATTGACTCATTTTTGCACACGATGGTAGAAAATTTTCATGTACATGAATTATATGTTGATATTTAGTCATAAGAGAGTATATTTGCATGTTTAGGAACGTTTTTAGAAGTAAAATAGCCGTTAAAAATATATCCCTGTCGTGTGTATGAGAATTCTGCATTTTCTGGGCCCATTTTTCGCAACCCACGATGGTTGAGTGGGTTGCCACCGTGGAGACCCACGATGGCTATACACGATGGCAACCCACAATAGGGATACCAACGATGGCCATAGTGGGTTGCCACCGTGTGTTGCCACCGTGGACACCCACGATGGCTATACACGATGGCAACCCACGATGGTCCATCGTGGATTATCCCATCGTGGGTTGCCCCACCGTGGGTTTGCGAAAAGGTGCCCACGGTGGCAACACACGGTGGTTACCACCGTGGCAACCAACGATCGTGTGTGTATCTATCGTGGGTAGGCAGTAGATGCATTAAAAACGTGTTCGATTGGATTTTGTTATAATTTGTTGGCTATTTTGTATTTTTCAGATGTCGTGGAAACGTGTTTTGATACATCACAGCGGTCGATGGGATCGATCGAGTTATATAGATGGGGATTTTTTTTTGTCTTCATCGATAGTGCCACAGTGAACCGTGCAAGCCTTGTTGGACTTATTGGAGAAGGGTTGAAAAATATAAATCCGAACGACTACACGTTGTGGTACTTGACACGCATGAGCAACGGAAACAAAGTAAAAGTTTTATTGCGGAGTGATATCGAGTTACTGCGTATGTTAATTGAACAGAAAGACGATCCGGAGGTTTACGTTGATTACGGCGGCTCATCCGCCCCAGGGGTTAACTTTGGTGGTAACAGCTCTGAATTTGAGCACCACGACATTGACAACCGCATGCCCTACTCACATGAGCAATATAAAAACGATGAGGAAGATGAGGAAGATGAGGATGAAGATGGTGACTACGACGAAAATGAAGAAGATGAGGCGAGTTCCTCCGAAGACGAAGAAGATGATTGTCGTAAAGAATTGCTTGATTCGCTATCTATTGATTTTATTGCTTGGATGCGACAGCCGGCACAAATGGACAGGGTTTTTGGTCATCGGAACTTGACATCGGACCATGAGTCCGAACGCGAGACTGAGCATTTGCTCGCAATGCGCAATTGGATCATTCCATTCCCCGATCCTGACAGCGCAGGGAGATTAGGGTGGGTCACCACCAGTGCGTGGGGAACTCGAAGTGAGGGCCTTATTTAGGTCCAAGAAAGACTTGAGGATCACTGTTGGAATGTATCATCTGGAGAACTTTTTGGAGTGTAGATCGAAAAGTTCGGCTCGCAATCGTACGACCTTCCTATGCAAGACTGGCAGAAAGAATTGCAGCTTTAGAATTTGTGCTGTTGAGGGCGGCACCATTTGGAGAATTACTAAGTTATCCCTAGATCACACATGCCACCACGATTTGAATTGTGCTGCTGCACGATCGGTATCTTCTGATGTTGCTGCATTTTATTTTGCCAAGAGATTGACCGGCGAGGCGGTTATGTTAAAGCCAAGGGAGATGATGGAAGAGATGCGTAGAGTGTTTGGTATTAACATTCTATACAGTTTTGCTATTCGGACGAGGAACATAGCCATAGAAAATACGTATAACGACCACATCTCGTCGTATCAGAAGATCCCGTCGTATCTATATTTGTTGAAGCAGCATAATCTGGAAACTATTTATGACTTGGAGATGACCGTCGAGGGCTCGCTATGTCACTTATTTGTGGCGCTCAGACAGAGTATTCGAGCGTTTGATAAGTGTCTACGGCCGGTGCTTGTAGTGGACGGGATCCACCTTAAGGGAAAGAACTGAGAAATTTTATTTGTAGCCGTCACGCTGGATGGGAACAACCATGTCTTCCCCCTTGCAATTGGCCTCGGTCCCAAGGAGAATGATGAGTCGTGGGTATATTTTCTCTACAACCTGCGTAGATGCTACAACCCTCCAGATGATTTACTGATTGTGAGTGACCAGCATTTGAGCATTAGGAATGCAGTTTGAGCCGTTTACCCGAATACATTCCACAGGTTGTGCTACCACCACCTTCAGAAAAATCTCACGCCCTACGGAAAGCATGTAGCCACTATCTTCCAAGCTGTAGCATATTGTAATCGTCATGAAGAGTTTGAAGATTTGTTCTCAAAACTGCATTAAGTGAGCCCCAACGGAGCTCACAGACGGCTTTCTGAAATTGGACCGGAGAGGTGGGCTAAGTGTAAGTGTCCGGTCCGACGCTATGATTTCTTGACCTCTAATTATGCCGAATGTTTGAACTCTCGTATGCTATGGGCGCGGCGTCTCCCAGTGCACTCGATGATTGAGATGTAACATTTCATTGTATAGAAATGGACCGATGAGCATCGAGAAGAAGCTGCATCGAGAGATCATGAGTTGACACATAACGCATTGAAAAAACTTTCTTTATCCGTGCAACACGGTACCCGCCTTGCAGCTCGAGGTAACACCACCACACATGTTTACAGGGTTGAAGAAAGAAATGTTTATTATAACGTTGATTTAAGAACCTAGACATATACGTGCCGAGCGTGGGATTTAGATTTGATTTCATGTCGCCATGCTGTTGCCGCTATAAGGTAACATGTTCAATTACTAAATATTGTTTGGTTGCACGAACTTTCATTTAGCTTAGCCTTTCCATATGTTGAAATTGTCGTCATTTTCTTATTTAACAGGCGTGCAGGTAACAGTTTGTCTGTGTACGATTTTGTAAGTCATTATTTCAAACATGAGACATTTAGAGAGACTTATATGGAGCATATTAACCCAATACCGTATCCAGATGAGTGGGTTTTGCCTCCGGAGATCTCCACAATTATTTGTCTTCCTATGGATGAGGTACGTCAGGCTGGGCGGCCAAAAGATAGTCGTGCACGATCCGCAGTAGAAAATTTGGTGAGACGTCCCCAAGTATGTGGTAGGTGTTATGGAATGGGCCACAACAAAAAGACTTGCACAACATCCATCCCGTTCAGTGGTGTTGACTTGAATAACCCCCCTGAAGATGCAGAAAAGGCCGAAGGAGAACAGGTAAGGCAAAGGCGTCGGCGAAAGAAAAAGTGTAGCATTTGTCGTCTTGATGATCATGATGCGAGGAAATGTCCCTATCGTGAAACGTAAATATGTTATTTTTTTTGTTGTTTAAGATGAATTTATGATTTGTATTGAGAGAGAAAGCAAAACTAAATTTTAATATATTTGAACTTATTTTATATGTTATTTAAACTTGTTATGTGAGTGATACTTGAATGAGGTTTAAAATAGCAGGTGAAAAAACATCACTCCCTGGATACCCACGATGGCCGAACCCACGATGGGTGGCCACGATGGGCAGTCCACGATGGTGGCCATTGTTGGCAGCCTACGATGGGCAACCCACGATGGTGGCCATCGTGGGAAGCCCACGATGGGCAAATCCCACTATGGGTGGCCATCGTGGGAAGCCCACGATGGGCAAAACCCACTATGGTGGCCATCGTAGGCAGCCCACGATGGGCAGATTACAATGGACAACCACGATGGGTAGCCCACGATGGGCAGCCCACGATGGTAGCCATCGTGAGCACGGTGGTGAGCAGCCACCGTGGGCACAAGAATATGAGTGAATTTTATTTTTTTGTTCGATTCCTTCTTCGATTTTGTTGTTTAGTGCTTCTATAATAGCTTATTTTTCAATTTAAAACTACTTTACAACATAATCCAAACACCCACACGTGACCTTCATCTAATTCATTAGTAAATCAGGTACTTCGTACGAACGTTGAAGTTAGTGATACATAACCATTATCTGCACATTAATCCCGTATTGTACGTATAGTATAAGTTATATTTTGCACAAAATGTAACATAATTGAAATACTAATCATTGAATGAACAAAATGTATCATATAATTTATAAGGACGGGATTAATGTGCAGATAATGGTTATGTATCAGTAACTTCAACGTTAGTACGAAGTACCTGATTTACTAATGAATTAGTTAAAGGTCACGTGTGGGTGTTTGGATTATGTTGTAAAGTAGTTTTAAATTGAAAAATAAGCTATTGTAGAAGCACTAAACAACAAAATCGAAGAAGGAATCGAACAAAAAATGAAATTCACTCATGTTCTTGTGCCCACGGTGGCTGCTCACCACCGTGCTCACGATGGCTACCATCGTGGGCTACCCATCGTGGCTGTCCATCGTGGGCTGCCCATCGTGGGTTGCCCACGATGGCCACAATCGTGGGCTGCCAACGATGGCCACCATCGTGGATTTGCCCATCGTGGGCTTTCTACTATGGCCACAATCGTGGGCAGTCATCGTGGGTTGCCAATCGTGGGCACCCATCGTGGGTTCGGCCATCGTGGGTTCGGCCATCGTGGGTATTCAGCGAGTCCCTTTTTCACCTGCTATTTTCAACATCATTCTCACATCTTAAACAAGCAAGATCAAATATTTACAAAAATGACAAGCAAGTTCAAATATCATATAAAATAAATTCAAATATTTACAAAAATGATATTTTAGTTATGCCTTTTATCCCATAACGAACCCTCTACTCCTAACCAAAATATTCTAGTTCCAACAAAATACATATACTTCTCAATGTATCTATCATCAATTGACACATTACGATGTGTCGATGTTTTGATGAGACGATCAACATACATAAGAGAGTATGGGCCACAATTTGTCCCGTCGGTCTGGATGAATTGCTCCTCCTCAGGCATCTTAATCAAGAGCGGAGGGTTTTTTAACCTTTGTCTGTGGGAATTTTGCTCCCAGTATCCTGATGCAAGCAACAGTCGAGGTAAGAGATCGGTCACACACTGTAATTGCTCCTCGCGCACGTTCGTTTCCCTGTGATGGATCATGATCGAGTCATACAGCTCGACAGTCCAATCCTTCAGACAAATGCGTATGGTGACCCAATGATTCCCCCGACATTGCACACTGTTATGACCTGTACACGACAAGGAATAATTTAACAATTTAACTACATTAAAAAAAATAAATTATAGTAAACTACAAATATGAAATTATTTTAAAATATAATAACTTATATGGTTAGCTTGCCACCAAGCCGTTGCTAATTCACTTTCTTTGCCATAAACCATATGTATAAGAACATCAGGTACGCGCCAATTAGTATGTAGTCTAAGCCCTGGAGGAATTTTCTTTTTCTCTCCTCGCGCATTAATAGGGAACAACTTATTCCACTCATTTTGCAAACCATTCTAGTAATACAACCAAAAATTACATAAATAAAAAAGAATATTAATATAATCAAGAAATCAAGATTTACATAAATCGAAGAGAAATACTTACATAGAAGCCAATGCCGACTATAATGGTGGTTGCCTCACATACTCCATCAGCTGTCAACCTATCTAAATGTCTCACCTTGAATTTCATATAGTTTAGGTACAGCTCTATCTCCTGCAATGTTATTTAATTTTGTTAGTTATAATATACAAATAAGTTTGAATTATTGTAATTTAAGATAGAATTGTACCTCTGCCCACATCATTTGTCGAGGATCCTCCAGACGATCAAAAACAGATTGCACAACAACATGGTCAAGCATCGGAATTGTGATTATAGCATCCTCTCCTGATTTTCTATGCCTTCTGTACATACGCTTCAACCTCTTCATGGCCTGCTGAGTCATGGCTTGGTAAGGCGTCTGCATGGCGGCAGACGGTCTCGTCTTACGACAACCTTGCACCTCCTCTCGCTCCGCTAATTCGTAATCTTGCTCAGCAAACTCCTCATCAGAGGATGACGACCACTCAATATTAACAGGTGAAACCTGCCGTCTGGGCTGCTCGGGTGTGGTGTCCTCCACAGTAGGAAAAAACGACTGCTCCTACTGGTACTCAGATTGGTAGGGAATCTGCTGTTCATGTGGGGTGAACTCGGCAGTAGGAAAAGGGTGACTGCTGTTGCCGTCGCCTGGAAACACTGACTCCTGCTGCCAGATAGGAGGTCGAAACATCAGAGGCTACCACGTCGGAGGGTCGTACTGATACAGCGGTCTACTACTGTAGCCGAAGAACATCGGCAGCTGCTGCTGCTGGGCAGGCTGATACCCCCACGGCTGCTCAGGTGGCTCGCTTTGGTGGGGTATAAGATCAAAGGATTGTAAGAACCGATTATTGAAAACCAATTCGTTCTTTACCCACGGATCAATTATGGATATCTAACAAACACATAAAAAATCTATACCTAGCATTCTCCTATGAATTTAATTGCAATCATAGGATGTTTGTTCGAAATACCTGCGAATTTGATGCACAACGACTCCAGAGTTGACCTTCTGAACTGTTCCCGACTAGAATACGACGATAGATGGGATCGACCTCGTACTCTCTCTCTTGCTATGGGGCGGCGCCTACTGTCTCTCTCTCTAGGGTTTTACTGCTTAGATTGCAAGTAAGTAATGAATCTTATGAGCATTGTATTTATAGATAAATAACTGCTCACATTTATTGAACCTAGACAACCCTCACGGGCCGTAGGAGACAGGCGCCTAGCCCACTAGAAACACAGGTCATTGGGCCAGTTCAGGGATCTACTAGCTTAAATAAGATTGGCCCGATAATATCTTATTTAATCTATTCAGCCCAGAAATATAAATCAGATATAAATATTAATTCATTCCACTAAAGAATTAATACTGACTTGCCCTCTTATTTATTTAATCGAGTCGGGGCTAGTATTAGACTTAATTAATATCCGTGTTTAAGATTTTCAAATATCCATTAATTAATTAAATACTTCTGATAGCAATTAATTAATCAATTAATTATTCACTAATAAATAATTATCTCGAGTGCTACCACTTAAACTTATCATCGTATCGGAACTAATTCCACCTGCAGGGTTTAATACGATAAACTTATTAAGTTCCTCGAGAGGATATCATCATCCCATTATGCATAGGACACAGATCCTAATTGCAGCTCTATCAATATCAAATAAGAACTGCTACCGCCCAAAATACGAAATTTCGAACCACTATTAAGTTCTCATTTATAATAGATCAAAGCAATAGCCAGACACTTATTCATACTGATAAGCCCAATTAAGGTTAAGACTATTTAAGTCACCGAGATCTTTAATTCTCAACAAGTCAGAACAGAGAATTAATCTCATTGTGATCCTTTCAATACGATTAACGTACTAGCATAAATAAATAGTCAAGATAAACTATTTAATACTATTATGCTACAATCTAAACCAACAACTCGTTCAAGTTGTCTCGATTGTGAATATTAGTTTATATCTCATAAAATGCCGATTATATAATCTTCTGTGATCTACAACACACTATATAATCTATGATATTGAGATAATTGGACAAATAATAATTATGCAATAATAAACATTTCAGATAGGAGAATTATAGTGAAATAAATATCAATTGTATATAAACAAAAATCTTGCTTTCGTATACAACCCTTCAAGGATTGCCCTAACAGGTGGTGCATCGGCTGCTCGGTACGCTCAGGGATGTGAGGAGAGTGGTGACTGTGCTGTCCCTATAGAGTTGCAGCTGCAGAGTGACGAGGCGGGTCCGGAAACCTCCAGTGTGTGCTAGAAACCTCTGCAGAGTGACGGTGTGGCTCAAGGCTTCTCCTGTGGCTCCCAACAGACGGCTGTGGAGGGCTCCTAGATCGTCTGTGTCTCGGACCGAAATACTACTTCACCTGAGCAAAGAGCTTCTGGGAAAAGGTAGCAAAGAAGCCCTTGTCAGACTCGTCCATCAAGACCGCCCTCAGCCGGCAATCGAAGTAGTCGTCTGTGTCGTCCTTCGCGTGGTCAGGACAAGGACGTCCGTGGACACAACACACTCTATCTTCGTGTCTTTCCTGATAGACCGGCTCTGTTGTCTCAGTTGTATCTACTGGTGGTGGTGATGGTGGGGTGCTTTGTCGGCGTCGTTTTGGAATTTTCTGTGCCGATGGGGTCGGTTTAATTATCTTCCCCACCACCTCCGCAGCCTTCGCCAATTTTCCCTTCTTTTTCACCTTTTTCGGCAAAACCTTTTCTGTATTCTTCTCTGTTAATTTTCTTGGAGGTTCCCAGTGTACATGATACACCGAGTCAAGACTGAACCAATACAGCTCGTCCATGTCTTCCGCAAGAATAGGCATCGTGTTATGTATGACAAGACCCTAAACAAGTTATGTAAAATTATTATTAGATCACAAATTAAACATGTAATATAAATGATAAAATATTATAAAAATAAAGGCAAGACACGTACCTTTCTCTCGAAGAAGGTGCTGAAATCTGCTTTAAGACATCTTGTAGTCCACATAAAACATCGAGGAACTCTAACGGTGGCTGATCGGGTTCCACAGTTCCCTCCCAACAGTGGAATACACTCGTAAGACCAAATTTGTAAAATCCAAATCGGTCCGTAAAAGTGATAAGTTCCAATATCGCATTGGTTGAGATTCTTGGCGGTGTTGTTGATGTAGTAAGTCAATGCCTGATATGTGTAATCATCCCACGGAAACTGTTCCCAACTTTCCGGATCCTTATTTAATGCCCATGCCCATTCCTCGACATCCATATTATGGTCCCGACAACCGGTAGTAAAGTAAGAGCTTAGCTACCTTCACATAGTCTTCGAGGTTGTCTCCCAACTCTAAATCTTTAAACATATTATGCATTTCTATAACTTTAGTTTTGCGGCCTTTGAATACTCTATGGAAAAGATTGTCAGGCCGGAGAAGATGTCTTGCATTTGGATCAAAATTTGTCTTCCCGAAATTCAATCCAGTAATGCACGCAAAGTCGCGTGCTGTGAAGCGGAGGGTTCTCCCGGAAATTTGGAACCACGTCTCATCCGCGGGGATCTCTCTACCACTCAACTGACTGGCCAATAAATGATGCAGGGCACTATTTGTACTTCCAAGCCTCTTATGTTTAATCAAACGGCCAACAATTCCCGCCGTAAATTCATCATACACTTCTTGATACCGTCGAGGATTGTGTGTGAAGTGCCGAAATACCTTCGGTATTTCTTTAAATAGGATCTCACGATAATATATATTTATTAATTTGTTATGATGATGCAATTCAGGTCTCATCCAATCACAACCGGACTGCAATATAAACACATAAAGTATAAGGATAGAAGTTTGATCACTCAACAAACAAAATCACAAAACTCAAAGCCTATAAAACAGTCCCTGGACACCCACGATGGGGCTGCCCACAATGGGGCAACCCACGACGGGGCAACCCACTGTGGTCAGCCCGTTTTTCACTTCAAATCCTAATTTTTATCAACAAATCTTAGATATAACACTTCTAATGCTCATAAAATCAAGTATATTGTTCTCATATTCAATAAATCGAACATAAACACACACTTAGAAGCATATATTTTGCAAACCCAAAATTCAATTTCGTGTGGAATTTTAGCACTAACCGGTGGTTCGTTTACGACGAGTAGTACTTCCTCCTCGCCGGAGGTAGATGTCGACGCCCTTGATTCCCCATCGTGGTCGGAGTGATCACTCATATTGCCGTCGTGTGTGTGTGTGTGTGTGGCCGTCGTCGTGTGTGTGTATCGATGGTTTAGGAAGAGAGAGAGATAGAAAGTGATGTGTGGTGGGGTGGGAAAGTGGGGGACCGCAAGATAGGGTTTTTTAAAAAAAATTGTCTTTTCTTATTTGTTTATTAAAAGTAAGGGTATTTTAGTCTTTTAAGTAATTTTGGTATAGAAAACTTATACTCTTATAAAAGAGTGTAAAAAACTTCTACCTTTTATCAAAAGGTATTTATAAAGAGTTTCCCCAACTATTTAACTATGTCATTAAAATAAAATATTATAATGTTAAGTGATCCCGTCGATACACACTAGTTATGCTAATACCTAGCTTAGAAGACATAAGCCCAAAAAGCTAAATAATAATGGAGCTATCATGATTTTTAAAAAATATACTCCTTTCGACCCATAAGAACATGCTACGTTGAGACAAAACCGATTTTAATTAACCGTGTCGTGATTCATCACATACAATCTTTCACGAATGGAAAAGAAGTTGCTTCAACCACTCTTCTATCCAATTTACGGTACAATGCCTGGTTAATTCGTCCGACCCTCAATTTTTATGCTTATGACTTCTATATTCACGGTCTAGCATCACCAACGTGTTTGAGGAATTTTCAACAAAGACAATGCGAAGGTACTAAGATTTGAGGTTGAAGATTAATTCTGATGCAACATTATCATAAGCTATACTAGTATTGTGTCCCGTGTGATGCACTAGAAACACTTTATTTTATTTTTTCACTTATAAAAACCAATATTAACTCAATTACTACATTCAAAAAGTAAAAGTACAGTAAAATGACTTAAACTTGAATTTCAATATAATTCTCAAAACTGTAGTATTTTATTTGGTGTAATTTAAAAGGTGTACATATAACTCTTTTTTTTTTTTTTTTTTATCGTGGGAACCCGCAGCCGCAAACTTCGGTGCTCACTGAGTTACATACGTGCCTAGACTTATATAATACATCTAATGAAATGTTTATATGATGGAAAATATATAATCCGCAGTCAACTTATATAAGATCTATTTCACATGATTATTGAAACTTAATGGCCGAAATAATCTGTAAACAATCTCAGGGGAAAAGAAAAAGTAATTAATAAATCAAAATATCAGGAGGGAAATTTTCTGATTCATATACCTTGTGTGAGTCAATAAATTACAACTTGAACAATAACATGGGAAATTTGCTGATTCTTACATAAAAATAATTTTGCGGAAATACATAAAAAAAAAAACACTTAAATAAAGATTATGATCAAGCATAGATAAATTAATCTATTCTATATCCAGAAATATAAAGTTAAAAAAAAAAAACTAACTGTAGGGGGAAAAAACCTTTTAACTTTGAGAAGCATGGAAAAGTATAGTAAAATCATGTTTTTCGATGCTTCAAATTCATCCTCCTAAATTTGACATTTGACAGCTGAAAAATTAACAAATTTTTCATCATTGTTTTAAGGTTAATATTTTTAGTATCAACTTCAATCTTAGTTACAGCAATATAGATTATAGAAGGAAGAAACGGGATAACCTTTTTTTTTTTCGTGACACGACCAGAGAGATACCAATACTAAATATAATAAACCTCTTGCTTGCTTCTGCGTTTCTCAAAATCTGCCAAGGGCAGAAATATGTCCTTAAACTTTGCTAACACGGAGCCAGATTTTTTCGAGGGGGGTCCAACTTATCATATCATAACCTTATAATTTGTAAAAGAAAATTAAAATACTAGAAATAAATAAGTGCTTAAATAAATAAGTTACAAACCAAACCAATACTCAAAATGCCACAATACTTAGAAATCCAATAGCTTTGTCACATAATGTTTTGGTTTGAATAAAATGAATTCCACAATATTTAGAAATTCAAACTAATTACTCAAAATGCCGAACAAATTATAAAACACTAACAATGTGTGTTGATCCTTGTAAAATAGTGTCGAGTTTTTAGAATTTATTTCTCTCAATATACATCCAAGTTTCTCATAAATAAGATAATTTGAATCAAAATCACAAATTCACTTCATAATAATATTTTTCTTTTATAATTTAATTAAAATTGCATATATACCCTTACTAATTTTACAAATTAGTGGAGGTCCAAGGACCCCCCATGCCCCATGCTCCCTCCGCCATTGCTCACACGTACTTGGCAATTTGACAGAAGAATTTGTGAGTCACTCATTCCAATCTCGCTATCAATGTTGCGCAGTGTGCACGTAACTTCTTCTTAAGTTCTACCGAAGCAGACGTCGTCTTATTCTTCAGAGGCGCCGGTTATTGCACCAGTCAGATGGGGGCTACAGATAAATCTTTGAAATGGGGGGTTTACGATTATTCGTTTGCTCTTTCTCTGTTATTTAAGTTGTTAAAGTTGATGACAATATATTTAGGGGGCGTTTACTAAGCGGGATAAACCGAATAAATAAAAATAATATAGGTTAATCAAGCACTTACTTTTAAGAATTAAATTCAAGGATATCTCATCATACATGATCAATCTTCATATTTAGAACTACACATATAAGATTGAAAGAATCATTAGATAAGAATAATCAATCTTATCATATTTAGTAAATGCCTCCATAGGCTATAGAGTTGCGGAGGAGTGTTTGTAGTAGGAATGCAGATGATTTTTTTTTCTTCACGTTCCAGTTTTTTAACTATTTGCAGAGATATGTGCAACAACCCAAATCCATTTATTATATTTATGATTCTTTAAATTTGTTTAAAGTTTAACTCGTGAAATATTGTGAAGTTTAAATTGTCGAGCATCATATTTTAGTCGAGGTCGTGCCCCTAGCCCGAAAAATAATGTTAATTAATAATTGAGCTTTAAAATATATTTAGATTTTAAAATAGTATCGAAAAGAATTTAATCAAAATAGATTGAATTAATAAATTGGAATTAATTAAGCTCATTTGTATGATAGAATAATTTAAGTTTATAATAATAATAATAATAATAATAATAATAATAATAATAATAAATAATTTAAAGCTAATGATTGTCCGAGACCAACCATTTTTTCTCCACGTCTCACTTTTCATCCCTTAATTTCATCTACATGTTTCACCTGCTTCACCTCTATGTTTCATCCTTTAGTGAATCTCATCTATTCCCTTAGTTTCTTCTAAATTTTATTCCCGTCACAACTCTCTCAAAATTTGTCAGACTTCATTTCTCTCTAAAATTCTTGCATCAGTGAACTTCCAACCCCTTTCAGCAACCACAGTTTCAAGGTAAATATCTTGATTCCCGATTTCAATTCGAGCTCATTAATCTATTATTCAAAAACCGCTCTTATGCTTTCTTCAATTCTCTTAAATAAATAAGACGTAGAAATTCCAATAGAATTCCTATAGGTCAAATTAAATTAGAACTCCTGGTTGGAATCTGTAGCAAATCTTCTAATAATTCATAGTTTTTGTACTTGATAATTTACAATATTTGAGATTTAGATAATTAATAATATTAAGAAGAAGGGAGAAAGATTTTCATTTTGTTCTTGTATTAATTGGCCGATTTGAAATGAAGTGAGTTTGGTGTGTGTGGCTGTAGATGAGAGGAAGAGTGAGAGAAATAAGAATTTGGAGAGGGACGAAAGTTGGGAATATAGTGGATGAAATTAATTGAGATGAATTTTCAATGCTAGACTTTTATCTAATGAATTATGGTTACTAAACATCTTATTTTGTTTAAATTAATTTGATAGGCTTTACGTAGTGTAGCTTTCAATTCTTTTGTTTTATCAAGGATTACCTTTATAACTAAACTAAGACTTAGAGGATCAATTTTCTTAGTTAAGCTTAGTGATCGAATCTGTATGCAATCTATTATCAGTATTAATAAATGAATTTTTATGTTTTTCAGATTATTGGATGAACATAAGTAATTTCACAAAGTAATATTTATATCCAAGTTAATTATTTTAAAGTATAGTTAGGCCCTTACAAAGTGTTATATTCATGTGGCTAAGTACGGCACGACTAAGACGTTGATTTACTTTGAAATTGCTCGACTCATTTTCAAGTGCAAGGTTAAGGTGTGGTGATTTATTTTATGCCGATTATAAATGTTTGTCCATTTTAATATTATGATGGTCGTATGTGTTATAAAGTTATGATTTTGGTGAGTAACGGGACCGTCACTGGAAAAGTTATCCTTAAAAATGCTCTCACTTGTTTGTGCACAAATGAATATCGCCAGGGATCCACTGAATGGGTCCAGGACGTAAAAGTCCTTGGTTGGCCACCGTGCGATCTAATGTGAAGTTTTATGTTAACCATATGTGTTTATTGTTTTATTAACTTAGACAATGTCGCATATATCCCACACTGAGTGTACCTTGTATACTCACTCCACAAATATTTTCAGGTACTTGACGTTGGAGATGTGTAGAAGGTTGAATGACGGGTACCAGCTATATACATATACATATATATATATATATATATATATATATATATATTCATGATATTATGTTTTTGAAATATCTTATGTCAATATATAGTACTTGGAACTGTAATAGTATTTTGGCTATACTTGAAACTTTGACTTGTAGCTATATATTTTTTTGGAATGTATTATACTAGTGATCATGAATTTTATTATCATGGTTTTAGTTTATGAAGTTATTAACCTTTCTCTGATTCTAAATTTAACATTCGTCAGCTATTCTATGAATTACGAATATAATACTGCATGTTATTTCAAAATAAATGAATAAATAGGTTGTCTATATTTTATATTTTCCGCACTTGATATATTAATAAATGAATAGGTTTAGGGTGTTACAATATGAAAAAAAAAAGTTAATTGAATTAGACAGATATGGGTCAAAATTGATTAGTAATGGTCAAAACTCACGAGTTCAGAAATTTAGGTTCAGAGGTTCATTTCTCTGGAGTGCCTAGAAAATGGTCTCTCTACGCAGTCACACTGACACTTCCCTCGCCACGTCGCCCGAAAATTCACCGGTCTCCTTCCACAACCATCACTTCCAAAGCATCTTTATTCTCGAAGTTCTCACACCGTAACTCAAAAGTTATTTTCGATTCTGTTTGAAAGAAAAGAACAATCCAAAAGATTATTGAATAATAAATATTGCTTAAAAGAATCGGACATTGCCGCAGAAAAAGAGTTCTGAATCGCGATAGAGACTTCTTAATCGTGCCTGTGGAACGTGGGTTTGAGGTGATAAATTAGCCAAAAGGAAACTGCATAGATGTGGAAAAAGTGCTTGAAACCGCTGCTGCAAAATAACTGCTAAAAATTGCCGAGAATAAGTTATCGTTGAAAACTCTGTTTTTATATATTATTAATAGATTAAGGGTGGTTCCAATGGTTGACAACTATTTCCAGCTTCCAACCTGCCACATTAGCTCCACATCAGCTTTTGAAATTCAACAACTTTTTTTTATAAAATTTCTCCAACACTGAACTCAGCTTCCAATAAAAATAGGACCCCACTTCAATACATACCACTTTATAACTCTATATATATTTTTTCAATTAATTTTATTTACTTAACTATTTTTATGTTTTTTGTATATTTGTTCGATTAAATATTTAAAGTAAAATTATATATAACAAATTAATAAAATAAATTAAAATAAAATTCTGTAATTATAAATAATAATTAAAATTGCATTAATGAAATCAAACTAAAATAAAGAAGCTTGAGAGTTGATAAAATGTGTAAACAAAAATGGTAATATATAAAATTTTACCGTTGCAAAGTGAAGCAACAAACGTGAAATTGAAGCAATATGAGAGTTAAATTTTTTTGACCAATGTTTACAAATATATTAACTTAATTTTTAATATTTATTTAATACATAAATTAATTTGATATTTTTTTTAAAATATTATAACTTTGATATTAAACTCCGATTTTTATAATTTATATGTTGAATGAAAGCTTTCTTTGTGATCTTCAATATAAGATATATGTTCGATATATTTCAATGAAATTTTAGACACCGAAATAATGAAAAACAAGATGTGAAACCAAATAAAAAGAAAAGAAAAAATAACAATAAATAAAAAAAAGTAAAGGTGGCTGCCACCTTTTTTCTCCTCCTGCACCTACCCAACGTGCTTTTGGCCTCCACTACAAATCAAATGAGGCGGTGCCTTCCACGGCTTTGTCTCCTCACGCGCCATGGAGCCCACACATGGCTTTGAACCCAACTGCCCAAAATCGCACTCATTTCCTAACTTCCATATTTTAGAAGCAGCTACAATGGTTGGAGTTGGGTTCCAATTTTTCGGAACCCACCGTTGGAAGCACCCTAATAGATTAGCACTTTAAATTTGATGGATTTACAAAATTACCATTCAAATTGATTTGAAATCATTTTCTCTCTCCAAACTTTTGTTTTAATATATACTAGAACTAGAATTACCCATCCACGCGATGCGCGTGAGGATATGCATCGATTATAATATACCTCACCTTTAGTTCAATTCTAGTTTAATTCACGACCTTTTAATTTTTGCAAAAATAATACCCATCTTTTATTTTTTTCGCAATTTTTCCCAGCATTCTGTTTTCCCCCAAATTGTAGCCCAATTGGAAGCCGGAAATGATGAGTTGGCAATTCGCGCCAGTTAGACAGACGACGTCGTTTAACAACCACCAAAATAACGTCATTTTTTGTGCATCAAACACTTATCTTGATTGGATTTAGGGCATAAATCGAATCTGAGCAACAAATACTTTCATTTTTCTCATGCCACGAAATCGAGTAATATTTGCCACGTTAGAGCCACGGGGAATCAATTATACCACGTAAGCAAATTAAATAAACACATCAACTAAAATTTCACCGGAATACACCGGCGGGAGAAAATTGCAAAAAAATTAAAGGTGAGTATTATTTTTGCAAAAATTAAAAGATTGGGGATTAAATCAAAATAGAACTAAAGGTGATGTATTTTTGTGCAATTTAGCCTAAAAAATATTCATATTATTATACACAAAAAAATTAAATTTAAATACATTAAATACATAAATGAAACAACTATAATTTACAAAAAAAAAAGGAATGGATAAAAAAATTGAAAATAAATCGTGTAAAATTGGTTGTAGATAAAGAGGAGAGAGAAAATTATATATTTTTTTTATATTTAAAGTATCATAACTTATTTGTTCAGTATCTATAAATTACAATTTGTATATCAAATTAAAGATCTCGATAAGATGTTTAATTTAAGATGCATTTTCGTTATTTTTTAATCGACCACATTACATGAATTAATGAATATTGAAAAGAAGATAAAATAAAAGAGAGTAAAAGAAAAAGAAATATAAAAACTGATTTTAAAAATTGGAATTTCCGTAGAAATTATTTTGAAAAGAATGGAGTTGGTCAAAATTGAGTCAAAATTGATTTTACAATTGAATTCTCTCTCCTCACTTTTGTTTTTATATATATATAAATATAAGGGTGAGTTCTCATGTAAAATTCTCTTAATGTAAGAAATAAGAAGCACTATAGACCATAGATTAACCCAAAATAAATGGTCTAGATTTAACATGAATTAATATCAATAGTAGTTATTTGACTCAACCGATGTCGGTTAATTTAGAAAAGGGTAAGGAAGGAAAATTCCAATATTCATTTGTATGCGTAAATTCCATTTCACCGAAGATAATGGGAATGACTTTTGAGAATCAAAATATTAAAAATAAAAAAACAAATTTTTATTTCGATAAATCTGAACGCCATTAAAAAGTAGAATATCTTTTTCATGTCAGACTAAATGCATTATAATAAATTTGTGGATGAATAATTATATTGCAATTAGTGCATTGTTTCAATTTTGATCAATGCAATGCATTTTTTCGTAAGTTAATACTACCTTATCAATTCTGATTGTTCAAACATATTGGGAGAACCAGTCTCGTATATGCATTACAATGCATTAATGAAGTAATAATACTTCATGATAATAATTTCTTTGATGCATTATTAAATTTAACTTTATGTATTATATTAATTTATG
The DNA here is from genome assembly GCA_029490685.1 of Schizonepeta tenuifolia. Classification (NCBI taxonomy): domain Eukaryota; kingdom Viridiplantae; phylum Streptophyta; class Magnoliopsida; order Lamiales; family Lamiaceae; genus Schizonepeta; species Schizonepeta tenuifolia. Next base: position 64,621,477 of record CM055960.1, on the reverse strand, counting down.
TAAATTCTATAAACGATTTGTAGATTCATATTTTACCAATATAAATTTATTAGTCATTCTTCACAACAAATTTATTCGATAATGCACCAAAATAATTAAACAAACCATGACATCATGTAACCTAAAGTACACAATAAAATTATTTTATTAGTACATTCACTTAAAATACACTAAAAATAATAACAAACAATGAAATTGCATGATTCGAAATAATGCACACAAAATTATTCTATGATGCATTTTAGATTTTAGGATAATGCACTTCGAAAATCTAACGAACACTATAGCGTGTTCTGATTTTGTATATTTAATATAAAGGAATAATTAAAATAAAAATAACCTTTGGATAAAACAAAATATACAAATAAATCAAGGGAAATGAATGTGTATGCGTGAATATGGGGGAAAACAATTAGACTAAATAAAATCCCTTAATTTTAGGGAGGCAACCGTCTATAATTAAAAGTTAAAGTACAAAATTAACCTTCAACTGTATACAATCGAACAAATATTAGAAATATGTAAGAATACATCTTGACCATAGATCATAGAAATGGGAAAATATATAGCTAAGAGTAGTCAAAATTGATTTGAAAACAGTTACAAGCTTTTGTTTTAATATATATATATATATATATATATATATATATATATATATATAAGGCAAGTCCGAATCATCTATAAGAACAATGGTTTTGCTTATTGTGGATCAATGCAATAGGCGTCTTTGCTTTGTTTAGAAACTCTGCAGTCTATTTTGTCGGTATGTTACTTGATCGCTTACCAAAAGTTGCAATAAACAAGTATTACTAAACAGTCTGTATTTGCTTCTCTCATCTTACACATTGCATGTATACTAATTCTTTGTGTTTGTTATTATATTTTCCTCATGATTTGTATAATTGCAATGTTAGGATTTGTTGCCATACCAAAAAAAATTAGGTTGGTCTTTGTTTGTTCAAGGGACATTTACTTTAAACATTCACAATATATAAAAGGGTCAATGACCAAAAGACACAAACATTGGCCAAATTCGATTTTTTTACATGAATTTTCAATTTGAACAAAACAAATATTGTACATGAAGTTTGATATTAATAATTTAATCCAATTTTCACATAACTTTAACTTTTGTGCAAAATCGAATTCTGAGTTGGAACACGGAAATTGACCACAAAATACATGAACTTTGGAGTTTTGCATGAAATTGGTGGAACGAGATTTACGCTTGCTCGGACGACTATGCCGCATCGGAAGTTCTGCCAACTTATAATCAATTTTGTCTAAAGTCAAATCAACGTGAAAGAGCGATTAAATTCAAAGTTCTTTTTTTTTTTTACCAAAAAGTTATGTGATAATCCAAATTTGGCCAAAGTTCCCCTTCATAAAAATAATGTCTTTAAGTAACAATTTATCACCACTTTGATTCATTGACAAAAAATAGTGTCTTACAAAAGATTAGTTTTCACAACAACCCATCACATATACTATATTACATCATTATCCATTTTAGATACTTAATACACTAATATAATTTAAAATATAATTGACAAATCAAATATCTGGAGCTTCCCCATGCATAACTATAATTGATCTGGACTTCTAGAACTAGGAGTGAATATCTGAAGAATTGCTTCAAGCGCAGAAACACTCCATCTCTCAGCGTGCCGTGCAATCTGTTGGAAGAAAATAGCAAGAATATTTGATAAATTATCTGGCACATTGTCTTGAGCAACTCAGTAATGATACCAAATGAACCATTTCAACTCACTCTAAAGTCTTCATCGAGATCATATGTTGTCGTTCCATCGATGCAAATAAGTGGTTTCCACGGAAGTCTGAGGTACGTTCTGCAGATGAAATCCACTTCCCACATAAGAAACACGATAAGCACACCAATTTCAATGTAAATGGCTACTTTTGGCGATAAATGGCCACACCATTACAAGCACACCAGTTTAAATCTACACGAGAGAAAGTATGCAACTTCTGTTTCTCTCTAAAATTTTCTCTCTGTTTTCTATGCAACATTGGGTAACAAAACCGCCGATAAACCATACTTTTTGGAAGCCAGTTGAAAAGGTTACTTCAACTTGACTTTTGCTAATCAATCTCAAGCAGATCTCTTCAGCACGAAGATAAACTTGGAGAAGTTTGACAGTATTCTTTTGGTGTATGTTAAATAGCAGTTCTCAAATTGCATGAGAAGGCTCCAAAACAGTCCGTGAATATGTATGCCATCTTCTTCAGAGTTATTTAGCTTCAAGCCCTTGAAAAGCTTCAACTAGAAATGAAGAATCTATGTCACTTTTCAAGCAGACTCAAATTATAACAAGCTGGAAGTTAAAATTTGGGACTTTGGGTTGGGTTCAGACTGAAGGATTACAGTGTCATGAATTTCCATAACAGATTGGGTAATGGGATTTAGACTTCGCTCAAAACTAATTATATGTATGGTTTTAAGTTTTCCTAAGTTCAAGGAGTTGTATGGGATAAAAGGAGTTTCGGTTTGTAATTTGACCCCGCAAAGTAATGCAGGGCTCTAGATGCACCTTCTCCCCAAGAAAATGTTAGCAAGTGCGCAACCAGCAAACTCATAAGTAAGCAGTTGCAACGGTAACGGATATAAAGTTGAGCACCTTAGTTTCCATGAAGCAACTAAGGATGTTCTTTCACTATTAAGATCCTGCATATGGAGCACATACCATGTCAAATTGATTGTATTGAAACTTGTAAGCTAAACACATCATTAGAACAGCACGCTCTTAAAAAATAAATAGAAAGGGGGAAATGGAATTCAATATGTGACTAACATAAAAAATATCTCGATGGTCAATTCTGCTGAACCATAATCTAACATGACATGAGATGAACACCAATTGTGCTTGAAAAGAATACCTTGTTTAATTCTTTTAACTGGATTGAGGGACTTTCAAAAAAAGGTAGAAGCAAACTCAAGTTGCGTGCATATAATTCCTTACCTAGCAATGCAAATAAAAAGTTAAGAACTTTCCAATATTAAGGGGGTGTTTGGCTGAGCTTATAAGACCCTTAAACAACTTATAAGCTCCTAACTCCTAATTAGTGAACAGCTGTTTTAAGGAGCTTATAAGCTCAGCCAAACACTCTCTAAGTGTTGCACCAAAATTCACATTTATGGAACATAAACTGCAGCAGACATGAAGAGAGAATGACGAAACGTGAAACATACTGTGTTAGTGAGGCTGAAAATGATTGATTAGGAGATAATAGGAAGCATTCTCTAGTACTAGCATCACTAACGTCAAATTATAATACACCCATCCCTGGCAAATATAATATCCTTCCCCTTCCCATTAATTGTATTCCAAGTGTATTTAAATGAAAAGAGGAAAAGAACAGCACTTTAGCGTGCTAAGTAGAAAAACATAATTGCAAAACAAATTATCTCTCATATCTCATTTGAATACCAATTAAATTGGATAAGATGCATCGAAGAGAGGACGTAAACCAACACATCCAGAAGAACTATCTTTCTATCTAAAGTGGGAATTCAACAAATTGAGCTAAAAGAACTCACGAACTATCCAGTAATAGGTCTTTCACAAAGAGACCCACTTCTTTCTCAAGAGGAGATGAGAAACATGCTCAATATATCGCCGGAATAGGCAGGGGGTCAACAGGTGAAGTTTCAGTATTTTATCTTTCTTGGATGGGAAAATTGGGGTCAATTCGATTATAGAGCTATATGTGATGCATAAAGAGTAAGGGGTATTCAGAAAAAATTAACAAGAATTTATAGCTTATCCCAGCATACACGAGTCTATGAATACACATTTCTAACATGATAGTGTGACAATTAAATATAAAATGTGTTTACCCTTCCACGCTTATCATATCACCACATTTTTCAGAGATAATCCAACTAAATGACAAAGATCTTTTCTTACCACGAAATTTAATGGTTGGATCTTCAAATATGCATTCTTCAGCATAAATTGCCGAGGTAAAGTCTCCTACATGCAAGGATGAATATTCTCACACTTTATTACCTTAGAGGAAGAATTTATAGAATACAATGGACACATTTCCACATAAACTGACAATTATATCCATGTAACATCTCAGTCAGATTACAAAATTATGAGAAAAAGAGAAAATCCAATACCTGTGACAAAGTAAGCCTTCTCGTAATCAGTTCTGATAATAGAAAGAACTTCGTCTGCATTGGAAACTGAAACTTCTTTCTTCCACTCATCAACCACTAAATCTGTTCTGAAAATGATTGCCATGATAAGGATTGGTAAGATTTAAATCATAAACACTTGATAACACATCTTTTGTATCATCGGAGTGCTCAAGCACAACAAAAAATCGACTAACCAGATAAATTAATGAAATCATGAACACATTAATAGCTCCATTTCGTTCATCTCCATGAATGTCCAAATGATACTAAAATATGTACTGATAAACTAAACTCGGATACAATCAAAACTGTAGATTAAATGTAACGATAAACCAAGGGAAATCGGATGATTGGAAGCAATTTATCGCAAATCGAAATAGTTATCATGAAACATCGAGAAATAACAGATTCACGAGCTTTGATTATGACATGAGCGACAACATACCTAAAAAAGGCAAGAGAGAGAGAGAGAGAGAGAGAGAGAGAGAGGACAAACCTTTCTTGCCCAGCAGGAATAAAAACCCTGAGGATTTCCGTCACGCCGCTCACAATAATCTTCAACACCTCCGGCGTCTGAGTTTCTTTACTATTGCCATTGCCATTGGTGGAAGTTGAGCAGCAACGGAAGCCATTAATTCTCTGAATATATCAAACAAGATTCAACAAAAAAGTGAAATTGTAGATGAACAAATTTTGGAGAGTGACGAGAGAGAGACCGACCCTGTTTAGTGGCGGCAAAATGCGCAATTGGGGCCCCCATGCGCAGCTGCGAACTCCCGCCATTGTGATTTGGTGTGTGCGACTCTGTGTTGTGCTGGTAGACGTGCAGAAGGAAAAAGGTGCACTTATCCCTCACACTTTGTAGCGGTGTGCAAAACCCCCCCCCCCCCCCCAACCCCCAAACTTTGTTTAGGAGTAAAATGATCTATCCTTATGCTCACTCCGTTCATGAAAAATCGACACGGAAGCTATAAAATTATTATGAGTGGAGTTTAGTTCTACTTGCTGAGAGTGGTAAAAGTAATTTGGAATTAAAATTATTGTGAGTAAAATAAGGGTCCCACTTGTTATAGGTGAAAAAGTTAAAATAAAATTAAAGTTGTTGTTAGTGGAATAAGGATCCCACCTATTTTGAGTGGAAAATATAAAATGAGAGTGAAAGTTGTAAAATAAGAATCTCACCTATTTTGAGTGGAAAATATAAAATGAGAGTGGAAGTTATAGTAAATAGAAGAAGGTCTCATTTGATGTGATTGGAAAAAGTGAAGTAGGAGTGTATTTGATGAACAATTTTTTTTGGGTAAGTAGGAATTTATTTCGTGGACGGTAGTTTTTAGGTGCAACTAAATCCCTCCTCTATGTTTGGTGGGTCCCCACGCCTACCTCATCACACTTCACTCTTTCCTTTTTCTTTCGCTCTCTCTATAAATATCTACATTTTCCTCTGGTGGGAAAACTACATATGGTTGAAACTTTGAAACATCAACTTAATACTATAAGATAAACTTCCAAACTAATTTATTTATACTTTGTATTAATGCACCAACATGCATAAATATAATCGTCCTTCACAAGAACATCCAGAAACTCATACTAAATCTTGAAGAGCAGACCAAAAGAACAACAACAACATAATATTTGTAATGCAGCTAAAAAAAATCACTTTTCAGTTCTAACTGTAATGAAATCCCCAAATTGAGCTACCCGTATACTTCAAACGAAAAAAAAAAAACTGAAAAGAAAAAGAAATATTGCGAATTATCTAGAAAACACTAAGCTAAAAGAAACCGACCTCCTAAAATCAAATTTGCCCTAATGGGTCCAGCTCAAACTACGCAAAAACGATACTCTAACGATTTCCATATCAAAATACTGCTAACTTTTTTTTTCCGCTTGCAAGATCCAATTTCCTCACCACAAACTCCGAGCCGATCATTTAGAAATATTTTTCTTAATAGCAGAGGATCTGTAATGAGTAGGATGAGGCAAAGGAATTCAACGGCTTTAAAGTGGGCTACGATCTCTCGTGAACGCATCTCTGTATAAGGCATTCCCTTCCCTACTATCTTAACCTAATTGAAATCAGAGCATCATTGCCATTTTGAGGGGAAATTTTCCATCAAAAGGGTTGGCGGCGTCGGGATGATTCTCGTCGACAGTCTCCAACGGTGAGGGTTAGTTCGGCGACCCTCACTTGATTTTGCGGATATGGATGAGTTGGTTGAGGCACCCAAGGAATGCCAGTGGTTGAGGCGGCAACGATGAGAAGACAGGGGAGGAAGGGGAAGAGAGGTGGCGGGCCCAGCGGTGCTGCAGTGGAAAGAGTATGGTTGGTCGGAGTGGAGAGATGAGAGATAGTATGATGTGGGTGGGTGGGTCAGTGGTTAATAGGCCCAAGAAAAATAAAGAGTAAACTAACAAAAAAATATCAAAATATAAATCACAATCACACTTCTTTTATAGCTTCTCTTTAAAACACATTAATACCAAAATTCTGTAAAAGTACTAAAATACCATTAGTTTTCAAAGTCAACCGTATCAGATTTTTGACTCCGCACGTGGTCACGATGGGAGTGGTCACTATGGGGTGTTCACGATGGCAGTTACATCGTATGGTCACGATGGCACTTCCATCGTGATCAAGACTGATGCATGCGAAACTCATTAATGCATCTGCACATTCGATTTGGTGAATATTTTCGGGTGTACTAAGTAATAAATGAAGCCACTGAGGTTGGTGGTGGTAGTAATGGGGAAGAATAATCACATTCAAACTCATAACCTCACATTCAAACATACACAATCAACAAACATACTCACACCAAAAAAAAAAAAAAGACAAATCATCATTCCAAGCATCCAAGATCTCGCCCAAGAAGAACGAAAGCATCAAAGGGGGCTCCGTGGCATTCCGTACTTCATACAAAGTTAAGCATAATATGCATAATGTTTGTTCATTTGATATAGTTGCTGCTGAAATTAGGGTATTGTTAGGGTGAAATTAGGGTTTTCAAAGTATAATAAAAGATATGTTTCATCTTATGTCATGAAATATGTTATCTTGTTCATATAATGGTGTCTTAAATTAAAAACTCCATGGTATCGGGGGGTTAAAACAAGTTGAAATACCTAGTTCTAAGCTAACCACGAATTCTGCCATGGTCACGATGCAGAAGTTTACCGTGTTCACGATGGTGATCACCATCGTGACCACCACAGATGTGTGCTAAACAAATATTTTCATTGATTGTTTACATTTCATTTTTGTATATTTTCTTAATTTCAGATGTCTTTACGCCGTATTATTATATATCACGGCAGTCATTGGGAGCGATCGACATATATGGATGGGAATTTATTTGTTGTCTACATCAACCCCGGCACGATTAATCGTGCTAACCTTGTGGAACTCATTAGAGAGCGTTTAAATGGTGGAAAGGAGACCGAATATGTGTTATGGTACCTCACAACCATTAACGGCATGAAAGCAAAAGTGCTATTGCAGGGCGATTTAGAATTACTTCGATAGTTTGCGGACTCTAAAGAGGATCCGGAGGTTTTTGTGATTGAAAATCGCGAGAACTCCGCCCCTGAAGTTAATGTGAGAGATAGCACCTCGGGTGCACAAGATGATAGTGACGATGATGATGATGATGATGATGATGATCAATATGATGAAGATTATGAGGAGGATGAAGCGGTGTCTACATCTGAAGATGAAGAGGAAGATCGTCGTAAAGATTTGCTTGAATCAATGAAAGAAGAGTTTTATGCTTGGATTGGACAACCGGCACCAATGGATAGGCTCATGGGGCAGCGACACTTTTCATCGGACCATCAATCAGAAAATGAGGTTGAGCATGAGCGTACACAGCGCAATTAGACCATTCCACATCTAGACATTGAAAGCGCAATACCGTTGGCGTGGGTTGAGCGGCCTATCGTCATCAATGGTAGTCTCGAGGTAGGGTCCATATTTCGATCAATGCAAGAGTTGAGGATAGCTGTAGGAATGTATCATTTGGAGCACTTTGTAGAGTGTAAGACCGATCGCTCCGCTTTGGACCGTGCAGTGTACCTATGTATGAGTGGTAGAAAGAATTGCACGTTTAGGTTGTGTGCTGTGAATGTGCAACTCTTTTTCGGATTACTAAGTTGACATTAGATCACAGTTGCCGATCAGATTTGAACCGTGCTGCACGTGCAAGGTCGATGAGTGGCGAGGTGGTCGCGTTTTATTTTTCTAAGAAATTGATAGATGAGAAGGTCGTTCTGAGGCCAAAGGAGATGATGGCAGAGATGCACATACGATACAGCATTCAAATGTTATACAACTTTGCCGTCCGAACAAGGCAGCTAGCGATAGAGAGAATGTACGGTGACTTCCGTCGTATTTGTATTTGTTGATACAACATAATCCTGGGACTGTATACGACTTGCAGACGACTAGTGAAGGAGTGTTCTATCACATGTTCCTTGCCCTTGGACAGTGTATTAGAGCATTTGAGCAGTGTCTTCGACCTGTGCTCATAGTAGACGGGACTCATCTTAATGGTAGAAACAAAGGAACCTTATTTGTTGCCTGCACGAAGGATGGGAATGAGTAAGTGTTTCCGCTTGCAATTGGCCTTGGTCCGATAGAGAACGATGAGTCGTGGAATTATTTTCTTTATAACCTACGCAAATGCTTCAATCCTCCCGAAGATTTGTTGATAGTGAGCGACCAACATAAGAGCATTAGGAATGCAGTTTGAACCGTCTATCCAAATGCATTCCACGGATTGTGCTATCACCATCTGCAGAAAAATTTGACCCCATACGGCAAAACTGTGGCCACACTCTTTTATGAAGCAGCATTTAGTTATCGCCACGAAGTGTTTGAAAACTTTTTCGAATTGTTGTACACTGTAAGTCCTAATGGTGCTCACAGACGACTTTCTCAAATTGGACCAGAGAGGTAGGCTAGGCCAAAGTGTCCTGTGTGGCGCTATGGATTACTGACATCCAATGTTGTCGAAGCTGTGAACAGTGTTTTGTGGTGGGGTAGGCGTTTACCAGTGTTCTCATTACTTGAAACATTTTGCTACACATTGGAGGATTGGTTTGACGAGCGGCGTATCGATGCTGAATCGAGAGATCATGTGTTGACTGTCACTACATTCAACAAGCTTTCTCTATCAGTGCAAACGAGTCTCGTTCTTCATGTTCGAACAATCACCGACCATGTTTATAAAGTAGACGAAGATAATCAACAATATCAAGTCGATCTTCAAAATTGGACGTGTGATTATCGTGTCTTCGATGAGGATAGGATTCCATATAAGCATGTTGGTGCTGCTATAAGGTAAAATTTATATTATTTGTTAGAATTTTCTAGTAATTTTATATTCATTTTGTATGTCAGTAATTCCATTTTTCCTATTTTAATAGGCGAGCCGGCATTGATTTGAATGTGTACGATTTCGTACATAGATATTTCAAATAAGACAGTCTAAGACAGACTTATGTTGAGCATATCAATCAAATACCACACCCCGATGAGTGGAATGTGCCGCCGGAGATCAAATCAATTAAGGTTTATCCTCCAAAAGATGTACGTCAGGCCGGTCGTCCAAGAACGAGCCGTGCTCGGTCAGCAGTTAAAGGCACGAGAGCACGACGTCCTCAAGTTTGCTCAAGGTGTGGTGGATCTGGGCACAACAGAAAAAAATGCATGACATCTATCCCCCCGGGTGGAGTCGATTTGAATATCCCTCTCCAACAAACAGAGGATGAACAAAATTTTCATGATTTTGGGGGAGTAGAATCAAGTCAACGGCGCCGGAGAAAAAAAAAATGTAGCAATTGCCGTCGTGAGGGTCATGATATTAGGGCATGTCCTGACCTAATTGAAGATGAAATATAGGAGTTTATGGCATATGTTGAGTTTATGGCACTGTATTGACCTTTTTAAACCTTTAATATCTGTTTTTATGTTCATAATATTTGAGACAAGTATTATTTGCATACATGAATAATTTTTGGTGTGTCCCTGCCTTGATCACGATGCCAAAACCATAGTGACCTCAGGATGGAGAAGCTATCGTGAGATCACGATGAGATAGTAATCGTGAGGTCACGATGGAGGGATAGCCGTGACCTCACAATAGTCACTCCAATCGTGACCTCACGGTGGTGATCCCATCGTGATGAAGCCAGATTACCCGATAAAGTGGGACAGAATCTCAAATTTTTTATTTCAACCATACGTATATTACCCTTCTTTTCCCCCAATACCCAACATATATCATTCTTATCACATTCATCTCCCTCTTCCCTCTTCACCACTTCCACTTCTCTTGTCCACCGCCGCCGTCGCCGTCCCCACCGCTCATTTCCGATTGGAGGTACGTTTCTTCGACCCCAATGTCACCCAATTATGAGGAGTTATGAAATTATCTTTGGTTTTATGTTTTGATGAATTGGTTAATCTAGTATTCTTTTGCAAGAATTCTTTAATTTTGTTTGATATGTTGATGTTGTTGTTGTTATATGTTCGATATATGTTATTGTTTTTCAATTTGGTTTGCTATGTTGAATTTAGATGAATATGTTGATGTTGTTGATATGTAAGAATTTTTCAATTTATGTGTCAATTTGTTGAAGTTGGTTGAAGATGTTGATGTTGATGTTCGATTTATGTTTTCCGTATATGTATGAATGAAAGTGATTGGTTGAACATAAAACGTGACAAATTCTTGAATTTAATTGGTTGATGTTCATGTTCGCTTTATGTTTTGTCGCATTTGGATGGTTGTAGATGTCGACAGAGCCATCCGGTTCAGACTTATTTTGTCTATCAGGAGACAAATATTTTTTCGATGTTATCCTAGTCAAGTCACATGTTTCAGCCCCTTGGCATTTGGTAAGAATTTCTACCACTAAACAAACATTTAATGTGTTTTGTATGACTTTTTTTAGAATTTAATCAATGCTTTGTGTGCAATAATAGCATGTACCGGCACATATTATTTCTAAGCTTCCTCGTGCGAATGTGCCAATGGTTGTCAATCATAAGGTAACCTAATGTCAGTTGATGTACCTTGGATCTTTGAAAAAACCGAAGTTTGAGTATGCATGGTGGAAACAATTCACACGCACTTTCGACCTCAAAGTAGATGATGCCATGATATTTGAGGTGATGGAGTCGACACCGCAAATTATTAGATGCCGAGTGTTGATCCTGAGGGACACAGCTTCATTGCCGCCGGAACTTGAGGCCCGAAATAAAACAGCGCAGGATGGTGCGTCACCCTCCACGACTCTAGATGTCGACTAGACTTATTTGGAGAGTGTTGGTTGAATTTAGATTTGTTTAAAAATTATGTTTGAACTTTATTGGTGTTAAACTACTAGACTTATTTTGTGACTTGTATGAACGTAGACTTATTTGTGTTGAATTTGATATTTTATTTGATGCTAATTTGATGAAAATGGTTTTTTTTTTCGAGTTCCTGGAAAGGTCACGATGACCACGGCAAACGTGACATCACGATTGCCAAGCCATCGTGACTTCACGATTGCCCAGCCATCGTGACTTCACTATGGGCGTCCATCGCGAACTCACGATGGATATTAATCGTGACCTCACGATGTTGGGCAGCCGTGATCACGATGACATGTTCACGACCATGTTCACGATGATGATTTTATCCTGTCGTGAACTAATTAACCGAATCGATTACGCCGAAAATAATGATTAATTAGTCTTGAAATATTATATTATGTCTTAAACAATATTTGCACATCATATTTTGCGGTCTTATATCAAAAAATACTAAATGGGTTAATGTTAGAGATGTATTGTTTATCAAATGCAAGAGTCATTGTATATGTAACATATAGTAATGTATTCATTGTTGTGTCACAAATCTCTCCAACACTATAATTTTGTGTTTAAATGTGTAATTTTTCATTTGTTAATGTATTTCAATGTTAAGTAGAACATATTTAACACGTAATAAATTAATATAACCAGTTAAAACGCCATAATTAGGCAAAACCTAAAATCACGATGGGGTTAAGCGTGTTCACCGTGAGGTCACGATAAAGCCTACCGTGCGCTCGTGATGGCATTCTCATCATGAGCTCACGATGGATTGTATCGTGACCTCACGACTGCCCACCATCGTGAGCTCACGGTGACACATTCCATCGTGTGCTCACGAAGGCATCCTCATCGTGAGCTCACGATGGTGATGCTTTCGTGACCTGACCCGAGAGTTTGATAATTTACTTGCTCCAAACTATTTCATTCATGTAGTTGATAAACTAAGAAATTACACTATAAAAATAAGATCCAAATACATGTTTCAAACACCATAAACTCGATAAACTAGCAAAACATAAACTAACAACTATACGAGGAAATAAGATTCAAATACAACATTCAAACACCATACATAAAACTAGATGTTGTCAAGTACTGCAAGCCAATAAATCCTAATTGCTACGAGCCACCGATATCTTTGAATGTAGCGTTCGGTGATATTCTCCCAGTGTCTCGGCTTACTACTAATTAAACGATCCAAATACATGCATGCAAAGGGGCCGCAACTGTGACTGTCTGTCTGGGCAAAATGGTCTTTGATCGGCATCTTCAAAAGCTTTATTTCACCATCTCGCTTCGTCATTATTGAATTGTTCTTCCAATAGCCTGAGAGAGCTAGTAGACGAGGAACGAGACGAGTAATGGGCTTGAGCTCGTAATCAATAGGTGCGACCCTTTGCTGATCATATTCGTGTGACATTGAGTCGTACAACTCCACCGTCCAATCAGCAATACTTATCCGAATCGTGAATCAATGATTCTCAAAGACATTACACAGAGCACAGATGTGTTTCAATAAAAAAAACAATTTAAATCAATGAATTGTAAGAAACTTGAAATATATTTCACTAAACACTTACATGTTTGTAATTCGACCATGGAACAGAATTTGGATAGTCTAACCCGTTCACAATGTCCTCTAATCCCGGATGCATCTTCCAAAGCTTATACGAGGGCTTTCCCTTTATGTGCATGAATTTTTTATCATCTGGATGTAGGAGTTGCAGCTCGGCGCGCAAAACTTGCTATCAAATTGACAACATACAAGATTAATATCATTTTTCAATATTTATAATAAAATATAAAGAATATATATTAAAAACTTACAAGTAACTGAGTGCCGATGATGATCGTGTTAGTTGGCCCAATATTTGGAGCAGTTCTGTTATGCATTCGGATCCTCGTGCGAACCGAAAGCACGTAGAGGTCTACTACCTGAGACAATATAAATTTCAAATCAATTTCAATATAAGTATAAACTTGCTATATAAAATTACTAACTTACTTGTTGAATGAAGTCCTCCATCGGAATCTCCACCAGATCAAATAATTTGTTTGTTAGACGATGACCCGTCTCAATCACAGGCACATAACACTCATATCCCTGCTTCCTAAAGTCAGCATACATCATTCTCAACTTCTCTGTTCTACTTGGAGTTGCACCCTGAAAATGGGTGCGGACAGCAGCAGACGGTCTACGTTGCCGAGGACCGAAGGCAACATCACATGCCTCCTCACCACCCCCTCATCCGGCTCCTCATATTGAGTATCATCCTCGTTAACCGGATCATCTACAACGTGCTACTGGGGAGTGTATGAGCTAGAACCTTGGTGCTCACTCGGACCATAGGTCAGCTGCAAAGGTGTATGGTAAGGGAGCAGCTGCGACGTTTGGTGAATAGGTTGCTGCGGCGTCTCTATAATGGGCTGTTGTAGTGTCTCGTAAGGGACCGACATCGGCATCGGCCGAAAGAGCTGGGCAAACAAGTCCTGACTAATGTGTTGTGAGGATTGCGCTTCCTGATCGGCTTGGAACGATCCAAACTGTTAGAACGGCTCATCACGGACTGTAACACCGATTTGAGGATGCTGAGAAGAAGTCGCAAAGTCGTGAGGAGGGGCCGGTTCAGAGTGGTGGAAAGTCTGCCGGTGAGAGTGACGGGAAGGCACCGGCTCAGAGTGGTGGGAAGTCTATCGGTGAGAGCGGCGGGAAGGCACTGGCTCAGAGTGGTGAGAAGTCTGCATCTCGTCGTGGTGGGACCCAATTTCAGAATGGTGTGACCGAAGTGGAGAGTGCTGGGGCCGAACTGGAGAAGTCTGCATGTGACTAAAACCTACAGCATAAGAGTGACGGGCCGGATCCAAGTCCTGGTTAACCCTACCAGCCCGCATCTGAGCGTCGAATGCCGAGATAGAGTGACGGGCCGCGTCCAATGCCGTTCTATGACTCCTATGTGACCGTTGTGGAGAACTGTCTGGGCGCCTCATAACAAAAAACTGACTCATTCTCCGAGTCAGTTTAGCAAGGAAGCCGTTGTCAGATTCATCGTCCAAAACGCTCCTCAACCGGCGCTCAATCTCGTCCCCTCTGCTGCTCGTGCCTCATCATGGAGGGGGCATGGTCGTCCGTGCAAACAACAGACCCTGTTTGGCTCTCCCGAGGGCCCCCACTATGATGTACGAGGTGGTGAACTGCGAGGTGGTGGGGTACCCTCCCGACGACGCTTCGACATCTGTCGTGCCGGGTCACCACGGACCACCCATGCTGCTAACTGCTTCAACTTTCCCATAATCTTCTACTTTGCATTCTTTGTAGTCGGGTTATTTTTGGAAGCAATTTGTTTGGGAGGTATATATCAAACATTAAAAGGGTCTCCATTTTTTAAGCTCAACATGTAATACTCATAACGCTTTGCTTCCGTAGCTTCAAAACTTTCCAATACCTGAAGCTGCAAAGGTAATGAAAATGTAATATTAGAATTTAAGAAACTAATATAGATAGCATCCTTGAATGAATGAAAAACATTATAAGATCATAAATGTACCCGTAGATTATCGAAGAATTGACTGAAATCAACTTTCATCACTCTCGTGGCCCACATCAAGCACCGGGGCACTCTCTCAATGCGATCTTTGATTCCACATCGATCTCCCAACGCCGGAATCAATCTCATAAGTCCAAATCTGTAAAGTCCAAACAGGACCATAGAGGTGGTAGTCCTTGGGAACTATCTGGGCGTTGTACACACAATGACACAGTGCTCCCCATGTGTACGAGCCCCATGAGAAGGCATCCCAAGCCTCGAAGTCTTCAACTAACGTCCATGCCCAATCCTCTATGGTGTGTTTGTCCCAACATAGGAGGAAATAATAGTAAATGAGCAAGTTGGCCGCCTTCAAATAGTCATCGATGTCTCTCCCAAGTTCTTTTCTGTTAAAGGCATCGCGCAACTCATTGGTCTTTATCTCTCGGTCATTGAAAAATCTGTAGTGAATGCCAGTTCTAGAAGGTACATGAACTGCATGTGGATTAAATGTAGAGTTTCCAAAGTGAAGCCCGGTGATGAGAGCATATTCCACTGCCGTAATACGAATGGTCGTATGACCAAGATAAAACCAAAGCTCGTTCTCTGGTACCCGATTAGCACCATTCCCTTGCAACTGTCGGGTTATTGTCAGATTTAGTGCATTACTTGCACTCTGATTTCTTCTTGCATCAATCAACCGCCCAACAACACCGGTTCTTAGGAATGCTTCGGCTTAATGATCACCTGATATTTCAAATAAAACTCTCCTAATTTCATCAAACACGTCTACCCTCATGTAAAGGTTCACTTTAGGAGATGAATAGAGCATGTCGGGTCTAACAAATTAATAATGTTCCTACAAAATAAATAAAACCAAGTATTAAGTGCGTGGTAACGTGTTATAATTCAATAAACCAACATAACACAAGAAGATGAAGGACGGGGGGATAGCCCGTGGCCATGGTCACGACGGTAGGAGGACCGGCGCAACGATGGCGAAGGTTTCTGCCGTGGTCACGACAGCCTTCGCCATCGTGAGCTCACGATAAGCTTCCCATCGTGAGGTCACGATGAGCTTCCCATCATGAGCTCACGATTGATTGTCATCGTGAGCTCGCGATGGGAAGCTCATCGTGACCTCACGATGGAAAGCTCATCGTGAGCACGGTAGATTCCTTCGTCGTCGTCTTACCCACCTCCATCGACCCAATAAGAACAGCAAACCAACACAAACGTCCAACTACCCAACACACCAACAAGTTCAAAAAAGTCGAACTCTATACACCAAAACAATGTCGAAATCTTCCACATAAAAATCCTAACTCTAACATACAAAATTTCTAATATGTAGAACTAAATAAACATGCATTCAATCGAAAATTTAAGCATGAATTTTGAAAAAAAAAGGGCACTAACTGATGGATTTGGGACTCGAATATTCGAATTTTCCTCCTCTTCGCCGGAGGACGTCGACGGCAACGGCGACTCATTGCGGCGGAGGTTGCGGCAGCGGTTGCTCATGTTCTTCCGGTCACGACGATCAATCGATCGTGAGGAGGGCTATCGTGAAGTCGTGAGGGAGGGAGATCACGATGAAGATGGGGAGAGAGAGAGGTCGGTGGCGGTGGAGGGACCGATTTGGGAGAGAGAGAGAGAGAGAGAGACTGTCGGGTTGGGGGGACCGATTTGGGGAAGAGAGAGAGATGGGGACGGCGGGTTGGTGGGGGGTAGGATTTAGTTTTGTTTTTTGTTGTTTTTTTATATGATTTGTATTTTTATTTTGTAATTTTGTAAGTTGAGGGTATATTAGTCTTTTAAGGAATTTTGGTATGTAAAAGAGTGTGTTTTAAAGAAGGGGTATAAAACAACTCTTTTTTATATTTTGGTATTTAAAAAGTTGGACCCCTTACACTTATTTTCATACAAAAGTTAAATTGTCGTTAGAGGAGCGATTTAGTTGCACCTAAAAACTACAAGGAATGGTCATTTTGCTCCTAAACAAAGTTTGAGGAGATTTTGAACATCGACGTCGTTACAAACTGTGAGGGGGTAAATGCACCTTTTCCCCTTGGAATTCATTTTCCACCACCCAAATTAACATTAACGATTTTAAATTTAATTATTGTTTTATGCGAAATTCTGTACATATGGTGGTATTGCTTTTAAGTATATATATACATATATATATATATATAGGAGATAGATCACATGAGAATGGATTTTATCCTAAGAAATGAGAATAAATCTTCACCATAGATCTATTGGTGATGGAGGGTCAAGATTTGGCCAAGTCAAAGTGGGTCAAACCCGGGTCAACCCGTTGACTTTTTTTTCGATTTTTTTTTTTTTTTTGTAAACTGTCATCCAAGATGCACAACTTCACATATTCGGATGCACCACTCTATATAACTAGATGCACCACTAAGTGCATTTAGATGCACAAGTTTTTAATTTTTTTTTTCAATTTTTTTTTTAAACTGTCACCCAAGATGCACAACTTCACATATTTGGATGCACCACTCTATATAACTAGATGCACCACTAAGTGCATTTAGATGCACAAGATTTTCAGTTTTTTTTTTCAATTTTTTTTTTTAATTTATAAACTGTCATCCAAGATGCACAACTTCACATATTCGGATGCACCACTCTATATAACTAGATGCACCACTAAGTGCATTTAGATACACAAGATTTTCAGTCTTTTTTTTTTCAATTTTTTTTTAAAACAGTCACCCAAGATGCACTATTTCACATATTCGGATGCACCACTATACATAATGAGATGCACCACTATGTGTAGTGAGATGCATCGAATTTGTAAAAAAAAAAAAAAAAAAAAAAAAAAAAACTGAAAAAAAATTGGATGCACTACAATGCGTAACTAGATGCACCACACAGTGTAACTAGATGCACCACATAGTATAACTAGATGCACAATATTTTACGAAAATAAAAAAAACAAAAACAAAACTAGTGCATCTTAATGCACTTAGTGGTGAATCTTATTATATAGTGTGGTGCAATGAATACATGATGTGGTGCATATGACCTAACCTTAAAAAAAACGAAAAAAAAAACATAAAAAAAAATTATAATCTTGTGCATCTCAATACACTTAGTTGTGCATCCGAATATGTGAATTGGTGCATCTGAATATGTGAAGTTGTGCATCGTGTGTGACAGTTTATAAAAAAAAAAAAAAAAAAGTCAACGGGTTGACCCGGGTTGTCCCGGGTTTGACCCGCTTTGACCAAGCTAAATCTTGACCCTTCATGTAGATAAGATCAATGATGGAGATTAATTCCTATTTCTCACTTTAAGGGGAGTTTGCATGGGAATCACTCCATATATATATATATACTAGTGTGTAGCCCGTCGAACATCGACGAGTATCACTTAATATTATAATCTATCAGTATAGATTTTTATACTATAATTTATATTTTTATCGACTGACATTATATTCGAAGAAGTACACAATTGTATTAAATTATAACAGTTCTGAATCACAATTTCTCTATGTTTACCCGTTTTAAACTCGATTAAAATGGGACTTTACTAACACCATCCACCCCAAACTTGTAAAAATTTAAATACAACAAAGTAAGCATTAAATATAATACGTAGAAATAATAAAAGAATATAATTAAATGTAAATATCAATATAAAATATTATTAAAACAAATACAATAACAAAATCTACCATGACCAATTCACGTCTTCCTCTTCGGCCATTTATCATCCATCTCATTGTCCGATGATGTTTCATTCTCACTCTATTACCACCACCAAGAGAGTTGATGAACTTGAACATGGAGAAGTTATTCTCAGAGCTTTGCACGCCCCCTTGCTCCATGTATGTTGTCGGGAAACTATCTTCTTTAACAACATTGGTGTGGCGGTCATGCCCATTTCAGTTAAAGATGTCTTTGTCCATTAGTAGTGGTCTCCTCAAACTTCTCCAGTTTAGGCACTTGATGTTGATCATGATCTTGATGATGACGGGGCTCTTCCTTGCTCCGTTGGAGCCCGTTGGTGTTGATGAATTTGATCACATAGAGTTGATCGCTTGCTTAACTCTATGAGATTCCTCCATGCCTCACATTTACATGGTATATAATATAAGAATAAATTTTAAGAATTATTTTATATTGAAGTGACAATATTGTGACAATTCATTGGAAGAGTGGTACACGATTATATCAAATTACATGAACGATCATCTCGTTGCAAATAAGTGTTATATGAATGATCACCCATTGTAGAATTTATTGACGAAAAATCACTTTACGCTGTAATTTATAAATATTTTTTTAAAACATTAATATTTTATTTTAAAATGACATAATTTGATAAATTATTGCAAATAACTGTCAAATAAAATATCGTTTCGTTATAAATGTATTGCACGAAGGATTGTCTCGTTGTAAAATAAATACAATGAAAGATTAACTCATGCAAAATTTAGTGTAAAATAATGGTAGCTCAAATTTTGACAAATATCTATTATATTTTGTTAAAATATTTAATTAGAACTAAAATATATAATTCTACACTCCTTGAGTTTCTTGAACCAAAAAGTAGTATTATAAAAATTCTGCATAGTACCAAAAAAGAAATAAAAGATAATAATGTTGTTAAGATGTATTCAATTTAGAAAATAAAAAAAAATGTATCCAAGCTCTTGAAGTTTTGTGCTATTATCACTAATCGAGCATTTCTTATAAATTTTTAAGTGCAATTGTCAATATCCCATCCCCACAGTGCAATTATTTTAAATGTATTAAAACACCCTTTTATGTAAATATGAAAATGCCTTTTCATAAATCCTAAATTTAATTTGATTTGCCTTTTCTTCATTTAATTTTCATATTTATTCGGTCAACTCAATAATAATTGACAAAATTAAATTATTGGTGCATAACAATAGTGGTATGAAAAATACACATTGATCTAAATATTTTCTTAGATTCTTTAATCAATATAAGATCGTATTAAATAAGATTGGTATTTATCAAGGTTCTCATGAAGTCTCATGAAGTCTTATGATGAAGAATTCTACATTATGAATAATAAATAAAATAGAAATTTGAGAATTTAGATAATTAAAAAAGAAAATTTTTAAAAATTCCACCTAGACATGAGGATCAATGTAGTGGCTCCAAAAAGAAACGACAATCAATACATAAAGTACATATAAATCTGAAAAATCCTCAAAATAAGCAAATTGCATCTTGAAATGACCAATAACATTGAAAAATGATTAATTGCTTCTAGCAAGCTGCACATCTTGCTAGAAGTAAGGGACTTCTATGATTGCCATTGCAAGCTTTTCAACTTGAATCTTATATACAATGAAGTAATACGTAGGATATCAAAAGATATATGTACATAACCTAAATCAATTGATAGCAAAAAAGTAAAACATGAAGTGCATGTATTTTTTTTGCTTGTAGAACTATAGACTATATAGGCATAAAAATAATAAAATAAGAAAATAAATTAATTATAAATTTTGTAACACTTTTTTTTATTAAGTGCATGATTGCCAATTATTATTAATTAATAATTATGATATACCAAAATTAAAATAAAAGTTAACATTTTAGCTCCTATTTATCATATAAAAATCATTTTTATATGATCATCTTCTTGCGTATGTATACTTGCTTCAGAATTGTAACATTAAAAAATTTATAACTATAAATTTAAAAAAAAAAAAAAATAGAAGTATTTTATGTCAAGGTGATAGTATTGTGACAATGTATTGGAAGAGTGTTAAACGATTATATAAAATTATAATATTATTATATAAAATAAGTTAAGGAGGGATAACGTTACTCAAGTAATAGTACTCGTTCTTTCAATCTAAATCACCATATTCATACATGTCTCCAACTCGAATCACAACCTTATATATTTACCAGTTTCAAATCTAGGAAATGTCAATGGGTTAGGTAAAACCCCACCCATGAAGCCTTTCTCAAATCTAAACCCGTTTAGATTTTCTTTAATTCAATTAAAAATTGACATCACTACCTAAATTGGCCCAAAAACCCGTCAACACTCCGTTGGGCAATGCTTGTTAATTACCCGCTAAAAATTGAAATACTATAAAATTAATATTAAACAGTAAAAAAAGTATTGAATATTTTTTTTAAAAAACTTAAGTTGACGACAAAATAATAAATTACTGTATGTAAATCAAGCAATAATAATGTGAATTAAAAAAATAATTCCACTACCCATAACAATAAAGTCCAAAGTATAATTTTAAAAAATAATATAAAATCATTTATCAAAAAATCTTGTAGCAAAAATGCTATTATAAGGTTGAGCTTATATAAGTGATATTTTTGTTTGTTAATTAACATAATTTATTTTATATGTATATACAATTTAGCAATTTAGCAAAATAATGTTGTATCGTATCGTATCAATTGTAAATAAAACACGTGAGTGTATATATATATATATATACACGTGTTTTATTTACAATTGAGAACTTAATAATCATCAATTAATTACTACTATTCATTTATAAATTATAATTGAGCAATAAACTTAATCAAATCATTATCCTAAGCATTGTATATTCACCCCCAACGAGTATATATTTATTACTTGTAACGCTTTTATATTAAATGCATGTTTTTGTCAATAAATGTGATATTCTAAATTTAAAATAAAAATTGAGATTTTAGATAATCAAAAAAGAAAAATCCTCAAAATTCCACATAGGATTGAGGATGATTGTGGTGCTTGAAATCTATCCTCCTATTATAAAGAAGATATATATATATATATATATATATATATATATATATATATATTATTACATGTTCTCTTTCATAACTCATATAGTAATATGCATTAAATATTTAAACCTAATATACTCTCAATTTTATAGATAATTTTGAAATCACTCTTTCTTATCAAAATTGATGAGACACAAAGGCATATTTGGCTTTCAAAGAGGTTGTCTCACGTTGATTTCGTATGAGAATTGTGGTTGATCTTTTTTATAGCGACTAACTATTTGTCCTCTATTGATTTAGTGTAACACTCCGAAAATTTATTTGTTATTAAAAGATTTAAGTTATGATTTCCATTTTATTTTATGCAATTATTTATTTAAGTCCTATAAATCGCGCTTAGAATTACTTACCTAGCATGAACATGAGCATGAGCATGGTTGCATGAGTATGAGCATGATATGGCATTTATTTGTTGGAATGGCATTTTTCACATGATAAGAGTATCTATGATTAAGTTAAATTGAAATTTTCTGGTTTAAGGATTAAGTGTATATATATTATTTATTTATTAGATCCTTTTTGTTTGTATGGAAGAAATATGTTAAGTTGCATATGATTGTTTAGTAGTAGGCGAGAATTGTTGTGTTTTGTTTTATTGATAATTTAGTATATGAGAATTATTATATTCTTTAATTACTTTCAATTTTAAACTCTTTCTTGAAAGAAAAGCTATTAAATTTTTATAGTTATATTCTTTTGATTAATCCTAATTACTAGTATAAATTGGAGGACTTCTATCTTTTCTTTCCTTCACGCATTGAAAATCTTTCGAAGATTGAGATTAGAGAGATATCTCCCCTCGTTCCTTTTTGTTTTTTTCTATTCATCTGTAAGTTGTCGTTTCTGTTATTTTTCTTGTTTCTTCCAATTATTTTTTCTGTTGTTAAAAGATAAAGGAAAAGTAACATGGAAAGAGCTTGTTTTGGCTGTTTGTGGTATTTGAGAGTCTACGTCTCATATTTTTATACTTCATCCTTATACCTAGGACATAATCAAGTATATCGGTGTGTGAAGTTTCTTTCTATGTGCCTCTGTGTGTCAAAATGTTTCTTTTTTACTGGCTTTTAATATAATAAAGATTGTCAGATTCACCTATATGTATGAAATTTTGTGAAAGTGAGTGCATATATAATAAAGATTGTCAGATTCACCTATATGTATGAAATTTTGTGTAAGTGAGTGTATATGCATGCTGCTAAAAATTAATATGTGGTTATAGAATTCTTCAAGCATGCAAGTTTTATAATCAGTAGTCTTGTTAGTCTAACTTAATTTATTAAAATACATGTTCAGAAAGAGTCAGAAATCCAAATGACAGCTAAGAATAATAAATAAACAAAATAAATGGAAGTGATTAAATAAACTCAACTTTATCATAATAGGAACTAAAAGAGCCACGGAAACTTCAAGACTGATTAAAAAACCAAGTCATACTAAAATTATTTCATCAATTGGGCAAAATAACAAACGATGAAAAAGATCAATACCATTTACGATAAATAACCTCTTCAAACCAAAACAAAAAAGAAGCCAAAGTAGCTTCGGGCTTTAAAAAAAGAAACAAGTTAAATCATGATTCAACAAATATAAAATAATTAATCAATTAATTCAAGGAATAGGTCCCACTTCCACTTGGCCAGATTCCCCCAAACTCTTCGTCATCCCCTATCTCTTCCAATTTTCTGCAATTTGAATCTTAATCTAGTAGCAATTTAGGGTTTAAAACTTGCAAGAACAAAATGTCGATACATATATGAAAGTTGTTAAAAATATTAAATTGTTACAATATCGACGATTCACAAGGTCAGAGTTACAATAATTCAATTCACTGATAAATTAGTACTACAATTTTACAGAAATTTAAGAACAAGGATGGCATTCATAATTCCAGCGATAAAACCTAAACTAAACAGAGATAAATAGATAAACTTCATCCCAACTTTATTTTCTTAGACAATAGCTTCCTTAACTGGAAAAGGGTTGCCACTCATGGTTGAGGTACACTCGCAACGACTTTGCTCGGGTAAAATATCCAGACCTACACGACCCGAACTATCCTCTGCACATGGGTTTGCTTCCAAATAATGCTCATAAGCCTCTAAAGCTTCATCTTCTGTTGGGTATGACTTGTAGACGCTTCCACGGTAGCCACGAACAGATTCTGAACAATATTCCCAGTTAGAGAACACGCATGTTCGTCGGCCTCTGAAAACTACATAGAACTTCTTATCGCGGCCACTTCCGGGTTTGATTTCCATGTTTTAGAGAGAGAATGAGGGAGAAATTAGGGTTCAAGCGATGGCGTCTGATGGAAAGAAATTAGGGTTCTAGAGTACACTAATATACTGTATAATCCACAAGTATAATTAATTATTTTAATCGGAAAGGTAAAATAAAGATTAAAAATAAATCTAAATTAAAATATAAATTCAAAATTCAAAATTCAAATTTCAAATTTAACCTAATCTCTCTCTCTCTATATTTGCCGGGTAAAGGGTAGATTAGTAAACTTAGTTAACGCACTAAACAACCCATTAATTATATTTATTGTATTCTATAGTGACCAGTTGTAATTACTAATATATCCTAGGTTCGGGCTTTTTTGGATGGCCAAATTTTGGCTGCAGTGCTTTATCGATACTTGAATGTATGGTTGTGTGTTATCGAGTTTGTGAATTAGAATTTTGTGTATGTTTATAATTCTCATTCATTCATGAAAGCATGCATCATGACGTATGAATATCATTTACCTAGGATTGGCGCGCAAGATTTGACTAATTAAATTGCAGATTTTTCCGTCGAGTCAAGGAAGATTAAGGTGGGGTTTTGAATGTTGCAGTTATCATTTATCCTTATTATATGTTTTGCACAATATATATTCATGTGATATATAGCATGTCCTACGGGCTAATCGAGGTACACGAGGTTAAGCCTACGGGTTGTTCGATGTTAAGCCTACGGGCTATCAGGCTATTCGAGGTTACACGAGGTTAAGCCCACGGGTTGTTCGATGTTAAGCCTACGGACTATTCGAGGTACACGAGGTTAAGCCTACGGGCTATTCGAGGTTATTCGAGGTTAAGCTTACGGGCTATTCGAGGTTAAGAGGTTATGGCCTTCGGGCTACGATGTTATTTTATAATATAATTATAGATTTATATACTAAACTAATATTTACTCCCTCTAGCTCGTATTGTCGTCATTTATTTATTTAAATGTGTTAACCTACATTCTATTATGATTTAATAATATAATACTCTAATATATTTATTACAAATATAAATAAATATAAATTTATACATCACACCTATCAAGGTGACAGATAAATTATCAAGAAAGTACCGGTATGGTCAGTAATATTAAAAGTCATAAAATTAGAAAACGTGAAATATAAAATGTGAATAGACAAAATAATGATGGGGAAATAATTTGTCCAAAAGTATGTGGGTAATTATTACTCTCTCTGTCCCGCAATAAATTGCTCGTTTTTCATATTGGTGTCTCTCAGAACGAGTGACTCGTTTCCAAAATAAGAAAATATTTATCTCTTCAAAAATTATGTGTCATGTTATTTTAACTAATTTTTACCTTTCATTTTAATACTCGTACCCAAAGAAACGAGCCAATTATTATAAGATGGAATGAGTATTTTTTTGACATATAATTTTTTTTCTTGTTGTCTCACATGCAATCTAAGTTATTTATTTAATGAATGAGCTTGCCCATTTACAAAATAAAAAATAAAAAAAATCTAATATACATGTTTAGGATGAACTTGTAGCTTTGTGGAAGATCTTTTTCATATTCCATATATTTGTTTGGTTAAAAAAAATGTAATAGCTTTGATGATTTCAAATTCTATTTATTTGTCTTAATTATGGACGTAAAATATGAAGACCTTATATATGGAATAACATATGTCTAAATAAATTTAGCGTGCAATCCGTCAAAAATCGACGAGAATCATCATTTATTAAAATTATTAAACGCAATTTATTCGGTAGTTATAAAAATTTATTTTGAAAGTTAAATCTTGGATTTCTAATTAAATTTTAAAAAAATTATTGTGTCATTCTCCCGTCTTCATTTACTACTCTCTCCGTCCACAATAAGTGTGGTCCGATTTCATCGTGAACGGAGGGAGTATTTGGTAACTACGACGATATTTATGTTGGTATTTACATAATCAATAAGTCTATCATCACACACTATATCCAGACACGCACGATTGAACCAGAAAAAATCAATTTTTGAATTAACCCATAATTAGTGTTACTAATTTCCCTCTGATCGATTTAGGCTCCAAATTAATGAAGTTTGACGCTAATAACATCGACCCCACGCAGACTCTCCCAAATTCCACTACTATCCACACCCAACTCCTAAACTTTTGAATTTGAATTGGAATGAAGCTTAATTAGACTTTCAAAAGGGTATGTTTGTCAATCACTACTCCCCTTCCAAATTTCACTCTCATCCACACCAACTCCAAAACTTTTGAATTTAAATTGAGATTTAATTTAATTAGGATTTCAAAAGGGTATGTTTGTCAATCACTAAACTTTGTCCCACGTTGATTTCGGCAAAGATCTATGTGTCCCATATTTATTTAGAGAAGAAAAATAATTTCGAATATTGTTTATAAGACTGAAAGTAGCGTTAAAATACTAAAAATATGATAAAACTTTATACGTGATAGTATAAGAAATGTATTATTTGTTATTTTTTTTTAAGTAATAACCGTTAAAAATTAAAATCTAATCACCCTATAGATTATTTTCAAAGATCTTGTTCTTCTCAAAACCGATGTGGGACAAAAATTATTTACCTCAAAAAGATTGTCCTATGTCGATTTTGTATGAGAATTGTCTTTGCTAAGATTTTGTTTCCATGTATTGAATATAAATATGATAAATATTGATTTAAAATTCAGAAAATTTAAGAATTTAGATAAATTAGAATGGAAGGATTTGAGGGGTGCCACATAATTTTTTTTTACATAGAGGCCTTTTTGTTTATATAATAATAGATTTACTTCAAAAATTAAAGTTTAATTGACTCTGATAAATTCATAAGTTTTAGGAAGTTTTAGGTGACTTTTGAATTTCTCCATAATCTATGAAGTTGACTTATAAGACTACGGGCAGTGGTGCGTGTGCGAGCGTGCGCGCTGCCCTAGCGAGTTCCTACCACGTGCGCGCTACTCATTGCTGAGCTCGGCGGTCATGCGAGTGTGCTCGTTTCAACGATCGCCGAAGCTCGCACTCGCTGACACCTTTCAATACATGTGGCGATCACTCAGTGGTATCCAGACGACCGTTGGCGATCACAACGTTCAAAATTCGAATTAAAATTTATTTTATTTATTTATTATTTTACCCGCTATAAAACCCTCATCCCCCCCCCTCCCTCAAACAATTCACACCTTTTTATCCAATTCTCCCTCTCTCTCTTTCTCGACGATCTTGTGCAATGGCTCATCACTCCTATACGGATGTCGAAACCCTATAATTAGCGCAAGCATGGATATAAGTCCACAACGGCGGCGGCAGCGGCGGCAACGGGGCCGTTTGGAGTCGAGTGGCGACTCGCTACAACGTAAATCGGCCCCGATTCTTGGCAGAGCGCAACGAGACGCAATTGCGTCACCACTGGGCTTGGGTCCTAAATTCCTATGGTTTCTTCCACTCCAAGTACGAGCGTACAAGAAACCAAGCTCCGACCGGCACCACCGGCGAGATGCTACTCAACTCGACGCTCAATGAGTTGGCATCCCTCCATGAAGAGCAATTCAGGCATTTGGCCATGTGGATGCTCGTCAAGGATGTGTCCGACGTTTTTAGATCTTAGGTTTTTTTTTTTAGTTTCGTCATTGTAGTTTAATTTTTATTAATGAAATTAACTTTTATTAAATATTATGTTAATGTAATTTCATTTAATTATCTTAATTATGTTAATTAAATATTAATTCAAAAAAATAAAAATAAAACGAGCTTCAATAAATGTCTAATAAATGATGACATTTACGAGCTTCAAGAAGAACTTTTTTAACTGATAATAGAACTTCAAGAATTGTTTCTAGGGGTGAAAGTATGAAAAGCGGGTTTCCTGGTTACCCATATCCTACCCGTACCCGGTCGGGTATTGGGTACCCAATACTCGTAATTTGCAGGTATTGGATGGGTATGGGTATGAGATTTTTAGAAAATACCCTAACAGGTATACCCATTAGGTATTGGGTACCCGGTCAACAATATACAATTATTTATTATATATATTACTAATTTGATATAAATTATAAATATATTAATAATATATATTTAATTTTAAGCTAAAATCTAAAATTAAACATAACTCTACAGACCCTTCCGTCTTCATCTTACATCAATTCTATTGTTCTAACTTCTATCTACATCCTTATTTCTTAACATCTCAGTTTCCTATTCCGAATTAAGGGAATAATATTTAGTGCATAAATTTTTTAATGTAAGGGTTTACAAAATTTTGAAAACAGAATGTAGATTGGAGTTGGAATCCACAAATTATCTCTACGAACCTTTAAAAATTAGCAGAAGGTGGATTCGTCCAATTAATTAATTAATCTTTAATTTGTTGATGAACACTTTACAGATTTTATGTTTGATGTAATAGATTATTATTAATATAGTTAATTAGAACATGGTGCAGTATAATCATTAATCACCAATAACTTAAATATTGGCAGCCACCTAGTTATCATCTTCATCTCAACTTTGTATATTTTGTTTGTTAAACTTAAA
The DNA here is from genome assembly GCA_029490685.1 of Schizonepeta tenuifolia. Lineage (NCBI taxonomy): Eukaryota > Viridiplantae > Streptophyta > Magnoliopsida > Lamiales > Lamiaceae > Schizonepeta > Schizonepeta tenuifolia. Next base: position 64,592,813 of record CM055960.1, on the reverse strand, counting down.
TATTTAAACTACATTTAGTATTGATTTGTTGTTGTCGTGTAGTTGTTGCTACATAGTTGGTTATTAATTTGTTGTTGAAAATTATTGAAAATAGAGCGGGTGAAAAATTACCATATTTTTTTATTTTTTCTATTTATTTTCTAAACGGGTACACCGGGTACCCTATACCCGGGTCAGATATACACGGCCGGGTATTGGGTACCAGTTCGGCTAAAATAGAAAGGGTATGAATATTCATTTTTTACTTATTTGGGTATGGGTACCCGCAAATGCCGGTATGGGTATCCACGAGTACCCGTTTATTCACCCCTAATTGTTTCATTATGCACTTAGTTTTACCTTTTTACAAAACTTTATGTGGAGTGATTGTGATTCAGAAAATTATTTAATCAATGATATATAGTATAAAATAAAAGTTGACCATAAATATCCTTAATTTTATGAGTTCAAAATTATATATATATATATAGTCAACAATTGACCAAAATATAATATTTAAAAATAAAAAATTGCATGAACTTAGATTAATAAAATAATATTTTTTTCTATGCAATAATTCGCGCTAATCAATTTCATTTTCCCATTTATGTTCTATTCCGTTGGCATAATGATAAACAAAACGGAAGGGAAAAAAGAGGAGATTCCTAAAAAAATGGATTGATTCTCAAATCCGATTGAATCTAATGGTTTATGTTATGAAAGAAAGACATGTATATGTGATATTAGGTATTGCTAGTTATATATGAACTAAATAAAGAAATATTTCATTTGCCGCACCACTGCGCAGGGAGTTCCCATAGAAGTCCTTTCATATCATTGTGGTTGTAAATTGGTTGAAAAAAAGAGATGAAACAAAGCAAAAACGTAAGAATTGAAATAACAATTCAGAACCAAGAAATGGAACAACTAAAGGTCTATGGATTCACAAAAACTTTGTGAATAGAAATGAAAAAAGAGATATCGAAGTAGTTCTGATGATTCAATAATATTCTTACTTAAATTCCTTAAATTCGAAGTTCTTAGTTACTTCGACTACGTGAATCCTATCGATGAAATAATTAAGTCCTAATTAAATTCATTGGTTGATTGTATCATTAACTATTTCTTTTTGTTGGTACGAGGAATTTATCATGAATTCACTGGTTTTTGCTGCTTCCGTTATTGCCGTTGGATTGACTGTAGGGCTTGCTTCTATTGGACCTGAAGTTGGTCAAAGGACTGCTGCAGGTGAAGCCGTAGAGGGTATCGCAAGACAGCCCGAGGCAGAGGGAAAAATACGAGGTACTCTATTACTTAGTTTAGCTTTTATGAAAGCTTTAACGATTTATGGATTGGTTGTAGCACTAGCACTTTTATTTGCGAATCCTTTTGTTTAATCTTATCGCTATTGGTTGAGAAAATAACTTATGTGAATGGCTGATTTGCAGATGAGGAATTAGTATACCTATTCACTTTCATCCTTCCCATTCGTAGTCCAAGGGATTTTTTTTTGAGGTGTTGCAACAATCAAGTGGCAGTTCATAGTTTATAACTCCAAAACTTTTTGACTCGAATTTCAAAAAAGAATTGAAAATGGTGGGCAAAGCGATAGAAAAAGAACTCTTGTAAACTTTTTATTCTATCTATAAGAGGAGATTATATGAAAAATGTAACCGATTCTTTCGTTTCTTTGGGCTATTGGCCATCCGCCGGGAGTTTCAGATTTAATACCGATATTTTAGCAACAAATCCAATAAATCTAAGTGTAGTGATTAGTGTATTGATCTTTTTAGAAAGGGAGTGTGTGTGAGTTGTTTATTTCAAAAATAGGCTGAATGCGATCAGCTGTGTCTTTTTCCGTTATAACTAGGAAAGAAAGGTGCATGATCTCGCGAATTAGTTTTTTGAAGAAATTATACGCAAGAACCACAACATTTCGTGATTAGTTGGCAAATCCACTTTGATTCTCTAGCAACCAATAATGTGGGGCTATTAAGATGGTTAAAGCAAACCGTTTGAAGTCTAGACGCAGCATGGTATCCTTTCTACCACTATGTTAATACAGAGATGGTTTAAAATTAAAATGAATATTTTATCAATATAGAACACTCATCTCGATAAAATGATTTGAACCACTTATTATTCTAAATTAAAGAGTATTTTCTCTCTTTTATCCAATGCAGAATCAACGACCTATGCCTTATGTATAAGTAAGAAGCATTTTTGGATTTGAACTCAAGAAAAAAAAGAAACAACTTTGCTGATAATTACATATTTTTTTTATTTTGTCATAAGAGTCCTCTAGGTATTTTGGTTTTGCATTAGATTGAATTTTTTTTTCGTTTTCTGAACTATGAAGAGGATAGGCTCATTACATTCATAAAAAAGCTATGAGAATTTACCCTAAATAATTGAGCACGAGAGCCAAATGAATCGAAAAATTCATGTTTGGTTCAGGAAGGGATTATAGAAGTTTTAAAATGAACGGAAATGTAATCTACTTTCATTAAGTGATTTATTAGATAATCGAAAACAGAGGATTTTGAATACTATTTGAAATTTAGAAGAACTGCGAGGGGGGCCATTGAACAGCTGGAAAAAGCCCGGGCCCACTTATGGAAAGTAGAAATGGAAGCAGATCAGTTTCGGTTGAATGAATACACTGAGATAGAACGAGAAAAATTAAATTTAATTAACTTATAAGACTTTGGGACAATTAGAAAATTACAAAAATGAAACAATTCAGTTTGAACAGCAAAGGGCAATTAATCAAGTCCGACAACGGATTTTTCAACAAGCATTGCAAGGAGCTCTAGAAACTTTGAATAGTTGTTTGACTAATGAATTGCATTTACGTACCATTAGTGCCAATATTGGCGTGTTGGGAGTGATGAAAGAAATAACTTAATTAGTCTTTCTACTTTAAATCTACTAACTTTATCTACTATAAAAAAAGGCATTATTTTTTTTTCAAAAAATAATTAAGAAAAACTCATTGTAACTGTTCAAGCCGATGAAATTAGTAATATTATCCGTGAACGTATTGAACAATATAATAGAGAAGTAAAGATTGTAAACACTGGCACCATACTTCAAGTAGGGGACGAGATATTGCTCGTATTCATGGTCTTGATGAAGTAATGACACGTGAATTAGTCGAATTTGAAGAAGGTACAATAGGTATTGCTCTGAATTGGAATCAAATAATGTTGGTGTTGTATTAATGGGTGATGGTTGATGATACAAGAAGGAAGTTCTGTAAAAGCAACATGAAGAATTGCTCAGATACCTGTGAGTGCGTCTTATTTGGGCCGTGTTATAAACGCCCTGGCTAAACCTATTGATGGCAGGGGGAAAATTTCAGCTTCTGAATCTCGATTAATTGAATCTCCCGCTCCATGTATTATTTCCCGGCGCTCTGTGTACGAACCTCTTCAGACCTGACTTATTGCCATCGATGCGATGATCCCAATAGGACGTGGTCAGCGAGAATTAATTATTGGAGACACGCAAACTGGTAAAACAACAGTAGCCACAGATACAATTATGAATCAACAAGGCCAAAATGTAATATGTGTTTATGTAGCGATTGGGCAAAAAGCATCTTCTGTAGCTCAGGTGTAACTACTTTACAGGAAAGGGGGGCGATGGAATATACTATTGTGGTAGCTGAAACGGCGAATTCCCCTACTACATTACAATACCTTGCTTCTTATACAAGAGCTGCTTTGACTGAATATTTTATGTACCGTAAACAACACACTTTAATCATTTATGATGATCTCTCCAAACAAGCGCAAGCTTATCGGCAAATGTCTCTTCTATTACGAAGACCGCCGGGGCGCGATGCTTATCCAGGAGATGTTTTTTATTTGCATTCACGCCTTTTAGAAAGAGCCGCTAAATTAAATTCTAGTTTAGGTGAAGGGAGTATGACCGCCTTACCAATAGTTGAAACTCAATCGGGAGATGTTTCGGCCTATATTTCTACTAATGTAATTTCCATTACCGATGGACAAATATTTTTATCTGTCGATCTATTCAATGCCGGAATCAGACCTGCCATTAACGTCAGTATCTCCGTTTCCAGGTAAGGTCTGCGGCTCAAATTAAAGCCATGAAACAAGTAGCTGGTAAGTTAAAATTGGAATTAGCGCAGTTTGCAGAATTAGAAGCCTTTGCACAATTTGCTTCAGATCTTGATAAAACTACTCAGAATCAATTGGCAAGAGGTCAACAATTACGCGAATGAAAGAAGAGAAGAAGAGATCTTACAACAAGAATGCTTCCAGAACAGGCAGCTATCCAGGTTGGTCAGATCGAGATAGAAGTATGCACAATGGAAATAAAACTAATAATAGTTTTTTTTATATTATATATATTGGGATATATTATATGAACTAGGAAGAATTAACTATTAGCTAGAAACTAAGATGGAGAGAATTTAGAAGAACATTATTCTCTTCATTGATTCAAAGGTGTTATGTGTGTGGTGTTGTGTGTTTTACAAAGAAGAGCTAAGCTCTTTATAGGCATTCGTAATAAACTATTACTAACACTATTACAAACTGTTGAATAAACTATTATTAACATTATCACTAGCTATTAACTAGCTTTTGCCATATGACCGACAAAAATAAAAATAGAAAGAAAAACTAGAAAGATATATCTAGTCTAGAAAGTAAATTACTACTTTTTGAATTACTACGACGAACACATTATCAATACTGAAGAAGTGTTTGGACACCAAGAAAATAATACAGATGAAGAAATTCCAAGAAAGTAATACAAATTTGGAGCGCCACAACGTCGTGCAATGGCTCATCCATCACAGTACGAACTCTAATCTTCATTATGGAGCAAAAAAGGAAGCTGCTGAATTGTTCAAAATTGATGTCAAGACTGTTTGGAGGATCTGGAAAGCTGCCTCCACTGAAATTGCCTTGGGAAAACCTGCAAAAGCTGTATCAATGAAAAAGGGAGCAACTCATGTGGATAAAAGGGTGTTCGATGTAGAAAAAATGAAAAGTCTATCAGTTTTAGAGAGGTCTACCATCAGAAAACTAGCGATCAGCCTTGGGATTAGTGAGAAATCAGTGCAAGAAATGCTTAAAGCAAAGATGGTAAGGCCTCATACTAATGCCATCAAATCATTCCTAACTCATATGAATATGCTTCATAGGCTGCAGTCTAGTCTTAATCAATTGAGAAATATTAGTATAGATGGGAAAATACCTTTTAAGCCCATGTATAACACCACTCACATAGATGAAAAGTGGTTTAACTTAACAAAAACAAAGGGCAGATATTACTTGGCTGCAGATGAAACAGAGCCCCATAGAACTTGCAACTCCAAGAACAATATTGAGAAGATAATGTTCATGTGCATGGTTTCTAGGCCTATAATTGACTGCACAGGTAGAGTGATCTTTGATGGCAAGTGCCATCATTCCATTCATTTATAAGGAAGCAGCTAAAAGAAACAGCAAAAACAGAGAGAAAAGGGACCATGGTGACCAAGCCAATCCAAATAATCAGCAGGGAAGTAATGAAAGAAACTTTTCTGCAGCATGTAACTGATTTTTTCCTTAAATTTTATCACTATCAGAATTCATTCATCACTTAGTTTCAATTCACTGCTGAAGATGATTCCTATCATTAAAGTAAAGTGGCCAAGCATTGCAAGCAAAGACATAATCATACAACAAGATAATGCAAAACCACACATTTCCAACAGTGATCCAGATTTCAGAGCAGCAGCAGAAGTAGATGGATTCAATATTCAGCTAATTTGCCAACCAGCCAACTCACCGGATACAAATATAAATGACCTTGGTTTTTTCAGAGCACTCCACACACTCAAGGATGAAAAGATGGCAAATAATGTTGATGATTTGATTAGTAATGTACAAGAAGCATTTGCAAACTTCCCAGCATGGAAGTTAAACAATGTTTTTCTAACATTACAGGGGTGTCATCATGAAATCATAAAGAACAAAGGCAGCAACAATACAAGACACCCCATATGGGCAAAGAGAAGCTGATGAGGCATGATTTACTGTCAGAATGCTTGGAAGTTGATGAACAACTTGTTTGTAAGGGACAACTGGGATTATCTGAAGGAGCATGGAATTGAGCAAGAGCAAGAGCCAACACACAACAATGACAACATAGTTCAGGGACTGCAACAACTAGTTTTACTTTAGGGAATTCTGAAAATCAGTATTTTGGTCATGATTTACAGGGACAAACATGAAAGATCAGCTTTTGTTGTTTGGAATGTAAATTTCCCTTGGATCAGTTGTTTATGAATCAATGTAGTCTCAACTTTAAATCAGAATGGCTATTTATTTGCATCATTGACTCAATCATTATCCTGTGTCAACTTCCAAAACTAGGATTTAAATAATCCTAGTGGTGGCATCAACATGATCAATAACTCCCAAACAAACAAAAACAGACCAATACCACAAACCAGCATGTCATTTCAGCAATCAAGTGTAGCATCAATTATTGCAAAACCTTAGACAAATGAGCCCATCCATTGTCATCACAGGTATCATAATCACTTCATGAGGTAGCATCAAGTGTAGTATCATAATCAGTTCATGAGGTAGCATCAAGTGTAGTAGCATAATCAATCCATGAGGTAGCATCAAGTGCAACATCATAATCAGTTCATGAGGTAGCATAATCAGTTCATGTAATCACATATTAATCACAATAAATCAGAGGCAGAAATCACAATAAACACAGATAAGGCATCACCAGCCCACCCATAAACAACCACAGGCAGCCAATATAAAGTGTAGCATAACCAGATATTAGTCACCATAAATCAGAGTCAGAAATCACAATAAACACAGATAAGACATCGCCAGCCAACCCACAAACAGCCACAGGCAGCAAACATCAAGTGTAGTATCATAATCAGTCTCTTAATCAGAAATTAGAGAAATAAGAACACAATCACCTAATGTTTAGGGTTAAGAGTCGCCGGTAGCAAACCCCGAGCTATGTATTTGGCCTTCCAATCGTCGTAGCTCAGACTTATGTCATCAAAGTCATCGAATCCCATCTCTGGAGTCTCTTGCACCACCGTATCATCTCCAAAATCAGAGAGAGTGTCATGGTGGAAGCAAATCAGAGAGGTAGACTGGGATTCAAAAATGGAGAGATCGACCTCCTTCGATTCGGAAAAAGACTCCAAATCGGTGGCCGCCATTGGAGTCAAAATATCGACAGAATCAGAGGGAGTTTGGGTATTGAGAGATGCAGTGGTCGCCATCGAAGAACTGAGATTCGAGAGATCGAATTTCTTCGAGTTTGTTGGAGATTCCTACACGAAATCAGAAACGAAATAGAGATCGAGAAGAGGGAGCAGCAGACTCAGATCGAGGAATATAGATGGAGAAGAGAGAGCAGCAGAAGCAGATCGAGGAGAGTATATGAGAGAGCAGCAGATTTGCAGTTTTGAGGAATGAGGCGTTGATTAGGGTTTGAGGAATGAGGCGTGAATATAGGTTTTCAATTGGGTTGGGTTCTCGTGATTATTTGGGCTGGGATATTAGTTTTAGGCTGGGTAATTAGTTTAGTGTTGAGAATTTAATTAAGTTTTGTTAATTATGTTGGATGGATTAAATAATGACATTTGAATGTAAATATGTGGGATTGTTTAGGGGTAGAAATGTCCATAAAGTGAAACAGGGCAAGAGTTTACGTACAAAAAAAAAAAGAGAAATAGGGCAAGACTTGACGTACGGAGGAAGTAATATTTATAACAAATAAAAAAATAATAAAATAAAATTTATTCAATCATTGACAATGATTATAGACTTAGGTCTTATTCAACTCTACCAATATAGAAAAACCAGTATAAATTTTATTTAACACCACCAATCATTACCACTAAGTATTACCTCTAATAAGACCCCTGCTGTGGACGATCATATAAGACGAACACATATGAGTGTGACTCTGCCCCGCAATAAAAAAAGAGAGAGGAATATGTGTTTTTCGAATGTTTATTAAAAATCAAATATTATATCGACGGACCCCAAATTCTGGAGCACGCAAATGAAATGTTCTTAACATTTAGAAATGATCCCCTAAATCCCTGCAAAAGTTTTTACTTCAAATTAAAGTCTTTCAATTTCAAAACCCTTTCTCCTTGCCCGCTAAATTAAACAGAAAAAGTTGAAGAAGTTATTGCCGTTTTCCCCGTCTCCACCATCTCATCACCGCCTCCGCCGTCGCCGTAAAAGCTTGAAGTAGTAGAAGAGGAATGGAGGAGAGCGGAATCTCAAACAATGTTGCGCGAGCAATAACCACTGCCCTCAACTGGACCTCCTCTCCCGATGCTCGCGCCGCCGCTCACTCATACTTAGAAACTGTACGTTTTTATCGTAGCTGCAAAATCTCTGTTCCTATATTGCTGTTTAAAAACACCATGAAGCTTCTTAGTTTATTAGCATTATGATGTTTTTATTTTTGCTCGAGTATTTTATTGGATTATGAGTTGGATTAGTTTGACTGTAGAGTGTAGAGAGAATCTCATAATTTAAGACCGATTTTTGTCGACCTCTTTTCTTTTTTTTTTATTTATTTTTATTTTTATTTTTTAATCAAGTGTTCTGATGATTGGGAGTTCGCTTGGTTCATCTATTGACTATTACATCGATGGATTTGGAGCTAATGGAATTTTGATACGTTGACAGTGAATGCAGACAACTTGTTTGGTTTTCAAACGCTCGAGTTGGGCTAGTTTTTGAGTTATTTTGGTGGATTAAATATTATCTAAATTATTTTTCCAAGTTTTTACAAACTGGCTCTGTAGAGAAATTGGTTGCTGATGAGGATAGATGCTTGGAATAGCAATCCGTAATTATTGATTAGTACAAACATACATGTTTTATGACATTATGTTCTCCCTAGTTTTATAAAGAGGATACTAGTTGCATATCCATTTACCAAGAAAATTTGTAACTGCAAAATAAAGATAAGTGGGCTTAACCATGCAAACATGATTTGTATATTCGTATATATCTACATAACGCCGTGTCTGTGGCTAAACGTGTTTTAACTGATCATATTTTTTCAATATTACCCGTTTCCTGCATTTACATAAGACGGAACAGGAAGCATGAAAATATAAGTTGACATGGATTCCTGAATATATGCAATACGTTGATATATTACACGATTTTATAATATCATTCTCATTTGGTCTATACAAGAACATAGAGCTTAAAGAAAGCTCATGCTTCAGATTAGTTCAAGTAAACCTTAAGATTTTTCATCTCACAGTACCATGTCTTACATCTCCTCTTTTACCTATAAACATCTTCTTGTGAACTCTATATATTTTGGTGGAGTCAGCGGACTTTGCTGGAATTAGAGCTAGGCCTTTTTTCTGTAGGAAAGGAAATATATTTTGAAACATCGCAAATTATTCGCAATTTATCTAAAATGGTCCATACTATCAAAGGTGTCCAAGGAATACATAAACTCTCAAATCATTGAGTCTGTTCGTGTTCCTTGTGGCAATACATGATTGAGGCGGAACACCTTTGTAAATTCCTCTGCTCTTCACCTCCACCATCTGATAATGTTTTCCAGCCAGCCATCGTGCCTCTGCCGCCATACCTGTCATCAAAGGCTTACAACCATATACCATTTATAAGTTCTCAGCGTGGGTAAAGAGATTCCGAGGTCAATTGTACAGATTATGGCCAGTTTAACAATTCAAAAAAGAGCCCGATTTTTCAGTTATTGTAATTATCACAGATATAGTTGCCATTGACCTTCATCATCATTGTTTTGATGTTTTATTCAAGTTTTATTGGTAGTTTTTGCAAGTATGCATGTGTGGTGCGAGTGTTCATGTGAGTTTGCCTATGGGGGTGTGTGTGAACTGGCTTTTGTGTGTGGGAGTTGGTGTTGGTGGTGATATGGGCTGCCATTCTGTCTGTTTGGTGGCGGCGGGTGGTGGTGGCTGTTCTTGACGGTAGGGGGAAAGAAAGATGGATTATAGGTGAAGAAGATCGAGAGAAGAACCAAACCGTGTCATTTTTGCAGACATGGAAGAAACTTTTGCTGACTCTTTATTATTATTATTATTATTATTATTATTTTAAATTGTAAATTTAGACTAGTCATTCTGTGGCATCATCAACAAATTACAGTGCACAAGTTAATGAATAGTTTGGGATATTACATAATATTTTTATGTTAGAAAACATATCTACTAATATTTTGTCAGTTATTATACTTAAACAAATCATTCGCGATCCTCTTTGTTAATTCTTTCAATATATCTCCTACCATGCATCTATCCCGTGTCATGTCGTCTCTTGCAATTTCAGTACAAATATGCATCCTTTGCTAATTTGTGAAAACTGAATGAGATGACATCTAATAGATGTATAATAAGAGTTCTAGAGATAATCATAAAAAAAACTGCAAGGGACAAAATATTGAATATTGAATATCTATTTTGTCCAAAAGTTCATGATAAAAATCATAAAACCAAGGGTCAAATTAGATCATAGGTGAAATATTTGTGTATGGAAGAATTTATCAACATTCCATATATAGTGTCAGTGTGCTAAGATCATAATAATTTCAAAGTCAGGTTCTCTTTACATTTATCTTGTAGGCAAACCTTTTTTTTTTACTGCATCATTTTCATGTATTATTGGTCTATCCTTTTATATGAACTTAGGTCGACAAGTTTCTGCACACACATATGATTTTAACATCTGCTGAGCATTTTGATTGTGCTGCTTATAATCTATTTGTTGGTGCTTATACCGTATTAAACATGGACCGCATGGTGTTCCGTGCTTCTTGTCTATTTATCCACACCCCACCCCAAAGTATAAAAGAAAGATGTTGTCTAAATACTGTTGCACAAACTTCAAAAAGCTCACTAAAGCTTGAATGTTATGATAGAGAATATCCAGATTTTGATCAAAGTCCTTTGTACAAATGTTATCGCTAATGGGTTTTTCTGGAACATCCTTTCCTAATATTACTTTTTTTCCAGATAAAATCTGGAGACACACGTGTTTTGGCAAGTACCTCATTTCTTTTGGTCAAGAGAGATTGGTCTCCTGAAATCCGGTTACATGCATTTAAAATGCTCCAGGTATATTTGATGGTCGTTTACTTTCAACTTGCTTCCTAAAATTTGTTAAAGTACAATATCTCTTTCAATTCACGGTAATTCATGAACCTTGTGAATGGGGTAAGGCTTCATGGAGGCTTACTTGGCACTTGGCTTCAAGGATGGATATGGATTTATGGTTTTCATATCTTGATGTGCCTGCTTATGCAAGAAGTTGAAGTCTTGCTTAGTCAGATGTGTATTAGTTTGTTTCTGTGCCAATCACAGTGCTGGAAATGCTATGTACATTTTATATAACAACAACTACATAATTCGCACACAAAGAAATGCAATTTCGGAAAAGTTTCATTCCACATTTCCTTGCGTATAGGAGCTTTGATGACCAATCATTTGAATGCAGCAATTCCAGCCATTGGAGTTGCGCAATTTGAATCTTACTTTACACATAACCTATCAATTTTTTTTGTTTAAATAAATAACCAGTTGACCATCTGTTAGAACAGCTACTTGTCATGGGAGCTATATGCATAGAATATTTATTTCTCTGAGAGCTTACTTTGTTATATACAAAGATCATTGGCGAGTAAAATGATCTCTAGAGCCTATAATATTGTATTCTTATGCTTTTCATTATGTTAAGTTCCCTCTCCAAGTTAAAATTTGTGTTATGTTTGTAAGTTAAGATGAATGCAGTAAGTATGGTACCCTAGTTTAATGACTTGTAGAGATAGTGGCATTTCTTTGATCTCAACTTTGAAAGTTTCATGTCTCTCTCAGCATCTGGTGCGACTACGTTGGGACGAATTAAGCCCTGCTGAAAGGAGGCAATTTGCAAATGTGGCTGTTGATTTGATGTCAGAAATTGCAAACCCTTCTGAAGAATGGGCTTTGAAAAGCCAGTCAGCTGCTCTTGTTGCTGAGGTTATTTATATCTTAAATCTCTACTTTTTGAAGGAGGAGGGGTATCCTGTTCCCAGTAGTCTGTATCATTTCGATATTTTCTTGCAGATAGTTAGGAGAGAGGGCCCTAGTCTATGGCAGGAGCTTTGGCCATCTATAATTACACTTTCCAACATGGGTCCTATACAGGTGCGCTGCATCATTTCCCATGTGCTTTTTTGGTTATCATTTTTAGAGTTACTTGAAAACTGTGTGTTTGTCCCTGCGTGTGTTGGGGAAACTCTCCATATGTGATGTCCTGCAAAGACTTTGCTCTAATGTCCCAAATTGGTGTGTTTGGTATATGAGTGAATCTGAGGACCTGGATTGTCATTCTATGCACTGACTGTTTTCTTGAAAATTGTGATACATAGTTGGTTACTATGTGGGTTTATTCTACAGTCTTCTTGTGCTTTGTTTTCACCAAAACTTGGTGGATTAATGTCAAAAGGTCAGTTATATGGGAGTGACCCAACTTTGTCATAGTCTGTTTGGCTAGAGCAGAATAGGAGAATTCTTGAGAATTGTGATTAGTGTATATCAGTAATAAGGGATAGAGTAAAATTTTGCGGCTGCATGGTGCGTTTCAAACCATAGAAACGTCAAGCTCATATTGTGTCCCCATAACCTGCCACACAAACAGCCATAACCTTCTGGCTGTTTTAATGGGCATACCGCCGTACCCCGCCATCCGTTATTGACAACATTGGATGTGTCTGGACATTGTCAATGACTGGAGTCTGGCTATATGACATTTTGATTGCCTTTTTAATGTTCTGTAGTAGATATGTTGAATTTGGTTGTATCTTTTAATCAATAATTCAATAGAAAGAACTATTTCTTATGAAAATGAGAAATACACACGAGCACATGCATGTGTACATATTTACTACATAATATATTCACGGCATCAACTTCTGAACATGAATTCTTATCCGATCTGTATGACTAAATGAAATCTTTGCTGTCAGGCTGAGCTAGTATTAATGATGCTAAGGTGGCTTCCAGAAGATATCACTGTTCACAATGAGGATTTAGAAGGTATATGATCAGCATAATCAAAGGGTTTCATCTTGTTAATCATTGTAATTAATTCATTCTTCGAACCCTCCTTCACTTGAAGTTCTAATTTCGTTGTTAACCTTTCCTGCATGTATATGAACAGGTGATAGGCGCAGGATGCTATTACGAGGATTAAGTCAGTCTTTGCCAGAAATATTTCCTCTGTTATACACTGTAAGTTTGTGCACCCAATTTTTTTCTTGCATATCTGCACTAACATTATGTTTTGATGTAATATTCTTGTTTAGTTGTTAGAGAGGCACTTCGGAGCTGCATTGAAGGAAGCTGGTCAACAGCAAATGGATGTTGCGAAGCAACATGCAGCAGCAGTAATAGCTGCTATTAATGCTGCTAATGCGTATGCTGAATGGGCTCCTTTATCTGATCTTGCAAATTATGGAATTATATATGGGTATATTCTTCAGATTCCACAAATATTTCCTTTATACAATGAGCCGTACTAATTTTCTCTCTTCCCTATGGCAAACAGTTGTGGATTCTTACTTACTTCTCCGGATTTCCGTATTCATGCATGCGAGTTTTTCAAACTTGTTGCATCAAGGTAACTGATAATAATTTTTATTTAGCTTCCTTATGTGATGTGTATGAAGACATATTTGGTGGTTATGGTTGTGTGCTTTTTTATGCAGGAAAAGGCCCGTGGATGATGCTTCTAACTTTGATACTGCCATGAGAAATGTTTTGGAGACCTTAATGAATGTCAGCAAAGATTTTCTTAACAAATCAAGTAGTGCTGTCAGCAACGAGAGTGAATTTGAGTTTGCAGAATATATATGCGAAAGCTTGGTTTCATTGGGTTTCACAAACTTGCAATGTATTGCTGCAGATAACACAGCTCTCTCATTTTATCTTCAACAGGTCATGTTTCTGCCTTTCTTGCAATGAATCTTTTCCTTTTTTTATTATATGGTCTCTCTTCTCCTCAATATGAATCTGTAAGTTCTTGTGTAGTAAATCCTACATATCCTGCACCTTTCATACTTTATTTTGATCGTAATCTCAAATTCAGTGAATTGGGTGAAGTGTGTTCTGTCTTTGATAGGTTAGAGGGGATAAGGAGTGGGAGAGGGTAGTCCTGTTCTGGAATCTAAGAGTCTTCAAGAGTCTTCTTTTGAGTAATGGTTCATGTCGATTGCTTATTATCCCATAGATTATATTTCAATAGAGGAATATCGAGATGTGCGCATTCCTTAAGCCATAGATAACACAGTTCTCTCAGTTTATCTTCAACAGGTCATGTTTCTGCCTTTCTTGCAATGAATCTTTTCCTTTTTTATTATATGATCTCTCTTCTCCTCAATATGAATCTGTGAGTTCTTGTGTAGTAAATCCTACATATCCTGTACTTCATTTTGATCGTAATCTCAAATTCAGTGGATTGGGTGAACTGTGTCTGTCTTTGATAGGTTAGAGGGGATACAGAGTGGGAGAGGGTAGTCCTGTTCTGGAATCTAAGAGTCTTCAAGAGTCTTGTTTTGAGTAATGGTTCATGTTGATTGCTTATTATCCCATCGATATATTTCAATAGAATATCGAGATGTGTGCATTCGTAGGTATATAGTAAGACCAGTTGTGAAAATGAAATTCACCAATAATAGATATGCTTTATAGTGAGTTCGTAGTTTTTGAAGGTAGAATTTGGAAAATTTAGAAATGTTACATAATTCATGTTTACTTTATTAGTCTCGTAAAACTTTTTAAGGTGATAGCTCTAAAATTTTGGGTTGCCAAAACGGGAAATCTTGAACGACAATCTTTTGCATTGTCAAGTAAATCAGATTTGTATTGTCTAAAGTAGTGGATGTTGAGAAAATTCCCTGTCCATGTAGATTTATGTCCGGTTCATCTTTCTGGCATTAATATATCAACTACTAATAGAGCTTTTATGCTTAGAACATGTCTCATGCTTAGTTTGTGGTTGCATTAGTATGGAGAATGTTTCCTAAATCAGATGATTATTATTTTTTCATTGGTATCTTGTACAGTTATTGCTTGCTCAATTGGTGGAGGAAATAAGATTGTGTAGCAGATCATCATATCACATAATTCTATGCTAAGTCCCAATTTATGTGAATACTAACGGAGTTGAAAATCTCCCTTGAAATGATGTGGAACATGAAATTGTTAGTTCCATATTGTGATTTGTTTTTCTCTTAGGACCTCGTATTGAGTTTGTTTTTCAAATGTGCAGATGCTGGGGTTTTTCCAACATTCTAAATTGGCACTTCACTACCATTCTCTACTCTTTTGGCTGGTATGATTAATTAGTTCTTGGTGATGGATAATGAAGTTCTTATCCTCGTAGTTGCTGATAATTGCTTTCTTGTTTGGTAGTCATTTATGCGTGACATAATGTCCAAATCTAAGACTGGTTTGGTTGATGATCCGAACACTGGTACTGGACGAACTGAAAATGAAAAGAAGAAGTTACTAGCTTTAGTGACTGATGATATCTGCACTGGTATAATAGAGACATCCTCTATACGCATGCTGAGGAAAGAAAAAGTACATCCTGAGATGATGGCGGCTATTGGACCCTTGGAGCTTTGGAGTGCTGATTTTGACAACAAAATAGATTTTAGTAACTATCGTGCACGGCTGGTATGTCCAGATGATCAGATTATTGTAGTTCCTCGAGTTCTCATGTTATGCTTTTACTGTTTTATAACACTAAATGAACAGCTGAAATATAATACGTATTAGCTAATTCAGTGATTAGATATCCTTGATGAATTATTTGGAAATGGTATGCAAACAAGGTAGATATTAAACTATTAGTAAGCTTTACTGCCTAAAATGGCAAAAAATAAAGGATATCTTTGTTATTCTGATTTTATTCTGTGTTTGAAAAGAGCTAAATGTAATGTTGGCTTGTTTGCCTTGAAAGATGATATTAGATTTGATATATAGCAAAAACAAACACTAACAAATTGTCCTAAAGGTGATTGATCCCTCAAGTATAATTAGGAATTTTGATAGCAAACTATGCAAGGCATCTTAGAGAAACAATACTGAAGGGCTCTCTTTCACCGTGCAGTTGGAATTGATCCGTTTTTTCACCTCTGCCAAGCCCCTTCTAGCCGCTGGTAAAGTTTCTGAGAGAACTACTGCAGCTATAAAGAACCTGATGCTTGTCCCCTCATCTATTAAAGTAAGCACTGCGTAGTATACTGACAATTATGTTCTTGTTTGCTCACCTTCTATGATTTTTATGTTATGGTTATTGTGATGCTTCTTGACTTTGAATCCCAGGACTTGGCGATTATGGAAAGCATGCATTTGGCTTTGGAAAACGTTGTCATCACAATTTTTGATGGATCAAATGAATATGGCAAGATCAGCCCTGGCTTTCAGCATTCATTACATCAAACGTTGGAAGGTTTGATCCCCGTGACATCCATATATTTGAGCTTCCTTTTAGGTCTTCGGTCATTCTTCTACTGATGTGGTTACTGTTGCCTAAAGGTCTGCTTCAACAACTTATATCCCTGAAATGGACTGAACCAACAATGGTGGAAGTTCTTGGTCATTATTTAGATGCATTGGGTCCTTTCCTGAGGTACTATCCCGATGCTGTTGGCAGTGTAATCAATAAACTATTCGAACTATTAACATCCCTGCCTGTCATGGTCAAGGTTGTACTTTCGTCTTCTATGAACGTCAAATACTATTTGAAATCTAACCCCTCACTTGCTTAAAGGACTCTTCCTTCCAACTCCTGTAGGATCCTTTAACAAGCACCGCTCGGCGTGCGAGATTGCAGATATGTACATCCTTTATTCGAATTGCTAAGTCTGCTAATGAAAGCCTCTTACCTCACATGAAGGTAACATGCCCACTTTTGATTATTTAGAATACGGGATTGATAAATGCTAGGCTGATGTAGTTTGGGTTGGCTAGGATAATGTAGTAACATGTCCATCTTTAGCCTGTTTGTACGAATATTTCATACTGTATTTGTTAAGAGACAAATCAGCCTGTATAATACCTACTTTCTCGACCTAGTCCAAAATATCATGAAAAGGTTCTTTATTGTTCCATGATCAGTGAATCATCCTATATGCTTGATCGATTGAAAATGGTGAACTCTTCGTTCTTTGGCAGTAACTGAGGGATCCGGTATAGCTGTGGTATATTGAGAAAGTGCACATGTTTAAGTTATATGGTTTACTGTAGAAACTCCCTGAACAGGAACTAACTGAATTTGATTTTAATTCTGAAATTGATTATATTGGAAGGTTTTTACATGGTTTATGCTATGACTATATTCCAGGGGACTTTGTAAATGCAAACTGAAATTTCCTACTTCACTTTCAACAGTAAAAGAATAAGGAAATTAAAAAAAATAACTACTTCAAGATCTCTTCTAAAAATAAGCTTGAATAGTCCTCTAATAGATGCTGCTCTTCCTTTATGTAGATTGTCAACCCACTGAGTTAAGAAGGTGCATGCCTAGAAAACTTTACTGGCCAGTGAGGCCATACTATTTCATGATTGTTCATGATGATTATCCCGTGTTTCATGATGCATGATGTCCCAGAAAAAGCTTAGTGTATATTACTTGGACAGTTTCTTACAATATGTTAGAACTCAACATTTTAACCGCGATTTTTTTTTTTGGGGGGGGGGGGGGGGGTGTTCTTGACATTTTAGAGCAGCCTTAATTGTCTGGACAATCTGCCATGATATGTGTCTGAACTTGCTGTTATTTTACTTAATGGCCCAGAAGTTGGTTGGTCTAATTCCTTTTAAGGTTAAATAAACTGCCAACACTGGCCTGGGTAGATAGTAGATGCAGGTGGTTCTGTACTTCTATAATCAATCATAATATCTCTACAGATCAAATCTTTATTGGTTATGTTTCTGAAGCAGCCGACTTCTGGGGCATCCTAGAAAATTAGTTTTAGGGAACATTAAGCTTTGTTTATTGCACGGGCAGAACATACTTATTGTAATTTCAGCACCATGTTGTTTCCTAGGTAGGCTGATCTATGAACTTTAATTCCAATCTGTGAATCTCCGATGCTCAGTAGCTGTTCAATTCTAGAGATGTAAATGAACCATATGTCGAACTAGGCCTAAGTTAAACTCGTCATGTAAAATTTGATTTGGATGGTTAAAATATACTCCCTCCGTCCCACTTAACTTGTCTCACTTTCTATTTTGGGTGTCCCACTCTATTTGTCTCACTTTTCATTTAAGGAAATAATTAAGAAATCACTTTGTTCACTTTATATCACTTCAAAATAACTTTATATCACTTTATGTCACTTCAAAAACACTTTATATCACTTTATCAATTAAAAAATACTTTGTATCACTTTATTAACTACACTAACCACACCCTTTATATCTAATCTCTTTTTTCTTAATCTCTGTGCCCGTCTCAAATGAGACAAGTTAAGTGGGACGGAGGGAGTATATGATAAAGCAATCTTTCATTTAGATTAGAATTGCTTGCAGGGAATTGCTGACACTATGATGTATTTGCAAAAGGAAGGTCTTCTACTGCGTGCAGAGCAAAATATTCTAGGTGAAGCATTTCTTATTATGGCTTCTTCTGCTGGGTAATTTCTTGATCCTAAAAGAACAAACTTTTTTTGTACTTTGCTGATTGTTTATCTAATTCAATTCATTCTGAAAAATATACCTTGAGTAGGACTCAACAGCAACAGGAAGTTTTGCTCTGGTTGCTTGAGCCTTTGAGCAAACAATGGACTCAGCCTGAGTGGCAAGAGGCTTATTTGACTGATCCAACCAGCTTGGTTCGCCTTTGTGCTGATACACAGTTTATGTGGTCACTATTTCACATAGTGACATTCTTCGAGAAGGCACTTAAGCGGAGTGGTTACAGAAAAGGTAGTTTGAGTTTAGAAAACAGTTCAGATACAATTCCTGGTGGCCATCCAATGGCTTCCCATCTCTTATGGATGATGCCTCCTCTCCTTAAAGTAAGGAACCTCGAACCTGTGCTTGCTACATCCAATAATTTATTGTAGACAAATCTTTTGGATTTGAGTAAACTTTTCTTTTTTTCTGGACATGATGATGATGACAAATCTTTATATGCTCAGCTGCTTCGTTCTATACATTCTCTTTGGTCTCCGCCTGTTACTCAAGCACTTCCCAGAGAAATGAGGGCAGCGATAGTTATGAGTGATGCTGAGAAAACCAGTCTTCTTGGAGAAGGGAAGCATAAATTGGCCAAGGGTCCATTAGCATATAATGATGGATATCCGTTGGATATCAGCAAAGACGCCTATTCAGAGGCTAGTGGAAATGATATACGAAATTGGTTGAAGGGAATACGAGATAGCGGGTACGTAAATGACACATCATAACATCATATTGTTGCAAGGTGACATTCAATGTTTAAACTTCACTTTTTTGGGCCTTTTCTTTTTATTCCTCTGCTACTGTACCAGGTGATGATAATTATCATTAAAATTACAGCAAAAAACATACGTCACTAAAAAGCATGAGTTATGAGTAAGTGCTCCAAGTGGGAAAGTGATATACATGCTTATCTGAATCAACTTTAGTGTTCTAGAGTTTGAATTCCAGTTAGGTTTAATGTTATTTTATCCTTTTCTTCACCCTGCCCCCCACCCTTGCACACTCTGAGAATTTATTTCCAGGGTAGATTCAATGCTCTATACACCAGTTCATTTAAAGACCATTAACAATCAACCCAACTTCAACCGAACCATCATATACTGGACCTTATAAAATGATATTAAAAAAATTAAACCTTATAAAACTTTGGTTAGTTGGTTTGAACCGACTGAAGAAATTTCAATTTTTCTTATATGCAAATCGAACTGAATCAATTGAAATGCTATGTTTTGATTCAAATGCTAAGGTTTGGTCCAGTGTTTGGGTCTTGGCTGGGTTTCGCTCACCCCTAGTCAGAACCCCTTTCATCAAAGTCATGTCCAATTAACTACTCCCTCCGCGAAATACCTTCCCTTTCCATTTTGGGACACTACCCTACCACAAAATATTCCTCTTCCTCCACTCACAACACTACACTACACTAAATGTGGGATACTTTCTCCTCTCACAATACCCACAACCACTTTTTTCTTAAAACCTGTGCCACTCAAAGCTAGGAAGCCTTATCATGGATGTAGGGAGTATTTTCTGTCTAATGACTGAGCTCCGCCTTTGGCCTTTG
The DNA here is from genome assembly GCA_029490685.1 of Schizonepeta tenuifolia. NCBI lineage: Eukaryota > Viridiplantae > Streptophyta > Magnoliopsida > Lamiales > Lamiaceae > Schizonepeta > Schizonepeta tenuifolia. The sequence goes on along the minus strand of CM055960.1, from coordinate 64,572,507 downwards.
CTACTCCATAATCCTTAGATTTATCTCCAGTAAATGTCTAAAGTAAATTTAGAACTTTTTATTACTGTCTGCCATCAGACTGATAAGAAGGATAGCAGTTTTGAGGTTTGTTTACTGTTTGGAACCTACTTATTTGTAGTCAGTTTGCTCCAAGTAGCGAAGATTGACATCATTTTTATGATCTTTCAGAGATCTATCAGCCCAAAGATTATCTTAAAGTCTATCAGAATGTGTACTTAATCCATATTCATTTTTTCATGCTAACTCAAGGTTTTAAGGGGGTTGAATGGAAAATGGTGGTAAGGTGTGATATAGCAATTACGGAGCATTATGTATTAATGTTGCTCGTATTGTAATTTTGTTGCCCCTGTAAGAAAACTCAAATATGATTTAATTTAAGCAAGTGAGCATTTTGAAGATGTAAACAAATGAACCAGATTTGCAGAAAACAGTTTTCTGAAGTACCGCTGATGAGCTGATAGGCAATAAGGTGGTCTTGACCACATGTTTTTCTTAGTATTGGCATTTTGTAATGGAATTGGTCCATGATGTGGAGATTTCCTTTCCCAAGTTGTCACATGAGTGCTGAGAAAATTCTCTTAAGAAATTTTTCTTGCCCCAGGTACGGCATATTGGGTTTATCTGCAACGCTTGGAGATTCATTTTTCAGATGCATAGACTCTCATTCTCTTATTATATCGTTAACGGAAAATATACAGTACATGGAGTTCAGGCATATAAAGCAACTTGTGCACTTGGTTTTAATTCCATTGGCTAAATTCTGTCCCTCAGATCTGTGGGGGATTTGGCTGGAAAAGCTTCTGCATCCATTACTTCTCCATGTCTGGCAGGCGCTTAGTGATTCATGGTCTAGTTTATTACGGGATGGGAAGGCAAAAGTTCCTGACTTGAATGGGATACTTGTAGGGTCAGACTTAAAAGTGGAAGTCATGGAGGAAAAGCTTCTTAGGGATTTAACACGTGAGATATGTTCTCTTTTCTCCGTTCTTGCTTCTCCTGGACTCAACACCGTAGTTCCTTCGTTAGAACAGGTTGGTCAAATGATCCACACAGATGATTCGTCCAAGAGAGACCTAGATGCATTTGCTTGCAGTTCTATGGTTGGGTATGTTCAATAATACTTGATTCTTTCATAGATAATATTGTTATTGTTTATAATGCTGATGCCCTTCATGTTGTTGGTACTTCTTTTTTGCAGATTTGTGTTGCATAACAAAAGTCTTGCAGTTCCAATCTTAAAAATATGCATTGAAGCATTTAGTTGGGCAGATAGTGAAGCTATGTCTAAAGTTACTGCATTTTGTGGGGTCGTAGTTCTCCTTGCAGTTTCAACAAATAATGTGGAGCTCAGAGAATTCGTATGCAAAGATTTATTTTCTGCTATAATCCAAGGTCTAACCTTCGAGTCAAATGCTTTTGTAAGTTCTGACTTAGTTGGTCTCTGTCGTGATATCTTTGTATACCTGTCCAATAGAGATCCATCACCGAGGCAGGTTGGTAAAAATATACTCTATTGCTTTCTTGTACCTGCACATGCGTTTAAATAGTTGCTGCTATAACATACTAGCAGCTGATAAAATGCCTCTCCGTCTGTTGCAGATTCTGCTCTCTCTCCCTTGTCTTTCCCAACAAGATTTACTCGCTTTCGAAGAAGCTTTGTTGAAGACATGTAGCCCTAAGGAGCAAAAACAACACATGAAAAGTCTTTTGATAATGGCAACGGAAAATAAGTTGAAGGCTCTTGCTAGCCAGAAAGGTGTTAATGTCATCACGAACGTTACAAGTAAGTGTCTACATTTGAACAAGTATATGTATAACTTTATATTTGTGTATATATACATGCCATTTCGGAGGGTGCAGAAGTTAAGACCAAAGAAAAAGTGCAAGACAAAATTGAATTCAAATAAGACAAGTACTCATAGTCAGGTGGAAGAAAACATAGTAATGTGAGTGGTAGTTCAAGTTAGATTGGGTGAATTGGCCTGCTCTTTGGTTGAAATTAGTGGGTATGTAATGTACTCTATTTTGACACGGAAGATGCTATTAGTGCTCTATTTAGATTTTTAGTGGGTATGTAATGTACTCTATTTAGATGCTGCAGCACTATGATATATCATGTTGATAATGTCTTTGTTAGTTTAGCAGCACTATGAAATCACATTAATCTCTAAATTTTCTATTTTGATGAATTTGAGATCATCCCTATTGTTGTGGTTTGAAGAAACTTGCGGTCTTCCTTTTTGTGTGTTCCTGATAGACATTACCGTTAACCTTTCAGCGAGGTTTCGCAATTTGGATACAGCTTCTCAGCCAAACCACGACGGAGAAGATAGCATCGGACTGGCTGCAATCACATAAATGAATTTCCTTGCTGCATATTTTTGTGACTTAGAAGTAGACCCTTGTTCTGGAGAGATGTGACAGAGTACAGAGAGAGAGAGAGAGAGAGAGAGAGAGAGAGAGAGAGAGAGAGAGAGAGAGAGGCGAGCTCTATCTAGCTGGAGGTAATTACCAATTGCATTTGTAAATTTGGTACATGTTAATGTTGGTTGCTAATCAGATTCACACCATATTTTTTGTACTTGGTCTTGAACAACTTTCATCTGTGCTGATAAGAAAAAAATCCATAGCCTTTAGACACCTTGCGTTTTGAATTGTAATCGTATCTCTTAAAACACCAAATTGTTCATGCGATGTATAACAGTGGCTATTAAGAAATTGAAGAATCTTTCCGTCCACTTATTGCGAAGTGATTGTTGTAGAAATGAACCCATTTCCACCCCCTCTCTCTCTACATATATGGATGGGATGCTGTGGGACCCAATCTTCTTGTTAGAATGTAGAAACCTGCTTTCTAATTATCATGCTTTGATGTATTGCAATTATGCTATTTTTAATGACTATCGCCTATCATGAAAAGATTTATAGTTCAAATGGATTCCTATTTCTTACACTACCATTGGTTATAGATAGATATGAGATGAGACCGAATAAAAAGGACCCTTGCTATAAAATAAGAACAAATTTGGACTTTTTAACTTTTTATATCTATAGTTTTCATAAGCGGATGTATTTATTTTAATATACTGAATTTAGTATCTTCACAATGCTCTATAGTAGAATGCATTATCATGATGAAACATTATAGTAATTCATAGAATGACTATCCAATCTTAAATTTCTCTTGTAATTGTAACATTAACTTTAAAAAATTGTGTCAGTAGATTTGAACCTGAGACGTTTGACTTGAGATTTAACCACACTTTTCCTAGGCCAAAATAGACTAACTCTTTAATTTTTTTTTATCACAATGGTGTATACAAGTAATTACGAATACTCTTAACTTTTCTAGGGAAAACGATATGTATACTTTTGAACTTATGTGCTTATCGTATGCAACTTATTCACATCACAAAAAAGAACTCTTATTTTTTATAATGTGATACACAAGATGATTAATATTGTGGACTATAAATCAAAATGAAATGGTTGAATAATTGAATAATGAGATTATTAAGGAACTTACATGAATGAATGTGACTATGCATTGAATTTCTAGTGCAGCTACAAATGAATACTCCTCGTCTTATTTCAAATGTCTCACTTCTTGTATCGAATCATTCCACCGGAAATATCTCTATTCATTTCAGGAAAAAAAAAAATCTCTCACAAAATGATGCAAGTCTTAATTACTTTTTTTTTAAATCTATTTTTATTTATTCATTCGTTTTTTAAATATACGTGTTCAAAAGAAGGTAAGAGACATTTTAATGGAACGGTGTGAGTCATAGGAGAAAAAAAATACCACGTAAGATTCATATAATTCTCCCAATATGATGCTTAAGTACAAATTTTATTGAATACAAAAGCATCTTGGTCCCCATTAATTTCAGCAAAAATTCACATGCACCGTGAGAGAAGGACAAAAACTGTCGCATCACTCGATTCACTAACAACTAAAAAAGTTGAAATACTACTACCGGAAGTTTGAGCTTTTGGTAGAATATAACATCACATCGAAAGAACAATTTATATGAATAGACGAATTAAATTAAGATTCAACTATAATTAAGAAATATATAAGATTCTAATTGAAATTGGAATCTTGAAAGTACCGGGAAGAATCAGACAAAGGAAAGGAAATGGGACTTAAAGACGCATCGAGAGTAGGTTGACGTGATTGATCATTTTTTGCTTGAAGCCTTGGAACATTATTTCATGTAAAATTTCAATACGTAATCTCATGCTGCTATTTTTTTTTTCTTTTTCGTTTTCGGAAACTTTTGGAATCTTACTTAGATGAAAGTATGATAGTGGCACTGTGGCAGTAGTTAGAATTTATTTATAGACAGTTAAATTGTTACTATGTATCGTTTCAGAATGAAATTCCTCATTTATATAAAGTTTGATTTTTTTTTTTTGAATTTGTGTAAATCTGCAACCGTTATTTTTTATGCGTATTGGTTAAACTCACGTCCTTGTGCAATACCCTGTAAATCACACAAGACAGGTAAAACGGTAAACCACACCTTCCAAGTACAAATGTAAAATACTCGATCGATTTAAAATTAGTTTGAATAAAGTTCAACACCTAATTCCTCCATCTAAATCCCAAATTTTTTTTAAGTAAACAATTAATAGTTCCGACTCCTTCTATCTTCTTCTCAACGTAAAAGTTTTTTGGTTAACTAGAAATCAAGAGCTCAATAATCTTAGTTAGTATGCTCCAATAATCATAATGTTTTAGACTCAAATCTTGACCTCTCTCATATATTCAGGAAATGCAAATTATGAGGTGATTATCTAACTAAAATTTGGGTCTCAAATTCAAATTTTAAAGTGAGGTTGCCTTATCTGATACACGCACGATTTAGAGATCAATACTTATCTTTTGATTGGAATTAACATATATCTTTGCTGTTCTAAAAAAATAATAAAAAAATATTGTACTTTATGTTTTGCTAAAACACACACTATCCATCATCGATATCCAATATCACTTATTTCACCAGAAAATAATATTAATATAATTTCACGCTCGCGTAATTACACGTGAAAATGAATAATTAAAATTTTTATTTTCGGGTGTATGACGTAGTAAAATTGAGATTCATTAAATATTGCCATTGGAAACCTATATTTCAATAATTTAAGCCCAATTTAAGCAATTAACCCATAAAGTCTTCTGCGTTGTTCAGCCACATGTTCCCACTGTCTTTAAATATATTATTACTATCCCTCCCTCTCTCTCTCTCTCTCTCTCAATATGTATATATATGCCTAACTGGTTGAGGATGATGACTACATACAGCCAACCATATTAAAACGTGAAAATCAGTTTCCAGTTCCTTTAGCGTTGCCACCATTACTTCTCTCTTTCTCTCTCTCACTAGATCCATTCTTTCCCTAATACATTATTTTGCCAGAAGCACATTTCTCAACGCCGATGGAAGAAGCCAAAGGTTTATGAGCTCATATTCACTTTGATTTTATTCAAATCTTACATTTTGATCAAATGATAATCGTTAGTATAATCGGTGGTGTAACCGTGAGTTTTATCGGGTGATTCGAATTTTCGTTTTCTGGCTTAATTGGGGTAGTGTGTTAGCAATGATTAAAATCATCAATTACTGTCTCATTTCTGTCTCATCATCAAACATAATCTGAATCGTTAGGGGAATCTGCTGAACCTAGGTGGTTACCTTGTACGGAAAGGATTGAGCATTCCGTGAATTTGAGTGGTTAGGTCTGCGAGTGAGTTTCTGGTGATGGGAAGGGGAATTCAGTAACAATAAAGTTAAATAATCTTTTGGCGTGAATTGAAATGCAACAGTTAATCTCTATATTATTCAGTTACAATAAAGTTTGTGTAATGCTATTATCTTCAATTTATGTTGGGTATTTGTTGCTATGCATAATGATGTCTTCTTCAGAAGGCTGTTGATTCATGTCTAGATTGGGAATTGGAAATGATTTGTTTTATTTATATTCAATTTATGTTGGGTATTTGATTTGAAACTGCACAACTAACTACTTATAAGGAAATCATTTCCAATTCCCAATGTCCTCTATCATAAGGTTATGTTTGATATGGTGTGTAAAAATAGATAGGAGTGAATAACTGGAAGTATCTATGTATGTTTGTATACCTTTCTTGAAATTAAATGTTTGGCAAACTCAATCCCTTTTTTGTGTTGGTTTTGAGTGATTAGATTGGATAGATAGATAAGAGTAGATAAATTGAAATATCCATGTGTGTCCAATGTATACGTTTTTTGAAATTAAATGTTCAGAAAATTTAAGCCCTTGATTGTGTTGGTTTTGGGTGATTAGATGGATAGTATCGCCTCTAAAGAGATGGGATATGATTTATTCATCTCTTTCTTCTTAACGCATTGAATTTTACATGTGATGTATTTATTAATTTTAGGGTTAATTGCTCAAATAACAAACCCTTACCCAAAAATTGTATTTTTCACGCTACCCTTAGAACTTAGCAATTACAACATCACTTTTAAATTTTTTTTACAATTAGGGCATTATTAAAATTTTCAGCTAAGTTTGTCGGCGATTTATGGTTGCAAAAGATTAAATGTGATATTGTAATTGCAATGTTTTGAATTTCTTGTGAAAATTGCAAAATAGATTATTCTTATGTATTTGCTGCAATTAACATGTAAATTTTTAACATTGTGTCTATCCATTAAAAAAAATCCAAGTAAGAAAACAGCTAATTTTAGCAGCTGAATTATGTATTATTTGCTCTTTCCAAATACTCTACAGAGGTTAAATGTAATTTTCTACTCTATACCCATGCGTCATTTTTTGACTGTGTTCTCTCCATTTATCAGTTGCTGACGTTAAAAATGGAACTACGGCTGCATTCGCTGCTCATCAAGAAGGTATTTCTACATATTTTTTTTATAATTTCTGTGAATTACTATTGACATTATAGGAATGTGCCTTTTGTTTTTCTCAACTGCAACTAATATCGATTAAGTATTTGTTGATATGAATTGATCCTAGTAATTTCTGAAAATATATGCTACACAGAGCTTTATGTCCAATCATTGTTTAACTGCAAACTATACACGTTGCAGAAAGTATCTCTTATAATTTGGTCAATCCGGAAGCTTTCACTTGCATTGGTGGTTTCTCTTAGCTGCCTGTTTTTATCTGTGATGGGATGATTATAAACTGGAATAAATATTACATTGTATCACAACATATGATGATTTTATAGTGTCACAATTTTTAATATTTGGCATATTGGTCCATAACATTTCAACCTTTTTTTTTTAATTATGTCACGAGGCCCGAATTCCGGCATGCCAGTGTCAGAAAAGTCACATATTCTCTATATTACACGTGTCTTTCCATATCATCTCGTGTGCTATGTGGATTCCAGATTCCGAATCTGAGCCTTGTGACATTATTGAAATTTTTTGAAAAGTATACCAATTTGCCTAAAATTAAAAACACTACAAGGTCAAATATCTGGTAAAATATGGTATTTTCCAATTTCCTTATAAAGTCGGCTATTATTATTTATATTGGGATTATAAGCTATGCACTTATTCCCCTGTATTCTTCATTGGCAGACCCTTCTGTTTTATTAGTTATTGAAGCTAAAGATGGAGATATCTGTGTTCCTACTGCATTTTCTGGTGGTCATCAAGAAGGCAAGCTTAATTTCCATATCTTTATTACTCGAGACTTAGGTTCTAATTCTTTATTTCATTAAAAAAGTTAATGTTTTTAACGGTTCTTAGATTATCAAATCATATGCATTTAACCGGTTATTTGACATGTGTTGGCAAAGGAATCTAAGACTGATTGACTATTTTAAAAAGACTTAGCTACACATTTTTACTAGGCAAGCTTTACTTGGAGTAAATAGATAGATTTATTTTGCATAACTAATTCTGGAAAAATAATTAACAAGATGGTTTATTTGCCAAGCTGTAGTCAACTAGTCATCTCATGTCAGATTTGTTGTATTAAGTGGAATATAAAAGTTTAATTTACTTTATCCTACACTGTTCGTTCGGCACACCTGCGTCTGCTAAAAGAACTTCAAACACCCTTCAGCACTAGAAGATTACATTGATTCTTGATAGCAATACTGCGACTCTGAATTAAATAAAAATATGATTCTGTTTCAGTCTGTGGTATCATCTTACCTCATGGCTTGGTACTCAACTAATGTTATAAATATGAATCCCAATCTTGTAGAACTCAATTCACAAATTCAATTAGCAAACGAGTTGTGTATTATGTCTACTTGTTATAACAATCTTTGCATTTCACAACATTATGCTGATTGTCTTCCTCTTTTATTAGTTGTTGAAGCCAAAGATGGAACTATATCAGTGGCGTCTGCATTTCCTGGTCATCAAGAAGGTACGCTCAATTCCCCATTTTCTACCCCGATCGATTTTCTCTGTTGTACAAAATGGTTGACACCAACTTTTAGCATATTTGATTTAAATGAGGTGCAGTTTCTGCAAATAATTCAAAAATGGCCATGTTATACAAAGTTCCCACACACACACACACACACAGCCTACAGATCCTGTTTACTATGAGCAATGATCTTCTAGTTGATACAGCATTTACCAATGCAGGGGTATGTCCTGTTAATTAACTGAGCTATGTTTTCATAATCAGATATAGTATGTTATACATTGATAGTATAAGGGGGGAAACGACGGTCTTGAGAGCTGACAAAGACTAAGCAACTTGCTATCTGACAAAATAGTTCTCAATAAAGTAACGTTGAAAAATGCATGTTGTATAATTGATCTGAGATCAAGTTTCGACAAGATTTAATTGATTGAAGTTGACACAGTCACTTGCATTGTTCCCCTGTTGGTTTTTTTTCTTACATTTAACACATAATGCTTTTCATTTTGTATGGACTAAAAATGGCTTTGTTAGTGATGCCTGCATTGCTGTTGTCCCTGGTTTGATACAATCATGTCTACTAGTATGTATTATTTCATGCTTCATTCGGCCTTGTCTGTGTCCATAATTTTGATTGGCCTTAATCTCCTATGAATCAAGGGCTCTGGTACCTTTAAGATAACTTTTTTGGATTATTTGCTCATAGAACCCATTTTCTCATTACAAACGAGAAAGGATGAATTTCAAGAAAATTGTAGTATTTCTCTTGTGCTGTTTATGGACTGTCTTTAGAATTTCTCTCTTTTTAGTAACATGCCAAAGCTAATGATATATTATGTCAATGAGTAATGAATAATCGTTTATCAAATAAGTGTTACTTTTTTGGTGTATCCTTGGTTAGAACTTAGAGGGCTGGTGTTTCCATTCCTTTATGATAGTTTGCAAAATCAATAACATATAATGGAATATGCAATAAAATTATTATTTTTGAAATGGGTGCAGCTGTTCAGGATAGAGATAAAATATTCTTGACAAAAGCAGTTGAAGAAGCGTACAGAGGTGTAGAATGTGGAGATGGATATCCTTTTGGTGCTGTTGTAGTACGGAATGATGAAGTGGTCGTAAGCTGTCATAACCTGGTCCTTAAGAACACAGACCCCACTGCTCATGCAGAGGTTACAGCAGTAAGAGAGGTTAGAAATGTACACTTACTGGAAGTTAAAATATTCGAGATGCTTTTGCTGAAAATGCTTGCTATCTTAACTGATTTTTTTTTGAAATCAAGAAACATCCATTTATTCAATTTGATTGCAACTTAGATGTGTGGCAATTGATTGATTGAACATGTTCTGGTTATTTGGTCTATGTATTGATAATTGCCTTCACAATAACAGAGAGATTTAATGCTAACATTATTAATCAAAATGTCCTGAGTCGTAGGATTAGGCTCATTCCTAAATATTATATATTGTCAAAACGTTTTCCCACTTTTTTAATAGTGTCAACGTTTTCCCACTTTTGCAATAGTGTACGTCTGTATTCATCTTGTTTATTTGGTTTCATCATTTCTTACCACGTGCATTCTCATTGTTACCGTGCATATTCAGGCTTGCAAGAAGCTCAACAGGATTGAGCTCTCAGACTGTGAGATATATGCTTCATGTGAGCCATGTCCCATGTGTTTCGGTGCTATCCATCTCTCTAGAGTCAAGGTTCTCCTCTTTGCCTCGATACGTTCTTGAGTATTAAACAATTCCAGTTCCCTCAACCTGTTGTATTAATTCTCCTTCTTGCATTTCAGAGATTGGTTTATGGAGCCAAAGCCGAAGCTGCCATCGCCATCGGTTTTGATGATTTCATCGCAGATGCATTGAGAGGAACTGGGTTTTACCAGAAGGCTCATCTTGAAATCAAAAAAGCTGATGGAAATGAGGCCATAATAGCAGAACAGATATTCGAGAAAACTAAGGAGAAATTTGTAATTTGATCAAAACATTTGCTCTATAGCTTTTCACCATTAACTCAAAAACTACATTACTTTAACTCTTGGCATTTGCTGATGATGAATTTAGCTTTTGAGATTTTGGGATTTGTCAAATTCTCTTCAGCCAGTCGCTTTTTTTCTTTGTAAGTAAAATTTATTCAAACATGCACGAAGCGGGTCTCGGTCGGTCACTTTCTGAGATGCTTCTTGACTTGGAAGCGATAAAGACGCTCTTTTGATTAAATCTAAAGAAATGATTGCAAAATGCGACTTGACCTTTAAATGCAGATTTGAAAAGTTATCTTGAGCAGTCAAAATTCTTGTTCTCAGATAAGTGTTTTATCTTAGAACTTGGCACAAATATTGCCAAAATATCATATTTATCATTTTATTCGAAATTTAAGAAAAAATATTTTTTGATTTCTCACGTAATTTTTAGGGTAAAAATAGTCATTTTGCCCACTATAATGAATATGCATTGAACCAAAAAAAAAATGATATATGCATTTTTGCATTCGAAACACATTGGAAACGAAGGAATGGAATGGGCACGATTGCCCTAGCCAAATTATCTCTACTACCTTCTGCCTACATTATCCAAAGAGAATTGAGAAGGCCAATTTTATCTGCATTATTTGAAAAGCTAATTAACTGCAATTTGAAGTATTTCTCCTTTTTTGACTTTCAACTATAGACATAAGATTTTTTTTTTCTTTTTGAAAAGACAGAATATTTATTTAATTAGTGAATTGGAGATTGATATTCTTTGATCATTGGCCTACTTAATTGACACCTCATTCTTTTCTTCACGCTTTCAAACGAATACTCAGAAATTGTGTGCTATCCACGTTAGCAAGTATCCATTAAGTTTATCCCACTTTTTTAAATAATCGAAAGAGTTCCTAAAAAATGTTTTGCTTAGTCCGGAATAAATGATAGATCTCCTGTTGGCTGCCACTAATCCCAAAATTGTCGGTGTTATGGAGGGGTACACACAGGAGCGCACACTTTTTTTTAGGATTGTGCTTTCTTGATTTCGAATTCGAGATTTGGAGAAAATAAATTCATCTTATTCACATCATGTAGATATGGAGAAATGTAGTATGCAAAGAAAATTAAATTAAGGCAGTTTTTATGAGATACAACATACGTTATCAAATCAAATATCATACATAAATTGATGATATTATAATTATTTCTTTATATATTACAATACGAAATAAACTTGTACTATAAGTTATTACAAACAAATTTATATAATAAGATTTGAACCACATACCTCTTATTAGGGGTAGATTTGCAGTGCTTCAGTCTTATAATTTCAACTAGAATTTTGGTGGCGTTATTGTTTCTTATTTATGTGAGGCATATAGTTGGACGTGTTGGGTACCCCACTTTGTTTCAAAATATTTTACATTTATCTGTCACATTCTTCGCAACCTTATTTCAACATTATTATATGAATCTTAGTATGAGCTTGGATGGAAGATATCAAAACTTTGTCCATCTACTTTGAATGCCAAATTCCATTGCCATTGCCTTGCTCTTGCTGTTCAGGATAGGATCAAAACAATTAATTTAAAAAAAAATCATCATGTTTTAAAAATGAAATAAGGATCACAACCAACCATAATTAAGATTAAAATACACTATATTAAAAACATAACATGCCAATGTGAAGTAAAGGTGCGAAAATAATTTCTCTGACCAAACATGGAAATTTTCTTTAATCCTGATAGACGAAAAGAGATTCCTTATCCATTTTGAAGATTAAAAAAAAAGTCAATTCTCAACAAACACGTAGAGGAGAAATTCGATGTGTTATGCCGCCGATACCAATCATTATATTATATTATTAAAAAGAAAACGATTCTTATTTTGAAAAAATCTTACGTGACATTCTTTCTAATTTTTCATTCCTATTTATCAAAATTCTTAAATTTTTAAAATTTTAAATATAAATTATAGATTTTAAATATCTATACTAAAATCTTTTGTCCCATATCAGTTTTTCAATGAAACTTAACCTATTGAAAAGCCTATAAATACTTAGAATCAATGTGTATTTTCTCATCTTTTGCTCCACCAGTTTTATTTGGCCAATTTATTTATCAATCGGCTGAATAAATAATATTTTTTTATAATTTATATAATTTAATTTAATTTGGTCAATTTATTAATTGGCCGAATAGATAATTATTTTTTGTAGAAAATCAATTTATTAGATGACATAATAAATGGTTCCAAAATAATTGGCTAATTTATTGTTTGCCCGATTTAAATTTTGAAATAGCCTAATAATTTTTTATTTAATTTAATAAAAATAATTAATTTATAATTTATCAATTAATTAATCAGACGGGCCAATTCCCAGCTGGCAGGTACCTCAACTCAAGATCCGAGATGGCATATTTCAAATCTTTATTCTTATTTATAATCGCAATTAGTAAATATTACTATACAGTTAAGATGAGAATGAACAGTACAATCATTTCTTTTTTTAATTTTTGGGTATATATAAATTCTAAACGAGTTTTATAAATTATGCAGTTATAAATCAAAATCGTGGTCAACGGGCCGATTCCGACCCGAAACCGCGACGGTGAACGGGCCAATTTCCAACCGATGGGTACCTCGACTCGAGAAATTTTGCATTTTATGCATTCTTTCATGTATTTTCTAAAATCTAAAATCGTCATCCATTAATTAATTTTTACATTATTTGTAGTTGGGCAATCGTGATGGTAGACGGGTTAATTCCTAACCGACGGATACCTCAACTCGAGAAATTTTTCATTTTATGCATCTTTTCATGTATTTTTCAACATCTAAAATCGTCATCCATGAACAAAAAATACTCCCTTCACTCCAATAGCAATGTCTCACTTTCCTTTTTCGTCCGTCCCATTAGCATAATTCCATACCAAAAATGAAAATAAGTAACCATTCAAAACCTATAGGATCCATCACTTTTTATTTTTTTTACTCTTGTTTCTTAATAATCATTGTCAATTAATTAGTCAGACAGACCAATTCCCAACTGACAGGTACCTCAACTTAGGATCCCACGTGACACATTTACATTCTTTATTCTTATTTATAATAACAATTACTACCTCCATCCCACATTACTTGTCTCACTTTCTATTTTGAGCGTCTCACTCTACTTGTCTCACTTTTCATTTAAGGTAATAATTAATAAATCACTTTATTCACTTTATATCACTTTATGTCACATCAAAAACATTTTATATCACTTTATCAATTAAAAAATATTTTATATCACTTTATTAACTACACTAACCACACCCTTTATATCTAATCTCTTTTTTCTTAATCTCCGTGCCGGGAGCAAATGAGACAAGTAATGTGGGACAGAGGGAGTAGTAAATATTACTATATAGTTAAGATGAGAATGAATATTACAATCATTTTTTTTTTTGAATTTTTGGGTCTATATAAATTCTAAATGAGTTTTATAAATTATGCACTTATAAATCAAAACTGTGGTCAACGGGCCAATTTCGATCCAGAACCGTGGTGGTAGATGGACCAATTTCCAACCGACGGGTACATCAACTCGAGAACGTTTTCATTTTATGCATTTTTTCATGTATTTCTAAAATCTAAAATCGTCATCTATGAATTAATTTTTACGTTATTTGTAGTTGGAGAATCGTGGCGGTAGATGGGCCAATTCCCAACCGACAGATACCTCGTCATCCATGAATTAATTTTACGTTATTTGTAGTTGGGGAATCGTGGCGGTAGATGGGCCAATTTCCAACCGACAGATACCTCAACTCGAGAAATTTTTCATTTATGCACTTTTTCATGTATTTTTTAAAATCTAAACTCGTCATCCATGAATTAAGGCTAATTCCCAACCAACGAGTACCTCAACTCAAGATTTTTTTTCATTTTATGCATTTTTCAAATATTTTATAAAATCTAAAGTCGTCATCCATGAATTAATTTTTACGTTATTTGTAGTTGGATTTCTAATTTTGCATAATCTAAAATTGTAATTAGCCACATTAGTGCATGGCTAAGGACGAAAACAAATACTACAATCAATAATTGAAATATGTATATCGCCCATTTAGAAATTTTCATCCATGACAACTGAAAAAAAAAAGCAAATGATATATTGTTTTTTAATCATATCTATATTGTTGTAAAAATTTTTGAGTTTTTAAATGTAAAATAATATAATAGATTTTAAAAATCTACTAAAATCTTGTGTCCCACATCGGTTTATCAACGAAATTTCACCTATTGAAAAGTCTATAAATATCTAGAATCAATATGTATTTTTTCATCTTTTGCTCCACCAGTTTTATTTAGCCAATTTATTTATTAATCTGAATACACAATCTTAATCCATATAGTATTATTCGTTATCTATACCTCTACTCTCTCTCACTATCCGCTCTTTCTCTTGTCTCTTTCTCTTCATAAAAAGCTAAAAGATTCAACTTAATAGCCGCTTTCCTTTGAGGGACAAATAAATTTTTGTCCACATCGGTTTTATAGAATAATAGAGTTTTGAAAATTATCGAAAGAAATGAGAATATATTATATTATAATTTTTAAAATACATCACTATATGGGTTGAGACGTAAACATGTAGAAAAATTAATTTTTAATTGAATTTGAGATGTGTTCAAGGGCATATAAATTTGAGGTAATGTGGTAAAATAGCCATTTTTCCAAAGAAAAAGATTAAAATGTCACCCACATTTTAAAAGATGCACAATAGCCTTTTAGTTTTGAAAATGACTTAATTACCCCTTGACCACCTTTAATTTGAATTTTGTTACTTCTCTCTCTTACTTTTATCCACCTACTCCATTTTCTACTTTTCTTCTTTCTTTTATCTGTCGACTTCTACTTTCCTTCTTTCTTTTATCTGTTCAAAAATTTGCTGGTGGAGTACATAGTGCAAACACGAAAAGTTTCATACACGAAATGATCATGCAAGGAAATTTTCATACACGAACAATACAATCATACACGAACAAATGAATCATACGAGACTAGTTGTATACATGAATTTTTTTGTCACCTACTACACGATTTAACCATACAAGAACAACATCATACACGAAATTGTATGCAGCCTAATCAAACATACACGAATAGTATACGCATACAAGAACAAAAACATACACGAAATATTATAAGAAATAATAGGATATAACTACTAATTAATTGCATTATCTGTACATCAATTTGGGTTAAATACACCATTACATACACGAATTTCTGGCTTCCAACACAGTGCACACAAGAACAATAAATGAGACATACATGAAGAGTAGAGCATACAGGAAGAGTAACATACATGAACCGTTGCATACAAGAAGAGCGGAGCATACATGAAGATTAACATACATGAACTGTTGCATACAAGAAATGCGACATACATGAAGATTGTGGAGCATACAGGAAGAGTGACATACATGAAGATTGACATAGATGAAGATTGTGGAGCATACATGAAGATTGACATACAAGAACGCCTCAAGCAAACATGAACAATTACACATACGAATTTCTGGCTACCCACACCGTGCATACATGAACAAATCAAGCATACAAGAACAATTGCATACACGAATTTCTGGCTACCCATACTGTGCATACACGAACAAGTCAAGCATACATGAACAATAACATAGACGAATTTCTGTCTACCCATATCGTCCATACACGAACAATCAAGCATACAAGAAAAATTGCATACACGAATTTAGTGAACCCTAGCTCGACATATACATGCATACAAGAAAAAAAAACGCAAAGGTGTCGCGCCGGCGCCGGCAAACAATTACTCCGATGGAACCCTGGTTCGGCGGCCTCAATGGATTGTCCATGTAAGCAGATCTGTGCCTAAAGCGGACGTGGTGGGCAGCGACGATGATGTATGGCGTCGGCGGAGATGGAGGAGATAGAGGGGTGGAAGAGATGGAGGGGATGGAGGGGCGGAGGAGATGGAGGGGATGGAGATGGAGCTGCGCCGGAAAAAGCCGACCGACGGCGATGGAGAAGCTAACCAGCGGAGGAGATGGAGGGCCGGCGAAGATGGAACGCTGTCGGAAGAAGCCGACCGACGGCGGCGGAGGAGATGGAGCGGCGGGGGAGGAAGACGACCGCCATCGCCGGAGAAGACGACCGGCGGAGGAGATGTAGTGTCGGATGGGAGGTGACCGGCGAAAGGTAATATTTTGGGAGAGGGGAAGAGATGGCATCGAGAGGTAATATGTCACCCTTCTTGTATGTTCGTTTCATGTATGCAACGGTCCATGTTTTAAGATAGTAATTCAAACTAATAGTAGAGTGTATAAACACTAGGGGTAGAAAAGTCATAAATAAAAACTAAGGGCTATTTGAACAACTTTTTGATCAAAGTGACATTATTTATCTTTTCTTTTTGAAAATGGCTATTTAGACTTTTGTCTCTATAAATTTTAAGCGAATTTAGTAGATTGTATAATCGAATGGTTTAACCCTAAAATAATTAACAAATAATAATATTTTTCTTAATTTTTATTAATATAATTTTCCTTCGATTTTCGACGGGTTATACGCTAGTTATCCTTTAACACGTACATAACTTTGTATATATATATATATATATATTTTTTTTTAATATAGAAAAAAATGCATTTTAAATCAAAAACTTTGTCCATTTTATAGTTTTAATTCATATGAAACATTATTAATTAAATTGGCCAGTTGTGAATTTTCATATTTTTTTTATATTGAACTCATACTCAACTATACTCGTTGAAAATATTAGCGTGATTTTTTTTAGGGATAACTAGAAATTTCATTAAGAAAAAAGGACTATGGATCCTTATTCATATTAACATTAAACCAAAGAGCGCTACAAAGAGAAAAGCCTAAGTTCCGCGTTTGGGAAGTGAGGGAGTCAGCGAGACCTTTGTGATGTCGCTCAATTCATTGAAAGCTGCTAATACAAAGAACAAAACTAGATAAATGCAAAGAGGGGCAATGATCGTGCAAATCAAAGTACGAGGGATCAACCTACTTTGAATCGCCTCGGCAATATGCCAACATGACATATTGACATATGAATCTCGTTAATCATTCTATTCTAATTGTTTAAGAATAAGAAACGACGTCTTTTTATATAAAAGTAATGATATTCGAACACATTTTGACCAGCCACACACGTGAAAAAAAAAAAAAAAAATTAATTGTAAAAATGAAAATAATCACATTTTCCCTTAGAATTTATGCTTCTTAATTAGAGTATATTTTTATTTTTAAAACTTATATTACAATTTTTAGCGCGTGTGGTTGGTTGACTTACAGTGTGTCCAAATATCATTACTCTTTACGTAATTCCTCTCAATTGTCAAGCAAGTAAAATATATCATGAGTTAATTTACAAAAAAATGAAAATTGCAATATGGTAAAACTAAAAAAGTTTGAGTTAAAATTATAAAATGAGGCAGCAATTTTAATTGTTTAATTTATTTCGTTTACAGTTTCACTTTCATTTGATATACAAATATGCGATTGTTTGTTCCCATTCTCACGAGAAGAAGAGAAGTTGCATTGCATCATCATCATCATTCATAATCGTAGCTGTGGGTCTGATAATTAGATTCAAAAAAATTTCATATCGGTGTGAAAGCGAACACTGTTTGCGAAACTTCCATTCACAGGGTGGCGCCGCCGCCAGCACCGCACTCCGCCGCCTATATATGAGCCCACGATCGTAGCGTCAATTTCAGAAAAACCAAAATATAATGTTAGATAATTGCCATCATCAACCATTACCCAGCCCCAGGCACAAGGAGAGGGTTCTTCCCAAGCGCATAATTCTCGTCCGCCACGGCGAGAGCGCCGGCAACATCGACGGCTCCGCCTACGCCACCACCCCCGACAACCGGATTCCCCTCACTCCTCAAGGCATCGAACAGGCGGAGCGCGCCGGCGCTCAGATCTACGATGTCGTTTCCGATGGCGGCGCTTGCTCCAACTGGAAGGTCTACTTCTATGTCTCCCCATACACCAGGACGCGTTCCACGCTCCGAGGAATCGGCCGAGCCTTCCCGAGGAGCAAAATCATTGGCGCCAGGGAGGAATGTCGGATCAGAGAACAGGATTTCGGCAATTTTCAGGTTGCTGAGCGGATGAAGGTGATCAAGGAGACTAGAGAGAGGTTTGGGAGGTTCTTCTATCGCTTTCCCGAGGGCGAGTCTGCCGCCGATGTTTTTGATCGCGTTTCGAGTATGTTTTCTTCACAGCTTCAGTATTTTCACTCAGTTTTGCTCTTGGAATTTCCTCTTTTGTTGGTGTTATTTGCGGGGTTTGAGAATTTAATTTGATTGTGGCGATCACCATCTTCATTTTCTGAGTATTTGCGTTGGTTTTCAACATCTGAATGTGCGTTTACATTATGTGATGTCTGTTTTTTAGTGATTTATCTCTCATAAATTGATGGCTTCTTGGTTTTGTTATTTCATTCACAGATTAGATTCTTCTTTTTTGCATTTCTCTGTATTGTTATAGATCAGATTAGCTACTAACTTATTGACTGCTTCGGTACAAAATACGAGACTTAATTTTGGTGATCGTACTTGCATAAAACAATAGATCTTATCATTCCTTGAGGTTTTGGATAAACAACAAATCATGAACATATATGTCCTAAATTGCCAAGAAAAATTATAACCTGTTTGTAAGATAATTAATGAACTATTGTGGCATATAGTGTATGATGAATAGGGATGCGGAGAATGTGTACTCACTTTAGTAGATGCAAAGATATCTGAGATCATTTCTACGTGCTGTATATTGCAAGTTGAAGCCAATATTAGTTTTATTAGAAAATATATTTAGAGACATTTGAAGAAAAGAAGTGTGGTGATGTTAGTTCTGACAGTATCTGTAATTATACATGTCTCATCTGATTTTCATGCTAGACGAGGGGATAAGAATTGCTTCATGAACTGAGTCTAACTAGTTTCTTCCATGGATTGCGTGCAGTAGAGAGTGTTTGGCTGAGCTTAAAAGCTCATTAAAACAACTATAAGCTCCTAAATCCTTAGTAATGAACAACTTTTAAGCTGTTTTAAGGAGCTCAAAAGCTCAGCCAAACACCCTCAAAAACTGGCTGATGTATTTCAAAGTTCTATAAAAGTCGTGCCACTAATCCTAACGTCGTGATTGCTGTGTTAAATTAAATTTGGCTTGTCCACTTTGATTCTCTCAGTTATATTGAAGGTGTATCTATGTAGTTCTATGGCATGTTACTTACTCTGGCATGACTAAACAATATACTTGTCTTTTATGTCAAGAAGCTATGGGTTGGCAAATGGGAAGAACAGAGAGTTGTAGAAAAACCTAGTACATTACAAAGAGAACCTGTATTGGCCTATTTCATCTGCTTCCTTGTTTGTAACTCCACACATGTATTGGTTTATTCTTGGTGTCACAAATAGTATATCGTTTGAGTCTCAAGGTGAGATTGAATAGTCTTGCTCTCCAAATATTTTCTTATTATGGTCTGTTACTTGCCAATCGTATACACATTCTTTTTCGACATGTTCTTATTCTTTCTCCTCTATGTGAAATTATTGTGTTTTATTGCAATATATGTACATTTTGTTGTTGATGGGGAGAATTAAAGATGGGGGGTGGAAGGAGATAGAATAAAAGAATGGAAGAAGAGGAAAAAAAAAGGAGGGAAGGGAGAAGAGAGTTCACGGGCAACCTCCTGTAATTAGTAGCATAGGGAAAAACAAACGGGAAGGAGGAGAAGAGGGTGAGGCTTTGGTGGGCCGTGGCCAGTGGACACCGACTGCTTGAAGGAAAAAGAGAGGAAGAAGGATAAGAGGAAAGAAAAGAAAAGCCGCACAGAAGGAAGAAATATAGGAAAAACTGCAGCAGTGGAGGAGGTGGCAGATTAAGCAAGAAAGAATTAGAGATAGAAAGTCATGAAAAATAGAAACATACAACAGTGATCATGCTACTTGTTTGTTTTACTGTCAATTTTAGCGTCCCGTTTGCTACTTAAACCATCAGTCTAGCCACCCGAAGGAAAAGAAGGGCATATTGTGCGTCAAAATGTACTTTAATGTGATTGTGGGGGACATCTATGGCCGTCATTTGAGTGAACCAGATAAAATAGTTGCCTGTTATTATTCTGCAATTGCATATTATGATCTTACATCTTTACTAGATGCCAATAGTTTGCTTTTGTTTTTGTTTCTTTAGCATATGCAATATATGAATTTTGAAGGATGACTTGCAATGCGCAGGTTTTCTTGAATCCTTATGGAGGGACATAGATATGAACAGGCTTCACCGCAACCCAGCTGATGAAATCAATTTTGTTATCGTATCACACGGACTTGCAATCCGCGTGTTTCTTATGAAGTGGTTCAAATGGACTGTGGAGCAGTTTGAGCTGTTGAATAACCTTGGCAATTGCGAGTTTCAAGTAATGCAGTTAGGCGAAGGAGGAGAATACAGTCTCGCAGTCCAACATAGTGAAGAACAATTGCAAGAGTGGGGATTATCCCCTGATATGATAGCTGACCAACGTTGGCGAGCTCAAGCTATCAAGGGTGATTGGAACGACAGCTGCCCTTGGTATCTCGACTCCTTTTTTGACAAGTTTGCAGACTCCAATAGGGAAGATGGTGACGAAGTACAATCATCATCATCATCATCATCATCATGCTATACTGACTGCCAAAGTAACTCCTCGTGATTCTTTTTCGTCATTTCGTGTGCTGATGAACATGTTGTATTGTCCTAGTATAGTATACTTGTAACTGATTGAATGGAGAAGAATGTAGGAAATTAATGTATACACATATTTATAAATATCTACTTTTTGTTTCACAACATTTCTAACTGAGTTGAGTTTTCTGCATATCTATCTAAATATAGGACTATGACAGCAGTAACTCTAAAGCTAATTATTAATGTCCAATTTTTCTGATTCAGGTGTAAAAGATATTTGGTTTGCATAGAGAAGGGAGAGTGAAGAATTGTGATTGGAATTTGTGATGGATTGCCAGTTGTTGATATCTTGACAATATTATCCTGTTTGGTTCTTGAAAGGATTTCCCAAAATCTTAGGTGATAAAATTTATGTGGGAGAAGGATAGTTGGAATCAATAATTTGGAAGGAGAGACAAAAAAATGCAAGGCTAAAACTTCCAAAATTTCCTTTGGTGTAGACAAAGACAAGACCTTCCGCAATATTACAAAAAGGGAGACAGAATGAAGTACAATTAGCTTTTAATTACTCACGAGATATATTATCCAAACAAGCCATAGCACTCTCTTTCTTTCTCTCTCTCTCTCTCTCTCTCTCTCTCTCTCTCTCTCTCTCTCTCTCTCTCCTTGTGTGTGTGGCCTTCACTCTCACGACCCGTGCCAAACATCCTACATAACCATTAAACAAACCATAGCTGCACTTAAACCTCACATCCTACATAACCATTAAACAAACCATAGCTGCACTTAAACACCTCTCTCTCTCTCTCTCCCTCTCTCTCTCTCTCTCTCTCTCTCTCTCTCTCTCTCTCTCTCTCTCTCTCTCTCTCTCTCTCTCTCTCTCTCTCTCTCTCTCTCTCTCTCTCTCTCTCTCTCTCTCTCGGTGATGATGGAGAAAAATATTCACAGCAATCATAGGGTGGACCAAACGCATGAATCCCACCATGAGATAATCCCATCTTCCTCCCTCCTAATGATACTCATTCCCATCATCATCATAGTCCTCCTCCTCGCCATACTTTTGCTGGCGGCGATGCTCCGCCGCCTCCACTTCTCGAGTGCCAACACCGCAGCCAGCGTCACCGCCTCGAGTAAGAGGATCGCCCACGACAGCAATTGCATGTTCGTCGCCCATAGCACCATCAACTTAGACCCTACTTCTGGTAATTAATTTCAACTGTCTAACGAACTCAAATTAATTAATGCATGCTACCAATAAAAAATCAGAGTAACTCACATTATAATAATTATGGGAATGTGGGGCCGCAGACGGCGGCTGCCTGTACGGAAACAGTATTGTCGGCGACGGGCCGCAGATGAGAGGGTTTCAGGTGCAGGTGTTCACGCTCAAGGAGGTGGAGAAGGCCACCAATAATTTCAGCGACGCCAATGTGGTCCACAAGGGGGCGTCCTCCGCTGTCTACAGAGGGGTGCTCGGAAACGCCACCCCCGTCGCTATCAAGATCCTGCGCGCCAACGGCAGGTCGGCCGAGCGTGCTTTCCGCTCCGAGGTCCGTCAATAAACTTCATTCATGTGCATATAATGTCATGCGCGTTAGAATCTTGTTTGATATATATATATATATATATATATATATATATATATAGGGTAAGGATCTAGTGAGAATGAATTTTATACGAGAACGTGATAATCATATATTTTAATGTATTTTTATTATATCAGTAATGCATATATTGTAGAAATGTAATGCATACATTTTCTAATGCATAAACTACAGAGACCTAATGCATAAATATTATAATGCATAAATTACTACAACATAATGCATAGTTAAATCTGAGCCATTGATTTATAAAAATCAAGGGTCCAGATTTATTCTCATTTCTCACCTAAGATAGCATTTCCACATGATCCTCTTTCTATATATATATATATATATATATATATATATATATATATCAATATTATAGTATTTAATTTGAGGGCATATGTGTAATTATTCAATAAACTATATTGATCCTTTTTTATTTTAGAAATATTATTATTATTATTATTATTATTATTATTTAAGTGTATATTCTCTTATAGATTTGTTGATTACATTTATAACGTGCATTTTTAGGGTCATTAATCCTTGCTATATATATAATTATAATTATAATTTATTACTTTTACTTGGCTAGCTAATTTTAAAGAGGATTCTATTCTCCTCTGTTTGTTCAACCTCATTAAGATACAAGTACCTATTGTGGATTTGTTAATATACTATCACCTCTTTATTTGAAATTTAAATATTTCGAATGGGTGCAAATTTCTACCACATGAAAAAAAAGGAAACAAAAAAAAGTTCTCCTAGCTAAGCATATGAGTTAGTTAAGAATACAGACAGTGAGATGTACCATGAAGCTAGTTATCAATACAGACAATATGAGCATGATCCATGTGCTCATCTAATTGTTGTTTTTTTGTATTCACAACAATTGCATCTTACTATCCTTTTTCTTTTAACTAACTTCTAGTTCTAATTGTCTGTTCATATACTTTTGCAAGTGGATGCAGGTAGACCTGCTGTGCCGCGTGCGGTCTCCTTATATATCAGAATTGTTAGGGTACTGCGCTGATCAGCACCATAGATTGCTCGTGTTCGAGTACATGCCCAATGGGACTCTATCGAAGCACCTTCATTTTCGTCTTAAGCAAGGTGGTTCGTTAAAGTGGGCCACTCGTTTAAAAATTGCCTTAGATTGTGCTCGTGCCTTAGAGTACCTACACGAGCACATGACCCCGTCCATCATCCATCGCAACTTCAAATCCACCAACATTCTCTTGGATCACGACTTCAGAGCTAAACTCTCCGGTTTTGGTTTGGCCAAGATTGGCTCGGACAAGCTCAACGGTCTAATATCTACCCGGGTTTTGGGCACCACCGGGTATTTGGCCCCCGAGTGAGTCCTCTTCCATATTTTTGATAATCTTGGATATGCAATGCAGACAGTGGGGATCGAACCTAATACCCGTTGTAATGTAGGTATGCATCTACGGGGAAGCTGACGACTAAGTCGGATGTGTATAGTTATGGTGTCATCTTATTGGAGCTGTTGACAGGCCGTGTGCCTATTGACACCACCCGCCCTCCCGGGGAGCATGTTCTCGTTTCTTGGGTCTGTATTTATTTACTGGTCGTTTTTATATAAGTATAAATAATTAAACTACAATATATGATCAAATTTGTCAAATTGTCATTTTGGTGACTTGACAAATTCAACTCATGTTGGCTGACCATAATTGAATTTCAGGCTCTTCCGCGTTTGACCAATAGAGAGAAAGTGATGGAAATGATCGATCCTGCATTACAAGGCCACTACTCCAAGAAGGATCTTATTCAAGTAATATTCCTACCATTTATATTTATTTATTATTATAAAATTATTGATGATTCTGACCGTAATAACATGATAAAAACTTGTGTACTACGACCAACTGCATCATACAATTGATTGTAATTACTGCATAATTAGGGAGATAATTGGATAATCAAGAGATTAAGGGGTGATTAGCTGTAGTTACAAATAATTAGATTTACTAATCTCAACTAGAATTTATTAATTTCAAGTAGGATATATTAAGCCTCAATCAACATTTATTAATTCCAATGAAGAGTAATTAATTTAAAACTTAAAAAATAAAATAAAAATAAAAATATCATGGTGGACCACACCAACCCTACAGTGCGGTCTACCATACATGAGACCTCTTCTGATAACGTTGATATTTGATTGCAGGTGGCTGCAATTGCGGCTATGTGTGTACAAACAGAGGCCGATTATCGACCTTTGATCACCGATGTAGTCCAGTCCTTGATGCCCCTTGTCAAGAATCATTCGCTACCCGGTTCGTCCGGGTTCAGTCATACTCCGAGCCCGAGATTATAAGAGTACGTGGGGCAATTCGAGACGGGATACACAAGAGTTGTCACGTTTGTAACAATGTTTGTGTTGTAGTTGGGCAATATGGGCAATATATATGCGATGTCACGCCTAATACAAATATATTTCGTTTCTTCAAAGATGGGCTTTAAATAAATTATTGGATCTCCTTCATGGGAGATTCATACTGCTTTAGTCTTTTAGACAATCATTTTGTACTTTTTTGTGGGTGGGGTACATAAACCTCCATGTTTTTGGAGTAAAACTAAGCCAAACTTTGTGTACAACCAATCGGATCATAAGTCTCATATAATTAATTTTTATTTTTTGAAGAAAAAACTTCCATGTGATTAATTAAATTAAGCTGTATTTAAATTTTGGCGAAAATTTGTGTATGCTAAACTATACTAGTCGGTGTTAATAATTAAGGAGATTAGGAGTTTATCAATTTAATTAAATTATTGATCTTAATTAAATAAACAAATTAAAGGTAGGATGGACCACTCTAATCGTACGATGCGGTCCATCTTTCTGAAATGTTCCTCTTAAATTTAATGGTAAGTAAACGGGTCGTTCGTCGGATAAGATGCATTTTTCATTAGGGGCCCACATAAATAAAAACATTTAATTTACAATAATTTACTTTAAGCTGGAATTGTATAATTAGGCCTTGAGATTTGGTCTGATTTTCAAGAGAACACAATTGATTATATGAATTAATTGAAAAAAGAAAATCAATCCGCTTAAAAGTATGTTATTTTTTATAGATCACGCATATTGATGGGGTGGCAAGTCAAACATAATCCTAAGATGGTTATTATTATTTAATATTATTTACTTTAAAAATGGGTAGTTTTAATTCTGAAATCCTTTGGTTATTTGTTAGTATATATATATATATTTGCTAATCATGTGTTCACTTGGGAGTATAAATTTATACTTCTAAATGGAGGGATAATATTATGAGGCATAAATTTATACTTTATTGTAGGACCACAAGTTTTATATTTTGTTTGGTTTAAGTGATAATATACTTATCTCTACTTTTAAGGGGGACCATAATATTTATATCTTGTTCACTTGGATGAAATTGATGAATAAATGAGAGAATATTTAAAATACATGGGAGGTATAATATTAAACCTATATTTTGGAGGCATAAATTATATTTTGGGCAGGGAAAAAGGGATTGCCCAAAACTTTATATCTCATGCCCGAAAGTAAAATAATATTATACCCCCTCCGTCTCACCGAATACGGTCTGTTTTTACTTTTGGAATGTCTCATTATACTTGGTTTGTTTCCTTTAAAGAAAACAATTAATGTATATTCATGGCCCACCATCTATCTAAACACTACTAACATACTCTCACTACATACTCCACCATCCCATCAATAACTTTATTAATATTACATTCACACTATACTAAACATTCTCTTTATCTTTC
Organism: Schizonepeta tenuifolia; assembly: GCA_029490685.1. Taxonomy (NCBI): domain Eukaryota; kingdom Viridiplantae; phylum Streptophyta; class Magnoliopsida; order Lamiales; family Lamiaceae; genus Schizonepeta; species Schizonepeta tenuifolia. Next base: position 64,545,990 of record CM055960.1, on the reverse strand, counting down.
TTCTTAGTCTCCATCCAATACAAACTGGGTCGTATTTCGTGGGACGGAGAAAGTACCTCATTTTTCCTCTTTTTTACTTCAAGTGAACACACCCTAAAAGTTAAACTCCATTTAGAGTTATGTTTATGGAGTAGAAAGGTACATCCTAAACAAATAAGGCAATGAATGATCAATTAATATTGATTTTATTATTTGTTACAACAAATTCAAGATTATCAATTTTGCCGACTGTAACAATTAAATACCGGTTAATAGACCTGTTTCTGGATACAATTTAGAAAATTATTTGTGTTCTAGATAACAAGAATTCGGATTTCATTTAAAATACTATTCCCCAAAATACCACTAGTCACACATATCGATAGGGAGAAATTTCATTTTTTTTTTTCTCTCCTTCTTTCTTTTTTCTCCTCGTCCACACAACGCGAACAAACATTCCTATGTTTTTTTATTTATTAATTATTATTTCATCCATAGAAGCCGTCGTTTCTTGCAAGTCATGACAATGATATGTGTTCTAGAAATACAATTAATAGATGAAAAGAGTTGTTTTTCCGCAATATTTAAACGTCGACAAATATGAACGCAGCCTTGATTTTACAAAATTAGGCCGAATGGAAATTGAATATGGCTAGAGAATTCAGATAACAAAAAATAGCAATAATAATCGCCCAAAGTCGTTGGATCAAGTTTTTTTAAAGAAAAAGACCGAAGCTAGCGCACGCGGTGCATCTCACCCACCTATTCTATCTTATAACTCCCTCCGTCCGCGAATACGGCCTAGTTCATATGGGCACGGAGACTAAGAAAAAAGATATTGAGTATAAAAGAAGTGTTTAGTATAGTGTGAATGCAATATTTTATAATGCTAATAAAGTTATAGATGGGATGGTTGAGTCACTTGAGTCTGTAGTGGGAGTAAATTAATAAGGTTTATATGAGATTGTGGGCCTGTATATAAACTAATTATTTCCTTTAAAGGAAACAGGCCAAGTATAGTGGGACGTTCCAAAATGGAAAATAGGCCGTATTCGGTGGGACGGAGAGAGTATACAATATTCGTTGGAATTAGTTCTACGGTCGAATGTACTGTACAATTAAATACTTCCTCCGTCTCATCTATATTGAATCTTTACTGTTCAGCACAGAGATTAAAAAGAAGGATAAAAAGATAGAAGGTTGAAGTGTTCATTAATTTTTTTTTCAAACAAAATGGATCAAGATGGATGAAACGTTCCAATATGAAAAAAAATGCTCAAGATGGGCGGACTGAAGAGAGTACAACGTATCGTGCTTATTTTTGTTAGCAATTAATATTTAATTAATTTAATGGGACAAATGAGATAATAATACTTTTGTGATAAAAATATTAATTATACCACCGATTTTAAAACATACAAAAACTACTACTCCCTCCGACTCACTCATGTTATCATTCTTTTCTTTTTTTAGGTGTCTCACTAATATTGTCATCTTCCAAATAAGGAAAATTTCAACCTTTCAAAATCCTTCAAAAGTTGTGGAACTTATCCACTTTCTATCTTTTTACCCTTATTCTTAATCTCTGTGTCGAACGGTAACATGACAATATCAATGGGCTGGAGGAAATATTTTCTAACTTTTTGGCCCTTCTTCGCGGATTAACATCAATATAATATGTGAAATCACATTAAATAATACTCCCTCCGTTCATGAAATGGTTGCCACATTGTGGACGACACAAGTTTTAAAAAAATGGTAGGTAGTAGTGGATAATAGTGAGTATTGTTGTGAGTGGAGTAAGAGTTCCACAATAAATGTGAGTGAAATAGCAAAAGTGACAACCATTTCGTGGATATAAAAATTATGTGAAATCACGATTATCTGAAAATCACATGAATAATATGTTAATTCACATATTTGCAAATGTGAAAACGATAATAATATGTGGTTTTAATAAGTAAATGATTTAAGGGCAAAAAAATCAAAAGACCGTCATTTTTCTATGTTTCTAAAGGTGACATTTTTCTAAAATTTACCTAATTTAATTGTCTTAATAAATTCTAACTTGAATTAATAAATTATAGTAATTAAAATTAAGTTTTCCTTAATTTCTTTAATTAGTAGTATATTTAATTAGGAACAACTGCGCACGGTTTACTGTGGTTGTGTTACATTCACAAGAAAGATCATGTAACTTATTTATTGGTGGATCGATATGATAATTAGCTTACTCAAAATATTCCGTTTGGTCTATGATAGATAAATATGAAAATAATAAATCAGAAATCTTATGCGACATATACACAACCACGCTGATGAGTAAAATCGTTTTACATTTTTTTTTTTAATTATAAAATCGTTTTACATTTTAGGTTCGCATTTGAGTGTAATTTAGTAAGTTATGTCACTATTTGACATGAAAAGTGGGGGAATTCAATTTTGATGTGGAGTCTTTAAATCTCAATCTGCGCTTTTTTTTTTTTCTTTTTTTTTTTTCCATGTTTTCGGATTGGACTCTCTTCTGAAGTGAATCTTAATTTAGATTTCATATCCTTCTTATCATATCATAAACAAAATCAATAAATTGAAATTGGAAGATTTGGGGTTCAAGTTCTATATATTACTTTCCATTCCCTAGCTTCTCTAAACTGCTTTTATCCTTTTCTCACATTTCTATCTCTTATTATTACAGTATTACAGTATCAGTGACGGACAAACTCATTTAAATTTTAAAAAAAAAGAAAAAAAAAGGTAAAAGAAACCGTCAATCAAATACCAGAAAAATTGTTTAAAGAAAAAAAATACCAGAAAAATTTATGGAAAGTTCTATTCAATACCCCCAAGTCAAAATAGATAGTCAATTTTCGTTGCTTGAATTTCACGACACCTCCCAACCTACACTTCTCTCTCTCTCTCTCTCTCTCTCTTTCTCTCTCATCCCCACCGTAGTTATTACGCCGTTTCCGCCGCACACACTCTTTCAATAAGCCCCAACTTTACACGCACAACAACACGCACACATATATAATCTCAGCTCACCTCACATAATACACCTTCCAAATCATCCCAATTTTCCAAAATGAAGTCTCCTTCGCGATTTCACCGGAATATTCTACTCCTCCAAACCCTACTCCTCCTCCTCCTCCTCACCTTCGCCGGTGCTCAGCCGTCGCCGCCGGGAGAGAACCAGTACCCCTACGCCAAATTCAGCCCCTCGATGGCGATAATCATCGTCGTTCTGATCGCCGCGCTCTTCCTCATGGGATTCTTCTCGATCTACATCCGCCACTGCACCGACTCCTCCGCCACCGCCGGCAGCATCCGCCGAGCCCTCTCCATGCGCAACCGCCGCGCCGCCGCGCGCGGCCTCGACGCGTCGGTGATCGAGACCTTCCCCACCTTCACCTACGCCGAGGTGAAGGACCATAAAATCGGCATGAGCGCGCTCGAGTGCGCCGTCTGCTTGAACGAATTCGAAGACCACGAAACGCTGCGTTTAATACCTAAATGCGATCACGTTTTCCACCCCGAGTGCGTCGACGTCTGGCTCGAGTCGCACGTCACCTGCCCGGTCTGCCGCGCTAATCTGCTTCCGCAGCCAGTCGACGATTCGGTTCCGCTCTCGGAACCGGCCGCCGTCACCACCGATTACGATAACGTTGTAGAGAGGAGTAATTCGAGAACCGGCGAAATTGCGATTCAGATTGATGAGAACCGGCAGCAATTAAGAGGAGAAGATACGAACGGGGACTCGAGTATCGATTATCCGACCCGGCCGCCCAGGTCATGGTCGGTTCGAACCGCTCAAGTGTTCGGTTTGAGTAAGTTTAGGTCACACTCGACTGGACACTCGTTGGTTCAACCGGGTGCGAATCTCGACCGCTTCACATTGAGATTGCCTGACGTCATGAGAAAGGAGATGATGGAACGGGCCATTTTGACAAGGACCGGGAGCTGTGCGGCAACATTGCCGAGGGAAAGGAGTCTGCGAAGAGGGTTCAGAACCGGTGGAGGCGAAGGGAGTAGCTGGGGTGGCCGGTTTTATTCCAAGGTTGATAAACCCGAGCAAGAAGCAAAGTCGGACCGGTGGGCTTTTTTTTCGAGAGGATTATCGATGAGGTCGCCAAAGGTGGTGGCAGAAGCAGGGGAAAGTAGCGGGAGCAGTGCACCGCCGGTGAAGCTGCCATCTTTCAAGTGCTTGGAGCCGAAGACGGCCGATGAAACCGATTTAATCTCGCAAGACCAGAATAAGTCTCCGGTTTAATTGGTCGGCCGGGTTGGGCATGTATATGTTTTCATGTACTATATTTGGGAGGGTAAGTTGACTTTAAGCAGAGGCAAAAACTAGGAGACTCGGGGCCCCACAAAGTTTGAATTTTCTTGGTGGCTTAACAATGTCACGAATTCTTTTTGAATTATTTTATTTTAATTTATTTATTGTTCTGTTTTTATTCTTGTTATGTATAGCGATAGTTGTAAAATGTGGAATATATAGATAACAAATGATGAAAGAATACGACATGGAATTTTGTTTTGTAACATACTTTGAAATAAGACTTGGTCGTAAATTTAATTTTGTTATGAAACTTGATTTTTGTTTTATAATTAAAGTACAAAACTTGATTTGAGTGGATCGATTCTGTTAAATTTTATTACTCCAGTATGAAATAAAGGTTGGCACCAACATAAAAAATTGCATGGAGAAACGCCGTCCTACATTTATGTATTGTAGACACATGCATTTAACTTAGCTATAATGCCAAATATGCCCCGAATGTAAAGCTTGAACGGTTGGCATCACTTTGTCTAGAAACTATAATTTGGCATCCAAACCTCCTCCTTTCTCCGTCTCCGTTCATCTTGAGTCTTTATTGTCGGAAATTAAGAAAAAAGGAATAGAAAGTATCAAGTCAAGTTAATTATTTTTTTTTTACAAAGAGGTCAAGATAGATGAAACATCTCAATATAAAAAGAGGCTCAAAATGAGCGGAACGAATTGAGTATTTTATAGTACTAGTATATTACTATAATGTTTAAATTGTAGATTAATAGTTTTAAATTTTAATTAATTAATTAATTGATAGATCTAGGGTTTGTAGAGATAGCCGAAAATAACAATGATGCGACGACACAAAGATTTACGTGGTTCGATCAATGAGATCTACATCCACGAGAGAGAATATGGAGAGCTTTTATTATACTTGAAAGTACAAAGAATATTGAATGAATCTAAACCTCTAATCTAGCATCTATTTATAGCCTTGAATTGAGCCCTAATCTCTCTAGGATTTGGATTCCTTATACATATCTTGTTTCCTAGTACATGCATATCCGATTCCCATTCATAATAGGATTCTATTCTCCTCCAAAGTAGGGCTTCGTGACTTGGTCTTCAAGGTAGGTGTCAACTGTAATTGGGCTGAGCTCTTGGGCCGAGCTTGAATGTATAGGCCCACTTAGATTGGGCCTTAGGTCGGGCCTGAGACGAGGCCGGTACCATCACATCCCCCCCCCCAAAAAGAGGAAAGAAGACGTGTAGACGTAGACTACGAGGTCGAATTGCCGAGGTGATTGATCGCGCAACTCACCTGTACGAACTGGATTGCCGAGCTGAGTTAGCAGGTAGAACGAGATGATTAAATTTGGCCCTCAGCGGCTTGGTTATGTGGCTCAGGTCGCTTTGTAGGCGTGGCCCATATCCGAACTTAAAGGGAGGGAAAAGCAGCGGGCCGTTTTGAATTTTGTGGAGGGACGGTCCATATTCCGAGAAATACGGGCCCACGTTTACACGTATACGATGGGTAGCGGCGGGATCCAAATACGTATAGTGTGGGATTCGAAACGTCTCCCCTATCCTACTTTTTCAATTCCGCCGCTATATCAAATTTCCGTCCCAGAAAACCATTTTCCTACTTTCCTCTATCCCTCGCAAAAGCTTCAATTTCCCGTATCGCTGCGCCGCCAGTGCTCACGCCGTTAAAATTTCCATTCACGACCGCTCCAGGAGACTTCTGCTCACTTCCCCAAGTAAGTATGGCCTCTCCCTCTCAGTCTAGTAGTAATAGTGACCCTCCTCCGGCAAGGGCCGCCGCCGACAGCGTAGAGTTTAGGATTTTTTCTTTAGCGTCTTCTGAACCTATTATTGAGAGTTTACCAGTGCCCCCACTTGTGAAGGGGAAGGTGGCTGAATACCCCTCATCCTTAGATGAGGTTAGGATTAGGTGGCTCGCCCAAACCTATAATTTTCCTTTGAATGCCGAATTAGTAAAACCGCGCCCAGAGGATCGGGCATGCTCCCCCCCATTAGGGTTTGTTACTATTTACGAGGACAGTCTGCACGCTGGTCTCTGTGTGCCCCTCCCCGAGCCCTACTCCGAGCTCCAGAAGAGGTTGGGACTAGCATTAGGGCAGATAATGCCGAATTCCTTTAGGCAGTTTACCGACTTGGGTGTTGCGGCGATTGATAAGGGTTATCAAATTTCCGCCGAGCTCATTCACGAGCTCTTCCTTTTCAAGAAGAGTGCGGGCTGGTACTACGCCACCGCCCGAGCTGAGTTCAAGGGGCGAACTCAGAATAAGGTGGATAAGTGGCACACGAAGTATTTCTTTTGTCGTCACCATAGCTTTGTCGACATTGTTTGGCGGTTAGAGAAGCCTCGTGAGTGGGTGATTAGCGAGGTGGATAAAGCTTTAGGGTCCGCTGTGAGAGCGATGAGGGATCACGGTCCCTTTGAGGGTTGCTACAGTGAAGACTCCTTAGCTGAAGCGGGGTTAAGCCCGTACGAGCCCCAGAGGATGGTGGATCCTTCGACGGGTGAGGCCCCGCTAGACCTCTTAGGGTTGTTGTATATGTATTATTTTGTTTTTTGATTTTCGCCGTTCTTACTCCTTCTTACTTGTTTTTGCAGTGAAGAACTTTGGTAAGATTAAGGGGGACGATGCCAAGGCCGCAGCTCGCGGTACCAAGAGGTCGAGGTCAACCGCTCAATCCGCTTCCCCCTCCGACTAGAGTCAGCTCGGAGGGACCTCTGACCTAGCTCCGCGCGCCGAGGCAGCGGGGCTTGCGGCGAACGTTCGCGTTACTCCTCCTATGCCACCCCAGAAACGAGCCAAGGGTGGAGAGCGGGTCGACGTAGAGATTCTCGAGATCTCGGGCGGCGACGCGAGTCCGGCAGCCCCTCTAAACAAGTTGGCCGACCTGCCTTTTCCCGAGGTGAAGACTTTGCCTTTAGGACATATTTCCTGTAATTCTTGCCTGCGTAGCTAATTGTACTTCCTCTGACAGGGCATCGATACGGTCGTGGGGTGGCTGAAGAGCAGCGTTGGGGAGATGTCCGCGAGACATGAGGAAGAGAAGAGCAAGTATTCTGAGAAGCTTATGGTGGTCACCGCCAGGGCGAGGAAGGCTGAGGCCGAGCTGAAGGGGGCCAAGGAGGAGATGAAGGCCACGAGAGCCGAGCTGGCCGCTCAGCTCGCGAAGGCTGAGGCGGAGGCGGGGAGGGCTCGGGTTGAGGCCGAGCGATCCCAGAAGCTGGAATCCGAGCTGCATGCAGCGAGGGATCGGGAGGCCCAGCTCGCGGCGAGCCAAGGGGAGGTTCTTCGGGCCTACACGAAGAGGCTACTGTTGTCGGAGAGCTTCTCCAGCCTAGCCAACGACTTGGCCCTGCTTTGGAGAAGGCCACCGAGGATTTCCCTGCTCTGGATCTGGCGAAGTACGGCTTTGAGCGCCTCGGGGATGATGCTCTCCCTTCCCGGTATGCCAGAGTGGTCCGGGATTACCTCGGTCAGCTTCCTGTTTTGGAGAGTCTGGCTGGCTCGTCTGAGCTTCTATCTGCCGAGCAGGTTGCTGACTGCTCGGTAGATCGGGACGCTGACCTGGATGCCGCCTTTGCTTCTCTTCGCGACGATGAAGAAGAAGATAAGGATGAAGAGGAGCGTGAGGCCTCGGCTGGTGGAGAGGACCTCGGTGGTGCTGGTGCTGACGGTCCTTTGCAGGACCCCCCCTCTGTGCCGCCACTTTCTCAGGACAAGGAGGTCGATGCTCCTTAGATTTCTTTTTTTTTTTTTTTTTTTTGTAACTTGTACTCAGACATTTGTGAATAAATGAATTTTCGCTTTCTTTTCGTGTGTAGATTTCTAATAACCTTGGTATAGCTTCCCTTCATAAGCAAATAAGTTTCCTATCTCAAGATTTATCTGAACAAAGGTCTCTAGCTCGGCTGTGGATGGATAAATGTCGCCGAGCTGAAGAGCTTTTTGCCTAGAAGTGTTCTTTGTTGAAATCAACTGAAGCCGAGCTGAAGGAGTGGCGAATGAAGTTCGAGGCGCTTGGCGTGGAGACCGAGGTCAAGCGGATCGCTGCTCAAGAGCATGCTGATTTGCTTCAAGCCATGCTTCTTCAGGCCGAGGAAGAACTGGAAGCTGCCCAAGGTCAGGCTAACCCTGTTTCTGAGGATCACAAGAGGATCGCTGAGGAGCACGGCGAGTACGAAGATATTATCCGACGTGCTGGTGGTATTACTATTTCCGAGGCGGAGCTAAAGATGAAAGAAGACTTGGTGACCTATGTCGATTTAAAAGAAGCAGTCGGTCCCGAGTCTCCTTTGCTTCAAGGTGCCTTTGACATGCTCAAAGAGAGTGCGGGCCGGTATAAGTGTATTCTAGAGCGCCGGCCAAAATTACGTGCGCTGCTGGTCAAGGGTGCGGGTGCCGACCTCCCGTCCTCTTCTCGAGCGGTGCCTGCTCGCGGTGTAAGGAGGGCTTCGCAGGGACGTCAGGTCGGCCCGAGCCGAGGTGGCCGAGTTGCGAGGCCGAGGTCGGCGACTTCGCGAGGTCGGGGTCCTTCCTCCGGAAGCGGTCGAGGTCGAGGTCGGATTTCAATCGATGACATCCTGGGAATTACTTCATTCGAGGATCGGTGGCTTAATTTTAGCAAGAAACCTCCTCCTTCGTAGACTAGCTCGTTTTTGCCTGTAACTTATGTACATACGAATATTTCTAAATAGTTAGAAATAAATAAATATAGATTGAGTTTGTTGAACTTCCTGTTCGTCGTGAAGGTAGCTTTCTTATTTTATTTGCGTGTTGCATTTATGAGGGAGTAGAACTCGGACCTCTTTTTGTTTACAAGGGAACCTTAGTTCGGACCTCGTATTGTGATTCTCTCGGGGGAACTTGGTTCTGACCCCGGTTGAGATCTTATTATCCTACGTGAGGGAGTTTGACTCTGACCTCGTGGGATCTTTCTTTTTGGAGGGAGACGAGCTCGGACCTCGAAAAGGGTTTTCTTTGCGCATTGGATACTTCGTATAAGCAAACTAAAAGACACAAGAGTATGCAAGACGAAAAGAAACTTTATTAAGAAAAGATAGACCAAAACAAAAAGGAGAGTTTTGACGAGCTCGCTAAAAACAAGACATTGACTTAAAGAAAAGAAAAAGAAAAACTTAAAGACTCTATATGCAGGACTTAGTTGCTCATACGAAGAATCTCTTTAGGTGGGCGATGTGCCACGTCCTGGGTATCAGCTCGCCTGAAAGATAGGCAATTTTGTAGGCTCCTTTGCCGAGTACTTCGTGCACTCTGTAGGGTCCTTCCCATGTGGCCTCGAGCTTGCCGAGCTTCTCTGAATGGCTTATCTCATTATTTCTAAGCACAAGGTCACCGACCTGGAACTGCTGGGGTTTGACCCTTTGATTATAATACCGAGCTTCCTTTATGCTGGCTAGTTCCCGCTTCTCCTCAAGTAAATCCAGGTCGGTTCGGCGCTGCTCTTCATTGGCTTCTGCTGAGAAGTTGATAGTGCGGGGGCTTGGTACCCTGACCTCTACTGGTATTACCGCTTCTGTTCCGTATACTAAACGGTACGGGGTTTCTCCCGTGGGAGTTCGGGGTGTAGTCCGGTATGACCATAAGACGTTTTGGAGATTGTAGATCCACGCCGTTTTATCCTTCTCCAGGCGAGCTTTGAGTCCATTTACTATCGTCCTGTTGGTGACCTCGGTTTGGCCGTTGGTTTGAGGTCGGTTGACCGAGGTGAAGTTTTGCTGGATATTGAGTCCTTCGCAAAATTCTTGGAATGCTCTGCTCGTGAATTGCGTCCCGTTGTCCGAGATGAGGACTCTTGGAACTCCAAACCGGCACACGATGTTTTTCCAAACAAATTCGACGGCTTTCTCACTTGTGACTTTTGTGGAAGGTTCGGCTTCGACCCACTTCGTAAAGTAGTCGACGGCGACTATTAAGAATCGTTTTTGCTTTGGGGCCGAGTAGAACGGTCCCACGATGTCAATGCCCCATTCCACAAATGGCCACGGGCTTTGTATAGTGGAGAGGTCGGTCTGGGGTACTCTGGTCACCTTGGCGTGCAGCTGGCATTTCAGGCATTTTTTCACGAATTCTTCCGCGTCTTTTACCATTGTTGGCCAATAGTACCCCCACCGCATGATTTTTTTTGTGCTAGCATCCGAGCTCCGATGTGGCTTCCGCATGACCCGGAGTGCACTTCTTTCAGTGCGTAGTCCGCTTCCCTCAGTCCCACACACTTTAGGAGAGGCTGTAGGTATGACTTCCGATAAAGGACTCCTCCTTCGAGAACGTACTGCATGGATTTAGCCAGGATTTTCCTGGCTTCCGTTTTGTCCTCAGGAATCTCCCTGCTCTCTAAATACTTCTTCAGGGGGGTCATCCAGTTCGGGTCGTCTTCCTCAATTGCGTGAATTTCCGCCTCTTCTATACTTCGATTTCGAACTTCTTCTATGAGAGTTGAGCCGGTTGAGTTCACCATCTTACTTAGCTCGTCAGCTCGGGTATTTTGGCTCCGAGGAATGCGGACTATCCTGAAGAACTGGAAGGATTGTTCTAGGAGCTTGACTTTTTCCAGGTATTTCTTCAGCTTCTCACTCCTTACTTCGTACTTTCCTAGCACGTGGTTGACCACTACTTGGGAATCACAATAAGTTTGGATAGCTCGTACCTGGAGTGTTCGGGCAAGACGCAGTCCGGCAATGAGGGCTCCATATTCCACTTCGTTGTTCGTAGTGGGGAACTCGAATCGCAGCGAGTATGTCAACTCCTTTTTTTCCGGGCTGATCAGGAGTATGCCAGCTCCGCTTCCTTTCTTCCCCGAGGCTCCATCCACGTACATCTCCCAGCAGTCAGGGGGAGTCTTCTCTGGTATTTCTTGGAGCTTTGCCTTGGCCTCGGATTCTTTTGGTTTATTCACGACGTTGTACCGAGCTTCTACGAGGAAGTCTGCTAAAGCTTGGCCTTTTATAGTTCGGCGAGGAACGAATGATATGGAATGCTCTCCAAGCTCGATTGCCCATTTTGCGATCCTTCCTGAAGCTTCCGGTTTAGTGAGGACTTGTCGGAGTGGTAGGTCGGTCAAAACTTGTATTGGGTGAGCTTGGAAATAAGGTTTTAGGCGCCGAGCTGCATTTACCAAGGCTAGAGCGAACTTCTCGAGGGGCTGATATCTTGTCTTTGGGTCTTTCAGGACTCTGCTGACGAAGTACACCGGTAGCTGCCGATATCCTTCGTCTCGGACCAATACTGCGCTAATGGCCTCCTCCGACGCTGCGAGGTATAGGGATAGGGATTCTTCCTTTTTGGGGACCGACAGAGTTGGTAAGTCTCTTAGATGGCGCTTTAGCTCGTCGAGGGCTAGTTCGTGCTCTGGTCCCCATCCAAACTCCGGTGCCTTCTTGAGGATTTTGAAGAACGGAAGTTGTTTCTCGGCAGCTTTCGAGAGGAAACGGCTTAGCGCGGTTATGCAGCCTGTCAACTTATGTACGTCGCGAATAGTTCGGGGTACTTTCATTTCCTGGACGGCTTTAATTTTCAATGGGTTGGCTTTGAGTCCCTCCGGCGAGATCCAGCACCCTAGGAATTTCCCAGATCGCACGTTGAAAGTGCACTTCTTGGGGTTCAGCTTGAGGTTGGCTTGCCTCAATACGTCGAGTGTCGTTCGTAGATCAACCACCGCTGAAGCTTTTTCCTTGCTTTTGACGACGATGTCGTCTACATATACTTCGACGATCTCGCCAATGTAATCTCGGAAGAGGAAGTCAACCATTCGTTGGTAAGTTGCTCCGGCGTTCTTCAACCCGAAGGGCATGTATTTGAATGCGAAGACCCCGAAGCTCGTGGCGAAAGCTGTCATGATCGCGTCTTCCTCATCCATCAGGACTTGATAGTAACCCTTGTAAAGGTCAAGAAAGCTGAATACCTCGTATCCCACTAAGGATTCAATCTTCTCATCGATGTTGGGGAGGGGGTAGCAGTCCTTTGGGCAAGCTTTATTGAGGTCGGTATAATCCACGCACATCCTCCACTCCCCTCCTTCTTTCTTGACCACCACCGGGTTAGATAGCCAAATTGGGTATTTGACCTCGAAAAGTAGCCCTGCTTTCAGCCATTGTTGCACCTCATCATAGATGACCTGGTTCCGCTCGGCAGCAAATGTTCTTCTCTTCTGCTTTACTGGGGTGGAGCTCGGGTCGATGTTGAGCTTATGTGTAATGATGTCCGATGACACCCCCGTCATGTCCGTCGGCGACCAAGCGAAGACGTCTTGATATTCCCTAAGGAGCTGGATTATCTGAAGGCGGGCTTGGGGCCCCCCTGCAAAGCCGACCTTGACAAATTTGGTAGGGTCTTCTTCGGACAAGGGGACTTGTTCCGCCGAGGTGTCAGAAATCGTTGTTGCCTCTTCCAACTCCTCGGGATACTTTGATTGCTATGCTTGCGGTTGACCTCGAAGGGCGACCTGCATGCACTCTTTAGCCTTTTTCTGGTCGCCGCGGACAGTCAAGATTCCGCCCGAGGTCGGGATCTTCAGCAGCAAGTGATATGGCGAGATAATGGCTCGGACCGCATTCAGCCAATCCCGACCCAATATGATGTTGTACGGGGAGTTCGCTTTGACCACGTAGAAGTGGATTAGCTTGTTGACGCTGGTTGGCGGGCTGCCAATGGCGACGTCAAGCGCGATGATCCCCTCAGGTCGCGTTTCATGCTGCGTGAAACTTTTGAGTGGCAGGGGCACTGAGTTTACCCGAGCTGGGTCGAGTCCCATCCTATCCAAGCAATGTTGGAAGATGATACTGACGCTGGCCCCACTATCAACAAATACGCGGTGGACAATTTTGTTGGCCACTCCGACCTGTATCACCAGGGCGTCATTATGGGGCGTTGCTGTTGGTACAGGATCGTCCTCGGAAAAGGTGACTGTTTCGCCCTTCTTGAACCTCTTTTTCGTCTGTTCCTCCTCCGATGGAATCGGTGGTCTGCGAGCTTCAGACCTTAGCTTAGTTTTGGTTGTGCCCGGGGTTAGCCCGGAGATGGTTGACACCACCCCGTCGTACTGTGGCACGCCATTCTGAGGGTCGTCATCTTCCTCGTCATGACTGGTTTTAGCTCGCTTATTATCGGGAGCGCAGCGGCCCTGTCCGCCCTTTCGCTTCCCCCTTCTGTTCTTCTTTCCTCCGACCTCGTACTTCTTCAGAGCTCCTTCTTGGGCTAACCTCTCTATTTCCACCGCGAGATCGCGGCAGTCCTCTGTGTAGTGCCCGTGGTCGTCATGGAAAGAGCAGTATTTGTTCTTATCCCGAGGTTTCGACCCCGACATAGGGCGTGGTCGCATGAACCAGTCCTCATGAAGTGTGAAGATCTCCGCATTTGTTTTCACAAAGGGAGGTCGCTGAGGGGGCTCCGACCCCGGCCGTGGACCGAGCCGGGACTGGATAGGTCCAGGTCCGAGCCGGGATTGGATAGGACCCCGCTGAAGGCGTTCGTGGGCACTTCTCCGATCACGTTCGTTCCGGCCCCGATCACTTTCAGGCCTCTTCTTCTCTGTTTCCTCCCGCTTCAACCGGTCCGCATCTTGACCGTCTGCGAACTGGTACACGATTCTCCATATCTCCTGGGCCGTCTCGGGTTTCTGCTTAGCGAGCTCCTGGTTCAGGGACCCAGGAGCGACCCCGTTTCGGAAAGCCGAGATGAGGAAAACATCGTCGATTTTATCGACCTTCAAGCTTTCCTGCAGAAATCGGGAAGCGTACTCCTTTATGGTCTCTCTGTCCTTTTGCTTCACGGACAGGAGGTAGGCCGTGTCTCGGCGAGCTTGGACTTTCATAAGGAATCTTTGTTTAAAGATTCCTTCGAGGTAGACCCAAGATCCCACGCTGCCCGTCGGCAGGCCGTCGAACCACGCTCGGGCGTAGTCGACCAGCATCTCTGGGAACAACTTGCACATATGCTCTTCTGTGAGGCCTTGATTGTGCATGCTGTATTTGAACCGCGTCAAGAAATTGAGGGGGTCCTCTAACCCATTATAGGGTGGTATGTTGGGCAACTTGTACGTCGCGGGAAGCTTGGCGTCGAGCAGCTCATCGGTGAACGGGCTGACGAGTCGGGCTGGTCTTCCTTCCCATCGGTGCCGGCTTACCTTGGGGCTATAACTTCTGGAATAGCTCGGACTTCGGTCCCTGCCTGGGCTATGATGACGCCTCGGGAGATGGTGTTGCTTGGGACTCCGCAGCGGGCTGGAGCTCCGGCGGCGGAGTGGGCTTCGCCGAGTATCGTGCTTTCTTTTCAGCTCGGGCTCCTGCGTTTTGGGATGATGTGAAGTTTTGGGCATAGACTTCCGTGTGGAACTCTCCCTAGCTTCGGATATTGGGGACATCCTAGCTGTTGTCAGGAAGCGCTTGAAACTCTCCCTATTCGCTCTTGCGAATTCAGTAGCGGCGTATGCAGTGGCAAGGTCGAAGTCGTTGAGAAAATCCTCTCCCTTCGATCCGGACTTCTGTTGACCCTTCTGAGGGTTGCCCTCTAGCACGGGCATCCCTTTGAAAGGGTCCTCTTCTACAGGATTATTGCCGTGCCCTTCCTTTGGGATCGAGCTGTCTTTCTGGTGATTGCCCCTGTTCGTAGGGCGACTTTCTGCTTCGTCGGGGTTCCCACGTTGGCTTTGGTCTCCCCGCACATTTTGTGATCGCGTTACCGTCATAGTTCTGCTACCACAGAAGAACCGTTGATCGTTTTAGAGTTTCCCACAGACGGCGCCAATGATAGATCTAGGGTTTGTAGAGATAGCCGAAAATAACAATGATGCGACGACACAAAGATTTACGTGGTTCGATCAATGAGATCTACGTCCACGGGAGAGAATATGGAGACCTTTTATTATACTTGAGAGTACAAAGAATATTGAATGAATCTAAACCTCTAATCTAACATATATTTATAGCCTTGAATTGAGCCCTAATCTCTCTAGGATTTGGATTCCTTATACATATCTTGTTTCCTAGTACATGCATATCCGATTCGCATTCATAATAGGATTCTATTCTCCTCCAAAGTAGGGCTTCGTGACTTGGTCTTCAAGGTAGGCGTCAACTGTAATTGGGCTGAGCTCTTGGGCCGAGCTTGAATGTATAGGCCCACTTAGATTGGGCCTTAGGTCGGGCCCAAGACGAGGCCGGTACCATCATTAATGGATTTTAAATGTTAATAAACTTGATTGAAATTAATAAATTCAAATTATTTCTATTTGTCCTCTAATTATATACTACTCCCTCCGTTCCTTTCGACTTGTCTCATTTGAGACGGGCACGGAGATTAAGAAGAAAGAGATTAGATATAAAACATGTGTTTAGTATAGTGAATAAATTAATATAAAATATTTTTTAATTGATAAAGTGATATAAAGTGTTTTTGAAGTGACATAAAGTGATATAAAGTGTTTTTGAAGTGATATAAAGTGAATAAATTGATTTCTTAATTATTTCCTTAAATAGAAAGTGAGACAAATAAAATGGAACATCCAAAATAAAGAGTACTAAGACAAGTAGAACGGAACGAAGATAGTACCAGTATTATATAAATATTAATTATGGATGCCCTCTAGGTGTGGATGCCAGCGCCCAAGGTATCAAGATGGAAAATATAATTGAAGGCAGCATCACTTATATGGCGATAAAACTATTTCCGATAGACTTAAAATTAAGATTGAGAAATTAGGACTTCTTAAAATTTGTTTTAACTAAAAATTTAGGTTAAAATAACTAAATCGGAGAAAAAATATATGCAACAGAACTCTCAAATTGGGTGAACCCCATAAAAATATTTATATCCATCTTAATATTTCTCCAAATTTACACCTCCGATCCCTAAATTATTCTTATCTCACAAATTGAGTAGGGCCCGCAAATTTTATAAAATAATTAGTAGAAAATAGGAGATATGCTATATGCATTTGTAAAACAGGAACAAAATATAGTACTCCCTCCGTTCCGCGAAAGATGACCTCTTTCATTCCGACATGGAGATTAAGAATAAATGAATTAAGGGTAGTGAGTTTATTTAGTGAAGTATTTTATTGATAAAGAATGTAAAAGTAGTGTGAATAAATAATAAAAAAATGTAAAAGCAGTGTAAATGCAAATAATTATTTCCTGATATGAAAAGAGATCATCTTTCTTGGGATGTTCCGAAAAGGAAAAGATGTCATCTTTCATGGGATGGAGAAAGTATAAGGGAAACTTTAGGAGCGAAATTTTGAGAGTTCTGCTGTGAATGCTCTTAGAGCATTCCCAACAAAATTCTTAAAATTTTGCTTCTAAAGTTACTTTTAAGACTTCCCTATATTATTTATAATTCATATTTTAAAATTGCATACAACAGTTCTCCTATTTTCTACTACTTATTTCATAAAAATTGTTGGCCCAAACTTAATTTGTGAGATAAAAGAAGATATAGGGAGGTATAAATTTGAGGAAAAATATATGGGAGTGTTAATACTTTTGTGTGACTCATCTAATTTAGGAGATCTGGTGGACGTTTTAGCACATTTTTTATTACGTTAGCCTAAATTTAAAGTTAAAATTAATTTTAAGTAAAGTGACGAGAGTGCTCTTAAATGGATCCTATTAATGAGTATTCAATGCAATGATACACACACATCTTAATAGAGAGATTCATTAATTAGTATCTTAAATAATTAGGTAATTAGCTTAATGCAAGTTTTAATCTTATTTCATCTATTATTGTCCAAATCATGGTGAGTTTTTTTTTTTTTCCTTCGAAAAATTAATGAGGTATTTCACCAAGCTGTGGCTGTGTTTTCTTAGAATTTATATATCTATCTAATTCGATTAGTTGTGTTTGTTATTAAATGGTTGAATCTCTATTAATTTTTCATCACTATTGCCTAATTCCCTCTGTTTCTTTAAATTCTTTTAAATGTTAGCTTGCTTGTTTGAGTAAAATTATCTCTTGGAGTCTTGGTAAGGGAAGTGATATATCCAGAGTTAGTATGACCACTTATTAGGTAAGCCATTATTCATTAATTTGATAATGAACATTCTTGTTATTCTACTTAATTGAGAAGTCAATTATCATAATTAAGGAGATAAATCCTAATTAATTGGGTATCTCTAACTTGATTAATGGGGGGCGACTCCACAATTTCCAAACTATACCTACTTAATATTAGTTATTATAATTATATTTATGATTTCGTTTCTGCTACTAAACTAGAAAAACTATAAAATAAATAAGTTGAACAAAAAGAGATAACATTACGTATCAGGTTGAGCCATCAATTGAGACGACAAAATCCACACAAAAAAAAAAATAATAAATAAATAAATAAAACCCTCCTCGCCTGTGCTATAGTAGTAGGTCGAATCAGTTGCAATTTGTAAGGAACGCAAAATGAATTTATTGTACTCTTTATGTACCTAGTATATCTTATCTAGGAATTTATCTAAACTTGATGTTGCTGGATATATATTCTTCTAATTTTGGTAATGGACGTTTCAGTTTAATTAAGCGTAATCATCTATCTTATTGGTGCTGGTATTCTTTGTGATGGTTTATATAAGTTGAAATTGTATGGTTTATATTTTGAAACTGTTAACTCTGTATCATAATGTAGTTTAGTAAATGCATGTTCAACTTCTTGTGGCATAAACATTTGGGTCACATTTCTAGAGCGATGATGGAATGACTTGTAAAGAATGAAGTCCTTCCAGATCTAGACTGCACAGACCCAAATATTTGGGTGGATTGTATTAAAGGGAAACAGACCAAACACACAAAGAAGGGAGCCAAAGGAAGCACACAACTTGTTGAAATTGTGCATACCGATATATGTGGACATTTCTATGTTACTTTTTTCAAAAAGGAAAAAAACTTTATCCCTTTTATTGATGACTATTCATGTCATGGTTACGTCTATCTGCAGCATGCCTTGAAAATCTACTTGAATGAAGTAGGAAGGCAATAAAATATGCATGTAACTAGTTCCTCCTCCTCTCCTCTCAGTGACATAAAATATATAATCAGAGGTGGATCTACAGTATAGTTGGCTTGGACTCCAGCCAGTGCAAGTCTGGAGCTATTATATAGTATATTTCTGTATGTTTCCTTTACCTTATTATAGCCTAGCGCTAAATGTCTTTTGGTTTTCCGCCGAGCGGCAGTGTTCGGAAAATTAGTGAAAATATATGAATATTTAATAACATTTAATGAAAAATGCAGAAATATAAATAAAATGCATACTAAAAGACAATGACAGACATAAAAAAACAATGAATTATACCATAAAAACAGTATAAAATATTATAAAAAGGAATTCTACATGCAAAAACACACAATATGATAATCTTAAATCTGAATTATTCTTTAATAAAAAACAATTAATTGCACAGAAAAAAAAACAATGAATTATAATCCAATATAAAAACAATGAAAATATACCCAAAAAAATAAAAAATAATATTGCAGATAATAAAAAGCATTAAATTATAAAAATTAATATCAAAATATTATAAAAATCAGCCATTACAACATAAAGCAATAAGAAATCATCAAACCTATAGTATATACGTTCGCACTACGTGGCACGCCCACGGTTCTCCATTCCTATTTCTCTTAATTCTCGTATTTTCGGTATTATTTATTCATAATAATATATATATTCTAACTAATAGACCTCCTATTTATCTTAATTCTCGTATTTTCGACATTATTTATTCATAATAATATATATTCTAACTAATAGTCCTATTCGTATAATAATTAATTACACAATATTAATAAATAATATAAAGGAGTTGTAAAGGTGTGCACAATATTAATAAATTATATAGAAGAATTGTAAACGTGTAAGGATTTACACAATATTAATAAATAATATAGAGTATATCAATTTATATAGAGTTGTAAAAGTGTTGGACTTCTATCTATAATTAGAGTTATTATAGGATTAGGAATACCTCAAACAAAAAAAAACCGACACTAATTATTTTACATTATAGGACATGTAAAATAATACAAAATTAGTGTATTTAATTGCATGAGACCATAATTAGTTTGACGATAATTATCGTGATTATATTCACAATAATTTATTAGTCGTAAAAGTGTAAGGACTTCTATCTATAATCAAAGTTATTATAGGATTAGGAATATCTCAATTTTTATTTAATGGCATTAACCGTATATTAACATCATAATTTTTTTCTTCACGCAAGCATAGACGATTGCTCTGAAATTACCGTGGTCAATTTTGCATTGGTAAGCATGTTTTTTCTTAATGTTGTGTATGTTATTGCCGATAATTAGTAGTGACTAATTATTTATGTAAAATTTGTTTTTGAGATGTTAGTATTTAATTAGCCATGTTGTGTATGCTATTGCCGATAATTAGTAGTGACTAATTATTTGTGTTGAATTTGTTTTTAAGATATTTGAATTTAATTACCCATGTTGTGTGATGCTTGCTTTGTTTGTTTTGTTTTATATGTTTATTTGTACGCTATATGCTGATAATTAGTAGTCACTAATTATATGTGATGAATTTATTTTTGAGATGTTAGTATTTAATTAGCCATGTTGTGTATGCTATTGCGGATAATTAGTAGTGACTAATTATTTGTGTTGAATTTATTTTTGAGATGTTTGAGTTTAATTACTCATGTTGTGTGATGCATGGCTTCGTTTGTTTTGTTTTATTTAATTCTCGAAGAAAAATAATAATAATATCTATTTAAATTTGCATTTTTTTTACATGAAATAAGAAATGGCACCAAATATTGATAGCATCAGCTTGAAGACCATCCATGGAAAAATAAAGAATAAATCTGTGGCTGTCAGAATTTTGAAATTATGGATTCAAAAAGATTTCAAGCACAATGAAGGAATAGAGATGATTTTAATCGATGAATCGGTAACTATTTCTACATATATTATTAATTACATTATTTTTTTAGTTTCAAATTTTGATTATTTAATTATGAAATTTATAAACATTTATTTTATACAGGGCGGTAAAATCCATGCGTCCGTATCGATAGGGCACAAGAAAAATTTTGAATCTTCTCTGAAAGAGGGCCAACTAATGGCTATTAGTGACTTCAATGTTCTGCAAAATAAACCTAAATTTCAGAAATCGAAAGTCAATCACGAGTGGAAGATTAACTTTAGCATTATCACAAAGGTGTTTGAACCGATTGAGTGCCCAAAGATTGTTAAAAACGGGTTTGAATTTATTCCTTTTAAAAATATGGACATGCACGATATCAAATTTTTCGAGGGTAAGTATCTACTCTTGTATGTTTATTTTTCAATATATATAATTTCCATTTGTAGTAGTTAAGTACGTAGTTTGATATGGATTTATAATGTTTGAGAATTTTCAATATACATATATTCTCGGCGAGGTCACTACGCCAATTATTAGCATATTTTCAATAAACGTTGGAAAATCTCAAGCTAAAAAGTGTGACATCATATTAAAATATGCAGAGTATGTTATCCATTCATTCGATTTATATTTAATCTATAGTTTTTTTCTCCTTTATTTCTAAATATTTGTTTCACTTTTCAATAGTGGCGAAGAAATAAAATGCACATTGTGGGAGTCATATGCTGAAGATCTAAACATGCGAGCCTATATCCTTCTTTGATAGATGAGCAAAGGACACTATATGAAAAGATAATGACAACAGTGGATAGTGGTGATGAAGGATTTTTTTTCCTATATAGATATGGTGGAACAGGAAAAACATGTATTTGGAAAACCTTATGCTCAGCCTTACGTGGAAGGGGCGACATCGTACTTCCTGTAGCCTCCAGCGGTATAGCCTCACTACTTCCACCTAAAGGAAAGACTGCACACTCTAGGTTCGGAATACCGTTGGACTGCAACGAGATCTCAACATGCAACAAGATCAAACCAGATAATGATTTGACAGGACTTCTTGAGAAGACTAAACTTATTATTTGGGATGAAGCACCAATGACACACAGATATTGCTTTGAAGCTCTCGATGGGAGCTTAAGGGACATTATGCGGTCGAGAGATGGAAAGTGCTCTTGCAAACCATTCGGTGGTCTGGTTGTTGTTTTAGGGGTTGACTTCAGACAAATTCTCCCAGTCATTCCTAAGGGGAGCCGACAAGATATTGTCCATGCTTCAATAAGCTCATCACGACTTTGGAATTCATGCGAAGTTTTTAAATTAACTAAGATTATGAGGCTACAGGTAATTTCTCTAAAAAAAAAATTATCGCTTTAATAATTGAACCATTTTATTAATAGTAGTAGATAAGAAACTAATAAAAAATAAAATTTATATATATAACGAAACATATAAAATTTTAATTTAGCTCCATGTATCAATACCAAATAAAGAATATTAACTAAATACAAAACGTGATATATATATATATATATATATATAATATTGATTAATGGGTAATTTAATTTAGTTGAACGGATTTAATTAGAAAAATGTCTTTGACTATTTGTATATATAAAGAATGAAACTATCACTTTGAACTATATAATTATCAAAAATTTTAGGCTTTCCTCAATTATATCACGATATAAATTTATCTTTGTTCAATATAGATCCATAAAATTTAATTAATTAATTAATTATAAAGTTGAGCATATTTTTTTTCTTAATATAAGGCCAATGCATATGGATACGATGCAGAAAAAACAAGAAAATTCGCAGAATGGATACTTAATGTAGGTGATGGGACTGCCGGTGAAAGCACTTATGATGGAGAAGCTGATGTGACATTGTCAGATGATATTCTGATAAGAGATGCAATTGACCCTATTAAGGCAATAGTGGAAAGCACTTATGCTGATGTAGTGAATATCGCGTCTAATCTAAAAATCATCAAGGATAGATCTATCCTAGCACCTACCAATGAGATGGTCGATGAGATTAATAAGTATGTAATGTTTAAAATGTCCGGAGAAGAAAAAAAATACCTTAGTTCGGATAACACTTGCAAAGAAGATGGAGAAGTGGACAACGACAACAAATTTTTCTCTATTGAGTATTTTCTGGATTGCCGAGTCACGAGATAAAATTAAAGGATAGATGCATAATCATGCTTTTGAGAAATATTGATCCATCCAATGAGCTTTGCAATGGCACGAGGATGATAGTAACTGAACTTGGGGACCGTGTAATGAAGCCAAATTGATTTCCGGAATGAATGTTGGCAAGAAGTTTCCAATTACAAGAATGATAATGAGTCCTTCAGACAACACTAAATTTCCAATTCAGTTTCAAAGAAGGCAATTTCCCTTGGCAATTTGCTTTGCGATGACCATAAATAAGAGTAAGGGACAGTCTCTTACAAACATAGGATTATATCTAACAAAATCCGTGTTCAGCCATGATCTTTAATTAAAAATTGTCAAATTGAATACAAGTATCAAGACTCACTAGAAAAAAGGGTCTCAAAATATTAGTAACCAACAAGAATGGCCATACACATGACAAAACGACTAATGTCGTGTACGGTGAAATTTTCGACAAATTATGAGGTAATTAAATAATTAAATGTTTATAATTTAGCATTAGATTTAATTAATTACTATTCAATTTCTTTGCTGTATTTTAAAAATATGTATTTTTTTATAAATTGCAGATAAAGTCGAAGAAAATTGGCGTACAAACTTCTTGCTTGCCCTTTTATTTTATGAACGATGTATTTTTGTAATATTAATTATGTCATCGAGCACTTTTATACAAAAAATTATTGATAATGCTTATTAAAATTTCTTGATGAAATCTTGTGATTTCAAAAATTATGAAAAACAAGATACATTTAAAAAAAATTAATACATAAATTAATCCCGTTGAATTTTTTTGACGGGTTATTTACTAGTATAATAAAATAATAAAATAAATATTAAAGAAAGCACATTCACGTACACAACAGATTTAGAGATAGTGAGAGAGAGAGAGGGGATTTTTCGGACTACTGGGAACGGATATCAGAATACATAAAAAAAATCCACCTTTTATGGATAAAATCGTTTTTTTTTTTTTTTTTTGGTAAAATACTTAGATAACCCTTTCATCCATCCAAAAATCTAGACCATTGATTTATCTAAATGAACGGTTACGATTCATTTTTTATTTAACACATATGAAATCTTTTCTATTTGATCTCTATTATATATATAGGGTGTAGATCTTGTAGGAACTCATCTTTATATGAGAATGTAGGAACCAGTATAAATATCACTTACGTGATGCACAAAATACAATACGTTAATGCAGAAATTACACTAACTTAATGCACAAATTATTTAGCACACTTTTAATGCACAAACAACAGTGTTCTAATGCATCAATTAATCTGGACCGTAGATTAAAAAAAATCAACGGTCCAGATTAGTTGCTACTTTCTATCTAAAGATGAGTTCCTATATGATCCTATATATATATTTGAAACAATTAAATCAAAAACATCTAATTTGTTACTATAATCTTGCAAAATGTAGGAATTAAATTCCATCTTTTCCACTTAATATGTTGGCCTCAAGCCCCATTTATAATGTAGGTTCAATTAGCTTTAATGCACCGAAATATTTTATCGATTAAAAAGCACCGAAAATATTTACTTATAAGTTCATTCCAGTATTAAATTTTGGATCCGTCCCTGCTGACATCAAGTGTATCTAAAAACCTAACCATCACTAGTTCTATTCACAAGTCTCGTCGGCACCGCTATGGAGAAAGGTATGCATTCATGAAACATGTGAGTCAATTGATTTGAAGATCCTAATGCTTTCTTATTAAGACTGTAGAAAACTATAATTAAGTTTCAAGAATATAAGCAAAAAGGTGGCATTAAAGCAAATAAATACTACTAACATCACTGAGCTTCCCTGATTAGCCTTGATCTGGAAAACATTTATTATTATTATTATTATTATTATTATTATTATTATTATTATTATTATTATTATTATTATTATTTTAAGAAACAAAATACTCGCATCATATTAATTAAGCAACTCAACAAAGTCCGGCAGAATAACAAATAAGGCTAACTAACACGACGTAAAGCAAATTTTGCAATGGAATTGTTGTCCATCCCACCGTTTCGAAATCCTCTCTCTGTGGTTCCAAATAGATTAAAAAAAAAAAAAAAAAAAAAAAAAAAAAAAAAAAAAAGTCACTCCAAAAAAGACATATCTGCAATTAACTTTCTTTATCCCATATGCCATCATGTTATGTGCATTGATAAAATCTAACACCTTTCATTCAATATTGTCCTCAATGATTTTATATCCAAAATCCTTGCCAATTCGAATTGACCTTCCATCCCCAACACAACACACTAATAATCAAATCAGATCGACGAAAATGAGAGACTCTTCGTTGTTCAATATACAAACTTTTCACGCCTGTTTGACAGGTAGATAAATCTTTATTGAAAAATGAAATATCCCTCAAACCTAATCCTCCATCCTTCTCATGTCCACATAATAATTTCCAATTACGCCAATGGATTCGACGTTCATCATTAATTTTGTCCCAAAAGAAACTGGGAGCCAAAGTATTAAGCAAGCTGTTAGCAAAGCTGATGGGGAAGCAACTCATAAGATATATTGGAACCGCTTGGATCACTTATTTAATAAGCAACTCATAATTTAGACTTTGAGCTAGTTTGTCCGCACTGCAGTCTTACTGTACTTAAAAATAACTGTTTGATTCAATTTTTCTCTTGCTATGTAAACATCCAAAAATCAATAAGCAGTTGTAGTAAGTCGTTGAATATTAAAGCAAAACCTATTTAGCGCAGGAAAAAAATGCACTTGCTTGGTCATAACTAATTTGCTTTTTTCAGAAAAAGGCAAAGGTCAGGCCTTCCATTCCATCCAACATTTGGAACAACAAGCACCGGTTTCCTGCTCTTGATGAAAACCTTCGTTTTCAGTCTTACGTTTTTTCCCTCACCCAACATTTGAAAGTTGGAACACTTCCCGCTTATTTTTGCTCACTGTACCTGGAATCGTTATATACAAATCCCTATTCTTACAGCAATAAAAGAAATACTATCAGACTTATCCAAATTTATCAAAATACGTTTTTACTGTTTCAATCTCGTCCATATATGATACTATTATCTGCATAAAAAGGGTGAGTAATACAAGTCTGGAGTCATGAATAAGGTTTTGTGTTTCTGCTATCCTCAATAAGCACGAAAGAGACTCACCACAGAGCAAAATAGATAAGGTGATAGAGGATCACCATTGAAAAGCACCTCAAAAGATACAATAGAAACACATCGCATACATAATCATATCAACAAAAGAGACACTAAGTGAAACCCCATTACACTGAAATAGCTTTGACAAAATCCCATTCATCCCTATCACAAGCTTTGGCCATATCTTTGGAGCAAAACAAAAACCTTTCTTCTTAGCTCTATTAAATTTCATCAAATGAAAAATCCCAAATGTGGATCGATTATCATGAATGATATCAGGAAGAAGAATAATCTTCAATCTATTAGCAATCACCTTAGTGAAAGACAACATTACAAAGACAGATTGGCCTAAAATCAGATGGCAAGTTTGCTTTTTTTCTTTTTAGGAGTAAGGCAAATGTATGTGTTGTTAAGAATACCTACCAAAATAGGGACAAGATCAAGGGTAACAACATTTGTAAAAAAAGAAAGCAGAGCATCGTACCCGGGGATTTTAGAGGATGCATTTGTGACAATGTCTCTGTAAGTATAGGTTGAGTGATATATTCATCCATTTTTGTGGTAACAGAGCCATCAACTGTGCTCAGCACTTGATCCATATTTTGGACGCAAAAAGCTCTTTAAAGTAGTCCCTAGAAACTCCTTCAATCTCATCATCCGACTTCACTATCCTTCCTTCACTATTTTTAATTTCCTTTATTTCATTTCTTCTCTTACGTTCTGCAGCAACTTTGTGAAAAGAACTCAAGTCCCTGTTGAGTGTTACTGCTACATGTTTGATTATTTATCCAAGTAATTTATAACTTGGTAACAAAAGAATCTTTTAATTCCACATCACTTCCACAACTCTTCAAAAAACATCCATCTTTCGGTAATCTTCATTAATACCCCCTCGTTTTTCAAGGATTTCATTAAAATCCCCACCACAGATCCACTTTGAAGAAATCATAATTAATATCTCCAAGCAAATCACATGAAGTAGGACTAAATCATCTACAATTTATCTTTGTACCTTAAGTTTGATTCTATTGCAACAAAGATCAATGCATTATCACAATACGACTGACAGAAGATTGAACAATCATATCAATTCAATTATATGAACAAACACAACTAACAATGAAATTTTGGACATAAAAAGTCAATATTTGCTTGAGAATTCTTGTCACAAAGGATAATTCTGCAGCAATGTTTAACTTAACCAAGATTTTTCTTGAGCCTAATGTATTCAAAGAGAACATGCAACTGATATTATTTCCACAAATGAATTGCAACATTCTATAATTGTTTAATCAAAACACTAGCTAAAAAAACCATAGAAATGTAAAAATATGGGAGAAGATTGAAGTTTTATGTGAGAATTAGCAACCGATCAATGGTTTGTTTTTTAACGGACAAGCATAGTCAAAAGTTTCTGATAAATTCTTGTCATCAAATGATCCCAAGAAAAACCATCCTCAATATTTTTTGCACCCATGTTTAACCAAACCAACTTTTTTCAAGAATTCAAAAATAGAGCAAGTGATATTATTCTCACAAGAGCGAAAGCTACTTTTCACAATATTATTAAAACTGTTTTACGCCTTTACAGCCCAAAAAATTAGAGATATAGTTTTTTCTTGAGCCCTTAGAAAAGAGCTAGCAGAAGATAAGGTTTGAAAGAATGACCATTGATAAGCACCTCAAGAGAGGTAGTAGAAACACATTGCATACATAATCAGATTAACAAAAGATAAGTAAAACCCCATTTTCAGTAAAATAGCTTGGACACAATTCCATTCAGCCCTATCTTAAGCTTTGGCCATATCCAATTTAAGAGCAAAAAAACCTTTCTTCATAGCTCTATTATATTTCATCATATGATAAATCTGAAATGCACATCGAGTCTCATGAATAATATCAGGAGAATACTCTTCAATCTATTAGCAATTATCTTAGCTCCAAACATTTGTGAAAAAAACGAAATCAGAGTAGGCATACCGTCATGACACGGCGATTTTAGAGGCACATTTGTGACAATGTCTGCAAGTATATGGTTACATGATATGTTCATTCATTGTTTTGGACATAGTTAAAAACTCCTTCAATTCAATCATCTTACTTCGCTATCTTTTATTCACTATTGTTAATTTCCTTTATTTCATTTCTCCTCCAACGCCATGCAGCAACTTTGTGAAAAAAAAGATGTATCTTGAAGCCAAATACATTTTGAGCGTTGTTTTCACATTACTTAGTAAATTATCCATTTCATTCTGAAGACTCATGAGACCTCTGTTTATTGATTGTTTCCACCGTCCCAACAACTATTTGCAGCACTTCTAATTCTTCTCGAAGCTCTTTTATCTGCTTATTGATATTCCAAAAATAGACTCCTTTTAACGATTTCAGAGCTATCCCACAATCACATATTTTCTTTTGAATATCTATTCCTTCGTCCTTCTTGTCTCATTGCCATGTTTATAGGCTGCTTTCAAGTACCCTTACAAGAGGCTTCTTTAGCAAAATATTTTCCTTCACTGTTGTCGTTAAGTAGGTTTTGTGACCTGTTGATCAAGAAATAGAGGACAATGGTCTGGAGATTTTTGAACAAGGTGGCGAGGTTCACATCTCAGAAACATTTCATCTATTCTATTTATCCAAAAACTCTGTGAAGTCTGTGTTGATTAATCTTTCGTAATCTTTATTAATAGCCCTCATTTTTCATTAAAATCCCCACCACATATCCACTTAGAAGTTATCATAATACTAATATCTAGAAGCAAATCCCATGAAGGACTTAATTATCCACAGTTTATCTCTGAACCTTAAGTTTGATTCCCTTGCAACAAAGTTCAATGCATTATCATAACACAACTTGCAAAAGATTGAACAAAATCATAATAATTCAATTCATATGAACAAACACAATTAATAATGAAATTTCGGACATGAAAAGTTAACAATTACTCCAGGATTCTAGTCATCAATCAATGGATACTTCTACAACAATGTTTAATTCAAACAAATTTTTTCTAGAGCAATTCAAAGAGATAATGTCACCGACATTATTTTCACAAACTAATTGCAACATTCTATGACTATTTAATCAAAGAATTAGCCCAAAAAACATAGATCAATGCAATCTCACAATAGAATATGGCAGAAGATTAAAGTTTTCTGGGAGAATTAGCAATTTATCAATGGACAAACAAAGTCAAGAGCTTCCAATGAATTCCTGTCATCGAAGGATCCTAAGAAAAAATAGCCCCAATAATTTTGTACCGACATTAAACCAAAACAATATTTTTCAATTTCCAAAAAAAAAAAAAATATTATATTATTCTCACAGGGGCAAAGCTACTTTTCACAATACCATTAAAAAACTGTTTTACAAAGGGACTAGCCAAAAAAATTAGAGATATTATTTTTTCTTGAGCCCTTACAAAAGAGCTAGCAGAATATTGAAGTTACTTCTTTCATACAGTAATCCGATAGAATCTCACAACATCAATAGCACAAGATTGTAGTTGTTCTTAAATTCTCGAACTCAAAAGATCCCAAGAAAACACGAGCCTCAATATATATTTGCACTAACAATTAACCACCTTTATTTTGTTTTTTTTTTCTTGGGGCTTTCGTACACGAGAATTCCAGAAAACCATGTGAAAATTAAACAAACTTTTCATGATAATCGACACACCAAATATTCAAAACCGTAGGGAGAAATCAACCCTAGTTGTACTTGGATTCTCTGCGACCCCAAGAAAATCAGCCTCGATTCACGGACATACAATTAATCACCTATTTGAGTTTTTCTCGGGACCTATTGTAACATAGAATTTCCAAGAGAACCATGTTTTCCCCCTTATTTCATATCAAAATCCAACACCCACAAATTTACAAAAAATGAATGCGTAAGAATTTTTAATGTTTTAGCAATGTGAATTCTCCAACTAACCAATAAGATTGTTTAAATACATAGAATCAAAGGGACCGAACAAATAAAAAGGGGAAATGAACAGATCATAGCAGATAGAGAGATGCAAAAATTATTAGCAGAACAAACGTCAAAATTGTCCTTCCCTGACGTAAATCATTGAGGCAGATGTATATATCAGTAAATATACGGCGAGATAACTAGACAAGAGCTAAATAGCAAAAAAAGGAAAGTCAGTATTTTGTGTACAGACAAATATGACAGTTTAAGGAAGAAAAAAGAAGGCAGTTTATTTACAATACTGTTAAGTATGACTTAATTAGTCCATCAATCAAATAATATTCAATCCAATCCATTGATCCAAAAACTATGTCAAGTCTCTCTAGATTAATCTTTTGATAATCTTTATTAATTCATACCCCTTCGTTTTTCATTAAAAACCCCATCACAGATCCACTTTAAAGATAGTACTAATAACTCGAAGTAATCCCACAAAGGACTTAATTATCTACATTTTATCTCTGAACCTTAAGTTTAATTCTCTTGCAACAAAAATCAATGCATTATCACAATATTATCACAACACAAGTGGCAGATGATTGAACAATCATATTAATTCAATTTATATGAATAAACACAATTGATAATGAAAATTTCAGACATGAAAAGTCAACACTTACTCTGGAATTCTAATCATCAACGGATACTTCAGCAGCAATGTTTAATTTAAACAAGTTTTTTCTTGAGTTTTTCAAAGAGAACGTGCTACTGATAATATTCTACAAATTAATTGCAAATTATATAATTGTTTAATCAAAGCACTAGCTAAAAAACCATAGGTCAATGCAATCTCACAATAGAATACGGCAGAAGATTGAATTTTTCTGGGAGAATTAGCAATCGATCAATGGACAACCATAGTCAAGTGTTTTTAATGGATACAACCCCAAGACTTTTGCACCGACGCTAAACCAAAACAATATTTTTCCAGAATTTCCAAGAAAAACCAAGTGATATTATTCCCACAGGGGCAAAGCTACTTTTCCCTATACCCTTAAAACTGTTTTATGAAGGGACTAGCCAAAAAAAAAAAAATTAGAGATATTGTTTATTCTTGAGCCCTTACAAAAGAGCTAGCATAAGATTGAAGTTTTCAGTGACTTATTTCATAGATTAATGCAATATAATCTCACAACATAAATAGCACAAAATTGAAGTTGTTCTTGAATTCTTGAACTCAAAAGATCCCAAGAAAACACAAGCCTCAGTATTTGCACCAACAATTAACCACCTTCTTTTTTTTGTTGGGCCTTTTGTATACGAGAATTCAAAGAAAACCATGTGAAAATTAAACAAACTTTTCTTGATAACCGATATACCAAAAATTTAAAAAATTTGGGAGATATCAACCCTAGTTGTTCTTTACGACCCTAAGAAAATCATCCTCAATGCACCAACATACAATTAACCACCTATTTGATTTTTTTCTTGGGCCTATTGTAACAGAGAATTTCTAAGAGAACCATGTTTTTCCCCCCTTACTTCATATCCAAATCCAACGCCCACAAATTTTCAAGAAAAGCTTGCCCAAGCAATATTTTTGTTTTAACTAACTCAATTCTCTAACTAACCAGCAAGATTGTTTAAACACACAAAGAATCGAAGGGACCGAACCAGTGGGAAAGGAACATTATCAGATCAGAGCAGATCGGTAGATGCAAAAATCGAAAGCATAGCAAACCTCAAAAGTCTCACTCTCTCTCTCTCTTTCCCGATGCCAATACTTACGGCAGATGATCGGTAAATATACTGTGAGATAAAATGCCAAGAAACAAACAGCCAAAAAGGAAAGTCAAGATTTCGTGTAAAAAATGCCGCTACAAAATATGGCAGTTTGTTTACATTGAGAGTAAAATAAGGGTTGCATGTAGAATTGCCCTTCAAATATTTAAACCAACAAACGTAATTGTACCTAACATCTTGTAATACCCCTAAAATTCCTTACGATCTCAAAATTTTAAAGTTAATATTAATAATGGCTTTGCACGCCTAAGTTTACGATTTTAAATTCTAAGACTAACGGTCGAATCCGTTTCCGAAAATAAATTACGGAAGTCAGCTAGACGACTACTGTATTTAGGGTTAGCGCGTACGAAAAGTTTTTAGTTCCTGAAACTCAGAACGGAAAACCGTCTGATTTTTACATTCACAAAATTGCGATACGAAGTCGCCCGGGAAAGTTCGTTTTTATGATTTTCCGGACGAAACTCGGTCTGTGTCGTCCCGAGTTTTTGTCAGAATAAATTTTATAAATATTATTTTCCGATTAAGTTTAGTACGTTAGAATTTTTGGACGATTCAGATCGTGACGATTTTGTGCCGAGCTACGTTTTTTGTCGTCCGATTTCCGTAACGTCGTATCGCGTCTGAAAAGCGCGTATTTTTCCTCCCTTCTTTCTCTTGGCCGACTTCTCTCTCTCATTTAGCATAGATATTTTCTTTTTATATATTATTATTGTGGACACCTAAGTCTTTACTATTCAAACTTTACACCTTAGGTAGTAACTATTCCTACTTTACACATGTTACCTTATAACTTATCTAACACACCATTTAAATCATCTCTCTCACTCCTTTCCTCCCCCATTTCGGCAGCCCCTCCTCTCTCTCTCTCATCTTCATCTTTTTCTCCATTGTTGAAGAAGCTTTAAGTTCTTGAAGAAGGAAATCACACAAGTCATCATCCAACCATCAAAACCTATTACTTCCTTTGTTAATCCTCAAGGTATTCATCTCCTCCATGTTTCTATCCAATTGGATTCCCCTTCTTTTTATTTTCTTCTTGGATCGAAATTTAGGATTGATGAACTAGGTGTTTTGATCTTCGATTAGTGAAATTTGTTGTGATTGGATATGAATTCTAGGGTTAAAATTGATTGAAAACCAAGAACCCTAACTCTTTGAGATTACCGAAATTTAGGGCTTTTGGTAGGATTTTTGGAATTCTTCAATTGATGTTATAATCATGCTTAGGAAGTGTTTAATTAGTGTTTAGAACCAAGAGAAATCGAAAGCCCTATGTTTGTTTGAAACCGATTTAGGGTTTAGGGTTTGAAATTGGGGGTTTTGCATGATTAATGTGTAATTGGATTTCAATTGATTAATTGAGGATATAATAGTATGATTAATGAATAAATGGTGTTAATTGATGAAGAAAATCACCCTCTTAATCCATGTATTAATACCGAAAATTATTAGAATTTTAGGGGTTTTCATGTGTTTGATTTAGATGATGTTTGGTTGATGGAATAGTGTTGTAATTGGTATTAATTTTTTATAGGAATTTATTTAGATTTTTCTAAAAATATTTTGTGGGATGTAAGAGACGAAGAACTCGTCGTAAGTTGAAATATAGTGTTGATATGAAATGATTATATGCATGAAAGTGATTCTCGTTAGATGTTGTTTAATGACGTAAAATTTGAACGAAATCCGACAACTTTGAAAATTGTATAAGAGACGAACAATTAGACGTTATTAATAACCGAGAAGTCGAATGAGAATTCTAACTTGATAATATCGTTTATGATGGACTTGGGAATAACTTTGTAGTTGATGTCATGAGCTTTCGAGCTAATATAATATGAGTTATAGTGATAGTCGAGAACTGGAACGAGAAATTGATAAATTGTTTTGGTTTAGTACATGTTAGTTGAAAGCCGACGTTTAGAATGTCGTGCTATTGGATGAGTTTTGAGAAGGAGTTCATCACGTACGGGAGTACGTGATGAATGCCTTGAGGGTCAAGTTTCTTAAGAAATCGAATTCGAGAACTTAGAACGAACCTAAGAAGTTATTCGTCATTTCCATCGAGCAACTAGAGTTAGCGTGGCAGTTTTGCGACCCTTGCCGGAAACTGTAATAACTTTTAGCTCGTTTATCGGATTTGCGATCCGTAAATTGGAGCGTAAACTAGACATCCCAAACATTCAAACAGTACAGGGCTCATCCCCTGTTTACAGATCCCCTGTTCTGGGCAGTCCCCAGAGTTACGGTAATGCGCAGTGAAATTTCAGTTTCATTCTTCTAAGTTGTTTCGTTCGCAACTTAGTTTCTTTCGATCGTTTAAGCCGTAATAACTAACGACTATCTTCCTACTGACCCTAGAGTCAAGAAAGGAGCCTTGAGTGCTAACCGAGACGAGTTGGTACCTCTTATCCGTTCAAGTAAAGAAGTTTAGTTAAGCGAGAAATTGCATAAGTCGTATAATGAACTAAAACGTAATTTTTCCTAAGTTGATTCTTCCTAACTTAGTTCCTTATGATCTTTTAAGTCGCATTGAGCTATTGACTACCCTCTCTACTGACCTAAGAGTCGAGTATGAGACCTTTTGAGTTCTAAACGGGATTTGTTCGAGTCTCGTTCCCGTTTAAGTAAAATGAAACTAGTAAGCGTGCAATTGCCTAAAGAAATGAAACGACTAAAACCTATTTCGAATCTCTATGATCGATTATCTTTTACGACCCAGTTTTAAGTGTTATTATTTTACGATGAAGGAGGAAGCCAGCAGTAAGGAAATGACGGAAGATCAGGAGATCGGAAGCTAGTGCTTAGTAGTTTTGTATCACAAGGTGGGCTTTTATATATAAAATAAAACGAG
This sequence comes from Schizonepeta tenuifolia, assembly GCA_029490685.1. Classification (NCBI taxonomy): domain Eukaryota; kingdom Viridiplantae; phylum Streptophyta; class Magnoliopsida; order Lamiales; family Lamiaceae; genus Schizonepeta; species Schizonepeta tenuifolia. Next base: position 64,511,891 of record CM055960.1, on the reverse strand, counting down.
CAATGCTCGGAAAACCTTTTCTTTATCGCTTTGATAATCGTGTTTTCAAAGTGATAATCATGGCATAAACTGTTTAAATATTTTATGTGAGTTCTCTTGTACCTATCTGAGTTAACCTTCGTGTTTTCCAGATTTATTAGTTAACGATCGGCTCTGAGTTAGCTACTAAGTGCTTTCCAGAGTTAGTGCACTTTGTAACCTGTGGTGTATGTGATACCCTGTTGAGGGGTACCAGCCACGGTGAATTAGAATTGGTCAAGATTGAACGTAACATACCAGAAAAATGCTTGTACAAGCTAATTTATATAAATGAGTCAGAAAAATATTTAGTAGACACGGGTCAGTTTCAATAAAACCCCGATGTGCTACGATTATGAGATGCCTGATTATTTATACTTATGAATATGTTTTCGGCAACGTGCCCACTAAGTACTTTTGTACTTAACCCTGCATATGTTTTCTAAATGTGCAGGTTGAAGCGATGGAAGCGGCGAAGGTTGAATAAAGTTGTCATAGGAAGACTTTAGTTAGTATAGATCACTTTTCTGCTGCAGAACTCTAGTATTTTGATGAACATATATGTAATCACTGTAGACTAAGATTTGTCTTATAACTTAGTTTATCCATCGTGTACTTTCAGTCGAGTAATCCTTCGAGAATTACTCTTCCTTTTGTAATTAAAGTCTTGTTCACATAATATATGTTGTCTTTATGTATGTATGTTCAGTTAGTCCCCTTCTTCCCCACTTCTTTAATCCAACCCCAGTCGCACCCCGGCTTCTGCCGTCCCTCGGGATTTGGGGCTGTGACACACCTCATTCGTAAACCCAACAGGTCCTTTGAGCCCAGCCCTAAACTTCACAGTCTCTCTGACAATATAATAATATTGCTATGTTTTGCATCAGATTCAAAACAAGTTTAATTTAAACAAGTTTTTCTTGAGGTATTCAAAGAGAACATGCCACTAATAATATTTCTACAAATGAATTGCAAATTCTATAATTGTTTAATCAAAGCACTAGCCAAAAAACCATAGATCAATGCAATCTCACAACATAATATGGCAAAAGATTGAATTTTTCTGGGAGAATTAGCAATCGACCAATTGACAAGCATAGTCAAGAGTTTCTAATGAATTCTTGTCATCGAAGGATCCCAAGAAAAAACAACACATATACTTTTGCACCGACGTTAATCCAAAACAATATTTTTTTCAATTTCCAAAAAAGACCAAGTGATATTATTCTCACAGCAGCAAAGCTACTTTTCACAATACCCTTAAAACTGTTTTACAAAGGGACTAGCCAAAAAAAATAGAAATATTATTTTTTCTTGAGCCCTTACGAAAGAGCTAGCAGAAGATTGAAGTTACTTATTTCATAGATTAATCCCATAGAATCTCACAACATCAATAGCACAAGATTAAAGTTGTTCTTGAATTCTCGAAATAAAAATCCCAAGAAAACACCAGCCCCAATATATTTTGCACCGACAGTTAACCACCTTGTTTTTTTCCTTGGGCCTTTCGTATACGAGAATTCAAGAAAACCATGTGAAAATTAAACAAGCTTTTCTTGATAATCGACACACCAAATATTCAAAACCGTAGGGAGAAATCAACCCTAATTTTTCTTGGATTCTCTGCCCAAGAAAATCAGTCTCGATTCACCAACATACAATTAACCACCTATTTGATTTTTTTTTTCTCGGGGCCTATTGTAACACAGAATTTCGAAGACAACCATGTTTTTTTTCCCCTTACTTCATATTAAAATCCAATGCCCACAAATTTACAAAAAAAGCATGCGTAGTAAGAATTATGTTTTAGCAATTTCAATTCTCCAACTAACCAGTAAGATTGTTTAAACACACACAGAATCAACGGGACCGGACCAGTGAGAAAGGGAAATTATGGGACCAGAGCAGATAGAGAGATGCAAAAATCGGAAGCAGAACAAACCTTAAAATTGCCCGCCCTTGATGCCAATCATTGAGGCACATGTATCTATCAGTAAATAGACGGCGAGATATACAACCAAAAAACGAAAGTCGGCATTTTGTGTACAGAATTCCCCTACAAATAAGGCGGTTTAAAGACCAAAAAAAAGGCAGTTTATTTACAATATTGTTAAGTATGACTTAAATAGTCCATTAATCAAATAATTTTCAATCCAATCCATTGATCCAAAAACTATGTGAAGTCTCTTTTGATTAATCTTACGGTAATATTTATTAATTCATACCCCCTCGTTTTTCATTAAAACCCTATCACATATCCACTTTACAGATATCATAGTACGCTCGAAGTAATCCCAAGAAGAATGATTTAATTATCTACAGTTCAACTCTGAACCTTAAGTTTGATTTTGTTGCAACAAAGATCAATGCATTATCACAACATTATCACAGCACAACTGGCACATGATTGAACAATCATATTAATTCAATTTATATGAAAAAAACAATTAATAATGAAATTTCAGACATGAAAAGTCAACACTTACTATGGAATTCTAGTCATCAATGAATACTTCTACAGCAATATTTAATTTAACAATTTTTTTCTTGAGGTATTCAAAGAGAATATAGCACTGATAATATTTCTACAAATTAATTGCAAATTCTATATTTTTTTTAATCAAATCACTAGCCAAAAGAATGGCGGTTATTTAAGGCGGTTTAAAAAAAGGAAAAAGAATGGCGGTTATTTAGATTAAGAGTAAAATAAGGGCTACACGTAGAATTGTCCTTCCAAAATTTAACCCCACAAACGTAATTGTATTTGTAGCCCAACACCTCATTCATAAACCCAACAGCCTCTTTGAGCCCAGCCCATAAATTAATAATAAACTTCACAGTCTCTCTCTCTCCCACACAAGAAAATAATATTGCTCTGATTTGGATCAAATTGAAAACTTTATCAAGTCTATAATAGAGCGGCCCAGTCCCACTCGAAAAAAAAAAATTATTTGTATTTACTAGAATGACATCACCCTCTTAGATTTTCTTTTTCCACGTCATATTAATATTTCAAAGTATATCACCCATAGAATGAAGTATTGGATATTTTGGTTAGATTTGTATAATTTCTCAGATATTTAATTATAACTATGTTAAGATCGGGACATTCCCATTAAAAATTCTATATTTTGAGTTTTAAACTGCACTTTCCCTGTAAAAGTAATAGTAGTATAATTTTATTTAGCATACATACGTGATCAAGATATATAGACACATAGTAATAATTGATATTGATGAAGTGATAAGGAAATTTATGATAAGAAGGGAAATAAATGTTGCGGGAAACTGAGGAAAATAGTAAAGCGATAGAGATAATGACATAATATACAGAAGAATAGAAAAGGTAATGAACAGAAACTACTGTATGTTAATCATTCATAAATGAACAAGATTCAATATAACTGCAAATAAGGACCATGAAGTAGTGAAAAAGTTTACCTTAAATAGATTTCAAAGAAATTCACCATTTACACATCCTGTAAACGAAAAATATATGACTGAATGTATGAAGTTCGAATTTCACCAACTCTTTATAAATCGTGTTTGTACAAATTTTTCTCATGTACTTATCTCTAACATGTTGAATAGTGAGTGGGATCCTCGTAAAAGAAAACAAATGTAAGGAAAAATCTATAAAAAAATTATTTCATAACGTCACTTCAAAATTAAAACGACATTTAAAATAAGTTTTATAATAATCGGCTAATATTAACATCTAGTTCAAGATGAAAGCACCAATTATTACCCTCGTTGGCAACTTTGCATTAGCAAAATATATGTAAACTTCAATAATATAAATACTACTAGTAGAATTAATCATTAACTTGATGAAAGCTTTTATTACATTGGATCAAACGACAAAAAGAAATTTTATTCACAACAAAATGCTAGTATAAAAAGAAAGAATTAGAAATAGAAAAAGTGAAGAGCTAGCTTTTTGTAGGGTAGGATCGAATGGCGGGACCCACAAGGCATGGGCTGTGTATCTTCTTTGTTTGGATCGTTCAGACCTACTTTACTGTCAAAAGTCGATTTTGAAAGCGTCGAAAATGGAATTTGAAGGACAGCTCGTCTCATCAAATCAAAATTAATAATTCATTATTTTGCAGAAGAAATTAAAATAAATTTTCAACACCATCTTTCACTTGTGTACGATCGATTTTGACTCAGATATTTTTGGGGCTGATATCATCAAAAGGTGTTTGTTCCTTATTGGTGTTACAAACAAATTATGCTCCTATTATTCATTTGGATATTATATTAAATTAGTTATGATCATTATTTATTTGTACCTATCTAGCATCATCAGTCCATCATATCATTCACAGTATTGGGCTCCGAAACCCTGAGTTGATGGTTAGTTCGGTAGTATACCAATGATTGATAGTTCTAGGGTGAAATTTTTATTATGGTAAAGTCCTACTCTTAGGGTTATCCAATAATTGATTTGTATTTTTTTTAACTTTTCTATTTAAAATTAGCAATAAGAATAATAAAATATGACTGACTATTGCTGGTGAATAATTGTCGTGAGGGAATTGGATTGGGCGATTGGGAAGAGAGACGAAGGTTTTGTATGTAATTTTAGTTGTACCACTGGTCGAATTCATCATCTCCTATTTTTTAAGAACAAATAAAATTACAAGATAATTTATTTGGAATGTAGAAATGAGAATGAAGAAATAGAGAATGTGTGGATGTTTGAGAGATGAATGAGATATATTTATAGGTAGAAAAAAAAATAGTCGTTTCTTTACCGTTGAGCTTTACTGCATTTTTTATTAATTTTTTTTTCAGATTTTTTTTAAAAAAAATACAAAATGGGAGGAGGTCCCTCCTCCCCTCAAAACAGCCGCTTTGCCCCCAGGCTTCACAGCGCCAGGGAATCCGCCGCGCCCGCCCGCCGCTGTTCCAACGGCGATAGCCCTCGTCACGGGCGGGCCATCCTTCCTTCGCCCTTTCTTCGCGCTCCACGTTGGAGGTGCCCTTAATAAATTATGAGTTAATTATAAATTAGTACTAAATCTTTGCCTAATTGCCTTTTTGTAATTTAGATTCAGTTTTTAAAAATATTATTATAAAAAAAATCTCAATCTTTTACAATTTCTTTTTAAACTTTCACTATCCTATTATTTCCGACTTCGATGATGTGGTGCAATGATCAATTATGTGGATTTAATATTCTGCTCTGTATGTACGACATCATCATGAATATTTCAAAATACTAGAGTTTTACATTGTGTAATGTTTAAAGTTATCCTTTTTTGAAATATAAATCAGTAAAGTCGAATTTGGAGTATATATTTATGAAGAACTTTCATCAATATAGCTAATCAATCAAAATATAATTGAGAAAATTAAATGATTGCGATCATATATGATGCCAAGGCAACTTTTTTGATATATCTCTTTTAAAATTATTAATATTACTATTATTTTACCTAATAAAGAGGCCATTGTAACAATCATTTCATGCTTTATTCACAATAGTATACGACTATCTATAAATGAAACTAGCTGTGTCTATTATGCACATGGAGGTTATTAATCAAGTATCCTTAACTTGGGTCATAGTTAGGTCTACATTAAATACATAATTATCTGTCTATGCTTTATTTAGAATTGGATCTTATTCAATATTCACAATAATGAAGAGGACCCTTTTCACTAATAATAATGATGATGATGATGGCATAGTACTCGCGGAAGCATATCATATAAAAAACATTTGTATTAATATGCAAACATTTGGATTCATTTTTACTTTTTAGGATACTTTCCATTGAACACTTTCCGGATATCACTTGAAATGCTTGTAAGATATAAAATCATGTACATACAAGTACAACTCGTGAATCAATAATACGAAGAATTATTATTATTATTATTATTATTATTATTATTATTATTATTATTATTATTATTATTATTAGAGCATGAATTAGTTAAATTGGATTACAAATTCCTCGTTTGGGACGACTGAAGCGAAACAAAATTTATGCTCCAGGAATTGCTTACTTCCATATAATCTATTACTACCTTGTATTCGATAGTATAAATTATACTCCCTATATCTCGTTTTACTTGTTTTATTTTGTCACTTTGAGTGTTTCATTCTACTTGTCTCATTTCTATTTTGGAAATAATTAAGCTCACTAACCCAATAATTGGACTCACTCAACCCATTTTATTGAACATGATTTTCCACACAACTCACTTTATCAACAATCAAATATTCTTTACAAAATACACTAAACACACTTTTTACCATCTAATACTCTTTTTTTAGTCTTCATACCGATCTCAAATGAAACAAGTAGAACTGGACAGAGGGCGTACTATAAAATTAAACAATTTACAAAGTCAATTTGAACTTTTAAGTTAACAAGTGTATGTGAAAATGAAAAGATACCATGTATATATCCTAAAATCTTAAACTGGCCATAAATTCTTATTTAAATGTGTTCTTGATATTTTGTAGCCTGATCAAAGGGTAACGAAGCTGTCCACAAACCATGAATCCAGCTTGTAAATTTTATTTCTATTTATCGCAACAGGGAATTTAATTTTTTCCTGCAAATAGTTTCTAAGAAAAAAAGATTAAAAAAACCATTACTCTCTCTCTCTCTCTCTCTCTCTCTCTCTCTCTCTCTGTAGTGATGCATTTTCTGACAAGACAGCAACTTCACAACTGTATAATAATGGCAAGGAGAAACCACAAGATTTCTCTACTACTACTACTATATCTCTATATCTACATTAATTCACAAATTGGATCATCTATACTCTGCAATCTAAGTTTTTTTATCATTTGATTGTTTAATAGAATTTCCTTAAAGTTTTAATAAATCAGAAACCATTAATTATAACATATCCAGGTTTGAATATTGCGACTTTTAACAAAGACAAGTCATCATCTTCAAACTGTAAAAGAAGAAAAGAAACTGGCATCGTTTTGTTTTGTTGAGAAAGAAATAGATCACAACATTTTTTGGTTTTGGATTAAAAATGTCCCCATGTTCAACCAGTATTCCTTTTTCAAAAAATAAAAAATCAAAAATCAGCATTGTTTTGTTTTGGCTGTGTTGAATATAGGAGTACCTCCCAACCTATGTTGTACGGATTCTTCAAAATATACGATGTAACCATATCGGATTCTCATTAGAGTGTGATTCTCGTCGGATTTTCGTGAGATTCGCACCCGATTAGCCACGTGGCGTATCCTTCCAAATAAAAAATAAGAAACAATCGGATTCGCGAATCTTATTGATGAAGGGATTGTATGAGTTGATTTTTGAATTTTATTTGAATTATGACTTCTATATTGAGCTAATGATATTTGAATTGTTATTATATACTAGCTTAGTTAAACTACCTTATATAAATTCTTAAGTTTTGAGTAAGAGAAAATGTGAATTACATATATTTAATTTATAAAAAACTTAAATATATATATATTTTATTAGTGTTATATATAAAAAAATAATATTAACTAGATGTATTATTATTGAATCGCACTCTAAATTTTCTCAAATTCCATATCTCCGAACCTGCATTGTATCGCCCATGCACGCACTCCCCCGCACCGGTGCAACATAGCTCCCAACTTTCACCAAATTCCTTTCAAAAACTCGTTCTCCATATTATTTCATTTCATAATCCTAGCTAGTACTATTTGTCATTTTTTTATTTATTCACCGAAGCTAAATAAGAGTAAAAATGAGAAAATAATTCAACAAAGTCAAAAATAAAAGGTTGCGATGTAAACATATATCTAAAATTGGACGTTCATGTAACAAAACCACCGCATCAGCCACAAAATAATAATAAAAAAAGGGATAATAGTCTGTAAAACTCAAATCTATTTTCAAATTTGGGAATTGTACACGAGCTTTTTTTTCGCACAGATAATTTAACCCGCCATTTTCTTCTGATTTTGCACCTCCGGTTGATTTTCCCCAATTCAAATTTGACGTGGAGACCGAAAATGACATGTTGGACGCCGGAATAAGTCATACGACGTCGTTTTGTAAAATTATAATTTAAAAAAAAAATTAACACATCATTATCCACCTCATTTTTATAAATAAAAAAATTAAAAATTAAGAATCATAATATATATCTCTCTCATACGTTCTCCTTCTCCTCCTATTTTCTCAACTGCAACGACCGCCTTTCTCCCACCCTATTTCCGACCTCCTCCACCACCAACACCGATGGCAAATCGGTCTGCAGATCCTGCCGAATTATGCATCTGGTGGAGGGCTGGAGCGTCTTCGATCTCGATTCAGGGAGCTCCAATCGTTCTCGATACGACATCCGCACTCGCGCAGCGGCGGAGCCGTCGAAGGTGAAGGACGTTTTCCTCGGCCTCAACACCAACGCCACCTCGTGCGAGGGTTTGCTTAGCTGGACGGCCTACGACCAGAATCGGGGCGACGCATCATCATCAGCAATCCGATCACCGCCGAATACGTTTCTCTCTTCTCTTCGCCCATGGATGAGGACGAGATTTACGCCTTCAAATAGATGGGGAGCAGTCGGGTGACCAAGAAATTCGAGCTTCTGAGAATGACGGCAAGGGCGGATGACGATGAGGAAGATCCGCTCTGGTGATCGGATATCCGCGCAGTGAGCGGCGATGGTTGCTGGAGGCGCGCCGACGACAAGACTTCTCAGCTGGTTATGTGCCGAACAATTTCTCAATTCGTTGTTTTTTTAATTTTTTTACCTAAGAATTGATATATTGATCGATTACGATTTGTTGAATCTCGATATGAGTGGAGATGGTCTGAGCGATTGAGGAATTTGGAGATTTGTTGCGGTTTTGGATTTGATTGTTGGAGGTTGAAGGAGAGATTGTTGGGGATTAACTGTGAATTTAATTTTAAATTTACTTTTTTAATTGGGTGTAAAACGACGTCGTTTTATGTTAAGGGGGACGACGTCGTTTAGTTGGCCGGCCTGGTGTGTCCAACGTGGAGTTCCGAGAAGCCACGTCAGAAAAAATTTGGGGAAAATTGATCGGAGGTGCAAAATCTAGAAAAAAATGGCAGGTTAAGTTATTTGTGAGGAAAAAAAAAGTTTGTGTACAATTCTCAAATTCAGACTAAAGTTTGGATTTTACAAATAATTATTCCTTAAAAAAATAATAAAAAATCACCTCATGTTGAAATTTGGTGATGTTGAAAATATATAGCAAATTATACAAGTTACTTAGCTTGTGTCAAATTGGTAAACTACACTTTCATTTGTTTTTTTATTTGGATATCTCAACTTTTTTAAGTGACATAACTTTTCTTGAATCTACGTACATTAAATCAAGACGACGTTATTTTCAAAAAATTTATAACCTAGAATGATCTTAAATCCATGTGTGTTTCTCTAATTTTGGTCAATAAGGCTCACTTCTTTTTTACACGAAAATTAAGAATAAAAGAATTAAATGTAAAAAGTGTGTTTAGTATAATTTTTTTATATAATATTTAATTGTTAATGATAAAATGGTTTTAAGTATTTGCAACCGAATTCTACCCTATTTACATGTTTCTAGTCATTTTTTTATCGGTAAATAAATTATATTAAAATGATCAAAGAAATTACAGAGTACATCAAACGGCGAAAATATGTCAAAATATATACATCTTGACATGAAAAACTAAGAAACCAACAGCTACAACTAAACAATAAATAGCTGGAAAAGATAGGAAACTAAGCGAAATGTCTCCCATCATGACACCGATCACACCACACAAATGAACACCTCAAAATGTAAGTGTAGCATCATGAGGCGGGCCTCAGTAAAAACCTCATATGGGGAAATCCACCTTGGGCAAACCATATGAGGGAAAAAGAGACGCCCTAGGCAGCAGCTAACATCCTCCATGCCAAACAACCACTGCATTGTACCATCTTAGTCACCACTCCGTGCCTCTGAGCCAGTACCACCCTATGTAGCCCTTCAAATTGCTACCAAAATGCAGCCACACACCCCCGAAGGACAGCATATCACCTCAACTCCTTCCTCTCAACCCAACTCACCATGAGGATCGGACTTTCCACCTGTACAACAAAATAAGATAAATTCAGTATCGGGGGCGAACCACTAGATCCTCCATATGCCATACCTACACATCAACACAACTCCTGCCAAGAAACACTCGTTTTTCATGTTAGAAAATAATAGAGTACCAAGAGGTTAACGAGTAGGTGAACCTGACTATCCACTAGGAAGGACAACCGCGACCACATCCATCGGGAACATGGAGTAAAGGACCATGTAAACCGTTAGTTTGATATAAAACACAACACGGTCAACATTGAAAGGTTCATGCTCAAATACTAGAGCATTACAATCCTTACAAATATGGTTCATTGAAGCTACAAAGGCTAGATGTTTTGCCTTTTGTAGCACGATTCCAAGAAGGAAGGTGTCACAGCCCAAGACCCCCTTCAACCTTTGGCATACATAGATCATCCCAACTAATCCTTGGTTGTTTTTTGTTCCACATGAATTTTCTCATAAGACTCACAATCTGATATAGAATTGTAGTCGGGATAGTGAAAGCCTGCATCCAATATCCTAAAACACCCTACAAAAAAAGAACGAGCCAACTCCAAACGGCCAACTAGAGATAGACAACTATCATTCCAACGGTTAATATGAGAGGTTAAGCTATCAATGAGAGGAGTATATTTAGGTACCTTTAACTTTTGAGAAGATAAAGGCACCCCCAAATACCTGACCGAAAGAGAGCCCAATGGAAAGCCAAACAGGTTCTGAATCTTCCGAGTCTCATCAATACTTATCCCCGCCACAAATAACTGCGACTTGTTCTTGTTAACATGTAAGCCAGATGTTAAAGCAAACTCATCCAGAGTCCCTGAAAGGATCTCCATAGATCTCCTATCACCTCTCCCAAACAGCATAAGATCATGTGCAAAACCAATGTGAGTAATCTACAACGCCCTACACTTAGAATGCTAATTAAAATCACTATTCTTAGTGAGTTGCTAAAGCAGACGAGAGAGATATTCTATACAAAAAATAAAAGGAGTATGAGACATAGGATCACCTTGTCGAAGCCCACGCTCATAGATGTTCCCATGCAAACTACCATTAACAGAGATGGAAAAAGTAGCTGATGAGACACACTCCATAATCCAATTAACAAAAATCGGATGGAATCGAAGACCAATCAGCACTTCCCTAAAAAACACCCAAGAAATAGAATCATACGCCTTTCTAAGGTCAATCTCTATAGCACATCTAGGCGAGATTCTTTTTCGAGCATAACCCCGCAACAGCTCCTAGGCCAAGTGAAGTGAACATTATCCATGATGTTACGCCCCTTTATAAACGCCGACTGAGCTCCATTCACCAAGTTACCCACTAGAAGAGCCATTCTACTGGATAAAATCTTGGTAATAATTTTGTATACAACATTAAAACATGAGATCGGATGGTAATTAACAACAATAGGCTTATGAGCAGCCTTTGGAATGAGGGCAACAATAGTATGGTTAAGCTGTTTTAGAAGTCTCCCAAAGCGAAAGAATTCTCCAACAGCCTCCACTACTTCTCCCCCAATCCGCTCCCAATTCTATCAATCATATTTAACTTTAGCATGAGCACATATACCTAGTCCTAGTACATTTTTTATTTTTTTTTTAATCCTGAAACGCTGGAAATAAATGTTAGAAAGACAATCTATTACGTTAGAAAAACAATCTATTACTCCCTCCATCCCAATTATAAGTATTTCTTTTTGGGCGTCCCACATAAGTTGGTCAGTTTCCTTTTTTGGCCAAACAACTTTCATATTACACTATTATATGAGTTGAAATTCGAAATACCCACTATGGGGATAATGTATACTCCATATACCCACTAAGATAAATAACTACTCCACATACCCACTTGGCCCACAATTCTTACTTTTCAGATGTTTTTCCTCTCTCTTCACCCCATATTTGACCGAATTGAGTGAGAGATTCTCGAGGTTGTCAGTTTTTTGGGCCCATCTATTTTATATTTATTTATTTGATCGAATTTTACTCTTGTTAAACCCTAACCACCACACATGCAAAAAATAACGTATGAATTGCAGCCTACCTATACCGTTTTTTCAGTGATTTAACCCCCCACCCACCTCCTGTGAGATTCTTCAATGAGAATCAATTCCATCTCACGTTATTGCAAACGGTAAAAAACAAAGAGTGCAGCAATAAAAATCCATACAGATCTCATTCATTTATCCCATTCTCAAACCATACAGATTATTCCTCCAAATTCTCTCCAGCCTTCTTCTCCACAATTTGTTCTTCTTTCCCTGTACTAAATTTTTAACTCCAAACCCTTAATCCATAGCGTCATCATCACGTTCAAAAGGAAAAATAAACAAATCCAAAAGTGACGGCGAACAACTAAGTGAAGTTCAGAAAAAATATCTTGAAGAGGTAAATTTTTATACAGTTCGAGAAAAAATCATACAGATCCATTGTATGTGTTATTTAATTTTTTACAGCCTGTATAGATATCACGCGACCTGTATGATTTTTTGTTACCATGAATATTATTCTACGTAATTTAGAAACATTATAAACTTGCCTTTACTGGTCTTTATGCTCTTTATTATGATAATTCGTGGTATGTTGATATAAGTAGTTTGTTTAACGATAATTAATCTAATAATTAATCTAATTTGTCTTGTTTAATACAATAACTGAACTTAATCATAAACTAGTTCGAAATTAGATCGAATAATAAATAAAAAAAAGTATACAGGTCGTGTAAAAAGCATACATATCGTGTATTGTTTTTCACGACCTGTAGGCTTTTCTCACGATCTGTATACTTTCAGCATGTTGGAATCGATAAAGAAACGACTATTCGAAGTTGGGGATGCAGAGCTCGTTAATACATTCTCTATGGGTGCTTTAGGGCATTTTTTTTAGATGGAATCAGGGTAAAGCGTGCGGGAAAGCGCTTCAAATGGTCGCCGCTAGAGAGGTAAAAGCGGCCGGTGCTAATCCGATAGATATATGGTTTCGTATTGGTGAAAGAAATTTGAGATTTTCACCTCGTGAGTACGCTCTTACTTCGGGTCTTGTTTTTTGAGAGTATTCATTTGATCCACACAGTGCAGATTTGTCGACGGATAATATGCAAGCTTGTCGGGTCTTTTCTGGAGATGTGCGAGAATTCAAGGACGTGTTGCTGGATTTTTATAATGTGGAGGGTCTAGATGCAGATTTGTATCTTCGAGTAGCCCATGTGCTCATCGCACAAGCAATTTGCTTAGGTTGCGCGTTAGAGGCATGATAAATTCGTGGCTTTGGGTATTAGCGGATGATCTAAATTTATGAAACCAATTTCTTTGGGCTGGATATTCATACCAAGTGTTGAATAACTATGTCTCGGCGGTACTGCGCCACAAAAAGGATTTTGGAAAAATATAGGTATAACATTTACGGGCCGTTTTGGGCACTGCAGATGTGGATTAACGAAGCTATACTTTTTTTGTCTGCGATGACTACCAATAGAGTATCCGAATCTGATCTTCCACGTTGTTTGAGATGGAGGTTGGATCCGGCTTTGCAGCGTAAATTGGAACGGGCATTTCTCAACGGGGTGAATTGTAGAGATTCCCTGGACCCTGAAGAAGAAGAAGAAAGGACGTTTTATTGGGTGTCACTCGTAAATGCTGAAAACCCGCTGGCAGTGAATTATGTGAAGCCCGTCAACTTGCTCTCCGAGGGTGAACAACCTGAACGTCGTGCCCCAGTTCAGCAGCCTTCCACGGACCCTCCGGTATCAGAGCTTAGCGTATATGATCTGAGAGACAGGCCCCCACCTACAGTTGTGACGAAAGCTAAGAAAAGTTAAGGAAAACGTGCTCGCGTAGTACAGTGGTCATCATCGAGCAGCGGCACCGACACCGGCAGTCGGAGAGAGGGGAGAAGAAAGAAGTTTATGGAGGAATTGCGAGGCATGGTGAGAACTGAATTGACTACACAGTGGAGAGAAGTTTTTTTTTTCGGAGATCAAGTGTTTTTTCATAGATTTGTTTAAGAAGAGTGGCCGACGTTCTAGCCCGAGGCAATTTTCACCACCGCCCAGTGCCTCAGCCCATGGCAGTCCAGTAAGACAACAACCCTTTGTGTCAGCACGTCATTCAGCGCCGGAGTGCACAATTTCGGAATGGGTGAAAAAGGGTGGCCCTCAGTATGCTTATGAACAGGATGATCCCCCATTCAGGCCTAACCCTTAGCCGCTAGGTTTCGTCAAGATGTGTTGTACAATCCCGCTGCATATGCTGATTTTGCTAGGAAGTCGCACTCGCAGACACGACCAGATGAGCCAGGAACAGGGAAGAGTATTGCTGCAGAAGATGGCGAAGGTCAACGCCGAAATATGAGTCTACTTCAGCCAGGAGAGGAAATTCCTCCTGCCGATCTTCATAACGACGACAAATGGACGAGATATGACACGTTTATGCAAAACACAGACTCATGCGTCTATGAGTAAGAAATAACATGGACAGTTCACTACTTTCGCCGAATTGAAGACCCAACGCAAGATATGGATCATCCTGTAATTTTCTAAATTCTAAACTCGTTATCATTAGTTAATAGTTGTCTTAATAAATATAACATTTTTGTATTTCTTGTCAGGTTTTCGTCACGGCAGTCCAACTGTTGCAACGACGTTTGAGGGAACGTGTGCATATTCTGGAGCGAATTAATAACACCAACACGATTATTTTGAACGTCGACTTCTATGTGAGCAACCCTTTATTTCAAGTTAATGACATTTTTTATTATTGTTTGCAATACATTATATGTACTAATATTTTTCGTTAGCAGTCCTCATTCATGCACAAACTTAACAAAATGGAGAGATCGACGAAATTGAGTGCCAACATCATAGAGCCTCTTGATGCAGGTGTTAATGTCAAAAATTGGCGGCAAGCTGATATGGTAAAAAATCACTGCATACTAAAATTGGAAATATCATTTAAATTCTTTTTTAAATTCTGATTATTTCTTACGGATAATAATTGCAGTCATCGTCGGCGCGCTTTGGTTTGTTCTCCGCATCAACATGGTTCAGTGGATGATGGAGGTGTGGGACTCAAAGTCGCACTTAGAGGATGCTCGAAGACATCGAGTAGACTCACTAAAACCACTTGCTAAGAAGTTATGGACCATCCTCAGCAGTGGAGGCCCAGACACATACATCGAGCCCACTTCTCCGGACCAATGGACATCAGCTTGGCATGCGCTTCGGGTTTTGCCGACATTATATTATTCGTCGCTTTGTCGTAGGCTGCTCTCTGGTACGCAAGTGCTGCTTTATGATACAACTTGGTGATAGAATTTCCATAAGTCACCATGTTTTTCAGTATGTGAAAGTAGCACAGGCTATGGAATATGCCATGATAGATGTCCCGAATTGCATTCCCTATACTAAGGTGGGCGTCTGAGATGAACACCAAATCAGGGCGAGGAGGATATGCCAGCTTCAGACGACTTACAAACTATGTCCACGAGATGTCATTCTCAATTGGACCGATCCCCCATGCCAGCGGTATAAGTTGCTCGTTCCCGTCCTTTCCCATCGCAACGAACATAATTTCCTTATTATTTCCCTTTAAGTGTGTTGCATCCAATATAATCACCGGCCTAAGACAGTACTAGAATGCAACGATACAAGCTGACAACGCCACAAAACAGTGTTTGAATCGGAAATCATCAGAGCTAAAACTGTAGTCAACAATCGAACCTGAATTCTCTTTCTGGAGCATGTAGAGATACAGAGGAACCATCTTAAACGAAATTACATATACACCATACAACATCTCTAGGGCCTTGTTCCGTGCTCGCAGACACATATTGTAATTTGCAGCCACGCCATATTCCCGCATAAGACTTGCCATAATCATCTTCGGTGTGATGATTTCTTTCTGATTTTTCATGCCTTTCGCAAAATGAGCTGCAGTTACACTAGATTGAACCTCTCTCTCCATTAGAGGATGGTTCGTATTGGTTGTGCAAGTATGCATCGGGTTGAACAAGTGAATATACCTAGTTGCCTTCTCTCCTACCGCGTAATTCGAAAGGACACATATCTCAAAACTTGCATTTGTAAGTAACACGCCCTGAATCTGATCGATCTGTACAAAACTTAGCTCGTTGTTCCAAGTGCCACAACCCAACTGCAAGCCACAACTGCTCTTTGTCTTTAAATAGGGAACTCATACTCAAAGGACCGTCAGACATGTTATCTAGAACAGTTTCAACAAGCGAAGCAGCAGGTTCTAATGGAATCGTGGGAACTAACAAATTTTGTAGGTCAGCCACTTCAGTGGCGAGCTCCGTCTCCTCGTCAACAAGGGGTGTACGATTTTTCTGCATCAGCATTGCCAGGAGCTTGTTCACGCCGCCTTGAGTATGCACTCAGTTAACAAATTCAGCCAGAGTTCCAATTTTCAGAGCGACAGTCTATTCCTCTTCGTCATCAGTGTTGTCAGATTCAGATTCAGCAAAATATTCTTCTTCATCATCATCTTCTACGACAGTGGCATTGGACTGCACAGACTGTGGATGCGGCTCTGGCTCTGGTGCTTGTGATTGCCGCTGAGCAATAACAATCGCTCCACTTTGAGAACCCATTTGCGTCTCACCAAACCAATTGCATGAAGCCATACGTGCGAGGGAATCGTCGTACTGCGAGTACTGAGACGGATACACATCATCATAGACAAATTGTGAAGAATCATTCAAATCAAAGCTAGGTCTATACATAGAATCACTATACCCGATATAAAACGTAGACTTAAACTCAGTAGCACACAATCGACGAAGTTGGTCATCATTACTCAAATTATATTTTTGGACACCGAATTCAGATTTTGACAAATAGAATATTTCAAAACTACAACTTAACGATCTAGACATCATTACGAAATTTATTTGTTCCTTACTATTGGAAAAACTTATCATATCCGGCGGAAGATGAAAAGTGCGCTCTTCTCCGCCATTATAAACACAATCGTCTCAAACGCCGTTGAATTTAACGCGGAACATCCTGCATTCCATCTGCCATAGCAAAACAAAGTATTAATAATTAAATATACATATATAAAATTAAATTAATTTATTAAAAAATTAAATTTTATACAGATCTAAAACAATTTGTACACGTCGCACAAAAATAATGCGTGACATGTACAGTATTTTTTAGATCTGTACAATTTTTTAATTTTTAAAAAAATTCAATTAATTTTTTAAACACTCAAATTTGTAAATTGGAAATGAAAACACAGTTTATTTGGATTCACCCAGTTTGAGAAAATGTCTATATATGGAAATTCGAATGTAGATTGTATTTCTGTAAAATACATATATTAATGTTATAAAAAACATAAAATATTTAAATAAATAATGTAAGTGAAAAAAAATTATACAGATCATATACAAACTGTACAGGTCGCGTTATTAATTTGACCGACTTTACAGGTTTTTATCGATCAGTACATTTTTAATTTTTTTACAAAATTAATTAAATCTTTTAAGACTTACATTTGGAAATGGAAATTGCAAAAACGATGTTAATTCTCTTCTAGCTTTGATTCAGCCCGTTTGAAATATGCCTGACTGAATTTTCTGTAAAATACAAACAATAATGTTACAAAAATAATATAAGCTAAGCTTGTCAAAGTTAATACACCATTGGATAAAAAAATATAAAGATCGACACATTTCTGTACAGGTGGCGGATATATTTCTGTCCATCTGTACAGAATATGAGTGATCTGTATATATAT
This sequence comes from Schizonepeta tenuifolia, assembly GCA_029490685.1. NCBI lineage: Eukaryota > Viridiplantae > Streptophyta > Magnoliopsida > Lamiales > Lamiaceae > Schizonepeta > Schizonepeta tenuifolia. The sequence goes on along the minus strand of CM055960.1, from coordinate 64,494,039 downwards.
TTGTTTTACAAAATAATAAAATCTTGTATTATGCTCACCTGTATGTAAACGACGATAATGACTACTATAATTCTTCGATTTAATATTCGCTCAAGTGTTCTCTCTATTTTTTTCCTTCTTTTGTTTGCATACAGATCCTTTAAACTATGAATCTTATATAGGTTGAAGAATTCCAATTCAATAATACATTCAATATAGAATCTACCCGCATGCAAAATTACTGTTAAAATTGGTACAATTTTTGCATGCATGCCAATTTTAATATGTTTTATTCACGTGAAACTTACACATATGTCATCCCACTCAAATACATTTTGACCTTATTAAAAAAGCTAGTCAACTGATGATGATTCAATCATATCATGTAGATTGGATGAGTGATTGTACCGATAATTAAATAAAAAAACCTTAAACAAATGGTGGAAAGTACACTTTATAGGCCAAGTGAGTATGAAGAGTAGATAATTATCTAAGTGGGTATGGGGAGTACATGTTATCCTCAAAGTGGGCATGCATGATGATTTTCTCTTAAACAAATGGTGGAAAGTACACTTTGTGGGTCAAGTGGGTATGAAGAGTAGATAATTATCTAAGTGGGTATGGGGAGTACATGTTATCCTCAAAGTGGGCATGCATGATGATTTTCTCTAAATAAAAAATCTTAAACAAATGGTGGAAAGTACACTTTGTGGGCCAAGTGGGTATGAAGAATAGATAATTATCTAAGTGGGTATGGGGAGTACATGTTATCCTCAAAGTGGACATGCATGATGATTTTCTCCTATTATATTACTTCACTATTACACATATCCAAAAAACAAAATAACTTTATTACACTATTAGTATAATATTATACTATTCAATAAACTCTACCAAACACACCTTTTATTCTTAATTCTCTTTTTTTTAATACTTGTGCCGAAAGAAAGTGGTCAATATAAATGAAACAGAGGGAATACTATTATCTTTTTTTATACTATTCAATAAACTCTACCAAACACACCTGCAATCGCTATCTTGTGCGCATTGAATAAACTCTCGTCCCTATAAAGTAACATATAAATCACAAAAGGCAGGTAATATTATTTTCCCTCCTAGTATCGTATGTGGTGTGTTTGAAAACAAAGGCGTTTAAACTTTAAAGTTGATGTGCAAATTGTCACAGTATATTATTTAGATTGAACTAACAAAATAAAATTACACTTCAGTTCCTATGATCAACAATTACTTCAAGTCAAACCAATCATCAGATATAAAGGGTTAAAAATATTAAAATTTTGATTTGAAAATGTATATTTAATTGAAGGTGGAGATATTTTTATTAAAGCCAATAGATTTAGCAAATTTTCAATACAAAATTATGATGATTGTAGATATACATTTTTCCCCGGTGAGGGGGCCACCACCACCTCCTATCGAGCAAATTTCGACACGCGAACATTTGTTGGGTGGGGCCCAATTTATTTTCAATTTCATCACATACTATAGTGAGGAAAACTGTATACCCACTTCATAATTTTTACAGTATAAGTAAGTTATATTGTGCCATTTTAAAACATGTACTGTAAGTCATATCTAACTTTACAAAATTATCTCTAAGACCCACTTTATTAACATATAAGAATTAAATAATTGAGACAAAATATATGGAGAATCCAATTTGAAGTAAAAAAAAAAAATGCATAAATAGAAAGAACTGTCCGAAAATGAAAATAAAGCATTTGCAGCTATATTGGTAAGAATTCCGCTCGATCGAAATTATATTTTTATGGCCTGAAAATTAAAATAATTTATTTGAAAATACTATTATTGTCAAGAAAATAAACTAAAAACTTTCCGGTCCTACTGCTAAGAACTCCGGCTGGTCGAATTTTCATGGCTGGAAAATTTAAGTAAGTGTTTCCATAATATTTTATCTTAACTTCATATAATTTTTATTTTTTTTAATGAACAATCATAAATGCAAGATTTACGAAATAAATAATTAAATTTGATTCTCAAGGATACAATAATATATTCACACTTCATTTGGGTATGGGTTATATTTGTTGGCCGAATTGCATATAAATTCTGCACCATTTATCAATTTTTCGTTTATATGCTTACCTTTTTAAATTAGGTACAAAAAGTTTCACCTTTAAATTTTTGCAATTCGATAATTCCTACCCTTTTCTCCCAAATTAGCGCTAGCATGGAATCCGAAAATATTTATATGGCAAAACCCAACGGAAAACAAACGACGTAGTTTCAAAAAAACTTATTTTGTTTTCGATTGGTGCCCTGATACGCATATAAATATAAATATAAGTGTTTGTGTTTGAGAAAACGACAACATTTTTGTGTTTTTAAAATTACATCCTTTATTTTTCCGCCGGGCTTTATGATCGCAGATATCGAACTGCGAAAATTTAAAAGGTAGAGAATTTTCATTTAATTTGAAAAAATAATAATATAAACGAGAAATTGGTAAAAAGTAGAAAATTTATACTCCCTCCGTCCATGAAATGGTTGTCACATCGTGGACGACACGGGTTTTAAGAAAATGGTAGGTAGTGGTGAATTATGGTGAGAATTGTTGTGAGTGGAGTAAGGGTCCCACAATAAATGTGAGTGGAGTAGCAAAAGTGGCAACCATTTCGTGGACAAACTTAAGTATCAAAAGTGACAATCATTTCATGGACAGATGAAGTATGTAATTTAGCATATTTATTGTAATTTATTTATTGTAATAAGATGAACGCGCTGCAATTCTGCAATGAAAATTTATATGCAATTTAGCACATGCAAAATGAACCTGAACATATGAACTTACGCGCTGAAATTCTGACATACTAAAATCATGAATTTCTACCTAATAATATTTGACAATTTGAGGGCAATGAAAGAGAAAGAGAGAGAGGGAATGAAAAGTTCAGACAATTCAAGAAAGAAAAAGTTAAGGCAATTCTCAATAAGAAATTGGTAATAGTATATTTATTAGAGCGGGTATTGAATTAAATACTGGATCTATCGTTGTAAAGTATGATTTCAATAATTGGTAGTGTCGATTAAGATATTGGTAAAAATTTCTACTATGAGTTTTAAGTTAGATACCGGTATCTATAATCACTGACAATGATTGAGTAGATTTTATTTTGTTATTTTTAATTTGTAATAAATAACATAAAAAAATTAATAATTAAATTCCAAAATTAAGAAATAACAATTTTATTCAATTAAAAAAATAAAACATGCACTAATTAATAAAATAAAATACAATAATTAATAAAATAAAATTACCATAATTAAGAAAAAAAATAGGACAACTACTCCCACCCAAATTCTTTTGCAAGTTTGGCGCAGACTCTTTGGTGCGCTGCTAATTGATTGGGAGTAAACTCCGACGTGTCTCGGGTATAGACTGAGTATGCCCACTTCTCTCTGGCTTCGGCACTTTCCGCTGTCAAGTTTTCGGCTACGGATGCCAACTGTGCCCTCGCCGCCTGCGGCTCGCCTTCCCCTTGCGGCTTGCGGCTCGCCTTCCCCTTCCCCTTGGCCGGAGAAGTGGCCGTGCTTGATGTGGAAGGAGCTTTCCCCTGGCGGCGTGGCGGTGGTGGTGTTGGCTCGCGTTCCTCCGATTCATCTTGTTGGGAATCTCTGTACACCTTTTCCTCTTCCTCTTCGCTGTCATCCACCTCAACATCGTCGTTGAGGTTGATACGTCTGATTCGAGTAGTAGCCGATGACGGCGTGTCAAATGCACAATATCCACTGGGTGGAGTGGAGAATTGGGAGAAGCCGGATGTCGGGGGAATTGAGAGAACCCCTGGCGACTGCGAGTAGCCGTAAGACGGGGGGAATTGGAAGAACCCCGAAGACTGTGAGAACCCTATCGACGGGAGAAATTGGGAGAACCCCGGAGATTGGGAGAACCCCGTCGATGGGGGGAATTGGAAGAAACCCGACGATTGCGAGAAAGGTGCAAACCCGACAGCCGGAGAGTATTGGGTGAAACCGGGAGAAAGGGGAAATTGGGAGTTTAGATTCAGTGGATTGGAAGTTTGAGGGTTCGAAGGATTTGAACCGATCCATTGTTGGTACCACGAATTGAACTCATCTTCACTCATTTTTTTTGCACAAAAAAAAAATAAATTTGAAGATTGAAATTGAAGAAGAAAGAGATTGGGATGAAGATTGGAATTTGGTGTGGAGAATGAATGTGATGAAGGGATAAATATAATGAAATTGTGTGAGAAAGCTGTTGGGTTATACAATATTTTTTTTTAAATAAAAAAAAAGTTTGGACCAATAAGGACACGCCACATGTCTTCAAACCGCTGCCAACCCGAAGTTGAAGGCGGTGTCGATATATCAACACCACCTTCAATACTGCTGAGATTGATACCGACTTCCTCTTCTCCACATCAGCACCCAATACTCCCTATATGGAGCGAAAGAGTAATGAGGGGGATCATCACCGGTGATCGATCCCCATTACATGTGCTCTTAAAAGTATAAATAAGATTAATATCATATCACTCTCCGTATGAAACTTTTGACTTTTTTCCTACTTCCCATTCAATACTTTTAAAATTTTAATGATTTTATCCAACGATATTACATTTATCATTATTTATCATTGAAATAATAAGAAACTTCTTAATACTCAAAATTTATTGAACATTGTTGTAATCTATTGTTCAATGAAGTAATATTGAAAAACAACACTTTTTCAAATAAAAAATATCAAAATATTATTTACAAAATAAAAGTATCAAAATAACACTTTAGTTTGTAAAAAGTCTATTATACCCATAATAAGTATATAAGAAGGCTAATTTTAATTTGAATCATGCACGAAGATTAACTTCATGTATAAATTTCCGGCGAAAATCTTTGGCCAAAAAATTCCGGCAAAAATTTGAATCATACATGAAGCCTAACTTCATGTATACATCATATATGCATTGTACACGAAAAATAGCATTCATGTATGCATTAATACATGAAAACTAATTTTCGTGTTTGCATCATACATGAAAATTAATCTTCATGTATGATTCAAATTTGAAATTTTTGGCAGCAAATTTTTGTGTGATGCATCATATATGAAATCTAATATTCGTGTATGCATCATACATGAAAACTAATCTTCATGTATAATTTAAATTTGAAATTTTTGGCGGCGAAAATTTTCGTGTATGATGCATACATGAATGTTAGTCTTCGTGTATGATGCATACATGAAAGTTAGGCTTCGTGTATGATTCAAATTTTCGCTGGAAATTCATACATGAAGTTTAGTCTTCGTGTATGATTCAAATTAAAGTTAGCCTTCTTATATAACTATAAGGATTTATATCCTTTAATATGGGTATAAAAGTCATAAATTAAAACAAAAGAGAATTTGGACACATTTTTTAGCAAAATAGCATTATTTATCTTTTTATTTTCAAAAGGGCTATTTTGACTTATTGCTCTTGTGCAATTGTATCAACAGACGTAATATGACAAAGTTCGAAAATGCAGACAAACGTATTAATGGATTGTGAAAGCCGTCAATCAATTGTGAATTTGAAACCTTTTGGTTGCATTTACTTTGATGGAAAATAATGATAACTAAAAAAATTTAGTTTTTTTTCATTATTTTTACATGTTTACTACGGATGTTAATTTTCTTCGGACATGATGAATAATATTCCGACACCTTCTTTTCATCATTTTCTCTTAATTGTGAAAAATATTAACATGAGAGAGGGGTAATAATTTTTTCCATTGGACAAAAGGCATAAAAATTGTGAGAGAGTGGGGGGCATGTGATATAATTTTTTTTTCCAATCTAGTAAACATGTGATGAAATATATGAAATTATAATATTTTCTTATCTATCATTTTCCAATGACAACTTTACATTTAAACTAAACACACCCTTTGTTAAAAAAAAAGTAAACACACCCTAAAAAATTTATGGATTTGAAATATTAGTATAAAATATTACTTTTAAGTTTAAACATACGGATAGAATCAAGAAATGTACTCTCTCCATCCCGCCAAATACGGCCCTAGTTCATATGGGCACGGAGACTAAGAAAAAGGGTATTGGTATAAAGAAAGTATTTAGTGTAGTGTGAATGCAATATTTTATAATGCTAATAAAGTTATAGATGAAATGGTTAAATGTGTAGTGAAAGTAGGTTAGTGAGGTTTAGATGGGATAGATTATGTATATAAAACTAACTGTTTCTTTAAAGGAAATAAGACAAATATAATGGGACGTCCCAAAATAAATTACAGACCGTATTCGGTGAACAAAAAGAGTATTAAAAATAAGGATAAAAAGTTGGTTCATATAATTAGAATGGGTAAATTAAATCTAGACGATGATGCCCTATGATTCACGCGTATTGGAAAATAATTGACCGCCATTGCACCATACATATCACTCCCATCGCCAACAAATGCTCCCTCCGTTAAAAGAAAATGTGCCATATTGTGTGTATTGTGTACAGATTTTTAAAAAAAGTTGATAAAGTTGTTATAAATGAAATTAGAGTCTCACTAGTTATGGTTGAAAAAAAGTAAAGTATTTTCTTCGTAAGCAAAAAAAAATCTTATTTACGGTTGAGAATTAAGAAAACTGATAAAGTTGTTGTATGTTGAATAAGGGCCCCATTCATAAATTTATGAGTGAAAAAATGTAAAATAAAGTTCAAATTGTTGTGAGTGGAATAAGAGGTCCATCTATCACGAGTAGAAAAAGTAAAATGAGAGTGTAAGTTGTGGAGAATTAAGTAAGGTCTCACTTGATGTGAGTGAAAAAAAAGAAGTATGAATCTATTTTGTGTATAGAAAAAGGGGTAAGTTCAACGGAATGAGTAGAAATTAACATTGTTGTGAGGTGACGTATTGTTGTGAGGAGAAAATGTGAAATAAAGCTAAAGTTATTGTAAATGAAAATACTAAAATGAAAGTGAAAGTTGTTGGGAAATTTAGTGAAGATTTCATTTATACTAAAATCTAACTCATACCAACCGAGTAGATATGCGTGTTTTTTAAATAGGCTCATTGTTTGAGCACAAATATTTTATTTTTACAGTACTCGAAATGAGAGGAAATTTAAAGTTGAAGACCAACTGATTAGCACAGTTAAAGTCACAATTGACTCAAGAACTAGATCATACAGTTGACCCATCAACTGTATCTAGAACCATGACAATCATGGTGAGATGAAGATTGAAGTGAATACTTGGACCGTAATTCAAATATCAAAAGCACAAGTTCACGAAAGAGGTTGACACATTGTCATTTCCTTATTTGGACCGACACAAAAGTTCTACAGTGCAAAAACAAACTTTACATTTGTTATTTTGGAAAAGTCTGCAAAATGAGAGAATAACCCATCGCTTTCATGGCAGATGTTAAACGGCTCTTTTCAACGGCTAATTCGATATCTCCGTCTATGAATAGAGGCTTATATTCAACAAGGAAACTACTAATTGACCGATTTACTAAACTACTGAGACACAACACTTAAGTGATTCAAGCAAGAACGATTGAAGCATTGAAGTGCTAGAACTCTCCCCAAACTTTATGCTCTCTTAGCTCTCCGAAATATTGTTTCTTAGATCGAACCACTTATAATCAGCCTTTATTTCCTAAGTCTAGCCACTACTTCAAGTGTCTAAACTTAGAAGAGAGAATCAACACTTTAGTAATTTGTTTAGTGTTATATGTTGATTTTCTTAGTTGGAAAAACCCCCCAAATCCTTTTCATACCCTCATCAAGTCTAAAATGTTTCTAGGTCTTACTATACCTGCGAACAGTTGTACTAGGTTTTGTTGAACTCGTAATCAGTAGTGGATTATCAGCTGGATAGCTGGTCGTGGACGTAGAAGGTTATCTCTCAACCCCGTAAAAATTGCTTTGAGTTTTTTTTTTTTTTCAATTATTGTTTATCACTAACCGTAACTAACACTTAAACATATTTTAACTTGCACAAAATACATTGCGAACTTGACCTTTGCCTTTGGATTTTCATTAAACGAGTTAAAACAAACAAATTCCACCACACTTCCGCACCACACTAAACCTTAGTTGGTCGAAGTACAATTAATCATCAGTTATAGAAATCAATTGTATTTTCAACTAAGCGACTCTCCAACTGAATTTATACAATTGTCGAATTGAGAAAAATTATTTTTATGAAAAATCTGTAGCAGTGTATTCCTCCGTACATTAGTTAAGTCATATTGGAACCATCAATTATTATGAATGAAATAATGTTTCGCTTGATATGAGTGGCAAAAGTAAAAAATTATACTTTTTGTGAACAAATAAAACTAGATAAATTAAGACACAGTTTTGTAGACGGACGAAGTATTTTCATCTTGCCATAACCATAATTGTATTAGGTCTAGGTTTGAAATTGTATTGTTATTTGTTATTTTATTGGCACAAAACTGAAAGAAATCGCTTTATTGAATATTAAATTGTTATTATTCGTTTATTAAAATAAAACAGTAAAAAGTTAACTTTTTGAGATAGTTGAATAGGAGTATTTAATATATATTTCCTCCGTATTAGAATAAGTGACTTGTTTTCAATATCAAGATGTTTATATCAAGTGGTTTGTTTCTAAATAGGAAATAATTATCTCTTCAAAAATTGTGGATTATACCGATTTAATTAGTTTTAACCTTTTTCTGTAATACTTGTGCTCAAAACAAACGAAGCAGTTATTGCGAAACTGAAGGAATATTGATTATCGTATGTACTCCCTCCGTCCACGAAATAGTTGTCACTTTTGCTATTTAAGTCCGTTCATGAACTGGTTGTCACTTCCATTTATAGCAGTAGGGCCCACATAATACATTATATTTAACCTTATATTTCTCACTACTTCACTCACAACAATACCTACTATTATCAACTACTACCTATGATTTTCTTAAAGGGATGCACTTCCATGAGAAAAATTGGCAGAAACGCCACTCCCAAGTATCGAACACGAGTCTCAAAGAGAGTTATAGCTCTAACTTAGAGCACTAACCCGCTGGGCTACAACTATACTTGTTTGCTTTTAGGTAACGAATTAATTTATACCATTTACACTTGGTTTTATTATTTTGAAGTATCATTTTCGTATTTTAATTTCTTTTTTTAATTTTTCCTTTTCATTATGTTCTATCTTTAGTTTATTTTAGTTTTTTTTTTGTAAAAAAATATTATTTATTCTTCATGTTTTCTTTATTTTTAAGTATTTTTTTCATTTTTTCATTTCATTTTTTAAGCATTTATTTTTATTATATTGTGTGTCCTACCTATTATTCAATTTATTTATTTTCAATTTTTTAATTATTTATTCATTTTCTTTTTTCTATAATGATTTTTTATTAAAAAATTAATAAAATACTACTTTGCTTAATAACAATATTTACATTTATTCACGACAATGTATACTTTTAGTTATTTGATTAAGTAATTATTTTCATGACTAAAAATAATTATTGATATAAAGAAAAGTAATGTTTCAAAATTATTAGTACTTTTTTTCACAACGATTGTTACTTTGAAACATTACCTCTCCTTATATCAATGATTATTTTTCATTACGACAATAATTACTTAACAAAATAACTTAAAGTATATGTTATCGTGAATAAAACTAAACATTGTCGTTAAGAAAAGTAATAGTTGTGAAACATAACATTTCATTATGTCAATGATTATTTTTTATCACGACAATAATTACTTGACCAAAATACTAAAAGTACAAGTGTCGTAAATAAAAGTAAACATTATCGTTAAGAAAAATAATAGTTGTAAAACATTACTTTTATTCGTATAATTAGTTACTTTCATGACGATAATATTTACTTGACCAAATAACTAAAAGTACAACTCATCATAAATAAAAGTAAAAATTATTGTTAAAAAAATAATAGTTGTGAAAGTAACTAATAACTCTTATTAATTTATAAATAACTGAAAGTAATTAAGAAAAAAGAAAAGAAAGAAAGGAAAATAAACTAAAAACAAAGAGCAAAAATAAAAAAAGGAACAAAGAATAGGAAATGTATAAAATAAGTAACTAATAGTAACTCTTACTCATAAGTAATAATAATTAAGAAAAAATAAATAAGAAATAAAGGAAAAGAAAATAAAAAGAATTAAGAAAAGAAACAAGTAAAAAAGAAAATAAGAAATAAAGGAAAAGAAAATAAAAAGAATTAAGAAAAGGAACAAGAAAAGAAAGGAAAGAAATTAAGAAAATAAATAAGTAAAAGAAATAAAAAAGAATTAAGAAAAGCAACAGAAAAGAAAGGGAAAAAAATTACGAGAAATGTGTTATACCGCTGGACCACCAAGGTTATTATGTTTTAAACTGCCTTAATTTCATATCTAATTTTATCTAGAACTGTATATTATATGCAGCCGGTTGTAGGGAAGTTTTTGCGTTTCTTAAAATATGTGTCGTCTATAATGTGGCAACCATTTCATGGACGGAGAGAATCGTATATACTTAGCGGAATAAAAATTAGGGGGAAAATTTAAAATGCACCCTTTGAAGTGTTCAAAAATAAAAAATACACCATGACTTGAAAAACAATGAAAAATGCACACTTTGCTTAAAGGATCTACTAAACTGACAAAATAGGTCAAACATTGTTAACTCTCATACCTTTGTCGGTTACACATAAGAATCTCGGCCCACCACCTCCACCTGACATCAATCAATTCATTTTGACCTATTTTGCCGCCTCCCACCTTATACACAGTTATACCCCCACCTCATATACAGATTCCCACATCCCGCTCCACACTACCATCCTGCCCCACTCTCTACTCTCTAACTCAACAAATCTCGCTCCACTGTCTTCTCTTTCTGAAGCAAAAAATTCCGAGCAGCAATACCGTGAAGTGGAAGGTCCATTTTCACCTAGTTTTTTTCACAATATGGTTAATTATGGAGAGGTAACTATTTTTTTTTTTTTAATTTTTCATGCATTCGAATTTGAATATGAGATTTCATATGTTAGTTGATAAAATTATGTAGAATCTATTTATGTGAAATCCCGCTCGTGAAGCCCTAGTGTATCCCGCTCGATATAACACTTTATAATGTACATCCCGTCCGAGCGTGATATTCTATAACCGAGCGGAAAATTCGTAATTCTCGTATTTAATAGTGTATAACCTCCCCTAGATCCCTAATTTGCTAAATTATTCATATTTCGATTGTTTGATGTTGAATCTACACTAATAATTGTTATTTGAAAGACTGTTAAATTTCTTGAATGTGTAATTTACGCGTAATTTTTCTCTTAATTTTCACATGTAAATTATGTTAAATCCCGCTCGATAAATTGTTGGTGGCCTAAATCCCGCTCGAGCGGGATATAGGATAACCGAGCGGGATATTGTTATTTAACTGCCAAAATTATTGTGTATGCTTTGTGTGTCATTTCCCGCTCGACGTTGTCATATTTGGCTTGATATCCCGCTCGAGCGGGATTTGTTAATCGCGAGCGGGAAATTGTTTAGTGTACTGTTTAATACTGTGTTTAGTTTGATTTTAGTATTTATTTTTTAATTTAAATTTTTATTCGTGTAGATTATTTTGAAGAGGCCCGAGACTATTAACCAGAAGTCCACGGTTAGCACATCCTATAGGCACAACGCTTTAGAAGACGTTGCGTCTACATTGATGCAGGTTGGGGGAGGATCTCCTGGAGAGGTGGGTTGAAGGTTATTTTGGCCACTTTACTTACTGGCAGCCGGAGCAGAAGTACGGTATGGGCGTGCATCATGTATTGTCCCGTCAGATTTCGGTTCAATGGGGCGAGCCACACGACATGTGGTTTCATATCAACGGGGCGAACCTTCATTTTTCTTCTGCGGAGTATGCCCTTGTTATCGGATTGTCATTCGACTCGTCTGATTTTCGACCCTCAGACAACCACGACTTACGGAATGTGCAAGTGTATCGGCGGTTTGCCAACGGCTTGCCGATTAGTGTGGGGGACCTTCTGGATCGGTTTTGCATGAGGCACGTGACAGATCAGAGTGGACAGCGTCATCGCCGTGAGCATCATTTCGTCTCTCTTCGAACCACTCCTCGATGACATGTCTGATTGCATCAAGCATTGAGCATATTGGCAGCCGTCGTGCCCACTCCAACCGCCCATTCCAATTCTCGGTTGCATTTGATGTCAACTGACTGTAACGCGACAAAGGACAGTGAACTCGAGACCACTTCTCGAGTCTGACACTTATCAATTTTTGGTAAGCAGCTTCGCTCTCTCGGCGGATGATGTCCCATGCTTTATCAAAAATTGCTCGGCGATATGTAAATGTAGCTTTTTTAAACAATTCCGTAACTGTTTTTCCGTAACGATTAATTTTTTGCAGCAAGTGATAGTAGTATAAACCATGAACTGCATTCGGAAAAACCTCTTTCACACCGTTATCTATCGAGGGATGTGCATCAGATACAATTAATGTATCATTCAAGTCTCCATACGCAATTCTAAATCGGCTGAGGAACCACTTCCAAGAGATATCATTCTCAATAGGGCCAACGCCAATCGCTAGAGGAAATGTATGCTCGTTGGCATCCTTAGTGACAACGACAAACAAGATACCTCTATTCTTGCCCTTCAGATGAGTGCCATCAATTGCAATCACATGCCTCATATTTAGTGGATAAGCAAGTCTAAATGAGCCGAAAACTACAAACAAGTGTTCGAACTTCCCATCAATACCAACTTGCAAATTAGTAATTGTACCTGGATTCCATTGCCTTAGCATGTGAAGATAGCGTGGCAACTTCCGGAAGGAATTAACATATCTCCCGTAAATGCTTTCTATCGCTACATGCCGTGCTCGCAGGGCCAAATCATAACGAATGGTGAACCCAAATTCGCTTTGCATCTCTTCCATAATGGCCTTTGACTCTATTATTTTACACTCCCTTCGTATTTTTCGAGCAACGTAGGCTGCAACACATTCATGTGAACTTTTCTACGACCAACACGTCCTAGCTGGCGCGTGCATGCGTGATCGCCCGTAAACTTGGTAATTCTCTAAGCTTGTGATCTTTTACTTGATCTTGCTTTCAGCTCGAACGGACAAGATTCCATACGCCTGCATATCCATCTGAGACGTAGACTATCAGAGCCATCAACTTTGTATTCTGTTTCAATCTCCATGTGCCACAAGTCTGCTGCTACATTTAGAGCTGCTTTACTTTCAAAAATAGAACCACAGATAAATCACCATTTTCTAACGGGCTTTTTTCACGTACAACGATTGAATTCGTTGCATTCACGAGAATCACTGGAACTAACCAATTGCCTGCATCAGCGGCTTCGTTATCTTCTTCACCGCGAATCCATGCTCCACGCTCCAACATAGCCGATTCTATCATGGTGTCCTCTGTCATCTCTTCCGATGCATCACTGTCGGTTTGCAGCTCACATTCTTCATCCTGAGGACCAACTGCCTCTTGATCTTTGTCATCACCATCTGCCTCTTCAGCATCGTCAGCACCATCTGCATCTCCATCATCGCCATAACCCTTTGCTGTCTCTAAAACTTGAGTCGACGTGGATCTGAAATAATGTGTGGATGTCGATGCATAATTACCCCCAGCGGGGCATGCATCATCACTAAAAGTGGAGGAAAGCATCTGTGTTTGGATACGATCCATTTCTTCATAATAATCAACATCAAACTCAGGCACGTATACGTTCTTGTATTGGTGAGTCACGTACATAGTTGTTTATGGCTGCGTCGCGCACAAATGATAAAATTCAGCATCGGTGCTTAATGGGCATTTTACAGTACGTCCCCTCTCATTCTTCGACACATAATGCAACTCGTACTGTGTGCTGAAGGAGTTTGCACTCAATTGACAATCGATGATGTACCTCAGACCGACGAGATTTCTTTCGACATCTACGAATTCATATCCGCCCGAGTACGTACAACCAGACCATGTTCCTCCGTATTTGATAATAAAATAGTGATCTATCTACACAGAAGTACAAACACGTAACACTTAATAAAAATAACACAAAAATATCAAATATCGCTCGCCAAACACAACAATTTCCCGCTCGAGCGGGATTACATTTCTCGAGCGGGATATTGATATTTTGAGCGAGATATGCTAAAATCGAAATTTTAGAATTTTTTTGAGTCCTAATATACAAAATCCCTCTGCAGACCTAAATCCCGCTCGAGCGGGATTAAAACTCACGAGCGGAAAATTTAAATTTCGAGCGGGAAATGATAAAATCCACTTGCTATGTAATCTATACGGCATTCATATAAATTTCTGAGTTTTGAATATTAAAGAGTCTCATTTTCAAATTTATCACGTACAATCAAAATTTAGTGGAACCTAGAGGAAAGTTATAAGGTCGGAAAAATACCTCAAATGATAAATTTGAAAGATTGCTGCCCACTTTCGAATATGATAAATTTGAAAGGATGTTATTTGAAATATTGCTGCCCACTTTCGAATGTGATGAATTTGAAAGGATGTTATTGTGGCTGTGTAAAAGAGGCGTGTGAATGGTAAAATATATAGAGTGGTGAATCCATTTCACGTGAAAATGTACTGTCTCATGTCTGCACAAGTAAGTAAATTCATGCCAGGCACCAATCAGCCATCATTCTGTACATTGACCAACTTTTCTGCAATTTCCCGCTCGAACAGAACAAAATCCCGCTCGAGCGGAATTTGACACGTGGCGAGCTGGATTTTGTTCTGTCCGAGCAAAATCTACATTTATGTTAGTTAATGCCTATTCATAATTTTTCGACTGAATTTAGTACCTACTTAATTCCGATATGTTTCATATAAAATAATTAAATTATATTATTATTGGCTAATGATTGTCAAATAATCACCTAATTATCACTAAATCATTGGAATGTCAAGCACGCCACCTAATGCAGAGTCCATGAATAACAAAGTTGTTCAATTTATTCGAGGTTTGTGCCATTTCACCTCTATAATTGGTAAACTGAAAAAATATTGTGTAAGAGATGTGATATAAAGTGTTTGACAAGATGACATTTTATATTTGAAATATTCAAAAGAATGTAAAATTCATTATTTTTTAGACTATAATGTATTTTTTATTTTTATATTATAAAATGATGTATTTTTATGGATTATCAATGAAAATTAATACTAAAGTAATTTATTGATATAAAATTGGATTTATAGTCTTATAAATATCGGTTGACATGAAAATATCTACTAGTACTACTTTAATTTGGTGATGGTATACACAAGATCTATACGTACATGTCTGTGCAGTATAGCTGACAGGGGTCTCAAAACCCAAGCTGTTTCCACGTTCATTTGAATTTGTAATACTCCCCGATTTTGTAACAAGTGACTTGTATTCTTAGGTTGTTTATTAGAAGGAATTCGTTTTTTTTTTTAAAAAAAAGATTAATTATTCCTTTAAAAGTTGATGCTCTTATTATTAGGAATTCATTTTTTTTTTGTTATTAAAGATTAATTATTCCTTTAAAAGTTGATGCTTATACTATTTCATTGGGTTTTTATCCTTCACGAAATAGATATTACTAAACACTTGTTTATTAGTATTACAATAATTTTTATTTTACTACTCCCTCCATTCTAATAGCATGATCTTATATTTTTAGCACGTGTATTAAGAAATAAAAGTAAATTAACGAAAAATAGTGGATCCTATAGCTTTTGAAGAGTTAATTATTTTTATTTTTGAAATAAGACCTTATTATTGAAATATGTCTAAAAGAAAAATTAAATCTTGTAATTAAAACGGATGAAGTACTTAGACGGTGTTTGACTAAGCTTTTAAACACTTTAAAATAACTTAAAAATTGTTCATTACTAAGAATTTAAGAGCTTATAAATTATTTTAATGATTCAAATATTAAGCCGACATAACAAAATTTCTTTATTGGGATAGCTGCAACTCCTGCCTCCTGGCCCAACTCCAATCGCTTTCTTCCTCCCCACTTCCAAAAAGTTGCAAAATTGTCTCTTCTCACCAAATTATTTTCGTACTTTCTGAGAATATATCAACATAAAGTAAGTTGTTATCAAATTTGTTTCTGATTTTCTTTTCGAAACCTTAATAACTCAATAAATCAAAGAAAAATAAAACCAAACCAATTTTTTTTAAAACCCCTTGACTTAGCATTTACTAATAATTAAAACAATTATAAAACTCATATAATAATAGACCTTAGAAATAAAAACACAAATCCAAAACCTAATTACATACATTAACGTAGAAATAAAAATACCAAAAAATTTAAAATTAGCTAATAATGAAAGAAATTATCTGCTTATGTAAGAGAATTATTAATCACATTTTTTTTCTTCATTAAAGTGAAGTGATAAACGAGTGCACTCTAAATTAAATTATTTTCCCATTAATTTAAACAAAAAAGATAAAAGCAAGTTGGAACACTGCACTGCTGCTACTTCGTACCGCAGATTAAGCGTGTTTTAAATTCATATCTACAACCGAACCGCCTTCTCTCTCTCTAGCTCGCTCGCTCTCTCTCTCTCACTTGTGTGCTACATATACGTACACAAATATCCCTTCCTTCCATTTCAATCATTCTCTTGTTTGAAGAGTGAGAGTCGGTCAATAGAAATCTCCGAATATTCATACATTTTTAAACAGAATTCTCTTTTAGTCAAGAAAAGATTTCATTTTTTGGTCCAATCAAATTCTGTTCTAGTCTAGGTCGAACCTAATACGATGAGTAAACAGGATATGTTGAAGATTCAGGTACTTTTTCTTCTTCATCCATCTCCAGTTTTTACAGTTTTCGTAGCTTCAAGCTAGTTTCCATCGAAGAAGAGTACCTCCTTCTCTCTATCTCTAGATACTTTATTCTTTTGTTTAATCTGTGTGGTGTTTTACTAATTTGTTGCTGCTAACTGCAGACGTGTGCTCTGAGAGTGAATATACACTGCGAGGGCTGTATGCATAAGGTGAAGAAGAAGCTGCAGAAAGTTGAAGGTATGTTCATTTCAGTTTTAATTTGTTCTCGGGTGAGAGAATTAGGGTTAAATTGAAGGTGTTCTGCAAATTTTTGAGGGAATAGTGTTAAATTAAAAGGCGTTTTGTAAATTTTTGCTGGGAATTAGGGTTAAATTGAAGGCGTTCTGTGAACTTTTTACAGAATTAGGGTTAAATTTGACGGTGTTCTGTAAAATTTTAAGGTAATTAGGGTTAAATTTGACGGTGTTTTGACTGTTGAAAAACGCAGGAGTGTATAAGGTGAGCATAGATTCGGAGCAGGGGAAGGTGGTGGTGTCAGGAAATGCAGATCCGGCAAGCCTAATCCACACGCTTGAGAAGGCAGGGAAGCACGCCGAGCTGTGGGGACCACCGCAGAAGGGCGGGGGCGGCGGTGGCGGTGGCGGCCAGTTACCGATCCAGCTCAACAAGTTTCAGATCGAGAGCCTCAACAAGAATCAGAAAAAGGGAAATGAGCAGCAACAGCAGCTGCTGCTGCAGCAGCTGCAGCTGCAGCAGAAGATGAAGAATGGGGGATTCGTTCAAGTTCCTCTAATGAAAGGCTCCAAGGATGATAAATTTGCGCCGGCCAAGGACCACGGCCACAAGTCGGTCAGGTTCGACTTGCCTCAGCACGAGGGCGATGACGATGATGACTACGATGATGACGACTCCGAGTTTGATGATTTTGACGATGATGAGTTTGAGGATGAGTTTGGTGAAGGGGAAGTAGTTCATAGTAAAGGGGCCAGCGGTGGCGGCGGGCAGAAGCTGAATAAGGTGGCTGCGAATGGTCATAAGGGAGATAAAGGCGGCAGTAAAGACGGCAAAGATAGTAAAAACGGGAAGGTTAAGAAAGGCGGAGGGATCAATATGTTTATAAAGGGCATGCTGAAGAAGGCCAGCGCCGGAGGTGGGAAGAATGGGAAACCGGACAAAAGTGGGAAGAAGGGAGAAAAGAAGAAAGAGGATGGCGGCAAGAATGGTGGAAAGAAGGGTGGGTTTGAGTTGGGCGATGCTAAAATGGGGAAGAATGATGATGGCTGGAGCAAGAAAGCAGGGGAGGATTTCCATGGAGGTAAACACCACCAGCAGCAGGTATTAAGTGAGATGAAATCGAATCATAAAGGTGGCGGTGGCGGTGGCGGTGGCGGTAGGAACATGGAAATGATGGGACAAAAAGGGGGTTTTCCGGCGGTGGCGGGGATGCCGGCGATGAACGGAGGCAACCGGTACTCAGGGGTCGGTCCGGGGAATCCGTACAACCAACAGCAGCAGCAACAACAGCAGCAGCAGCAACAATACATGGCGCAGATGATGATGATGAATCAGCAGCGTGAGAATGGGCATGAGGCCTATCACCCAGCATTAGCTTACGCGAGGCCACCGCCGCCCGGCATGGGTTACGGACCGCCGCCCGGCATGGGTTACGGACAACCGCCCCAGCACATGGGTTATGGAGGACCACCGCCGATGAGTTACGGGACTCCGGCAGGACCACCGCCGGCGTCGGCGGAATACACGCATATGTTTAATGATGAGAACACCGATAGTTGCAGTATTATGTAAATTGTTCTGTGTTTTGCCACGGACATTAATTGTCGATTGTATTTTATCAAGTTTTTAATGTTATGATTTATGAAGTAGGCATTGCAAGGTTGATTCTTGTTGGGGTTAACTTGTGTTGATTGTGTTTATTTTTTATTTTATTTGGGATGAAAGTTGAGAGCTTTTTGAATATGGGGGGAGAATTCTGAGATTGGGACTATTATGATATTAATAATCTTTTAAATGAGATGTCACAATTCCTAGTATTATTTATTAGGTGTGGGTGGGATAATTAAGAGCTAGATTGGTCAAATAAGTCAGTGACAGCTTTTAATGACACATCCAGAAACAACAAAGTAGTCAATAGCTGTTTTTGATTGTTGCATTTTTTATTTGTTAGTAGTAGTAATTTTCTTTTGCACCTTTATTTTAGATAGTTGAAAGAGATAGTGTCACGCTCCCACTTGGTTTCCTGCACATGCTGGGTTGGGACGTTGGGAAACTTGGGATGGTCGCTTTGTTTGTTTGTGTGTGTGTGTTTTCTTTTATAGGTTTGTGTGTACATATGTCTTATGCTTCCACACTTAAAAAATCGATCGACTCTTATAATTTTCCATTTACTAACTTATCTATCAAACATAAATATACGGTACAAATCTTGACTTTTAATTATATTACATATCTTATCCTAAAAAAAAATTATGATACATTGCTTGATTTATACTATCTCGATATATTTTAATATGTCCACCAAACGAGTCCTTAGGTTATCAACGAGGCCAACTTGTTCGTTCCAATCTAGTGCTATCAAACGGGCTATTCCGTTCGAACTAATTGAGTTGAAAAAAATTAAAAATAAAATAAAATTTGAACTAGTATAAATTTTAAAATTGACTCTCTTTTTTCTTTAATCAATTCAAGTTAATCCGTCAATTTCAGATTTTATAATCATCCCTAAATACTAAGTTTAGCTATAAATACTTAAAATCTGTGTTGGAATTCAAGTTGAAGTAGGTAGGTATATCATCGCATTTTCAATATTGATTTTCATTAATTAGTTTTTTGTTAAAATCTTAGAATGGGAAACGAAATAGTGAAAGTAGTGAGAATTCAATAAGGAGTGCATATATCATCACATTTTCAGTATTTATTGATTTTTATTAATTAATTGTTTATTACAATCTTGAAATGGAAATAAAATAGCAAGTTGTGATACATTAGTTATGTTTTATTTTTGGGTAAACTAAATATTTCATACACTCCTTAAAAAAAATCAATTCACTAAAGATGATGCATGTACAAACAATACCTTCGTCCAAGATTGGCAAGTGATACATTCATTGATGGGATCCGAGTATGGATTCCTATATCATCAATTCTTTCTTTTTTTTTTTTGAAAAACTATTAAAAGACAAAAGAATGCCAAAATTGGCAGTAGTGACTCTCGAGTACCTTGCATAGTTGCTTGAGGTTATGAATTCTTAGGCTCAACCGGTTGCTAGAGGGTGTGGTCTATGAGGACCACAATTTGGCGAGCGTGGATGTGCAGACGCAAAATGTGGCAGGCTGAAAGGCATATTAGAAGCACGAGTAACGACTGTGTAAATTGTGAAGTTGATGCATCTAGAAGGCATGAGGCCCGCTTGTCTCAAACATCTTTTTTCTTTTTAATTTTTCTTTTTGATTGACAAAAGGATATAAATTAATAACAAACAATTTGGAGTACAATGGAGTACTCCACCAACCCTTACATCAAGTCCACCTTAGGAACAAGAATCCCTATGTATTACAACTCCAGAAACCTCTAAGCAAATTACATCACGTAAGCTTTCAGATCTAGAATCCAATTTGCAATAGGAACATTAAATAAATTCCGATCTTTTAAAGATAACCCATGCGTTATGGCCAAACTCTAATCTTGATCTCGTCCATCGCCTTGGCGATCTCAAAGATACCATTTTATTTCTAATCTTTCAAATACACTACCTCAAACGGATTATTAACTGCGAGATAATTAATTAGAGATATAATTTTGATTTTTTTTCCATTATCTGATATAAGTAATTACTAATCTCCATAATGAGGATTTTGAGATGTAATTTTTGGAGAGATCGTTCATATCATTATTTAGTAATGGCGAAACTTAAAAATTCTAAAAACAAATAAATATTTAAAAAAGGGGTAACACTTGGGTGTAGACATCTCCACCATAGAGATGGATTTAATCCGACACAACCCGGTCAACGCCCTTTGACCTTTTTTAAAATTTTTTTCCTTTTTTTGTTTTAGTCTTAAAAAAAATGCAAATAACGACGACTACAGAAAAGCGTTACCCCAAAAATATGGAGTCGCCATTAGAGAGCAAAACCCTCAAATTCTTGTCTGAGTTTTCAGTGTTGAATTAAACTAGTTTTCAGCAGCAATTGCAAACACACAGTAACAATGCATTCTTTTGGGCACAGAGCCAATGTTTTGCTAACGTTCGCGATCACCCTCCTTGCGCTGATGTGCGCCATGGCGTCCGTCTCCGACAACTTCAATTCTCTGTCTCCTGACGCTCAAGTCCAAGTACGCTGCTGCATTCACCTCGCATATCTCTCTCTCTCTATAAATTATTGCGTGTGTAATATACTTGTTTAATGTTTTATTTTTCTGGATTTTTTAGGTCCTGAATATCAATTGGTTTCAGAAGAAACCCGTTGGTGATGACGAGGTATTCAATTTTTGCGCATCTGCTGAGTTGTTTTTGCCTGTTATGTGTACAATTTTGTGGATTTTGGGTTTGATTAGTAATTTTTCGTATTTTGTCAATGGTGTAAATTATAGATGTTGAAGAAATGCATCTTTTTTTATTTATATTAATCTCTGCTGAAGGTTCACAGAATAGGATACTTGATCGTTATCTATCTAGTTGCTGCTATCCATAATCCAGAATATGCTCAATTTTGAATGATTGACTTGTTCGTTTTATTTCATTTTGACCTGGAATTATATTTACTGCACCTAGATTGTCGATATTCTTGTTTTAATCGGAGCACACTCTTGTGTTTGTATCTGTGTGTGTGTGTGTGTGCTTTTTTTTTTTTTTAAATATCTCAAGTTTGATTTTATTGTAAATTTCATTCCTTAGCCATTATTTTCCTTTCGTAAGAGTATAGCTTACAATCTAATTCACTCGTCTTTCATACAATTGGTTGACTTGGAAAGGATTGAGAGGGAAGTGAGATCTGGTCTTCTTAGAGGAGTTTGATGTTTCAGAACAATGAGCTAGTTTCATTTTTAACAAGGTGTGCCTTGAAAAGATATCGAAAAGCGGAGATTTCACCGACGACCTTTAGAGTAGATGCAGAACCTAGGAGTTAATACATCATTTTAACTCAAAAGATTAGATTTGGGCAGTATGTAGGAAGCCCCTCAGACTGTTGCAAAATGATGTTAGCTGTCGCAAATTTCATCATTGAGAAGTAATCCTTCATTAGCTTCTAAGTCGGGAGTAACGGATAGTACTATTTGTTGGAATATAGTCTGGTTTAACAATTTAAAGATTTAACCAATCCATATTCTCTAACAATAGTACTAGAAACATTGATGGTCGCGAGATTAATAAGTGATTACATATGTTACATCCTCTTCAAGAAATGAGCAGGGAAATCTCGTTAATGTTTCAGCTCAGTTTCTGTGTTTCTGTAAGAAATATTACCTGTACACATTCTTACTTATTTTTCAATCCAAAGTTCATCTCCACTGCACATTGGTAGACTATCTTGAAAATGCAATGTGCCTAATTATTTGAATCATATCATTTTTTTACTAGTTATGAAGCATTAATAGACATTTTCACTATCTAATCTAGTGAATAATGATGGGGATTTTGGGGATTGGAAATGCTGCTTATAATCAATTTATACTCAAGCCCGTTTCAGATGTATTACAACTTTAAATCTTTCCTCACCTTCCTACCTACTACAACCATGTCCGCGTTTTGTTTTCTCTCTCTTATGGATTTTTCTTTTTCACGTTTAATTTTTTTCCCATTTGCCCTAGGGGATATATTGCCTGTCGTCTCAGTTGGCATAACAAAAACAATGACCTCTTACAAAACATTTGCACTTAAGACTGATGCATTAAATATCATAAATTGGTTTAGAAGTATGTAAATTGCAGGCATCTGATTTTTGCACTTTGTGAAACTACAAAAGCGAAAGTGATACTGGAAGGAAGTTCATACATAATTAGCGTATTAGTAATTATTTTCACTGTGCAGGTTAGCCTGACCTTGAATATATCAGCAAATCTACAGTCGTTGTTCACTTGGAACACAAAGCAGGTATGTTAGCATCTACATATTGTTTGCTTTCTACATTTTTTAGTGTATTCTAACTAAGCACTTGGTGATTTCAGATTCGAGGAGAGGGACTTTATGTTCTGTCATTGATGAACTTGTTTGCTTTTCTTCAAAATATTTTCTGATACTCTGTTGCTGTAGTTTTCAAATTGCAAGCATCATCATAACTATGGACACTTCAGTTTTAGAGTAGCATGAAAATTGAACATCAGAAAATCAATTTTGTGCTTTGTTTGCCCAAAGATGATTTATTATGGAATTGTAACTAATCTAGAATCTATGAGTGCCTAATCTTGCCACTGTATGTCTTTTGTACTTGAATCAGCGGCTTAAAAGGGTTTACTTTGCACCTCCTTTCTTTGCCCCTTATTCGAGGCTCCTATTTATTGGCATGATTGAAGAATAAAATAGAACTTAAAACTAAGCTTTCGCTACTTTATCTTCAAATACTTTGCAGGTGTTTGTGTTTCTTGCTGCGGAGTATGAAACCCCCAAAAATGCGCTTAATCAGGTATGTGGTCCATGAATCCATCTCTATGCATATTCCAACTATTTTGGCTTTGGTATATCGTGGCACCTTTTGGCTGTGTAATGTTTATGTTATTATGTCCATAGCATTTGATAGCATTCTCTAGTACCAGCTACCATCTGTTGAAAGTTGATGTGCTATATTACTTCTATAATGGTATTTCATTTGATGCGTGCAACAATTTTATCGTGATTTGTTCTTTCTTATTCTCAATGTTAATCTATGGTTTGATTTACCAAGAAATTGCTGGTCGGTTAAAAACATGTGTAGTTTCATTTTTGTGTATATGATGCTATTATGTGTTGTATAATATATAAGTGTAAGCTTAACTTAGAATTTGAACGGAACACAACCTATCCAAATGAAATCTTGAAGGGAATCTACTTGGTTGAGGTCATTTTCTGTTCCTCTCCCAAAAATAAGTGCTTAATATGTTCCTTATCCGAATTTGGATGATTTTTCAATTAATTTTTTTTTCCTTTCTTTTCTGTGTTGTGATATTTGATTAGAGTGTACTTTTGGCAGATTTCGCTATGGGACGGTATCATACCAACGAGAGAAGATGCCAAGTTTTGGATTCATGCATCTAACAAATATCAGTTTGTTGATCAAGTGAGTGATGTGATGAATTTATTTGGCAGTTTTCCTTGATCAGTTTTAGCGTTATTTATAGAGGATTCGACTTTTTGTTTGTAGGGAAGCAATCTGCGGGGTAAAGAGTTTAACCTAACGCTGCATTGGCATGTGATGCCGAAGACAGGCAAGATGTTTGCTGACAAAATTGTTATGAGCGGCTACCGTTTGCCACAGGCGTATAGGTAGAGCTAGTATTACCTTAAATACACAAGGTATACATACTGTTGATTTTTGAGAATATAATTAAATATTTTATATGACTAAACACTGTCCCCTAACAGACTCCAAATGTTTGTTATAACTTTGTCATAGGAAGTAATGCTACAACTTTCTCTCTCTCCCTCTCTTAATCGTGCATGTGAATTTTTTTATGACTATAAGTTGGTTTTACATTTTAATGTACTCATACGGCATTCTGGCTCTTAAAAAACCATATTTTCATTTGTTTTGTGATAAAAACCATATTTTCATTTGTTTGTGATTTAAAATGATTGTAAGGGACTTATTCAAAACTCGTTTTAGAAGTTATGAATTGAAGATCGATTAATATACTAGGACATTTCAATAAACACACATTTGGATATAGTTGACCTTATTGTGTGGTCTTTTTGTAGGGGTAAAAAGTGACAATTATTTTGATGAAAAATACAATAAACTTAAAAAAAAATGACAATATACTTTTTCCTTCCATTTAATTAAAATATCAAGTGACAATTGTCAAGAAAAAAAGTCACAAATCAAAGGTACCTCATTCAAATCAACCTCTCTCAAAAATTATCATTGTTGGAGATTGACTTTCTACGATGTCTGTGATTGAAATTGCATTTATGAATAATCTTAAATCCAATTATGGTTGCAAGAATAAAATTATTCTCATTTTTTGAGTGATACAAAACTCACAACTACCACTCATAAAGTGCTCCGTAATACAAACCTCATTATGTTGAATCTTCAAATGTCGATTGAGATTTGAGCTACAATTGCATCTTAGCCTCAGAATTATCGCAAGTTCAGTCCCTCCTGTGATCTCTCTTTGCTAGTCATACTCCAGCACTACACGTGATCATTTATAACACGACACGACAAGAAACGAAGAAATTTATGCACACAGCTCGTGCAGTTCAACTCATTGCCATACATTAGAACGTGAAATCAACAGTCAACAAGGTTCAAGGATTCCAACACTAAATACTTCCTAACAATGTTCTAAGATATTATAGTTAGGATTCGGGCGAACCTGAATAGAACCCGATTAGATTAGCTTGACGGTGAAAGACAGCAAAATGATGAGCCACTATAACCAACCATTCCGATGGAAACCAAAAACATGCCCGGAAATGGCAATACGGCCATCAAGCTCTCACCTACCTTACCATATATGCATAGGATATCAGAAATGGCAGAGAATGAAGAGCACTGCACTGGTTGTCGGGGTCTAACTTCTGTATCTCCTTGCTTTGAGTGCTATTCCCTCGAGAATCCCATCCGTGGCAAAAGTTCCATGGAATTGCTGAGGGTCGACTGGACCGGGCAGCTTGAAAGAGATGCAGAAGGGCCCTGGTGGACAAAGATTCTGACTTCGCATCTCAAATACTTGCGAGTATTTCTCCACCGTCCTCTCACCTGTCACTGTCACTCCTTTGATTATTACTGTACCGTCACTCTCAACTTCACAGCTAAAATCCCCTGCAACGTATCATGTAATTTGAGTCTAAACGTGATACGGTGTAAAATCTTTTTCCACATTAAAATGACCAAGCACATGAATTACATGAATAGATGGCCAATTCCATTGTGCTTGAAAAGCACTGAATGGACAGACGGCCAAGATGATGGTTTTATAATCATGGCCAATTTTTACTTTCTTATGATTTTCATTTTTCTTTTCTTTCATGACCAGTCTTATAATTGATTATTTTGTAATGGCAGAAAGAAAATGGAACACTATAATAATGGTTAAATGAAGTATAATGCAAGGTGAATTACTTATTCAACTGCACTTGACCATGAGGTGATCAACTTTTCTTAACCAAGCAATTTTTTTTGCCTGAAGACTAATATAATCAGTCAGGAAATCTCTTTTGGATAGTTGATATGAATGTTCAAATACTCAAATTCTGCAAGGAATGTAGCAATGCCATGGTTACTTTCAGCAGAAAATTTTAAACTTACTTGCATCCCGTTTTACACCCGGAAGAGAGACGCGGAATAGATAGGAATCCTCCGACTCCCCAATATCGATCAGTCCTAGAACTGGTCCCAGATGTCCTCTTGCAGCACTTCCGGTTAGAGCAAAACCACCTTTAACAGAAGCAACAAGGTCACTCCACTCTTCCTTAGTAGGGCAAGAAGGAAGGAATACCATCCCCTGTTCGATATCTTGCCCGCAACTAGCAGTAATTTGCAATGGCACTGTGGAACCATGTGATTCAGGGGTAAGTATAACAACATTACATGACGAATAGCAAAATGTAGTATTATAGAATTTGATGATCCGTTACCATTGGGATATGTTTCACTGCCCAGAATGTAATCGAGATGCTGAACATTGGCATGCTGCATTGTATCGTCAAGCTCTGATGTCTCCAGCCCTTTGCCATTAGATAAAGCTCTACCATCCACAGTGATTTGCAGCATTACACTCTCCAAATCAACATGAAAATCGTCTAACCCCGTGAGCCTCTTAAACCTTTCAAGATCGAATGGCTGTACGTAATTCATTTCGGGGTTGTTTATGAAGACAATGTTATTAATAGTGCCATGCTGGTCTCTGCGTTGAGATCGTTGGTGCAATAAGGGCGGAAAGAGATCATTAAACTGAAGGTACGTCGAAGAACCTTCCAGTGGAATTGGAACACACCCGTGAATATACTCAAGTAGCGTAGGCTGCTTCACGACAACGGATTGTTCTGCCTTCCTCAGTACATAGTAATAGACATTTTCCATTATCGTTGTGTTTATCTGTGAGCCCGTTAAGTCACTTGCAAGGTATTGCTGGAGGCCTTCAGCACGTCGTTGTAAAGCAGACTTTGGGGGCCTGCCTTCCTTTAGATCAGGAGCAAAATAGGCTCCCATGATCAGGTATAGGAGAAAGTTCTGATCATCTGACAACAATACGTACGACATATTTTCCATTTCTCGACCTGCAGAGTTGGATATCTCGATTTCATTGAAAATACCAAATATATAAACATATACACCATAGGCAATTGGTATACCATAAGATCGATATATCAGGAAGAAATATAGACATGCCCGTGAAGATAATGACTAAACTACAAGGAACCACAGCACATGCCCGACAAGTCTAATAGTCTTCGTGAAAATTGCTGACCTCCCTAGTCTATCATTATGAGCGACACGCATCATATCATTAATCAGTTATTATATCCTACAAGCTTCATAATATTGTGGCACATAGTTGCTCTTGGCAACATTATTAGTGAAAGGGCTAGCTAGATCACTAGAATAAGACGTTGATAGTAAAACGCATGACGAGG
Source organism: Schizonepeta tenuifolia (assembly GCA_029490685.1). Taxonomy (NCBI): domain Eukaryota; kingdom Viridiplantae; phylum Streptophyta; class Magnoliopsida; order Lamiales; family Lamiaceae; genus Schizonepeta; species Schizonepeta tenuifolia. Next base: position 64,466,453 of record CM055960.1, on the reverse strand, counting down.
TTCAAATGTATATTCCTTATAAGTTAGCTATAAGTGCAAGAACGTCAAAACATACCACCATCCCGACAGAATGTGCCTCTACGAGATCCACAGAAATGGTATCTAGGCACATTTCATTAGGGTTGGGGTGCCAAACATAAGCTTTCTACAATTTGATTGCTTTTCATCCTCGAGATGAAGCCAATTAAATCGATTCTCCCACATTTTAATTTCAAAATCTAAGCCTAACCTCAAAGATTTCATATCTCTTCTGGATCCTATCTTGCAAGTTAAATTGTACTATAATATTCTGCAAATGCACGTCAAGTGTATATGATTATCGAGACGAGATAAAAGACTACAGATCAGTAGAGGAGCATGCTTTGTTTCCAAGAGAAGAAGCCAATTATATAAAATGAATTCTCCCACATTACATTTTCCTAATCTCAACCCAACCTCAAATATTTCATCTCACTACAGAAACCAACTTAAAATGGAAAATAATGAAAACAGATGAGTAAATGGGGCAAATTCATGAAACTCGAAGATAGAAAAGTGATATCTACAACAACATTAATTTGCACCAAATCACCAGCAAATGTAGAACAAATATCATGAAATTTATGCAGGAACGGCAACAATATCTAGAAACTTTTGATTTACAGCCATTATTACACCAGAATTAGGATGAGATGATGAAGTATTGAAGCAATGCAACTTTCGCAGACTAACGTATAGTAATCTATAAAACAACAAATTCGGCAAGCATAATAAGTTAGTACAGTAACAGCTAAAAAGTAGAAAAATATCTTAGAATGAGAAGGCACAAAAATAAGGGAATAGGAAATCAAAGTAGCAAGTAGAAGAGGGAAGAGCAGCATCAGTACCAGTCATGTGAGAATTGAGATATAGAATATCAGTGTGAGCGGCCAAATGAAGTCGTAATTTGTTGTCCTTGTAGGGAGAGAGAGAGAGAGAGAGAGAGAGAACAAAGGAGTGTTGAAGGAGTGAAGAAGAAATTCAGTCATGCAGTGCCACGTCCGCTACTCTACTGCCACGTCATCGATACTTGGGAGAGAGATTATGCGTTTTACCTTTTACCGCATAATTAACAACCATAAATTTAAGTAAGTTAATCGTAGATTTGATTTCCATATATTACTGGTAGTTTTGGGATAGTTTTATTCTCATTTGGTATTTGTTTGGTACTTTGGTATATATCTTTGTTTAATTGAGTATTTAATTGTTTATATATTGTTTGAAAATGAAAAAAATTAAGAGTCAAATAAAGCTTTTTACATTTATTTATTTAGTAAATTTTAGGTGCAAGTTCAACAGTACGAATATTATATTATAGTTGTCACTTTTCATAGGTATTAGGGAATACCACATTATTCATTGATAATTAAGATCAAAATTTGAAGATACAATTTATAAGATTGTAAAAACAGATGGATTGTTACATCAAAAGAAAATATGGAATCACGAGCACAAGAACTATTGTGACAGACGAGATGATTTTAATGTCTTCCAATTTATTGAAAAGAGACTTAACTAAAGACTTCTCGTGGGTATATAAGATCATTCACTATGGGGATCGAGTACAGGGGTCGATCCCTCTTCGATACTCTCTCCTTCGACCCATGCAGGGTCTAAGCTGCCGTGGCTTCGCTCGACACCAGTGTCGATCAATGAGGGTCGAGAGTGGTGTCGATATATCGACACCACTCTCGACCTCACTCTCTCCCTCTTTCGATCCGCGTGACGATATACTATTTGTCCGATTTTTTCCAGAAATTATTAAAAATAAAAATCAATCATTGAAATTACGCTTCCTGGCGATAGATCTGGGGTCTTATTCAACCCCTTATAGTGAAAATTTTTGCCAGTGTCTTATTCAACCCCACCAATAATTGAAATTACGCTTCCGGACGATAGACCCAGGGTGTAACTAGACACCCGTAATGGTTGCTCTAAGCACATGGCACTTTGGATAACCATTCACTCCCAAATAAAGGTGGCTTAATTCATAGGCCCCGCTTAAAATAAATACTCCCTTCGATCCACTCATATTGTCATCCTATTTTTATTTAGGTGTCTCACTCGTATTGTCATTTTTCAAATAATAAAAGTTTTAACCTTTCAAACTCCTTCAAAAATTATGAGACCTACCCACTTATATTTTTTTACCCTAATTTTTAATTTCCGTGCCGAACAATAACATGACAATTACCGAGTAAACTTTAGTTGAAAAAAAATATATCACGACTTTATGAAAATAAAAAAAGTTTGAACACCTTCATTTGTTTGGAATTTTTTTTTTTCCAATTGAATAAAGTTGGAAACCTTTATAAATTAATGTTGTTAAAGCCTATACCTTAACATACATTCATTCATATTCAAAATAGAAAATATAATATTCTTATGTCCTACCTACGTGATAATGTAGTAATTTATTTATTTATATATACATTTTGCTCATTATAATCCAACAAACATACACATTACGCTATGCAATAAATCAATTATCTCTCTTCAGCTCATCGCGATTTGAAAGAAAATGTTCTTCAGATTTAGTTTTTCTAATTTTTCATAAACAATTTATTGTTCAATTTCAATATACGTGTCAAGACATTTGATATTAATTTTGTGGGATAGAAAGAGTAGCAAATTATCAACATATCGTGTAACAAAAATGAGTCTTGGGTAACAAAAATACGATCCAAAAATTGAAAAGATCATGTAATACAAATGTGAGTTTTCCTAATTTATGAACGAAAATTTAAAAGTAAGATCCTTGAGATTATATCTATAAATACTCTTTTTATTCTATAAACTTTTTTCTTCCTCAACATACTTTCCAAAATTTGTTGTAGTTTCCAAAAAGCTCAAACATTCCTGAAAGATAAAAAAAGACAACACATAACTATATGCGAGAATGCAAAGGAAAAAAATATTCATAAGCTACACAGTAAAAAATAAAGGTTTGCAGTAGCAGTAGAGTGATGATTAAGCCATTTTAATGGCCGATCCATTTTCTCAGTGAGTGACTCTCAACATACAAACATTCAAAGCAAACCGCACCTTTTCCTTTACAGGATTATCAAGAGGCGCAATCGATCTGCGTCCTTCTCCATATGGCGGAGGACGATGACGATGAGGCGTTCGGAGATTTCGCTTTCGCTCCATTTCAATCGAATTCTCTATTCACCGTCCCGAATTCCTCGGCTGCCCCCGCCGCTGACGACGAAGACGACGAGTGGGGCGATTTCGTGCAACCTCCGTCGCAATCGAAGCCACCGGAAACCGCTGTCAATGGAGATCATAATCGATCGGATAATTCTGTATCGCCGACTACGTGGATGATGCCTCGAGGCGCTCTGCCTCTTTCGCTATTTGGAGATGCGGAGGAGGAGGAGGCGGCGGCGGCAGATGATTTGGTTGTTCCTGAGAATTTGAATCCAGAAAAAAACTATAGGATTGCAGAGGGTGTTAATTTAGGTTTGGTTGGTAATGGTCTGTTGAATTCAAAAAGTTTTAGTATTGCCGATCTGTACAATAGATATTCGCAGATCAAACATGGTTCTGATTCGGCCGTTAAGGATGATTCGGTTGGTAATGGAGTTTACTCGAGTGCAAACCAGAATGCTGCAGAACCAGCTGGTCCTGAGCTGAGAAATGTGAACTTGAGTGATACATTGGTTGTGAGCAATCCAAATCAGCTTGCAATCAAGAGTGAAAGCGAGGATTTCAGTTTTAATTCGTATATGTCGGATCCAAGCAAGGAGGAGGATCTCTTCGGCGGATGGAAGGGGGGGTTTAATGGATTTAGCTCTGATTTGAAGCCATCTCCTGAAAACATGCTGATGTTGAGTTTTGATTTAGATATGAATGGGGAGAAGCAACAATTGGATGGCTCTAATACTGCCATCGATGATGAAGTTAGTGGAGATGATGATGATGATGATGATTGGGACTTTAAGGATGCAGACATGGAATTTCAGGCTCAAGATGTGAATAATAATGTAAGCAACCATTCTCAAACTATATATATCATCTTGAATTCTTTCTTGTATTATAGTTATTAATCGTCTGTAGAATAGTTGGAACTAGAGCTTTATTCAATTACATAAAATGTGGTTACTTGCTGCACTTTGAAGTATGGGCTTACATGTTTGAAATAATCTATTATTATCTACCACATTTACTGTGCTGAACACAATGAAATGTTTTCTGAAGGTTGGCGTGATGGTGGTTTCTGAAAGTAGTCCATACTTCTCTGAGACTGGAATAGGCTCAATGAAACCACTTGATCTGTTTGGGACTTCAAATGGATCAATTAACTTCTTTGCAAGCTCAACTGAACCGGTCGATTTTTTTGCTAACTCAAGCGGTATTTCTACCGCTTCCCAGGAAGTGGACTTGATTGGTATTCCAAATTCGACTACTCTAAATGGTTTTGCTTCAGATGAACACTCGGGTATCGAACAAAAGAATGTTAGAGGTGTTGGGATTGAGGAACTTGATGAGGATTTTGGCAATTTTAGTGCTGCTTCCGCAGAAAATGGACCAGAGCCAAACGTAAGTTGCTCTTTTATTTTTTGTTTATTTTTTGTTTTTTTAATTTTTTTCTATTTGTTGTCTCAAGTTAGCTTTATCACAGTATTGTGCTTGATAAAGTCATAGTTCTTGGTTCAGCAACTTTTTACTAATAATGTTCTTTCACCCATTATAGACGCAATACAAATACCAAATGGAAAAATTCAGGTGAAGTCACTAGTTGTCTCACATGAAAGCTCTTTCTACCGAATTAGTTATACACTTTTCTTTTCTCTGTGTTGCTAAGAAATGTGTTGCAACTCTTACAAATGAAATTAGCCATCTTTTATCATAACCTAATGGAGATCTTTGGTTGATTGGTAAATGTCTATACTGATGTGCTTCCTTTTTCATTATTGCTTTCATGAGGACTGGTTCAGTGTGCCCTTAAGATGTATGCATCTCTTGAGATATATAATCAGTTGTGTTTGATGCTGTGACAGTCTTCATCCTGCTCTCTCCTTGGAATCAATAATGATGTTTTGGCTGTCTTAGATCTGTTATATTTTGCCTCTTCTTCAAATATTAGGCATACTTTTCTAAACCCTAAAATTTTCAATATCATTCACAAAATCTTAACCAGTCCCGGAGCATTCCAATCTTTGATCCGTTCAATGGCTTGTCAAATTTTCATCCTTTTCTTTTCCATTTATTTTGTTTGCTGATTTGGATTTTTGACTTTGTAGGAGAAGGATACAAATTTAAATCATCACAAAGGTGCAATTCCCCTCTCTATATTTGGTGATGAAGAGCCAGAAAGTGGCAGTTCTTCAGACGTTCAAGAATTTTTTTTACACCAGTCTATTCCTGCAAAGAGAAGAGATCATAATGCAAGCAGTGTTAGCTCTATCAATGATATGCTATCAAATTTATACAGCCAAGCTGAGCAGACTTCTTCTAAAAACACTGAGCATAATCTTACTGAAAGTCAGTTAAATCCATCCAATGTAGTTTCAAGTTGTGATTTGGTAGATGATGGTGATGGTGATGATAATGATGATGATGATGATGATGATGATGATGATGATAATTCATGGGACTTCAAGGATGCCTCAGAAATGAGATTTCATGGTGAGGCTTCTTTTACTAGCACAGATGATCTATACGGGAGCAAATCATCAAAGCTGAAGGTGGACAATTTTTTGGATTTCTATTCAAAATTAAAGGAAGAGCTGTTCTTTGTCATGAAACACCATACTGACAAGCTAAAGGTATTTACTTTTGAAGGCAGTTTCACCCATTTTTCTTCTGAAGTTACATAGAAACTTCATTTCACTTGCATTACACTTGTATCCATCTTTACGCACCACTGCTAATTTTACATAATTTGCTATTTTTTCTAATTAGAATTCCGAAGGTGATGCTGACCTTTTTGTTGAAGGCGCAAGAGCTTCATCCCTCGATAGCGAGTTCCAGGTGGATGATCTACTTGTCCTTTTCAATGGCTGTTTATATGTTTTATATTTGATTATTGTAAATTTTCATTTGCCAAACGTCCTTAATTTCCTCTGTAAAGGTACATATTTCTTATACGTATGCAGATATAAATTTAGTCTAGGTGTGACATATTTGAGTTGCCCGGTTATTATAGCATCACCATTTTTGTGAGGCTTCCAATCAAACAGTTATATTCCGAGCGAACAAATTGTTTTTACCATATGGAAGTCAAAACAGAATATTTTAGTTTGTTAACAAGCTAAGGATGCTTTGTGTTAGTTAATGTAAACTCGATTTCTTGCTTCAATCTACTAGAAATGTCTCTCGTTGCATTTTTCCTTTGCGCAATTAACTTTTATTATGTGATTGCTTACTGACCCTCATATCTCGTATATTTATATGGATCAATTGGTGACAATTTCCTCAATGTTTTGTAGTTGTTCTGCAATGAACCTGAACATATGAACTTCCTTTATAAAGAAGGAGCTTTACAGGATCAGCATACAAGAGATAGTCATCTACATGAATTTACTCAAATTTTGCTGGAGCCACAATTTCAAAGACTCGAGTCAGAATATCACTTATCACAGAAGTTGTTAATAGTATGTAATTTGCTCCTTGATTTTCAGCTGCCAGTTATGAGCACTGTACCATTAAAAGGTTCAATTGATTTGAAAAGGGTTTTATGGAGGCATTTCTAGAATTTTTCTGCATATGTCAAAACACTCATGATATGGCTGAATTTTCATCTCAAATTTTGTACTCTCTGATGGAAGCTTTAATCTTTAACATTTCTATTTGATTTGAGAACTGGCTGATTGGCTCTCTCCTTTTGTCCGTTTATTTTCTTGCTTTCTTTCTGTGCATGCTGGTTGTTCGGCCGCTCATGCTGTATTTGATGGACAATAGGTGGAGAAAGATCCGGGATCATCTATGGAACTCATAAGGCATACAAATGCAATGCTTAAGATTTTGAACATAGGAACACTGGAGGAACAAAAATTATATGTTTCCTTATGGTCAAAGATGATATCTGTCTGCTCTCTAGAGTTAAGACATGGTGCTTCGATTTGGAATGATGCAGTGGCGAAACATGTTCAAAGCCAGTTTCTATCTGAACCACAAGGTAATTCTATTCAAAATGCTTTGTTATCGTGTTGAGAGAAGTCACTGCAAAAGAGTAGCCTTTCTGATGACATAAATATAGCAGATAGTAGATTATTGTGTTCTGTAATTAGTCCTGAAAAAATGATGTAGATGAGGAATATGGCTAACTTTATTTTAGACATTGGTATATTTGTTTTCCCATCTTAATTCTCTCTAACATGAGAACAATGACAACAGGAAGGAAGTTTCTGTTAGCCCTTGGAGAGATATACAGGGTGGTTATAGTTCTCAGAGCTTCGGCCATACTTTTCAAGCCTTGGATTTTATCGAGTTCAGTAGATTCGCCATCTGTCTATGTTTTACTAGAGGAATGCCGTGCTGTATGGTCAAGTTCAGGACTTGAAGAAGCTCTTTCAAGTGTATTGGCACCAACTACTTTGGATGATGCGTCGTTATTCAAGTCCATCAAACATATCTCTGGTCTAGATGTACTTAAGCTTGAAAATTATGTTTTCGCTGAAGAAGAATCTAGGTGTCGTCTGTCTCTCCTAACAGCTGGAGTGGTACCAGGTAGACAACTTCATCAAACTTACTTAGCTTGAATTTGTTTGCTTCTTAGTTTCCCAAACTCACCACTGTACTTCTTTGCCTGACATACACGAATAGGACTTATTGGCCTTTCTGTTTAACTTCTGAAAGTATAGACTTCTCCTCCTTAAAAAACAAATGCAGGGTATCTTTTATCTTTTTAGCTTATTGAAGATTCAAAAATGATTTTATTGGAAGACGACACAATTCTCAGAAAAGAGTGATCTTATGTATTGACAGAATGTGCAAGGGATCGGATTAGAATGTAAATTATCTTGTAGATCATATTTTATATGTTCCAAGGAAAAAAAGAAGAATGTAAAATTTCCCACTTAAATATGACTTCCAACGTAGTATCCAATTATCATAGTGAAGTTGATTGTACTACTATATCACTTGTCTCAGATCTTGAGGGTAACTTATATGATGTTCTGCTAACAGATTTTCCTCCCATTTAATATTTTATAAGCAGATTTGAAGATTGTAATGTGGGGAAATGAACAATGCTTTGTCACAGTCGCAAATCTGTGGGCAAATTTGATAAGCTGTTACCCCCCGGAATTGCCAGAGTTAAAATTTGGATGAGAAGGATAAATGATTGAGAAACGTTCAATTTGTCATTCTTTTGTATCCAGAATGACTTTGTGGATCTGTCATCTGGCAATGCACACAGGAAATATCAAATGGTGCTTACTTCTTTCTTCTTCAGTCAAAGAAGTTATGTTCATGAAGTTGGAGCTTCTATCTGCTCGTCACAGGCATTGCGTTGCATTGCCTCAAGTCAGTCAAACTGCAGAATCAGTGTTTGAGTTGCAGAAACAGTTTTGTCCTAAGTAAAGATTCTTTTGTACTTCTTCTTTCAAGCTATCGCTATCGGTTAGAGAACTTCTCTTTTGTCAGGCATCATCTTGTATAAGTTTATAGTAATGTGAATGTAGTTTTCTTTTGTTGTATCGCCGTGTAGTTCCTGTAAAATTTCACTTCGGGTGACTTCACCATTTAATTATTGTACTATTACTGCACATTTTTTTTCCCAAAATTGGGAGCTCCAGGTTGATATTATTTTTCTTACTAAAGCTGAAAATTAGTTCATCCTTGTCTGTTCTTTCTTTCTCTCTCCATGTACTATTTTTCTGTGAATTATCTTCAGTTTCCACACAGATATTTCCTCTGGTGTATCACGTGCTGCATATTCGGATAGGCAATGTCCTCCTCTATGCCATGAAAGGTAAGCTGATACAATCGTTGTGGGTGCTAAATTTCTACTGAAGATTTTCATACTCTCCAATTTTGGCTTCTAACACAAGAATATTCCATATTTCAGAGTATGGCCTTATTTGGATGCTTGCCTTTGAGGTTCGAATGTTGACTACTGAGGAAGAAATTTTTACTACTCTTCAAGGTGACTCTTTCCCCTACCTCTCTTTAGATACAGAGTCTGCACCATATATGGATATGCATACAATCAAAATGTGAGTTCTATTTTTCGAAACTATTGAAATCTTATCTATTTCATATTTTTCTGTGGGATTTCTGTTTGGTTCCTTCCATCGTGCACATGTTGTATTTGCTCTAGGTTTGAAAGTAGATTATCGTATAAATAAATAATATGAAACGGAGCAATTAGAGCATGGACAGCAAAGCCACGCGTATTATTGAATAGTGTATATGGCAGCTGATGTACAATTTAGTTATTAATATTAGTTAGTAAATAATATGGGATATGAAGTTATGAATGCGATGGCATAAGGATGCATAAGAAACCTGCAACCCTCTTTATCATTTTACTTAAGCTTCCAGTTATGCTATTGCTGTTTGTAGTGGCTGGAAACTTAGTTTTGAATTTTGATGCAATATGCTAATTTTTATTTTACTTGGGGAAATGCAATATGCTATTATTATTATTATTATTATTATTATTATTATTATTATTATTATTATTATTATTATTATTTTATTTATTATTATTTTTTTTTTAAGAACCAATATGCTATTGTTATTCTTATGTAATTGTCACATGATTGAATTTTCATGCAATATGCTATTATTGCGAACATTTGATTATTTATTATCCGGAAGGACTGTTACACCCACGCGTGGCTGACCACATTATGGCCGTTTAGATTTATCCAATACATTTTCGTAATTGATTATGTACATATTACATGTGTTGTTTTGACTTAAGACAATTATTGTTTTCGTTAAGATATTTTCGAGTATTGGCCTCTCCCTCCCTTGCTAAACCCACCTCCCTCATCCTCCTCTCCCTTTCCTCACCACCAGCGCGCCTCCTCCTTTTGCAAGCACCTACCTTCGCCATCTCACTCGTGCATTTCTGCCAACTGTTTCTACTTCCTTGCTCGTTGTTGCCTCTACTCTCGTGCAAAGCCACCCCCCCTTTTTTTTTAACCAAAATTACGTTCTTTTAGGCATTAAAGTATTTAAATTTGAATTATTTCCACATTCGAGATTCTATTTTTATTATAATTCTTCTTTCAAGTACATCTGTAAAATATATTTTCTTAAATACTATGCTTGAAACAGCGTCGTTTGGGTATTTAGTCAGCTTTTAGAATGTCAACTCAAAATAATATATTTTGAAAAAACAACCTAAAACTACTAATGTGGCGTTTGATTTGCTTGATTAGGAATGATTGATAATATATCATATGTTTGGTTTGAACGATGAAATCCGTGATAAATAATTAGGTCCGTATTTCAATCATTCAAATAGATGATAAATTATGAGGAAATGCACCCATATGTCATTAGCTGAAATGTAATATCAAAAATGGTCACTAGTTCAAATTTTATCAATTTTTGTCATATGTTTACTTTTTGGACATTTATACCCTTATATTTTATATCTTATTCCATCCTTACACATTCTCTCTCCTATTTTTCACTATATTTTTCTCTCTTTTTTCTCTCTCTTCTTCCCTCAACTCACGTTTTTCTCTCTCTCTCTCTCTCTCTCTCTCTCTCTCTCTCTCTTTTTCGGTTTTCTTCTTCCTCATGTTTGGCTCTCTGCTGATTTCTCTTCGCCTGACGTCGTCGCCATTGTTCATCTCTTTCCGTTTCGTCGCCATCGCCGTCGTCATCGTCGCCATTGCCGTCGTCGTCGTCGTCGCCGTCGCCATAGTTTGGAGCTTTTTCCCGACGTCTTGTTCGACGTCGCCGTGTTTTCTGCTTTTGTGGTAACGATTAGCTTCATCATCGCCGGCGATTATATGTTTTTGCTCTGTTTTTTTTCAGCAATTTGATTGTGATTTGTTGAGAATTTTTTGTATTTGTTTTTTTTTATTCAGCATTTTTGGTTGCAATTTTGTTGTGTTTTTTGCTTTAGTTTTTGTTTAGAAAGTGTTACGGTGGTTCAATTGTAATTTTCCGGCGATATTTGGTTGTGGCGTCAAAGCTATGGAGGTACATTTCCGGCGACTGTATTTTCTGGTTTAGGTTGGTACGTTTTTATAATTGCGTACTGGTACGTATTAAGTTTACTTGGTACGCGTACCTTAATTTGTTTTATTGGTACGCAGTACGTATTTACCATTACGTACCAAGTGTACTTGGTACACAGTATGTAGTTTTGAATGCGTACCAATTTTACTGGGTACGCAGTACGCAGTTATTAATGCGTAGCAAGTTTACTCGGTGCAGGTAAGACCATCTTCTTTAGTGGTTGCGCATGGAGGATACTAGAAAGAGAACATTTATGAGAAAGAGTATATTCCTATACCGCCTAGTGGTATAAGCTTTGAATCTTTATTAGCAAAACTTGAAGTTCGAATGAAGAAGGATAAGAGTATGTATATGTTTGATATAGATGGTTTAGTCCACTCTCCTAGTGGTGAAACTATGAGAATGAAGATTACAGATGATTTCGAGTTGTCCTATTTGATGGATGTGTTGGAGTTTCCTACTGTATATGTGGCGGTTTCTCCCACGATTGATGAATCTCATAATAGGATGAGTCATTTAATTGGTGATGGTGTGCGGAATGAAGACCAGAACAATTTTGATGTTGCTTGTGATGAGTTGGGTTTAGATGACATTGATGAGAATGATGAGCATGATGTTGGTAATAGCAATGTGGATGGTAATAGCGATGTGGGTAATGAAAGTAGCGTAGGACAGCGCTTGTGGATTATTTCCAGTGCAGCCTAGCAAGCATCTCTTCCGTCGGATGAAGTACTTGCGCCGGTTGTGCGTGTGGATGAGTTTGTTCAGGGTGGCACTTTTGTCGGAAAGAAGAAAATGAAGTCAGCTCTTGGTTTATATCACATGAAAAAGCATCTCGAGTGTAAAATAATTCGATCAAACAAGGTGTACTACCATGTGAGATGCAAACTCGTAGAACGCTGTGAGTTTGAGATGCAAGCAAGTGCAACATCTAATTTGTGGCGTATCAATCTCTTCACTAGTCACTCTTGTGTGGATGATTTGAGATATCACCTGATCCTAAGGTTTCATCTAGAGTTGTTGCTGCACACCTTGGCCCAAATTTTGGGGATGACGGATCGTGTCTTAGGCCAAAAGATATTCAATCACAAATACGAAGGGAATTTGGTGTGAATGTAAAATATTCTTGTAATACCCCAGATATTTCTTCTGTCGTTAAAATAAAAATTTAATTATTAATTAAGGCTTTGCACGGTGAAATCCGTTTCTGAAAATAAAAATTTTCGATTCTAAGACTAACGGTGAAATCCGTTTCTGAAAATAAATTCCAGAAGTCGGTTGAACGACTACTGTATTAGGGTTTTCGCGTCCGATAAAATTTTCGTCCGAAAATTCAGATCGAAAAACCGTCAGATTTTACATTCACTTTTTCTTCGATACGAGTTTACCGGAGAAAGTCAGTTTTTATTATTTTTCCGGGCGAATTTTGGACTGTGTTATCCCGACTTTTCATCGGATTTCGGAAATCAAAATATGCTTTCCGAGTATGTGATTTATTTCTAATCTAACGGTCGAATTAGATTTCGTAAAAAACGTAACCGTTAAAGAATTTATTTCTCGATTTTTATTACGTCGTATCGGACCCGTAAAACGCGATATTTTCACTTAAAAATCACACCCTAAACCGCCTATTAAGGTGAGTCATCACCTTTATAGATCTTTTCTACTTTATCAAGTTCTATCTTATAAACACTTAGTCATCATCTCTCTCCCTCTCCCCCTCCTTTACCGCCATCACTCCCTCTCTCTCTATTCTCTCTCTCAATCCTCCATTGAAGTGTTCTTCAAGCTTTCAAAAGCTCCACAAGATAGTCATCTACCGATCATTCTTATTTCCGAGTTCATAATCGACAAGGTAAGAGCTTCCTCTCGAGATTGAACCGAACAAAATTCTTTTTCCCTCAAGTCATGTTAATACCGATTTTTCATGAGGAAGTAGGATAATGATTCTATGTTTAATACATGTTATAGTATGCTTAGGAATGGATTTTATGGATAGAAATTATGAAGAAATCATCCCCCCTTAATTATTGTTATTACCGAAATTTTATAGGAATTAGGGGTTTGATGTTAGTTCGATTTTCTTTGAGGATTGATTGGTGAATTCATGTTCTATGCATTGATAGATGATCATATGAACTAATTGGTATTTTTCTAAAAATAAGAACCAAAGTGTAAGAGATAAATAAGTGAGGATTTGAATGAGTAAATGTTATGTTTTGGTTGAAATGATAATAGAAATGGTATGTAGTAAGTATTAGATGATTATATAATTTATTGGATTTTTTCTAAAAATAAAATAGAAAACGTAAGAGACGAAAACCCGACAATAAGATAAGATTCATTAATAATTTGAGTTTGTGGTTTACGTATTAGTGAACTTTGATAGATGATGAACGATATTGTAAAGTTTGAGCAAAATTGAAGAACGTTGAATTTTTGTTAAGAGACGAAGAATCGTCCATAAGTCGAGATTGAAACATGATTTAGGTTTATGATTTGAACATATGTTAATCTTGTTAGTTAATGATCGTAATCGGAAAATTTGAACGAATTCTAAAGAAGTTGGAATTTTGATAAGAGACGAAGAAACGAGTCTAAGTGTCGATAGAAAAGTCGAATAAGGAAATTAATCGGTTATTAATGATTGTTATTGATAAATGAACGAGTTTGTAGTTGACGATATTTCCATCCGAGATACGAGATGATATGAGTTATAGTTTATAAGTTAGAAGTTGAAAGAATGAAAGTGAAATTGAATTGAATTTGGTTTAGTACTTGATTAGTTGAAAGACGAGGAAATATACGACGAGTTTTTAATCGAGAAATGTGAAGGAGTTTGTCATAAAAGATTGTACATGTTTACTGCCTTGAGATGGAATTTTCGTGAGTTTAAAGGTTGTATAGCATTGATCGAACCTAGGGAATCGTGCGTCGAGTTTTATCGAGCATTAGGGTTTCACGCTGATTGAATTGTGACCTTTCACGAAAACTGTCATAACTTTTAGCTCGCTTAACAAAATCGAGATCCGTAAATTGGAGAGTAAACTAGACATCCGTGGCTTTCTTTTGGTATAGGGCACATCCCCTGTTTTGAAATGTTCTGTTCTGTATGAACTCCAGAACCTCTGCTTTGTGCAGAAACTTATGTAAACCTAATTTCTTAAGTTGAATCCTTTTCAACTTCGTTCCTTATGAACTTCTAAGTCATTATAAGTTATCGACTTCCATTTATTTACTGACCTAAGTGTCGAGTAATGAGCCGAGTCAGTTTATAAACGAGAATTGATCGAGTCTCGATTATTCGTTAATCAAAAGAATGTAGCTAAAGTGCAAATGCCTAAAAGACTAAAACCGATTTCAATTTCCTGTTTCTTTTATCGTTACGATCGAGTTTTAAAGTTTGTTTATTTACGATAAAAGGAGGAAGTCAGCGCCAAGGATAGGACGGAAGATCAAGCACGGAAGCTCGTATTATAGTTCTGTAATCATTAAGGTGGGCTTTTCTTATATCAAAGTAAAAACGAGCGTTGCTCAAAATGTTTTCTTATAGCTTTGATAATTGTGTTTTTGAAAGTGATTATCAGGCGTAAAATGCTTTGTTTTATGTGAGTTCATTTGTGCCATTCTGAGTTAGCCGACAGCTTTCCAGAAATTATGAGTTAGATACAATGGGGCTAACTAATTCGATCGTACTCTGAGTTAGTATACAAGGGGGACTTTTCAGAGTTTGTGTACACGGTAGCCGGTGTGTGTGGTACCCTGTTGAGGGATAGCCAGCCACGGTGAGGAATGTTGGGCAAATCGAACGTAACATCTGTCAGAAAATGCTTGCAAGCTATGTTTATGTTTTGAAAGGAAAATGTTTTAGTAGGCACGGACATTTTTAAAGAAAAACCCCGATGCTTTACTGTTAAAAATGCCTGATTAATCTATTGTTATTATGTTTTCGGCAATGTGTCCACTAAGTATGAAGATACTTAGCCCTGCATATATTTATAAATGTGCAGGTTGAGCGACGGGAGCGGCGGAGGTTGAGTAAAAGGTTGTGATTAGAGAAGATCAGTTGTGTTCTAGTTTACGTTTTTCCGCTGCTAAACTCTTGCGTTAATGTATAAAACTTTTTGAGTGTAAGTTCCATACTTCGAACTTAGTTTCTTTTGAGAACTACTTTGTCGAGCGATCCTTCAAGGTCGACTCCCTTTATTTCAATAAAGTCCAGTTCATAGTATTTTTCTGTTATAAATGTCTGTTTATCTATTTATTCCCCCCTTCTTCCCCGCTTCTTTAATCCAATCCCTAGTCGCACCCCGACTTTGCCGTCCCTCGGGATTTGGGGCTATGACAGAGTGGTATCAGAGCAATCGTTTCTGCTCTGCATACAAGTTATCTTTCAAGTAGTACGATAGAGCATTTGTTCATGCTCTACACCCAAGTCTTCTTTCAAGTAAGCTAGGTCGTATCACTAAGCTTAAGAGTGTAAGTAACAACTCAACCTCCCGCTACGTTGACTCAACTGAAGAAAGAAAGAAAGAAAGGAATGAAAGGAAAGAGTTTCAGAGAAGTGGTTTCTTTAAGAAGATTTTTTGAATAAGAATGAAAAGCAAGTTGAGAATGAAAAAAAAATGCCAATAATGAATTTGATTAAAGTATAAGAGTTATACTTTGTGATATTATGTGAATCTTATGAAAGTACGAGTATTATACTTGATGAAAATACGTGAAAATATTTGAGTTAAATTCTTTATTATTGAAAAGTATGTTGATATGAGAACTTAGACCGTTGTTCTAAGATTTCTCCCGATTCTCTGAGAACTTAGACTGTTGCTCTAAGGATTCTTCCGATTCCCTGAGAACATAGACGTTTTAAGAAGCGTTGGTTCCAAATAATTTCGAAAGAGGCGATCCGAACGGGAAGGACAGAATAAAGGGAATCAAAAGAGACGAATGTTACTTTTGTATAAGTAACATGAACAAAGTAGAGTCGTTACTTTGTTTTAAATAAGCAAGAGCCGTTAAGAAGTTTTCTTCAAGGAAGAAATAAAGGAAGAAAGTAATAAAGAATAATAAGTTAAAGAATGGAAAGGTCTCGAATTCTTTTTTTATTATATATAAGTGTTTGAGTGCAATTACTTAGAATTGCTAAGTGCTTAAGATAAGTTGTTGATTAAGTGATCGATGATATTACAAATAGAATATTCCATTTACTGATCTGGGCTATTTGTAATTTAAGAATTTCTTAAGATAAGAAATTACCCTACCAGTCACTGATCCGTGTTTCTTAAGAACTATGTAGGATGGCTACTAGACGTGTCACAACTCAGGAGAGCCAATCCCCGCCGCAACGTATTTGGGCAGACCAGATAGATGAGTATCGAGATTACGAGGCAGACTCGAATGACGACATAGGACATATAGTTAGTAACTTTTCCGTACTTTACCATGCAGCCCGACACAGTGTTACAGAGCGTCAGGCTATAGCAGATTTGATTGTTCGACTACCAGATGAGTGGCGCGGATGGGCACATGATGTGTCTTGGTACTTCCTTGCACTGTTCGACTATGACACTGAGCCGATAGAAGATTTCTCAGGATTCGCTCTCGCCGTACACGAGCGTTTCTTTCAGAGCAGATTCATAGTGTCAGTTCCCATTCAGGAGCACCACCCCTACCGTCATTTTCCAGAGCTAGAGCCAGAGCCTTTGGATATGGATCCAGAGATGGCCGCACTGTTAGAGTTGCCACTAGTCCTTGCACCCAGTGAGGAGTTAGTTCCAGAGACAGGATACCTGGAGATTGGCACGGAGCTTGCTACTATGATAGAATTTGCATTCCCATTTAGACTACTTGAGGAGATCTGTGCAGAGTTGGCGAGGGTCCGAGGAGAGTTTGAGGCAGGACCATCCAGGGTCCGTTCTACAGAGGAATACGAGTCTAGTTCACCTCCGGAGCACCTGCTGCCTCCAAAGAAGAAGACAGTGGAGACCAGTTTGGACTACTTGGTTTCAGACTCCGAGAGGACCGTTTCAGAGGTATTTGTGCCACCGCCACTTGTACTTTTGGACGGCTCCACGATTAGGGTTGACGAGGCACTTCAGCTCGTCTTTGATTCAAATTCAGAGGAGGACCATGAGGAGGACCCGGAGGAGGACTCTAAGGATTTTCAGGCCGTAGAGGTGAAGGGTTGTATACTGAAAGCAAGTCTTTTATGCTTGTATACATTTGATACCTTGTATCCACTGTTATTCTTCTATCTGAAATATTGTTATTGCATGATCATATTATAGTCCAATTATCTCATACCTAGATTATATGGTGTGTGGTTTATCACAGAAGATCTTATAATCGGTAAAGTTGAGATAGAATTCGTGTTCACAGTTGAGACAACTTCGGACGAGTTGTCGGTTTTAGACTGTAGCATAAATGGAAAATAATTTGTCTTGGCTATTTATTTATGCTAGTACATTTATGTATTGAATGGATCACAGTGAGATGTGTTCTTATATTCTGACTGATTAAGAATCAAGATCTCGGAGACTTAAATGATCTTAACCTTAATTGAATTAATCGGTGTGAATGATTGATTGTCTATTGCTTTAATTTATCATGGGTGAGAGCTCTGTCTGAAGCTCAATATACTCGATATATCTTGGGTGATAGCGATTGTTGTTTGGCACGCGATTGAATTGCAATAAGGATTCGTGTCCTGCTAATAACAGGCTGATAATATCCTCTCGAGGAACTTAATAAGTTTATCGTATTAAACCCTGCAGGTGGAATTAGTTCCGATACGATAATAAGTTTAAGTGGTAGCACTCGAGATGTCATTTATTATTAAACGACTGATTAATTAATTAATGGACCGTCAGAGGAATTAATTAATTAATGGATATTGAATATCTTAAACGCGGAGATTAATTAAATCAAATGCTAGCCTCGACTCACCTAACGAATTTAGTGGTAATTCAGTATTAATTTTCTAGTGGAATAAATTAATACTTGTGTCTCGATTTATATTCTTGGGTTGAATATGGAAATCGAGCACTGAGAGGCCAATACTTTATTCGAGCTAGTAGATCCCCGTTTGGCCTAATTAAGGCCCAATTAAGGCCCAGCTCTCTATGGGGCCAGCCGTCTATTATTGATCTATTTAAGCCTTTGGGCTTTGTTTGATGGATCTAGTTAGTGGGCTTATTATTTAGGTATTTAATTACCCAGTATAAATAATAAGGAGTCCACTAATTCTCCTCACTTGTCATTTACGTAAAAACAAAAGAGACATAAATCTGGAGAGGAGTAGGCGGCGGCTGTCACCCATAGGAAGAGAGAACTCGAAGCTTGTAGCCACCCTACATCGAGTACTGCTGTGGGAAACAAACGGAAGATCAACTCTGGAGTCATTAACCTCTCAGTTTGCAGGTATATCTCGTTTCCTACTTCTTTAGGAGCATGCTTAGGAAGGATTTTGTATGAACTTGTTAGACATCCGGAATGGATCGTGGGTACACGAGCCGTATTTCAATATACGGTTCCTTCAAGAGGGCAACACTGACTCGACCGCCGCTTGTTGAGCAGAGCGTCTTAGACGCGTAGTAGTAATTTTTTCCCTGCCTTGTGCATAGTCGGATCAGTAGACTTCTTTTTGTAGTACTCCATGCGGATACAGAGTTTTATGGATCGTTTCCGTTCTAGTACTTCTAGTAGGTACAGAAAATGCAATATGTTAGTGCATCCTGTACATAGATAGGCAGTTAGCCTAGCTTAGACTCGTTGAAGTCTAGTTTTTGTGTAAGTCCGCTTTGAAGGCAAAACGAATACTCTTTTTTGACGTGTATATATATATATATATATGACTC
Source organism: Schizonepeta tenuifolia (assembly GCA_029490685.1). Lineage (NCBI taxonomy): Eukaryota > Viridiplantae > Streptophyta > Magnoliopsida > Lamiales > Lamiaceae > Schizonepeta > Schizonepeta tenuifolia. The sequence continues at coordinate 64,447,425 of CM055960.1, read as the reverse complement.
GTGAAGTGGGTTTTGATAACGTAAAGGTTTCTATATTAGTCTCGCGTAACTATTATTATTGGTAAATTGGGTACGATTTTGAAATTTCGTATCTGGTTTGCCTCTGTATTACCGGTACATCGGGTACGAGTTTACAAAATTGTACTCAGTGTACCGGTAATACAGCAGTAAACCTGGTACGAATTTAATATTGTGTACCTAGTTTACAATAGTTAGTATAGTATGTTGTTACGTATTTATAAAAATGTACCAAGTTTTATCAATTATGTTGGTATAATAGGTACGCTTTTATAAACGCGTACCTAGTTTGCAACTATATTATTGTTACAATCGGTACGTTTTTTCAAAATCGTACCATGTTTACCTAGCGTACCTTGAGTGAATTTTTTATTTAATTGAGATAAATTATTTCAGATAATTCTCAAGTTCTTATAGATGTTGGAGCAGATGAATCCCGGTTCAATTGTGGACCTTCAGACATGTCCAGACGGTCTGTTTCAATATTGTTACTTTGCTCTCTCTGCGTGCATAAGAGCTTTTCGTGCATGTCGGCCCGTGATTGTCATTGACGGCACACACTTGAAAGGAAAATATAAGGGCATTTTGTTTGTCGCAGCTACGAAGGATGCTAATGAACAGATTGTTCCATTAGCATTTGGCATTGGTGATGTGGAGGATACTTCATCTTGGTCGTGGTTTTTGGAGCGTGTCCGTCGGATGTTTGGTTGGCCCCCTGATTTTATGATAGTTTCCGATCAGTATCTGAGCATCAAGAATGCTATAGATCGAGTTTATCCTGGCATCGCTCATGGTCTTTGTACGTTTCATATACAGGGTAACATGAAGACTTGGGGTACCGTTGTCACTGATCTATTCCATCTTGCTGCGAATGCTTACAAAGTAGAGGATTATGAGGAGTACATGAACAATTTGAAGGAGGCCTCTCGTGGTGGCTATGAAAAGCTTATAAGTATCGATACGAGCAGATGGTCTGTTGCACTATGCCCCGTGCGGAAGTTTGGGTTTAGTACATCCAATGCTGTAGAGAATTTGAATTCAAGACTTCGGTGGGCTAGAAAACTTCCGGCATGTTCTCTTCTAGAATACTGTCGTAATCTTGTTCAATCTTGGTTCTTCCAGCGGCGCACAAAATCTGGATCTAGAAATGAAGATTATCATATATGCAACAAGGGAATTAGGTATAGCTGTGGAGGCGGGGCGCGTGATGAGAGTTGAACCGATATCTGATACGAAGTTTAATGTAATTTGTGGAGTAAAAAGCAATGTTGTTGATGTTGCTTCCAAGAAGTGTTCGTGTCGGGCATGGGATCTGGACTTAATACCTTGCTCTCACGCTACTGCAACAATTAGGTGAGGTTGAAGTTTTTATTTGTTGGTATTAATTGCATATTTGTACTTATTTTGTCAAAACTTCTTAGTACACCTGGTACGTAATTGTAAATGCGTACCAAGTTTACCTCATGTAACTTGGTACGCAGGTACGCTTTGATCAATGTGTAACTGGTCAGGAAGTTCTGTTAGGTACACTTGGTACGAAATTACAATTACGTACCAAGTTTGCTCCATAGAACTTGGTACGCCGGTACGCTTTGGCTAAAAACGTATCAGCGTACCAAGTGATGATGAGCAAACTTAGTACTCATTTACAATTGCGTACCAAGTTTTCTCATCCGAACTTGGTACGCCGGTACGCATTATCCAATGCGTACCAAGTTTTCAAGTTTTGATACGGTACACCTGGTACGCAGTTATAATTACGTACCATGTTTTTCTCTGATGAAGTTTTAATTTTTTACACATTTTTAGGTTTAAGAAGGAATCCCCACTGTCATATGTTCATGAATATTATTCTATTGCGACGTGACGTGAGATTTATGCTGATGATGTGATGCCTATTCCGGATAAAGATTCGTGGAGTGTGCCGCCACATGTTGCTTCAAGGATTGTTCTTACACCTAAGGAACCTAAGCAAGCTGGACGACCGCGTACAAAGAGGATTCCAACTGGATCTCATACCAAACGCAGTCGGGGGTGTTTGTGGTGTTTGTGGTATTTGTGGTGTTGCGGGTCATTCTCGCCAAACATGTCAAGATCCACATAGATTTGATTGATAATTGAAGATTTATTTAATTCTATTAGTTGTGTAGTGTTTGTCATGGTTTTTGTTTGAAAATTTTGACGTTTTAATCAATATTACGTCAAATATTATTGTAACTCTTGGTACGTTTTTAAGTAACTCTTGGTATATTTTTTTAATTGATTACCTTGCGTACTAGAAAAACAGTTACGAATTTGACTAAAATCGTACCAGCGTACCAAGTGCGGATGCGGTAAACTTGGTACGCATTTATAATTGCGTACCTAGTTTGCTTATCAGAATTCGGTGCGTCGGTACGCATTACCCAATGCGTACCAAGAGTTCAAGTAAATCTTGGTACGTTTTGTTGAATTGATTACCTTGCGTACTAGAAAAACTGTTACGAATTTACATTTGCGTACTGTGCATACCAGAATTCAAAAATACTAATAAAGATAAAAAAATATACATAGTTAATCCCTAGCATATGCTAATAGTTATGCAAAATGCACATTCAAAATATACTAATGTTTATGGATTTACAAAATCCTATCCATCATGTACAAAATATTAACATGAATTTACTGTTCATTCATTTGCCTTCATTGCCTTCATTCCCTTCAGTCACTCTATCGAAATCCATGATTTCCGGTGTCACTTCCTCTGTGCTATGTGCATAAATGGTCCTTGCTATGTGGTCTCTGTACTCCACCCGATCTTCATTCTTTTCCAAGCATCTTCGCATTGGTAATGGATTTTTGGAGATGAGTTGCTCCACATATTTGAGCGCATAGAGGCCACAATCATATCCATTATCTTGCTGGAATTTGTTTCTCTTATGGGCCTTCTTTGGAGGAAAGCATAATTCCCATTGGCCTAATTGTGGGTCCTTTATGCGATGGTCTCGGTAATATCCAATGACCTTCATGATTTGTGGCATCGTTCTTGTCATTGGCAGGAAGATATCTCGTCTATTATCGTAATGGTGGTCCTCGAATGTATGCTCCATCGAGTCATAGAGAGTGATCTTCTGCTTTTTAAGATCTATCAACATGGTACCCCAGCGATTCTTGTAGAAGCACAATGCAACTACCTAAAAACAAAATAAAACATGGTACGTTATTGTAAATGCATACCACAAATCTAAGAAAACACAGTACGTTATTGTAAATGCGTACTGCCAAACCAGGTACACTCGATACGCATTTCAAATACCGTACCGTGTTTACCATACACGCATCTGGTAAAACTAGTACGATTTTATCATTGCGCACCTAGTTTACTTAGATTTATTGTTACGTATTAATAAAACCGTACCTTGTCGCAGTTAACCAAAGGCATTACGTTCTCCCCCCAAACTGGTTGAACTCTTTCGGCAAACAAAAGCAACCTTTTCATTTCATCTTCGGGGAAGATCTCTTCAACTTTCGGGTTAAAGATCTTGTAATCGTACGAATCAAAGGGACTGGCTCTCTTAGGTAGGTTGACCGAGTCGAACACATTCTCCACCGTTTCCTACAAATAAGTGTAAGAAATATAAATATAAATATGTTATCTATGTAGAAGTATTACTGTAAACAATTAAAATTAGTATAATTGGTTGAATTTACCATAAAATAACAAGATGTCAAAGCAATCTTCGGGTAAACTTCTCCCAATCCTACCATTGTAGGATTTGCCACGAGAACAACAAGGTAAGCCTCTATATGTTCTATGTCGAGCTGTCCTGTTGGATCCATGATAGATTGGAAAAAGGTCTTGTCAACACCACAAAAGGCTCCGACATTCCTCCTGTTTTCAATGAATAGTAAATTAATTAAACTTGGTACGCATTGGAAAATTCGTACCGAGTTTACCAATTAAAAATGGTACACCTGGTATGTATTGAAAAAATCGTACCGAATTTATCAATTGTAAACATGTACACCCGATACGTTTTTACAAAATCGTACCTAGTTTACACGTCCAACATGGTACACCTGGTACGTTTTTACAAAATCGTACCTAGTTTACACGTCCAACATGGTACACCTGGTACGCTTCGATAAAATCGTACCGAGAGTACCAGTCCTACACTAGTACACTTAGTACGCTTTTACAAAATCGTACTCAGTTTACCAATTGCAGAATGTCACACTTGGTACGAATTTTAAGAAATCGTAACGAGATTTACAAAAATACATGTTACACGAGGTACACATTGGCTAAAGTTTGAAGATGAGAACTTTGAATATCAAAAATTTAACTTACAGTGGAGCTTCCTCTGAGTTCAACCAATGCTCGAAGGTGTGACGGGCTGGTCGCACGTCTTCCAGCAGAAATGGACTGCGTAGAGGTGGAGTTGGGAATCTTCTTCGGATCGGCCTCAGATTCAAGATTTGTGTTGGTGGAGCTTGTGGGGGAGGCGGCCCTTGTGGTGCTGGACCTTGTGGCACCGAGATTTGTGGAGCTTGTAGAGGAGGTGGCTCTTGTGGCACCAAGATTTGTGTAGGTGCTTGTTGTTGTGCTTCAAATTGTGGACATAGTGTGAATGGACCAGCTGAAACTGAATTTGGTTGAAGAATTTTGTCTTGTGGAGGCGTAAATTGATCAGTTATGAGGAAGCTGTCCCACAATAAGTTGATTTGCATGTCCGTAAACTGATCGCGTGCCTTTTCAGGGGCCTGCTTGAGAAAAGAGAAATGTTGGTACGTTTTTATGAATTTCGTACTAGATTTGTATTGCAAACTCGGTACACTCGGTACGTTTTGAACAAACGCTTGTGAGTACGCATGGTACGTTTTTATGAAAATCGTACCATGCGTACGCGTGAAAATAGGTACGATTTTGTATATCGTACCAGGTGTACCCAATTACAATACAGATGAATAAAATAATGAAAAATAATTCATCAAATACATTACAAATTCGGTTACATATTCAAATAAACAGAAAAATAAATATTTGTTCATAACATGAAAAATAAAATAGATGCAATTGTTTATGTTAACATACCATGAAATTGTTCAAATTTTGCTATGCATCAACTCAAGATGCATCTTGTACCTTATCATCTTCTGGTGCTCCTCCCTCGTTCTCCTTGATCGTCCTTTTGTTTTCCACGGCTGGTGTCTCCGTTTCCTCCATCGCTACTGTCTCCTGTGCTAGCACTTGATCGACGGGGATGCTGCCGGAGTTTGCTGCAACTTCTACAACTGCGTTGTCGATGTCCTTGTGAGGAGAGGCTGGAGACGTATAAGCTGCACTCGTGAAGGGTTGGACTATCCCTTCTTCCTGGAGCTTGTTAACAACGTAGCTGCCAACGTCCTCCACGAGTTGCTTCCTTTCATCCGAAACCATGATATGAGCAGATTTGCTGCTGCCTCAGCTATCTCTCTGACCAGAACCGTTCTTTCAGGCCGTTGCATTACCGTGGCAAGGACAGAGGAACCGGTATCAGCGGTAGGAGGCACGGTGGAGGTGGATGCAATGTTTGTATGCGGAGGAGGAGGAGGAGGATTTTCCTGATCAGCTTTGTGGGCAGCAGGGTCTTCATTGTTGTTATGCTCTTCATCATCTTCACCAATGTCGGCTTCTTCTCTTTTTCTTTTCTTCTTAGCATCGTTCGGATCATACTTGAAGGCAAACGTGCCGAATTCCGAATCATTCTGTAGAGAAAGCCGGTATGGTGTTTTCTTTTCAGCATTGGATGGCTTCAGCAGCTGTCGAAGATTCTGAGAAGGAGAAAACATGGTTAGATAAAATGTCGGTATATTTGCTACACTTGGTACCAAATTACAATTGCGTACCAAGTGTAGCAATTTATTTAAGTAAGCTCAGTACGGAATTCCTATTTCGTACCGAGTGTACCTAATAAACTTATTCTTTCACTTGGTACATTTGGTACGAAATTACAATTACGTACCAAGTTTACCAATATATCTATGCACACTTGGTACGCATTTGTCAGTGCGTACCAAGTGTAACACTTTGACACTAGTAAAAGTGGTACGTATTTATAAAATCGTACCAAGGTTTACTAAAATTATATTAGATGTAAGAAGAAATCTTACCAATTTTATGTCTTCACCTGGAGGGATTTCTGTGTCCCTGAGAAATCTGTACCTCAACATCCGAGGTACTTTCTTTTCGGTGGACCTCAATGCCACATTTGTTCCTATAGCTGTCACAGCCTCAAATATCCAACCCTGTTTAATAAATAAATTCAACGTATTTTAGTATGTAATCATGCACAAGATACAATAGGTTCACTTGTTAACCTTGGTACGATTTTCTAATTACGTACCGAGTTTACCAGTTTACATCTGTTACGTTCGGTACAAAATTATAAAATTGTACCAAGTTTTCCAAGAGCTTATATTTATATTTGGAAAACTTGGTACGATTTTGTAATTGCGTACCGAGTTTTACCAGTATCGATATGTTACGTTTGGTACGTAATTATAAAATCGTACCAAGTTTTCCAATAGTTTATAATTAGATTTGGAAAACTTGGTACGATTTTGTAATTGCGTACCGAGTTTACCAAGTTTCCATCTGTTACGTTTGGTACAAAATTATAAAATCGTACCAAGCTTTCCCATAGGTTAAAATTATATTTGGAAAACTTGGTACGCTTTCCTAATTTCGTACCGAGCTTAACAGTATCGAACTGTTAAGTTAGGTACGTAATTATGAAATCGTACCAAGATTTCCAACAAATAACAATTTTACGTATTAAGAACTTACCAATAGAGCAAAACTGCAGCCTCGGATGTGGTAAGCGATGTCGGATTTGTTTTTTTATCTTCTGTGTCGATTGTTTTGAAACAATCGACAACCATTTGAAACGACAAACTGCCCCAGGGGAATTTCTCCCAAGCTTCATCATCTTCAACTAGGACCCACAGCCAGTCCGGTATTTTTTTCTTGGTATTCTCATAGCCCAGCACGTACGACGCTGCCAACAGAATTTTTGCCAACTTCAAGTAGTCGTCGGCGCTAATCTTGATTTCAGATTCCTTGAAAAAAAACTTCCTGTTCTTGAGTGGTATCCACACCTCTGCAGCGGTGACCATTTCGTTGCCAAATAGTCGGGAGTACAATGAGGATCGCAGTACGATGTGGTCGGTGTATGGGTTGAATTCTGCAGGGCCAAAATTCAGGCCGCTCACCAAAGCAAATTCTTGTCGGCTGAACCGCAAGAGCTTCCCTTCAACCTTGAACCATAAAGCTGAAGCATCATACTCGGGGAATGAATCCACTTGTCGAAGCACCATCCAGTGGATGGCCTTCCCCGATCGCGTGTTCATGTCCTCCATCTCCATAAAGTGGCCGAGGCAGGACTGCTTCAACTTCTCCAACGTCGAGTTGCCACTTGTAGCGAGGCATGCTCGGGTGTTGAAAATAAGTGACTCATAACCGTGAGTCATTATCTTGTTTTTCAAGCTGCTAAGTTTCAGCCTCTTGTATTTCCATCTGTTCTGCAATAAGAAAAAAAAAACAATTCAATAAAAAATACATAATCACTGTTTAGTCATAAGCTGCTTGGTAAAACTAGTAAACTTTCACACATACGTACTAAAACTCCTGGTACGTTTGGTACGTTTTTGCTAATTCGTACCTATTTTACCTATCAAAACTGGTACATTCGGTACGTTTTTCAAAATGCGTACCAAGTGTATTAGAAACACACTAGTTTTCTTGGTACGTTTTTGCGAAAATCGTACCAATTTTAACCAAACATTCCCATATTCTACTAAAACTCCTGGTACTCGTGATACGTTTTTGCTAATTCGTACCTAATGTACTTGTCATGTAGGTACGCATTTTGCAAATACGTACTTGAAAATAATGGAATACTGGTACATTTGGTACGTTTTTCATAATGCGTACCAAGTGTACCTGTAGAGTAGGTACGCTTTTGTAAATACGTGCCTATTTTACCTACCAAAACTGGTACACTTGGTACGTTTTAAAATGCGTACCAAGTGCACTAGAAACACACTAGTTTTCTTGGTACGTTTTTGCGAAAATCGTACCTTTTTTAACCAAACAATCCCATATTCAAATGAACCAAATGCAAAATACATCATGCATAGAAAATCTCAGATATTCAACAAGAAGCTATCCTCAATTCTAGAAATTACAGATCTGGAATTACCGGTACGTATTTCACAAAACGTACCCGGTGTACCAATACAATTTTCCCCCAATTTTCAGATTTGCAAAGCGTACCCTAATTATCATTCTACTCAACAAACTAGGTACGAAATTGTCATTCAAAACATAGTAAACCCGCGAAATTGAAGAAAATAAGTGATAATCAAAGAGGGAAAAAAATCAAACATGCAACTAGCTCAACTTTCAGATTTGGAAAACTTACCGGCAAATGCTCAAAAACATCTTCTTTCCCGGCATCCTCCTCCTCTTCCGGCGGCGTAGAATGCTCTTCTTCCTCTCCCCGTGGCGGCGACGAGTGTGCTTCTTCCTCTTTTCGCGGCGGCGAAGTCTGTTCTGCTTCTGATTCGCGTGGTGGCGGCGACGTTTGGTGTGCTTCTTCTTCGCGCGGCGGCGTCTGTTCTGGAGGCGGCGTCAGTTCACGCGGCGGCGCTTGTTCCCGCGGCGGTGCCTTTTTGCGCGGTGTCGGAGTCACTTCGGCCCTTTTCGACCTAGTGTTTTTGGCGGCCTGAGTCGGCTGCGTCGTGGCGGTGGTCTATTTCGTCGCGGCTTTGGTAGGCTTGCTCGCGGCGGTTTCACTGGTTAGCGCCGCCTGTTTGTTGGTTTGGCTCGTCGCCGCCTTTTTTAGGTTTTTTTGCGGTGATTTTTCGATGGTTTTTCGCCTTTTTCGTGCACGGCGCCATCTAGTCGGGCTTTAGGAGTTGGTTGGCGGTGGAGAGAGATAGAGATGCGGCGGAGGATAGGAATCATCTCTGTAGAAGAAAATGGAGAGAGAGAAAGCGGGAGAGAGAATGAGAGGGAAGAGAGAGAATGAGTGCAGTGAATGTTTTTCGAATATTAACCGTACACACACCCACTACCCTAAAAGGGTATTTCAGACAAATTAGGTACTTTTTTACCCAATTTTTGTCAAAAGTAAACTTTTGACAAAATTTGTTATTACCATCTAGGGTAATGACATATCCCCATTTCCCTCATAAATTATCATCTTAAAGTTGGATTTAGTAATCCTCATCTATTCCATGATACAAATTTTCAAAATAACCACATAAAAATAACACACATTGCACACCTACCACACACACAATAGTCATTCAATTATCCTACACCACAATTTAGCATTCCAAACACAAAATTAAATAATATTCACTCCGTACCGTTATTCTTGTCCTGTTTTCTTTTTTCGGGCTGTCCCGTTATTCTTGTCATGTTTCCTTTTTTGGAAATAATTAGGAGATAATTAATTTGTTAAACAATCCACTTTACACCTTTTATCATACTTTTCCATCTTATTTTCTGTACTATTCACTATTCTCCTTCTCTCTTTACTTTTTTTATTCCACTTTATTTCACTATTCACTCTCTGTACCCACTTTATTTACTTTACCACTTTACTTCACTATTCACTCTTTCTCTACCCACTTTATTTTACTTTAAAAATTTCACTAAACATACTTTCTATTCTTAATTATTTTCTCCTTAAACCTCGTGCCCAAAAGAAACAAGACAAACCTGGTGGGATGGAGGGAGTATAAATAATCACATCTTTCCTACCAAACATTATTTATCCATCAATCAAACCGAACGCCTCCTAAATATATGAAGTTTGATAATTTTAGAAATTTTATAAGTTCCCGTCGTGCTAGTTAGATCTATCAATCAAAGTGACCGACTCGACTCAAGTTAAGTGATTTACATTCATTTCTTACAAAATAAATCTAATTAAATTGAAATGACGAAATTTAGTGCGGAAAATTCTTGTATGGATGTATATGTATTACACCTATCCCATTTTAATAATAGTTTAATATAATATTTTCAATAAATCTATTCGGTCACACAGTGGCCAGCCACACACGTGAAAAAAAGGAAAATTGACTATAAAAATGGAAATAATCACATTTCCCCCTATAGGATTTATGCTTCCCCAATTAGGGTATATTTCCATTTTCAAAATCTATAATGCTATTTTTAACTTGTGTGGTCGGTCATAGTGTGTCTAAATAGCACTACCCGAATATTTTATTGCATGGCTATTAGTCACAAAATTAATTGTCTTTGTCTAGATTTGAAACCTCTCAGTCACAGTCCACTTAATAAGGTATATAAGGCCTTAGATAGCATAGAAATCTAAGGGTGAAAGTATGGAAAGCGGGTTTTCGGGTTACCCATACCCTATCTGTACCCAACCGAGTATTGGGTACCCAATACCCGTAATTTACGGGTATTGGATGGATATGAGTATGAGATTTTTAGAAAATACCCTAACGGGTATACCCGTTAGCGTATTGGGTATCCGGTCAAACACCCGGTCAACAATATACAATTATTTATTATATATAATTACTAATTTTATACTATAAGTTATAAATATATTCATAATATATTCATTTTTAAGCTAAAACTTAAACCTAAACATAACTCTAAACATAACCTATGAATAATATATATTCATAGTAATTTATTTGTTGAACTTAAATGTTTAGTATTGATTTGTTGTTGTCGTCTAGTTGTTGTTACATAGTTGATAATTAATTTGTCGTTGAAAATTATCTAAAAATCGAACGGGAGAAAAATTACCATATTTTTGTCTTTTTTTTTATTTTCTAAACGGGTACACCGGGTACCCTATACCCGGGTCGGGTATACCCGACCGGATATTGGGTACCCGTTCGGCTAAAATGAAAAGGGTATGGGTATTCATTTTTTGCTTATTTGGGTACGGGTACCCGTAAATGCGGGTATGGGTATCCACGGGTACCCGTTTATTCACCCCTATAGGTATCTACCCTTATCTACCAAACACAAATATATGATACCAATCATATCTTATACGGTTATACTCAGTCTTATTCATAATGTCTCTCTTTTCTTTTTCGTCCGTCCCATTGCAATATCTTTTTTTTTCCCGTCACATTGATAATGCGATATTTTCATAAATGAAAATATATTTATTTAACCCTTCAAAAATAATGAATCTTATAGTTGTCTATCATTTTAGCCTTGCTCCTTAATAACCGTGCTCAATAAATAAAGGACATTATTAATGAGACGAGGGAATACATACAATATCTCAACTTTAACCATGCCATATACATATATACCAACCAAAGGAGCCCTAAAATTTAGTTTGACATGCATGCATGGGTATAACAAACAAAATTATATGTCAACGTGTCTAAACTTGTTTTAGATACAATACCTTGTTGCGTCCAAAAAATGACCTAACATTTCATCTCTACAAACGACACACCAAAGACGCACCAATTCTTTGCTCACATATCAGGACCACGCTAAAGAAGGAGACGAGGACTTGAGCTCAGCAGACGGACTTCCCCAAATCCTGCAAAAAGAAAGGGCCCAGAGGTTTTCCGGCGAACCCCCTCCGACGATCAAGTCAGCTTTGGAAAGAGAGGAAGTGAGGATGAGAGCGCGTGAGTATAGGATGTGTGTGTGTCGTGTGTGATCTGTCATGCAATATGAAGTGTAATGATATTTATACCTCTTATTTTCACATTCAGGGACATATCTGTAAACTAACTAGAGATTTGTTGCTTACTTTACGCATGTGTTCATTCTATTGGTTGATGCAACTGAGTATTACCTGCCAAATCCGTATTGCCGCAGATAAAACATCTTTATGTCACCTGACATTGTTTGGGCAAATGAGACCTTCACTGATTCTATCAAGGTTGTTGGCTCAAATGCTTGCTTGTCAGCTCTCTTCTACCTTAGCTCTCCACTCTTCAATTACCTACCTGATGAGCTACCCAACATCTTATGTTAACCAGTTGAAGGGTTCAAGTCTCAGGGACCTGAACCTTTTAGGTCACAACATCTACTCCCCCTACTCTAGGTTAAAAAGAGAGGGCATTTTCTTTAAGCGTAGAGTAGCTATGATTACACTCTTGAGCATACTTTGGTAGATAATCACTGCCAAGGACACGTGTTACGCGTATACCTTGCCTGAGACCTGATTACTTTGAAAAAAATTCATCCTTATCTGCGATGATGTCATCGTTTACACGTTTTTCCAAAAAAGGGTGAATGGACGACTCTTCGGTTCCTTTCCCTTTTTCTCAACCGTCCTCACATTTTTTAATTACTACTCCTTCCATTCTCCAATATATGTCCCATTGTGGGTTTGGCACGGAGATTAAGAAATCTGATAAAGTTATTTTTAGTGGGTAAAAGTTAAAATATAGGAGTAGTGGAATAATGACAAAAAATAGTGATTTTGTTAAAAAAAATGGTGGTATTGACCAAAAAGTAGGAATAAAGTTGTTGTGTTGACTAAAAATTAGGAATAGAGTTATTTTTAGTGGGATGAAAGGTGGGTCCCCTAATGACAAAGGGTAGTAATTTTAGGATTTAAAGAGGGTAGTATAGTAAACAAATAGAGTAAGATATTTATTGGTGAATGAATTTTAAATGGGAAGTAGGACATTTATTGTAGAATGGAGGGAGTACCTCTTTATTACCTTAACCTTGTATTTTCATCTTCCGATTTTACTCTCCTTTCCCTTCTCCGAACCTTTTGTCATAATCCCAAATGACTAACTCCGACTCGCTTTCCGAAGAGAATACCTCCTCCGATCACCGGCAACACCCTTCTATAGACGCCCTTTGTGACTCGCCCCCTCGCGATGACTCATTCTCTGAGACATCTTTACATACCCAGACTCAAAGAAAACATCCAGCCGCCCGTCGCTCGCGCCGCATTTCCTCTAGGCAAACCATTTCTTCTGACCATGATTCTAGCATGAAGGACATTGTGGATTTGGTGGATGATTTAGCCTCCCCTCACCAAGACCTGAGGAAATCTACATCACTTACTGCTGCAATGGGTGACACTCCCCATAATGCCAGAACTATTGCTTCTCTCCATGCCTCTGATACTTTTGCAGATGAATCCCTCTTAATTTTAGAGGAATTAGAATTAGTGAAAGCATGGTTAAACTGTTGTGATGCATTTGACATTCGTATGCCTTCATCCCATGAACGCCCACATCTAGTGAATTTTCCCTCGGTAGTCTTTTGGTTCCATCAAATTGAAGCAGGACTGAGATTTTCCCTTCCTGATTTTGTTGTAAAAGTATGTGATTTGCACAACTTATGGCCCAATCAACTTCTTCCCTCTTCAATTAAGGTCTTACTTACTTTTTTCATCTTATTGCGCGGGAATGGAGGTCATCCCACTCGTACCCTTTTTCAAATGGTATATGATGTTAAACCTACATATATCTTTTATTACATTAGTGCTCGGCCTAAAGGCCCAGCACAAAACTTGTGCAATGCTTGTAGCATTGGAAAAGAATGGAAGGATAAGTATTTCATCATCACTCCCAAGCATGGAAATTGGCCCTTTTCCTACCCTCCCTGGCAAGATTTCTGTTTGAAGCAGCCCCGACCCAGCGTTAAGACCATTCTGCCTATTAAACGCAAAGTATTGGACAAGCTTACGGCTAGAGCTCGACTCAACGCCTTCAATTTCAATGATTTACTATCTAATCCCTCCGTTCTTTCATTTTTTGAGTTGGCTCCCCCTAGCGAGTGTTCTTTTTCCATTGAGGGTGGGTTTCATGCGTCCTCACTTCTCTCTTACTATATATCTACATATAAATATACATTCTCAGTTACTTTCTTGATATCAATTTTCACTTCATGATCACCCCTGCAGAGATGAACTGGATTGAGGATGTCAAGCTTCCAGACGACAAAGAGTTCGACTTCGATATCCTACTTCAAGAGCAGGCCAGCAAAGAGATACACAAGACTAGCGATTTGAACACACTCCCTATTCCTCATGTCTCTTCTACTGATATTCCCTCTAACATAGCATTAGATCTTCAAGAGGTTCCAGCACCAACTGGGTCTGGCCGAATATCAGTGAAAGTGACCCCCATTGGAGACCTGACCAGGAAACACTTATCCTCTATGAGTTCTTTTCCTCCTGCCGGTAAAGGAAAGAAGACTACCTCTCTTTCAACAGGGATTAAAAGACCTCCTCCCGTGCGCCCCCTACAGCAGCTTCTAAGAAGGGTAAACATATTCCCTATCTTGAGGTATCTCCCCAGAAAGCTACTGATTCAGTAGGTAATCTTCCGAGGGCAAACATCTAGCTCTCTTCGTAGCTACCTCCTTCTGAGTGTTTTGCTTTGCTACAAGCCCTGCCTTCTTCTGATGAAGAGACACCTCCACACCCTCCTTCTTTACTTCAGCTACAAGAGGAAAGTGCATAGTGCCTTGTCCAAGTAACGAGCTAGCTATTTCTTTTTGTGCATATTTGTTATTATTTTGAACTTTCTACCACATGACTATCATGTTAATTACTCCTCTTTTTTATCAGCTAATCAGCGCTCATGGAAGACTACTCCAATTCAGAAATGACTCCTGAAAGGAAGATGTGGAAAAGCTGTAGGAGACCATGGCGAATTACCAAGTGCAACTCAGAGAGCTTACTCAAGTGACGGAACAGCTCCAAACGCGGAACCGAGATATTCTAGAAACCAAGTACCAGCTTTCCTTAGCTAATGATGACCTGAAGAAACAAAATCACGACCTATCTAAATCAGTGGAGAAGCTGTCAAGTCTATCAGCTGAAAATGCCTCTTTGAGTGCCGTCAACGTTGACCTCAGCCATCGCCTGACTCAGGTCTAGGGATGGCAATGGGTCGGGTACCCACCCATTAAGCATTTCCCAAACCCAAACCCATGAAAATTTTCAATATCCAAACCCGTCCCAAACCCGATTAAAAATAATTTTAAAACCCATACCCGATCCGAACCCGTTGGGTAATACCCGTTTATTACCCACTAAAAACTCGAATACTAAAAAGTAAACATCAAATAGTAAAATATTATAAATATGATTAAAACATAAACATCAGCAGAAAATTTCACTAAAATTAATCTCAAAGCAAAGTACTACGAACTTACAAAATCTTAAAACATAATTAGAAGTATGGATTATTGATGTTACGTTGTCGTTGTGTCGTCATATTTCGAAAGTAGATTTACAAAAGTAGAGGAGAAACAGTAAAGACTTGACTCTTACGGATGTGTGTGTGGGTTAAGAAAATCAGATAAAACCCTAAATCTACTAATATTTATAATTATATAATAAATTATACATATAATAATATCTTTTATCTTATATATATAAATGGGTTTGGGTAGCGGGTACCCGGAGGTAATTGCCCAAACCCGACCCAAACCCGTGACGGATTTGCATGTTTCGACCCAAACCCGTCCCAAAACCATTTAATATTTCCCAAACCCGTCCCATCAGGGTTTGGGAAGTGCGGGTACCCACGAAAACCCGACCTGCCATCCCTACTCAAGTCACTAGGGAGCTTGCTGAAGCTAAGGGCCTTGTTCAAGATGTCAATAGCGCTTATCAATCAGGTTATATAAAAGGAGTTCAGGGGTGCCGCAGCTTTATTTTACGCACCCTTATGGGTCAGCGAGCTCTGCAAATTCTTCATGAGGGCCTTGTAGATTCCTTTAAAGCTTCGCCAGAGTACCTTGCCACCATCCGTAATGATATCGCTTTCCTGGCGAAGAGGTGTGGAATGACTGTTCTGGCCACTGCTCACAACATGGGATTTGAGAAACCCCTTGAGGTAGATCCCATAGTCAAGCGTTTACCTTTGCCGCCCTCCTTCAAAGGTGATCCCAAGATATGGCCTGGCACCCCGTGGTGGCTTTCTGTATGAGAGATGCCTTCGAAGCTTTAACTGCTCCTTGCGATCTTCAGACCGCCTTTGCCAACCCCCCAGATCCCATTTATGACTTCTTTCTAGAAGATTTTCTTTAGGTGGTGGGGCAATGTGGGAGCTATCTCTCAAAACTCCATCCGGGTCCAGCTCTCTCTTCAGGTTTGCCTCTATTTTGCACCTCTAGTATTGCTTCCTATTTCCTTTTTAGCTTTGAAGTAATTTCTTAATACTTACACATATATGTTTTTCTTCTAGACGCATCTCCCGGTAAAGGCGCTCTTCCCTCCACCTCTCAGGTTGAAGCTAGCAATCCCTCAGGCGGAACCTCTCCAAATGCAACTCCATCATTCGCTAAGCCTGTTGATGACAAGGAACCTAGTATGGAAGAAGATACCACCAACTTCTTAGCATAGTGTTTCATCGCCTTATTGCTTTCTTAGAACAATATTTGTTTTGTATGGCTTTCTGAGCTTGACTCTTTTATTTCTTTTGTCTTTAATTTCTGTCTATCATACACTCTAAGCTCTATCGTACTTATATGTTTTGCTATCTGAACTTATGCTCATTTTGAACCTTAGTGTACTTAAGCGTTTTGCTATCTAAGCTTCTGATTTTGCTTTCCCTACTTTTGCATTTTCATGAGGTACTTTGAACCCCCCTTAGGGGTGTAGGGTACACCCCTACTCCCCCCTACTCTGGATGATTTCGAGCAAACATTATTCTTTTTCGAATCATTCAGAGTACGCTTTTGCTTATCCATTTATCTTAATTACATGTTGATCATTAAATCAAAACAACACATAAAACAACCAAACTTTTTCAGCTTTAATTTATCTTCAGCAAGCTCTCAGTGTGCCATTACATGAATACTTGCCTAGCCGAACAAGTATTATACCAAAAAAGGAGTTAAGAGACCTGGCACGTAGGCTCTCTTCTCCAAACAAAACGAACTCCTACGCTTAATCATCACTTTTCTCAAAAAAGAAAAATACTCAAACATAGTATTTTTTCAAATTACTTTTGTTCCAAGGTCTTGGGCCAACTTTCCCTCTTGATCCATAAGCTCGTATGCCCCTCCTGATAGGACTTTAGCTACCACAAAGAGTCCTTCCCAATTTGCTTTAAATTTCTTCATCGGATGCATCACATTAGCTCTTTTCAGCACCAAATCTCCTTCTTCGAGCTTTCTAACTCTAACTTTCTGATCGAACGCTGCTTTGATTCTAGCTTTGTAAGCCAAAGTTCGTTGGTGAGCTCTTCCTCTGACTTCTTCAATCAGGTCTAAGCTCTCTTTCTTGAGTTCTCGATTCCAGCTCTCATCATAAGTCAGCATCCTATGAGTTGAGATCTCAGCCTCCACTGGCATGACAGCTTCTGATCCATACACCAAGCAGAAAGGCGATTCTCCCGTAGTGGTCTTTTGACCAGTTCTATAAGCCCAAAGAACAAAATCTAATTCTTCCAGCCACTGAGACCTCTCCTTTTCCAGCCTGATTTTGATGCCATTTACTATGGTCCTGTTAGTCACCTCTAACTGACCACACGTCTCTGGTCGAGCTACAGAGGCAAACCTCTGTTTGATTTTCCTTGCTTTACACCATTCTTGGGTTTTCCTGCCGAAGAACTGTGTGTCATTGTCTGATACCAAAACCTTGGGCACTCCATATCTACAAGAAATATTTTTTCAGAGAAATTTTATTATGCTATCTTCAGATATTGACGAGAGTGGTTCTGCCTCCACCCAATTACTAAAATAATCCACTACCACTATCAAATGGCATTTCTTTCCTTTAGCCATGGGCAATCTTCCCACTAGGTCTATACCCCACTTATCGAAGGGACATTCAGCGTATTGCACTCCCAGCTCCTCTGCGGGTGCGTGAATTAGTGGCTCATGCTTTTGACACTTAGGACATTTTCTCACGAAGTCTTCTGCATCTTTCTTCAAGGTAGGCCAGTAATATCCTGCTCTCAATACCAGGCTTGCTAGGTCTCTGAACCCAGAATGGCACCCAGGTCTCCCCTGGTGTACCTCTTTCAACACTTCCAGGCTTTCTGCTTCTGTTAGGCACTTGAGTAGTGGTTGAGATATAGCTCTCGTGAATAAGCAACCCCCTATCATGAAATATTTAGAATAGATTCGCTTCTTATGAGCTCTCACCCCTTCTAACAGTTCTCCCGTTTTCAAGAAGTGCAATATGGGAGCTCTCCAGTCATCCCTCTCTTCTATTGCGCTGATCTCTTTTCCAGCACTTCTAGCTAATATCCTTAGTAATACTACCTTTTCAGGTATCAATTCTTCCGTGGAGCTTGCCACATTTCCAGCACTTCCAGCTACCTTTTGAGTTCTCTTGGAATTTGCTCTTTGACTACGTCTGCGAACTCTTTCTCCAAGCTCCTCGCTCTCTCGACGTAACGCGTCATTCTTTCATCTTTCACCTCATAATGTCGTACTAGCTGCTGTACTACTAATTGAGAGTCAGAGTGTATAACAACCTTTTGTGCTCCCAGTTCAGCTAACATCTCTAAACCTTTAATGAATACCTCATACTCAGCTTCATTATTTGACACCTTGTATTCAAATTTTAAAGCGAAACACAATTCTTCTTCATCAGGTGTTATTATGGAAACACCTGCTCCACATCCATTGACTGTAACTGATCCATCTACATAAGCCTTCCATTCTGGCCATTGCGTCAGTTTCGTGGTCTCCTAAATAAAGTCCGCCAAAGCCTGAGCTTTAATAGCTGTCCTTGGTTCGAAATCCACATCATACTCTCCCAGCTCTACACTCCATTTCACCATTCTCCCTGAGAGGTCTGGCTTACTCAAGATCTGTTTGAAGGGTAAATTAGTTCTCACCACCACTTT
The DNA here is from genome assembly GCA_029490685.1 of Schizonepeta tenuifolia. Lineage (NCBI taxonomy): Eukaryota > Viridiplantae > Streptophyta > Magnoliopsida > Lamiales > Lamiaceae > Schizonepeta > Schizonepeta tenuifolia. The sequence continues at coordinate 64,428,576 of CM055960.1, read as the reverse complement.
ATGAGACAAGAAATATAGCCTCAACCTCCTGGCAGCTGTCATGACAGCAAGGGTTGCCTTCTCCACATCGGAGTACTTGTATTCTGCTCCCTGTAAAGCCTTACTAACGTAATAGATGGGCCTTTAACGAGACCTCTCTTCTCGTATAAGAACTGCACTCAACGAGTGCTCCCCTATAGATATGTATAAATACAGAATTTCTCCTGGTGATGGTTTAGTTAATATCGGCAAGCTAGCCAGATGACTTTTCAATTCTTCAAAAGCTCTCTGACAGCTCTCGTCCCACTCAAATTTGCTCGCCTTTCTTAATACCTTAAAGAATGGGAAGCTTCTTTCAGCAGAGGTGGAGATAAATCTACTGAGAGCTGTGATTCTCCCATTTAGCCGCTGTACATCTTTAATGTTAATGGGAGTTGCCATTTCCAGCACTGCCTTTACCTTGGCTAGATTCACCTCTATGCCTCTTGGAGTTACCATGTATCCTAAAACTTTTCCAGATCTCACCCCAAATGTGCACTTGACCGGATTCATGCGAAGATTGTATTTCCTGATGACTGCCATCACTTCTCCCAGGTCTCTAGCATGGTGTTCGGCTTTTAAGCTTTTAACCAAAATGTCGTCCACATAGACTTCCAAAATTCGCCCTATTTGATTTTCAAATATCATCCATCATTCTCTGATATGTGGCATCTGCATTCTTCAGACCAAAAGGCATTCTTACATACGCAAATGTCCCACATACGGTCACAAAAGCCATTTTCACCACATCTTCCGGTGAGAGCTGTATCTGATGATACCCTTGATACGCGTCTAGCATAGATAGTAGTTCACACCCTGAAGTAGAGTCAACCAATTGGTCGATACATGGCAAAGGGTAATGGTCCTTCGAGCACGCTTTATTAAGGTCCCTAAAATCAATACACATCCTCCAGCTGCCATTACTTTTTGCTACCATTACTGCATTCGACAACCACTCAGAATATTGTATCCTTACAGTATGTCCTGCATCCAGAAGTCATCTAATTTCCTCTCTTATGATTTTCTCTTTTTCAGGACTAAATGATCTCTTCTTTTGTTTCACCGGCTTTGCCTTGGGGTCCACATTCAGATGATGTATAGCTACAGACCGGTCTATTCCCACCATATATTCAGGACAAAATGCAAACAAGTCAGCATTCTTCCTTAAGCATTCTATTATAGCCTCCTGCTGCTCACGAGTCATCGATTTGCCCATATTTGTGGACAATCCTGTCTTTCCCAGGTAGAGTTCAACCATCATCAACTCCTCTTCCACAGATTTCATGCGAGGTCTCATGTCCTCTCCCATGTCTTCCACATTTTCTGCTTTGCTTTGGGGAGGGTGATCTGCCACCTGAATTCTCTTAACACTCTGTTTCGCTTGCTTAATAGATTTTACGTATGACTCTTTCGATATCTCCTGGTCTCCTGCGACCTCTCCTATCAGCCCCTCTCGCTGTGCCAGAAACTTCATTTTCATGTGGTAGGTGGACACCACTACCTGGAAATCATTTAAAGATGGCCGCCCCAAAATGATGTTAAACGCCGACGGTGTTTCCACCACTAAAAACTTCACCATTCTTGTATTTGACGCTTCTCCACTACCCAAGGTAACCTGGAGAATTACCTCTCCTTTCGGCTGAATTTCCCTTCCAGCGAAGCTATACAAGGTTGTGTTCACCGGAGTCAACTCCGCATTAATTTGCATCTTCTCAAAACAATCCCAAAAGAGCACGTTAGTTGCACTGCCCGCGTCTACAAAGATTCAGGCCACCCTCCAATTAGCTACCTCTGCGCTAATGACTAATGCATCACTATGAGGTTCTGTGTTGACCACATCATTAGGCCCAAAAGTAACGTACGCTTTCTTACCCACTTCTTCTCCTGGGAAGGAGTTAACAATATCAATTTCCATACTTATTGCCCCCGCCAACTCTTGCACCTCCTTATTCATGCAAGCTTTGGAAGCTCTCACATGAGCCTTACGGGCTCTCCCTGAATCCTCCATGGTGTTACCTCCCATAATCATATTGATATTCTCTCTCTTCTGCGGAGGATCTTCTCTTCTGGGGGAGGTTTTTTCCCTTTGCTTCGGCTTTTTCGGTTCTGGTTCTTTTCTTTTATAATTTTTCTCCCTTTCCTTCTTGACAAACTGGAGTAATGAATTATCCTTCTTCAACAACCGCTCAATGGTATCCTTCAGATGCCTGCATGAATTAGTATCATGACCATAGTCATTGTGATATATGTAGTACAGGTCAGATCTTGGGTTACGAGGGGCTTCCTTATACGTGCTTGGGAACCTGAAATGAGGGGACTTGGCAGTCGCTTCCATGACCTCAACCAATGATGCATTAAGAGGCGTATATCTATCAAACCTTTCAGAGGTTCTTTTAGGCTTGAATCCTCCTTTGTCTCGGTCATATTTCATTACTGGGACCGACCTCCTTTCTGAGGTCTCTTTCTTGAGCTTAGGAGACTCCTCTTTAGCTTTCCTGGCCTCTTGAGCTTCCTCCAGATTGACATATTTGTTAGCTCTTTGCAATAGCTCCTCAAAGTAAACAGGAGGTCTCTTGTTCAGCGAGTCTAAGAATAGTCCTGGAACTAATCCTTGTATTAACGCCTACACCTTCACATCATCAGAAGCCAGAGGCACTTGCAGTGCTTCTGCATTGAAACGTCCCACATATTGTCGTAAGCTCTCAGTAGATTTTTGCCTCAACGCCATAAGTGAAGAAGATGTCTTGACATGTCTCCTTACACTAGCAAATTGGTGTAGGAACATGGATTTGAACTCACTGAACGAACTTATGCTATTAGGAGGTAGCTGGGCAAACCACTGCTGAGCTATCTTTGATAGAGCTGTAAGGAAAACTCTACATTTTACCCCTTTGGTATATTGATGAAGCATCGCTCCGCTCTCAAATCTCATTATATGCTCATGCGGGTCTGTAGAGCCGTCATACTCCAATGCCAGCGTTTTGATCTTTGGAGGTAACTGATCATCTCTGATATCTTTGGAAAAAGAAGACTGATTATTGTCGACTCTAGCAGGTTTCTTGGGTGATTTCTTGGGTGAAGAGACCTTCTTCTGGAGGTCCTTTATCTGCTGCTTAAGAGCTGAGATCTCCGCAGCAGCCGCTTTTTCTCGAAATTTTACAATTCTTCTTTCATCCTCTGCACATTGTCATAACATAAGAAAACAACGTACAAACGAGAAATCATCACTTTGCTAATGAACAAGTCATCTAAGACTGTTATCAAGGTCCATTTGTATCATTCGTTTGCTACTAACCATTCTCAGATTCGGTTTTAGGACTTTTGTAGCCTTCACTTTCGTATTGATTTTCTTCCACAGGCTCTCTCTGCCATAAATCATACAAATATTCAGATCATGAATAATCATCCCCACATAAGCAGTGTTTAAGCCACTTCGTTTAACTTTTATTATTACTGAGGTTACATGAGGCACACTCATACCTCCTTAGACTTTCCCTTCAGGATACCGCCAGACCTCTTGCTCTGGCTTTCCGGTAGCACCATGGCTTTAGATATGGCTTGATCTACCATAACACTGAGCTGATCCATCGATAATGCGTAGGTAACGCTTTGCTGTATGGGAGTTTGAAGCTCTTCTCTGAGCCCTCCTTTGTGACCTCCCTTCTTCTGAGGGCTCGCAGACTTAGAGGCTCCCTCCTTCTAAAGTGTAGTTGGTTTCTGCAATACACTTTGGCTGCGTCATGACTTTTTTCTTTGACATGGTCTTCCGAAGAACTGTCATCACGTACAACCCTTTCAGGTGGGAATTCCCGGTCTCGGACCGATATGTTTTCCATAGCTGCAATTCACAACTACCAGCTGTCAAATATCGGTCACGAAAAAACATTGAAAATACAATGAGTGTTCAACACTTCACTTTTTCAATAGAGTGACATCAAATCTTTCTGGATCTCTAGGAAATTCAAGGAATGTCGTACAACACATTCCCCTTTCCTATCCAAATATTCTTATCACGATTAGGGCTGTACGGGACCTGTTCTGAGGACCCCGCACTTTCCTATCTCTCGTTTTACACACCACAGGGATTAAACAAGATTCAAATCTCGCAACCCCCTAATTCTTCACTACTTTAAGACAGAAAAAGATTTCCTTGAAAATATATCTTTACTAGGTATTTTTCATGAAATCACTCGTGACAGGTTGAAGATGGACATCACCTGACTTTGTTGAAAGGGAAACCGGTAAGAGTAATTAGGACAAATAACTTTAACAAGAAATTTCACGAAGAACAGAAGTTCCCACAGACAGCGCCACATGTTGCGTTCAAAAAATGACCCAACATTTCATCTCTACAAACGACACACCAAAGACGCACCAATTCTTTGCTCACCTATCAGGACCACGCTAAAGAAGGAGACGAGGACTTGAGCTCAGCAAACGGACTTTCCCAAATCCTGCAAAAAGAAAGGACCCGGAGGTTTTCCGGTGAACCCCCTTCGACGATCAAGTCAGCTTTGGGAAGAGAGGAAGTGAGGATGTGAGTGCGTGAGTATAGGATGTGTGTGTGTCGTGTGTGATCTGTCATGCAATATGAAGTGTAATGATATTTATACCTCTTATTTTCACCTTCAGGGACATATCTGTAAACTAACTAGAGATTTGTTGCTTACTTTACGCATGTGTTCATTCTATTGGTTGATGCAACTGAGTATTACGTGTCAAATCCGTATTGCCGCAGATAAAGCATCTTTATGTCACCTGACATTGTTTGGGCAAATGAGACCTTCACTTATTCTATCAAGGCTGCTGGCTCAAATGCTTGCTTGTCAGCTCTCTTCCACCTTAGCTCTCCACTCTTCGATTACCTACCTGATGAGCTACCCAACATCTTATGTTAACCAGTTGAAGGGAGACCTGAACCTTTTAGGCCACAACATACCTGAAACTCCAAACACAGTCAATGGCACAGATTGGGTAAAACGGCACGAGCCAACTTGGTCTTCCCACAACCCGGTGGCCCGTGCAGGAGAATTCGATCACTCCACTAATTCCCCCAAAGCATTGGCTTTATCAATCACATTACCATCCTTTCCAGTACTATGTCTATGACTCCTATGAATGAACCTATGATTTTCATTCAAACTTTTCCTGTAACTTTTCTCACCTAATTCAAATTCCTCATTCATCAAAGTCATACCCCTGTTATCCACCACCTCCACCCCCACGGCTTCCTTCCTAATTCCCCCAATTTCTCCGATTTTTAACTTCATCAAATCAAATTTTAACTTCATATATAAAAATGTTGCCGAGTGAAGGAGAGGTTAAGTGCAAAAAAAGTTCATTTAGAAAACGTAATAAAAATGATAAAATTTATTATAAGATTAAAACAAAATATAAAGCATACTCGCATAGATTTATTTACTATAATTATTTTTTACGTGCTATTACACTTTGCTTGCGAATCAAGAAACAAATGCATATCACAATACAAGATAAATAGTAAATAAATACTACTACAATTTGTTTGGAATCGAACATTTAAAATATGGCTTTATTGCAAGTTAGAAAGGGTTTAGATAATAAGAGAATAGTATAATGGACCAATAATTTGGTATTTCATATTTTGATAAAGAATGCGCAAAAAATAAAAACACACGACAACTTTATAAGGTGATTTCAGGTGTAGAATTTTTAAAGTTAACATGTGGATTTGAGTATTCTCTTAGTACTACTATATTCAATTTTTCTTTTCTAACCGTATGTCTCATAAAAACATGAACAAAGGATTTGGTTAGTAACTTCACTTGACATTCATTTTTATTTTGTCAATATAATAATAAATCCAAACTTCATTGAGGTCATAGATTTGATTCATTAATTAATTATTTACAAGTTTTAAGCGCTAAAAGGAAGTTGGGAGTTTAATACGTGGCGCAAGATGATTGGCAGATTTTACCGTTAGAAGATTCCACAGGCGATTACTGACTTCAAATTCTATCTATCTAAACTTTGTAGGCAGTAGTATTGCAGTTGAGAGAGAGAGAGAGAGGAGAGAGAGGAGAAAGATGGCTTCTGCTGCATACGCAAACATGGCCGCTGTCGCTCAAACTCACGCTTACCTCCCCTCAATTCACAGATTGCTCTGTACCTCTCATTTCTCCTCATCCTCCACCCCTCCTGCCTTGCTCAGAATCCAACGCCACACGCTCATTTCCTCCTCCACCACACGTGCCAAGTTTGACAAATTTCAAGGTCAGGATAACATCGACTTAGAGGTTGATGATGATGACGATGCTGATGACCCAACACAACCACAATTTCTACTGACTGAAGAAGAGGACGACAGGTGCACCTCCAATTTCTGTTTTCCACTCTATCCCTATCCATTTAATAATTCTAAATCTAATCGAAATCTGTACATTGCAAAGGAAATTTGTGAGTGAAGTGTGATTTTAGGTCAAACTTTAATCCTGTTTCAGTTGCCTGCCTTCTGATTTGGAGGGTGCAGTTCGTCAGTCTGGCGTAGCAAGTGCACTGTTTGTTTCTTCCGGAGGATCCAGAGCTATCGTAAGTGCTTGACGAACTCTCTCTCTCTCTCTCTCTCTCTCTCTCTCTCTCGAGTGGGGGGAGGGGGGGGGGGATTTATCGTTTTGTTAGGGTTAAAATGCTTGAACTAATTTACAGAGGGCTCCTTGGATTTATTTCTTTCTTTTAGATTGATCCTTTAGCTTGTTTAAAAAAACAAAGGGTATTGGGAATTATTTTTCAAATAAAGTGGTTTGTAATTGGAATTTCTTCAAAAAGGGACTTGGGGTTCTGTTCTTCAATTGGCTCTGCATTTTTCGACTGTTTTTTTCCAGTCGAAGGCCTATAGAAAATGAGCAATTACTCAAAACTATGAGACTTATTTGCTGATCATCGAGTAAGTTAATTGAAAGATTCTTTTTTGTTAGTTTTATACTTTGGAGTTTTTCCTGTTACTCTGTAGGTGGAGCTTTTGATTCCGCAGTTGCAGTTTCTTGATGATGAAGGAGCACAAGCTGAGCTTTGGGGACTTTCAAGGATCTTCTTGGAAACACTTATGGAAGAAACAGGTGGCCAGGTTGGTTCGTCATATGCTAGAATTGTATTTCTAATCCCGAAACTCTCATGCGATTGTCACAAACGTACATACGGATAAATTTTTGTTAGCCAGTACAGAAGTATATATATATATATATATATATATATATATATATATATATATATATATATATATATATATTCACACATATACAAGTACAATATGCACCAACTTGTATTTGCATTTCTTCACGTGTACAAGCTTACTTGTATTCGTGCAAATATATTTGTATAGTCATAAGGGCTTTAGAGAGGAGGAAGCTCATAGCTGAACAGCGTGGATATTAAGGATCTACATACCAATATATCCATTTCCTGAAATATTTTTGAGCTAATTCTTTGCTCGACATTCTTCCACTTCTAAAAATTCTATGCATGCTGTATTGGTTTATTTGCTTCCATGTGCCACTTTCTCCTATACTCTAGCATAATTTTCAAAATGAGATGCAAAACTTTTGTGTATAGAGAGTTAAAGCCATATTTCCAGATGCTGGTGCTGCTGCGCTACTAAAGTATCAATGGAAAGATGCTGCATTTGGTTTCGCCAGGTAAATAGTGCACAAGCATTTCTTTCTTATCATTGGTGGCAATTCTATTTGCTATAACGTTCCTTTGGTTCCTTGAATCTGACTGCAACTTCTTACCATGGACTGTCTTAAATGTTCTTGACAACTGTTCTTGCTTTCAATTTTCTGTTAGAAAATGTACAATTGCAGATGAACTCCAATGCCTCCTTATTAAATGAAACTTTTGAATGGCAGCACCTGTGCTTCTTCTTCTACTTTTGAGGCGTTTCTATTATTATGTGATTCTAGTTATTTATCCAGTCTAGGTGACCGGAAGCCTGTGAGCAGTGAAGATGAGATTGTTGTAATGGTCGTTCCTGATTATCAGATGTTGGCATATGTTGAAAAAGTTGCATCTGAGCTCTTAGATGATCCGGTACTGATCTCATTCTCTTTAATGGTTCTGAACCAATCAATTTACTTCAACCGATTCTAGCATACTACCGTCAGCTGAGACCAGGTTTCCATATATTGTTAGCCTAGGCCTCTTATCATGTGGAACCCCCGCCTTGTTAGTGAGGATGTTGGAGTTGGTATCAATGTTCGCCGGTTGCGACGGAACTTCTTAAGGTACTTTGTAGTCTTTTTGGTCTGAATCTATATTATCCTGGAAAAAGGTTATGTTTTGGAATAAATTACCTCAAACTAGAAATGAAGTCTTGTACTCATGCATGATTTCTATACAGCAAATTTACAACTGTCTACTCGATGAAGCCTCTTCAAGCAGGCGCCGTATTCAGATGTTACCCAGGGTAAGTTTTAACACTTTCTTGGATTTCTCCTTATGGCCAACTGTACAGTATTGTGTTAAAAGCCTTTGTATGGTGTGTCCATATTATAGACTGTGTGAGACCGTGAAATAAGTATGATGCATGAACTTATTACGTTCGAGAATGTCGTTGTTTGAATGGAGGGAGAGAAACACGAATATTCATGATGAAAGAGTTGAAACAATGAAGTCTTTGTGAATCTGAATTTCATTCGAACAGTTTTAATCTTATTATTGTAAGATAGTAAGCATATGCATACCAAAATAAATGGTTGTCATTTTATGGCACCATGGAGTATTTCCTAATCATTAGTACATATGATGCAAATCGAGAATTCTTCTCAAGTTTCAAATAAAAGTATGTATGAGACTAACGACCATCTTTACAAATGAATCTACTACTCTTCTACCCCTGTTCATGATTATCATTACATGCAGTATTAGATGCCCGATTTCATCCACGTAACAGGAAAAATGACGGTTTCTGGGATCACTAAAGCTTATGAGTTTTAGCAGGACTGTTATTAATTTGTGCTCAGCATATTTAAAACTATCAGGATAGTAATATTTTCTTTCCCTTGTGGAATCAGGCTGTGGAAAGTTTTTTATGATGATAAGGAGAGACCCAACAGGTATCTACTCGCCAAGGAATTGGTACGACGTCCTGATATAGAGGAACTCGAGGTTAGTTTCTCTCTCATCTTGAAAAGGTGAAACCTTCGTATAATTAAACTGGCCATTGATTTTGGCAAGAGTATTTTGTTTCATCATGTTCTTCTGTGATGTTAATGAATAATGAACTTGTATTATTGAAATCGCACACTATGAGAGAGAACGCAAAATAAAAGACGCTATGAGAAGCCAATCTTTGTGCTACTGATATGAAAGAAATGGGAATGAGTTAGTATTTTATTCATATGGAAAATTGCTCATCATTTGGTTTTTGGTGAATTTGGGCAGATTATTTTTGGTGGACAAGATAATTCAGAGAAGGGAGCATCTCTGTTTGATCAAGCAGCTAGCATCTTCTCCTCATTCAACCGTTTCATGAAAGTCATTTCAAGATGAGGGATGCTTTCATGCTTGCTTCATACTTTGATTGTAGCTGTATATCAAAATCAATTTCAGACGTCTGTTCTGTTTGTATCGTTATCGTGTAAAATCCTTATCATGTATGTATCATCGGATCACACTCGTTCAAAATGAAAGTTGATTTCAGAGCTACATTATGAAATCATATTCCCCAACATAATAAGAGAGAGAGAGAGAGAGAGAGAGAGAGAGAGAGAGAGAGATGAAGGTTAAGTAGATTCTATACAGTATACCTAAAAATAACTCTATATGCATCCACATCTGACCAAATCAATACTGATCCTTGGATATCTCTTACTCTAGCCATTGAGATGAGTTTAGAACCAATCTACATGTTTGCTTGAGACCTTGGGATTTTTCTTGGGTCTTTGATATCGATTATTCTCATATCGGGCTTTAACAATTAGAGAATAAAGGAACTCAGCCTCTGCTGATGTATCATATGGCATGTTCAGGATGCTGCAAGAAAAATCAGTCACATCACACGAACCATATTTGTGCTTTCACAAGGAAGGAATAAGGAAAAGAAAGATTTCATCAGGGCGAGCGAGGGCAAAGCGAATAGGTAAATATACCTGTCAAGAAGTTCCTCCAATATAATTCTCTGTGATGGCGTGACATAATGAATGCAATTTCTCGGACACTGACCGACTGCGCGCTGAACTCGATAGTCTCCATCATGCCCTAACAACGGAAGTTGATCAGATAAATTCTACTGCATCATAGTCCTACTTAAATGACACTCAAATATGAAGATAATTCAATACATCTGCTCTGTCTTTCCTAACTCTCTCGTTGTGCATAAAATTCAACCTAGAGATTATACTGGTTCAAAAGTAAAGGTGGAAAACCAACCCTGAGAAGTTGCGCGTGCCGTCCTGGTTGATGAAGAAAATTTGAAAGCATGAGGGGCTGCACTTACACATGAATATGGACAACCTGCAGATTTTGAAATGAAAGTGAACTTAAAGAACGAATACCTCGTTGCTCAAGAAGATAGAAAGGGGTTGTTCAGATAAAAGTAGTGACTCGGGTGTCAGTGAAGGCCCTAACATAACAAGTAGCAACTGAAACCCATTATTTACTATGATCATCTGCAGTGAAAAAATAAGGGGCACTACTTTATGCCTTCTCTTCTTGAATTTTCAAATAGTAGGAAATAGAAAGAACCTCCTTCACACAAGCAAACTAAATTTTACGATACATTGTTCTGCACGATATATTGTTCAGCACTAACTCATCATCAACAAATTTCTGCTTTCTCCAAGAACAAAAAATGTTTGCATTTTGCCTATTTTGTGATATAAGCACTGAAAAGCCTCACTTCTCTGACATTTCACATCCCAGATCAACTCCTAATAAGATTTCGGATCAGTAAGAAATGATAGAAGAGTCCGTACCTTTGCCCATGCAAAAAACCTCATTGACAAAGACATCACACGCCTCACACTCTGGTTGGTCAAATGGATCCATACATTCGCTGCACATGTAAAATGTTGGGTGGATAAACTGAACATTAATAAATGATGGCATGTATTACTTGCCAGAAGACTTAGTTAAAAAAACGACTAACTTACATAGTAAATAAGCATGCAGCATTCTTATGAAATTATGGACATTGGGTGTGTCATGAGGAAGTAACTAGAGAGGATGGTAAAACTGACGAGCCTTGTGTAGATGTATAAGAATGTGCCTTTTACCTTTCAATAATTTCTGATTTGCTGAAGTTCGATAAAATCTGTTTGATATAGAAAATTTTGGTTGGTTAGCCATCCTCTAAATCAGAAATCAGAAGAGATTGACACATGCAGAGGCCTAAAAATGAAGAATATGAACTCTAGATAAAATCACGGGTTGTATATTCCAACTATTTTGTTTTTATATGAATAAGGTATAGTTCGAATGTACTTTAGGCCTAGTTTGGTTTGATGATAAGGCTTGATTGATAAAATAATCTAGCATAATCACAAGTTCGGTTAGAATGATGTAGCCCATGATGGAAAACTAGGTCTAGGAGTAGCAGCATGCATGAGAATGCATGCTCGAGTGAGCCACCTCAGCAGCCAGCTAGGATGCTGCCATGTGAAGAGGATCGCATTGCACATGAAGATGAGGTGGCTGAAGAAGACAGCTCAGCATGAAGCAGCATGAAGATGATCTTGGACGTCGATCTTGTGGTGAATCTACGCTATCCAACGGATAGTATTTTGTTTAGTACTAGCTTGTTTAGTAAGCAATGTGGTTATGTAGTTAGTATAAATAGCAATAAGAGCTAAGAAGAGTATAACTGTTTCATTAATCTGTAAACTTTGAACTACAATTCAGATAATGAATGCTTTCTATTTTCACTACTCTCTTTACTAGGCCAGTGTTCCTATCCACCAATTGAGTGATGATTTATCATCTCAAATTTGGGTTGATATTTTATTAAACAACGATACAATCATATCCTATCCTATGAACATTATCTAGTTCATCCATCAAATCAAACGAGGCCTTGAAGAAAAACAGAACTTTAGGTGCATATGAGTGTAAGAACAACGCTCAAGCTCAAGCTTGACAAAAATTGAAATCTTCTGCAGTTGAAAATGAACATCAAATATTTTATAATCACCAAAAAGCTAAATAAGCGCCCTGCAAATGCATCTATAAATTTGAACATAACACACTCAACAAACGAACTGCAAGAGCAGAGACGCATATAAACTCAGATAATGTCACACGATCGATACAAAACAAAATAAAAATTGAGAAACAGATTGATGAAGAACAGTGCAATGACCTGGTAAGCTTGTATAACACGACGAATCATCGCATCTGAACCTTGAGCACCCTCCATTACATCCGGATGAAACTGCTTGACCTGCAACCCCAAAGCGTAACGGTGAATAAAATCGAAAAAAGGTAGAGGTTTTCGAAGCTCAAGCAACCAAACGCCCAAAACGAAAATTGAATTAGGGAAACGGGGAAAGCGATTATTACTTTGGATCGAAAAGCAGCTTTGATTTGTGCGGAGGAGCACTGAGAGGTAACTCCGAGAACGCCATACGCTCTAGAAACGGTGAGCGGCTCATCGTTATTGGAATCGTCATTGCTGCCGCCATTATTATAGCTGCAGCGAACTCCAGAAGAAGGAGAGGAGAGTTTGAAATTAGACGTAGAATGAAGTGTGCGGAGGCGAGAGCGGGTGTTGTTGTGGTTGAGAGAGGAGAAGAGAGAGAAGGATGATGATCCAAGCTGTGAATTGCGATTGCAGACTGAAATTTGTACCATTTTTTTGATAAAGAGGGGAAGGAAAGGAAACAGAGTTTTCAGTTTCACTTTTCAGTTGAGGGGATAGCGGCAGCGGTTAAGTGAAATACTAATAAATTTCGGATATTTTTTCCGATAAAAAATTATCGGATTTAATTTAAATAGTAAAATGAAAACACTTTTTAATCCTTGTCATTTTTGAGTTTACGCAGGCAATTTGAAGGCTAAGTAGTGGAAAATTTTCTGGGCACGAACACATGATTGGTTGGAGGGAAACGATATTTTTAACAAACCCGATACCTCATTTTAACACGACAGTTCATGAACTTTTTCAAAAGTGTCAAATGTCTCAAACTTTGATATTAAAAATTGTTAGATTTCTAATTTTATATATTTAATTTAAGTCTGTGAGGTTAATGTACAAAAAGAATTCATAATTAGTTTTACTTTGACAAAAGAGATTATAAGTGAAATACTTACAGAGATTACAACCCAATATATAATTCACTTTTTTAATATATATAAATATTATACTTCTTTCGTCCATTAATTCTATATTTATTTGGTGCTGGCACGGAACTTAAGAAAAGCTGATAAAGTGGAGTTGGTGGAATAAAGTTGTTTTTGAGGGTTATAGTTAATAGATGTAGTTAGTTTGTTAATTTTTGATTAACAAAAGTAGAAGAGAGAGTGCAAGTATATGGAGAAATGACATTTACTGCCTTGGTATTTTATTGAAGAAAATGTGTCGATTTATTTTTTGTTTCGTGTATTTGCACGACTGACCTTCAATATATCGATTAATTGTTTGCATGATTTATTTTTTTCGAGTTATTTTTACAAAGTCAGATGTGTTGATTTATTTTTTTTCGAGTTCATTTAATGAATAAAAGCTGGTATTCAGCAGATTAAATAAAAACAAATAAGAATAGCATGAATTAAAGAAAGAAGAGGGAAAGACAGTATTTCTGACGCCAAGGAGGGAAATTTCATTAATGATAAAGTTGATTCAAGTATATTGATGTGATCAAAATGCAAAGGAGGGAAATTTGAACCTAACCTAATCCACTAAACCTCCATAAATACATCCATTCAATGCAGTTTTCAGATCCAACAACCACCAATAGTTACAAATACAGCAGAAAAAAATGGTCCAACCAGTAAGAAAAGACCTTACAAATGATGAGCAAAATTCTATAGCACAGTGGCTACTACAAAGAAGCAGCCATGGAAAACTGCAGTATGGAGTGAAGAAACAGGCCGCAGAGAAGTTCCAAGTGTGTTTGAAGACTGTTTGGAAAATTTGGTCTATGGCAGCAGCTCAGCAACTTAAAGGTATTCCTATCAACATAAAAGTAAGAACATGGGTGCAGTGCATAAGAAAACTAAACCATTTAATGAAGAGAAAGTAAAAGCCCTGTTAGTTCACTTGAGGACATCATACATGGTTATGGCTGAGAATTTGCAGGTCAGTAAGAGTTTATGTCACCTCTAGAAAAAAGATGAGAAAGTGAAAGCACACACCAATGCTGTAAAGCCATTTCTCTCACCCAAAAATATGTTATGCAGACTCAACTGGAGCATTAGTCAGTTAGGAAACATCATTCACAATGGCAAAATCAAGTTTCAGGCAATGCAGCATACAATGCATATAGATGAGAAATAGTTTTATCTCACCAAATCTTCAAATAGGTACTATCTTGCAGTGGGTGAGAAAAAACCACACAGGATGTTTCAGTCTAAGTCTCACATCCTAAAAATCATGTTCGGTTGTGCACTAGCTAGGTCAATCATAGATACAAAGGGTAATGTGATCTTTGATGGGAAACTAGGCATATTTCCATTCATCACAGAGGAGGTTGCTCAAAGATGTTCAAAGAACAGACCCAAAGGAACAATGGAACTGAAACCTATGCAATCAGTTACAAGAGAAGTTGCAAAAAAACAACTCCTGACTGAGGTAAGATCACAAAGGAACACACATATTGCATCAGCAGGTTCATTGCATCATTTGCACAATGCTAGGTCACCAAGTATAGTATCTGTAGAGCTTATCAGAACATCAATATTCATAAAGTCACACACATATTGCATCTGCAGGTTCATTGCATCATTTGCACATAACTCACAAGGTATAGTATCTATATAGCTTATCATAACTTCAGTAATCACAAAGTCACACACATATTGAATCAACAGCTCCATTGCATCATTTGCACACTTAACATATCAATGTGTAACAACTTGTACCATCAATTAAAGCCAACTGGCCAGACTGTCTAGGCAAAGAGATTTGGATACAACAAGATAATGCTAAACCACACATCAAGGACAATGATCCAGACTTTCAAGCAATTGCGCACACATATGGATTCCATCTCCATCTCATTAACCAACCACCCAATAGTCCAGACACAAATATAAATGACTTGGGTTTTTTTAGGAGCATTCAATCACTGAAAAATCAGAAACCACATAGAACAGTGAAGGAATTGATGGAAAGTGTGATGGAAGCTTATCAGAATTACCCACCCTGAAAGATAAACAAGAATTTCCTCCAACTACAGCTGTGCTATCAAGAAATAATGAAGGTGAAAGGCAGCAATGACTATCCTTTGCCTCATATAGGAAAGGACATCCTGATCAAGAAAGGGTTGTTACCAGACTGTATTGAAGTTGACATACAACTTGTCAGAGACAGCTTGGCACATTTTAATCTATTTGGCATGGGGGAAGACAAATTCTACAACCTAGATGCATTAACAGAGGCATTGGAGCTTGTGGGTATGGAAGAGTGAAGAAATGGAATGGATTTGCAGGTGTTTTGAGCTGGTTTACAAGGACAAACAATGTGTGATTTTTATTTTTTGGCAATGTTTGGAATGTAAACTAAACTATTAAGCTGCAATGTATGGAATGTAAACTAAACTATTAAGCTGCAATGTATGGATTGTAAACTAAACACCAATGCATCTGATCATATCTAGGTAGCAAATAAAGTAGCAACACACCAATGCAGCAAGTAAACTGTAATTGAGCCTCCTAAACTAGGTTTAAACAAACCTAGTGGTGGCTTCAATTACAGATGCTAAGTCACAAGTATAGCATCTGTACTTATCATTTAAGAGAGGTAGGTAAGAACACAAAGTCACACACATATTGCATCAGCAGGTTCATTGCATCATTTGCACAATGCTAAGTCACAAGTATAGCATCTGTACTTATCATTTAAGAGAGGCATGTAAGAACACAAAGTCACACACATATTGCATCATCAGGTTCATTGCATTATTTGCACAATGCTAAGTCACAAGTATAACATCTGTACTTATCATTTAAGAGAGGCAGGTAAGAACACAAAGTCACACACATATTGCATCAACAGGTTCATTGCATCATTTGCACAATGCTAAGTCACCAAGTATAGCATCTGTACTTATCATTTAAGAGAGACAGTAAGCATCAGTTGCAAACATAAAATGCACCAGCAACAGTTCATCATCATAAAAAACACTGAAGGCATCACCAGCCATAACCCAGATACAGGGCATCACCAGCCATAACTCACCAAACTAACTAACATAAGGAAGAAAAAACCTGAGTAATATCTGAATTAGTGTCTCAATCCCCCTCGTAGTTGACTTTATTTTGGCAGTGGAGCTGATATGGATCCAAAGTGATCTTCGCCTTGGATTGTGGATCCTCGAATTCACCATTGCCCACGAGAGGATCCTCCAATTCACCTACAGCAAAGAAAGGATTCTCCGATTCACCTACAAGCACATAAATGAGAATTGTGAAAAAATAGTAATTTCAATTAAACGACCGAAATTTAAATAGGAGAGATTTACCTAGAAGCGCTTTTTCTGGCACGATTTCTGACCAGTGCATAGCCGGATCAACGAGAATTGGAGAGGGTTCCCACCCTGGTGGAACCCAAATATCCTCCACAAAATCTGGGGAATTGGAGGGTGCAAGTGGTACCCAGCCTGGGGGAATCCAAAGATCCATCACCGGATCATACTTCCAAAGTTCCTTCATCGAATAACGAACTAAGGTTTCAGAATCGATGGATGTGGCGTCGGAGAGAGAGAGAAAGATAGAGAGAGAGAGAGAGAGAGAGAGAGAGAGAGAGAGAGAGAGAGAGAAGCAGATCGATGGATGTGCAGACGCGACAGCGCCACAGCGGAGACAATGAGAGATAGAACTAGGGTTTCTCCAATTTGGGGAATGGAAGAGAGAGAGATGACCAGAATGGAGAATTCAAGAGAAATGAAAGGGAGAGAGAGAGAGATAAGCAAATGAATTTTGGGCTTGGGTAATGAATTTTGGGTTGGGTAATTAGATTTAGGTTGGGTTAATTAGTGTTTTTGGATTAGTGTATTTAATTGGGTGAGTTTGGGCTAATTGGGGTAAAGGGTAGAAAATATGTAAAAAAAGTTAGGGTAGATGGGTACTTTTATACAAATGGGAATAGAAAGATTGAACAGATAAAATAGGGCAAGTGGGTACAGAATTAATGGACGGAGGGAGTAGTTATTTTTTATAATTTGGACCTAACTACCCTTTATTCATTTTGACTGGTCTCATTTATCCGGATCCATCCCATCCCTCGCGATCATAAAGCATCTGTCCTTCTCTCTCCCCCCACGCGACTCTCTCTCCCTCTCCTCTTTTCTCTCTCTTCAATTTCTTCCATGGCACCTTTTTCCGCCTCTTCTCCCGCCACCGCCGGCAAGACGCACCCAATCCACCATATTCATTGTACTTTCTCTTCTGTGCCTCTCTTCTCTCTAATTTCTCTCTTTTCTCTTTCGCAAGGAGGAGTCGATGGCAGCCATGACTGGCCGACGCATCTCGCCGGAACAGGAGAGTAGGGACTGAACTTTGTTGCGGCTAATTAGTTTAGAGAGAGATTGCTGTCATCCACCGCCTCCGTCGTCGATCGATGAGGTTTACGATCTCATACGCCGTCGATGTTGTCGGCGCTCTCGCCATGGTGGATGCGAATTATGCGTCTGGGAAGAACCCTCTCCTTGTGCCTGGGGCTGGGTAACGGTTGTTGATGGCAATTATCTAACATTATACTACGTATTTTGGTTTTGAGTAAGACTCCGGTGCAGAAGCATACATCGTGGAAATGGGCCGCGACCCGACCCGACCCGCCCACGCTCCCCAATCGACCTGCGCGTGGGCCTCACGCGCCCCACTTTTTTTCAGATTTTTTTCCCCGACGGAGCCTTCGGCTCCAATTTTACGGCTCTGCCTTCGCTCCGATTATTAAGATAAGGATAATCGGCGGGCAACAATTTAGACTTTTTCGGCTCGCTTCGAGGCCTTCGGTTCCCCTCGCTCGAATTTTGACCATAGAAGAAACGGCAAACAAAAAAAAGGGGTAAAAAAATGAAAAAAAAAACTGGAAAAAAAAATCTGGTCAGAGGGGGGTTGACCCGGGTCAACCGGGTCAAGTCGGGTCGGGTCGCGGGCATCTGCACGGTGGAGAACATGTACAAGAGTTTTTGTGTTTGGTTTTTCTGAAATTGACGCTACGATTGTGGGCTCATATATACGAAAATCTCTCATTCGCTGGTATATGTTGTTGGGAAGCTCATATTGTGATTGACACCGTTATCTAATATCAAATTTTGTGTATATTTTTGTGAAATCTTTGTTACTGATTATATCTTCCATAATTTATCAGATATTCTGTATCTTATAGTATGTTTGTGCATATCATGTAAGTAGCAGCATACTTGTTACTGAATTCGGGAGGAAAACAGAATTTTCGACAATAAGAGGTGTTGTAGTCGAAAATTCGTGTTAAAATTCCTAAATATAGAAATCTTTTGGGGTGCTATTGCTCCCCAACACCCCCTAAATCCATCATTGCTTGTTAGATAGGTTAGCTATCTGTGCCAGCATACTATACCAATAATGTCTAGCTTGATTATTTTGAAATATTGGGATGCACTGCTGCTATAAATCCTATTTTTTGTTATATAAATCATTCAATCTAGTATGGGTCTCTAGTAGATATTGAGTATTTTGTATTATCTTTAGACTGTGTGCAGTGGTAGTGTCTTTAAGGGGTGTCTCTAAGGATTTTTTTGAGACAGAGACAGTGAGCTGCAGTGGGGCTGTCTCTAAGGGGTGTCTCTAAAGAATTTTTGAATTTGTATTTTGTATTAATTTTAATAAGAAAATTTGAAAATTTCATTAATTTAAAAAATTACATTACTAGACATAAAAAAATACATTACTAGAAATAAAACAAATTACATTACTAGAAAAGAAAAATCAAAGAAGAAGAAATGAAAACAAAAAAAAAACAAAGAAGAAAAAAATGAAGAAAAAAAAGGAAAACAAAAACTGAAGAAAAAAAGAAAAAAAAAACTGAAGGAAAAAAGAAAGAACAATGAAAAAAAAAACTAATTTGCTCCAAGGGGATTCGAACCCCTCCCCTTGAAGAAGAACAAGAGCCTTCAACCACTAGACTAAAGCCTTATTATATATTGTAAATGTCAACACATTAATTTTCCATTTTTTTAAGGGGCTCGAGACTATCTCGTGGTGAAGAGACAGTCTCGAGACATGAGGGTCTGCAGCGGATGTCTCCATGATTTTGGCGTCTCGAGACAGCTCATGGAGACACCGCTGTGCATAGTCTTATGCTTGAGCCATGGAAGATACGACAATAGTGTTTTATATAATTGTATCTTGAAAGGAATAGATGTGTATCTGTCTCTTTTTAAGGAGAATCTATGCTTTCGCCTATGTATGTCATGATATCCCAGCCTTCATTCTCCATGTGGATCGACAATTAGTTGATTTCAACTCTATTGCTTTTCTATTTGATGGCCGTCGTCTCCGAGGGGAGCAGACTCCGGAGGAGGTTGTGTAATTTTGATATCCTGTAATTGTGGTGGATTGAGTTAGATGATGCTAATTGCTGCTGCATTTTTCATTTTGAGCTGTAATTGAGTGTAATTTTGATCTCTTGTAATTGTGGTGGATTTTTTATTTTTTGAACTCCATGTCTGTTTTTGGTTGGTACTTTTGGGACTAATGACCATATTAGTGCCAAAAGTACCAACAAAAAGCACAAAAAAAAACTACTTAACTTGGTACTTTGGCACTAATGACCATATTAGTATCAAAAGTACCAACAGAAAGCACAAAAAGAACTACGTAACTTGATACTTTGACACTAATGACCTTAGTGCCAAAGTACCAATAGAAAGTACAAAAAAAAATCTATTAGGTAATTTGGTACTTTGGCACTAGTGACCATATTAGTGCCAAAGTACCAACATAAAGCACAAGAAAGAACTACGTAAATTAAATTTGGTACTTTGGCACTAATGACCATATTAGTGCCAAAGTATCAACAGAAAGTACAAAAAAAATTACTTAAATTTGGTACTTTGGTACTACTCAGTGTCAAAAGTACCCGACTTCTTGTACCCGAATCTGATCCGACCCGTGCCCTGACCCGACCGGCGCGCCCTTCATTAAGGATATTGTTGTCCCAAATTCAAAAAAATGGCTAATTTTTTTTTTAAAGTGGCTATATATTAAGTTTTAATCCTCATTATGTGTATTTCATATGTCGGCTCTTGACAAAATATCGATAGTGTTTGTATTAATGAAGTTTATAATTATAATTATAATATAAGTAGAAGAATAATCGGTGAACAATCAATCAAATAAGCATTAGATTTGTGAGACATCAGACAAGTGATAAAAATACTTAACATTTTCTTTTTGTAATTTAGAATATTTATACTTACCAGAAGAATAATTTACTTTTAAGGCCACATTATGTGCCAACTAAAAGAGTTTTTTTGAATGAATTTCATGTATTTAACCATTTTTTTTTTCCTCTTTGATTATACATACTCTAATCATCTCAACATTATAACTGCGACAATGACGATGAAACGAGTTTTAGAAATACACAGGGTTCCTTCCCTACAATATGTTTCTTGTTAAAATTACGGTTTTAAGACATAATTAAAATTAGAAAGCTTTTATAAATTTTAAGATGGGCAAATCTAAGTAATTGTTTAAGTGAAACCGGATCCATGCGACCGGATCCGGACCGGGTCGACCCGGGTTTGACCGGTTGACCGGTCAATTTTTTTTTTATTTCAATTTATTTCAGTTTTTTTTTTCATTTTTTTTAAATTTCAGTTTTTTTTTTCGTCTCCGCCTTCGGTTCCGATTTTACGGCTCCGATTACAAATATAAGGATAATCGGCGGGCAACATTTTGGACTTTTTCGGCTCACTCCGAGGCCTTCGGCTCCCCTCGCTTGAATTTTGACCAAAGAAGAAGCGGCAAACAAAAAAATGAAACGGCAAATAAAAAAACGAAGAGGCAAACAAAAAAAAAGAATTAAAAAAAAAAGAAATAAAATCTGAAAAAAAAAAAAAAACTGAAAACTGAAAACGGGAGATATAGTAAACAGAGGAGGAAAAAAAATCGAAAAAAAAATAAACAGCGCGTGGCTACCACGCGCCGCACGTGGTGAGGCGCGTGCGCCCCACGCGCGGTCGCATGGTGACGGCAGGTCGCATGCGAGTATTTGTGATGAATAAATATCACGAAAATTTGGGATAATACTCCCAAAATTCATAAATTTTAAGTTCATCAATTGAGTTTGAGTTTTGACATTTTTAAGTTATGTCATTTCAATATTAGAAAATAATTTTTATTTCTTGCAGCTAAAATAAGCTAGTATACTTTAGTGACGAATATTTACTTTATTAATAATAATTTTATTTAAGAAAATAGTTAAATTGTATAATTGTTGTAAAAAGATTTTAAAATATCAGCCCTCTCTCTCTCTCTCTCCTCCATCATGGAAATGGGAAGCTGTCATCATTTCCGACATCACATCTGCGAATTTCCCCTTCAAATCTTCTGTAACTTCTCTCTTTCTCTCTCTAGGTTTTTTTCTTCTTCTTTGTACACACATATGCATCTGTATGTATTCACGCATTCACTCACTCGTCGTGTTGTTTCCTTGAAGGTATGCAGAAACAGTGCGCATTAGCCCTAGGCATACAATCGCCTAATCCTCATTTCGATTTTAACTTTTTTTCACCCCTGATTTGAATCGAACTATATTTCTCCAATTTTCTGATCTGTTTGCTGCGATAAAACTAGTAATTTTGTGTATTTATTTGCAATTCAAGTGAATTTGCTGACGACCTAACATAATTGCATCCCTAATCTTCTCTTTCTCCAGGGGTCGTGGAGCTATAAGGATGCTTAGCTCCTGAGATTTTAGCAAACAAGTGTAGATATACATAATTTTATACGTATAGTTTGGGGAATTTGTGGTGTGGTAGAGGTGATTGATACAATGCGACTGTTTCCGATTTCCACGAGCTCAGATAGTTCACCCACGGAGCGGAACAAGTCGGAGAAAAGTCAGGCGCCACTTTACCTGAATATATATGATCTTACTCCTATAAACAACTACCTTTATTGGTTTGGATGTGGGATTTTTCATTCCGGCATTGAAGGTATAATTTTTTCTTCAAATTTTTATTTCAATGATCGAGCAGCTAATTATGTCTTTGTGCATTACTTTATGATGGTATAGTAGCTTGCTAATTGACATCATTACTAGCAGAATAATTTAATGGATTGCGACATTTACCCAAAGAGTTAGTATTATTTTAATATGGTGGTGATAACTTGCCATTTCCAGTTTTAGTCGACACTGACAACAACGTAGGAATGTTTACTGCTGGACTAACTCGTGTGTTTTTATTTCTTGTGATGTTTGCTGATGATAATTGATAGATATTGTTTGTTTTATTTTATTCTTTACAACACAATATTCATTTTACCATAGCATAGATTTACAATCCCGGTTAGTTTATATCTCGGCATGACTAAAGTTCTATGCTTGATGATTCATTTGCATGTAATGATGTGACCTGGCAGCTAACTGATATAGAAGTTTCTCAGATCTTGGTTTTCCAATTGATTCTGACTTCTAATCAACCAAATTTCTAATCTCTTTAAACAAGATCGATACAACTTTATGAATGATTTTTCTGATATCCACATTGTAACTAATCGGGATATCCTATTAGGGGTTAAATCTTTTGTCGAATGCCTAGGTTTTGTTATGGAACATGGTTTTCATTCATCATGTGGAGGCCAAAATGTTTGTTTGTCCATATTTCTGGCTTTGCCCAGATGTATCTCATGCTCACAAAGAGAAGGGCTCCTGCATGCTGCTATAGGATTCTTCCATAACCTTGGGAATCTCCACTACTGTTGCATGCCAAAGATTATATTCTAATTACTAACGTACAATGTAAACTCCTTTGGCTTACTATACTAATCATCTTCCTTTTGCTCTCCAATGGCCTTTAATGAATTTTATTTCTTAGCCTTTGCTGTCTCCTGGACCCTGCTTTGATAAATGGCAATAGGAATTATTTGGCTTTAGTGTGGTTTGTGTATTTTGTAGAGAAGGCTTGCGTGATGGCATAAGGACAATTTCAGTATAATTTCAGAAAGCAGAGAATATTTTTATTAATGAACTTTTTGCATGTGCATTGTAGTTATAAAGATGGGATAGCAGGCCATAGGAATGAGCATGACTAGGGTAATTTTTGTTCTTTGCTATGCACTACAGAATTTCAGCTTCTTGATGTGTAAAAAATTGAGAAAGTATATCTTCTTAGAACTTTAAGACTGATAAAGTAATTTCATCCACTTTCTGTCACTCTATTGTTTCAAGTAATGAATAGCATGTATACATCAAGACAAGGCACTCATTCTTCTACATTTCTTCCAGCTTTCTCCTTATTATCAGAATAATGTGAAAAGAATCAATGACATTATGAAATTTAATTATTAAGTACTGTTTTTTGTACCCTCAAAAACATGGAAGCCGCGAATTACTTTCTTAAATGTGATTTGAGATAGTTTCTTCATCATTAGGAAGGGTAAAACCAGTTTACTTGTGTCATGTAGAGTGAATGTGATACAAGTTGATTAACGTACAATATTGGAATGCTTCCCAATTTCTCGCCAAACTAATTTATTTAAAACTATTTCAGTTCCTGACTTTTCACCTCATCTTCAATGAGACTCCTATATTTGGTTGTACTTGCTTCTGATCTGGCAGTAACTTTGTATGATTTCTACTTTCATGGAATTTAGAAAACAAATAGTTATGATGGGGGAAATATATATCTGATGGGTATCAACCCCTCGAGCATCTCAGTTTCCTTCTAAAGATTGGATAAACTAAGCAGTACTTATTCTTGCAATGGAATATTAGCTGGTGCAGGATAAGTTGTTAGTTAGTGGATTTGGTATTGGTGAGCAAGTTACTTTGTCATGACAGGGTTAATTGAGTAAAAAGGGTAGGTTGAGTGAGAAGGCAAGGGGGATTCTCATTAGGGATCTGATGAATATTACACTCTAGGCAATGAGAGGTCTCCAGTGATTTTGATGATCTGCGTATAGTTGTTTTCTGAAAGATGTGCATATTCTAAACACTAAGGATGGCCAGATTCTGCTCAGACAATGAGGATTTCTTTTAGATCTCTCATGCGCTTTGATGCAAAATTGGTAGAACTCTTGTGTTGTGGCATATATTAATCTGAGACTGCAACACATTCTACTGTTGCACTTGAGTTGACTGAGAGTGGCATGTTGGACCAGATTGATAGAGTCAATGGCAATCAAAGGCTGTTAATTGGTTGAAAGGTTTAGACAGGATTAGGAGATGCCGGTGATTCCATTACACCAAATGGCTTGCTGAACCATTCACTAATTTTCTCAATGATCCCTACCTCCACAGTCTACTATCATTATAATAAAACAAGAATATAATCTATACGTAAACTAATTGAATTGAAATATAAATAAAGTGATCGATCAGCCAATTTGATCAATCTTGTTTTCTCTTTTTGGTACATAATACATATCTATAACAGTAAGAATCTTATTCCTGGCATTGCATTAATAATCTCTGAAGCATGTATGTCATTGCCAAAAGAATGGAATAGGGTCCTAAAATGGGTGATTTAGAATAAATTAGTGCTCATACCAATGAATCTAATGTCAGCCTTTAATATTTTGAATTGGGACATGCCATTTATGACTTATTGAACTGTTAGTTTTATCATTTTTACGTGATGTCTTCTTCAATATTTTCTCTTCCTGTTGTAATTAAGTACATTTATTTAATCTATTTTCTCAATTTATGGAATAGCACATGGCCTGGAATATGGATTTGGAGCTCATGAGTACCCAACAAGTGGAGTGTTTGAGGTTGAACCTAGAAGTTGCCCTGGTTTTATCTTTAGACGTGCAATCCATTTGGGAAGTACTGACATGTCTCGATCAGAATTTCGGTCATTTATGGAGCATCTCTCCAGCAACTTTCATGGTGACACATACAATCTAATTTCCAAGAATTGCAATCATTTTACTGACGAAGTTTGTCAGCGTCTCACCGGAAAACCTATACCTGGGTGGGTTAATCGATTGGCTCGATTAGGTAAGATGTGAAATTTTCTTGAATTTTCTTATGTCAATATGGTGCTTAGCTGTTTGATGTGATGTCATTCCTGGGTCAAAATGATAGTATCTTTTTATCAATATTATCTTCTGTATTTGTTAGTAAATAGTATATTTTAAGAAACTTGAAATCCTTACGAGTCTTTTCTGGTAAAAACCAGATAAGCCGATTTGCCTTTAAATCATAGGCTTTGCTAATCTTAAATTACCCTCTAAGGCTGCTAATCTTTTTTTGCTTTTCTTTCTTTCCTTTTTATTTTCTTCTTTGTTTTGCCCCCTTGCAATTCGTGTTTAAGTTACATTTTAACCAAACACCTTTCAAGCATTTCAGAGAAAGCCCATCTAAGAAACAGATTTCATTTGATACATGCTCTAAATCTTTTATTACGTGCTGTACACGCTTCTCCTGTCTTCCTCTCTTACACTATTATGTCTAATTTCAGGTTCTTTCTGTAATTGTCTGCTGCCTGAAAGTATCCAGGCTACTACGGTGACACATCTTCCTGATGTCGAAATGTGTTCAGGCAAGTTCTGTAAGAAGGGACTGGGTGGTATATGCCATGGATCATTTATTGTTAATAGGAGATTTAAATGTATGAAAATGATGCAGGCGTTGGAGAAAAAAAAAAAAAAAAAAAAGCAAAACTGTTCAGGAGAAATAGACTAATCCAGCCTCTGCAGCTAATTATCTATCATGCTCTCCAAATAACATTGGAATGTATCTGATTTCTTGAACTATATGTGTTTGCGTGTGCGTTCTTGTGCCGTAGGCTTTTTGCAATTCATTATTTTGATAATTTCTAAAATCATCTCGAGTCGTTCATGAATAACAAAGCTGAAAGATTATCCTTTTTAGTCATGTGTATCAATTAATTTTGACTTATTAGATCCTTTGTGTGTTAGGTTAGTCTGATTGAGTACAGGTTGTAGAGGATACATCTGTATCTTCCCCCAGATCTATAATTACATGATCGACACATGATTGACTTTAAAATTTTATCAAAGTAGAATACTCGTGTTCTAGCTGCAGCTCTTTTTTGGAAAATGTATATGATTTGATTAGATTAGATTATGTCCTTTTCTTATCTTATCATTTGTTGAAATAACTGCTTGACTGTATTAATAATACATTGTATTGTTAAACAGAAGACGAGACCGACCTTGGTGCATCGTACATAACAGGAGAAAGTGAAGAGGAGGAACTAGACCATCATCTGCTTACCACAGCAAGCAGTGACATAGCATTTTTGAAAGATAAACCGGTGAGGCTAGCAAAAGATATTCTTTGACTATGATTAAACGTGCACCGCAGTTTCTTAGTTGTCTTGTTTGTTTGTACAATTAGTGTGTAAATCTCCATTGTATTTTGTTATATACATGATAATGTCAAATCAATTTTTGTTGTGTGCGTCTATTAGTAGCGTGATAGTCGGTAATAAGCTCGGCTATCTTTCTGAATGTATGGTTTATGCCACATTGGACTGGAAATGTCTTTGCATCCTACTTATTTGATGTATGGTTTTGATTAATTCTTTTTAGGGAAAGATTTTAATGTGGTTTTAGTTTGAGAGATAACTTTGTTTCAGTTTGTTGCGATTTATAAATTGTCGGATGATATGGCATGAGAAGTTCTAACTTCTTGTTTGAGGTTTGCTGCCAATTGTTGAAATGATACTATATGAAGTATTAAATCTTATATAGTGTAGTGTAATTCTTATCATTTATGATCAATTACGTCCAAGTTATTTTCAAATCTAAACTTTTTTCAATTATGATGCATTATTTTATGTCATGTTTATCCAAGTATAAAAATTGTATAAAATGAAAATCACTTATTTAATCACTATTTTCATAGTCAGTCTGTCCTCTATCAATTAACATAGAAAATCTCTAGCTACCCTCGTATCTACCAGTTATATTTAATTATGTATGGTTTTTATATGGGGTAAATAGGGTTAAAATACACGAACTTAGTATTTCATTTTTCTTATTTAACATGATTTTTGAAACTTTTATCTACATTTCATTTTCAAGAAGACATTCAAACGATGTAGCTTGAGTCTGCAAACAGTGAGGTTTCATGTTTAAATACACTACTCCCTGTCCACCATGTAAAAAAAGAAATTAAAAAAATTTCTGGCGAAAAACAGTACTTACGATTATATAACTGTTTATTCATTGCTTCGTAACAAGAGTAGGATAATAGAGCATTTTTTGAGACAAGACCGATGTTTTAGTTATATTTTTTTTCATTGGCTTCAAGCTGTTTATTTTCCATTTAAAATTTAAATGAATGAATTTTTTTTTTAGAAAAAAAACTGCAGTTTAAATTAAAATGAATAAAAGTATATTGCTATGCAGTGATTTGCAGTTTTTTTATAGTTCGAAATCAAAACAAGTTTTGTCAATAATCTGAAATCGCTGGAGACTCCCAATCACGCTTTGAGGAAAGAAAACATCTTCCGCAGCTAATTTTCATTAGAGACCATAAAAAAATTGCCCCTTGTTTGAGCAGATTCTCGCCGCCGATGAAGATGAGCAGAAAAACAGCTACTTCTGCACTCGATCTGATTCTTCTAAGAAGACCAATGTCGGTTAGATCTGATTCTCCTCAAATTGGTAATTGTGTTCCACCGTTCTCTTATTATTTAAGTTCGAATTTCCACAATTTCAGTCGCAATGATAAAGCTTTTCCCCCTAATTGGAAGAGAATAGATTTCGGTCGTGTTAAAGAATTAGATGATGCTGTGCAATTGTTTCATGAAATGGTGAGAATGCATCCGCAGCCTTCTTTTCGCTTGTACAATAAACTTATGAGTGTTACTGCAAAGATGAAGCAGTACTCCTTTGCCCTATACGTGTTTGACGAAATGCGTCTAAGAGCACCCACAACGGTGTGGGTGTCGACCGGGCGACGAAGGAAGAGCCCGGGCGCGGCGAGGGCGCCGCCCATTGGAGGAGGCGAGGGCGGGCTTGGCGAATAGAGCCCTGGCGCGGTGAAGCCCGTGGGCGAGAGGAAGAAGATGGAGGGGAGGAGGGACACGCGTCACCTCCTCCCATTTTCTGCCATTTTTTTTTTTTAAATTCTGAATTGTAAAATTTTTAAAAAAAAATGTAACGGTAATATAATAAGATGAAACGGCTATTTTTGTGTTTTTGCTATAAATATGTCATCTATCTCCTCTCAAATATCCATACCTTCTCATTCTTCATTCTCATTTCTACATTCCAATTACATTCTCTTATAATTTTATTTTTTTCTAGTATTTAATTTGTCGTTTTTAATTTGTATGAATTGTATTGTAATTTTCCAATGTTTTAATACAACTTAGTATTTTATTATTTTTATTGTCATCAAAAATAGAAAAGTTAAATTAAAAAAAAATCAATCATTACATAGCCCTAGGGGTCGAGCTTTACCATAGTGAAAATTTCAAGCTCAAGCTATCAATCATTGGGATCCCACCAAAATACCCATAGCCCTAGGGCTTCAGAGCCCACTGTTGTGGATGCTCTAAAGGGAATTCCTATGAGTGAATACACGTTTACTATTGCAATCAATTGTTATTGCAGTCTGAAACGTGTAGACTTTGGTTTTGCTACATTGGGCATCTGCTTCAAGACCGGTTACGAACCAGATGTTGCCACATTCTGCACTCTGATCAAAGGGTTGTTTTTGGATAATAAGCCCGCTGATGCTGTGAAATTGTTCAAGAAGCTTTTGGATTTTGGAATGTGTAAGCCTGATGATGTTATGATTCTAACCGTCATAGATGGGCTCTGCAAATCTGGGCATGTTGTTAACGCTCTTGATTTGCTTCGTAGACTAGAAATAAGAGGATGGAGACCCGATGTCAAGACTTACAACGCATTGATTGACGGGTTATGCAAAGGTAGAATGGTGGATGATGCTTTACAGCTTCTATCCAAGATGGTTGACAAGGGTATTTCACCAAATGTTGTCTCGTATAATTCGATGATCCAGGGGTTGTGCGATGCTGGTAGAATGGAGGATGTTACAGTTTTGTTGAGTGAAATGGTTAGTCTTAATATATCTTCAAATGTCATCACCTTCAATATATTGGTTGATGCATATTGTAAAGAGGGAAAGATGGAAGAAGCTGAGGGCGCGTTGGAGAATATGACGCAACAAAGTATTTGTCCCGATGTTGTTACTTATAATTCGCTTATAGATGGGTATAGTCTGCGAGGGGAAATGAGTAACGCGAAACAAGTATTTGAATCCCTAGCAGACAAGGGCCTCAAACCTAATATTATCAGTTATAACAACTTAATAAATGGATACTGCAAGAAGGGAAGAATGGATGAAGCCTGGCTTCTTTTTCTCGAAGTTCCTTGCAAAGGGTTGGAGCATAATACTTGTACTTACAATAGCATGATACATGGATTATTTAGTAAAGAGAGATTTGCTGATGGGTGGAAGCTTTTCAAGGATATGGAAACTTATAATACACTGTTGGTGGGTTGTGCAGGAACAGAAAGACTGATGAAGCTCTTTCATTACTGGACATGATTGAGCGTAAAGGAATTAATCCTGATGTTATCACGTATGGTACTCTTATCAATGGATTATGCAAAATTGGACAGCATGAGGTTGCAAGAGATATTTTCAACCAACTTCCTTCTAAAGGTTTGCAACCTAACGTTCGGACATATACGATGCTCATTGGTTCACTTTGTGAAGAAGGGTATTTAGAGGAGGCAAAATGTTTGGTTAGAGAGATGGAGGCTTGTGGTCGTGCACCCAATAGTGTGACATACAATGTTATTATCCAGAGTTTGCTAGAGAAAAATGAGCTTCACAATGCAATACCGTTATTGGAGGAAATGCATGAAAGAGGATTCGTAGCAGATACAGCCACTTTTTCAATGCTAATTGATGAAGTTCAAGGACAGACTGACGATGAATTTCTTCTCAAATTGATGAAGAATGTTTTGCCTAAGGATATCTTTGTTTCAAAATCGAGTCAATTTAAGCTCTGTGGCTGATCTGCATGGGTTTATAGGTATTTATATGTTTTGCCTAAGAATGTTTATAGCTTTTTGCTTGTACACAAGTTTGTGAATGATTATATTTTATATTCGACTAATAATTGTGTTGTGAAAGGTTGCGCTTTTCAGAAGGCGAAACTGAAAGGAATTTTAGTTCGTTTACAAGCTGAAAAATTAGGATTTCTTTCTTTTGCAGTCTCATGTAATCAGTAGAGACTGGTATTTGTATAGGTAATAGAAGAGTTGCGAGTTCAATGGTAATTATAGTAAATGAAATTCATTGATAAATTGACAAACCTTTCTCCTTTGGCAAACTACGCTTCCTCACCGACAATGTTGAATAGTTTGAGCAGATTAGTAGGTGGAATTATATGTTTTATGGGTTATAGCAAATGACGATATTAAATTGAATTTGGGTTATTGTTTGGCACTGCAAATATAATAAGTGATGCTGTGATGGAAAAAAAAAAAAAAAGTGTTTGAACTTTTGATAACTCAACTAGTTGTTAGTCATAAGGTCGATAAAATAGCAAAAGATAAAATGGATGTGCACATTTTTTCCAACATTTTACTCGAGACCAAATTATTTAGACTAAGAGGCTATCAAATTGAATCTAACAAATCAAGACGTGTTTTTAACTCTGATTCTCTGTATTGTAAAATAGGCGATTACTCTTTTTCCTCAAAAAGGTTTTAACGAGGCATGACTTTAAGTTTCTTCTCAAAGTGGAAAGGTTTTTTGGTGCTTTGTTCTCGTATTTTTTCATATTTTCTTTAGTAAAGAGACCATTTATGGGGAATTTTCTCTTTGGTTATTCTTCTGAATTTGGCAAGAAACTCATGGAAATTTGATTTAATTTCCATTATATTAAACCGGTCAAGCTTTTATTATACTCGAACATTAAAGTTGGATTAGTATGTTTAAAACTAATGCAATCGAGAATTATACACTTTTACCAAGTTTAGAAAAAAATCTGTTAAATAAGATAAATCTACACAACGAAAATGTGACATGTTGTTTTATTAATTTTTTTTAGATGGAATATTGCATATAAAAAGTGTACAATAATTAAAAGATGTGAGTTTAATTTATTAATATTTATATTAGTCCTACTGAATTTATTTTATTTCCCTTTAAATTTGGTTAAACTAATGATTCTTATAATCTTTAAATAAAAATTACTTCAATTTATACAAAATTGTAATATGCTCATTTCATCCACGCATATTGTGACTTTTTCTTTTTTGTCTGTCTACAAAAATATGACTTCCACTTTAAATATAAATTCGCCGTATACTACTCTTTTATCCATTTGTCCATTCAAAAATTTCTTCCTTTCTCCACTCATAATATTTATCAAAATTTTATTAAGATTTGTGCCACCAAAAAATAGCTGCAGGACAATGGAGGGACTATATGTAATCATCATCAGTTTTGGGACATTTGGTTTGATAGATGAGATAGATAATGTTTGATATGATGTGATTATTTAGATTATTAATTTTTTATTTGGATTATTTGATTGTGTGTAGGATAATTGAAGATTTATGTTTATGAATGTGTGTGTGAGCAGTGTGTATTATGTGTGTGTGTATTTATGTATAGTTATTTTTTTGAAATTTTGCATCATGTATTAGACGAAAATTAATAATCAATCCAAATTTGGGATAATAAGTTATCATCTATTTAAGTGATTGAAACATGAGCCTAATAATTTATTACAAATTTTATAATTCAAACTAAATATATTATTAGCTAGAATTATTTATCAATCACTCATCATCAAGCAAATCAAACGCCACGCAAAAGTTTTTGTTGTCGCTACAATATTGAATAAAACTCAATATTCTGAAATCGCTAGTCAAATTGTGACCGCTTTTAGGAAAAAAGATTGATCCTAAACTTCCCTAGGGAACTCAAGTATTTCATTCCAATTAATTGCAATTCTAAAAATTTCCCATTTTTGAGCAAATTCTCGCCGCCGATCAAGATGAGCAGAAGAACAATTGCTGCAATTGATATGATTCTTAGAAGAAGACGAATTGCGGTTAGGTTTTCTCCTCAAATCGGTAATTATGCTCCACCATTCTCTTATTATTTAAGTTCGAATTTCCATAATTTCAGTCGCAATGATAAACCCAAGTTGCCTACAATAGATTTCAGTCGTGTAAAAGTATTAGATGATGCTGTTAAATTGTTTCACGAAATTGTGAGAATGCATCCGCAGCCTTCTGCTCTCGTGTACAACAAACTTATGAGTGTTACTGCAAAGATTGAGCAGTATTCCTTTGCCCTATACGTGTTTGACGAAATGCGTCAGAGGGGAATTCCTGTGAATGAGTACACGTTTACTATTGCGATCAATTGTTATTGCCTTTTGAAACATTTAGACTTGGGTTTTGCTACATTGGGCATCTGCTTGAAGACCGGTTACGAACCAAATGTTGCCACATTCTCCACTCTGATTAAAGGGTTGTTTTTAGGTAATAAGCCCGCTGATGCTGTCAAATTGTTCAAGAAGCTTTTGGATTTTCAATTATGTCAGCCCAATGATGTTATGATTCTGACCGTCATAGATGGGCTCTGCAAATTTGGACATGTTGTTAATGCGCTTGATTTGCTCCGTAGACTAGAAATAAGAGGCTGGAGACCCGATGTTCAAACTTACAACGCGTTGATTGACGGGTTATGCAAAGGTCGAATGGTGGATGATGCCTTACACCTCCTATCCAAGATGGTTGACAAGGGTATTTCACCCGATGTTTTGTCGTATAATTCGATGATCCAGGGGTTGTGTGATGACGGTAGAATGGATGATGTTATAGTTTTGTTGAAGGACATGGTAAAATCTAATATATCTTCAAATGTCATAACTTTCAGCATACTGATTGATGCCTACTGTAAAGAGGGAAAGATGGAAGAAGCGGAGGGTGTCTTGGAAATTATGATGCAAGAAAATATTTGCCCTAATGTTGTTACTTATAGTTCGCTGATAGATGGGTATTGTTTGCGCGGGGAAATGAGTAAAGCGAAACAAGTATTTGAATCCCTAGGAGACAGGGGCCTTAAGCCTAATATTGTGTGCTATGGTAGCCTAATAAATGGATACTGCAAGAAGGGAAGAGTAGATGAAGCCCGACTTCTTTTTTTCGAAGTTCCTTGTAAAGGCTTGGAGCATAATAAATTTACGTATACGACCATGATACATGGATTATTTAGTAAAGAGAGATTTGCTGATGGGTGGAATCTTTTCGAAGATATGGAAGCTCAATGTGTAAGTCCCGACTTATATACTTATAGTACATTGTTGGATGGGCTGTGCAGAAACGGAAAGACTGACAAAGCTCTTTCGTTACTGCACATGATTGAGGGAAAATCAGTTAATCCTAATGTAGTCATGTACGGCGCTCTCATTAATGGATTATGCAAAAATGGAAAACATGATGTTGCGAGAGATATTTTCAACCAACTTCCTTCTAGAGGTTTGCAACCCAATGTTTGGATATATAGCATGATAATTGGTTCACTTTGTGAAGAAGGGTCCGTGGATGCGGCAATGTGCTTGCTTAGAGAGATGGAGGACCGAGGTTGTGCACCCAATAGTGTGACGTACAATGTTATTGTCCGGAGTTTGCTAGAGAAAAATGAGCTTCACAAGGCAATACCATTCTTGGAGGAAATGCATGAAAGGGGATTAGTAGCAGATACTGCCACTTATTCGATGCTAATTTATGAAGTGCAAGGGCTGACTGACGATGAATTTCTTCTCAAATTGATGAAGAATGTTTTACCCAAGGATATCTTTGTGTAAAATAGAGAATTTGTGGCTGATCTGCATGGGTTTATAGGTATGCATCCGTAAAATGTTACGTTGGGTTTGTACATTGTTAAAAAAAAATTTCATCTCAATTAGACATTCTTCTGTTGTTGGTGCATCTTTTGAAGTGAATTTATCCTTGTATAGAAAGTTTGTATATTTCACATCTCAATTGTCTGATGT
The DNA here is from genome assembly GCA_029490685.1 of Schizonepeta tenuifolia. Classification (NCBI taxonomy): domain Eukaryota; kingdom Viridiplantae; phylum Streptophyta; class Magnoliopsida; order Lamiales; family Lamiaceae; genus Schizonepeta; species Schizonepeta tenuifolia. The sequence continues at coordinate 64,394,182 of CM055960.1, read as the reverse complement.
TGATACAGAGTTTGCGTTTTTATTTTATTATGCTTCAAACTTTGAAAGTATTATTAGGAATATACAGTTACTCTTGTATCCTCTAAATTAAAAGAAACTTGAAAATATCAATAGCATGTGATTATATGTTTGTTCTTTTATTACGGTTTATATTGGTCATGTTGGATTGGAAATTATTTTTATTATTCTTTAATAAAATCCACACCAACTTTTGATGTGCCATGTTGAAATGCCTAATGCCGCATAATCAAGGTCGGAACATGACGGTGAAAGAATTCGATAGTTAGGTCATTTCATTGATATGCCATTTATAAATTGGAATGTAATTGTAAAATTAATGTCAAATAATTTGACTGTTTTTTTTTTTCCTTTAGACCTGTTCCGAATATTAATATCTTCTCATTTTAAATTATTCTTATACTTGGATTACATGACATGAAATATTGCATCATAATTGAAAAAATATAACTTTTTGAACAGCCTTTACTTAATTGATTACGTAAGAGGTATAAATTCAATGATTAAACAACCGCTATATACAAGATTTATGGCTTCACATAGTATTATTACAACAATTGGCAACAAACCTCAAACCACAAGTAAGAACTCATGCCGAGTACTTTACTACAAATATATACCTATATAAACTAGCAAAACAATAATAATTCCAAGCCTGCATAACAATTCCTAAAATCATCAACTGCCTATTGAGGCATTAAAGCCTGAATGCTGCATATAGATTAAAACACACACACACACACACACACACAGAGCATCACTCATCACACACTCATAGAGAGGAGATGAGCTAACCAGAAGACCATAGATATCGCATTAGTGATAGAACTCGGGCCTTTCAGCAAGTCCGCCACCCCAACATAAGTCCACGTCACCATTAAATTTGATATTTGTTACATAATGCTTCTTTGAAAGTCGTAGTAATCCATCTGAGACAGTCCAATTTTCACCCCGGATAAGTACTTTCTGGCCATTGACCTTAATAGCCTGCAAAAATACATCGTTTTGCATATAAGGTCAAAGTGTTGCTTGCATCAAGACAAGAAATGTTCATACCTTCTTCCACCAGTATGATTCTCTATGCAGCTCCCAATTTTATGGAACCCGAAAAGCTGGCTCCATGAATCAAACTCCATAATCTTTCACATCAATGGTTATTTGCGCATTGAAAAGGGACTGCTTTCCCATGCAATTAGGCCACCATAAGTTTGGTTTGTAAAAGAATAGCTGCAGAATGAAAAGACAGTTAAGAATTTACAGAATTGTAAACTTTAAGCAAAAAATTGGAATAACCAGAGATCTTGTCTCAGCATGCACATATAAACTGAATGAACAAGACAAAAGAGTTATCATTTCCAAAGAATCGTAGAGAATCCATATCTGCAGATGATAAAGAAGACCGGATCAAGAAAGTTATGCATAACCATGAACAAATATGACAATACGACAATAGAACAGTATGCATAAGTTAGATAGCAAAAGTAACTGGAAAGAGCAAAACTAAATAGTAAGTAAGAATTTTGCAAATGAAGAGCTCTGAAACAAAACTTCAGGTAACGTGAATCGAATTTGGGATGCAGCAGGAATGGATATGTGAAGGTAAACCCTCTTGTAGTGATCAAAGAACGACGAGACTAAGTGAGGATTTACTATCTTCACTGGCTGTATCAAATGTCTTAGCAATTGAGTATACAATCAGAAAATGTAACGTTCGTCTTTGATATACTAAATTCAGACAGGCTTGCAATGTAGAATTGTGTAGGATTTTATTTTATGTCCACATCACAAATAAAAATAAGGGCATTTCTCAACCGACAAATAACATGAATGGGAGGTTAATTTTTGTTTTCAACTATAATTTATAAGCAAAACATCATCAACTAGAGAAGAAATAAAGATATTAGAAAGGAATTATTAAGATTTTATTGCACAACTTACCCAAGTAATAGAAAAGGAAACCTCATCCCAGATGCCAGTGATTCTATCCCTAAACAATTGACAAAATTATTAAGTTTAAAGTTCATTGCACTAGCTTCTTCTTTGAAATTAAATAAAATTAATTTATATAGATCACGGCATCTTCTGTAAGGATGACAAGGATACTGTGTCTCGAAATAGATGCATTTATGAAAAAGACTAAAATAAAATACTTTATCATTTCAAAGCGTACTTCAAATAAGACTAGACTTTCTAAAATGATAAGCTAAAGCTAAGACAGTGGAATTATATTAACAAAGAAATTTCGCCACCAATCAATATATCCGAATTTCTATGTAAAACTTGATTAGCTCGAGATGGCTACCCCTAATCAAGAATATGAAAAGAAGTAGTATACGATGATCAATAGAATTTACTGCCCCATTCTAATTTCTAGATATCTACTAAAGCTGAAAGTACAATATCTAAATACGTACCCTCCAAACTTAGCAGAAATTCACAAAGGACCCAATAAATTAGAATATATAGTCACACAGCATATCATAGCTTCAGAATTCAAAACTAACTGATCAAGAATGATTGGAAATTCAAACAAAATGAGTAAAAACCTACTCAGATAGGCATCAAAACTGGACCATAAACACATTCAATCGAGTAGTAGCAACCAGATTTCAGAACAAAACCTCATCTCCATCGTGCCAGCCTGTTCAAGATCTTCTTCAAAATATGCACTGACTCATAGAGCCAGCCAGTTTCAAGAAAACGGAAACAATCAAAGTCGCACAGCAAGTTGCCAGTCAAGATATGTTTTTTGTCCAGGTTTTTTTTTTTTTAAAAGTCAGGCCCTCTAGCATGAAGACTTACATATTACGGACCCATCCCTCTAATGTGAACACATCGATCATCCTTCACCATTGGACATGTATTTATGAAATCTTCATCTGAAACACTCAAGAGATAGTTCATTGACATATTGGGACGCACTGCTCCTTGATCTTTTAGCCTTTTGTACGTTAAAAGCCTAAGCCTCAGTTTCGTAATCCTGTGACAGAGAATTCTGGGATGAGCGACCAAATCAGAGACCCCATAGCCCAAATCTTCAATGAAAACCCGAATCTTTGCTTCAATAACATGACTGGTCATGTTAAGAATTTTAGGAAATCTTTTAACCATCTTTATTACCTCCTCGCAACTCAGACCATTCTTCACTAAACAATCAAACCTCTGTTGAAGATCTTGTCCTTTGCCTCGAATCGTTTTAAGAGCCTTTTCCATATCCTTTGAACTTTCTTCAAAGCCCAGGCTTATCAAAAACTGAGTTTTGAAAGCCATTCCTACAACACCACTCTTTGGTTTCATATTACGGACCCATCCTCCCTCTAATGTGAATGGATCATCCTTCACCAATTGACATGTTTTTATAAAATCTTTTTCTGAAACACTGAAGATATAGTTCAATGACAAACCGGGATGCACTGCTCCTTGATCTTTTAGCCTTTTGTAAGTTAAAAGCCTAAGCCTCATTTTCTTAATGCTGCGACTGAGAATTGTGGGATGAGCGACCAAATCAGAGACCCCATAGCCCAAATCATCAATGAAAACCCGAATCTTTGCTTCAATAACATCACTGGTCAGGTTAAGAATTTTAGGAGATATTTTAACCATCTTTATTACCTCCTCGCTACTCAGACCATTCTTTACTAAACAGTCAAACCTCTGTTGAAGATCCTCTCTTTTGCCTCCAATCGTTTTGAGAGCATTTTCCATTTCCTTTGAACTCTCTTCAAAGCCTAGGCTTATCAAAAACTGAGTTTTCATAGCCATAACTACAACACCCTTCTTTGGAGTGTTCAGTGGTTCGAGTTTCCTACCCCGGACCCATCCCTTTAATATGAAAGGATCATCCTTGACCATTTGACATAGCCTCTTCTTCCCACACCACCATATGTTCAATTGCCTCAATATGTTATTCGCATTTTTAAGTTGAAGAGAACCCAAAAGTACCGGGTAAGAGAGGATGATGCGACCAATATCTTGGGCAGCCATGCCAATTTCAACAAGGAAATTGTAGGAATTATGGAAATTGTAAGTAAACATTGAAACTTGTATCTGTGGAAATTGAAGAAGAAACGATTGCACATCAGTCATTGCTGATCCGAATTTCAACAGTATCCCTATTAGGCCAAAGGAAATACGTCCCGAGCATTCAAGCAAAAGATGAGGATGCTGCTTAAACAGTTCCCTAACTTGCTTCTCGCTCCATCCCGACTTGCAGAAAAAGCACATGAGACGAAGCATGCTTTTCCAATCGTAAGAATCCTCCTCGCATAGATACTCTAAAAGCCAGTCATGCTCAATCCCTACCTTCTTTAACTTGTCAAAGAAGTTGACCAGTTCACCTGCATATCCCCATTCAGGAGATGAGGACTTGAAGCCACAATCTTGGCAACAAGAGACTGTTTCAACCCCAAATTCTCAAAAGATCGAAGCTTCGCTTGCAGAGCACCACAGTCGTACCTAAACACCGCACCAGCTTCTTTGAAAATCTTCCTAATCCGATTCCTTTCAATGCCATAGTTACACAGAACATAATAGTTCTCCAACAACAACTCGTCATCAACCAAAAACATCAAATCCCTCGGAAGAAACTGCGCGTATTCAGAATGCTTCAACCCTATGCTCTCAAAGAAGGGCTCAAACTCATTACCGGATGGTACCTCAGAAAACGCGTAGCAGTATGCGTCATCATGAATAATTGTGTCATCATCTACATCGACTCTCGTCATCAGCCTAGTAAAGAACTCAGGGGCATTCCTACTCATATTCTCAGCGTCCATAAACTCTAAATTCCTAGTAAAATGGAAGTACTCTGCCAAAGCAGATTCTGCTTCTCTCACCTTTTTCTCATTCCCACCAAAACCTAAACCATTTATCAAATCAGCACAGGTCCGAGTTCCATAAAACCTAGTTTTTTGTACAATATGATGCGACCCATTAACACAAAAATTGGAATTTGATGATGTGAAATTGCTATCGACCCACTTGAGAAAATGGGACGCTCTGATAATCTGTAATCTGCTCATGAATATTTATTTCTTACCAATATTTTGGAAGAGAGCAGATAATTCAGTGAAGAAGAAAAGAAAGACTGTTTGTTTTTCAGCTCACCTTGGGATTTCTTCAATTCCATGGCGGGGTTGGTTGGACATGGGGCTTTCGACTCTTTTGAGTGTAGTACCGTTGGTTGCCTTTGATAAAATGGGTGAAATGTTAAAATACTCCTTTCTTAAAATAAAAGATAAAAAATACCTCTTAATAAAGAAAAGATAAAGATTATCCTAAAATTCTATAAAATGGCTAGCATGCTCTTTTCTTTTTTCTTTTATTTCTTTTTTAATTTTAACTCTAATCTTTTTATTCTTTCTCTCTCATCTCTCACTTCTAACAATAATTTTCACCATTTTTTCCGGTGGCAGCGGTCAACTTTGGTGAGAATTTTCCGGCAGTCTTCAGTCGACTTTTTCCGGCAACATACATAAGAAGCATACATGAATACCATACATGAGAAACATACATGAAAATAATTTCATACTATATGCTACTCATGTATGACGCATATATGTATAAGTAGCATACATAATTAACATATATTAGAAAATATACAAGTAAACCATACATGAATAGGAGATATACATGTATACAAATAACATCATACATGAAAAATACATACATGCATGAACAACATCAACATACACGAAACAATAAACAACCTATGAGAACATATATGATAGTTGAAAATCATACATGAATACCATACATGTATGTGCATCATAAGTAGCATACATGAAAAATGCATACATAAAAAATACATACATGAACAGCTGTATCAATATACATGAAAACAACTGTATCAACATACATGAAAACAACTGGAAGCATACATGATAGTAGGAAGCATACATGAAAAATACATAAATGCAAGTATGAGTAGCATACATGAAAAATACATACATGAACAACTGGATCAACATACATGAAAACAACTGGAAGCATACATGATAGTATGAAAGCATACATTAAAAATACATAAATGCAAGTATGAGTAGAATACATGAAAAATACATACATGAACAACTGTATCAACATACATAAAAACAATTGGAAGCATACATGATAGTATAAAAGCATACATGAAAAATACATAAATGCAAGCACGACACACTATGAAAGCATACATGATATTGGGAAATACAAAATATGAAAGAAATTTGAAAATTTATCCATTCGACATCAAGCAGAAGAATAACAGATTCACAGTCGGAGCCACCAGTTTCCCGTGGCGGCAAGCGGTTGTTGTTGTCGTACTCCGCCCAAGCAATGCTTCTGAGTTTCCATAGCATCACTCACCAAATTACGCCTGCACATACCCTCAGCTCCTTCCCCGTCCCGCGCCACCACCACCGCCTCTCCACTTTCTCCCTCCCCTCAAAACCCTACCAGAGATTCCCCTTTCCAATTCTCACCTCCTCTGTATCCATCGGAACTGCAGTATCCGGAATCTCATAAGAGGAAAATTCAAATGATTACGACATCTCGGAAGAGGAAAAAGGAAATGATTACGACTTTTTTAGAGAGAGAAGAGAGGAAAATTTCGGGATTGATGGTTTGTTTGAATCGGCTGAATTGAGGCGGTTTCAATCTCCGGTTCTGGAGGTAAAAGAGCTGGAAGAGCTGCCGGAGCAGTGGCGGAGGTCGCGATTGTACGAAGAAGCGCAACGTCAACAGTTGAATACGACAATGGAAAGGGCGGCGTTGTCGGCGAAATTAATGGTGGTTGCGGCGGCGGCGACGCAACGAAATTGAGAAATAGATCTGTGGAGAATGACGGTGTGAAGGAAAATGATGACAATAATGAAGGATTGAAGGTGCAATATCGAACGATGGAGGAAGATGACGGAGGCTGACGGATGGTGAAAGAAATCAGGAATTCATGTGAGGGAAGAAGAGAATAAAAAAGTTCCAGAGGGAGAAATTGTATACGTTGGTGGGTGAGAAAAATATGAAAAGAGTGTGTATTTTGGTAATTGGGGGTGTTTTTTATCTTTTAAAATTTATGAGATATTTTTTATCTTTATTTTTAAAAAAAGGGTATTTAAGCCTATTAACTCTTGAAAAATTATTTGAAGTAAGAATTAGGAACGTTCGCGGGGTAGGCGGAAATCTTGAGGGGCCAAGGTAATGACGACGGAGTAAAAAAATGAAAATTTTAAATAGCACTCATTTTACTCCACATATTTCCGTACAAAATAATAATCATCTAGTAATATATAATTATATGAATTAGTAATTGTTAAGGAATATCGGTTCAGTTTACCATCAATTTAATACAAAAAATTAAAATGTAAATTTTACCCACGGTTTTTAAAAAACTAAAAAAGACTAAATCAAAACAATCAGTTCAATTTATCATACTTTTTAAATTTCTAGTATAATTAATGTGCACTCGCATGTAAAAACAATGATTATACTATATAAATATTGATAAGTTAATTATATTTTAATTTTTTATATTAATATTTATAAAAAAATTGATTAAATTTTTACAATTTTTCAAAATTATATGCGATAACTAATAAAAAATATAGAATTAGAAACATTTAGTTGTGGATTGATCTTCATAAAATTACAAAAGTACTTTAAGTAAAAGAGTACTATGTATGTTAAAGTTTAGTAACTATTACATTTTGATTCATTTATTCTTTTAGTGTCATTTTAAAAATGCTAATAAATTAGTATAATTTAAAATAAGTAAATATAATTTTTCTGAAGTATTTGAAAAAGTTAAAATTGAAATTGAAATTGAAATATCAATAGTTTTTATATGAATTTTATGTTAGATGCGTGTAATAATATAGCAACAATTTTAGCCTTCACGAAGCTACCCAACTATCTTAATTGATCATGTGAGAAATTTCAAACACATCGTTCCACTTAGAATAAATATTATTATTTATGTAATAAATAAAGTTTCAAGTTAAACGAGGAAGAATATTGGAGACCATATAAAATCTATAAATTAGATAAAAGATAAATGATTACAAGATAAGTTTGATTCTTAATGAATTAATATTTTCTTGTAACTTAAAATATATTGTATTAAATATTTTTTATAACATAAAATTGGCCCATAATTTAAATATATAGTTGATTCATTTATTCTTTTAGTGTCATTTTAAAAATGCTAATAAATTATCATAATTTAAAATAAATAAATATAATTTTTCTGAAGTATTTGAAAAAGTTAAAATTGAAATTGAAATTGAAATATCAATAGTTTTTATATGAATTTTATGTTAGATGCGTGTAATAATATAGCAACAATTTTAGCCTTCATGAAGCTACCCAACTATCTTAATTGATCATGTGAGAAATTTCAAACACATCGTCCCACTTAGAATAAATATTATTATTTATGTAATAAATAAAGTTTCAAGTTAAACGAGGAAGAATATTGGAGTCCATATAAAATCTATAAATTAGATAAAAGATAAATGATTGCAAGATAAGTTTGATTCTTAATAAATTAATATTTTCTTGTAACTTAAAATATATTGTATTAAAATATTTTTTATAACATAAAATTGGCCCATAATTTAAATATATAGTAAGGATATTTTAGGCAAAACAAATTTTGTAAAATAAGGCTCTTTTTATATTAGTATAGATATAGATTTCAGTACAATTTGTTAGCGGGTTGCCACCACATATTGTGCTTCCCCCCCTCCCTAATCTGCGTACAAGTGTCATTATTTTAAGATGAATAAAAATAATTCAAAAATAATAAATCTAAACCACGGTTGGCCTTCTCTCAGGTAAGTACTGTTTTGAGTGTTTCCTTTCATAAAACATTATTCCCACTCACAGTGGCAAAAACTAATTTCATTACTCTCATCTCTCCTCTCTCCGCCATAGAAGCAAACCCTGTCAATTTGACCTTAGCAATTCCATCTCTTTCTCTCCCTCCCCCTCTCTCCTTCTCCGACAGCCATCTCGATGAGGTGAAGCGCATTGGAGAGGACTACCGCAAGGCAGTGGTCCGGCCGGGCGGGAGACGCTGACAATAGCTCATGAGGCGGTGGTGGCCAGCTGCGACACGGCAGTGAAGGTAGAGCTGGCTAAGGCGACGAGGGCGTGAAGGCGAGTAGCAATTGGGTGATGGAGAGTGTGAATAGGAGACTAATACAATTGGGGGAATTGGGTGATGCCGACCACCGGATAGTGGTGGAGAGGGTGACGTATCCTCTGCTAGATTAGCCTGAAACATCCCCCAATCCTTGGATGTTTGGATCCACCCGCAATATCACAGACACCGAAGAAGGTATTGGCTATGACGGGAGAGGGTGTCGTCTTGTTGAAGGTATTGGCCACGACAGGAGTTGCCGGCAGATATATGGATGAAGAATGATAGAAAAGGATTAGGAATTTGATAAAGGAGATGAGAAATTTTTGTTTTTTGGAAAAATGTTTGTAATTCTTAGAAATCAAAAGATATGCCAACCTAACACATGAAATTGAAGAAACTGTGTTGACTCTCTCCTCTCCTCTCCTCTCCTCTCCTCTCCTCTCCTCATAATTTACCAACTCTCTCTCTCGATCTCAATCTCATCTATTCACTTCAGAAAACAAAAATCCCTCTACTCCATCTATCAAATCCCAAAAACATGGGCTTCCCCTCAAATCCATAATTTCTTTCTCCCCTTCTTCATCCCTCTCTTCCAGCGACCCAAAGTACGACCAACACCTTCGATGGGCAATGACTGACCAGGATAATTACGATGGAAAATGACGGGCAAAAAATTGTAGGAGCTTCATCAATGTTCGAAAAATACAGACGAAGAATGGCTGGGAAAAATGGCGGTCGCTGATAAAATTCTTCATTAATAACAAATAAGACGACTAAGTGGGAGTGACGTGTGCACACACAAAGTAAAAGAAACAGTAGTTGCACCACAGTTAAAGAAAAACTAAAGACATATACTAATTAAATATTTAATTCATATTACACATGTACCGATGTACGACATAAATATGAAGGAAGCACATCATGTGAATGCGAGGTCCAGGTTCCCTATATTATTTCCATCAAAGCCTTTTGATTCTATTACATAAACACGACAACATGCATACATTCTGATATAACCCTTGGGTGCAACAAGAATGGGCCTGAGGTAGAAGAGGGAAGAGTAGCCCAATATGAGAACAACCCAGATGAAAAGGTTAGGCCCACTCGAGCAAGGAAACTACCAGACCATTTCAAGGATTTCGTGATGCAGAAACCTTAAGGATAATTAGGAGATTTCAATAGCTTGGTCCCCACTTTTCTGTTAGGAGTGGGAGCTTTTTCAGGATTGGTTTTGCCAATTGTAGTTAAATAGCTGGCTTCTGGTTGTACGAGGGATTATCTGATGAATGAAAATTTGCCTTTCCTTTGTTGATTTCTTTACTTGTTTGGAGTTTAGCTCACTCGAAGCAGCTTTATCTTGTTTGATTCCTATCATTGGTGCTTTCATTGAGAGCCCTGCAAACTCTGCATTCCAAGTTAGCAGGTCAAATTGAAGCCACCAATACCACCCTTCACGCTACTAATACCACCCTTCAGAAATTAATGACTTCTGTGGACTCCAGATTTGCTGCTATTCAATCTGATACTCAATCCAGCTCCTCCAACTTTCGTCCACCACCACCACCGCCTCCACCGCCACCTCCGGTCGACCCCCTTCCTCTCCGCTCCATGAAGATGGAGGTCTACCGTTTTGACGGATCTGACCCGTCTGGTTGGATTTTTCGCATCCGAGAATTCTTTAACTTCCATCAAACTCCGGATTCTCAGCGGTTACGCATCGTGTCATTTCATATGGAGGGTCGTGCCGCCGCCTGGTTTCAATGGATGAAGACCAACCACCTCCTATCGACGTGGTCGGTGTTCCTACACAGTGTCCGTCATCGGTTCGGTGGGTCTCTTTACGAGGATCCTCAAGGTGCCTTGTCCAAGTTAATGCAAACTTCCTCTGTCGCTGAGTTTCAGGCCGCTTTCGAAGATCTTATGAACAAGGTTGATGGTATATCGGAGCCCTTGCTTGTCAACTTCTTCGTCACCGGTTTGAAAGCTGATATCCGACGTGAGTTGTCATTTTCCAAGCCCGCATCACTTATGGAAGCTTTTGCGATGGCGCGTGCTTATGAGCAGCGTCTGGAGGAGACCCGAACAGAGCTTCGTGGTCCTTTTCGAGCTCCGATGAAGGCAACGCCAATGTCGTATTTTCCACCGTCGTCGACGCCCTTTTCTCCGGGAGGCTCTGTTTCGGCGAAAGCTACTCCAGTGGCACTTTTACCTCCGCCGTCGTCCGTTTTTTCTCCTGGGGGCTCTGCTCTACCTCCACCACTATTCCCTCCGACAAAAACTACAGCACCTTCCTCTCCGGGACCCTAACTACCTGTCCGCCGTTTCTCACCTCAAGAGCTTAAGGAGAAACATGAGAAAGGGCTCTGTTACAACTGTGATCAGAAGTGGGTTCCCTCTCACCGCTGCAAGAGCCGCTTCTATGGTCTCTTCGGCATCGACGACGATGATGAGAAGGGCGACACCTCGGCGCCACCAGATGACATTCCGGCAATCGAACCACCAAATCTAGATATTTGTGGTGACATCTCTACGCTCCACACCCTTTCTGGGCTAGGCCGTCCGTGTTCACTTTACCTTCTCGGCTCCATTCACCGCCAAGCAATCCGTGTATTAGTTGATAGTGGTAGTACACACAACTTCATGCAACTGGCGTTGGCCCAATCTCTCCAACTTGCTTCGCACGCTATTGCTCCGTTTCGTGTATACGTGGGCAACGACGACTATATTATCTGTGATCAAATCTGTCCAGCGGTGCCGATAGAGATTCAAGGATACGTCGCCACGGTTGATCTGCACCTGCTCCGCATCGCCGGGCCGACAGTGGTCTTGGGAATCCAGTGGTTGCAAACACTAGGCCCCGTCACCCACAATTACGCCGACCAGACCATGGAGTTCACTGTTGCCGGTGTCACCACCACATTGATCGGAGATCCCTCAATTGATTTACAGCCAATCTCTTTTTCTCAACTACAGGCTATGGCCCACAAAGGAGAAGTGGATATGGTTTGTGCCATTTATGTTCGGCCTACTGAAACTAAGTCTGGGCCTGCAACATTAGCCCAATTTGAGGTTCCAGAATCCACACCAGTAGCACTCTATTCGCTTTTACTTGAATTTAGCCATCTCTTCTCGCCGCCGACTGGATTACCCCCGCACAGGACTATTGATCACCGGATTCATCTCCAGCCCAACACATCTCCTGTCAATGTTCGCCCGTATCATTACCCCCAATTTCAAAAGCAAGAGATGGAGAAATTGGTGGCAGAGATGTTAGCGCAGGGCACAATTCGTCCTAGTCAGTCTCATTTCTCTTCTCCGGTCCTACTCGTCCGAAAGAGAGATGGTACATTTCGCTTTTGCGTTGACTATAGAGCACTCAACGCAGTCACCGTCAAGGATAATTTCCCTATTCCCACAATTGATGAATTACTAGATGACTTGGGTCGTGCAAAAATTTTCACCAAATTGGACTTGCACGCCGGCTATCACTAGATTCGGGTGCATCATAGAGATATCCTAAATACGGCTTTCCGCACCGCCGATGGGCATTTTGAGTTTCTCGTGATGCCGTTTGGACTCTGCAACGCCCCCTCGACGTTTCAAGCCACCATGAATCAACTTTTTCACATTTTCTCCACAAATTCGTTGTTGTCTTCTTCCATGACATTTTAGTTTTCAGTCCCGACATCACCAGTCATGCCGATCATTTAAGACAGGTACTTCGAGACTCGATCAACACTCCTTTGTTCTTAAAGCATCTAAATGTGCATTTGGGCAATCTTCTGTGACCTATCTTGGCCATATTGTTTCAAACGGCGGGGTACGCGCCGATCCAGAGAAGGTTGAGGCGATGAAATCATGGCCTCTACCTAGAACGGTAAAACAACTACGTGGGTTTTTGGGTCTTACAGGATATTATCGGCGTTTTGTGCACCATTATGCTGCCATCGCAGCTCCCCTCACCGATCTTCTACGTACCGATGCTTTCAAGTGGACTCCTGCTGCTGAATTGGCTTTTGAGAACTTGAAGACGGCACTGACCACTACCCCGGTGCTACGGTTACCTGATTTTACAGTAGATTTTGTGGTGGAAACGGATGCATCCGATGTCGGGATTGGGACGGTCCTCGTGCAACAAGAGCACCCTATTGCTTATTTCAGCAGGAAGCTTAGTATTAAAATGCAGTCTGCCTCGACTTATACAAAAGAGTTACACGCTATTGTAGAATCAGTGCATAAATGGCGCCAATATCTGTTGGGGCGTTTTTTCGTGGTGAGGACTGATCAAAAGAGTATACGAGAGTTACTTCATCAAACTATCCAAACACCGGAGCAACAAAAGTACGTAAGGAAATTGCTTGGATTCCATTTCCGTGTTGATTATCGCACTGGGATCTCCAATCTTGCTGCAGATGCTTTGTCTCGACGCCTTGATCAGCAGATTGAACTTCCAGATTTAGATGCTAGTTTGGCCCAGTTCTACATTGCTACAAGTATTCCAGTGACCGAGCTATTTGATCAACTCCGAGACAAGAATTCCACTTGCCCCGATCTTAAGGATTTGCACCAGCGCCTTCTCAATCATCAGCTTGGTCCGGAGTATGCCGTCGTGGACGAAATTCTTACCTATCGACAGCGCCTATATATCAGCAAGTTCTCCTCCTTAACGCTGCAGCTACTGCAAGAAGCTCACTGCATGCCTATGGCAGGCCACGGTGGTGTCAAATGAACTCTGGTTCGCCTTGCTTCTTCCTTCTACTGGCCAAATATGCAGGCAACGGTGAAAGACTTTGTAGCTCGGTGCCTTATCTGCCAACAGACCAAATACCTGACCCAACCCCCTGCCGGCCTTCTCCAACCATTACCTATACTTAACCGTGTGTGGGAAGAGGTTACGATGGACTTCATCACCGGCTTACCCCCTAGCCAAGGATTCACGGTGATATTGGTGGTAGTGGACCGCCTCACTAAATTTGCTCATTTTGGATGTCTTCCTTCGTCATTTACAGCGTCAAAAACTGCATCACTATTTGTGGAGATGGTGGTTCGGTTTCATGGATTTCTGAACAAAATTATCTCCGATCGCGATCCAATTTTCATGAGTGCTTTTTGGCAGCAACTTTTCACACTTAGTGGCACTACCTTAAGCCATAGCTCAGCATATCACCCGCAAACAGATGGGCAAACTGAAGTTGTTAATCGTGTCTTGGAGCAATATTTGCGTGCTTTCACTCTTTCCAAATCGGCGAAATGGGCGTCATTGGGCTGAATATTCTCACAACACCTCTTACTGCAGCAGTATCAGGATGACTCCATACGAAGCATTATTCGGTCGACGGGCCCAGATGATTCCTCACTACACCGCTGGCACCACTCGTGTTCAATCTCTTGATGAGTTATTGATCGAACGTGACATCTTGCTCAAACAACTGAAGGAAACGCTTCACCAAACTCAGTTTCGTATGAAGCAACAGGCTGATCGTCATCGGCAAAACCTTGAATTACGAGAGGGTGATCTTGTTTTGGTTTGTCTGCAACCATATCGCCAAAACACACTTCGTAGCCGACGAGCTCCCAAGCTCGCCCAAATGTACTATGGTCATTTCAAAGTTGTGGAGAAAATTGGTCGTGTAGCATATCGACTCGCTCTACCTCCCGAGAGTCGCATCCATCCAGTTTTCCACGTCTCAAAACTTCGGCCATTTGAGGGAGAAACAACCACGCTGGCTTGCTCTCTGCCTAAAGAGTCGCATGATTCGTGCCCCATGCCGATGCCTTTGGCTATTTGCGGCGAGCGCACCATCCTTACTTCGGAGGGACCGGTGACACAAGTTTTGGTGTAGTGGCAGGGAGAGCCACCGGAGTGTTCAACGTGGGAGCTGAAAGAAGGAGTTCTGCGCGTGTTCCCTGATTTAAACCTTGAGGACAAGGTTTGTTTCGAAGAAGGGGGAAATGATATAACCCTTGGGCCCAACAAGAATGGGCCTGAGATAGAAGAGAGAAGAGCAACCCAATATGAGAACAGCCCAGATGAAAAGGTTAGGCCCACTCGAGCAAGGAAACTACCAGACCATTTCAAGGATTTCGTGATGCAGAAACCTTAAGGATAATTAGGAGATTTCAATAGCTTGGTCCCCACTTTTCTGTTAGGAGTGGGAGCTTTTTCAGGATTGGTTTTGCCAATTGTAGTTAAATAGCTGGCTTGTGGTTGTACGAGGGATTATCTGATGAATGAAAATTTGTCTTTCCTTTATTGATTTCTTTACTTGTTTGGAGTTTAGCTCACTCGAAGCAGCTTTATCTTGTTTGATTCCTATCACATTCTACCTAAGTTAAGGATATATAAATATATATAGGATAGAGATCAAATAGAAAAGAAATCATATGTGTTAAATAGAAATGAATCGTGAATGTCCACTTAGATAGATCTATGGCCTATATTAATGGATCTTTATAGTTTATTTTCTATTTCTTGATATATAAAAATAAATAAAAAGGGTATAATAGTATATCTCATTTAATAAATATAGACCACGTTTATTTTATTGGATCATGATCTGTTTTATTCCTTATTTTATGAGATATAAAAACTACTAGATAGAATTCTGCACTCACGTTTGTTTTACCACAGCAAAGTTGCTTCATTAGTTCTCCATGGAAGCTTCATCGTAACATCATCTCATGCCTTCTCAAGGTATCAAAACTTTTTTTTTTCTTTATCGTCGACATAAATAGAGAGATGCATTCACTTTGTAAATTTGAACTTTGTCATTTTTTTTCATTGTTCATGCTCTCTTTCACTTGACTGGAGAGCTTCAAATGTTTCTTGAATACATATTGACTCTTACTTTTATTTCAAAAGATCTGTCTGCATGAACTGAATATTACATACCAGATTGTGGAATTTCAAAGTCTCATGTTGGCATGAAATTTCCATCGTTAGAGGAAGGCATTACATTTACAGAGTGTATGCATCTGAATGTGATTTTGATATCCGCCTTGGACCGAGTACTAGATCGAAGGATAATTTCAATGTGATTGTTTTAAGATATTTATACTGCAACCGAGAGGGGTCAAAACATGCAGAATGTGATGAAATAGATGAGCTCGGTCATGTTACCAAAAAAAAAAAAAAAAAAAATGGAGGACGGTCGTTAGAAGAGTGGAATGTAAGGCGCATATGGTGCTTAGATTGTGTGCAAGAGAAGGTTACGGGATTTATGAATTCATCGAGCGCCCACTAATAAGTTAGTATCTGCTTCTTATAAGCATTTCATGAAGGTGAGCCAAATTAGACTTTGCACATAAACATTTTATACTAAATTGTGCAAGCGCCAACATTGGGCCAATGAAGTCTAACATACTTTTTAAAGAAGTAGTAGGGAGCTACTCGAACATCAGTTGCAACATTGTCGAGTTTAAGAATTTTGCACATGACCTGCAGACTTATTTTGTTGGCGTAGATGCTCAAATAATATTGGAGAATTTTTTTAACAAGCGCGAATCATGCCCTGGTTTCTTTTTCGATTATAGTGTGGATACAACACATTATCATTATCATTGTTTCCTCTGTTTTTTATCTTTTCCACAAGACACCTTCTCATATGCATTGTTTGACAATTAAAATCATCATCCTCAACTAAACATTTACACCTTTTCGCCAAGCTTCTTGTTGGTGTTCGACTTTTCGATCTAGTTTCTATGCATGTGTTTTCATCTCTACAAAATAGGGTAAACATGTTAAAGAAGGAAAAGACATTACAAATTTTGCTACAAATCAATATCAATAATTATACAACAATATTAAACGTAATATGCAATAATATTTGTATACAAGTGCAATAAGTAATTGTAAAAATAAGTTTACATTTATAATTTTAATACATTTTAATACAAATTAACAAACACAACAATTCTAAAGATATACAAAAAAATGCATTACTAGTGGAACAGTATCAATAAAAAGCAGTGTGACACAATATTAACCTTAAAATACAATAATAAATTGATTAAAATGCATTGAATAATACAAAAGAAAACAATAAATATTTTTTTATTAATTTTTAAATGTTAAATTTAAACCTAAGAAAAAATGAAATACTAATTGTGGTACAAATAATATGACGCAATATTAAATATAATATACAATAGCAAACTGATTAAAAAAGCATTGAGTAATACAAAAGAAAACACTAAATATTTTTTTACTAATTTTTTGTGTTAAATTTATTTCCAGGTAAAAATGCACACTAGTTTTGGTACAATATCAATACAAACATTACGACACAATATCAAACTTAATATACAATAGTAAATTGATTAAAATGCATTGAGTAATACAAAAGAAAACAATAAAATATTTTTTCATAATTTTTTATATGTTAAAATCTCCAGGCAAAAATGCATTACTACTATTGACAAAACAATAACAAATAATATGATGCAATACTAAACCCAATATACAATAATAAGATGATTAAAATGCATTTAGTAATACAAAAGAAAACAATAAATACTTAATTAATCCAATCATTTCGACAAACGGCTTGAAGTGCACAAAGTAATGAGAACAAAAATTCATTACATATTTTGCTACAAATCCTAACGTATAACTCAATAAAAAACTTAACATGCAATAATACATTAATTAACATACAATAATTAATGCAAAAAACTTTTATCCAGCAATTTGACAAACAGCTAGTGTACAATACGTAATGTATAAAAAAACAATAACAATAGATTTGATAATCTCACATTCACCAGTTTTCTTCGATTTTCCACCACCATTTCGACGCATTGTACCGAATCTTATATGGATGTACTTAGATTGTATATTTACTGTTTTCTTCCTTTACTATCGCAAGTCCATTTTTCGTCTCCTTCAGGTATCACAACTCCTCGAAGCAGAATATCTTTATTTGCAGAATGACGATGAATATAAACAGAATATATAAATGAATGAAGATATAACATCTGATATGATCTCTTTTCTCAAATCTAGGGGAGATATACATTGAGTTTCCTACCAAATATTGAACCCGTAGCATAATCTTTGGAAGATGTATAATTGATATTTTTTACCATAAAGACCTTCTTATTAATAATTAACGTTAATTCCTACTCAATCTACACCATCCAAATCTTCAAAATGTGTGGTCTTGATTTATTTTTACTTAACACAGGAGTAATGTTTTTCTATTATAACCATACCATATATATATATATATATATATATATATATATATAGAGAGAGAGAGAGAGAGAGAGAGAGAGAGAGAGAGAGAGAGAGAGAGATTAGCTAAATCGTTAATTACACTATTACTATTACATCAAGTCGGCCAATCATATTTTGTGAAAAAAAGGTGCTGCTAAAAGAATGAAAGACAATTTATTAAATTTCTTACGTTGTTTCTTAACCAAGATGCAAAATAGACAGGAAAAATTAAAATAAATGTAAATGAACATGATGTAGTAAAAAGAATGCAGAAAATCTTTGAAATAATAAAGTAACTATTACAAAGATTTCATAAAATATTTATAACTTACTAACTTTGCTTGCTCTTACGGCTACACATCTATTCTCTTAATATCTAATTCACTTACTCTCACATGCATACTAATTAATAGTGAAACTTCATTTCCATTTGCACCGTGGACTCCTCCTGCTCCTCTATATGTAAATGAATGCAGAAAATCTTTTTGAAGCAATAAAAGTAACTATTACAAAGATTTTATACTATATTTTACTTACAATACTAACTTTGCTTTGCCTTACGGCTACACAATGCATTCTCTTAATATCTAATTCACTTACCCTCACATACATACTAATTAACAGTGAAACTTCATTTCCATTTGCACCATGGACTCACTCCTCCTCCTCCTCTATAGGACCTAAAATAAAATAAAGACTAAAAAAAATAGTGGAAGTGTGAGTATTTTGGTTGTGAAATTCTATAATATATAGGCACAAAATCTTAAGAAAGAGTTTTATTTGTTACCATTAATTATGCTTTTGTAACGTCAAAAATTAGTTAATTGATTATAAATTATTATTGTACAATTATGAAATAGCTTAAAATATATTATTTCCAAAACTGAAATATTTAAAAAAAAACTGAAAAATAAAGATTACTATAAATTGAAGGCCGGCCTTGCTATTACAACAGTAAAGATATGTTTAAAATTTAATAATTTATTGGGCCAGCTGTAATTTCGATTATATTTAACAAAAAATGCAAAAATTTATAGAGCAGTTCGTAGTGCGAGCCACCACTCTATTTCATACCTCAGAGCACTTCCATTAAAATTTTCAAAATTTTGATCCTTGATTTGCTTATAAACCTTCTTGTATAATAGTTCTAACCCCTTACAAATGTATATAACAGTTCTCTTATTTTGCATTAATTATTGAGATAATGTGGAAAAATAACCATTTTTAAAAGATAAAAATAGATTCTAACCATTAATCTTTAAAAGATAAATACTAATCAACTTTATCAAAATACCCTTCTTCCTTACCTTGTATGAATACATACATGAATAATTATACACATATACAATACCGAATTTATATTATTTTCTTTTCTCTCTCTTTCTCCTCACACACACACACACTCGAAGTTGTTTTCTCCCTTTCTCTCATTCGCCGGCTATCGTCGCTGCCTTTACGTCGTCGCCGCCTTCACGCTGTTGTCGCCACCCTCTCATCTCTCATCTCAAATCCATCTCTCATTTTCCACTTTCTCTGTCTAAACACAAACGCAACCACAACTCTCCCTCTCTTTTTTCTTCTTCTCCGGCGAAATCATGACCGCCGCCGTCACCTCCGCTGCCTCGCCGCTGTAATAGCAGCGACGCCTCTTCTTCTTGCAGAGGTTTTTCAACTGGTAAGTGTGTTTTGTCTTTTCATTTTGGGGATTTCGATGTTATATTGCTACCGATATGTTCCTGCTTTCATTTCTTGTTGTTTATATGTGTTGGTAAACGTTGTACTCTCTCGAATTAATTCCGAATTCAAAACGATATGCCTCTATTTGTATCTCTCTCAACTCTCTTGAATAATCTGATTTTTGTTTGTTAAAATGGGGCTATTTAGGCTTGCAGCGTGAATAGATTAGTTATATTGAGATATGGAGAAATGCCATTTCTTTATTTAATCTCTCTATATATGAGTATCTCTCTCAACTCTCTCGAATAATTAATCTGATTTTGTTTTGTTAATCTTCGAGCTATTTAGGCTAATGTCAATAATTAATCTAATTAGGGGTAGTTTAGTTTGCGTTATAAAGCATGATAAGGCTTGATTGATTAGATAATCCAACCGAATCACATGTTTGGTTTGAATGATTAAGCTCGTGATAAAAACATGCCTCGTGTTCATGTGGATATTGTTCGCGGTGGAGGTGATGAGTACGATTCCGGTGATGTGTAAGTTTAGTCTCATGTATTCTTTGTTGGATGGTATATATTTATGTTAGTGTAGGTTAATGTGTGTATTCGTGTATGTATATGTTGTCATGTATGTATTCGTGTATGTATGAACTCGTGTATGTATTCATGTATTTGTGTATGTAATTTTGTATGATTCAACATTATTCGTGTGTGTATATGTTGTCATGTATGTATTCGTGTACGAACTCGTGTATATATTCATGTATCGTGTATGTATTTATGTATGATTCAACATTATTCGTGTATGTATTCATGTATGTATTCATATACTCATATATATATATATGTTATCGTGTATGTATTCGTATACGGAATAGGTTGTCGTGTATGTGCTCGTATATGTGTGTGTGTGTGTGTTTTTCAGTGTGTGTATTTGTGTGTTGTGTGTTGTGCGTGTTTCAATGTGTGTGTGTGTGTGTGTGTGTGTGTGTGTGTGTGTGTGTGTGTGTGTGTGTTGTGAGTGTGTTTGTTCTCTATATATGTTTGGGTTTTGTGTGTGTGTTTCTTTGTGTGTTTTTGTGTGTGTGAAATGTGTGTGTGCTCTGTGTGTGTATTTTTTGTGTGTGTGAAATGTGTGTGTGCTGTGTCTGTGTGTTTTTGTGCGTGTGTGCTATGTGTGTGTTTTTTCGTGTGTGTGATATGTGTGTGTGCGTGTATGTATTTTGAAAAAGATGAGAAAAAAAATATTTTATAATTAAAATGCTTCGGGTATGTGTGTATTCGTGTGTAAGATGAGAGAATAATGATAAATAAGGGTATAAGAGTAATTTTGTAAAAATTTTGGTTAGTATTTATCTTTTAAAGATTAA
Source organism: Schizonepeta tenuifolia (assembly GCA_029490685.1). Taxonomy (NCBI): domain Eukaryota; kingdom Viridiplantae; phylum Streptophyta; class Magnoliopsida; order Lamiales; family Lamiaceae; genus Schizonepeta; species Schizonepeta tenuifolia. The sequence continues at coordinate 64,372,777 of CM055960.1, read as the reverse complement.
TGGTTAAAATTTATTTTTTTGATTTTTTGAAATGGTTATTTTAACTTTTCGCCCTTAATTATTTGTATAAAATTTGTGGGCCCAATTTAATTTAATAAATAATAATAATTTAGAGAGGTGTAATTTGGGGAAACATGTAGAAAGTTGTAAATATTTTTGTGAGATCCACCCAATTTGAGAGATCACTTTTTATCTCATATTTAGCCTAAATCTAGAGTGAAAAGGGATTATTTTAGGGTTAATTGCCAAAAAATTTCCCACGTTTTTCAAAATTCTTGTTTTAATCCCCACAATCTAAATGTGTCTCTAAATTCTCAATCTTTTAATTTTATCTGATTTTTCCCATGGTGACATATTCTAATAAGGCTTTTGCCGACATGTTAATATTATTTGCAGACGTGGCCTAATATATTACGTGTGACACTTGTTACGTGGTAAGAACAAAATGACGACGATGACGACGTATGACGTTAACCCACGGTGGAGAATTTGGAGGCAGATTAAAAAGGTTGGATTAAAATCGGAATTTATAAAAAGGTCGGGAATTAATTGGTAGTTAACTCAAGTCTTTATTTACCATTAAACGACGACGTATGATGTTTATTATACGACGTCGTTGCATGTGTTCCGACGATTTGCCACGTCGGCATTTTCGGACTTCCAGCTCATCATTAATTTGGGGAGAAATTATCGTTGTGGAAAAAATCAGATAAAATTAAAAAGTTGTGAATTTAGAGGCACACTTAAAAAGTAGGGATTAAAACCAGAATTTTGAAAAAGGTGAGGATTTTTTTGGCAATTAACCCATTATTTTATAAATAGTTGGAACAAATTCCAGTATTGCGTTACATTGTAAATTTTCATAAAACGGTAGATTTGATAAATATAGATAGGTTTGAAGCTTTAACATAACTTATCGTCTCATTCAACATAACTAGAGAAGCATATGTTGTTGATCGTAGTTCCAACCGTGCAAGTTAACACGAGGAGTAACACCCTCTGCTACCTCGAAGTTTAGGGTCACCGTCATCACTTCCCCCGGTACTAAGGAGAAATAGTTGTCGGAGTAATGCACGGGCAAGATCCGAGTGTCGGGACCATAACTGTCGTCTTCTTCTGAAGCATGGACAGAGAAATGAAGAAAGAATGCAACTCCAACATCCGATCCACTGCTCTCAATTACTTTCTTGCCACTGTTTTTCAAAGCAAAGCTGTTGAGCATCTTCCGAAACAGTTTTCGACCATTTCCTCCCTCGTCCTCATGCATGCATTTCACTGAGGTTTGTGTCTCAAACTCTCTGTTGGTGAAGAGGTTGTTATTGTGGATAACACTTGTCGGGGCCGGCTTCTTTGAAGTGTTCTCAATATGCATTCTGAACTCATAGCTGCACCCCCTTATGAAAGCCAGAGACGTAATTTCCAGGGGAGGTTTAGTCTTCTTGTAGGACTCGAGGAGCTTGTAATCGCCTCCTGGCAGATGTAACCAGTAGAAGTTTCTGGAAAGTACCTTGTAATCGGACAGTCTGTAGAGTTTCAGAAGAAGGAAATATACGGGTTTCGGATTTTCAGACTTGGGATACTTCATCTCAGATATAGGTAGTGTTCGTTTTGATGGTATGGAGAGCTTATTGAAGACTTGATAGTATGGGCAAGCTCCTTCGAGATCCCAAACTGAGGCTTCTATAGCCACATCAGATACTTCTTCGGATGTCGTGTTGACTACCTGTATAATCCATTTGGATAAACCAGTTTATCAATCAAAAACAATGAAAACATATCTTCAAAGAGCATCATTGTTTAACAGTCCATTTATTAGAGTGAGATAGATCATTGTTGCTTATTTACATTATTTTCAAATCAAACTCTCATTGGAACTGAAATAGACTAATTATAAGTAAATAGCAATCTCTACATTCAAATCTTACATTTTATTAACAAAATAAGTTTTTCAATCATGCAAAAGTTCAGATAGTGAATGTAGGATAGCAAATGCTTTTTTGTTTTGTACTAAATATGCAATGAGAGAAATTCTACTATAGATTCATGATAATGTAAGGGAAGGAAGAAGAGTTACCTCAACAAAGTAGGTTGCCAGATTAAGTTGGACGTGGACCGGCTCTGCAGCACGACGGCAGCCAAAGAAGCCTGCTGTTTGGTCATGGAGGTGATCATAGAGTTGGCCCCTTAGAGCTGTCCAAGGGTTTTGCGTTTTCCAAATCAAGACACCAGTGTACTTGCTCCACATGTGCGACGCCCAACCTTCCAAGAGTGCTCTGTATTGGGTATAATTAACCAATTGTGCCTGAAATTGACAGCTAAGGTGACAAAAGTTGTGTTGATGAAACTATAAACACAAGGGTTCCAAAGTATTGTAGCTATACCTTAAGACAGAAGTCAAGATTCAACGGCGTTCCATATAGTAGAATCTGATTGTGAACCAATCCTGGTTTTGAATGTGGTATGTATTTGTGATAGTTCCATATAGGATGGGGCACTTCCTGTACAAAACCATTAGGCAATTCTTTGAACAAAGGAATCTGCCATCCGTGTCGAGGGATTGTAGCTCGGATCGTGGCAGCTACGGGCACCCCAACAGAACCAATCTGAGGATTGAAACCATAGCCATAAAAGTCATCCTCAAAGAAGTTCTCAGGAGTTTGAATTTCGTAATCGTAGGGGCCCGCAAAACCCCCCCTCCCGTTACCAAATCCATCCCATGTAGATCCTTGGACATAAATACGTGTGCCATCCAAATATTCACTAGGGTCCTCCTCCTCCATTAAGAGGGAGCTCTCCTCCTTTGTATGCTTGGAGTCACTAAATCTTTCAAAATAAGGATGGAGCTGCAGATATTTTCTCAGACCTGCATTGATATCATCAGGTGGAACTTGCTGGTTGCCTCCAACCCATAAAGCGAGACTTGGATGGTTTCTGAGCAATTTAATGGTGTCCGTCACACATAGCAAGAAAACGTCGTGGTCCAAGGGACCAACTGGGTTCGGCACTGCCTTGCCTTGCCCATCACACTCTCCAGTTATCCAGAACTCTTGCCACACCTACAAAACAATTCCTAAAATCATTGACTGCCTATCCACGTCGTAAACCCCGAATGCTGTATGTATGCAGATTAAAACATACACCACAGAGAGGAGCTGAGCTAACCAGAAGACCATAGATGTCACAGTAGTGATAGAACTCAGGCCTTTCAGCAAGTCCGCCACCCCAACATCGGATCATGTTGAAGTTCATGTCGGCATGAAATTTGATATTTGTTGCATAATGCTTCTTGGAAAGTCGTAGTAATCCATCTGTGACGGTCCAATTTCCACCGCGGATAAATACTTTCTGGCCATTGACCTTGAATAGCCTGCAAAAATATGCCGTCGTGCGTATAAGGTCGACTTGATGTTACATGCATCAGACCAAGAAATGTTCATACCTTCCACCAGTATGATTATCTATGCAGCTCTCAATCTTACGGAACCCGAAAAGCTGGCTCCATGAATCAGACTCTCCATAACCTTTCTCATTAATGGTTATTTGCACATTGTAAAGGGACTGCTTTCCCATGCCATTAGGCCACCATAAGTTTGGTTTGTAAAAGAAAAGCTGCAGGAAAAAAAAAAAAAAAAAAAAAAAGTTACAGTTAAAGAATTTACAGAATTGTAGTTTAAGCAAACAATTGGAAAAATCAGAGGTCTTGTCTCAGACTCTCAGCATGCACATATAAGCTGAATGAACAAGACAAAAGAACTGCCAATTCTAGAGAATTGTAAAATCAATCTCCATGGAAGATAATGAAGACAGGACCAAGAAAGTTGATCATACTCACATAGTGTTTCATAAAAGACATCACTTGTTCTATTCCATAGGATATCAAGCAACTTTGCTACTTAACTTCAGAAGAATTAGTTTTATAATGTTAGATAACACTGCTTCCCAAGGAAAAAAGTTACAGAAATCCATCAAAGGGTATAAAAGTTTTGGCTGATCGCTATAAAAATGTTCTCCAGAAAAAGAAGAAAATGAAATGCTTGGTCAATAGCAATCAATCTTCTACTGTAGACAAGAAATACATGTTTTCTCCAATATTCCAAAAACCAGCTGTTAGAAATTGCTTTCTTTTTATTTTCAATCTCTCACGAGGATCCTCCATCAGAAAGATAACTGTGACTTGGAGTTTTTCTTTTTCTGAAGTTTCCCAGAAGCATGACCAAATACGATAATGGAACGGTAATGGTATGCACAAGTTAGATTGAAAAAGTAACTAGAAAGAGTAAAACGAAATAATAAGAATTTCATATGAAGAGCTCTGAAACAAAACCTCAGGTAACGTGAATCGAATTTGGGATGCAGCAGGAATGGACAGATGGTGAGTCTGAAAATGATCTACCAGAGATATTTCCCCTTCAACTTCAGTCCCAACCTGGATATTCAGAGAACATTCAGCAATGGAGCTGCTTTTGTTGACCAACTCCACTGTTGTGTGAAGGTAAACCCTCTTGTAGTGATCAAAGAATGATGAGACTAAGTGAGGATCCACTATCTTCACTGGCTGCATGAAATGTCTTAGCAATTGAGTATACAATCAGAAAAATGTAATGTTCATCTTTGATATACTAAACTCATATAGGCTCGCAATGCAGAGTTCTAGGATTTTATTTTATGTCCACATCACAAATAGAAATAACTGCAATTCTCAACCAGCTGAGCAGATAGCATAACAATATGGGAGGTTAATTTTTCTTTACAACTAAAATGAATATGCAAAAATCCATCAATTAGAAAAGGAAAAAAGATAAATGACTTGACTTGGTATGGATTGTTACAAAAGAATTAATAAGATTTGATTGCATAACTTACCCCAGTAACAGTAAAGGAAACCTCATCCCAGATGCCAGTGTTTCTATCCCTGAAACAGTGGACAAAATATTTTTCTTTCCAGCTCATTAAGATCTCATTATCTATTGACAAAAAAATTCATTGCACTAGTTCCTTTGAAAATAAAATAAGATAATTATTATAGATCAAGCCATCTTCTGTAAAGGATGATAGGATACTGTGTCTATAAGAGACTGCATTCAAACTAGAGAAAACAAAATCAGAGTGCATCCATGAAAAAGACTAAAACAAAAATAATACTTCTCTTTTCACTTAACTAAATCATTTACCATCAAGACATTTGAGATTTTTCAATGAAAGATGCTTCAATCAATAATAAATGTTGTGAAACCCCCAGAATAGAAAAAGGGACAATGCCTCAAACAAAACCCAAGAGATCATTCATTGCTCGTGCAAATGTGGAATAAGATAGATTTGTGTGCCAAACGAAACATCTAATTTTCATAGATCTTAAGAAAAATAAGGGACTACAGAATCAGGTTCCCCAAAAAGCTGATAAGGTAAGCCAGCCACTAAATTCAAAAATGTGAGAACATATGACGGAGTTTTGTGGTAAACTTTTTTGATTTAATTTGTATGCATATGAATGAGCCCATGCTATATGTAATCCAAATCTACCATAAAACTCCTGCCTAACGGAAATTACTGTGAAACTATGCATGACTTCCTAGTTAAGAAATATATATAACCTCTTTCTTTTGACATTTGAATGAACTATAAGCAATTGATCTGTGACCAGCAAGGACAAAGAATATTACCGCATAGGAGCCATGCAATCCCATCCATCAACATATTGTGCTGCAACATCTTTCCTTATCTAGCATTTGCATGAAATGTGGTAAGGCATGGCTTCATTCGGAAGAACATATAGATGTGAAAGTTGCAGCAATTCTCTGGCAATAAATACGTGCATACATGCACACGCAAACAGCTAAATGGTGAAACGCACACATGCATTCCTAAGATACGTGTTGCTATATAACCCTCATTTTCATAAGGAATGATAGTGTAATAACATGAAAACCACTTGACACTGATATGACTTATTAACTTTGAAGTTAGCACTCAAAAAATCAATTGCATCTTCTTCTTCCAGAATTCAAGTCATACCTCATGACCACGACACGAACCACCTTCTGGGCGAATTCTACCAGGATGATCAGGAGGGTGAACCAGGACAGCCAGCATATTTTCCCCATTAGGATTTAAGATATCAGTTATATCAATAGAGTGTCTTCGGAACATCCCCTTTGGAAGGACCTTTTTATGCTCATTTAAATAAACTTCAGCAGTGTAATTGATAGCACGGAAATTTAGATCTACATGTTGATTTGCAGCCTGAAATTCAGTAAAAAAGATTGAGATGTGGTTGGTTTAGTAATATCATAATCGGATAGCATATTGATAAGTTCCAATAGACGGGATTAGGAACAACTACCACTTACCACCTTACATGCAAATGTGGAGAAAAACCAGAAAGTATAGTATTCTCTCCCAGAGTCTTCAATATCTATGATCGATTTGTTCTCTAAACCATAGAAGGGATCAGGAACTAGCTTGTTCTTCACAAGAGATGCCAAGACACTGACATTCAGAATAGAAAACTTTAATTTTGGTCGTCAAGTTAGACCACATATCAATGTAGAAAGCCGATAATTAAGCACATTCCTATCCATCTAGCACGAACTAGAAGAGTCTTTGAACAAACTTAGATACACTTTCTTATCAAAATTCAAACAGTTACCAATGAGTTGCTACTATAAGCCAAAAACACAAATTGTTATATTGTAGACTCAATCATCTCAATCCAGTTCATTCTAATCGGATGCAATGTCAATGTGTTTGAATAGCATTACAAACTTTTAATTAAACTTTAATAGTAACAAACAATAACTAAATCAACTCATTAAGTATTTCCTAAAAAGAAAAATGAAATATCATAACGGAAATAAAATCTACAATGACAAAATGAGTGAAAATAGGGGATAGAAAGATTACGTTCCGGGCACGACGGCTTCCATCCATGGGGAGTGATTAGAAGGGGGGCGAGTGGTGGTGAGCTGAACTCCAGTGAGGTCGACCTCCGTGGACAGCGCCGCCAGCCACCTTTTGTCCAACACTGTCTTACCTATCTCCGCCGCCGCCATCAAAAACCCCAGTTGCACTAGAAACAGCTCTCAATTTGTGTTTTTTCATAGAATGTGGCATTTTAATGGGTGAAAAATCCAATGAGAAACTCAAGGATGCAGGATTGAATCAATCTTGACCGAGAATTTCATCAATTTTAGAGTGATGCAGAGCACGAGTAGTAATTCTCAAAACATAATTTGAATGGATTTTCTACGTCTAATCAGATAATTAAAGACCTGCCGCATATGTAATTAAATCACAAACATAATAAGTTGGATTTTTTGATGAACTGCATCAATCCGTAATAATAATTATTAATTACCTATAGTGAGTATGATGATGATACAAATAGAATTGACAGCCCTATTTTTTACACAGCTCCATGAAATCTCTGCATGCAACATAATTGCATCTATCTGCAGAGTCATCCACTCTATATAGCAATATAAAAATATAAAATTATTCCCTTTATGGTTAAGTCATGCCACTAATTTATCATCAAAATAATTATTTACTTTGTTTATGAACTAATGTTATATTTGTATGAATCGAGTCCAACTGTGTTTAAACATAAAATGTCAGTCCAATTCGAAATGAAAACTTTAATATTTAACCATTTCGAATATGAGATTTTTTTATCTCGATATTAATCATTCTATTACGATATACTCTAGTATAATAACACATTTTGATTTATACAATTAATATAATATATATTTAATGCTTTACTAGCATTCTACTTTTAAGTTCATACTTGTAATTTTCTAGCCTATATGTATCTAATTTTGTGATCAATTGAACCGCCGGATCAATTTTGACAACCCTACTACCTATCTTGCATCAATTCTTATGAATTTCATTTTCTAATTCCTGGGGTTTTTCCACGATTAGAAAGACGGAGAAAAATCTCAGTAATCCCAATTCAAAAATATAGAGACTATTTGTTGAAAAGGTTGTGAATTTTTAAAGACTATTTTAGCGAAATGCTTGAAAAGAAACAACAGTTGATTGTTGCGCGTGCAGAAAGATGGAGAAACAGAAACTGATGAATCTCAACTTTACACTTTACCAAAAATCCCTCTTTTCTTCTTTCACTTGCAGCCTTTTCCTCCTATTTCACTCCATGCGTGCTGCCATTGTCGCTCCCCACCTCATCAACATCAATGGCGATCATAACCGAGGAACCCCAATCACCGCCGCAGCTCCGCCACCGTAAATCCAACCCTAAACCCACTCCCAATCCCGACTCCCCGCCCTCCACCTCATCGCCAACCAAATCCGCAGAAACCCCCACCACCACCGTAAACCCATTTCCTTTCTGGTTCTACCTCACTCTTTCTGTCTCTCTCATCACCCTTTCCTGCGTCCTTCTCTCTTCTCTCTCTCCTCAAGACCCCAAGACATGGTTCCTCAACCTCCCCCCTCTCCTCCGCCGCCACTACTCCAATGGCCGCACCCTCAAGGTCCAAACAGCTCTCAATCTCCCACAAGTTGAGATCTTTTCCATTCAACAAGGCCCCATTAATGCAGACAGCCGCGTTCTAATAGTGCACGGCGCAGGTTGCAGCTCTTTTGCTTTTCAACATGTAGTTAATTCATTAGGTCGTAGGAATGTCCACGCCGTAGCCATTGATCTCCCGGGATCCGGCTTTTCGGATAAATCTGTTGTTGTGATGGAGGAGAATGTAGGTGGGAGTGGGCCTTTTAGCCAGATGTGGGATGTGTATGAGCAGATTAAAGAAAAGGGTCTCTTTTGGGGGTTTGATCAGCTTGTTGAACAAGGGTATGTCGATTTCGATGAGAAGAAGGTTCGGGTTTTGGAGAGAGAGAGAGCTAGACCCATAGAATTAGGAAGTGAGGAAATTGGGAGAGTGTTGGGGCAAGTGGTGGACACAATGGAGCTTGCACCTGTGGATTTGGTGTTGCATGATTCTGCATTGGGGTTGAGTGCTAACTGGATATCCGAAAATCGGGGGGTGATTAGGAGTGTTGTGGTTCTTGATGGCACGCCTAGTGGGGCAGCATTGCCTCTTTGGGTGTTGCAAGTACCTGTGGTGAGGGAGATTGTGTTGGGATTTAGGTTTGTGTTTGAGATGATTCTAGGGAAGTGTTGTGTGAAATCTGTTAGTCGAGCGGAGGCTGATGCGCATAGGATTCTGTTGAAGGGGAGGGATGGGGCGAGTGCTGTAGTTGGGATGGGGAAGAAGCTGAATTGTAGCTTTGATATGTCTGAATGGAGCAGTTTGGATAGCGTTAGAGGGTTGCCGTTCCAAGTGATTTGGTCTGATGAATGGACTTCTGAGGGCCGGCAAACAGCAGATGCACTTGTTCAAGCTAAATTTGTCACTCATTCTGGTGGGAGATGGATGCAGGTTGGAGTTTATTACCATTTGTGCCTTCTCGTACTGGTTATTGCATACATGTCATTACAGTTTGTGGCGATTTTGTCTGGAACGGTTTTGTTTTATGGATTGACAGTAGTTAATGCTTGCACAACTTTGTTGTTTTGCTGCTCTCTGATATTATATACCTAGTTTTGATAGTGAATTAGTGATTTAGGGACTGTTAAAGACTTGATCGACAACTCTGCAGCATTGAGTTGAAGTCTATGTTTGAGTAAATAGTTTTCAAGGACAAAAAAGATTTGAACAAGCTTGTGTAGTCTATAAATTTGTAGTCTTGGACATCGGGATTGTGCAGTGGGGGACTCTTACAATCTTGTAGCACTTAATTATGATTTCTGGCTTTAAAAGATTTTAAGATACCGACGTTTATCCGAATTTTTAGATTAGACATCAATAGCCTTATTGTCAAAATTCATATGCCAGAGGTGAGTTGTGTACTAAATGCATTCGAAGCTTATCTGCTTTGTGTAATAGAACTTAGAACCCGAGTCTGTCCGAAAAGATATAATGTAGAGCAAAGCCGATGAAAGTGGGCAAATACATACTAACACATTATTTTGTGACTGAAAGTTTGCTATCAAAATAGAGAGTGAAGGAATGTGTTACATCTACTGCTGAATTTTTTCACCACCCAATACTAATTTTGCTCGAAAAAATGGAAACTTATGCTCTGATGATACCAGAAAACGCTTCTCGCTCCCACCTGTATTATGTACATCCTGAACATCCTACCTTTATTTGTATCGATAGACACGAAAATAAGTTCTTACTATTCGGAATATTGTGAAATATATGTGCACAAGCCTTTTCTTTAGCAATTTCCTCGAGTAGAATCTTGGACATGATGAAGTATATATGTGGATTCAAAGGGCAACAACTGTCGATTTCAGCTTTTTTTTTTTTTAATTATTGTGTATAGTATAAACATATGCTGCTTTCTCCTGTACTCTTATCCAGAATATCTGCCTCATTGTAGATCTGTTAAAATGCGACTATATGAGAACAAGAAAGATATAGGCAGTATTGTGCATAGGCTCGAAGCTTTCATCATTTAGATGGCTCCTTTCAGCAATCATATGATCCGCCGCTTAAATTGCAAAAGTTGCACCAGTTGAAAAGTTTTAGTTATTTGAAAAGAATTTGCTGTGACTTTCCCATGTTTCTCTATTTTGATGGTTCCGCTGCATGTGAAAGATATTACCTATTTAGAAACTACTGCAGGAGCATATGGTTGTTGCTAGTTGCGCTTATGTTTCCATTTTCCGTGATTGTTTTATTTGTGTTATGTCTTCTTTCTTCTCTATTGCTGAGGTTTTTCTACTGCTATCAACTATTTTTATGTTCTTCTAGTTCACCTTCATTCCATAGTCCATAGATCAGTCACTTAGTTGCTTGCTCCCCGACTACCCTCTTATTCTCGCTTTGATGCTAATGGAGCTCGGAAGTGGAGTTGTTCATGCCTTGAGTATTTATTTGGGCTTTTGACCGAATGTTCTTTGTTGATATAGGAAAGTAATTCGGAGGAGGTAGCTGAGAGCATTTACGAGTTTGTCTCCTCATTACCAAAATCATCCAGAAAAGTTGTAGAAGAGAATCATTCCGAGGAGAAGTTTACTGGTAAAAGCAACGACGAGCACCACCACCATGACCATCACGGTCACGGTCACGGCCACGGTCATGGTGGTTACATGGATGGATATGGCATGGGGCAAGGGTGGGGCATGTGATTTCATTTTATGTTTGTTGCAATTTGAGGAAAAAGAGTAGGTATAAATATTTGTGTAATGCATTGTTGTACTGAGTTTATATAGACATTATTCCGTACAGCGGCGAAATGCGAGTTGCTTCGTGGTTGTGAGCTCACTTTTCTTCTCTCTCCACTCTTTCTCCACCACATTAGACTATCCACAACGCGGTCTCGAGGATCTGTCTCGAAGCCGGCTCGAGACCGCAACGCCTCGAGACACATGTGATGGAGGATGGCGCGGCTCGAGCGGAGCGTGCACGTCACGCGCGGAAGCCAAAAAAAAAAAGAAAAATGTCGGGCGCGTGTTTTGCACGCGCCAACGGGAAATTTTTTTAAAGCCGCAACTGAAAAAAAAAAACGGCTACTTCCACTTTTTTTTTTCTTTATTCATTTTTTACACCTATAAATACATGTTTTCCTCTTCCATTTCATTCATCCTTTCCATTTCTCCAAGGTCTCTTCATCTCATTTATCTCTTTTATTTCTCCAACAAATTCATCCAAAAAAAAATATGGATCCCAACAATCCTAACAACCCATTTTCGTCGGCATGGTTTCTCGACATGTCCGACGATATTTATGGTTTCACGGGGGCGGGGCTTGATTCAATCAACCTCAACACGCTGGCCTACGCCGAATCCTACCCGTCCTTCTCCCCTGACACCGACAGCCCGACGACAAACACCGAAGATCGCCTAATTTTGGCACCGCCGTCCCAGCCCGCTGCCAAAGGAAGAAAGAACAAGGGCAAGGGCAAAGCCATCGCAACCTCCGCCGCCGCTACCGAGGAAGATGAAGAGGAAGCCGTCAAGGGCTCCAAGCGGCACAACTACACCGACGAACAAGCCACCTACTTGGCACAGATTTGGGTAGAGGAGACCTACAACTCCATCGTCGGATGCGACCAGTCCGACGAAAGATACTGGGGCAAGGTCCAAGAGGTTCGACTTGCGCCTCAACAAGAAGCAGGTGAAGAGCTACTTCGGCCGCATCCTGACAGCGGTTAAAGCTTGGATTATCGCTTACCAGAAAGCTCAATCTCGTTGGCAAAGCGGCGCCTCTGATGGGATGGTGATCGCCGAGGCCCAAGCCATCTTCAAGCAATCAACCCAAAGCCCGTCTTTCCACTATTTCACAGCTTGGGAGATTTTCAAAGACTATCCCAAGTTCCTCCTTGCCAATTTCCCAGACGTACCCTCCATGAAGAGGAGGAAGACTACGGCGGAGGGCAACTACACATCTTCTGCGTCCCAGCCGTCAGCGGAGGAAGCCCAGTCCATCGAAGAAGAAAGCGCGCCTCCCCGACCGGAGGGTCGAGATGCGGCAAGGGCCAGGGCAAGGTCCAAAGGAAAGAAGACGGCAGAGGAGTCGTCCTAATTCGAATCCGTCATGGATCGATATACCTCCCAGCTTAGGCAGTTCGCCGAGGCCAAGCATGAGATCGCGTTGGCGTTGCGGGCAGGGGCAGATCCAGGATTCGACAATGGGGCGGGCTGAAAAATAAATTTCATACATAGTAGTATTAAAGTTCACATGAGTTGTGCTCTACGAGACTTTAGTACATAAAATTCATCAATAACTGAATCTATATCTATATTTTTGACAAAATCTCTCTCAACATAAAGCATTAACAAATCTTCAAGCAAATCATCCCCCATCTTGTTACGAAGTGCCGTCTTCACATGCTTCATTGCGAAAAATGCTCGTTCAGTTGTAGCAGTAGAAACATGCAACGTTAGAACCAGATGAATCAGTCTAGTTAACATAACATAAACCATAGACCTTCCACTCTTACTAAGTAGTTCACTCAATTCAACAGGTGTAGAAACTCGAAACTCTTGCAGCACCATCACATCATGCTCGTAATGTCTTAACTCATACTCTAATGAAACAAGGTCTTGATCAGAGAAATCTTCAGGATAGAATTTTCTTGCAAGCTTGCAAATATCATCACTGTTGAATGTTTCGAATGAATTTTTAGGATCTAAGGCCATACAGAGATTAAGCAATTCAATAGAGACATCATTGAATCTTGTATTCAACTCCATCAAGATGCAATCAATTGTTGCATTGAAAACATCAAAATGATAATGATGTTCAATTGTACTTTGCCCACGAGAACGACCAACCTTATATGGAGACTCCAAATTGGGGACTTCAATGCCATTCTTCAAGCAAAAAACATTGACTTCTTCAAGAAAATTTTCCCAACCACTTTCTCTCAATTCTTGAAGAAGAATCTTCGTAGTAGAGACAAATGCAATAGCTCCCAAAATATCTTGAGTTTTTCTTTGAAGAATTTGACAAAGATAATTAGTAACTATCATGACCTTATGCATTAGGTGTAGAGTAATTACAAATTCAAAGCTTGCCATATTTTTGTAAACCCCCTGAACTTCTGCCCTAGCTCTTCCAGTTTGAGAGTGTTCAATAAGACATTCAAATACCTTGCAAGTTGCAGCATACATATCTATCAAACTTCTTACAGAATTGTAGTGTGAACTCCAACGAGTAGCTCCAACCCGTTGCAAATTACCAATTTGATTGGCACCACGTCCTGCATCAAGATCCTCTGCAATTAATAATTTTTGAACTTCAAGTCTTTGAGCAACATGCAATTGAGAGACCCGCTTTAGTGAAGAAGTTATGATATTGACAACATTATCCAAGTGAGAAATGAATTCTCAAACAACACTGACATCCTTAGTTGCAGAAACTAATACAAGTTGTAGATGGTGAGCAAAATAATGAATATAATATGCATATGGACAATCTCTAAGAAATAATGCTTGAAGCCCATTCCATGAACCACACATATTACTAGCACCATCATACCCTTGGCCTCCCATTTTCCTTACCTGGAGATCATGATGAGAAATGACACCACATATCTCTTTTTCAAAGTTAGTGAAGTGGTGTCAACAACACTTTTAATCGCAAAAAACCTCTCGGTCAAAATTCCATGATCATTCACAAACCTCAAGATAATGGCCATTTGCTCTTGCTTGGAGATGTCTTGTGCTTCATCAACAAGAATACAAAAATATTTATCTCCAACTTCTTCACGAATCATCTGACGTACTCTATTGGCCATAATATTCAAAATCTCCTTTTAAATTTCTGGAGCAATATATTGAGCATTTTTCGAAGCATTGTCAAGAACAACTTCATCAACTTCTCTATTCATATTTGCAAAAGCCTTCACCAATTCAACAAAGTTTCCACGGTTGGATGAAGATGTAGACTCATCATGACCTCTAAAAGCACAACCTTGAAGTGCTAGCCATCAGAGGCTTATGATTGAGGTCTTTAATCGCAGACGATTTTTTTCCTTCTCAATATTTGTTTGAGAATGCATAACTTTATCAATATGTCCACATGGTCTCATCAAATCATCTGCACGTCTTAAGCACATAGTATGTGGTGATGTAGCTGCACAACCAACATGAGTAAGAAATGCACATCTATTTCCTTGATTTATTCTTTTCCAATTGTCAAATCCTTCCTTGACTAATGCAGAAGAACTAGCCATATTAACATCACTCATGAAAAGAAAGCAATAGAAACAATATGCCTTATTTGTGGAAAGTGAATACTCCAACCAATGAAACTTATCAAACCATTTCTTCTGAAAACTCCGATTTTGAGTGCCAAACTTTGTAACAGGATACGATGCTAATTTCGGTTGATAAGGACCAACTTTAAGATATGTCCGCCTTATATCATCTCGTGCATTAATCGAATATTCACACATTTGCTTCCTTTTTCCTGGATCACGCTCAATACATGGAACCGGATTTTGCTCTATTAGTGTTGAAGAAGATTCATTAGTTTGATTTTGAGTGGCCATGTTTGAAGGTTCATAACTACCTTCATTATCTTGAGCCTCTTGACGATCACGCTTCCTAAAGAAAGATGATATAAGTCTTTTGCCTTTCTTTGCAATCTCTTGATGCTCCATTGAAATGTCTCGAGTTTAAATTACTGCAAGACAATCAAAAATCAAGGCAATTATTATATCTCCTTTTATATACGAAACTACTATTGGTTTCTATAATCTATTTAAATAAAACATATATAGAAACAAAAATTTAAAATTAAAAACAAGAATCCCAAAATGTGGTCCTACCACATTTCTTTCTTTATAATTTCTACACGCCTGCTGCAAGTAATTTTGTTTTAGAACTTTTACTAGCAGCCGCCATATCAATTATCACCATCTATTACTAAACTAGTAATTTAGTGCCTAAGTCAGTGGATTGACTTGCAATTTGCAAACAAATTATTTTATAAAATTCTAACTATAATTTTAATTCTCAATTCTTCATTTGAAAGCAGATGAGAGACTATGCAAATTCTTCTCCATTATCCCACCTAGTTTTTCAATTATTCTCTAATTCTTCTCTCTTCTACTTTATTTCAGACTTCATTAGAGTAAATTCACCAAATTAAACTCAATTTTCATATTAACTATTAATTTAGGACTTGTAGTTAATTTTAATTTAGAGTTCTGTATACCTGAGTGAAGAACAAAACGAGAAGTAGGATGACGGAATAGTCGACGGCGAAGCCGGTTCCACCGTGATCGCCGATCGAAACAATGTTGAATGAGAAAAGGAGGAGAACTGGAGAACGATACGCACGGCAGGTCGCAGGGGTTTACTGTAAAGCTTTTACATCCTGTAGTAAGTTAGTAACAATAGCTATATTTTAAATTTTTTAATTATATTATATAAGTTGGGCTAAATGTTGGGCTATAACATATTAGATAAAAAAAAAAGAAAAAATTGGGTTGAAGTGGGCTCTAATTAACTTTTTCAATTATGTGGACTGGGCTAATATAATATTGGGCTTGATATATTAATATATAGGTATAAAAAAAATTTGGGCTTGGACTGGGCTGGAGCCCAGCCCAGCCCTCACATACATCCGCACTTGGTTGCGGGAATCAGTTCAAGCGAAGCTGGAAAATGCTCGGGCGAGGAAGAAAGCTACTCGGCAGAAACAATATGCCACCGACTTGGAAGTTGTCTTTAGGGATACGAGATTCATGACGTCGGAGCAGCTCCAGGTTCACCTGATGATGGTGGAGGAGGTGAAACAACTTCGGGAATGAACGTAGTTTTTTTTCGTAATTTTTAGTTTTATGTAAAAAAAATTTAATTAAGTAGTGTTTTTTTTATTGTGTGCGGCATGTAATTTTCCAATTTTCCAATTTTCAAATATTAATGGAAAATTCGTATTATTTATTAATTAGTGCATTTTAATTTATTTACAAATATATGAATTAATTTAATAAATGGAAATGAGGAATTGTTTAATATGGTGTTGGAGACCCCTTGGAGACTGATGGGTTGCAGGGGTAGGGGTCTCTAGTGCTGGAGACACCCTTGGAGACCACTAGTGGCCTCCAAGAGTTGCAGATAGTCTTATATGACAAAAACTTGGGTGCAACCCGACTTGACCCGTTTGACCCGGACCAACATCCTTTGACCATTTTTTTTTCCAATTTTTTTTTTTTTTAAATTTCAGTTTTTTTTTTTTATTTACCGCTTCTTTTTTGATCAAGATTCGAGAGAAGTGAGTCGAAGGCCTCGGAGCGAACCTAAAAAATCTAAATTGTTGCCCACCGATTATCCTTATTTTAGTAATCCGAGCGAAGACGGAGCCGTAAAATCGGAGGCTCCGTTGAAAAAAAAATTAGGAAATAAAAAATAATCTGAAATAAAAAAAATTACTGCAAGTGCGTGGGGCGTGTCGGGTCGGGTCGGGCAGCTGTTCCACGATGCCTAAGTCTGCACCGGAGTCCAACTCACATTATATATTGCGGAAAATGAGTACAGTGGGGATTGAACTTGAGATGGTTCGTACACATAGTAAAAGTGAGTATATAGGACAAAAGTACTCCCTCCGTCCACAAGAAAGTTGTGTATTTTGTCATTTTCGTCCGTCCATACAAAAGATGTGCATTTCTATTTTTAATAAGTTGTTCCTTAACATTTACCCTACATCTATAATTTATTCACCATATCTCCATTATTGGGCCCACAATTAAAAACTAATATAACTTACTTAACAATAAAATAAAGCCCAATTAAAAGTGAGATCCTTACTCCACTCACTACAAGTGAGACTCTTACTCGATTCACTAACTTAATTTTCACTTAAAATCACACTAAAAGTGGGATTTTTACTCCACTCACTACATACTTTACCAGTTTTCTTAATCTCTGTGTCAATCTCAAATGCACAACTCTCTTGTAGACGGAGGGAGAATAAGATTTTGAGGTGGGCTTGGGGTGAATTATACACTTTCTTATGTATTTTTTAGAGAATATATATTCATATACCTATAATAAGCAAACAAACCCAATATATAGCTCACCATTTTAAAAAAACACAAATTATAGACATTCTTTTGAATTTGTGACCTAATTACCCGTGACCCTCTTCTATTCGGATCTATCATTGCTTAACCTTTTTTCTTATTTCTTTTTTATTTCCAAGTTTTTCTTTCTTTTTTTCTATTTTTTCCTGTTATTTTTCGGTTTCTTTTTCTTTTTTTCTTTTCTTTTATTTTTTAAATTTCTTATTTTTCTGTTTTCTTTTTTATTTTCCAGATTTCTTATCTTTTCCAATTTTTCTTTTCGTTTTTTTTTTTCAGATTTTTTTCTATTTTTTTTATTTTCCAGATTTTTTTTATTTCCAAAATTTTTCGCTTCTTTTTTTGGTTGTCTCTTCGTTATTTGTTTGCTTCTTCGTTTTTTTATTTGTCGCTTCTTCTTTGGTCAAGATTTCGAGCGAGCGAAGCCGAAAGCCTTAGAGCGAGCCGAAGAAATCCAAATTGTTGCTTGACGATTATCCTTATATTAGTAATCGGAGCGAATGCGGAGCCGCAAAATCGGAGCAGTATAACTTGTCATGTTCAAAAATAGGCATTGTCGTGATGAAATGTAATGATAGTGAAAATTTGGTATTTTGACACTAATGATCATATTAATGCCAAAAGTACCAATAGAAAGCACAAAAAATAAAAACTATGTAACTTGGTACTTGGCACTAATGACCATATTAGTGCCAAAAATACCAACAGAAAGCACAAAAAAAAACTATGTAACTTGGTACTTTGACACTAATGACCATATTAGTGCCAAAAGTACCAACAGAAAGCACAAAAAAAATTAAGTAATTTGGTACTTTGACACTAATGACCATATTAGTGCCAAAGTACCAACTGAAAGCACAAAAAAAAAATTAAGTAATTTTGTACTTTGGTACTTTGGTACTAATTAGTGTCAAAAGTATCCGACTTCTTGTACCTGAATCCGACCCGACCCGCGCCATAACCCGACACAACCAGTGTGCCCTTCATTAATAGTATTTTTGTCCCAAGTTAAAAAGAAATAGCTAAAATTTGTGTATTTTAAAAAGATGGTCTATATGTTGAGTTTTAATCATCGTATTTCGTAAGTTAACTCTATTTTTTCTGTTAGATTTTAGTCTCCTCCAAAAAAAAATGTTAGATTGCAGTAGTCTTTCTTATTCAATGGATTGGCGGATGGAATAGTATTTAGATATTTATTCACACTTGCAGCCTCAATAGGGCTGAAACATATACAAGGACAAAACCGCATCCAAGAAATTTCATATTCCAATCAAAAAAGGGAGAAAAAAGAAAAAAAAGGTAAGAATAAAATCTGCTAAAAGAAAGAGAGGAAAACAATGTCTAAAATAGATTATCATTATTCTTTGATTTGATGCTTTGGTTGACTAAACAGCTTTACAAGATAAAAATATATTCCATTCCAGTTTGGTTGAATTAGAATTTCGGTTGATTTAAATATATTTAATATTAAAAATAAATAAGTAAAAAACAAAATTAAAGAAACACATTTTCCATTTTCTTCCTTTAACAAAAAGCTTTGCAAAATTTTGTTTATTCTTCCTCGCAAAGTCAAACCGAATTCTTGAAGCCCCAAACTGTTGATTTTTGTTTCTAATTTTTTTTAAATGTTAGAATGGTTTCGATTTTCCACATTGATCAAATTCGCTTAAAAGTCATAAAAAACTAACGGCTCCGTTAGTATAACGTAGATGGAAATTGGGTTTGGACATTTTGAATGCACGAGCAATATTAAAAAGATAAATAGCAATAATTTAACAGATAAGTCGATCGTTTTAGATATTGTGGATGGTTTTGCCAATAATCAAACCGCCTAATTATCATTGACATTTTTACGTATATATGATAAATCAATTTAATC